>CM057456.1:1429465000-1431865000 GCA_016271365.2 Neoceratodus forsteri
TTAAAATAACTCTGGAACAGGACGCAACTCGGGGAGTGGAGAAAGCCACGGGGCAGATTAAATATTCCCACCTCAGAGGACACACAACTCAGGGAGGGGGACAGACTCGGGGGGGCAGATTATATTCCCACTCTGGGGGGTGCAACTCAGGGAGGGGGACAAAGTCAGGAGGCAGGAATATTGAACTGGCAGGGATATCTCAGCAAAAGGATTACTTAAGCAATAAGGCACAACAAGGTGTGTGTTATCGTGTAATAACATCACTCCTGGGGTGGGTTGAAGCACGAGGTGAAGCAGAGTGCTTCCACCACCCTGGGAGTGACATTATTACTCAATAACACACACCTTGGAGTGCCTTATTGCAATTATACAATGGCTCGATGTTATACAAAATAAAAAAAAAATTTTAAATGTTTTTAGTAGATTTTTTGTGTTTCTGAAGAGACAACAGCTATCAAATGATCCAATAAATCAATATAGTGGTGTTATCGTGTAATAACATCACTGTCTCAGGCACCCACTGACTGATCAGAATACAGGAAATTTCCTTTCCATTGTATAATGTGCAATAAATTGTATATTTTTATATGATTACTAAAAATGATACATATTAAAAAGAAGACATAAGAGCTTTGATTGGCAATTAATTATGTATTTGAAATTTAGTAACTAGGAAAGGTACATTGAGCCAAGGTTCATCTCCAGGTGCGACATGGAGGAAAAGTTATATGAGGACAGTAGACAAACTATAGAAATTGATGGAATAAATAAACAGGAAAATCCAGAGCAGAGACATAAATACAGGCAGGGCAGCAAACTTATAAGATAAAATTAAATGCTAACCTAATATGAAAATTGCCCGACCATTTCTGGGCTGAAATTGTAAAGGAGCACAGTAACTGCAATACTTCAAACAAGTAGAAAGCAACCCAGAATAGGAAGCAGATTAATGGAAAATAAATTAGAATAGTGTGTAGGCAAGTAGGGGAGTGCGGAAAAGAGAAGAGGACAGAAGTGGGGTCTAAGTGCAGGCATGGGTAAGTAACGAGATGTTCCAAAGTAGATATATGAAGGAAAGGTCAAGGCAGAGAAACAGAGGGTAAAGGCGAGGTTCTTCCAGTTGGAAGGTAGCTGACAAGAGACAGCTGCTTAACCTGCAGTGGTCACTGAGCAGAGGATGTAGAAAGAACAGTCATCAGCAGAACAGTGGGAAAAAGAGGAGGATACGAAGGGAGTAGGTTGAAGAGGTAGTGGAGAATTTGAAAAGAATATGGTCTCAGTTCCCTAGTTCTCCACAGCACTTCAGGACTGATTTCTGTAGCAGGGCACTTAGGCCTCAGCAGCAACATTTGATTATTCCTGCAGTATACAGTACTTGGTGTTAAGGCAGAAGAATGCTTGCTGCCCATTGAGTCTGTCTCCCATATCAACAGGGCCACTTTACCCTTTATTTTAGTAGTAAATATTTATCCAGTTCTATTTGAATGTCACTATTGTGTTTGATTCTAGCATCTCTTTTGGTAGTGCGGTACATAATTTCCTGGCTTTCTAGGTAAAAAGCCATCTTCTGTCATTCAACAGAGTTATCTAGTGTGATTTGCTTATTGTGACATCTCAAATCAAATACCTTTCTCTGCAGTCGCATACCCATATGTTCCATTCGTTCCTCGCCTCTAATTTGAACGTCTGAAGCATATCCCCTCTTATTCTTCTTTCTTCTAGGCTACATTGTCCCAGCTTTTTCAATCTATCCTCATAGGGTAGATTCTTTGGACTAGGAATGAGCTTAGTAGCCCTATGCTGCACTCTTTCAATGTTATTTGTGTCTCTCCTTAGACAAGGATTCCATAGTTGTGACCTGAAGTCTGGGTATAGTCATACATACAGTAGGTCCAGTATAGAGGCATTATGCGTTGTTCTTGTCTACTCACAAAAGTCCTTTTTATTTTATTTATTTATTGAGGATATCAGAATTACAACCCTTTGAGTCAGAGACTCCTTTACAAAGGCTCTACATCAGTGCATTATAGATTTGTAGATATTTATCGGCAGAAAAGGACCATCTTGGCCCATCTAGTCTGCTCAAGCCACCCCCTTCATTACTTGTCCCCCCAGCCAACCCCTTGTGTTTGTCCCATGCCCTTTGAATACCTCCACTATTCCAGCCCCTACCACCTCCTCTGGCAGACTGTTTCCCTGATGTTTCCCTAAACCTCCCCCCACCCTCTGTCCATGCCCTCTAGTTTTAGTGCCTACCTGCCTACCTTCCCTGTGAATAAGCTCCCCTTCCCCCACTTTATTTATCCCCTTCATGTACTTGAACATTTCTGTCATGTCCCCCCTTTCCCTTCAGGTCTCCAGCGGGTACAAATCCAATACTCTCAACTTCTCTTCATGTGGCTTCCAACTTAACTTATGCACCATCTTGGTGGCCCTCCTCTGAACCCTCTCTATGCCATCGATGTCCTTGCAAAGGTGAGATGTTCAGAACTGAATCCCATACTCCAGATGAGGCCTCACCATTGACTTGTAGAGTGGCATCAGCACCTCCTGCCTTCTGCTAGATATCCCTCTCCACGCCAGCTTTCTGTTTGCTTTACCACTGCTTTGCTGCATTGGGTCCCTACTTTAAGGCTGACTGTAATTATGATTCCTAGATCCTTCTGCTGATTAGTTGCTTTCATTCTCCCCTTCCCCATGTGTAATTTGCTTGTGGGTTATTCCGTCCCATGTGCATCACTGTGCATTTTTTAGCATTTAATTTTAGCTGCCATGTTTCCGACCACCCTTACAACAACCTTAGATCCTCCCTCATAGCCTCCGCTCCCTCTGGGGTGTCCATCCTATTACAGATCTTTGTATCATCTGCAAAAAGGCAGCCCCCTGCAGCCCTCCGCTATATCACTGATGTACATGTTAAACAGGATGGGCCCCAGCACCAACCCTGCAGTACCTCACTTGTCACCCCTACCTCCTCAGAATGCACCCTGTTTAGCACCACCCTCTGGCTTCTACCCATCAGCCAGTTCTCCACCCATCTTGTTATTTTTTTGCCCCACCCAGAAGCTCTCCAGTTTGTTAACCAATCTTCGGTGGGGCATAGTGTTGAAGGCCTTCCCAAAGTCCAGATAGGCCACATCCACTGCCCCCGATCAACCACCCTCATCATCCAATCGAAGAACTCAGTCAGGTTCATCTGACATAACCCTTCCTTGTGTGAAGCCATGCTGATGGCTGTCCTGTAGGCCACTCTCCTCCAGGTATCTAACCACCCTTTCCTACAATATCGCCTCCATCACCTTACCCACCGCCAATGTGAGGCTGACTGGGCAATAATTGCCTATCTCCTCTCTGCTGCCACTTTTGTGAAGTGACACCATCTGTGCTCTCTTCGAGCCCTCTGGTACCCACCCTGTATCTAGGGACAAGTTGAACAGCCTCATTAGTGGTGCCGCCAGCTCCTGCCTTAGCTCCCAGAGCACCCTAGGATGCAGGCCATCCAGACCATAGCATTGTCTATCTCAACTTACCTAATTCCTCCCTGAGCCTGTCCTCACTGATTGGGCTAGGATCTACCTCTACATTCACCCTTCCCTTCCCCCCAACACTGGTCCCCTTCCTTCTCCCTCTAATGTGAAGACCAAGCCAAAGTACCTATTTAGCACCTCTGCCTTCTCGAAGTCTCTTCCACTGTTATTCCCCCCTCTACCTTTACCCTTACTATCCCTTGCCTTGATCTCTTCTCCCCTATATACCGAAAAAATATTCTTATCACACTTTTTGGACTGTTGAGCAATTTTCTCCTCCATTGCTGCTTTCATCTTTCTAACCCTCTGCCCTGCCACCTTCAACATCTCCCTGTAAGTTTCCCTGTCCTCCTTCCCTTGTGTTCTCTTATATTCTCTGAACACCCTTTTTTCTCCCCTATTGCCACCCTCACTTCCCTGTTGAACCAAAGCAGCCTCCTTTGTCTTCTGCTCTTTCTTACCTTCCTTATACAGCTCTAAGTGACTTTTAGTACCCCCCTTGATCTCATTCTATAGGTCCTCCACCCCACATATCCTCTCCTTCCCATCCATTTCATTCCAGAATATCTTCCTAATTCTGGGAAAATCTGCCCGCCTATATACCAGGACCTCTGTGATGGTTCAACTTGCTTCATACCCCGCTCTAACCCTGAAGTCCACTGTGTTATGGTCACTTGCTCCCAGGCTGATCCCCACCCCCACTTCCTCCACACTATCCCCATTGGTGAGGACCATGTCAAGTATGTTATCCCCTGTGGTGGGTTCCCTGACCAGCTGCTGCAGGAAGACTCCCTGGAGGGACTCAAGGAACTCCTTGCTCCTGGATGACCCAGCTGATGGGATATCCCAGTCTTTATCTGGGAGGTTAAGGTCGCCCACTAGCAGGATCTCTCCCCTAAGTGCCATCCTTTGAACTGCCTGCAGCATCTGCATGTCCATGTCCTCACACCGCATTGGAGGTCTGTAGACCACTCCCATCCTTATCAATGCCCCTACCAGCCTCTCTATTGTAACCCACAAGATTTCTTCTTCCCCTTGCTCCTCCTGCCCTTCTGTAGCTTTAATGTCCTCCCTCATGTACAGTGCAGTCCCTCCCTTCCTGTCAATCCTATCCTTCCTGAATAACCTGTACCCTGGGACCCTTACTTCCCAGGTCTGGTGCTCAAAGCACCAGGTCTCCATTATGGCTACAATATCCAGACCCTCCCCCACCATCATGGCTTCTAAGTCCACCATCTTGTTCCCTAGGCTTCTTGTGTTTGCACAAAGGCCTTTCCAACATATACCTCCCCTCTCCCTACCAACCCTCCCTTCTATGTCTGTTCTATACCCTGCTCCCTTGAGCAGGGGAGTGCCTGCTAGGTTGTTTTCTCCTCCTCCTCCTCCTGCTGAGCCCTCACACAGCCTAGCCCTGTACACCCCCCTTACCAGTTTAAACCTCCCCCAAGACCTTATCAATGTACCCTTGTAGTCTGCCCTCAGAACCCTTGCCTCCCTCGCTTAGATGCAGTCTATCCTTCCAGTATAAGTCCTCATCCTTTCATGTGTCCCCCAATCTCCTATACAGGCAAACCCTTCCTGTCCGTACCATTCCCAAAGCCATTCATTGAACTCCCCAATTCTTCTCTGCCTAGCAGTGCTGGCAAAGGGGACTGGCAAGATCTCCAAAAATGCCAAGGATTTAGCCTCTTCCCTGTGCCAATGCCTTGAACTTCCTCTGGACCTCCTCCCCTTCATTGCTTGACAGATCATTCATTCCCAAATGAATGATAAGGTGTAGCTTCCCCACCAACCAACCCCACTCCCTGATTAACAGCATTGCCCTCCTCCCCTCCATCCCTGGTTCACAAAAGTCTGACCTCTGCCTATCTGTAGGACCCCTCCTGATCCAATGTATCCCCAAATACCGTGGCATTCTCCACCTCCACAACTAGCGGAGTTGGCTTTGTCCCTGGCGGGCCCCCTATCCTGGCCCTTCTCCTCCTAAATACATTCTCCAGTCTGTTGGATGTGTTAGTTACACTATTGCAGTATTTACTGAATTTGAAATCTTTATTTATCAGTATTCCTAAATCTGTTTCCCTATCAGCTATTTTATTTATTTTATGGTCCTTTTCAGTTTTGCTGATGTTCTCATCTGTAAGCTTAGTGTCATCAGCAAATTTGATTACCCAGATATTCACTCTTGTGTTAAGCTCACTTATGAATAATGAAAACAGGACCTAGCCCAACACCGACCCCTGCAGCACCCAACTAGTCACCTCACCTAATTCTGATAGTGTTCCCCTTATTCCAACCCTTTGCGTTCTTTTATGTAACCAGTTTGTTATCCATTTCACTATTTTGTTGTCTATGTCTATGTTATTTTTTTGATTAGTATACCATGTGGAACTTTGTTGAAAGCTTTTTGGAGAGAGGATGTGGCCAGCAGCCAACACAAGAGGATGCTCTACTAACTGCTCACACCTCAAACTCTCTTAAAACATTAATTTTGCAAGTTTTAGTCAGCTTAGATGACTCAGACTAAAGTAATTCATTCGCTAACACTACAGAAACTTACCAGCTGAAATTTGGGAAACACTGAATGAGGGGAGACCCAAAGCGGAGCAGCAGAAAGACAGTGGGAAAGGGAAGGCTCTGGCTCTCTCAGCTAGTGGCAGAAACAACAGGGAGCCACCTGAAGACAATGCTCAGGGCTTGGAGGCCACAATGAAAGCTGTAGTGGAAGTGGTACAGCAACTCGATCGAAAAGTTGAAAGGGTTTTAGTGGTGGAGACCAAAGTGGAGAACATTGGGACGGACCAGAAAACCCTCACAGACACAGTCAATAAATCTCAGGCAGTGGTATCCAGGGTTCTAAAAGAAAACAAATTAAGACCTCACCTGGAATGCCTAGAAAATGTAGCAAAGGCAACAAATGTACATGTCCTAGGGATCCCAAAAGGACTGGAGGGCTTGGATGCACCTGACTATGTTACAACTTTCCTTTAAAACCTGTTAAATATAGAAACTGAACAGCTCCTTGTTCGAGCTTATGAGGTAACCCTTCGATGCTGCTCAAACAACCTGGACCTTCCAGGAATGATGTTAATCATCATCATGGGTGCTCATGTCCATGATCTTCTGTTGCAAAAAGCCAACTCTATGTGGAAGCTGATAGATGCCCCTACTGTTCATATTTTTCCTCATCTCAACTAGTCTACCCACCAGAGGCAGCGGGGGCTTTGATGCCATATGAGCGGGGCAGCGGGAGCTTTGAATAGCAAATGCTTTGCAGCTCCCGAATGCCGAAAGGTCATTTATGCTGGAAAAGTTAGCTGGCCCAGTGGCATTAAGGGTTGAGGTGCTGGACGCCACACCTTGCGTCACGCCGGTGACCCATGTTAGGGAATGAGCATGGGTCGGAAGGGAAGGAGAAGGATCGAACATCCTAAGGACTACTCTTATTCTCCGAGGAAGGGGGGGTGCCAGTGGTTGGTGTATGGCTGGCCCTTAGCAGAGGCTGGAGCAGCACACTGATACTGTTGATGTGGGTAGAGATGGGGCAGACGCCTGGAGGAGTGCATATGGGAGTGTGCGTACTGCTGACGTCATTGCACACTCCATCTCTGAAAGGGGAGAAAAATGAAGAAGAAAAAGGTTGCTGTGGTGCATGATGGATGGTTCATTCACATTTTGGGACTGTGCAGTACAGTACAGTCTGCATGCCCATTGGCCCACGCAGTGGACCAATACGCGTACAGCCGTACTGTACGCTGTCAGTCGGCGGGTGGCTGGGTGGCTTGCAGGTGGAGTGTTGGCACCCGCCACTAACCAGGGGGCGCTGGGTGGTGGGGCTTAGTGGGCGGGTGAGGGGGTACCACTGGACCACCAGGTTATTTATTCGTATGCCCACAATCAAGCAGGGGAGCAGGTCCACTGGACCACCAGGGATGTTATTTTACACTTATGCCCATGATCGGGCAGGGGAGTGGATCCACTGGACCACCAGGGATATTATTTTACACTTATGCCGATGATCAGACATGGGAGCGGGTCCACTGGAACACCAGGGATTTATTTGGAACATGCCCACCATCGGGCGATGGGGTAGGGTCCACTGGACCACCAGGGTTATTGTCAACACATGCCCGTGATCAGGCGACATGGCACAGTGCCCGCCGAGGAGCAGGGGTGTGGTCCCTGATGGCTGCAGCCTGGTAGGGCACCAGGCAGAAATTGCCAGGGATCGGCGCACCGCATGCAAATGGGGCCATAAAGACATGCAAATGGCCCCATTTGCATGCCAGCGCAGAATATTGCGGTTGATGTGCCTAGCGCACCTGCACTTGACCTGGCACATCCCCCTGCTCCCCACCTGCCACTTGTGCTGGCGCAGTGCGGGCAACCCCAGTGCCGTATTCAATGGTGCTGAGCCATGGCGCAACACCGTTGAATATCGCCTGGACTATGTCCTGGCTCAACCTAGTTGCGCTGTGCCCAGGCTTGCACCCATGCCTGGCACAGTGTGAATATCTGGCCCCATATCTACAGAGATATTGTTATTTACATTCCGATTCACCTTTTCATAGAAGACTAGTTTTATTTGTTGCACGCAATCTATTTTTTTAATCCATGTTGTGTTATGTCTGATTGATTTTTATTACTAATATCTTTCTCAAGTTTTTTTTTTATTAAACTTTCCATTATTTTACACTGAATAGATGTAATGCTTATAGGTCTCTAGTTAGTAATACTAGCCCTGTCCCCTTTCTTAATTATTGGGATAACAATAGTGTTTGTCAGCCATCTGGAACATCCCCTATTACAAATATTTAGTTAAATAACGCTGTCACAGCCTGGTGGCGCAGAAGGTTGAGACATCTAGCTTTAGCTTGCATCACGCTGGCGTCCCAGGTTTGGGAATGACCTCGGGTCATCAGAGAGCCAGCCAGGGGGGAAGGTAGGAGCAGAATTGAGCTCCCTATGGCAGTTCTCCCAATCCTGGGATGGATGCTGTCCCTTCTGTAGTCCCATCACTACCAGGTGGAGGTCCGGTGGTGGTGTAGGCAGAGAGGGCAGCTAGTAGGGTGAGGCGTTCCACAGTGCCTGGCATGCACATGCCTCCACATACATATGTCAGCACCCCAGACGTGCGTGGGAAGGGATGAGAAAACCCAATAAATAAATAACACTGCCAGTGGTCCCACAAGCCAGTCCCTAATTTACATTCATAATCTTGGATGTAGTAAATCCCGTCCTGCCGCTTTGTCTGTTTGGGTTTTATTTTAGAATAGCTTTATTTCCTGTATATTTATGGTATCATTAGTTGTTTCTACCATCTCATCTGTGGTATTATTATCTGCAACATGAGTAGCATATATAGGAGTGTTATTATTGATGAACACTGAGCAGTAGTATTCATTAAAGACATCTGCAAGTTGCTTGGGTTCTTTAATGTCTGTATTATTTTCCACTATAGGTCCAAGTGAACTATCTATTCTCCTGTTGCAATTTACATATGCAATTTCACATTATCCTTTCAAAGTGCTATCCTGAACTCTGGTTTTCCTTTTTCCTTTCTGACTATCCCATCACATATTTTTTCAGTTCCCTTCTGTAGCTTTCTACATTGTATAAATCCTGGTCCTTCTTCATTTTAAAGCATATGTTTCTCTTTTTGTTTGTTTTCTAACCTTATTGCTAAACCATGATGGTACTTTCCCTTTATTGTTATAGAGGGGTTTGTTGGACATACATAGATCTTCCACTTTTGGTACAAAACTGTTGGACACTTAATTTTTTTGTTAATTTTACTATTTCACATTTTGTCAGTTCCTCCCTAATTGTGTCAAACTTGCACTTATTATAGTTCTCTCCTGTGGTTATCCCCAAATCCATTATTACCTCGATTTGTAGTATGAATTCTATCATTTTACAGTCACTTGTTTCAATTGTTTCTAGTATTTTAACCTTATTTATATGTATTATTTGTTTCTGTGGTAGAATGCAGTCCTGCAGTTGGCTAAAATTGAATATGATGTCATTGACGGCATCACATGCTGAATATAATGGAGATGCTTCAGAATAAACAAGTCGGAAAAGAGGCCAGTCTCTATGGAAACAATTGTGGAGCCACACGCTATCAGCAGGAAGGGGTGCCAGCACATACATAGAACCAGAAACAAAGAACAAAAACAGCATACACCTGGGCACAAGTAAAAAAGATCTAATGCAAGTACAAATTGCAAGCAAGAGTGTTCATCAAAAAAGGATTAGAGCAGTGCAAAAAAAAAACTTGTGATAACATCACACTTATCCCAGCATTTTCTGTCAGCATAGTGATTCTTCACACTGCTGACGGGCCACCAGACTACCAGTGATGGAGGATCACATTATTACAGCATTTTGGTGGGCATTGGGGAGGGAAGGGGGCCACTAGACTGCCAGTGATGGAGGATTACATTGTTATAACATTCTGAAGGGCATTGGGGAGGGTGGGGGCGCCAGACTGCCAGTGATGGAGGATCTGATTATTAAAACATCTTGATAGGCGTTGGGGAGGAGGGAGCTGGAGAGAGTGAGAGTGTCGGACCATTCTTAGAAATAAGTTTAATGCATAAACGATGCTGTGCAAGAATTGCGTAACATGTTACGTCACCAAAATTACTAATATGCAGCGATTAGCAATAGTGGAGATTATCGTCATCGTTGGTGTTATATTGTTTGTTGGTCAGTGTTGGTCATTTTTATTTAACTATTTATTTTAAGTATGTTGCAAGAAAACATGTTTGCTGTAAAGAAAAGGGGGGACGGGGACACAGCCCCCTGATTACAGAAAATGCTGGTGAGTGCCTGTTGCCACTGTTAACTCACTTGACGACCTCTCTTCACCTCGCAAATTGCGTAGCGTAACACTTACGTGTTGCACTTGTCGTGCAATTCAGGTTGCGTTTATGCTATGCAAGATTGGATGGTCTGACACTCTCCACCATCACCGGGGTGGCCACCAGACTCCCAGTGATGGAGGATCACATTATTATAACATCTGGATGGGCAGTGGGGAAGGCAGGGGTCACTTCTCTGCCAGTGGTGGAGGATCACATTGTAATAACATCCTGAAGGGCACTGGGTAGGAAAGCACAAGCTTGCCAGTGATGGAGGATCTCATTATTAAAACGTCTGGTGGGCATTGGGGAGGGAGGGGCCACTAGACTGTCAGTGATGGAGGACTGCATTATTAAAACATCTTGATGAGCATCGAGGAAGGAAGGGGACCACAAGACAGGATTGCATTATTGAAACATCCTAATAGACATTGGGGAGGGTGGGGGGCCAGAAAACTGCCAGTGATGGAGGATCACTTTCTTAAAACATCCTGATGGGCACTGGGGCGGATGAGTGGGTGGAGGGCCACAGGACTGCCAATGACAGAGGATCACACTATTAAAACATCTGTGGACATTGGGGAGGTTGGCGGGGCAATTTGACTGACAGTGCTGGAGGATCCCTTTATTAAAACATCCTGATGGGTGTCGTCGAGGCATCGGTCAGGAAACATAGGAAAACCAGGAGCAGTTTTAAAATTTACATGTAATGTTTCATTGTCAATAACAGTAAAATAAAAAATAAAAATAGTTCAATTTAGCTATTTACAAAGGCAGTGCAGTGAAAACAAAGTCCTTCATCTGAGGGTATCTCTAATTCCAAGTTCTCTCTCTCTCTCTCTCTCTCTCTCTCTGATTCCAAGTTTCAGTCTCTCCCTCTCTCTGTCTAGCAAACATATTACTACTCTTTTTATAACACTTTGCCTATGAACTCGTTAAGGAGACATCCTGCTTCTCACAAAATGTTCTTGTCAGCTTCTTTGTAGAACAGACTTGTAAACAGAAAAGTGTCCCAGGCTGGCCTCCTGCTGACAGCTCTGCAAAAGTGTTTGAAAACAAGCCTGAGAGGAGTCAGACTGCATCTCAAGTTAACCCCTTAAAGTCCAAATAGCTTTTTGCAATCATTTCAACAGCATAACTATATACATTTCAAACAAAGGGATCCCAGTTTCACTTACATTTTCTCACAAAGATTTACATATATTTCTATAACTGCAGATACGCAAGGAGGAAGAACAGAAACAGCAAGTGAAGGTAGGGAGATAGTGAGAGGCGGAGATCATGAGACCGTCAGAGTGATAAGTTCCTAAGTTTCACAAGAACATTTGATTTGTGCAACCAGACAGACAAGAGACAGAAAAGAAGAGGATAGAGCAGATCCTTGTGTTTAACTCTTTCTGAATAACAAATGGGACAGGGACTTCTTCAGCCCTGTCACAATGGGCACGGGACTAGACTTCCAGTGATGGAGGATCACATTATCATAACATGCTGATGGGCACTGGGGAGGATGGGAGGCCACTAGATTGCCAGTGATGTAGAATCTCATTATTAAAACATCCTAATGGGCATTGACTGCCAATTATGGAAGATCACATTATTGCAACATCCTGATGGACACTGGGGAGGGTGCTGGGGCACCAGACTGAAAGTGCTGGAGGATCTCTTTATTGAAACATCCTGATGGGCACTAAGGAGGGTGGGGGGGCCACTAGATTGCCAGCGCTGGAGGATCGCATTATTAAAACATCCTGGTGGGCATTGGGGAGGGTGGTGGGCCACTAGATTTCCAGCACTGGAGGATTGCATTATTAAAACATCCTGGTGGGTATTGGAGAGGTGGGAGGACCACAAGATTGCCAGCACTAGAGGATTGCATTATTAAAACATCCTGGTGGGCATTGGGGAGGGTGGGGGCCACTAGATTGCCAACACTGGAGGATCGCATTATTAGAACATATTGATGGGCATTGGGGAGGGTGGGGGCCACTAGATTGCCAGCACTGGAGGATTGCATTATTAAAACAGCCTGATGGATATTGAGGAGGGTGGGGCATTAGACTGCCAGTGATGGAGGATCACACTATTAAAACAGCCTGGTGGATATTGGGGAGGGTGGGGGGCACTAGACTGCCAATGATGGAGGATCACATTATTATAACATCCTGATGGGCACTAGGGAGGATGGGGGCAACTAGACTGCCAGCACTAGAGGATCACATTATTAAAACATCCTGATGGGCATTGGGGGGCAACTAGACTGCCAGCACTAGAGGATCACATTATTATAACATCCTGATGGGCACTGGGGGGCAACTAGACTGCCAGTGCTGGAGGATCACATTATTATAACATCTTGTTGGGCATTGGGGAGGGCCCCTGGACTGCCAGTGAAGGAGGATCTCATTAAAACATCCTGATGGTCACTGGGGAGGGGGGGACCTAGACTGCCAGTCAGGCTGTAACAGCACTTGCTGTCTGTCCACTACCTGGCACTTGGTAGGGAGTGGTGGGGTGGGCTGATAGTGTATCACTATGAGCTCTCTTACGGTCAAGGTTCTGGAACTGATAAATTGCGTTGTCAATGTTAAACATGCAGGGCTTTCTAAACCTGCCAAATATACCACTGTGCTTTGTGTGCAGGTTGGTTCTCTCATCTGCATGGGTGAGGTGGTCTACTCTGCGTGTTCTCACTAGTCGCTAAGCACCACACACCGGGGCATTACAGATACGACCTCCGACTCATCCAAATATACACAGCTTAGTTAGCATAATGCTATTCATGTTCACACCACTCTAAGCTTCTAAAAATCAGGGCCATAGATTTTTAGACTTTTGCACTGAGCAAGAAACTGCAAAAGTGAGTTTCTGCACTTTAATTCTGGATGTTGGCTTTTCTGAGACAAGAGAAGGATACCAGCAACAGTTTTAAGAACGAGGCATCCATGGGGGAAGCATGGTGGTGAGGATGATTTTACTACGATTCAGGGCAGTTGAGAGTGAAAATACACCAGTTCTGTAATATTACTGTGTGTGTGTGTCTGTGTGTACGTGCACATGTATGCAAAACTGTAGTTTAGGCAGAAAACATACTATAAGATTAAAGACTGGACATCAGACCAACATTATAATTTTATTGTACTCCTTGTCTTTCAGCTACCAGTTACATTCTTCACAACACCAGGCAGCTCAGCAGAACCTACCCAGCTGGCAGCAGAGTATTTTCATCAAACTACAACCCCACTAACCTGTGGAATGCTGGCTGTCAGTTAGGTAAAATGAGTGGATGAGACAAATTGTATTTAAAAAAAATTTCCATGTATCTTGCATCTCAGAATTGCTTGTGTTTGTGGATATTTTAACTATATGGACTGCCAGTGCAGCCTACAGGTTAAAGTAACATGCTGTGAATGAACTTGGTAGTTCTAGCAGACCTGGGTTTGATGCCCACAACCTCAGCTTGCATACTATGTGACTGAGCAAATCACTCAACCTCCCCTGTGCTCCTGGGTTGCCCTTGAAAACAGACGCCTGTGCCTAGTGGGCCTTATCCAGTCACCAAAGAATAAAAAAAAGGAATACTGAGAAAATAAAGGTCATTTAGGGGTGATACATGAACAATATAATGTACTATGAGACTGCAAGTACCCTTTTATAATACATGGATAGGACTTTACCCCATAGAACTGGATAGCAGTTATTTTCTTGTATATCATTTCACCTGTATATGTAATTGTGATCAAAACTAACAGTAACCACCCAACTGTATTATATAAAATAAACAATAGGTGAGTGTGGTATGCTCAGAAGTAAATACATTGAAGGGGCTAAATAGATTATAAAGCCACTAGCACGTCAGGCTCGTATGTTCATAATCTGGTTAGGCCCCTTGTTGGATTTATTTCCCTGTACATTATACTTACCCATCATTTATTTTTATTTATATTTTGAGAATGTATTTTCCATATCTAATAAATAATATTAATAAGAGGAGCATCCTGCTTCCTGTTCACAAAGAGAGCCTCTCCAAGGTGATACTCCCAATTTTTAACAATGGTGACATTGTTTACAATGCTGCTTCCAAGTCCACTTAAGCCACATTGAACCCACTCTTTCACTTCTGTCGATTTGCCCTTGACAGCCTCCCCTGCACTCAGTACTGTTCTCTGTATACATTCCTCTCCCTCCCCTCTCTTGATGCCAGGCCTGTGTCCATGATGACTTACTCTCCAAATTCTGGCTTGACTCCTTCTCCTCTTACCTTGCCTTTCTCACATCCGCCCCACCTGTTATTCCTTTTACAATGCTAGCCCTTGCTCTCTCGTTCTCCCCCTGATGAAATCCTCTGCTGGCCAAACTGCCTCCTCTTTCCTCGTCCCCAAACTCTGGAACTGTCCTCATCCTTCTGTTCATTTGGCTTCCTCCCTTAATGCTCTGAAATATCTCTTCTGTCATTTCACTACTCACTCCTGCAGTTGTCCCTGGCACTGGCTCATGGACTTTCATCCTCTGCCTTCCACTCTGCACTGTCTCTAGTGCAGCCAGCTCCCCTCCCCAGTTTTCATCCACTATCCCACCTCTTTGGTATTACATTGTTGCACACTGCATATTGTTTATAATGTTCTTCTGCTCTTTTATTGTACTGCGTATTTCCTGCGAATTGCTCATTTTGTTGTACTTATTTCCATAAAATGCAATTTCTGAATATTGTATTTTGTAATTGCACTGTATTCTTGCTTTACTCCTCCCCTGGACACATCTGGAAATGAGCTGCTACCAACTCAGTTGGTCTCTTCTGGTAAAACCTTTGAAATAAACAACTAACAAACTAATCAACCAACTAACTATAGTGTTCATTTAAACTGAATATTTTTCCCATATTCTCTTATTATAGAAATATAAAATTGATTATTTTGCTATATGTGGATAATATATGATCTTTCAAGATGGGCGAATCATAGATGACCATTGACCCCTCCTACACTGGCTATGTCCGAATTCATCCTTTACCAGAATGGCAAGCATCAGTCACATGAACTGATGGCAGATGAGGAGTCATTCATGTCACTGAGCTTAACACCTGGTGCTGCTGAGTTACATCTGCTTCTTATACTTCATGTTCTGCTTGGTCTCAGTAAGGGCAGTTGGGAAGCCCCTCCTCCATTCATTAAAGTGACTGCAGTATATCAATGGGATCCCACTCCTCTCAAAATGAAAAAGTATTGGCTAGTACCAAGAAGACTGAGTATAGGAGACATGCTGTGCTAACCAGTGTCATTTTCACATAATGGCTGACAGTCTGACATGACAGCAGATGTCTTTTTGGCTTGTGAGTTTTTCACTTAGCAGCTGCCGGCTCGGCAGCCTGACAATAAATCACATGATGCTTAGGAACTGGCCTCATTACTTATTTTTTGACAAGTACATTTTTCACATAATGGAAGTTATTTTGGCATGGCTAACGAAGCCCGAGCAGGCACTCCACTATCCTAATGTCTTTCATGTGGCGGTGTACCAGTCAAAGTAAGAACCTGAGCACAAAGAACAGTGCACCCACCACAGACTAGTTCTGTTTTGCACTATGTGCAATACCAAATAACTAATACAGCACACCAAAGCCACTTAAGATAAACAGTACTTACAGTTTATTTTCCTGACATTTCTTGCTCATAGGAGGCATACAAAAACCAGTGCAATATTTAGAAACATTATATAATAATAAAACAATATATAGTTACACCAGAAAAACAGGTGACTGGACCTTACGTTTCACCCAGACTAGGCAGGGCTTCTTCTGTGGTGACATCATAGGAGCAAAAAGCCATCTTACATAGTGCTAACGATTAAAAAGAATAACAAGTGATTGTGCAAAATGAAACATTAAGTGGCGCATGGATCTCCTTAGTTAGAATCATTCACAATAATACTAATGATCACTATGCCCTAATTCTACTGCTTACCTATAGCACTGGCATTCACATTGTGCAGTTAAGGAAAATAAATAAAACAAGCCTTGTCTCTTGCTAAATATTGTGGTAAATATAAAGAATCATAGGTTGTGCTTACAAATATTCTGCACTATTCCTAACCCTTATAAGTACAGCTGCAGGCAAGGCAAAACACGAGGTGATCATACAACTACTCAGCTCTGCTTCATGCCTTGAAAGGTTGTAACATATGGCAGTGCAAATTAAGTAAATGTACGTACATAACTAATGCATTCACTCAAACACTAAAAGTAAAGTCCACTTTTCTTTTCACAATATCTTCTAATCACAATTTCATCATCTTATGATGTGCTCATGAAGCAATGTCTTCCAAAGCAGACTTTAAAACTTCTGAGCGCTGCCATTCTGAGATGTTAGAGCGGATCATCAGAATTACAAGCCATATCTTTTCAGTTGATGCAAAACTGTGACATTAACAAAACAAAGACCTTTAAGGCATGTATTATAGAAAACTACATTCACAATCTAATATATGCAGTAAACAATGAAAAAAGGCACCAACATTTCTCTACTAAGAAATTACAGGACTACAAATGCACACAGCTAACCAAACACATAAATAAAATCTAATTTAACAAAATTTTCCTACGCAGTGACACCATTATAAATTCGTATCATAATGTGATTTAAGGAGGGAAACGGGTGGGAGGGGAGGAGTTGGGGGGCACAGGGTCATGATGTTGCAAGCAGGCACAACGCCGCCTGCACAAAAAACGTTGATCAAAACACGACTATCACAGAAATGCCATCCACCCATTCAAACAATAGGGGCGACAGAATGGCCCCCCGTAATGATTATAATCAACTCCGAGGGGGTGTGGACCTCAGAGGTATGTTGCTACTTGGAAGGGGGGATACTTTGTTTCTTGGTGAAAGAGAAAAAATAAAACATCAGGAGACAGGGAATCAAACCATGATCTCCTGGTTATGCTCACTGCACAGTCTAGCGCCTTAGCCACTCTACCATGGGAAAAGCTCAACCAAATTCCAGACCTGCAGCCTCTTCATCCTTTGCTCATTCCTCCCTACAACGACAAGGGTAGTGATTATTTCCTACCGCTATTATACCCCTGTCGCTCTGAAGGGATTTGCACTTTACACAGCACAGTTGTTTTTGTGCTGTTCTTGTTGCGCTATATTCACCCAGTACCAGGGTGGCATGGGGGGGTGGACGAGCACGGGTGCATCTAATCACAAAAGATAACATTTAAATTCAATCATATAGCATATTTACAGTGGTAATACACATAATCTCTGCATGTTCAACTAGTAAATTGTATATAATAGGGTGGAGTGGACACATCTGTGATACAACGTGAATCAGTTTGGCTTCTCAAGAGCAATTTCATGGATTCAGCTGATGCACGTTGCCCCCTGCATCTCTTTTCTGACTAGCAGCTATGCCTCGGATACATTCCCTATGGCTAGAGACATGAGGCTGGCATCCCCCCATCCCCCCTCTTTGTTCTTATTGGTAATAAAACGACCACAAAATTTTGCAGCGATCCCATGATTGAGAGTTTGAGGGTGGGGGACACCTTTTGTAAGGGAATACTTTACGCGGATGATATCATGGTAACTATGCATCATCCTCATCAGTCAGTGTCTGCCTTTCAGCAAGTTGTGGAGCATCATAATTCTGTATCAGGCTATAAACTGAGTGCTCCAAAATCTTTAGTATACCCTATCTTTAAAGCCTGTACCAAGACAATGTTTTCCACTTACTCCTGCCAATGGCATCCACAAGAGATCACCTACTTAGGGGCCAAGATACAGAAACTCAATCCCAGACATGACTAGGGTTGACTCCGGCTCGCTACTTTGAGAAGCGAGAACAGCAAGAAGCGAGAACAGGCACACATTGATGGACTAAGCTGTGTCTTTCATGGTGGAGCACAGTGAACTTGTCAGTGAGGTTGTCAGCGTGGCTCAGTTGGTAGCACATCCGCCTCTGGGCCAGAAGGTCATGGGCTTTAGTCCCACACCGGGATTGGACTTGCACCTAAAAATCGCTGGCATCCGAGTGCAGTATTGGGGGGTGCTGTACTGCTGGGGTGTGCCGTCCTTCGGATGAGACGTTAAACTAAGGTCCCTTCTGCCCGTCCTGGTGGGTGTCCAGGTGGCAGTAAAAGAACCCAGGGCACTCTTCGCAAAAGTGCAGGGAACATTCCCGGTGTCCTGGCCAGCATTCTCCTTCCCATAAACCGGTTCATGCAATTATCCAGGCTGTGTGTGGGTGATGATGTGCGATATGGCTGCCACCACACGTTCAGTCACTTCATTACCAGTCTAGCATTGCTTGTAAAGCGCTTTGGGATACTGTGTATGAAAAGCGCTATATAAATGCTGATTCTATTCTATTCTGATTCTAACTTTCTGAAGCTCATTACTATCTCAAAAATTCTTTATGTCCCAGGTAATCTCCTCCTCCCTGTTCCACTTAGATACTTTCAGACCCTGAACCACATATTCACATCCTTCCTATGGGAGGAGAAGAAAGCCAGACTTTGTCTGCAAACCCCTATGTTCCCTTGGGAAAAGAGGGGGTTTGTCATCCCAATCTATGACTTTAACACATTGCTTTCCTGCTGAGGGCTGCTAGTACCCTGCTTGTGGGAATGCCACTGCTTCTCCTTGCCCCATGGGTATTGATGGAAATGACCCTGGCTGAAATTACCCACCCTTGGGCCTGCTATTTCCTGAGTTTTACCTGCTTGTTGGAACCTCTCTCTGACTGAAGGATTTGAGGTCATTATGGCTTAGATCTGCACCTTGGCTAGCATGGGATAAAGTTCTCTCTCCCTTGCTGTCCAGTTTGGAATAATCCAACTCTATTGGAGTTATACCAGTCCTTTAGCAGGAGTGGTGAGATAGGGTAATCCAAGTGGTTGGTTATTTATTAGAACAGGGAAGTTCCTTCATGATGTCCTTTGCTTCCCTAGAACAGAAATATGCATATTCCCAATCCAGTTTTAGTAATATCTCTAAAGCCAGAGTACTGTGTTGCACTGGTTGGGCCTGAACCATCAATTTCCCTGTTGGAATGGTCTAGAAGAATGACTGGAGCATATATCAACTATTAGAGGTATTGCTGGTAGAAATGTATGGCTGATTCTATGCTGAAATGCAAACACCAAAAGTGTCTCCAGTGGAGGCCTGGGAGAAAGAAATGACCACCAAGATTACAGAAGAAGAATGATCAGTGTGTGGAGAGTGGCTTGCTGGGCCCGCAGGAATGCAAATTCTGACTGCCACAGTTCAAAATACTCAACTGAAGCTTGGTCGATGAGCCAATGGTAGCACCTCGCACTACTGTGCAGGTGACCTGAGTTCAGGAGCGAGTTCGGGTCACCGCCTCAAAAGGCAGATTGGGCCAAGGTAGCTGCAGCACCGACAGTGAGTGCTGGCGCCACAGCGAGACCTGCGGCACATGCAAAGACCCTGCTCCCACTGCAGCGTCAACTGTGAGGGACCGAGGTCTAAGAAGCTACGATCACATTGGTGAAGGTGAGAGGCAGCCGGCGTAAAGGGAGCAAATGACAACTTCTGGCTAAATGATGGTCTTAGCCTTAGGGATTCTCTTGGGTCCTAGTACCTCCTGGCACTTGATCCTAATTCACATAGTGCATTGCCTCAGGGGGATGATGGCCCTTCCCCTACAGCCTCTGCCATGGAAGGCAAGCCGTGGGAATAACTGGTGGGTCATCGTGGTCCAGGGGAGCCAGAGGTTCTGGACCTGACAGAGTACGTCCCTGGGATCAGGGTATATCCCTGGAGGATGGAGGTGGATTGGGGAGAAAACCCTCTATAGAATAACAAACTACTCCACCATATTTTCATACCCCTACGGTGCTACACAATTGGGGAACACTTCCCACATAGTGTGTGCGTGCTTAGGGAGCTGCACACTTCTGTCATTTTCTTTGGTCCTGTCCTTCTTTTGTTCTGTTTTGGACACATATGAGAGGGAAATTAGGTGCCGCATCCCACAAGACCCCAAGCTGTCTCTGCTTAGTATTGTCGCACTGCACACCTGGCCTGGCCTACATTGACTAAGTAGTGGGTGGCAGGAGTGTTCCTTGCAGCTAAACGTGTTATTCTCAGACATGGGTCCCTTTACGATCAGATTTATCTGACAACCCCTGTGAATTTTCATCACCTGTATAGGCCAAAAAGGCCTAAGTACATAACCACCCATACTGTCCCAACTGAATAGTAGAGTAAGGTCACACTCCATGGTCAAGGGGTATACAGGATGGTAAGGTTGTCCAGGAAGGGGCCCCCACACAGAAACTCAGAAACACTACTTGATCTCTCGAGCTTGAGGCTGGCCTCTGGAGTGCCACAAACACAAGGCAGGGCAAAATGGAGCTGAAATAAAAGGGGGGTTAGCAGAACTTGAGTAGAACACAACCAACTGTCCAAAAGAGGTTTAAAACAAAACAGAATCTTTTCTCTAGCATGAGCTCACAGAAATTGATGTTAAAACCACTGCTTTCCACATACTTCAGTCAGCACAGTCTTTTGGCTTGTCACACTTTCACCACCAACGGAACATTCTTTGTTACTTTGGGTTGGCTTGAACCCAGGTGGAGTATGGTTACTGACAGATACTGGCCCCAATGGAGGCAGCTAGAAGCTTTCAGAGTCCACCACCCCAGCCAACATAGGTGGGGACTCCTCGGGCATCTCCTTGCACCTGTGTCCCATTTACTTAACACTTGGCAGATTTCATAGATCCAGCACTGACACTGTGCAGCATTACTCAGTCCTGTGAGAGACTTCTAAGTAAACTCTGACTTCCCACAGAGGCTGTTCCTGTACACTTTTCTCACAGATTTTCCTTTTAAAACATCGACGCTTTGCCCACTAGGGCATTCATCTGGTGCTTACTGGCACTACCCAGACCTTTTGGGGCAATACTGGCCCACCCTTTAAACTCTGAGGTAAATTCCTGTTTTCTGACAGGAATTATGTAACTTCACAGCCACTGTGGGTCAACATATGATGTTTCTCACGTGGGGAGGGAGGACACTGCTGGATGCTAGACCAAGTCCCTTTAAATGAGAAATAGAGTGATTATCACCACAGATCTTTTGCTAAGAACTCCCTTGGACTAACTTTCCTTCAGACAGACCTCACATTTTTTCTTTGTTCAAAGGCAGCCACACAGAAGGGTATTTTACTCAACGCCAAGCTCTGAGAGGAAACTTCAGCACAGTGGGAGCTGGCACAGTTTGCCAGTTGTACCTCTCCCATCAACTGACAAACACCAGTCTCTGCCCTCAGCACAGACCACTGACTCCTCCCCTTTGGAACGCCAAGTCAGACCAGCTGACCCAGCCTCCAAGGGCATAGAAACATGGCACAACCTAGGGGTTGCTTGACTCTCTAAAAGGTACATTTCTCCTGAGGAGGGCTACAGTAGTGTCTCTAACACATCCACCAAATTAATGGTATAACTTGTACTACAGTGTTGTCCCATGCTGTATGTACATACAGTTTGATAGTTGCAAAATAAACCTATTTACTGCTATGCCTGCCAAAGATCAGGGGCTTGATTTTCAAAGAGCCCTTAGAGCGATGCAAGTTACATCACTCTAGGGTTGTGGCAAACTCCGAGTGCATCAGGGACCCTGTGCCCAATTTTATAATGTGAGGTCCCTAAAAACTCAGGAGTTGCCACAGCTGCAGGCTAGCACCAAATATATGGCGCACCTGCAATAACTGCCGCAGGGATCTGCCCCCCCCCACCCTTTTTGCAACACTACAGGGGCTGGGATGGTTGGTGGGGTGGTGAATCTGCATGCCAGGAGGGGACTGGGGCAGAAGGGGCATGGGGATACCATAGAAGGGTCAGAGGGACTGCTGGCATAGCAGGTTGTGATGTGGCACCCAGCAGGGGTGCCGTTTGCTGAGCCATGCTGCCGACTGGATGGGATCACTTGGTGGGGGTTCAGGGATGGACACTGCAATAGCCCCAGATGGGCACAGCCCTGGAAGCTGCCCAATAGGTAGCCAGCTCACATAAGCCTGTAGGTGGGAGGCAGCCTGCCACAATGTGGGAGGGTGGGTACGAGGGGACTGTGGTCGTGCCCAGAGATGTTGCCCTCAACAGTGGCATCCCCCCTCCGCACCTCCAGATTACTGTTTACAGACATATGCAAGCTGGCTACCTATAGGGGAGCTACCAGGGCTGTGCCCACCTGGGGTGATTATAATGTTTGTCCCTGGACCCAGCAAGTGGTCCCATCCAGTGGGCAGTATGGCTCAGCAAACGGCACGCTGCTGGATGCCACATCACAACCTGCTATGACTGAAATCTCTCCAACCCCCCCATGACACCCCGATGGCCCTTCTGCCCCAGGCAGTCCAGTTTCATACCCCATCCCCCTTCGCTACAGTGTATGGCACTGGCACACATCTCTTAGACCACCTCCTGGCTGGTCTAAGTGGAGCCCCTTGCTATGTCCATGGTGGAGCTTACAAAATCACAAAAAAAATCACAAAAAAGGGGATGCTGCAGCACCACCATGATGCAAGCCCTCTTGCGACCTGGGGCACCCTGATTTGGGTTGAAAGGCTGGCGCAGTACCACTTTGGCGCAACGGCTCCCCTTTTCGAGTCAGACGACATTCAAAAGGAGGGACTGCCACATCTTTTGACGCAAAGTGCCACTTGCATCATTTATGTTTGAGGCAGGCACCTTGCATCATCCTGTGGACTTTGAAAATCGAGAGTTTTAGTTTATTGGAATATAGTAAGAAATTGCCCTCTGCAGGTCCAGGGTATGGAGCCTGCAATCGGCCTCCACAGTCAGGTTAGTAAAGTATACCAGGAAGTTAATCACCTGCTTAATGTGTAAGTCCGAGTTTGGTTCTGCCTGACGAACTTGGATCATCTGCAAGGGGACCAGCTATGACTTGGCTGGGTTGACCAGAATGCCCAAATACTGACAGATCTGGAGGGCCAGATGCCTGGACCTCTTCACAGCCTCTTTGATGAATTAGCTATCAGCCAGTCATCCAGGAAGGGATACACCCTGATGCCCTTGTGCCATAGAAAAGCCACCACCACTGCGATGCACTTGGTGAAGACCCTTGGCATGGATGAGAGACCAAAGGGCATGACCTGGAACTGGTATAGGATGCTCTCTGCATGGAACTGAAGGTACCGACAATGGGATGGATGGACCGGGATACAGAAGAATGCATCCTGGAGGTCCAGGGAGCAGAATACCATTCACAGATGGTGTTATCTGGTTCAGAGTGACTATTTGGAACTGGTTCCATGTGATAAGGGTGAAAGAAGAAGGGGTGATGACAAAAACAGCGAAGGAAAAATAATGTGGCCACATAGGGCTAGTGGCAAACACAGCGATCGCCAAAACAGTGACAAAAGTGCCACAGTGAAGCCCCCCCCCCACATCCCCCTGCTAAATATAATAAACTCTTGGGGGGAAAGGTAGGTCGTCATTTCGGCGATTACTGTTTTTTCCCACTCGCCCTATGTGGCCACACTGTTTTCTGTTGTCCTTTGTCCTATTGCCATCTTCACAGGATACCTTTGGAACTTGCCCTTCCACATGAACTAGTTCAGATCATTCCAGTCCAATATGGGGCTCCAGCCCCCCCATCAGTTTTGGAACCAGAAAATACCTGGACACATAAACCTGCGTGGCCAGGGCGTCTGGAACAAAGACAATCACCCTGTGCTCTATGAGCTGAGCTATGTTGGCTTGCAGCTCAGACAATGTGTCCTCTGACACTGCACTTCTGAGGAACTTGGAGTCAGTACAGAGAGAGAGTGCCTCAAAATCCAGAGGCAACTCTTTGCTCACCACTTTTAGAACCCACTGCCTGAGGTAGTAGCGGACAATTGTAGCAAGAAGTGGCACAACTGACCCGTCTCCATTTTCCATTTTTTATTTTTAACCAGGTAGTGGACTGGGCACTGCCCTTTTTCAGCCATGCCTGACATTTATACAATAACAAAACATACAAAACTTATAACCATAGAGATGAAAACACAAATATACAATACAATACTTTACAAGTACACAATACAGTAATTTCACATACAAGTACACACTCTCTCATTTTTTAAGTATATAAAAAGCCTTTTTTTAAAATGCATTAATTTATGTACTCCCTTAGTAAGATGTATATATTTGTTCAAAAGATGGGGTGCATACCAAAAAAAGAAACCTCCTAGTCATCTGCAGCTTATATCTCGGACCCTCATAATCCTGCACCCCACTATTTCTTGTTATTTGTTCCCTCTTCATTAATCCCAGTGCCCCAGAAAGTACCTTGGGATCATTAGCTGGGACAGGGACAGGAGGGGAGATGACACCCCACAGCCCTACAATGAGCAGCCTTGGAGCGGGCTCCAGCTGCAGGGACAGCGAAGGCACCATCACCTCTGCCCCCCCCCTTTGTTGCCCGTAGACACCAGACTTGGGTTTCAGATGCCAGTACTGCAAGTGCCCCTACTGCTGCTGTTGCTGAGGTTGTTGTGGCTGAAAGGACCAAAACTAAAAGGTCTTTTTTTTAGACTTTTGGGCCTTCTCGGACAAAGCCACAATGTTCAGAGTGGCACTGGACTTCTTAGTACATGTGAGATGATCTTCAACCCCCAGGCTGAAGAGGTCAGTGCCCAAAAAGGGTACATTGGTCAGCTTATGCTGAATGTCTGCCATAAAAGGTGGATAGCCTCAGCCAGGCCCTATGTTGCATGGCGACAGCAGTAGCCATGGCAAGGCTGTAGTAGTTGACCCTGTCTAAGGCCATCTGGAGCTGGTGAATAGCCAGTAATTGACCTTGTTCTCTGATCATATTTTTTAGAAGCTGTTTATCAGTAGGGAGAAGAGTTCTCCTTGTACCCAGAGGAGGGAATGGCCAAAATTCATCATTATGATGAAATAACAGGCCTGACAGAGACCCGGTGACATGGCAGCATACATTTTTGTAGCTGCATGGTCAGTCTACATGGCCTCTTTGTCTGGAGGTTTGTTCATGTCTACTTGGCCTCCTGATTTATGGAATGCAGAATCCAAACCCAAGTCCTCTGCAGACGGGTGCCAACTGAGACAGCATACATCTAGGGGTATGTAGCGTGTGGGAATAAACATCAGGCAAGTCACATTTACAGGTTTAAAACACACTGTGGTGTGATATTTATTTTTCAAAGGTTAGAAAAATAATAAAACAAAAAAATTGCAAAGAAGATCACTACTTAAGATTAGTAGTTTCTCACATAATACAATCCTGGATCTTAGAGCTCCTAAGACCCCTCTCATCTGCATTCAACAGCTTGTCTTCAGTAGCAGAAGAACCTCCCTCTTCTCTCTCAGGGCTGAGCCCCACTGAGCTGAACTGAAGTAAACTCAGTGAAGAGGTTTTTATATGTTTTGGTGGGGTCACCTGACTGAGCCCTTTTCTAGTTACAAGTCTGAACATGCTGTTTCATGTCTGAACATGTTGTTTCAAAACCAAGGAGGGGGTGTTTCAGGGGATTTCCTGGTTCAGTTAAAGGTACAGTGTATATCTCCACAGATATTGACTCTGTATATCTCTGCTCCACAGTGACTAAGCACTTTTATACATAGAACCTTATAAACTAACAGGTTTATACTGTGAATTTATGAAATACCGTAAGGATTTCTTATAACTGTCCTAATCATGAAATTATTATTGTTTTATATGACTTCTGAATCCTTTTTATTTAAAAAGGCTTTATTAACTGTGTTTATTCCTATTTAAAATAGCCTCATGCTTTTTGTACACAAAATGCACTTATGCACTTTACACAACACCTCTCCTGGTGTTTGGCATCATTCCAGGGACTGGGTGGATGGAAATGGAAAAATAATGAAAAGAGAGAATTAGTAGGAAGTTTAGTAGGGATAGTAAAGAGTTACGCTAGGTGGCCGACCTAGGGTTGGGGGGGGGGAGAAGAAAAGCAAACAGAAAAGTGTTAACTGTTGCTAGGAAATAAGGAGATAGAAAAGTGGTCCATCAGTCACAGCCGAGGGTATAGCCTAACTCCACCACAGGGCATGGATATGGTTCACTTATCCACATTCTGGCAATTCCACTGGAATGATGTTATTGGCTAGACATCTTTAAGCTAAGTTTTTCCCACCACCCGAGCAGTATATCCCCTGACTCCACCCCATAATGTCAGATCTTTTTTTGTCTGCTGGTCACCTCCTTCGCATCTTCCGCTTAGGATCTCTGCACCACAGGCAAATGTTAATCATCCAGTTTTTTTATATTTCTGCTAACTTGTTCTGCGGTTCCTTTGACTCTGTCTATGGACTGACACTGGAGCAATTGAAACCAGGTTTTAAATTTTGTGTATGATGCTGGCAAAAGATGTTGGTCACCAATCTGTATGATATGCGCGTGTATTGCCGGGGGAGGCTACAAGACATGGAGGGGTGCGGCCTCTTCACAAGTATGCTTCTTGAGTCCATCGGGGACAGAAAACTACAGCTGTTGCTAGATTGGTTCTTGGAGCGGGATCTGAAGGACCACAAGAAATCCTCAGCTGTGGCTGGGCTGGCTGAACAGCTTGAGGCCCTTGAGGTGGAAGCAGCAGCTTCTATGATGGGCACCTCCTCAGTCTTGGCACTGTTCCCTTAGGCCACTGTCAAAAGGCTTCTCACAGGAGAATTCTGTGAAAAGTGTTTGGCCCTCCAGATCTTGAGGGAGAACTCTGCACCCTGTAGTGCTAAAAGCAAGTGCTGCCAGTGCCAGTAATGGGACCAGGAGCAATCAAGGTCCTCCCAGTCTCTCGAATCCCCTGACCGTTCGACAGCTGTCGAGTACCCCTCAGTTGGGGGCAGGTCAAGGGCTCTTCGGTTCCCCCACTGAACAAGTCAGCCTTGACTCCTGTCGAGCAGGCCACTGAAATTTTTCTCGAGACTGTTGAACAGCTGTCAAACAAGGTCAAAGATTCTATCTCATGGACTCCAGTGCTCCTGGTCCTCAACAAGGAGGACATGGTCTGATTGGTGTCCCTGTCTGGCCCTCAATGGCAGCAGCCTCCATTAGAGGTTGGGTCTTCCACGCCCATGTTGCTGAACGTGGCAGGCACATGTTCTACAGCAACCCACCAGAAGGCCCTTCTCATCGTCTACCAGCTGGTCAATGGTCAAGGTCACAGGCAAGATAACAGTGGAGGCATTCCTGCTTGACTGAGAGGCATTGTCTTCAACGTTCCTTCTCCTCCTCATCCACGAGTGAGGACAGGGATAGCCACAAGATGCACTGGTGCTATGAGAAGTTCCTCTGGCAATAGTGAGCCATTATGGGACCGGGTTGGGCTGTACCCCCTGGACCTTTGGTCTCCTGGCCATCGCCAGCGGTACCCTCACCAGTCCACACCATGAAGGTACAACCCACAGCTGCTTCTTCACCTCTTCAGGTGGAGCTGCCAGCACCACAGCCAAAGGTGTGCTCACTGACTAAGGAGGCTGACCAATCGACCATCAGCTTGCCAGGCCAGTGGTCAGTGAAGATCACTCTGAGACAGTATTCCTGGAAGGTGTGTGGGACGCAACAGCTGAGGATCATTTCTGAGGAGTCCTCAGATGACTCAGATCATGAATTCATGGTCACCTCTGAGACTGCACTCTTCGACCGCAGTTTGGTCGAGGAACTTTCCACCGAGCATTGCCTAGTGTCCTTCAGGATGCTTCTTCAGCTTATCTTGGAGTCCACATTGGTCCCACTTGAACACATCCAAAAGAGGGCTACGTACTCCCCCATGGACATTTCGGGCCTGGATAAATTCCCTGGGGTTGACCACGCCACTAAAATGGTGTACGCTGCAGTGTTTCTGGGTCTCTGGCATGCTAGCTATGTCATGATGATGACTAACTTTGGTCACTCTCAGATGGGAGTTTTTGATGTAGTCCTCCCTCACTTTCCTTTCAAGATGCAGTTTATTTATTTACTTAAAATTTTGTTGACCAGGTAAAAAAGCATGGGGCCACATGACCGTTTACAGGCTTGACCTGGGTACATATATCAAGACATACATTTCAATACTAGATACAGCAACAATTAAGAAAAACAATCAACCAATGGCAGTCAGTTTGTGACAAATATACAGTACAGTTAGGCATTCTATAATAGCTCTGAAATTACACAATAAAAATAAATATTAATAACTACTAACTTAATACTAGAAAAAATACATAATTTAAAACACCTAAACTTAGCTTATTTTCTGCAATTGTACTGTACTTCAGATATTAGTGATCTTTTCAAAGATGATTTAAAATGGTGAACACTTTGTATATTATGTATATAGACTGGCAAACTGTTCCAGATTTTAACTGCTGTTTGTTTGAAAGACCTTTGTTTTTTAGTGGTTTTACACAATGGAATTGTAAGAGAAACTGTATCATCTGATCTCAATACTTTCAAATCCTGTTTTTGTTCAAATAATGTAGCAAGGGGGCTATTTACTGTGGTATACATTATTTTGTGAACAAAGCAGGATATATAAAATCTATCACCCTTGGTGTTGAAGCTTATCAGAGACCAGGGTCAGTTGCTGGTAAGCACCAGTTCCAGTTAGCCTTGGAAATCGGTGATTCCTGTGATCATGCCGTTGCAGCGGCTGTGTCCATGCATCACAGAGCCTGGCTGTATCTGTCCACCTTCATGACAGACACTCAGCATAAGCTGGCCGATGTTCCTTTCTTGGGCACAAACCTCTTTGGCCCTGAGGTGGAAGGACATCCCACCCAAATCGAGAAGTCCAGTGCCACCCTGGATTTTCTGACTTCATCCAGGAAGGACCAGAAGAAAAGGAAGCCTAAGAAACAGGTTTTCCAGTATCGGTCCTTTCAGTCACAGCCTCCTTGGCAGCAGCCCCAGCAGGGACAGTTCCAGGCCTGGCACCTCAAGGAGACATCTAGGGGTCAGGGCCCAAAAGAGGGAGGGCAGGTCAGTGATGCCCCTCTGGCAGCAGCCCCTGGTTCCCTCTGCAAAAGCTGCCCAGTTATGGGTGGGGGGGGCATTTTCCCGGCCGCTGTCCCTTCCCCGACTGCTCTCCCTGTTGGAAGCCAGCTACAT
Organism: Neoceratodus forsteri; assembly: GCA_016271365.2. Classification (NCBI taxonomy): domain Eukaryota; kingdom Metazoa; phylum Chordata; order Ceratodontiformes; family Ceratodontidae; genus Neoceratodus; species Neoceratodus forsteri. The sequence continues at coordinate 1,429,494,496 of CM057456.1, forward strand.
CATTTCTTACCATGTTGCTCTGGTATCACATTAGACACGTTGGTGTTGGACATATTGGGCAGAGGATTGTTTCTGGACTTCGAGGCTCTCCAGCCTTGCCATCTCCATGCAGCTCAAGAGTCCGGGTTGTCCCAGGACATGCTATCTGCCCTAAGGATGAACATCGCTTAGCTCCTTGCCTGTGTCTCAGATGCCCTGGCCAGTCAGGGTTATGTGTCCAGGTATTTCCTGGTCCCAAAAAAGGACAAGGGGCTGGAGCCACATACTGCTTTTGCATGATCTCAGCCATTTCATGCAGAAACACAAGTTCTGGATGGTCACTCTGAACCAGATTATTCCACCCTTGAAGTAGAACATGTGGTTCTGCTTCCTAGACCTCCAGGATGTGTTTTCTACTTTCCTGACTGTCAATCCCACCACTGGTACCTCTGGTTCCATGCGGAGGGAGTCTTGTACAACTTCCAGGTCATATCCTTTTGGACTCTCCTCAGTGCCCAGGGTCTTCACCAAATGCATGGCAGTGGTAGACACCCACTTGCAGCACTTTGGGGTAAGAGTGTACCCCATCTGGATGATTGGATGTTGGCCAGTCCCTCCAGAGAGGCCTTGTAGAGATCCACAGATCTGACTCTCCAGAATTGTCAAGACTTGAGCCTGCTGGTCAATCCAGACAAGTCTGTACTGGTACTGAAGTATGTTATCAAGTTAATCGGGACAGAATTAGACTCCATGTGGGCTAAGACCCACCTCCCTGCAAATCGGGCACTGGATCTCACCTCCTTTGCCTGATCATTTCAAGTTAGGCTCCCGTGCCCTGCCCAGAATTTCCTGTGGCTTCTGGGATACATGGCATCCTGAACCAGCGTGGTCCATTAGGCCTGCTGCCAGATGTGCCACCTTCAGTGAGAGTTGTGCTATCAGTGGTCCCAGCACCTAGGCCATTTGGACCAGACGGTCATAGTGACCCAGTCAATGTGGGATGCTATCCAGTGGTGGCTAGTCCCCGGACACCTGGAGAAAGGAATCCCATTTGTCTACCCAGAACAGGCCATCATGCTCATGATAGATGTGTCTCTGGTGGGATGTGGAGCACCCTGGGACACCATAGAGTCCATGGGTTCTGGTCACCCAGGGAGCCCCGTCTCCACATAAACCTGCTGGAGCTCCATGCAGTGCATTTGGCTCTGACAGAATTTGTGTTGCTACTCAGGGGTCAGGTCATGCAGGTCCAGATGGACAACACCATGACCATGTTCTACCTGACTAGGCAGGGAGGAGTTGGCAAGATAGCCGACTGAGTTTTCAGCTGTTCAGAATGAGCACCCGCAATGAACTAACCCTCAGCTAAGCCAGGATTCTTCAAGAATATAGCATTTTTCTACTTCTTTTTGTTTCAGTGTAGCTGGTGATGTCCAAGCAGTACCGAAGAACCAAATAAATTAAAGGCAGCAGAGATCCTGACACACTGCAAGGAAAGCAAATGAGGAGCATTAAACAAATTCCACAACAGGAGCAGTGCACAACTGTAGCTGCCGAGCAGAATGTTTGGCAGCCGTCACGGAAGGAGGTAACGAGTCCTGTCCCTTTCACTCCGCAAGGTACTGAATTTACTTTTTTAAAACAAATTGAACTGCCAAATGGGCAGGAGAACGTTCTGAAAATCAGTGAGCTAGAGAAGGAGTATTTAGAAAGGAAGCTATTCTGAAAATTGGGGTCCAGGAAGAAATAACTACAAAGAATTAAAGGTACTATTTTGTAAGAAGGTGCCCCCGCTCAAAATCAGGGAGCTAAATCTTGTTAAAAAAAAAAGAAAAATCATAGTGGGCTCGGATACATAAGTTGGGCTCAACAAAAGATAGTAGGTTTTCTGGACTCCCCAACTTGCAATAAAGAGCCATTACAAGTAGTAGAGATGTCGGCAGCAGTAAAAACAAGATGTGGTAAAAATGTAGACAAACAGAACAAACCAAATAAAATGGAGAAAACAGATAAAATGGAAAAAGGTGTGGAAAAACAAAATAGTCAAGAAAAGCAAAGTAATAAAGACAAACAGATGGCTGGCATAACTATACAGCAAGTACAATCGGAAAAAGCAGATGCACTTGAATTAAATCCTATAGGTGCTGCAGCTGAGGTAAATAACCCGGTGGATAAATTTGAAGCATCACAACAAAAGATTTCTTCAGGAAATACAAACTGGTTTTGGGAGTGTGAATGCAGCTATTTCAACCTTGGATAGAAAATTTACAGATACAGTAGAAAAGCTGGAAATGCTATCTGCTAGAGCAGAAGTTTGTGACTCTAGATTAAGCAAATTAGAAGACCCAAGTCCCTAAAATCACAGCTGATTTATCCCATACTAATAAAGAACGAGAAGTTTTAAGATTAAATGTTGAAGACTGGGAGACAAGGGGCTGGATTCACAAAGCTTTCAGAAGGTGCAAAACCTTCCCTAAGTCCCCAAAACTGCTGTAGCTACAGAAAAAAAGGGAAGATTGCTCTAAGTGCTATTCACAAAAACCTCCGCAGATGCAGAAAAAAAACACTATGGACTGTGGAAAAAAGTGCAGCTGTGGAAGTCCCTGAGGAAAAAAAGGTGTGAGATAAGTAAGGCATAACTCCTGAAAGGCTGTTCACAGACAGTTTTTTTCTGCAGTTGCGGAAAAAATGTTACACACAGTGGAAAGAGGTGTAACTCTCCCTCAGCAAACTGGAGTAGTGCCCCAACAATTGGAATCAATTAAGGTGGAGGTGAGGCACAGGTAATAGCATCCCAGGTAATATAACAGTGGCTGATGTCACAGCAACAAAAGCACAAATTGCCATGATATGGCAACAGGCAACAACCACCAGACCCAGTGCAGCCCATGACGGAGCCCCACAGGCAGTAGAGCCTGGCCAGCCTGCATCGAGTGCTACCCCTGCAGGCAACAAGAACACCCCTGTGAGGGACGACCAGTGGTGACAGTCAGCCACGGTGGTGCCATGGTAGTGCTGGTACCTGTGGGGCTGCTGTGGTCCCAGTTAACGGACTGGTTGCTGGTATCTTCGTGGTTGCTGTCAGCTTCATACTATGGCAGCGATGTTAATGTCTGCTGCTTCAGCTACTTGGTTGTACTATTGCTGTGCCTCCTCAGCCATTTCCACAGCTGCAGATGTAGCACTTAGAATTCCACAGCTGCTGGAATTCTGCAGCTGATGGACTTTTATGAATTCGCAACTGCTAATTCTTTTCAGAATACATGAGCTGCATTCGCAGTGCTGCAGGCCTTTTTCCCACAGCTGAGGGATTTTTGCTGTTCTTTGAGAATCCTGCCCAAGATCAAGGAGAGACAATTTAAAAATAGTCAGTCTTCCTGAGGGAATGGAAGATTCAGACGCATTACACTTTCGTGAGGAAATGTTTACAAACATATTGGGTTTGAAAAATCCAGAACAAAAGATAGGGATGGATAGGGTACATAGGGCCTTTGGCCCAAAACAAGATTTAAGACCAAGGTTTATGTATGTGAGGCCTTTAAAGTACCAAGATCGTGAAAGGATGTTACTGTACAGAGAGCCAGGCTTGAAAAGGGCCTGTATTATAATGGCATTAAATTACAAGCCTTTCCAGATTTACCCCCCCCCCCCGCAGTAGTGGTGAAGCGGAAAGCTTTCGACCAAGTAAGAGACTCATGCTCACTACTGTATCCAGCTAAACTGAGAGTGAACTTAGATGGAAAGATATTTTTTTTTCTCCCTACGAGACGTTTTGGAAGCATTACAGAAAAGATCTAAATATGATGTAGCACCTACTGCTTCAGCTACATATGTACAAGTTCAAGAAGTGACTTTGCCCTCTGTTGTAACCTTGACGCAACTATCAACAGAAGTCACAAACTCTGAGGGTCAAGCTGAAGGAACATAAAATGGATGCAATACATCCATATTTGATAAAGTTGTCCATAGTGCAAAGATTTAAAAATAAAAATAAATTCAGATATACAGACCTGGAAGGGGGTTGGGGGCATGCGGGACATGAGGGAAAATGGATGACGTGAATAGATACTAAGATTAATTCAAGGAACACAATACAATGGAGATAAATATAATCCCAGACAAAATCAGATATAGCGTGCAAAAAAAAAAAAATATATAGTTCAGGGTGGGCAGTCTCATGGAACAAGACATGCTCAGCAGACAGGGGGTCATTTGCTATATGTGGGTAGGGAAGTACAGTTCTCCTATTATTAGGTTAACTAGATACATAGATACATAGACAGTGTCGGCAGATAAGGGCCTATGGCCCACCCAGTCTGCCCATTTGAGCTTGTAAGTTCACTTTATGTTTTCCTAGAAGTCTGTTGCCCCTTACCCCTGACCTCCAGAATTCCTTTATGTCTAGCCCATGCATTCTTAAATCCCGTGATTGTTTCAGCCCCCACCACTTCCTCTGGCAGGGTGTTCCACTTGTCCACCACCCGTTCTGTGAAGAAATTCTTCCTCACGTTTCCTCTGAGTCGTCCTCCCTCCAACTTCATCCCATGACCTCTAGTCCTGGAATATCTTTTTCGCTTAAAAATAGTGTATTCCTGCACCCTGTTCCTCCCTGTAAGATACTTGTATGTCTCTATCATATCCCTCTCTCCGTCCCTTCCTCCAGGGAGTCATGTTCAGTTCCTTCAACCTGTCTTCATAGGACTTGTGATGCAATCCATGCACCATCTTTGTTGCCCTCCTCTGAACCTTCTCTTCCCTGTCTATGTCCTTATGTAGGTATGGTCTCCCAACTGTACACTGTACTCCAGGTGGGGCCTCACTAGTGTCTTGTATAGCGGAATTATGACCTCCCTTTTCCTGCTGGTGATGCCCCTGCCTGTACATCCCAGCATCCTATTTGCTTTACCTGCTGCCTTGTCACACTGTTTCTCTACCTTGAGGTCATCAGAGATGATAACCCCAAGATCCCTTTCCTGCTTGGTGCATGCTATATCCTCACCCCTAAACTGATATATTGTGCCAGGGTTTTTGTGCCCCATATGCATTATCTTGCACTTCTTTGCATTGAATTTTAACTGCCAAACCCCTGACCATTCTTCAAGTTTCTGCAGGTCCCTTCTCATTCTGTCTACACCCTCTGGTGTGTCTACTCTGTTACAGAGTGTTGTGTCATCAGCGAACAGTGAAATTCTGCCTTCTAGGTCCTGCGCAATGTCACTGATGAAGATGTTGAATAGGACCGGTCCCAGCACTGATCCCTGTGGTACCCCACTGGTCACTCTTCCCTCTGTGGAGTAACAGCCATTTACCACCACCCTCTGTGTCCTGCCACCCAGCCAGTTACCTACCCACCACACTACTGTCCTGCCCACACCATATTCCCCAGTTTGTGTAATAGTTTTCTATATGGCACAGTGTCAAAGGCCTTGCTGAAGTCCAGATAGGCCATGTCCACTGCCCTCCCCTGATCCACCTCCCTAGTCACCCAGTCAAAAAATTCAATGAGGTTGGTCTGACATGACCTCCCCCTGGTGAAACCATGCTGCTTTGGGTCCTGTAGTCCATTGACAACCAGATGTTCCACCAATCTCTCCTTTAGTAGTGCTTCCATGATCTTCCCCACTACCGAGGTGAGGCTGACTGGTCTGTAGTTCCCTGCTTCCTCTTTGTTCCCACTTTTGTGAAGGGACCACATCTGCTGTCCTCCAGTCTTTGGGTACCTCCTGTTTCCAGTGATCAGCTGAACAGGATAGCCAGAGGTTCAGCCACCACCTCTCTTAGTTCTTTAAGGACCCTGGGGTGCACCCCATCTGGCCCCATTGCTTTATCAAAGAGAAAGGGAAGGAATAGGGGAAGGAATGGGGGTAGCCTTTTTAGAGTTAGATTTCATTAAAATATAGGATAAGCATGGATACAAAGTGAGAGAAGCAGGGCATTCTCGTAAGGCATGCCTTCAGAAAAAAGGAAAGCAAAAGGAGTTTAATAATCTGCTGTCCAACAGAGTAATTCAGTTTATTTTTATATATAATAGGAAAAATATGTGGAGGAGTATACACCTTAATGGTTAAAGTTAGATTTATGACTTGAAACTTAAATGCTGCTAAAGATAGGTTAAAGATGCACAAGTTAGTGAACTATATTAATGGGAAAAAATAAGGTGTTTGCTACTTTAGGAAGCTCATTTAGAGAAAAGTGATGCTTTGTACTTTGCCAGTTTATTTCAGGATGTAGGTATAGACACTGAATATGCCAGCAATGCCAGGGGCACCGCTGTCTTCATTAAAAAAAAACATTAAACCACAGTTTCTGAACACTCATATAGATCCACAAGGCAGGTGGGTATCTGTGAAGATTAAAATAGAACAAACACAGAAAGTCACATGATGCATTCCAGCTAGCAGCTGTACTCCCGACCCGCTCCCACACCTCCCGCCTATTGCAGGCAGCTTTCTGTTCTTTTATCGCTGGTTTTGCATTGCAAAATAACAGTACAAACCTCCGTGTGTCATCCGGTCATTGATTCTTCCTAGTCGTCGCTGTGGTCGCACTGGGATGGATGCGGAGATGAGACAGGCCTTACCCATGCACACATTGCCTGCAACTCCGGAGAAAGGCAGTAAAAAAGTCAAGTCACAAGGGGGCTTCTCCGCTCGCTCTGCTACTACACCCTCGCAGCCTTGCCACCTAGGGAGGAGCGTTTCTTGGCTGAGCTGCTACCTTTCAAGGAATTGGTGCATACATTTACTGAGGAGCTGAAAACACTTAGGGGAGACCTGAATTTGACAACTAGGAGAGTGGGTGATGCTGAAGCCCACATTACCTCGGTGGAAGGTAGGAGGGACAGAACTGACATGCAGATCGCATCATTTAAGCAAAAGCTGGCTAAGATGGAGGGGAAGCTGGAGGACCTAGAAGGAAGAAGCCGGAGAAATTATTTGCTTATTTTTGGACTACCAGAGGATGCTGAGACCTCCTCTCCAGTGTTATTCACTCAGAAGCTACTAGAAAAAATCACAGGGCCTTTCCCTAACCATACCTGCTACATTGTGGAGTGGGCCCATCGTTCCCTACATGCTAGGCCACAACAAGGGGCACCTCCACGGCCAGTCATAATAGAGTTGCTGAACTTTTTGGACAAGCAGTACGTTCTCCTAAAATGCATGGATCTAAAGGAAATATCCTGGGAGGGACAGCGCCTTCGTTTTTCACAAGAACTGCCAGCCACAGTTCGGCAGAAGAGGGCCACGTTTCATCCTGTGGTCTCCAAGCTCCTGGCGGCTTCTATCAAATTTAGGATGCTATACCCTGCTAAACTGCAAGTATTCATTAAAGATACCTAGCATTCCTTTGAGAGCATAGATCAGGCAACAGGGGAATTGCAACGTCTGCTCCTGGAACTTTTTAGTGCCCCTTGACTTGTATTCTGCGGGACTTGAATCGTGGGCAAGCTTGCTGCCTGATATCTGCTATAAATGCTGGTTCTACTTGCTGGTGCATCACAATGGGACTTATTTGCCTTTGTATGGTTTGAGTTATGGACTGTAATGTTTTTTGTCCTCTCCTCCTGCATGCACTTATGTTACTGTGTGGTTTACTAGTCTTTATATTTGTTAGCTTGAACTACTAGACTGCTGATTAGGGCAGCCCCTTGTAACAGAGGGACCTCTTGAGTTTATGACGCTCATCTCATGGTCGTAGGGGGAGATAGTTATAATTACAGGTGAGCCCTTGGCCTAGTATGTGAATTTTTATAAGCTGATCTCAACTCTGGTTTTAAATGGGGGCCAAAATATAACTCTTAAAACATGAAGGTTCATCCACAAGATTTTGGGTGCTATTCCTTCTGGTCACCCTAGTGTTTTGTTATTCCTTGTTAACTGCTTTACTGTTTGCATTTTAGGAACTGTGGGAAGGGGGGTGGGATACATAGGGAGTTTTGCTGGTATGCTAGTGAGGCTGACATGAGCTAGTACATGGGGGTGCTTCTCTCTGGATGGATCGGAGATTTGCGATTGATGTTACCTGGAATTCTTCAATGGAGAGATTTGTGTTGGGGTTTGTTAGTTTTGAGGGGATTTTTGCTTTGGAAGGTTTTTTTGGGGGGGGGATAGGAGGAGAGAGAGCAGTGGGCGGGGGAGAAGTCTCGGAGCAACTGGGATACAGGTGGGCGGTACACAAGTAATAAAGGTTATTGTGAAACAGGAGTATGGCTAACCCCTTAAAGGTTGCCTCTTGGAATGTTAAAGGGGCAAGGTCTCCCCTCAAGAGGCTTCAAATCCTCAAGCATTTGCAGCAACTTAAGTGTCAGGTCAACTTCTCCAAGAGACACATTTATTAGCATCAGAGGCCAGTCTTCTCCGAAGACAGTTTATAGAGCAGGTATATGGGGCTGGGTGCACCTCCGCAAGCAGGGGAGTGGCCATCTTGCTATCCCATCAGGTTCCCTTAAAACACCGTCAAACATTTGCTGACACTAATGGGAGATACATTATCATTACAGGTCTATTGGACTGTACCGAACTTATCCTGGGCTGTGTTTATGACCCGAATCAATCAGACCCCTCTTTTTTTTATGGATCTTGTGGATCACATTTTGAGGCTCCCTCCCCTCCCCTTAATTATAGGGGGAGATTGGAATGTCACTCTTACGTCTAACCTCGATAGGTCAGGAGCTCGGAGAGTAGACCTAACCCCTGAGCAGCACTCTGTGTGTGACATGGTCCAGACCTTGGGATTATGTGATCCTTGTCAGCTCCTGCATTTGCAAGAACAGGTATTCACTTATTACTCTCCAGCCCATGGATCTTACGCTAGGTTGGACTTTGTCCTTATTAGCTCTTCCCTTTGCCTGGGGATACTGGAAGCTGAAATTGGCCCTCGGGCCCTTTCAGATCACTTTTTGGTATGGCTTACACTTGTCCTTGGGTCTAATCAGGATAAGGACACAATTTGGAAATTTAATAACCAGCTATTGTCTGATAAATTTCTGATTGAACGGATAAAGGACCATATTACCTTGTTCGACCAGCAAAACTCGGGCTCAGTGGGGAAAGTGGATCTAGAATGGGCTGCCTGCAAATGCTGTATTAGGGGAGAACTTATCTGTTTGGCGTCCAAACGCAAGAAAGTCAATGCTGCGTTGGCAGCAGACCTCCTGCAACAGATCACTGCTGTTGAAAACTCTCTTTCCCCTCAGACCCCAGATGATATCCTGCAGGAACTTGACAGTTTTGCAGGACAGATATGCGACCCTATTAAAAGAAAAGGCTGAATATGCCCTCTTAAAGACCAAGGTGAAATATGTTGATCAGGGGGACAAGGCGGGCCGCCTTCTGGCTCTCAGTCTGAAACAAGTGGAATCTTCCAGATTGGTTATAGCTCTTAGAGCACCAGATGGATCCACTTTGTCCTGTCCCCGAAAAATTGCCCAGGAATTTGCCACTTTCTATGGAGAATTATACAGGACCCTGCCCCCCCCCCTTAAATCTCGCTTAGATACCCTCCTATATCTTCAGCAGTGTGACCTCCCTTGTTTAACGGAAAAACAGCGGTCCTTGCTTGCCCAGCCCATTTTCGTGTCAGAGATCCATCAGGCTATAATTAATTTGGCCCCGGACAAATCCCCAGGTCCTGATGGATTTACCTCCAATTTTTATAAAGCTTTTGCAGAGCAATTGCTGCCCCTTCTTTCGCGTTTTTTTGCTTATACCCATAAAAATGGTTTCTCAGACCAAGGACTCTTTGAGGATCTCATTGTGGTACTTTTGAAGCCCGACAAGTCTCTAGAATTTGTGGGTAACTATAGACCCATTTCATTAATTAATTGTGATATTAAAATCTTAGACTCCAGGGTACTCCGAGTATGGGATGGTCTCTTGAGTCAGGAGCAGGTAGGGTTCATCCCTAACTGAACCTCCTTGGATCACTTCCAGAAACTGTCACATATCTTCTCTGCATCCAGGGAGATGGATATTCCTATGGCCTTGGTTTCCCTGGATGCGGAGAAGGCTTTTGACAGGGTGGACTGGTCTTTCTTGCTCGTGACTCTCAAGGCCTTCGGCTTTCTGCAGGACTTTATAAAGTGGGTGTGGATTTTGAATTCCTTCCCATCTGCAAAAGTATATTGTAATGTTTTTTTTTCTACCTCTATACCCCTAAAATCCGGCACGTGGCAAGGCTGCCCGCTGTCACTCCTCTTGTTTAATCTGTATTTGGAACCATTACTTCGGAGAGTACATGGATCCCCTGAAGTGACTGATATCTCAGTTAGACCTCATGTTTTTCTGATGTCTGTGTATCCGGATGACATCTTGCTTTATCTTTCCCATGTTGACACTTCCCTTCCTGCTGCATTAACAGCCATCATAGAATTTTGTACTTTCTCTCATTAGAAGCGTAATATTAGTAAAACAGTTGTCCTTCCCCTTACGGTTTCGGTTAGAAGGCAGGATGTGGTGTCTCTGGGATTAACATGGTCCCCCATTCACTTAAATATCTGGGATTGTTTCTGGCCAGGGATTCTTCCCTTACGCGCCAGCTTAATCTAGAGGACTTGGTGCACCAGGTTCAGCAGGACTTACATCCTTGGCAGGCTCTACCTCTTTCCTTATGGGGTTGTATCTCAGTCTTAAAAATGAACATACTCCCAAGGCTGTTTTATCACCTACATATGTTTAATTTTTGGATACCACTGAAGTGGTTTCAGAATTTGCACCATATTATTAAAAAATTTATTTGGCAAGATAAAGCTCCGAGAAGAGCATACAAAAAACTGGCAGCTCCAAAATACATGGGTGGTCTTAAACTTTCCCACTTCCTGATCTATTATATATTCAGACACTTTAGTAAACTACTACAGTGGTTCCCCCTATCTTCTGTAGGTTCCCCCCTAGGGTACAGGCCTCCCTGTTTGGATTTGGAAATCTACCTCTTGCAGCAATATGGGATGGAGCTGTCCTCCCTGCAATATATTCCTTGGTCTAGCTTCCCTGCTAAGGTCAAGGAGTTAGTTATGGGGGTCTCGCTTAAAGTGTATTCACAAAATTGGGCACTGGTAAAATCTCCCATTTCCAAGGATATCTCCCAGCCCATTTTTTGTAACCCGAGTCTTAAAATAAATGGGCGGCCCATTAAGGGGGAGTTGCTCCCTCATTCGGAGCCCCTGGTGGTTAAAGACCTGCTGCATAATGGTGTGTTAAAGTCCTCGGATACAATAATCAGGTACTTAGGTCTAGGCCAGCAGTATATATTTAAAGTGTTTCAATTAAGGCATGCCTTAATTCAGTGGTTTGGCCAGGGGTCTTGGACCACTGATTTCTCTCCCTTTTTTTTCTGTAATTTTCTCCCAAATCTCCCAGAAGCATGCTGTGTCCTCTCTGTATAGTGTGCTGTTTTCTCAGTATGCTCCTGAAGTCAATGGTTCTTCCCCTTACTGGGACCGGTTATTCTCCCTTTCCCCACAATGCTGGCTGGGTATTTGGAAAAGTACTTGCCGTTATGTGGGGCAAGATAGAGTGTGGCTTGTGCAGTTCAATATATTGAATAATCTGTACTATACCCCGCAGAAGATGGCACGAATGGGGCTGTTACAGTCATCCACTTGTACTAGGTGTGGCAAAGAAGAGGGTTCCCTCTTGAACATTCTCTGGTCCTGCCCAAAGATAGCCCCACTTTGCAGTGCAGTAGAGAGTAGAGCTGACCCTCTATTGGGGTTACAGGGTTTGTTCCAACCAGAAATTTGTATACTGGGTGATATGGCCTTGATTCTGGTGTTAGAGCGTAGATACTTCATGGCTATGATTTCCATGTCATTAAAAAAAGTGGTCCTCAGACACTGGCTAGATCAATCTATGATCTCTTATAATGAATGGGTACAAGAGCTGTTATCTAACTTATTGATAGAGCATTTTATTGCTTGCCTGCAGCACAACTCTAAGGGTTACGAGAAGAAGTGGGGTAAACTGCACACTTTGCATACTGCTTGAGGAGGATAGTATAGAACAAGATAAGTAATGAGAGGCCTGTACTGTAATATATTTTCTTGTTTGAAGCTATATGATATTCAATAGCTCACATTTTTATGTTCAGGAGGTATGGGTGTTGCCCGGGGTGAGGGGAGGCTTGTATGCCTCGGGGCTATCTGGATATTGTTGTTACTTCATTCCTTCCATGTCATGGTATATGTGGATATATTCAATAAAGCTTTTAAATTAAAACATTTATATATATATATATATAAAACAACTATGTCAGTATTCAGTTTTTATGCCCCTAATCAAGATGGTCTTTCATTTTGTGCAGAACTAGTTTTAGAAGTAGCAGCTAATGATTATTCACCATGTATATGGATGTCATGGACATCCGAAATGATATCAGGAGCAGGATGAGTCTCTTTGCGGATTATTCTAAACTGTGGGTAGTGGTGGATGAGGAGGAGGTAATGTTGGACCTCCAGAAGGACCTGGAGACTCTAGGGAGGTGGTCAAGTGTAACCCCCAGGGGGCGCTACCCTTAGAGCTACTACCCCTGCCTGCCTCCACTGAGACAGGGTGAGGGGCCCAGATCCATTAACGGGTGCCTCCACCCAGAGGTCAGGGTTAATACGGTCGAGATTGCCTCGGTTACAGCCCTCTGGGTTACTGCAACCCCCCTTTTGTCCCACTAGTGGCTCACACTGGGTACCAACAATTCTTTTCACCAGTACACTTACCCCCCGGATAGTATAGTTCAGCTCACTCCGGGGACCCCCGTAAAGTAAGGTACAGTTATGTCACAGTCACTATGCAGCAGTTCACCAGGGATGCACAAACCAGCCAGGGTGTAGTTGCAACACACAATCTGATTTATTAAACTAACTAACTCCGCTAACAAGGAAAGGGGGAAATCAGGTTGATTGGCTTATCACTACAATTATCTACCTAGGGCTCTGTGCACAGGCCTACCCTTAAGATTTGCTGTCCCTTGGTACCCAAGCCCTAACGGCTAGTCCAACGTGGCAGCTGGTTGGGGCCCTTACACAGATAACCTTAAAGATTATAAGGTGAGAATGAGCAAAGGTTCAGTTAGGCAGTCAGCAGTAGAACAGTACGACTTGAAACCAATCTTGGCACACTTGGCTGGGAGCTACCCTGATTTAGTACTCACGCCTCCACAAAGTAACGATTTCTTCACCACGGACAGGGCCGAGCCTGAATTTCACCAACCTCATCACACATTTATATGGCAAATAACAGAGGGGAACCACACCAGGCCGCAGCCTCCAAGGCTTGCACGAACTCTCAGCTGGCTAAGGTGCTGCAACGGCAGTTTCAACTTTCCTGAGGACCGAGCGTGATTCAGCAGATTCTCCAATCCTCCAGACAGGTCAAGCCTGGTGGGTAGCTGGGCTGGCACCAGCCTCCTCTGACCGCACGCAGCGGCTTTAATCCGAATCACTCAACAGCAGACAAACGGCCGATGCAGGCCTTCACGCGCTTCCCACGCGAACACTCCACTAGCGCAAAAGCACAGAGCTCCTATCTTCTCACCAGCCACAAAGCATCTGGCCTTGGCGGCATTAAGCACTCCTTATAGATTGGACGCTACCCGCTTCCATTGATTGGCTGAACATGCCAGTCATTTCCTCCTGCCCTCAGTGGTGCGAAAAAGCACCATAGCCCATAATACCTTTCCCAAAATACAAGCAGTCCCTCAATTGGTCAACCGACTCTGTAGGGTCCCGAGGTACTGATTGGTCCAATTCAGCAGTTCTGGACCAAAATGGAGGAGACAGTCGAAACAGTCCTTGCTGCAAAGGAAAACAGGTCAGAACAACTACATTATCATTATCATTCTACATTATTTCCAGCAACAATCACATCCCCCAGCAGAGCTCCCTCTGCACAACTTAACGATGGCAGAAACAGAGCAATTTTTCAGTGTCCCGGGGCGGGACTCGGGCATACAACCACACAGCCCCCCCCTCCATTTCAGTTAATTATGGCTGCAACAGGCAGCCCTTAAAGCGACAGCACACGGGGCTTCAAAAGTGCTCACTGGTGACACATTTAAACGGCTTTAACGCCGAACACCAATCAAGCGCGGAGCATTCACCCAAGCTCCGGGGAAGCTTTTAGGAACCCCCATTTGTGGGGGGGGGTTACACCCTTCCTGGCCTTGGAAAGCTTGATGTCCACGTCAGGTAGTTACCCTTACATTACATTTAAGGCAAACAGCTCAGTTAACACTATATCACTCTTTGCATTACATACCTGAATATTACATTCACATTGTATTATGGTTTATACAACATTATACACATCAACTCTTGTTCCCCTTTAACTCAGGTCATTAGTTTTTGCTCATGACACGGGACTGGGGAACCCTCCCTTTCAGTTACTGGTGGGTCACCAGTAGAGGCACCACACTCAAAGGGCAATACTAACAGTCTGGAGTTATCCCCAAGGCTAACTTAGGCAAGGAACTGGGACACATACACCCTTTGTGGACCACATTTAAAGGCAGGTCCACCGGCTGACCCAGAGACTCATAACTCAACTTTATTCCCGGCCGTATTTCTCGGCCGGAGCACCTAGGGGTCTCGAGAGACCCTAAAACAGGCCCTGATTCCACTTCAATCTTATTGACATTAGCAATGGGAATCTCTACAAGGGAAAAGGGCTCAGCACTCATAGTACTATGGGGGGCCTGACCTTCTACCCCCAGACCCACCCCACTGGACTCAGCCGGGGGCTGTCTAGGTACAGGTGAGGAACCATCAGGGCATTCAAAATATTCTTCCTGTTCTGGCATATCACTGGCTTGTTCTCCCATCTCACTCTCTTCTTCTGAAAAGTCAGATAATTCAGCCAGGCCAGACAGTTCAGCCATGCTCAAGGATCCCACCCCCTGGGCGTTGCTGCTACCCAATTCAAGCTCTGGAAACATGGGTTCTGGAGACAAAGCTGGGGGCTCAGACAGTCCAGAAGGCTCAACCTCATCTCCAGAGTTAACAAGGGGATTGCCCCGAAATAACTGACTCAATTCATAAGAGGGATAGTATTCAATATCATCTTCGTCGTCTTCTGACACCAATGGTTGATCATTTCCTTCTGCAGACTTTGGGCGAGGCCCTCTTGGTTGGCCTGCTGAAGAATCAACGAGTTTGGTGCTTTTCCTGGCAGCAGATCTATTCATAGGTCTGGAGGGGGGGGGCATTTGGAGATTTAGCTTCAATTAGTATTTGCCCGATTGGCAGCAGATGATTTCTGTGTATAGTTTTCACATCTTTGGAATTGTTTTCAGGCCGCGCTTTATATACAGGCAAATCTGTCAATTTTCCCACAACAATGTGGGGGAGGTGATGCCATCTGTCAGCAATTTTATGTTTCCCATGCAGTCCCAGATTCCTCAGTAACACACTGTCCCCTTCTTTTAGCTCCATTGTTTTTACTTTCTTATCGTATCTTTCCTTGTTGGCCAGGTTTCGTTTAGCCGCCATGGTCTGGGCCAGTTGGTAGTTATGGTTCAATTGGGCCTTTAATTTCTGTACATACTGTAGATGGTTCTCTGCTTGCACCCCATCAGGGGAAACCCCAAAACACACATCCACTGGTAGTCTAGCCTCTCTCCCAAACATCAGTCGGTACAGGGAAAATCCTGTGGCGTCACTTTTTGTATAATTATAAGCGTGAACTAGGGTGCTAATCTGCTGGCTCCATCTCGGTTTGTCTTTTGGTTGCAATGTGCCCAACATGTCAAGCAATGTACGGTTAAACCTTTCAGGCTGAGGATCTCCCTGAGGATGGTAGGGGGTGGTTCTTGACTTCGTACCCCCACAAGACAGCATCTCTTTAATCAAGCGGCTCTCAAAGTCCCTTCCTGAGTCGTGGATGTGGATCCGCGGGCGGCCCTATAGTGGATCTAAAAGTTTTCTGTCATCTTTAGCCACCGTGGTTGCTTTCTGATCCTTAGTAGGGAAAGCCTGTGCATACCGGATAAAATGATCAGTGGCCACCAATATGTTATGACACTTTTCAGATCGGGTTCTAGACTCAAGAAATCAATAGACCCAGTTCCATAGGGGCACTAGTGGTAATGTTGACCAGGGAGCAGCTCTGAGGTAGACTTTCCTTTGCAAACAGCGGCTACAGGTCTTGACATATTGCTCTACATCGACTCTCATTTATTGCCAGTAAAATCGAGCCCATACTAGATCAAGTGTTCGGTCTATGCCGAGATGCCCATTTGATTATGCAAGGACCTTAAGACCAGCTCTCTAAAAGCTGAGGGCAGCACCAGTTGTTGTTTGTCTACCCAGCCTCTTATTCACAGTCTCTCTGTATAGTAGTTGGTTAATCAGCTTCAATTTGGGCCTCTTTATACAACAAGGCAGTCCTCAGATCAGTGGAATGTAACCTGACACGTCCCTCCCGGCCTGCAAAGCCTCCACAGCCATTTTATCATAAGATCACAGGATTGAGCCTGTTGGAGACTATCATTGTTGAATTGGGGCAGTGAGCTAGTGTCTAATCAGCAGAGAAATGACAGTAGGCAGCAGGTATGCAGTTTTCGGATGGCCCCAAACAATCCACCATACAGTCCACAGCGTCAGGAGACACCTGTTCCTCTTTGTCAAATTTCTGGCAGAGGCTCTTATGTCAGGTTCGGACAACCTGACCCAATCAGTTGTGGCATAGGCCTCCGAGGAGAGCATCCGCATCTATATGGTTTAGGCCGCCCTGTACTCAACAGCATAGTCATAGGTGGCCAAGGCAGAGCCACCTATGGCCAGTAACATCAACTTGGCAGAGGTCTGTACATAGGTCAGAGGATTGTTATCAGTCTTTACCAATATCTTGGCACCATACAAATAGTCATGAAACTGATCAACAATGGCCCACTTCAGAGCCAGGAACTCTAGTTTGTGCACTGCATAATTTTTTTCTGAAGGAGTCAGGATTCTGCTGGCAAACACTACAGGTCTCAGACCATTCGAGTGCTTCTGGTATAACACAGCCCCCAATCCTTGTAGACTGGTATCAGTATGAAGAATGCATGGCTTTGGCCGGGTCAGCATAGACCAACACTGGGGCATGGGTAAGTTGATATATGATGTCATAGAAGGCTTCCTCACACTAAGCAGTCCAACAATCCCCAAACACATCACTCGGCCGGAAATACTTCTTTTCTGTCTCAGAGCGCACAACCTTCTTATGCTTTTTGTGCGTAGGCGGATACCCCTGAGTGAGGCTGAGGTGGGGGCGAATCACTCGAGAATAGTCCTTAACAAACCACCTATAGTATCCACAAAACCCCAGGAATCGTTGCAGCTCTTTCAAATTCCTGGGCTGAGGCCAAGTGGTCCAAAGCCTCCCACTTTGCTAGGTCATCTCTATGCCCTCAGTGGGACATTATGTGGCCACATTTCAGAAGTCTGGAAGAATTGACACTGTCGATAGACAGCTTGAGGCGAAATCCTCCAACCGATCCAAGACCTTGAATAATCGTTGCTCGTGTTCTTCCAATGATCGGCCAAACACTATGACGTCATCTAAATAGACCAGACACTCGAGTAGATTCATGTCCCCCACAGCCCATTCCATCAAGAGCTGAAAAGTGGCTGGGGCACCCGAAATACCTTGAGGCATCCGAACAAACTCATAGAAGCCTAGGGTGCAAATGAATGCAGTCTTCTCCCAGTCGTCTGGGGCCATCGGGATCTGGTAGTATCCACTGCGAAGATCCAACACAGAGAACCACTTACTGCCATTTAAACAATCCAATGCATCCTGTATGCGTGGCATGGTATACTAGTCCGGAATGGTCCACCGATTCAAAGTGCGATAGTCTACACACATCCAAACTGCCCCATTCTTTTTCCGTACTACTACTATGGGGGAGGCATAGGGGCTCCTGGACTCTTGTATTACACCAGCAGCCAACATCTCTTGCAGATGCCGCCTTACATCATCTATATTAGCAGGGGCCAGGCGCCGGGATCTCTATTGGAAAGGCCTTTCATCATGCAGCCAAATGTGATGCTCAGCCCCTTGTACACATCCCACATCCCACTCTTTCAGGGAGAAAACCTGGTCTCTCTTGGCAAGCCTCTCACTGACCCTTTGTTTCCATTCAGCTGGCAGCGGGGAGTCACTGAAGTCAAACAAATCAGGAGTAACTCTATCATCTGTCCTGGAAACCTTGGTAGTACTGCAGTATCTGCACAATGTATGCTTGCTGAGGTGCACCCTCTTCTTATTCGAATCTCTCTGTCGGACACATTATGCACTTGAACCATCACCCTCTTAACATAAGCATGAGCTTTAGCCGGCAAGATGCTGGGTTTGACCAACAGTCCCTCAGGTAATCTGCCCTCCACAGGTGCATCCAACATCAACAACTTGTTCTTAACATCCATTTTTAGTCATACTTCTCCATGCAGGACACATTGGGCATTTGGGGCAAGTATCACCGGGGCCGTATCCTTTTTCCACACCACACCCACCGGGCCTTCAGGTTCCTCCGAACCAACCTTCTTCTGAGTGGCACTTGCTTTTTGAATCACAGCAGGTATGCTTAAAGCTCGCCCAGTCTGGAATGCTTGTTTTTCTGAACAAAATTGGGCCAATCGTCCGAACATATGCGTATTCGTATCAATCAACAAAGGCACCCCATCATACAGTGCAGCGGGTAAGCAAACTAAAACTAGGGTTTCCACCTGCTCATCCATTCCAGCCACAGATGCAGAGAAGGATAACCAAACTCGATGTACCCCAAATATGGATAGGCCTTGTCGCTCAACCCCCACACATGTAGACCATTCAAAGGTTGCAGGGGCACCTCAGGTAAGTGTGCCTGGTACCAGTCCTGAAACATGATGGTTACCTGAGAGCCACTGTCTAATACAGCTCAGGTGGGGATTCCATTTACCGGCACCGGGGTCTCCATTGAAGGCCCGACCACATCAGACCAGTCGGGGGCCACAGCATTGATAGTCGGCTGAGCATGGGCCTGCATTGCAAAACTTTTCCTGGGGACCCAAGACTGGGCCTGGCAATGTCGGGTGATCAGTCTGCTGTTGACTTTCCTTAAATTCTCCAGCCTCTGGCACTCGGGTTGGAAATGCCCATCTTCCCCGCAATGGTAACAGAACTTGGGGTCCCGGGGGTCACTATTTGGCAGTGGGCACCTTATCTGTGGGGGGCTCTGAGAGGGGTGAGGGGTCTCTCTTTGGCCGGGGTTCGGGTTTCTGCATGACTCAGGGGCCCCGGACCTAACAGGGTACATAGTAGATTGCTTCCCTCACCAGTTCCTGTAAATTCCTGACCTCGACCCTCAACTCACTCTCTACGTGGGGGTCAGAGGAAATAACTCGCATTCCCACAGTACCTGGAAAATCTGGGGATCCCTCAGACCCTCTGGACAGGCCGGTCTCCTCGGGGGTGCTAGGCTCTGGGGTCCCACTAGGGTTCACCGCCCCCACACAAGGCTCCCACCCCTCTTCATCGGTCTCTACCTCTCTAATTTCCCTCATTAATTGACAATATTCAGGCAGGGTAGCCCATCGATCATGTAACTTAAGTTTTAACAGTATTACACTAGAGAATCTAGTGGACTTTAAGACATGCTCCAACCTGACCTGATTCAAGGTTGCGGCAGTGACCCCCCCCCCTTTCTACAAGCCTTCTGCAAAGCTCGCTCCACCCTAGTGACAAAGACGGAGAGCTTCTCATTTCTCCACTGCTTGGCAGACCTGAACTTCCATAATAAATCTTCCCCAGTCTCAGTACTCCCAAACACCCCTTCTAAAGCAGAGAGGTACTCTGTGGTGGTGGCTTCCGGGCTGCTGGCCCACAAAAACCTAATGGCTTCTAACGCAGGACCCCACAGGCTCTCCATCAGTCTCTTTCTTTCTCCCCTCAGAGCACTGCCATTCCTGAACTAAGGGGGTGGCATAGTCCATCCAAGCTTCCAGGTCATCCTCCCCTGGAGGCACTGGCACTGTGCCAGAAAAAAGCTTCAGCCTGTGGTAGGAATCAAGTTGAATAGGAGGGACCACTAAGGGCAGTGGAGCCAAAATAGAACTCTTGGGTGGGCCAGGGGAGTTTCCTGGGGAGACCTGGGGGGTAGCGTCACTAGACAAATCCAAGGCTTGCAGCAATTCCTGGGTAGTCCTTCCCTCCACAGCTAGCAATTTAAGCAGCTTATCTTTAAAACTATTGGTCTGGGGAGACCCTCCAGGAGTGACGGACCCACTCCGAATATGAATTAGCCTCCATCCCTGTGAGGCACCCTCCGGGTAAATCGCTGGAGGTACCTTCTCGGGATCAATGGCCACACTACACAGGAGCAGTACCTGCAACGTCTGGTCGAGCAGGTCAGCCATACGCCCTTTCACCTCCACTTTACCTAAACATTTTACTCGCTCGGCTGCGGAAATGATGTCCGCTGTTGGAGTTCCCAGGGGCACATCTAACAGTAATATAGTTTTCTGGGAGTCCAGCTCTTCGGCTTCACCCCACCCTATCAGTCTGTGTACCATTGTCTTGATAGGCCCCAACTTAATTTTTTCCACCATACCCCCTTCCAGTTTTTCCATTTCTTATACGCTTCCCCACTTGGCCACTAGGGGACGCTAATCCCAGCGGTGCCACCAAAATGTAACCCCCAGGGGGTGCTACCCTTAGAGCTACTACCCCTGCCTGCCTCCACTGAGACAGGGTGAGGGGCCCAGATCCATTAACGGGTGCCTCCACCCAGAGGTCGGGGTTAATACGGTCGAGATTGCCTCGATTACAGCCCTCTGGGTTACTGCAACCCCCCTTTTGTCCCACTAGTGGCTCACACTGGGTACCAACAATTCTTTTCACCAGTACACTTACCCCCCGGATAGTATCGTTCAGCTCACTCCGGGGAACCCCTGTAAAGTAAGGTACAGTTATATCACAGTCACTATGCAGCAGTTCACCAGGGATGCACAAACCAGCCAGGGTGTAGTTGCAACACACAATCTAATTTATTAAAGGGGCCGCTAACAAGGAAAGGGGGAAAATCAGGTTAATTGACTTATCACTACAATTATCTACCTAGGGCTCTGTGCACAGGCCTACCCTTAAGATTTGCTGTCCCTGTGTACCCAAGCCCTAATGTCTAGTCCAACATGGCAGCTGATTGGGGCCCTTACACAGATAACCTTAAAGATTATAAGAAGGTCAGAATGAGCAAAAGTTCAGTTAGGCAGTCAGCAGTAGAACATTATGACTTGAAACCAATCTTGGCACACTTGGCTGGGAGCTACCCTGATTTAGTACCCAGGCCTCCACAAAGTAATGATTTCTTCACCACGGACAGGGCTGAGCCTGAATTTCACCAGCCTCATCACACATTTATATGGCAAATAACAGAGGGGTACCACACCAGGCTGCAGCCTCCAAGGCTTGCACGAACTCTCAGCTGGCTAAGGTGCTGCAACGGCAGTTTCAGCTTTCCCGAGGACCGCGCGCGATTCAGCAGATTCTCCAATCCTCCAGACAGGTCAAGCCTAGTGGGTAGCTGGGCTGGCACCAGCCTCCTCTGACCGCACACAGTGGATTTAATCTGAATCACTCAACGGCAGACAAACAGCCGATGCAGGCCTTCATGTGCTTCCTGCGCGAACACTCCACTAGCGCAGAAGCACAGAGCTCCTATCTTCTCACCAGCCACAACATATCTGGCCTTGGCAGCATTAAGCACTCCTTACAGATCGGGCGCTACCCGCTTCCATTGACTGGCTGAACATGCCAGTCATTTCCTCCTGCCCTCAGTGGTGTGTGAAAAAGTGCCATAGCCATAATACCTTTCCCAAAATACAAGCAGTCCCTCCATTGGTCAGCCGACTCTGTAGGGTCCCGAGGTACTGATTGGTCCAATTCAGCAGTTCTGGACCAAAATGGAGGAGACAGTCGAAACAGTCATTACTGCAAAGGAAAACAGGTCAGAACAACTACATTATCATTATCATTCTATGTTATTTCCAGCAACAATCACATCCCCCAGCAGAGCTCCCTCTGTACAACTTAACGATGGCAGAAACGGAGCAATTTTTCAGTGTTCCGGGCAGGACTCGGGCATACAACCTCACAGCCCCCCCTCCATTTCAGTTAATTACAGCTGCAACAGGCAGCCCTTAAAGAGACAGCACACGGGGCTTCAAAAGCGCTCACTGGTGACACATTTAAACGGCTTTAACACCGAACACCAATCAGACGCGGAGCATTCACCCAAGCTCCAGGGAAGCTTTTAGGAACCCCCATTTGTAGGGGGGGTTACACAAGAATCTGGAAATTAAGGTTTAATGCTGCGAATGCAGGGTTCTTCACCTGGGAGCCAAAAACACGACTCATACATACACCTTTGGGGGGAGACATTGCAAGTTTCAAGGGGGGAGAGGGACCTCGGGGTGGTGATGGATGCCAAAATGAACAACTCAGATTAGTGTAGAAGGGTGGCTGCACAAGCAAATAAAATGCTGGGGTGCGTAGCCAAGGGGATAACTTCAAGGAGTAGTGAGGTGCTCCTTCCACTGTACAATAGTCTGGTTAGACCACACCTTGAATACTGCATGCAGTTTTGGCCTCCCTACTTAAAGAAGGACATTGCATTACTGGAGAGGGTACAGAGGAGAGCGACTAGGATGGTACTGGGACTAGGGGGAATGCTCTATGAGGAGCGACTGGGGGAGCTCAACCTATACTCATTGGAGGAGAGGAGAGAAGAGCCGGGGGGATATGATAGAGGTTTTCAAGTATCTCAAGGGGGTCAATCGGGTAAGCTTTGAGGGAGTCCTACAGCTAAGGGAACCGGGGGCCACCAGGGGACACCCCATGAAGCTGGATGGGGGGAGGTTGAGGGGGAAACAAGGAGGTGCTACTTTAATGAGAGAGTGGTGGAGCCCTGGAATGTGTTGCCCAGAGAGCTGGTGGCTGCTACTATGGTGGAGGAGTTCAAGAAGGGCTGGGATAGGTGCAGGGAGGGTACATCCAGGAGCCCCGCTGGAAATAGGGTCCTTGTGTGGGTGGGAGGGTGGCTAAAAATTGGTGCCCAGCATAGGCACTGACCATCGAGCAGACTTGATAGACCATAGGGCCTATTCTGCTGGCTTCATTGTATGTTAGTATGTTAGTATAGTATTTTGGTGGTGGGGAGGACTTTAATATAGCACTTACACATTTGGATAGAGCTCATTCTGCTCCTAAACAGAAAAGAAAGACTGTGAATCTAATTAGAAATCATATGCAAGCTACACCGGCGACCCAGGTTTGGGAATGACTTTGGGTTGCTGGGGTGCCAGTCGGTGGGGGGGGGGTTGGAGCAGGAATGAGCTCCTCCCCAGGGTGGACACCACCTCTCCCGTAGTTCCAACACCACTGAGTGGAGGCTCGGTGGTATCATAAGCAGAAAAGGTACAGCTAGTAGGGTGGGGCGTCCCGGGTGTGCAGACGTGCGCGTCCCTCCACATACACGTATTCCTATCAAGGACGTGTGGGTAAGTGGAGCTTAAAGGGGAAAAAGCCATATACATAGAGAATTACAAAAAATGATATGCAAGATCTAGCATTAACAGACCCATTCTGCAACTTACACCCAGATATGCTGAAGTTTTTACATTATTCAAAGGCATATAATACTTTATCCAGAATAGATTTTTTTTTTGGTATCCAATAATTTATTGCATGAAGTATCATTTTTTAGATGCAGCTCGATAATCATATCAGATCATGCC
Source organism: Neoceratodus forsteri (assembly GCA_016271365.2). Taxonomy (NCBI): domain Eukaryota; kingdom Metazoa; phylum Chordata; order Ceratodontiformes; family Ceratodontidae; genus Neoceratodus; species Neoceratodus forsteri. The sequence continues at coordinate 1,429,518,218 of CM057456.1, forward strand.
TCATGCTATATGGAAATTGAATTTACTCAAAATACATATCAATTTAAGGAGTGGCATCTAGATCATTAATTATGGCAGGATGAACAATTTGTATTAATGCTAAGAAGGGAAATATTTTTTCTGTTTAGGAATGCTACAGTGGAATTTTCATGGTTCTCAATATTGGAGGCATTAAAAATGTATTTAAGGGGCTGTGCTAGCGCCTTTGAAAGTAACAGGAAAAGGAAATATAGGGATGTTCTGAACAGATTGGAAGCACAGCTGCTATCAATAGAGGCAGTATAAACTCTGAAGAAAACAAGATAAGAGTTCTGTATTTAAAGGGACAAGTTGAGTCCCTCTTAAACATCCATGCAGAAGGGCAAATGAACAGGGCAAGGATGAATTACTATTATGCAATGGCAAGAAAGAATCTTGGACTGTGATTGGTCAGTCCGGGACTGGACCCGTGGCATTATCCCAGCACAACATCATGGGTCTAGTCTCAGCACTGTGAACCAATGCAGATGAGCTGTATGAGCTAGATATCTTTTTTTGCATCTCCTCCTATGAAACAAAAATATTTTTCCACACTTATAAAAAAATTCATTAAAATTATTTTTTTATTTTATATATAACAACGAGCCATTGTATAATAGGAATAATGCACTCCAGGGTGTGTGTCATTTGGGATAACGCCACGCCTGGGGCATTGGACGCACTCAGCCTGTGGCCTCGTGCCCAACCCCCCCCAGGCATGGTGTTATCCCAGCACGACACACACCCTGTCGTGCATTCTTCCTTTATTTCTTTTTGGATACCCCAAATAAGTTGTTAGTGCATCAACTAAAAAGGGAACAGAATCAAAATAGAATAGATATTCTCACATCTGAGGGGAACAGAAGGATTTCTGAACCAGTAGAGATTAATTAAGAATTTGAAAACTTTTTTTCTGTTTTATATCAATCAGTTAGATAGAGTGCTTCTTTATTTCTAAAGCACCCAATTCCGAAGACTCTGGGTGCTGTACAATATGAAACATCAGAATTTTAAAATCAAACACAAAATACACCGAGTACGACTGTGAATATTCCATAATCTATCTGTCCCACTTAAAACTAATTATTTTTTGTCTAAAAAAATCAATAAAAACTTGCTGGACCAAATATGTCTTCATGCCCTGCTTAAAGGCTTCTATCGAGGGAGCCTCCCTTAAATAACCAGGTAGGGAGTTCCACAGGGTAGGAACGGCCACCGAAAATGCTGTCTCCAGAATGCCGCAACCTAACCCTGGGAACTCCATGGAGGCCTCCCCTGGCAGAATGGAGTGTCCGGGCTAGTCAGTATGGGACAAGGAGATCTTGCAGATATAAAGGTCCCCTATCATGCAGGGTCTTATAGGTCAGGAGCCCTAGCTTGAAGACAGTCCTCCACCGAACTGGCAGCCAGTGCAGTTCACAGAGTCCCGGGGTGATATGCTCACTCCTTTTCACCCCAGTCAAAAGTCTTGCTGCCGCATTCTGCACCAGCTGCAGTCTGCAGAGGTTGCCTCCAGATAACCCAAGGTACAGGGCATTACAGTAGTCCAGCCTGGTATTCTATTTTAACACAAAACATTCTTTATTCATTTCAGATTGGGTTACAACCTTCGAGTCAGAGATTCATTTACAAAGGCACCTCGTCGCAGGGAGGGCAGACATCAAGATAGTTGTTACAGTGCAGATTAAAACAGAGTATAACATTACAGGTGCAGTAAAAGGAACATTTAACATAGATACACTTAGGTTACATAATATAGTAGTTTGTATATTACTTAGGTTACATAATGTTACAAAGTTATGAGTTACAATAATGGATATAGTACGTCCTCAGAGAAGACAACGGGTTACATCCCTGTTTAGACCTAAAACATAAAAACGTATCTGGGTAAAATCACATTACCCCAAGTTGCAGAGGCAGGCAAAGAATTCTTAAACAAAGAAATTACAGAGATAGAGATATAGAACATTATCAAAGATTTACCTGATAGTAAATTGCCTGCTACAGCTGGTTTTACCACAGAATTTTATAAATATATGAAAGATCTTCTAACACCAATTTTAGTGTAGCTTTTCAGGAAATTTAGAAGAAGGGTGTGCTTCCCCCCTCTTTCAATGAGGCCAACATTATTTTGTTACTAAAGAAGGATAAACCTCCTGACAAATGTTCATCTTTCAGACCTGTATCATTATTAAATAATGATTAACACATTTTAAGAATATTGTAGCCAACAGACTAGCCACAATAACCCCCAAGTTAGTGCATTTAGACCAAACAGGGTTTGTGGTTGGTAGGAAGCCGCAACACAATATCAGAAGGTTGCTTAACTTGATGGAAGCCACATGGGGCTCTGACGTAGTTATTTTGTCATTCAACACCGTAAAAGCCTTTGATAGGGTTCATTTGGAATTTTTATTTGAGTGGCTGGGCTTTTTTGCATCAAGGGCAGATTTATGGATTGACTAAAGATTATTTTTTGAAGCATTAGAGCTAGAGTTAAATCCAACCTGAATTATTCATCCTACTTTGCCGCCCTTTCTCTTTTATTTTCACTATTTATTGAACCTTTGGCAGTTAAAATAAGAGCAGAGCAAGAGATACAGGGCATACAAATTGGTAATCTAACACATAAACTTTCATTATATGCAGATCACATTCTTTTATTTATCCTAAACCCAGGAAAAAAAAATTTATCCACTATTATTGAATAAATTTAATGAATTTAGTAGAATATCAAGTTACAAAATTAATTGGGGCACGAGCTAAGCCTTGTTTGTATCGGAAAATACTAAGCTAAAAGACAATAATCCTTTATTAAAACTTAAGAAACCATATTTAAAATACTTGAGAGTTCAGATAACAATAGATAAGACAAATTTGTATAAGTTAAATTATTCCGAAGTTCTGTATAAAATGAAACAGGACTTAGAAAGACGGTAGGCTCTTCCATTAGTTTTGATAGGGACATTAAACATATTCAAAATTAATATTCTACCAAGAATGTTGTTTTTGTTTCAAGTGATCACAGTACTGGTGCCAAGGTCTTTTTTCGATGAACTGGATAAAGCAATGCAGAAATTTCTTTGGAATCAGAACCCCCGGATTGTTTTGTCTAAATTACAACTACCTAAAGAAAAGGGAGACCTGGGGAAGCCAAACGTTTGGTATTATTATATGGCAGCTCAACTGGAGTGCACATTTTATTGGGATAAGGAGGGGGGAAAATATCCCCTGTTCTAATATGGAACTGTTTAAAACTTCCTTTAGTAGTTTATTACACGCATTAACAGTTAGCTTAAATAAATCAGAGCAGTCTGATCAGGTACTATCTATTACTAAGTTAACCAATTACATTTGGAACATAACTCAAGAATTATTCAAAGATAAGCAGTCTTTCTCTAGGTATTCACCAAGTAAGCAATAATACCCGACAGGGTGGGCTTTATTGAGAAATAGCGGACCACCAAGGCGTAATGAGGGCCCGGCTGGCATGAGCCAGTATTTCCCAATAAAGCCCACCCTGGAGGGTATTATATTTCTTAGAAAACGGGCACAGCAAAAAGAAATGCTTGAGATTTTTTTTTTAATAAAAAAATTAATTAACATTTAGTTTTGTAATTAAATAGTTCCTCCGCCTGTATTGGAATACAGGACTTTCGGTTTAACTGAGATGCTGTAGTTCACTAAAATGCTGGTTGAATGCTGTTGGTGCCCCCACAGTAGTTTCTCTATCTCCCCCACAGTTCTCTTTCCCCTTTGGGCTACCGTTAGACATTGTTTTATATAGGAAGTTATAGAAAATAATGGGAGTGAGCCACTTAACTGTGCAGCAAGAGTGTTACGGTGTCCTGTTTGGCGCGATTGTACCAGGAACAAACACAGACGATGGCTGATGAACTCTGAAAAAATAAATAAAAGGAGGTACTTTGAATTTGTGTACAAATTTTATGGTACCGTTGTGGGCGCGATTCATTTGTGACTGGGTGGCAGGATTAAAGAGAACTGAATGGAGCACAACCGGCTAGGCGGGCGGGGTCTATTAAGACAGAGCGCAGTAATCTGCATCTCAGGAAAGTAATATATTTTTTCAACAGAAAAACAGAAACTCAAAAGATTTGGAGGTACATCTGGAGGGTTGGCAGAGTTACAAGTTGCATTTTGGAGGCATTTACTTGGGGGGATGGCAGGATGTTTTGGAGGTGTCAACGTTACACAGGGCTGGTGGAATGGCATAGCAACAGCAGACTTTGCTGACTTAAAAAAAACTGATTTTGCGATCGTGGCATCTCTTTCATTCTGTGTGAGTGTTTTTTTTTTAGTGGTCTTGTGTAGAAGTAGAACTGGTATGGGTGTTGACCGGATTAGTGAGATGTGTTTATGATCTGTGTGGAGAAGTAATTATTTTTGTGATATGGGGAAGTACAGTGATCGGGGCAGGTGGGGACGCTCTTACACTGTGTGATGGTGCTCATATACTATTAGGATTCACCTTCTTAATGTGAGAGACTGGCAGGGTGGGGAAAGGTGGCGAGCCTCTGTCTGTTTCATTAATTAAATAAATGATGCCTAGTTTAAAAAAAAGTGCTACATCAGCTGTGGAGCTGTATCTCTCACTAAGCGAGAAAAAAGAAAATGGCGGGGATTTAAAATTCATTTGGGGTGCTTTTGCCAATGAGGGAGCAGGGTGGGCACATGGATACTTGATGTTGAGATTGGTGATGCCTGGCACTTTTAATACCCAGGCTCTGTTGTCTGATAGACGCCCACCTTGCTGGGTCTATTAGCCAATCAGAGCCCTGGATTTTCTTAGCCCATTTTCTAATATTTAATAATATACATTTTCTGCCATCGATGGAAAAGGGTTTGCTGAAAACAGAACTTTACGAAAAAGGGGTATATATGATTGATAATTTCTTTGTGGCAAATTTATGTCTTTTGAGGCTTTGCAACAAAAAAATACAGGTTACTCACCTGTAACAGGAGTTCTAGGAATGGTATATGTTGTTCATCCACACTGTCTGGCAGGTTCCTTGCCACTTTAAATCTTGCCGGAAGGTCTTCAAGCTGGCTCCTCTCACCCACCCGGGTAGTAAAACTCTTGGCTCCACCCCATGATGCCAGATCTAGCCCGCTGGAAGCCAGGTTGTGCGTCGAAGCCGGGGAGGCCGGGTGGGTCGTGTGGATGAACAACATATACCATTCCTAGAACTCCTGTTACAGGTGAGTAACCTGTATTTCTAGGGACATGGATATGTTGTTCATCCACACTGTCTGGCAGACTCCTAGCAGTTCTCTGGGAGGAGGGAGGCAAGGCACACACCCCCTACTTAGGAAATAAAGACTGGAGAACCGAGGCCCCAAAACCAGCATCCCGGCGTGACTCAAGGTCGATGTGGTAGTGGGTGATGAAGGTGTGTGCTGACTTCCAGGTAGCAGCCCTGCAGATTTCCTGGATAGGGACGTCCCTGGAAGCAGCCACTGATGCAGCGGTATGGCAGGTAGAATGAGCTCTTATCCCTCTGGGAGGCTCCATGCCCGCCAACCTATAGCAGAGATCTATGCAGAAGGTGACCCACCTGCCTATCATCCGCTTGGCTGCAGGTCTGCCAGGTGCAGCTTCAGCGTAGGTGACAAACAGCTGGCGAACCTCTCCCCGAACTTCAGCCGTCCGCTCCTTATAGTAAGCCAGCGCTCATCTAGGGTCCAAAGTATGGAGCCTATATTCGGCCTCCGAGGTGTGATTGGGGTAGAACACCGGCAGAGCCAACACCTAGTTAAGGTGAAACTCGGACACCACCTCCGGAAGGAATTTCAGGTGGGGGCGAAGGACAACCTTGTCCCTGTGGAAGACCAGATAAGGAGACTCGATGGAAAGCACCTGGAGCTCTCCCATCCTTCTGGCTGACGTGATAGCCACCAAGAAGATGGTCTTCCACGACAGGTGAGAGATGTCACACCTGTGCATCGGTTCGAATGGCTTGCCCATGAGCTGAGCCAATACCAGCAGTAGATCCCACGGAGGTGGAGGTTCTCGCACCGGAGGGGATATGTGATCAAGGCCTTTGAAAAAGCACCCAACCACCTTCTTCTGTGCCACTGACTGCTTCCCGGCCCGCGCCCGGTAAGCAGAGATGGCTGCCAGGTGCACCTTAAGGGTCGACGACCGAAGCCCTTGCTGAGAAAGGGATCACAGGTAGTCCAGAATGCTTGCCAAAGAACAGGAGGAAGGGTCCAGGCCCTTCCCTGACACCAAATGGAGAATCTCTTCCATTTGAAGGCATAGCATTTTCTGGTCGACTCCTTATGGGATACCTCAACAACGTTGAGGACCTCGTCGGAAAGACCCAAGGCCTGGAACTCTAGCCACTTAGGAACCAGGCTGTCAGGTGCAGGGATTGAAGGTCCGGATGGAGTACCTTGCCTGATTGACTGAGATCAGGTCCGGCGAGCTGGAAACCCCCCGGGAGCCTGGAGCTGAGACTGAGGAGATCTGGATACCAGAACTGGCGGGGGCCAGTCTGGGGCTACCAGAATCACCTGCGCCTTGTCCCTCTCGCTTGGAGAGGCACCTTGTGGATCAAGGAAATGGGGAAAGGTGAAGAGGGCCGGGTCCGGCCCCGAGGAAGGCATCCCCGCAGCGCAGCCTGCTGAGGGGCGGCATGAAACAGTCTCAGCTTCGCATTCTCCCTGGAGGCAAACAGGTCCACCTGAGGTATGCCCCAGTGGGAGAACAGATCTTGTACTACCTCTAGCAGGAGAGACCACTCGTGGGACGCAGCCCCTATCCGGCTTAGGGCATCGGCCAGAATGTTGGAGGCTCCTGCCACATGGATGGCAAGGAGATCTGCCTCCAGGCTGCGTACGAGTGACCAAATGCGGAGAGCTTCCCTGCACAGAGGTATGGAGCGCGTCCCACCCTGGCGGTTTAGGTAGTACATGGTCGTGGTATTGTCCGTCTGGGCCTGAACCACTTGACCCCATAGAAATGGAGCAAAGGCGGTGAGGGCTAGACAAACCGCTCGGAGCTCCAGCAGGTTGATGTGGCATCGGGACTTCCAAGGGGACCAGAGGCCATGCGCTCTGTGCTCCCCCAGATGGGCACCCCAACCCATCAGAGAGGCATCAGTCAAAAGAGAGACCGTCGGCTTGGGGTGGACAAACGGGATGCCCTCCTGCAGATGTGCTGGAATGGTCCACCACTGGAGAGTGTTCCACATCCCTTGGGTCACTGTCACTAGCTGATCCAGAGGAATGAAGTGCTGTGACCATTGGCTGGCCAGCCCCCATTGAAGGGGATGCATGCACCAATGGGCCCAATGGACCACGCTGGTGCAGGCCGCCATGAGGCCCAGGAGGTGCAGGAAGTCCCGGGCAGGGCGCAGTTGCCCAACTTGAAATGATTGGGTAAAGGAGGAAAGAACCTCAGCCCTGTCCACTGGGAGCCATGCTCTGGCTCATAGAGAGTCAAGCTCTGCCCCGATGAATTGTATCACCTGCTTTGGCATGAGTTCCAACTTGGCCTCGTTGATAAGGAGGCCAACTTGAGAGCAAACCTGGAGGGCCAGATCCCTGGACCGCTCCACCTCCATTCTGGAGGAGGCTGCAATCAGCCAGTCGTCCAGGTAGGGGTACACCTGGACCATATCGGCACCCCCAAGAGATGCTGTCACCACTGCCATGCATTTAGTGAAGACCCTGGGAGCTAGGGAAGGCCGAAGGGCATGGCCGGAACTGTAGAGGGATCCTCTGCCCTGAAGCGGAGGGAATCTCTGGTGGGACGGACGGATTGGGATGTGAAAGAACATGTCCTGGAGGTCCAGAGAACAGAACCACATGCCTCGTTCCAAGGATGGGATTATCTGAGCCAGAGTGACCATCCTGAAGGTCCAAGACCTTAGGAACCTGTTCAGGTCGTGCAGGTCTAGAATGGGGCACCAGTCCCCCATCCATTTCAGGACCAAGAAGTACCTGGACATGAACCCCGGGTCTGGTGGAGGATCTGTCACCTTCCTGATCACCTCTTTTTTGAGGAGCAGGGTGATGTCGGCTCGGTGAGCCGACAGAGAGGTCTGCGTGATCTCAGAGCCTTGGCGGGGCGACGCTCTGGAAGGCGGGCCTGCTTCGAACTCCAGGGGCAGGCCTTTCCTACCACCTCCAACACCCAGCGGTCCATGGTGATATTGGACTAGGCGGAAAGGAAGTGGCGGAGCCGTTCCCCTACGGGGGGATCCCGGGGAGGAGTGATGAAGCTGGGGGCGACACCCCTCAACCCGTCACTGGTCAGGCTTGGAGGAGGGACCGGCCGAGGGACCTCCTGGGCCTTTTCCTTCCTGCTTCCTGTTAGAGGAAGCTGCAGGCTTGGCTTTGGGGTGCCAAGCGTGAGCCTGCTGGCCCTGATGCTGGTGCTATTGGGCCGGACGTGCCGCAGGCACAGAAGGGCGAAAGGACTTATGTTGCTGTTGGCGACGGCCCTTGTCCTTCTGGGTGGAGGTGACCGAGTCCAGAGTAGCATTGGACTTTTCGATCCGCTGGAGGTGACCTTCCACTCCAGGGCCGAGCAGGTCAGTCCACAGGAAGGGGACATCCGCCAGTTTATGCTGGGTATCCACCGTGAAGGTGGATATCCTCAGCCATGCTCTGCGGCACATGGTCACTGCGGCCGCAACTAATCTGGCACAGGAGTCTCCAATGTCCAGAGCCGTTTAGAGCTGCTGTTTTGCCACCGCCCTTCCCTGGTCCCTTACCTGCTTGACCGTGGTCTGCAGGTCGGCCGGGAGATGAGGGATCACCTCATCCAGGGAGCCCATGAGGGCGTGGGAGAAGTGTGCCATCAGCACGGCCGACCTGGCCTGGAGGAGGCCAAGGGAGGATGCAGCATACACCTTGTGACTGGCATAGTCCAGCTTTTTGGACTCCTTGTCGGGGGGCTTATCCACATCCCTAGCGTTCCCAGAACACCGGAAAATGCCATCGGTGACCAACCCCTCGGCGGAGGGGTGTTCCGAAAAACCGCACAAAGAGCCGGTAGGGACCGTATACTTCCTGGCCATTCTGGCCAAAGGCTCTGGACAGGAAGCCGGCCGCTGCCAAAGCTCCAAGGCTGGGCCAATAATGGCTTCAGCCACCGGAAAGGCCTCCATGGGTGAATCCCCTCAGTCCAGTATCTCCGTCAGGGGATACTCGGCCTGCTTGGATATGGGCTCGAGCTGCATCCCAGTGGACTCTGAGATAAGCCAAAGCAGATCCATAAAGGATGATGGTCTCTCATCTATCGACTGCCCCCTGGCGGACTCCAGGTGAAGGGGCCTGGAAAACAGGGAGGAGTCATCGTCGGACTCCGAGGAGTCCACGAAGAGCTGCCTGGGGCCTGAGCCACCCTCCACCTGCCGAGGATGGTCGGGAGTGAGGGTGACTAACAACCTGTGGGGCAGACTCTGACCCAACCTAGAGTCCTTGGTCGGCGCCCCCGATTTCGGTTGTGGAGGCGGAGGTTCCACCACAATCGGTGGGGCAGCTGGTTTCGGCCAAACAACTGGTCCAAGCTTGGGCACCTCGACTACAGTGAGGGGTTGTTTCGGCCATTTGAGTGACAGCCACTTGATGGCCAGGGAAGGCGATGGCATCAGCTTGTTCCCAGACAGAAGTAACTGCTGCCACATTAGGTCCTCGTAGCGTCGACGCAATTTGCACCAGAGCCTGTCCTCTTCCGAGGAGGAAGACGAGGATGAGCGGCGGCGCCGCTTACTTCGGTGCCAAGACCGAGACCGCCAATGTCGGGGGGATTGGCTGGACTGAGACGAGGTCCAAGACCAAGACCGAGACCCTCTGTGTTTCCAAGGACGGGTCTGGGAAAGGGCGAGGGACACCCATTCTTCCCTCGGCTCAGAATCCTTGACCGGGGACTCCAGCATGGGAGGCACAGGCAAGTCCTCGGTCTCCACCGGGAAAACCGGTGAAGAAGGGTTGTCGGCTTCACCAGTCGACAGCCTGTCTGACGGTTCGAGAAAAATCTCAACCACATCGACGGGTGTCTTGGCTGGCTGACCTGACGGGGACACCGTGAAGCCAGCGGCCTTAGCTGCAACCTCGACCGAAGTTGAGTGTTGACTGTCCGGGGAAGGGGACCTCTCCCACTCCCATGAATATCAACGGTGGGACTTACCTTTCGAGTCCTTCTTTTTGGACCGAGAAGAATGTTCGATGGCCCTCTCCTTCGTGGAGAGGGATCTTAAAGTCTCTTAAAAGAAGCTGTGAGGGAGGATCCCAGAGAGTGGGATAAATGCCACGACCGAGGAAGATGAAGATCGTCCTGTGCGCCTCCTCCTCCTCGAGGCGATCATCTGCTCGGATTGCCCAGCCGAGCCAGCGGCGGACACCACCCAATGGGCCTCCTTTGACTTCCACTTTCTGGTGGCCTTCTTGGGGCTCAGCTGTAACTGGCAAAGCGGTCTTTCAGGACGCTGGACTGGGAAATCTAATGGCATAACTCTAGGCCCGCGGGTCATGATCTAGGCCAAAGCAGTAGACACACGGAGTATGGATCCATCCTGGACATTTTCGCCACTTGGGCACCAACAAAACCGGGAGTCGATTTTCCATCGCGAGCCATGAGGAGTAATTTGACCAAGTCTTGAAAACTTAAGAATGAGTTTGAGTGAACTGAAGAATTAGGATCAGTCTATACGCAGAGCGTTAAGGAGGGAACCTGAGCTTCCAAGCGGTAAGGAAGATCTGGCGTCATGGGGCGGAGCCAAGAGTTTTACCACCCGGGTGGGTGAAAGAAGCCAGCTTGAAGACCTTCCGGCAAGATTTAAAGTGACAAGGAACCTGCCAGACAGTGTGGATGAACATATCCATGTCCCTAGAATATTCTTTATCTGATAGTACAAGATATCCGTACCTGCAGGTTAAAAGTTTTTTTTAAAAAGTCATTGGTAATTCCACCCCTTTCTAAGATAGAGGATTTAGTGCTTAACACTGATATTTCAAGTCTTGTAATCTCAGCCATATATACATACATCGTCCATAATATCAAAATCAATGAAATGAATAAATTTAAAAAAATCTTCGGAGAAAGACAAAACAGTGCCAATTGAAGAAACAGAGTGGCAAAATATTATAAATGTTGAAGAATGTGGGACAAAAAATAATAGATTAAATCAGATTCATGTGAATGTAATTCACAGAAATTATATGAATATTATATATTAAAAAAGATGGGCGCTGTCCCCTCAGAATTATGTCAGAGGTGTAAAAAAGACAGGGGGAGCCTGTAGTATATGCTGGCAGTGTGCTCTAAATTGAAAAAGTACTGGCAGAGGATTTTTGCCACGGCAGGTACAACTGTGGGTCGGGACTTTTCTTTTGATCTGGGAATTGTTTTATTCGGATTTCACCCAGTGGATGAAATATTGGAAACCAAGATTATGCTAGTCAATCTCAGTTTATTAGTGCCAAAAAAAGCAATCCTTTTGCAATGGAAGGATGAAACCCCACCTGAGTTCTTGAGATAGCTTAACCTAATGTTCGACTTAGGGAAAGTTAAAAGAGCTTTTTACAAAATGGAAAATAAGGAAATATACTTTCATGAAATATGGCACACGTTTATAGATTCTTTAGAAGCTACTCTATATAATAATAAAAAGTGGTTTTGGACAGCAGATATAGGTTAGGAAGATAGATGTCATTGGCTATGATGAGAAATATGGGAGTGATTACAAGGAAATGATAAAGATACCCACGCTCTGAGTCAGAGACATAAAAAAAAAAGAATGAATAGGCAGGGAGGAACTCACTCCGTTTCTCCATGTTAGATACACTCCACACCTGGACACTCGTTTGCAGTTTGGGTGCACGTCTCCTTGCGATCCATGTTGTGAGAGAGAACAGTCAGTTGGCATCTTTCCTCCCTTCCCCCATCTACAAGGTGGTGGTCAAGACCCAGAAGGGCAAGGAACAGACAATCCTCATAGCTCCAGACTAGCCATGGTGATTCTAGTACCTGGATCTCCTCAGCCTCAGCACCAGGCCTCCGTGTAGACTGCCTCTCCACCCAAATGTGCTGACCAGACAAAAGGGGAATGATCCAACACCCGGACCTCATGGCCTGGTTCCCGAGCAGATAGAGTTCCAGGTCTTGGGTCTCTCAGAAGGTGCTCTCCTCATTGTGGAGGCCTCCAGGAAAGAGTCAACTCACAGATGCTGTGCCTTCAGATGGATGAGATTTTCCATTTGGTGTCAGGGCAATGATCTGGATCCCCTTGCTTGTCCTGTGGCTAGCATCCTGGACTACCTCTGGTCTCTTTCCCGGCTGGAACTGCGGGTGACAACCCTCATGGTGCACCTAGCAGCTGTTTCTACTTACCGGTCATAGGTTGGTAAGCTGACAGTGGCCCAGGAGAAGGTGGTTGGGTGCTTTTTAAAAGACCTGGACCACTTGTCCCCACCAGTACATGTTCCACCTTCACCATGGGACTTCCTGCTGGCATTGGGAATGCTCATGGGCAAACCTTTCAAGCCAATGCACACGTGTGAGATGTCACACTGTCATGGAAGACAGCCTTCCCGATGGCCGTTACATCAGCCAGAAGGATTGGGGAGCTCCAGGAGCTCTCAGTGGTGTCTCCTTACCTGGTCTTCCACAGGGACAAATTAATCCTTTGCCTCAACCTGCAGTTCCTCCCTAAGGTGGTATCGTAGTTTCACCTTAACCAGGTGATTAACTTACTGGTGTGTTTCACCAGCTCATCTTCAGAGGCTAACTGCAGGTTCCATACCCTGGACCTGCGGAGGGCACTCTCCTACTATGTGAAGTGCATGGCTGGAGTTTGGGGACAAGCTCGCCAGCTGTTAGTCACATATGTTGAAGTCACGCCAGGCAGAACTGAAGCAGAGCAGACAGTTGCCAGGTGGACTACATCCTGTATCTATCTCTGCTATAGGTTGACTGGTAGGGAGCCCTCAGTAGGGCTTAGGCTCATTCCACCAGACATACTGCTGCCTCAGTGGCTGCTTCCAGGGATGTCCCACCTCAGTGGCTGCTTCCAGGAACGTCCCAATCCAGGAGATATGCAGGGCTGCCATCTGGCAGTCAGCATATACCTTCATTTCTCACTACCATAGCAACCTGGAGTCGTGCTGTAATGTAGGTTATGGGACCTCAGTTCTCCAATCTTTGTTCTCCAACTACAGGTGTGTGCCTTACCCCCACCTCCCGGAGAACTGCTAGGTGTCTGCCAGAGTATGAACAAGTGAACCATATCCAAGCCCCTAGAAGAATAAGTTACTTACCTGTAACTGCAGTTCTAAGAGTGGTATATAGTTCACATCCACACAACCCACCCAGCCTCCCTTTGCTAGTGGCACATGGATTCTGCTTCCAATGTGCAAGAGCTGATGTCATGGGGCAGATTCAAGGGATAACGTTGTTCCAGTGGAACTGCTAGTGTGTGGATGTGAACTTCTAGTGTGTGGATGTGAACTATATACCATTCCTAGAACTATGGTTACAGGAGAGTAACCTATTCTTATGAACCATATGGGTAGAGGGTGCTGGGTAGGATGCGGGATACTGCCAGAGAACCAGAGCTGGTCCCAAGATGACCTCAGCCAAGGGAAGAACAACCCCAAATAATTATCTCTATCCAAAATATCAGTGAACAGGTACTTAGCTATTTCTGGATTGACTCTAAGGGAAAGTTCATGCGCTCTGACATAAGCTGGACCAGAGCTCCAAAGTATGCAGGTTTGTGGTCAGTGGTCAACTCTTTGATTCGTGGTCAAGCATATAAGTCTTGGTTGAAGCCATTGACAACTCACTTTTAGAGATAGATGATTCCTCAAGGATGGCCCTTAACCATTTTCCACCACGGACCATCCTGGAATCATCCTCCTGGGTGTCTCCATTGAGGGTTGGCCTGGCAAGCTGGCAGCAGAGTGAGACTTTTTGTTCAAGGCCCTAAAGAGTGGCTATGGCAGAGGTGGCTCCACTAACAGTGGATGAGAAACAGACATGGAGGACTGCTGACTAGGATGGACCTGCGTGGGAATGACCGGCAAAGGCCATGGGATCAAAGGTCCAGGGGCAGACCCCTACCCCTCCCAGCCATGATCCAGTGTTGCCAGAGGAGCTCCTGGTGGCACTGACACATCTTTTGTTGATGTCTCTCCTTGCCTGAAAATAAGGAGGTTGAGGAATGTTTATGTCGACACCTCCCAGTTAGGTAGGTAGGATTTGAGAGTGCAAGTGGCACCTCAGCTTCAACCAATGACCTGAGGGTCAATGTCAGTGGGGGATATCTGGTGAGTTAGAAGGTCTCTCTCTGAAAGTCTGAAGGGCCATACACATTTCTCTGAAATCATCAGAAAATGACCATTTGACATTGGCCGAAGCCAGGAACTGTGCCGAGGCTGACAAGGAACTCACTGCAGCTGCCGACACCTTATCTTCCATGACTGCAATCTGAAGAGCTAACGTGGCTGCTACTGAGGCCTTCATATAGTCATTCAGCTGTCCAAAGGCTAATCTGTCCTTCCAGTCTGTGATGGATGCTGGCAACATGACTAGGCAAAGACTGCATCCCATCATGTTGAATGCCTAGGTAGTACAAGCATGGGTTGCGTGGATCTGCGGTCAACATCATTTACCAACACTGGTTGCAAAATTTGAACCTCATTTTCTTACCTTCCAAAATCAATCATGATGATGAAGAAAGGGAAGTTGCTGGTGCAACTTTAATGTTGAATGCAGACTAAAACAGTTGAAGATTCACCTAGAAAAAGCACTTGAACACAGCGAAGAAAAATACCTGTCCCTTTCAGTGGATAGAATGATCTGACATCACAGGGTGGTGCTGGAGGATAGACCACCTGGGTAGGAGGAGAAGCTCAGCTTGAAGGCTTCTGATGACTCAGCTGTCTCTATCTGAACTACAAGAGCATGGACAGTGAGCTGTATCCACATCGTAAGAACTCCTGTTCCCTTACTATTATTATGTTGTGTGACCTTAAAGTATAAATTTAATGTTATTTTATTGCTTTGCTAATAGACGTGTAACCCCTGGGTGGCACTATCCCAAGGGCTACTACCCCTGCCTGCTTGGCTAGTAGCAGGTTAAGGGGCCTGAGTTCTGAAACGGGTGCCTCCACCTTGGAGGTCAGGGATGGTGGTGGTCAAGCTAACCTGGGCACAGCCATCCGGGACACTGTAACCCCCTCTTTCCCCTCTAGTGGCCTGAACACTGTACAATAATCACTTTCACAATACCCCTGGTACACCACACAAGTACCCACAATGTTTGCACTTACCACCAGGGCTGGTTCCTCTGGCTCGAACCTGGGGACCCCCTGTAAAACAAGGTTAAGCACAGCAAATAGCAACAGTACAGTACTTTGAGCACAAACTGGAACCACAGTCAGATTACATGCAGAAAAAGTTAGCTCTGATTTATTCAGGGCACTTGAACAAGGGAAGGGCAAAATCAGGTTAATTAGCTTAAAGGTTATATCAATCAAGCAGTTATTCATGCGCCTTGAGTCCCCCCACAAAGTCCACCTCTGGGTACCCAGGTAGAGAAGAGATGGGCTAGCCAGGACAGTTGCCCGGGGTTGCAGCTGGTTGGGGCCCTGTGATGGAAAACACAACATGCACAGTACACAATATTTGTAATCCGGAGCCAGAGGGCTCACTTCGTAAAGGAAACGAAACAAGACAATCAGATGTCACACTCAGATTAAGCTGTTGTTATAGGGAGCTACCCTGGTATTTACTCACGATACCCAACACTGGACACAGGCTGGATGAAAATAGAGACTGCAGGTGGTTGATCTGGAATGCCAGGAGAAGCAGGGCCCACACAAGTCGCAGAGGCGCCATTCCTGTTCAAGCGTGGAGCACGGGGCTGATCCCCAGGCAGGTCTCTTGTCGATGGTTTCTCTGTGCAGTGGGTAGTCTGACTGGGCCATTCTGGCAAAGCCCAGACCGTATGCAGACAAGTTTGGAAGCAGTCCGTTTTGGGCTGGATACAGCTTCCAGCAAGCAGAACACAGTTCACACAGTAGGGAACTAACTGACAACCCACTAGCAGCTCATAGCACATTTACATGTAAGGGAATTCTACTGTACCAGGCAAAGCGCTCCCCACTCACAATCGCAAAGTCTCTGCACACACCGGGAGCTTAGGAGTAGCTGGAACTCCTAACAGGCCGATCGCATTCAGCAAAAATATTCGGTCTTCGGGTTGAGCCTGACCCACTTCAGTAGCTTACTTTAGTCACTCAAACTTGGATTTAGTCCAAAATAATTCTCTTCTCTCCCTCTCAGGAGCAGCAGGCAGACATGGAGGCCAAACTCTCAGCCTTTTCATAGTTCTTCCATGCAAATCCTCTCAGGATTGCTCTCAGAATCACTTCAGCTTCTTCTTGCTCAGCTTCCAGCTTAGTTCTAACTGAAAACTGCAAGCAGCTAGGGACCTCCCCAAGATCCAAAAGCTTTGGTTGACTGAGTTGGCTGTCAGTCAAAGCAAGAGCTCCCCATTCAGTTGCAAAAAAAGCGCAAAAACTCAAACCACAGTTCCTAAGATTTTGAATTCAGGCAGCTCCTGTAGTCCGGCGACATTTTAGGTCCCAGCAGAACTGATTGGTCCAATTTGCAGTCCGGGACAAAGATAGTGGAGACAAACAAAACAGTCTTTGCTACAGAGAAAGCAGGTTAGACAGACTACATTATCATTACCATTCTAAATGATTTTCAGTAAATAGTTACATCTTTCAACAGAGCTCTTAAAGAGACAGTGCACAGAGGCTATACAGGCTCTGGCAATCACATTTAAACTGCTAAAATGCAGGACACCAGCCTGGCAGTGAGCATTTAGGCAAGCTCAAGGGAGACTTTTTGGGAACCCCCATTTGTAGGGGGGTTACAGATGACTTCACTGAATCCTACTGCGACACTTTGACTTTGTATTAAACTAACTTTTAAAAACCTAATAAAAAATGTTATTGAATAAAAAATTGTTTTTGATTATTTCGTGGTTAGTGAATCTTTTTTCTCACAGCAGTGATTAACAAGCATGAGCACCATTTTATGAGTTTTCCTTTCTCTCATGTTGGTTTGCAGTGACACTAAACTTCCAGACCCCTGGAATAGAGATGGATCTTTACCAAGGGAAATTCCAGGACAATGGCTGCACAGGTTATATCCTGAAGCCCAGATTCCTCCGGGAGAGAAATTCAAACTTTAATCCCTGGTCCATCACTGAAGGAGAGTGGTTAACACCCAAGAGTCTTCATGTCAAGGTAGGAATAAAGATTTAATTTTGCAACCAACTGGAGGCCCCCCTGCAGAGTCACAAGCACTGGTTCAAAGTGGCCACAAATACTATCAACCAATGCAATCTTTGCAACCCTGCAAAGCCCAAATTGGCGCTGCAGTCACTCGTGAATGAATGCAGGAAACATTGTGCAAAGGGTCTGCAGGGTCATGCACAGCAGAATGCAGTCCTGGAAGACCATCTGGTAATACTTTCTAGTGTCCTTATTGATTCCTCCACCATGAGTGCATGTCTGCCTCCTAGTGGATTCTGTGCCAATGCCCATTCAGTCTGGGTTCTGTTTTTAAGCAAAGATGAGCAACAGGAAACAGACATGCCAGTGTGTGCAATGGTGGGTTAACAAGTCTCCTGCCCACTAGGCGTATCCCATGATATGGAAGACTCAATTTGAGCGACTCAGATTGGGCAACTGTGGAAAAGACGACATGCAAATAATAGTGAAGGCAAAAAGGGCGACTGTGTGAAGGCAATAAGGGTGACTGTGCAGGGAAGGAGAAGTGTGCCAGCCACTGTAGCACACCCAAGGGTTGGGTGGGGCAGCTGCAAACTGAGGGGCTAGCTGCACAATCGAGCAGACTCGACAGACTGAGAGGCCTGTTCTGCTGGCATTTTCGTATATTCATATGTCAATGTTGGTGTGGTTTCAGAGACAGTTATGCAAAGATAGGGTGGTGCATAGGGCAAATTCCCCCACGTGGGGGTGCGGGGGAAAAGTCTACCACATGAAAAGGCAGGTATACTGTTAGATGGGTAAATGGTAATAGGAGAAGTGGAATAGTATGTACGTTGTTACTTATCCTGCTGCAGCTGGGTATCACTGTGGTGCAGTGGTCTAGGACATTTGTTAGGTAGGCAGTGAGGCAGGAGTATGTAGAGTTCGATTCTGGGAGCCGGCACGTGTGTGTGTATGTGTGTGTGTGATTTTTGTGTTCCCTTGCTGGACATCTGCTATTTCCTTGCAATTCTGTACATTTTCTGGCTTATTTTGTCTGTTGTATACCTACTCCTGCACTGTGGTTTTCATTCTCGCTACTGCAGTCGGGTCCTCTGTGAGCCCCCTGCACTGTCTCCACTCCCGCCCCCCAACTTTCTCTGCTGCCTCTGGTTTCATTTTCTGTTCTGTCTCTCTCCCTGCCTCCCTTCTTCTGGATCCCTTACCATACTCCCCCCTGCACTTTTCTGCCCGCCCTCACACGACCTCTGTGTGTGCTCCATGTGTTGTGGAATGGGTACTGGGTTGGTGCCCCTAGTGGGTGAGATTCACTTTGGTTAGGGGTTTTGGTTTGGGTTTTTGGTTCGCTGATTTGATGGTTGTTGTTTATTATGTGGGCTGTCTGCGGTGTTGCCATTCTGTATTCACCCTTATTCCTCTCGCTGGTGTGTGTTCACCCTTGTCACATGGAACTCCCACTAGGAAATGCATTGAGGCCAACCACCTCATTCCATTTCTGACACCCCACCCAAGCTCCAGCCAAGATCAGCAGGCCATCGTTCATAGTTCTGTGATTAAATATCATTCAACACTTTCCTTGTTCACAGATAATCTCAGCACAGCAGCTGCCCAAGGTGAGCAACAACAAGATGGACTCCATCATTGATCCATTGGTAGCTGTGGAGATCTATGGTGTTGAAAGCGACTGTGACAGGAAGCAAACACACTACATTACAACTAACGGTAAACTGTGTCTCCACAGCCCTTCTCAGTTTTACAGCATACAAACAGCACATTTTCACAGCATGTTGAAACTTCATTAGCTGTAAATTAGAGATGTTTAAAATTGTCAGATGCTGTTCTGTTGTGTATCCAGACAATTTTTTGGAATTTCTGATTCCAATTTAATTATGTTCCTTATTAGACTTGAAAAATGGACTTAAACTCAGAATACGAAATTCTGATTCTGCACTGTACCATTCTTTTAACTACCCCACCCAGCTGCAACATTGCAAAAAGGCCCAGTGGGCTATCAGGGACTCACAGGACTTTTCCTATGCGTCCATGCCTCCTCTTAAGTCAGTCAATAATCTCCCTTCCCCTGCTGGTGCAATGGTAGAGCTACTGTACCAGGATCTACGATTCTGGCGCAACATCAAAAACATCTACGTCCTCAACTGCACCAGGAACCCGTCAACACCCCTGACTGCGACGTGATGCTGAACTGACTGGCACCACCATGACATACAATGCAGGGGGGCTGCACCCCTGCACCCCCTACTATAGAGATCTAACTCCACATCACACAGACAGTGGAGTTAGATATTTACCCCTCCCATCACCGTAATGTGTCTTGACACAAAACCCCTGTCGCTGCCGATATAGGCGCGCAGGAGGGTTTGCTGCGGGGGGTTCGGTGTACCGGTGTCACTGTAGCAACGGTATACCAAGCTACCACTTACGATGCACATGACCTCGGTTCGGAAGCAAACGCGAGATCTCGGAAGACCGGCCGGAGGGGGAGGATCGTGCATCAGAAACACTGCTCTCCTCCTTTGTGGGGGAAGGCAGGGAAGCATCTGATGCTTGACTGGCCCCTGGCGGAAGCTGGGGGAGAGGCAGTCGGAGCTTGCAGATTGGGGAGGTGTGGCAGACATCATCACGTGCACTGTGATGTCATTGCATGCCACGTCTCCTCGGGACAAAAAAGGGAACATGCTAGATTGTCACAGGATGCTAGCTGCCTCACACTGCAGGCCCAGCACTATTGACCATGGCAATCCCTGGACACTGAGCTGAAGGTCTGCCAGGGGGTTGGCCTGAAGGCCCTGCCCTGGGGGTTAAAGCCAAGGAGGAACACTGGGAGAGGTAAGTCCTGGGCAGATGAGTGATGGGGCTGGATGCGGGGCAGGGTCGATGGGGGCCGGTCTGGGAGTGGGAACATAAAAAAATAAAATAATTCCCCTTTCCCTCCACCCTTAGCATCCACACTGCTACTAGTAGTTTATGTTCCTTCTCCTTACCGCCTCATGCTAG
This sequence comes from Neoceratodus forsteri, assembly GCA_016271365.2. Classification (NCBI taxonomy): domain Eukaryota; kingdom Metazoa; phylum Chordata; order Ceratodontiformes; family Ceratodontidae; genus Neoceratodus; species Neoceratodus forsteri. The sequence continues at coordinate 1,429,538,534 of CM057456.1, forward strand.
ACACACAGAATGAAGCTGCAGATGTCACTGGGGTCTCTGACATGGTCCGGTGGGTCACCAGTTATCTACCTCCCCCTTCTTCTGCAGATAGTGGTCTGGACTGGAGTCAGTGGGCCTGATTTTCAAACTTCCCAGGGCAGCTCAAGGGTAAATAGGGTACAATCTGGGGAGTGGGGGGGTGACCAGCGGGGTACCTCAGAGATAGGTCCTGAGGTCAGTACTGTTCAATGTCTTCATTAGCAACATTACAGAGGGGCAGGAAGGAAAGGTCTACCTGTTTGCAGATGACACCAAGATCTGTAACAGGGTGGATACCCCTGAAGGGGTGGAGAAAATGAGGAAGGACCTGGGAAAGCTTGAGAAATGGTCTGAGGACTGGCAACTGAGGTTTAAGTCAAAGGAGTGCAAAATTGTGCACCTGGGACATAGAAACCCTGGGGAAAGCTACAGGATGGGGGGGGGATGCTGGCAGTCACAAAGGAGGAAAGGGACCTGGGGATTATTATTTCAGATGACCTGAAAATGTCAAAGCAGAATACTAAGCCAGCAGGGCGAACCAGTGGCATGCTGGGGTGCATAAGCAGGGGTATCACCAGAAGAATGCGGTGGGTAGTGATGCCATTATATAAAACACTGGTCAGGCCTCACTGGATGCAGTTTTGGAGGCTGCATCTTCGTAAAGGACATAAACAGGCTAGAGACTGTCCAGAGAATGGTGACTAAGATGATACAGTGCTTGCAACACAAGACTTATGAGGAGAGATTAAGGGATCTCAATATGTACTCACTGGAAGAGACAAGCGAAAGAGGAGACATGATAGAAACATTCAAGTACCTCAAGGGCATAAACAAGGTGCAGAGGAGGGGGGACATATTCCAATATAGGAGTACAAGAATGAGAGGACATGACATGACATTTTCTCCCGTGTTGGGTTTCTGCAGGAGGTTATCACCGATCGAGGGGGTTCCTTCATGTTGGACCTGATGAAATGTTTATGGGAGAAGTGTGGGATGGTGCAGAGATGCACGACACTGTATCATCCACAAGCCAATGGTCTTGTGGAAAGATTCAGTGGTACCCTAAAGTCAATGCTCCGGGTGTTTGGTCAACAGCATGGGAGGGACTGAGAGAAATACCTTCCCCCCTTCCGTTGTTTGCATACAGGGAGGTGCCCCAAGAGTCAACAGGATTTTCCCTCTTCGTACTCTTAAAAGGACGCCGTGTACATGGGCCCCATGACTTGATCCGGGAGGAGTGGGAAGGCAAGCACGGCACCCAGGGAACTCCCATTGTGGATTACATCCTTAGGTTCAGGGAAGGGCTGAAGGAGCTTATGGGGACAGCTCAGAGCAACCTGGCAGCTGCCCAACAGAAACAGAAAGTGTGGTATGACCGCAAAGGCAGAGCTCGCTCATACATGGTGGGTCAGGAAGTCATGGTTCTTATTCCGGTCCGGAAAGACAAGCTGCAGGCTGAGTGGGCAGGACCATACAAAGTAGTTAGGAAGATAAATGATGTGAACTACATTATGGAGTTACCTGACAGAAGACAGACAGAAAGGATGTACCATGTCAACATGATGAAGCCATATGCAAATAGGGCGACATGGTGTTTGCAGTGTGTAGTCATGGGGAGGGGACGGATGAAGGAGACCCTCTTCTGGACTTGCTGGAGGAAAGCAAATGGGAGTCCTCTGTGGAAGCATTAAAATTGTCCCCCCAGCTAGCCCCAGACCAGATCCAAGAAGTAAGGGAGGTATTAGCAGACTTTGCCCCATTGTTTAGCACCAAGCCTGGACTAACCCCCTTAGTGACGCATGATGTGGAGACAGGGACACAGACGTCCATACGGCAGACAGCATATCGGGTGTCAGAGGCTGTCTAAAAGGACATTAGGAGGGAAGTGGAGGAGATGCTGGATTTAGGAATAATCCAGAGATCCCACAGCCCCTGGGCCTCACCCATAGTCCTTGTGCCCAAGCCAGATGGCTCAACTAATTTCTGTGTGAACTGTCATGGACTGAATGCAGTCGTGAAGTCAGATGCCCACCCGATGCCCCAGACAGACGAACTCCTGGACAAGTTGGGAGGGGCGACCTACCTTACGACCACTGAACTGACAAAGGGGTATTGGCAGGTAGAGTTGACAGACAGAGATAGGGAGAGGTCGGCCTTCGTCACTCCGACAGGCTTATTTGAATTTAAAGTAATGCCTTTCGAAATGAAGAACGCCCCGGCCACTTTCCAAAGGTTGGTGAACCAGGTGTTAAATGGTGCTGAGGAGTACGCCATGGCATATCTGGATGACACTGCCATCTTTAGTACCAGCTGGGAGGAACACCTATCCCACCTTTGGAAAGTGCTGGGCAGGATACAGAGTGCCGGGCTCACTGTCAAAGCCAGTAAGTTCCAGGTGACCAAGGGAGAGGTGGCAGATCTCGGGCATGTGGTAGGCCGAGGACAGCTCTGTCCTAACCAAATAAAAATAGAGGTAATCCAGGCATGGCCCAGACCAGAAACGCAGAAGCAGGTCAGGAGTTTCCTCAAGACAGCAGGGTACTATAGAAAATTTGTGCCCAATTACAGTACTCTGGCTGCTCCCCTATCTGACCTGACAAAGAAAAGGATGCCAAAGAAAATTACCTGGGGCCCAGCCTGTGAGGAAGCCTTTTCCAAACTAAAGGAGGCACTGTGCAGTTCTCCTGTTTTGACAAGTCCTGACTATAGCAGACCCTTTATAGTTCAGACTGATGCCTCAGACATGGGTATTGGGGCAGTACTGAGTCAGACATCCAGCCAAGGGAAAGATCACCCAGTAGTGTACCTGAGTAGGAAGTTACTTCCCAGGGAGCAGGCATACTCCACTGTGGAAAAAGAATGTCTTGCCATAGTGTGGGTCCTAAAGAAGTTGGAGCAATACTTGTATGGGCAGCATTTTGTGGTGCAGACTGACCACAACCCCCTGGTTTGGCTGAAGCAGATGGGGAGAAACAATGGTAGATTGCTAAGATGGAGTCTTGGTTTGCAAGGGTATGATCTGACAATCGTACATAGAGCTGGAGCCAGAAACCAGAGCTCAGATGGTCTGTCTCGCGTGTATGAGGAGTGAACAGATTTGGGAAGCTCATCCCATGCCGGGGATAGAGCCCCCAAATTCAGTCTAGGTGGGGAGGATTGTGACACATAGACATCCATTTCTGAGTACACTATGGTTTTTAAAATATAAAAATGTGTTACTGAATGTCTCTACTGAGAAATCTGGTGCTCTTGGAATGACCTCACTCCCCCCCCCCCCGTCTCAGCAAAAAGATGAAAGCCATGAGATAATTACAGGCTAGAAGATACCTAATCAAGGATCTCCTATTTATCTAGTTAATTATAGCTGTAGTTGCTAAGAGGAAAATCATAACATTTTATGATGTTTAAAAGAGGAAACCGGGTTATGGCACACTGGTGTGAAATCACAAATGCTTTGATGTCTGAGTGAGAGAGGATACTGCTTATAGATGAAAGGAAATGTACAGACTTGATTGGGGAAGTCACATGGGGAAAGGAGTTTCTGGTGATGTAACTTTAATTATTTTACCTTCCAATATGATTAAATATCCTGGGTGTATGATTTTTCATAAACAGAGGAGGAACCAGGTGACCTCACATAAAGGGGTTGGCAAAGACAGTTTTTTAAACAGTATTCTGTTTTCCTAGACACACTTCTATCTACACTCTGAGAAAGACACATCTTTGAGCACTTTAAGCAGGTATTTAGAGAGAGAAAGAGACAACTCTAAGTACTGTAGTAGGAATTGTACTGTTAAAACATTGGTCTTTTAAAAGATTGCATGGTTCTTGTGATATATGGTTCTGCATTTTATGTTTTACATATTTTTTATCTATTTTAGTAGAACTCTATTTTAGAGCCTACTTGGTCTGTCTGAATTTCTTCCTCTAACAAGTGAAGTATATATGGTTAAAGCAGACACTGTGCATAAGCTTGAATGATGATACCAAACTGGAAAAGGTAAAAGAGTAATCTGAGGTCTTTTATTAAAGTTTTTAAGGGTTAATTTTTGTACACCTGGTTAGGTTCCCATAGGTAAATATATCTGTCCCCCTGAAGACAGAATTATCTGAGCCTGTGCACTGGGTATGCTAGCAAAAGGTTCACAGTTTGAATCCCTCCAAGACTTGAGATCAAAGGTTCGTTCAAACCCACAAAAACAGACAGGAGGGTTACCCTGTTTCTGTTTCCTGTTCACAAGACTGTGCTCGGAGGCTGACACTTTAGGAGTAGAGGGCTGACCTGCTGAGTGGGTTTGTGGCATGGTGTAGTTGAAATCTGCAATTTCTCCACATCTAGTTCTGTGTTCATATCCTTTGTCCACTTAATTCTAATATAATCTAAAGATATCTTATCATATACCCTCAGTGCTGAATATAAGTTCCCAATAATATGTTCTTGGGTCTGTCCTCCTAAGTGAAATATCACCACCTGGAGTAGGAGAGAAGGGGATCTGGCTACTTCTATTGTAATTTTCTCAAAAGGTTAACAGTGCATCTCTCTAAACCTCATAAAATTTATATTGATTATTGGGGAGTTTATACTCTGTTTCCAAACTTGAGAAAGCATGAATGGCCATGGGGCCTGCTACTTGAAATGTGTAACGTAAATTAAAATTATCCCAATGAGAAATCGGGATTGTACTTAGATATCTTCTCTCTGCTGGAGATAGAAGAGTTCTCCACATTTGTAGCCAACTTCTCAGGAATTCTGAGGTGAAGCTCATAAATTTAGAGAATGGGAGACATCTCAGAGGAGTCCCTAATATGTAGGGCAGAAAATTCTCCAGTCCATTTAGGGCTACTTTAATGTCTTTCAAATATGTCCTATAACCTGTAGCTACATGTAGTAAAGAAATACGTATGTGAGCTGCCTGGGCATATCTTTTCATGTTTGAGAGATTTAGTCTACCTTGTGCCCTGGATAGCTGGAGTGTGGAGTATTTCACTCGAGGCGCTTTACCTCCCTAAATATATCTAGAAATTAACTTAGCCCATGTTTGAAAATAGGTGTTAGTGGGGAGTGCTGGGAGGGTCTGTAAAAAAAAAAAAAGAGAAAAAAAAGAGCAAATGGGGTAGCACATTATGCTGAATTGTTTCAACTCTTGGCAGGATCCCCATAGGAAGAAGAAGAAGAGCCCATTTAGATAGATCTGAGATAATTTGTTGAGTGATGGGTTCGTAGTTCATCAGATCTAAGTGTAACAGTTTATATGGTATTTTAATGCCCAGGTATCTAATCTCCACCCTATTCCAGTGAAATGGGAATTTTGTTGTTAAAGCTAGCGATGGTTTAAAGAAATAAGTCAAGCCCTCCATCTTGGTATTGTTAATCTTATAGCCCGCCAAGCCACCAAATATATCTAATTGTGTCCAGATTGCTGGTACCAATGTCTCTAGGGAAGTAAGTGTCAGCAGAATGTTGTCTGCAAAGAGTGTCAATTTATGGGATCTTCCTCCCTCCGGGACCCCCTCCACCTGAGCATGAGCCCTAATATTGGCAGCTAAAGGCTCTAAATAAAGTGCAAATAGCAGTGGGGATAGTGGGCACCCCTGCCTTGTGCCTCTAGATAAGAGAAATGGTAAAGAAAGTGAGCCATCCAACTTTAGGTATTGTAACTACTAGGTGGCGCTATCCCAAGGGCTACTACCCTACTACTCCTGACTGCTTGGCTAGTAGCAGGTTAAGGGGCCTGAGTTCTGAAATGGGTGCCTCCACCCGGAGGTCAGGGATGGTAGTGGTCAAGCTAACCTGGGCACAGCCCTCCAGGACACTGTAATCCCTCTCTTTCCCCTCTAGTGGCCTGAGCACTGTACAATAATCACTTTCACAATACCCCTGGTACACCACACAAGTACCCACACTGTTTGCACTTACCACCAGGGCTGGTTCCCCTGGCTCGACCCTGGGAACCCCCTGTAAAACAAAGTTAAGCACAGCAAATAGCAACAGTACAATACTTTGAGCAAAAACTGGAACCACAGTCAGATTACATGCAGAAAAAGTTAGATGTGATTTATTCAGGGGACTTGAACAAGGGAGGGGAAAAATCAGGTTAATTAGCTTAAAGGTTATATCAATCAAGCAGTTATGCATGTGCTTTGAGTCCCCCCATAAAGTCCACCTCTGGGTATCTAAGTGGAAAAGAGATGGGCTAGCCAGGATTGTTGCCTGGGGTTGCAGCTGGTTGGGACCCTGTGATGGAAAACACAACTTGCACAGTACACAATATATGTAATCCGGAGCCAGAGGGCTCAGTTCATAAAAGAAATGAAACAACAAGACAATCAGATGACACACTCAGATTAAGCTGTTGTTGCAGGGAGCTACCCTGGTATTTACTCATGATACCCAAGACTGGACACAGGCTGGACGAAAATCGAGACTGCAGGTGATTAATCTGGAATGCCAGGAGAAGCAGGGCCCACACGAGTCGCAGAGGCTTCATTCCTGTTCAAGCGTGGAGCAGGGAGCTGATCCACAGGCAGGTCTCTCATCGATGGTTTCTCTGTGCAATGGGTAGTCAGGCTGGGCCAGTCTGGCAAGGCCCAGACCGCATGGAGTCAAATTCAGATGCAGTCCGTTTTGGGCTGGATACAGCTTCCAGCAAGCAGAACACAGTTCACCCAGTGGGGAACTAACTCACGACCCACTAGCAGCAAATAACACATTTACATGTAAGGGAATTCTACTGTACCAGGCAAAGAGCTCCCCGGTCACAATCGCAAAGTCTCTGCACGCACCGGGAGCTTTGGGGTAGCTGTAACTCCTGACAGGCCGATCGCATTCAGCAAAATCTTCGGTCTTCTTCAGGTTGAGCCTGGCCCACTTCAGTAGCTTACTTTAGTCACAAAAACTTGGATTTAGTCCAAAATAATTCTCTTCTCTTCTCTCCCTCTCAGGAGCAGCAGGCAGAAATGCAAGCCAAAAACTCAGCCTTTTCACAGTTCTCCCATGCGAATCCACTCAGGATTGCTCTTAAAACACACTTGAGCTCCTCTCATTTCACTTCCAGCTCAGAACTAACTCAAAATTGCAAGTAATCCGGGATTGCCCCAAGACTCAAAAGGTTTGGTTGGCTGATTTGGCTGTCAGTCAAAGCAAGAGCTCCCCCTTCAGTTGCAAAAAAGGCACAAAAAGCTCAAAACTACAATTCCTACAGATTTTGACTTCAGAAAGCTCCTGTAGTCCGGCTGCATTTTAGGTCCCACCAGAACTGATTGGTCCAATTTGCAGTCCAGGACCAAGATAGTAGAGACAAACAAAACAGTCCTTGCTACAAAGAAAGCAGGTTAGACAAACTACATTATCATTATAACTGTAAATTATTTTCAGCAAATAATTACATCTTTCAACAGAGCTCCCTCTCAGGTTACTTATAATTGCAAGAGGCAGCTCTTAAAGAGACAGTACACTGAGGCTATACAGGCTCTGGTAATCACATTTAAACTGCTAAAATGCAGGACACCAGCCTGGCAGTGAGCATTTAGGCAAGCTCAAGGAAAACTTTTTGGGAACCCCCATTTGTAGGGGGGCTTACAGTATGCTAAGGGAATATGGGATATAGCTGGATTTGGGAAATAAGTTTATCATGGAATGCAAACTGTTTTAGGGTTGCCCAGAGATAGGGCCATGACACCCTATCAAATGCCTTCTTGGCATCAAGGCCAAGAAGGACAGTTGGCATTTACCTAGAAGATGCATGTTCTATGAACAAAAGTACTCACCGAACAGCATCATGAGCTTGGCATTTCATGATGAAGCCAACCTGGTCTCCATCTATTAGAGTAGGTAACAGAATTGCCACTCTATTTGCTAAAATTCACATAAATTACTTATAATCACAGTTAAGTTTTGATATGGGTTGATATGAAGCCAATAAAGATGGATCTTTTCTAGGTTTAGGGATAACTACCATTTCTGTATATCTCCATGAGGGTGGGGGGGTTGTCCTTCATGAATGTCTGTATAGGCTGCTAATTATGAGGGGGTTAATAATCTATGAAATGTACAATAGAACTCCATTGGGAATCCATCAGGTCCTGGGGTTTTCTGATATTTGGTGCGCTTGAGGGTATCCCATATTTCTATAGTTGTAATAGGGCATAGTAATCCTTCCGCTTGAGCCTGAGACAGTTGGGGCACTGGGGAGTTATCCAGGTAGATAACCAATTGCAGGGGGGTGGGATGGGTCTCTTCCGTACAAAATTTCCGGTAAAATTTTGCCATCGCTTGTCTAATCTCACCTGGGTGTAGTAGTAAGTGGCCAGAGACAGGGTCTCTAAGTTTTGCGACCATGGCCTGTGCTTTTGCACCTCGAAGGTGCCTAGGCAGATTTCTAGATCCTCAGGGTCCTCCTTCTTGATGCCTCAATTTTAAGTAAAGCAATTGCTGCTGTATTTACTGATCAACCAATTTCTGTATATTTTGCTTTACCTTAACCAATTCCTCTTTGACCGTATGGTCACCTTGAAGTTTTATAGTCTGCAAGTGCAACAACTGTGTCTGCAGTTCCCTATATGATTTCTCCCTTAATTTCTTTTTATGAGTGGAATATCTAATGATTTCCCCTCTTAGTACTGTTTTGAGTGTGTTCCATCTTATATTATGACAGATTTCTGAGGAATTATTATCTATTAAAATTTGTGGTATAGCCGCCTGAACCATCTTAATAAATTCTGGATCTTGTAGATGCATAAGAGTTAGGCACCAAAAGGAGGCTGCCCTCAGTGGTATAACATCTATTTTAAGACATAAGAGGAGAGTGATCTGACAAAACCGAGGCTCCCACTGCTATATCCTGGATTAAATCCAGGTGCTCGCTGGAGGCAAAAAAAAATAATCCAGTCTAGAAGATGTGTGGGTTTTGGGGGAGTGATAGGTATAGGATCTTGAGGAGGGGAAAAATGGCGCCAAATATTTATGTAACCCCCAGGTGGCGCTATCCCAAGGGCTACTACCCCTGCCTGCTTGACTACTGACAGGTTGAGGGGCCTAGGTTCTATGACAGGTGCCTCCACCCAGAGGTCAGGGTTTGTAGTGGTTAGACTAGCTTGATCACAGCCCTCTGGGACACCGTGACCCCCTTTGGTTCCCTCTAGTGGCTCACACAGTACACAGGCGTTACAGCCCCAATACCCCAGGTATACACACTGTTCACGCATAAAGCACCACTTACCCTCGAGACTGATTCTGCAGCACATCTCTGAGGACCCCCTGTAAAATAAGATTAAACAACATACACAGCGAAATACAATACTGTTTCCATAAGTACCAACACCACAGACAGTATATAGTATAACAACAACAGATCTGATTTATTTAGGGGACAGTAACATGGGAGGGGGAATCAGGTTAATTGGTGGCATTAAATCACAGTACTGTGCACACATACAGGGTCTGAAAAGTCACACTCTGGGTACCCAGGTTGGGGGCGGGGCTAGCCAGGTCCGTTGCCCAGGATTGGCCAGCAGGTACAGATGGATAGGGCCCTGTAGAAGAAAATATATGCACAACACCCAATTGTAATCCGGAGCCGGATGGCTCAGTCCATGAAGCAGTGAAACAACAAGAATTAGATGACACACCTGTGATTGAAAACAGGCTGCAGGGGAATACCCTGATTTGTACTCACAATACCCAAGCTGAGAACCGGATGGTGGATGTTCTCTGGATTGTCAGAAACAACAGGGCGTGGAGACAAGGTCCTTGTGACTGGACCTCACTGCAGTTTATAGCAAACGGATTTAGTCTGAGACAAGCTGGGGTTCACTTCCAGCTTCAACACACAGCACACAGCACAGGGGATTGGAAATAGCGATTCTCCACAAGCACTACGCACATTCATATGTAAAAGGAAAGTACTATACCAGGCAGGCTGCTCCTCGATCCTGATCGCACTTACTGCAAAATACCCTGGAGCACACACAGCAGCTTCAGTTCCTGACAGACCGAGCGCGGTTCAGCAATTTCTCCAGTCTTCTACAGGGTGAGCCTGGTTTCTACACTCCTAGTGCTTCTTTCTCCTCACAGCTTGGATTCAGTCCAAACTGGCACTCATAAAGGCTGCAGACCAAAACTCAGGGCCTTACACGCACTTCCCGAGCGAAACTATACACTGCAGAAGCAGAGAGCTCCTTCTGTCTTCACAGTCACAACTGATCTAATCTTTCCAGTCACAGAGCAGGGCATTTCCTTTAGCTCCACACCATTCTGTTGGCTATTTCGACTGTCACTCACAATAAGACTCCCTCTGTTGGTGGAAAAAGGCGCTAAGGTTAAAACTACATTTCCCAGAGTCACTGCCCATACAATCCCTTTGTGGCTGGCTCAAAATTGAGAGTCCAAGTTCCGATTCGTCCACAGGCTCCATTTTAGGTTCTCCCTATCATCCTGATTGGTCCAAGTCAGCAATTCAGAACCAAAATGAAAGAGCTACACTGAAACAGTTTGTGCCGAAATGCAGACAGGTTAGACAAACTACATTTTCTCAGTCACGCTAAATGATTTCTGGCAAACAGTTATATCTTTCAACAAGGCTCCCTCTGCACATGTAGCAACGGCAGAAATGGAGCAAATTGACAGCAGCCTGGGCGGGATTCAGGCATTAGAACACACAGTCCCCCAATACAAACTAATTAAGTCTGCAAGCAGACAGCTGTTAAAGAGACAGTACGTGGAGGCTCAAATAGCACTCACTTGGAACCACATTTAAACAACTCAGATGCCGAACACCGCCCAGACTTGGAACGTTCAGGCAAGCTCCTGGAAGACTTTTGGGAACCCCCATTTGCAGGGGGGTTACACCCTTCCTGTCCTGGAAAAACTTGGCGTCCATGTCAAGTAAGTACCCCCATAAATTTCAACACAACCATGTACATTTACATCAATATCACATTAGGCTTATACATATAATCATCAGTCAACATATCACCTTACCAGAAACACATTTCTGAAACTTTTCAGTACATCACTTTTTACGCAGTATTATACACACATTGTACCGTAACTCAGGTTATTACCTCCTGTACATGAAACTGAAGAGAGGGGGCCCTTCCCTATCAGCTACCTTGGGGCTGGATGGGGCAGGGGCACCATACCTAGAGGGCAGCACAATTAACTTATGCTCAGTTTGGGCAATGAGCTCAGGGACACATACACTCCTTTATGGACGAGATTGAGAGGCAAGTCCACAGTCCTCCCAAGGGAATCATAGCTTAAGCGCATTAAAGGCTTTACAGTTCGACCAGTCTTTCTAGGGGGAACTGTTACAGTCTGTGCACTTTTAGACTCACTTTCAGCGCTGTCTTCACTTGCCGGGGGGAGTCTCACTGAGGGTAGAGAGGCTAGAACCTGAGGCACTTTCAGCTCCATGATTTGCAATCTCAGAGTCCACAACACTTGGCTCACATGGGGAGTTTTCTGACACTGGCAGTGAACTATCAGGGCATTCAACATACTCTTCTTGTTCTGGTATATCACCAGTTTGTCCCAGTCCATCATTTTCCTCCTCTGAAAACTCAAACAGTTCAATCAGACAATGATTCCATATCATCTGACTTGATGCTTTGCACTTAACTTTCTGGGAGCATTGGCTCCAGGGACAAAGCTGGGGGCTTAGACAGTCCAGAAGGCCCAGCTTCATCTCCAGGATTGACTAGGGGATTGCCCCGAAACAATTGACTCAGTTCGTAAGAAGGGTAGTATTCAAAGCCACACTCACTTTCCTCTGACATGGACTGACAGTCATGTTCAACTGGGACTTGTGGAGGGGAACACTTTAACTCAGCTTCTGTAGGTTCAGGCTTTCTTGATTTTTGGTTAGCAGCAGCTCTAGTCACTGGTCCAGAGGGGGCATTTTCTGTAGGCTCAGACTCAATCAAGATTTGTCCAATGGGCGGTAAATGATTTCTATGCGTTGTTTTCACATCTTTTGAATTATTCTCAGGCCTTACCTTGTACACAGGCAGATCATCTAGTTTGCCCACTACAATGTGAGGGAGATGGTGCCATCTGTCAGCAATCTTATGTTTGCCATGCAGTCCCAGATTTCTTAGCAATACCCGATCCCCCTCCTGGAGTTCCTGTGCTTTCACCTTTTTATCATACCTTTCTTTGTTGGCCAGATTTATTTTTGCAGCCCTGGTTTGAGCCAGTTGGTACGCATGATTTAGCTGGGCCTTTACCTTTTGCACATACTGTAAATGGTTATCAGCTCGAACCCCATCAGGAGAAACTCCAAAACAAACATCTACTGGTAGTCGGGCTTCTCTTCCAAACATCAGGCAATAGGGGGAGAACCCAGTGGCATCACTTTTGGTGCAGTTGTAGGCATGTACCAGGGTGCTAATTTGTTGGCTCCATCTAGGCTTGTCCTTTGGGTGGAGGGTGCCCAGCATATCTAACAGAGTGCGGTTGAAGCGTTCAGGCTGTACATCCCCCTGAGGGTGGTAAGGGGTGGTTCTGGACTTTCGCACCCCCCACAGAGAAAGCATCTCTTTGATCAAACGACTCTCAAAGTCCCTCCCTTGATCAGAATGGATTCTTTGAGGAGCCCCATAGTAAACTAAAAAGTTTTCTACTAGCACTTTGGCCACAGTGGATGCCTTCTGGTCCTTGGTGGGGAAAGCTTGGGCATATCTCATAAAATGGTCAGTAACCACCAGCACATTGCTAATATTTCTTTGATCGGACTCCAAACTCAGAAAATCAATATAGACCAGCTCCACTGGGGCACTGGTGGTGATGTTAACAAGTGGGGCAGCCCTCTGGGGCAAAGCTTTCCTCTGTAAACAGCGACTACAAGTTTGAATGTGTTGCTCATCATTAGCCCCCATCTTAGGCCAATAGAATCTGGATCTCACCAAGTTAAGTGTTCTGTCTATACCAACGTGCCCCATGTGGTTGTGTAAGGACCTCAGTACTGAGTCTCGAAAGGCAGTGGGCAGCACTAGTTGTTGTTTGTCTATTTGTCCCCCTCTGTCTACTGTTTCTCTGTATAGCAATCTATTGATTAGTTTCAACTTAGGACCTTCCTTGTACAACAATGCAGTTCTCAAATCAGTGGAGCGTAATTTGGACACATCTTTCCCTGCGTAGAGGGCTTCTAACACTGATGTGATCATGGGATCTTGGGATTGAGCCCGCTGAATACTGTCATTGTCCAGCTGAGGCAGTGCACCAATATCTATTGCAGAAAAGTGGCAATAAGCAGCAGGTATGCAATTCTCAGAGGGTCCTAAACAATCCAACATACAGTCCACTGCGTCCATGGACATTTGTTCCTCCCTGTCAAACTTCTGGCAGAGTGCTCGAATATCAGGTTCTGACAGTCTGACCCAGTCATTCCAAGGAACAGGCCTTTGGGAGAGAGCATTAGCATCTATGTGGTTCAGCCTGCTCTGTATTCAACAGCATAGTCGTATGTAGATAATGCAGAAAGCCACCTATGGCCAGTGGCATCCAACATAGCTGAAGCCTGCACATAGGTCAAAGGATTGTCGTCAGTTTTTACTAGTATCTTAGCCCCATACAAGTACTCATGGAACTGGTCAACAATGACCCACTTCAAAGCTAGGAATTCTAACTTATGTACAAGAGAGTTCTTTTCAGATGGGGTCAGGCTTCTACTGGCAAAGGCCACTGGTCTCAGACCATTCTCGTGCTCTTGGTACAATACAGCCCCCAAGCCTTGCAGGCTAGCATCAGTGTGCAAAACATAGAGCTTCGCTGGATCTGCATAGGCAAGGACAGGAGCATGGGTAAGTCGATATATAATCTCATGAAAAGCAGCTTCACACTTGGTGTCCATCTGGCTCCAAATACTTCATTAGGATGGAAATACACTCTCTCAGGCTCAGAAGAAACCGACCTCTTATATTTTTTGTTAGTAGGAGGGTAACCTTGAGTAAGATTAAGTAAAAGACTAATCACTCTTGAATAGTCCTTGATGAACCGGCGATAGTAACCACGGAATCCCAGGAATCTTTGCAGTTCTTTTAGATTGTGGGGCTGTGGCCAGGTGGTCAAGGCCTCAACTTTACTCGGGTCTGTTTCTATTCCCTCGTTGGATACTATGTGTCCCACATACTTTACAAAGGTTTGGAAGAACTGACATTTATCGATGGATAGTTTAAGGCCAAAGTCTTCCAGTCGGTTCAACACCTTGAACAATCTGCTCTCATGTTCCTCCAGTGAGCTGCCAAACACAATAACATCATCTAGGTATACCAGGCACTCTAACAAGTTCATGTCCCCCACCGCACGCTCCATCAGTCATTGAAAAGTGGCTGGAGCACCTGAAATCCCTTGAGGCATCTTCATGAATTCATAGAAACCAAGCGGACAGATAAAGGCTGTCTTTTCCACGGTCTTCTGGGGCCACCGGGATCTGGTAGTACCACTGCGAAGATCCAACACTGAGAACCACTTACTACCGTTCAGGCAGTCTAAGGCATCCTGAATGCAGGGCATTGTGTACTGATCAGGAATAGTCCCGCGGTTCAAGATCGATAATCCACGCACATCCTTACTGTCCCATTCTTTTTCCTCACTACCACGATAGGTGAAGCATATGGGCTTCTGGATTCTTGTATTACACCAGCAGCAAGCATCTCTTGCAGATGCCGTTTCACATCATCTATGTCAGCAGGTGCCAGGCATCGATACCTCTCACGAAATGGCTTTTCATCATGCAGCCGGATGTGGTGCTCAGCTCCTTGCACCCATCCTATGTCCCATTCTTTGAAAGAAAACACCTGGTCTCTCTGGGCAAGCTTTCTACTGATTCTCATCTTCCATTCGATTGGCAATGAGGAGTCACCAAAATCAAACAAGTCGGGTGTCACTCTGTCATTTTCCCTCGAACACTTCTTACTGGGTAGCACTGCCGTATCTGCACAATGTACATTAGCCAGGGTTTAACCTCTATTTACTCGAATCTCTCTATCAGACACATTATGAACTTGGACCATTACCCATCTGGCATAAGCATGGGCTCTGGCAGGCAAAATACTTGGCTTGACCAGCAGTCCTTCAGGCAATTTCCCATCGCCTGGTGCATCCAGCATGAGGATTTTATTCTTGACATCCTTTTTGATATGGACTTCCCCCTGTAAGGTACACTGGGCATTTGGCGCCAGTATCAGAGACTCAGGATCCTTCTTCCAGACAATTCCAACCGGTTCTTCTGAGTCCACTCTTTCAGCATCTCTCTGTGCCTCATAGGCTTTCTTGATCAAGACCGGAATTCTCAAAGCTCTACCAGTTCTTGACCCCTGTTTCTCATAACACAACTGCGTCAACCGTCCAAACATATGTGCATTTGTCCCAATTAGTAGAGGAATCCCATCATACAGTCCACTACTTGCTCTGCCACTCCAGCCACGGAGGTAGGGAAAGATAGCCAAATTCGGATATACCTGGAGTAGGGGTAGGCCTTCTCACTTAATCCCCATACATGCAGTCCTTCCAATGGTTGTAAGGGTACGTCTGACAAATGCTTCTGATACCAATCCTGGAACATAATTGTCACTTGGGAGCCACTGTCCAACACAGCTCTGGTGGGCACACCATTCACTTTTACTGTAGCTTCCATTGAAGGGCCCACTATTCTGGACCAGTCTGGAGAGACGGTAGCAGGGGCCTGGGTAGGTGATCTAGCCACAGAACGACGTGAGTTCGCATTTTTGGGACCTTCACTGCGGTCATTTCGTGCACCTCTTAACCACTGTTTTGTGCTCCAAAGCTCTCCTTGTAGCCAGCTCACCACTCTCTCTAAGTCTTTCCGAGACCGGCATTCCCTCTTCATGTGCCCATCCTTCCCAAAATTATGGCAAAATATGTCTGCTGAAGTTTGGGGTGACCGAGGCATCACATTGGGGGCTGCGGAATTGGTACTATCAATAGAAAACCTTGGTGCCACCTCAGCCGGCGGTGGGTTGGACATTTGGAGAATTCTCTTCAGTTCCCCCACTTCCATAGTCAAGATATCAAGCTTTGAGCTGCTGTCAACAGGAGATGTCTGGGGGGGCACCCCCACCCCCATAGCAGATGCAGTCGAGTAAGAGCTGGGGCCTGTACTCATAGGAGGGGCCTTCATAAAGAGACTATTTATTGCTTCCCTGAACTCCCTCAGCAGTTCATCCCATGGCAGAACATCGGTAGCCATCCCTCTCTGGCTGGGCCCCCTTTGGCGGACATTTGGGTCTCAGGTTCTGTCATGTGATTTTGGTGATTCCAGACCATCAACGTCTGACCCCGCACTTGGAGCAGGGGATGTAGCAGCTACGACTGCACAGGGCTCTGAAAAACCTTCCTCCTTCTCAACTTCTCATACCTCCTTCATCAACACATGGAAAGGCAAGGGACTAGATTTCCTTTGATGCAGTTGCAATTTGAGCAAAACCCAGCTATAGTGCCGGGCAGAGCAGAGTACATGATCCAGTCTTACCCGGTCCACTTCACTAGAGGTCCAACCCCCCTTTCGAAAAATGGTTTGCAAAATTCCCTCTAATCGATCCATATAGGCAAATAACAATCCCCCGGCTGTTGTCTAACATCTTTATGCTTCCATTTCAAGGCCTTAACACTAGTGGTGCCCCCAAACACATTTTCAAGGGCAATTAGGTACTCTTGGGCTTTGGTGTCAGGGTCAGAGACCCTCAGGGAGCGAAAAGTACATTGGGCGGGTCCCTGGAGGCTCTCCCCCAGGCGAGCCCTTTTTTCTGCCTCGGAGCATTACCAATCTTGTACCACAAGGGTAGCAGAGTCTATCCAGGTTTCCAGATCGACCTCCCCATTTAGAGTAGGGCGGATGCCAGAGAATACTTTGAGCTTGCGGTAAGAGTCATGACTAATGGCAGGTACAAACATAGGGGCTAGCACTGGCACAGAAGGAGGGGAAATAACAGGTGCTGGAGGGGGAGAAGGTGTTGGCGGAGGAATGCCCCCCAGGTGGCAATAATAGTTTCTTTAAATCCTCCACAGTTTTCCCCTCCTCCAGCAACAATTTAACACATTTCTCCTCAAAAGTTTCAGATAGTGTGGGGGGGGTGTCATTCCTCCCCCAGGTCTTTGCTGTCCTTAGTTATCACTCTTCAGGCAGTGAGGGCTCCCTCTGGGGTAATAGTCTGTGGCACTTTGGAGCTATCTATGGGGTCCTTATAGTCTATTAGAGCCATGAAAGTGTGGGTGAGCAAATCAGCATGTCGATCCACCACCACAGGGTTTTGTAAACCTTCCACCTTGGAAAGTACTCCCTGTACAGTGTCTGTATTGATACCCAGGGGGATGTCCAGGATAAGCATAGCATTTTGGGGGTCGATCTCCTCCCCAGTACACCACTCCACCAACCGGTGCACAGCCACTTCTGTTGGGGCACCCATTTATTTTTTTTAACAGTGGTTCGTAAATGTGGCCACTAGAGGACACAAAATCCCAGCAGTGAGCCTCCCAAGATGTTACCCCCAGGTGGCGCCATCCCAAGGGCTACTACCCCTGCCTGCTTGACTACTGACAGGTTGAGGGGCCTAGGTTCTATGGCGGGTGCCTCCACCCAGAGGTCAGGGTTTGTAGTGGTTAGACTAGCTTGATCACAGCCCTCTGGGACACTGTGACCCCCTTTGGTTCCCTCTAGTGGCTCACACAGTACACAGGAGTTACAGCCCCAATACCCCACGTATACACACTGTTCACTCATAAAGCACCACTTACCCTCGAGAATGATTCTGCAGCATGTCTCTGAGGACCCCCTGTAAAATAAGGTTAAACAACATACACAGCGAAATACAATACTGTTTCCATAAGTACCAACACCACAGACAGTATATAGCATAACAACAACAAATCTGATTTATTTAGGGGACAGTGCTGCAGGGAAATCAGGTTAGTGGTGGCATTAAATCATGATACTGTGCACACATACAGGGTCTGAAAAGTCACACTCTGGGTACCCAGGTTGGGGGGGCTAGCCAGGTCCGTTGCCTGGGGTTGGCCGGCAGGTGCAGATGGATAGGGCCCTGTAGAAGAAAATATATGCACAACACCCAATTGTAATCCGGAGCCAGATGGCTCAGTCCATGAAGCAGTGAAACAACAAGAATTAGATGACACACTTATGATTGAAAACAGGCTGCAGGGGAATACTCTGATTTGTACTCACAATACCCAAACTGAGAACTGGATGGTGGATGTTCTCTGGATTGTCAGAAACAACAGGGCGTGGAGACAAGGTCCTTGTGACTGGACCTCACTGCAGTTTATAGCAAACGGATTTAGTCCAAGACAAGCTGGGGTTTGCTTCCAGCTTCAACACACAGCACACAGCACAGGGGATTGGAAATAGCAATTCCCTACAAGCACTATGCACATTCATATGTAAAAGGAAAATACTATACCAGGCAGGCTGCTCCTCAATCCCGATCCCACTTACTGCAAAATACCCGGGAGCACACACAGCAGCTTCAGTTCCTGACAGACGGGAGCGATTCAGCAATTTCTCCAGTCTGCTACAGGGTGAGCCTGGTTTCCACACTTCTAGTGCTTCTTTCTCCTCGCAACTTGGATTCAGTCCAAACTGGCACTCATAAAGGCTGCAGACCGAAACTCAGGGCCTCACACACACTTCCCCCACGAAACTATAAACCACAGAAGCACAGAACTCCTTCTCTCTTCACAGTCACAACTGATCTAATCTTTCCAGTCACAGAGCAGGGCATTTCCTTTAGCTCCATACCATTCTGTTGGCTGGTTCGGCTGTCACTCACAATAAGACTCCCTCTGTTGGTGGAAAAAGGTACCAAGGTTAAAACTACATTTCCCAGAGTCACTGCCCATACAATCCCCTTGTGGCTGGCTCAAAATTGAGAGTCCAAGTTCCGATTCGTCCACAGGCTCCATTTTAGGGTCTCCCTATCATCCTGATTGGTCCAAGTCAGCTATTCAGAATCGAAATGAAAGAGCTACACTGAAACAGTTTGTGCTGAAATGAAGACAGGTTAGACAAAATACATTTTCTCAGTCACTCTAAATGATTTCTGGCAAACAGTTATATCTTTCAACAAGGCTCCCTCTGCACATGTAGCAACGGCAGAAACGGAGCAAATTGACAGCAGACCGGGCAGGATTCGGGCATTAGAACATACAGTCCCCCCATGCAAACTAATTAAGTCTGCAAGCAGACAGCTCTTAAAGAGACAGTACGTGGAGGCTCAAATAGCACTCACTTGGAACCATATTTAAACAGCTCAGACTTGAAGCATTCAGGCAAGCTCCTGGAAGAATTGGCTCCCAGGCCTACCACCCTCTTGAAATCAAGCACCATATCAGCAGGAAGGCCTAAAGAGGTTTGTAGTAATGTAGTAACAAATTCTTTAATGTTTGCTCTCTCTTCTCCCTCGGCAGTACAGTAGATGTGGATATTTTTATGGTGGGCCCGGTTCTCAGCGTCTTCTTGCAGGGCCGCCACTAACTCTTGTTGCTCCTGAATTTGCTGGACTAGGCTCTCC
Source organism: Neoceratodus forsteri (assembly GCA_016271365.2). NCBI lineage: Eukaryota > Metazoa > Chordata > Ceratodontiformes > Ceratodontidae > Neoceratodus > Neoceratodus forsteri. Next base: position 1,429,558,097 of record CM057456.1, read on the forward strand.
ATATCATCTATGCAGTTTTCATTTGCCATCACCTGCCACTCTGTGTCATCTAATTGTTGTTGAGCTGAGTAATGTCTCCACACATCTCCCTATATAGCTGTTTAATATCAGCCCAAAAAGAACACAGCTCATTGTAGAGTGTATCTAATTTGATTCGTTTCTTTGCCTTCGGGGTTTTTGGGCTGATGCTGGCAGATCTTAGGTTGATCACAGCAGGCCTAGGGAGCATACCATCTGTGTCTGTGGCACCTGAATCAGATTGCTCCTTATCTACTGGGCATTCCTCAGGTCTTCGTGCCCCCGGGGGCTCGCTCCCTTTGTTTCCCCTCCTGTTCATAATTAAATAATTGAGCTTGATTTAGTAACTAGCGGTTGATGGAGGTGAAAATGCTGGAGGTTTAGGCGGAGCTGGTCGTCTACGCAGCCATTAAGCTTGGAGGCGGAACCGGAAATCTTGAGGATGCTGTCTTTTCAAAACAGTGTTTGTTCAAATAGCTGGCAAACTGAATTACCTTTTGTTATCAGAAGTATAACAAGCCACTTCTGGGGAAGTTAAAGGGTACTCAACCATGGGCATGGCTGCTCTGCTGCTTGTTTCATGAACGTCTCTGCTGCAGATTGTCTGTGCGGTTGCCACTTGGAGTTCTGTCCATACCTTCACTAAGCATTACAGTTTGGACATTGCTTCTAGGCGCAGAGCAGGCTTCGGCCTAGCTGTTCTTCAGGGACTCTTGTCTTAAGATCCCTCTTTCCTGCAAACTTGTTCCTACCTCCCATGTCTCAGACTTGTCTGCTTGGGACTCAGGCAATATGGTGCAGTGGTTTAAGGCTCTGAGCTGCAAATCTGGAGACCTAGGTTTGAATCCCACAGCCCCCACTTGCATACTGTGTGACCCTGAGCAAGTCACTTAACTTCCCTGTGCTCCCAGGTCGCATCTGTAAACAAGCTTTCAGCTTAGTGTGCCACTCCTGGTTAAACAATTGCAAAAAAAAGAAAATTGCAGTTCTGTCAGTTAGTACCTACTGCAAGAGCCCTCTCAAAGTAAGATAGTACAGTTATGTAAGAACTTACCATAACAGTAAATCTTCGCGAGAGGCTTTTGCAGTAGGTACTGCTTTTCCTCCCACCTACCCCCTAGGTTTCTTCTGTTACTTCTCCTTTCATAGCTTTATAGTTCCAGGAGCCCACTCCTCTCTCCTGTTGCACCTTTCTAGGTCTCCGGCGGGAGAACTGGAGGACAGGCGTGGGGACCACTCACTATATAGCGCCACACTGGCGTTGGTCACGTGACATCTAGTGGGCAGTCCTCAGCCAGACACTGCTAGCTAAAGTTTTCCAGGTGGTCCTGGCACCTGGCAGCTTAGTCCTATTGGTTAGTACCTACTGCAAGAGCCTCTCTCAAAGATCTACTGTTATGGTAAGTTCTTACGTAACTACTTTTTCATTTATGTTAAAGTCGCACACAACATGTCTGCCCAGTCGTTTGTGTAACTGAGTTTTAAAAGTTGCGCACTCAGCTTGGTAAGGAGCAGCAATTCCGAGTGGAGCGGGCAGCGCCATAGCCGGTGGAGGGGATGACTGCAGATTGATATTTTTCTTTTTTTTAACATTTTATGTGGTCATTGATTGTGTTGGGACTACAGTCGGGATGTTATGCTGTGATAATAATAATAATCTTTATTTTTAATGCGCCTTTCAAAAAATCAAGGCGCAGAACAGTCTATAAAATACATCCAAATAACGTATCATAATAAAAATCAATAGAATAATATCAACAACATAATAAATAATAAAATCAGATCAGTTCAGTATGATCCCCAAACGCTTTCCTCCACAGAAAGGATTTCAATGTTTGTTTAAAGCCTCCCAACGTCGTGCACTCTCTGATCCAATGGGGTAGAGAATTCCAGAGGGTTGGTGCCACGAACATGAAGGCCCGGGCACCAGAAGATTTCAAAACTACCCTTGGAATCTGTAGCACCCCTCATTGGCTGAGCAGAGCAGTTGCTCCGGGATGTAAGGGACCAGAAGCTCTTTCAGGTAGTCAGGGCCCAAACCGTGCAGGGCTTTGTAAGTCAGGGATAACATCCCAGGTCCATCCCCAGACAGACCAGTCAGAGGCTAGCATTGTTTCTTGTATAATGTTATGCAACAGGTGGTATGGACTACAATATCATACACTTTCAGTAGCCTTATTCTGGGCTACCAACCTTCTCCTGTTAAAAATATATAGTTAAAAAGATAATTCTACATTCTGTTAACAGCAGCTCTGAAATGTGTCATGTTGTTATGGTTGTCAGATGTAACCCACTGGCGCCAACTTGGATTTGTAAAGTTTGTGACATACAAGAAATGGAAAGGAGCACTTTGGATCTAAAAATTGCACTGGGGAAGAAATCAGTATTGGCCCCCATGGGATCTATAATTTCAAGGCGACATTGCGCAGTAGGTGAAAAAGCAGATCTGATTTTGTTCCACAGATGCAATAAGACTGGGGCAAAAGACTCCATATAGCTCTGTACTCCGGTCTGTGGGATACTCCTAACTCAGGAGTCCCTGGGGGAGAAGTACCTTGGAACAAAAAGAATGGACACCCCCAATTTACTGTTATGGTTATTGCACTCTATTTCTCCCAAATGTTGTATGAGTCTCACCCTAATTCTCTCAGTGCCCTAGTTGTACTCTTTTTATCAGTTTTTTTTAAACTGTGTTTAAGCCTGGTATAAGCCTCAGCTGTTTCAGTCATATGATGGTTGAGAATGTATATTATGAACTGAGGACCGTAAATAGAGAAATCTGATTGGCCAAGAGCTTTTTAAAGCCGTGATGATATCGGGCTACATCATCACGGCTTCAGAAAATTTCTGGAACCACCAGTCTCTTTGCTCTCTACTGTCTGAGAACTATTTTTTCAAAATGCACTCCTACACCACCCAAAAGCTCAATCATAAAATGTTTTAAGAGCCAGAGGGCGCTGTGCTGAAGATGGCTGCTTGATTCTTCATCTCCCTGGATTCACCAAATATCATCATCCATCCTACAGATTCCAGACTTCCTACCTTCACCAACATCTGAGATCTTACTATATGTACATCGCAGAACAGCTCTGGTACAGTATTTTTATTGCCTCATAATTACTGAACGAGTTATCTACAGCTTTTCAATTTCTCTATTAAGGCTTACAATAATGGCAGACCAATCTCCACATAACAGTTCTCTTAATAGAGCGGAGGCAATGTTTCAGCAACTAATAAGTGAAATCAATGTATTAAAAATTACATCTCAACAAAATATCAATAATATGCAGGCACTTGATCAAAAAATCAGCGCTACTGATGTTAAAGCATCTCAAAATGAAGATTCCATTAACACATTACAGGCTACCATCAGGGAGCAGGACAGAGTTATTAGGAACCTTCAGGACAAAATAGATGATATTGAAAATAGAAACAGACATAACCTTAGATTTCTCTGATTTCCTGACGGTGTTGAACTAGGAGACACCAGTGCTCTTCTAACTCATGTACTTCCTTCTTTGCTTAAATTACCAGCCGGCCAAGACCTAATCATCGAGAGATCTCACCGCACCTTAAATCCAAGGCCTGGACCCGACCAGAAACCCAGGCCCATCATTGCCAGATTTCTAAACCACGCACATACTGAACTGATTCTTCAAAAGCGAGGCAATTAGGTGCACTTACTTGGCAAGAAAACAGAATCCTAATTTTCAGAGACTATTCTAAAGAATTATCTAACAAACGAAAAAGCTTACAACCCCATTAAAACAATCCTTCATCACGTGAATTAAGTTTGCACTATGCTACCCTGCAACAATCGTCTTTTGAATGATTCTACCAGAGATTTCAGTACCCCAGAATCTCTTTCTGAATTTCTGAATTGGACACAGCCGCGCTTACATTGCCTTGCGATGCTAATGCAGCTCATTCCTGCTCCAGCACAGGCACTTCTGAATTACAATGTCTTGCCCTTCATGCTGAAATTGTCCTCAGGGTCCCTGAGAAATCTGCAGCCATCATATCTGCCACTGTAGCTCCTGCCAGAAGCTCCATACGCATACAAGAAAAAAAGCATCTGGTTCTTTTCTAAATAATAATACCTGCTGTTTAAATAATATTTCCACCTCTCCAGCTTCCCATGTGGAATGTCACATCAGTTTTTCTACTCTCTTACCTTGTCTAACAAATTCTCCCACTCCAAGAAGATCTGCTCCAAGAAGATCTGCACTCATCTACAGAGGATCTGAGACAGACTGTATCCAACCCCTTTACTCAAGACCAGAAGAAGCTCTCAATGGGTAATGACTCTCCCGATTCTTCCTGGGCTGATCTTGTGTCCAGCTCTCCCTTTAAATCATCTGAACCACCCAAAAAAGAAAAGGAGAAGAAAATCGAAAAGCAAGGCGACCTGAGGCTTTTCCCACTAAAAAAAAAAAAAAAAAAAAATTGTAATAAGTACTATGGCCCATAATTAGATGTGATATAGCAGTTTCTCACCAGAATCCCTCCTCTTCACACCACCTCACTCGATTCCTTTGGTATATTTACTGCAAAGTGCAGTCTCTATCGCACCCAACAGGTTTGGAGCACTTAAATGCAGTAAATCACTATCGCTGCTGAGAAGCCTGTATCTGTCTGTGGGAGGTGAGCCAATTGACACTGGAGGTATTTAATCCATGCGGGAGTTACTCTCAATGTATTCAATGGAAAAAAAAAAATGAGAGAAAGAATAAATATTACAATGTTTATAAGATCTCTTCTAATTAATCCTTGTGTGATGCCAGACATTAGTATATATAATTGCTATTTACACTCTAATTTTTCATAAGCTTTGGCGCCACCATGTGGTCAGATGCATACATACATATATAGAGTTCTGTATTTCATATCAGTGTGCCCTTAACCCCTACTATTATAGCATTTTTCCACATAAATCCTATCATTTGGTATGTGGAGGATGATTAGACAAATACTCTAAAATCATTTACTTATTTAATATTTATTTTGCATCACTTCTGGTATGTAGTGCATCAGGTGCATTCCCATTATATCTCACAGATTTTGCACCAAAGTATGCTTCCAATTGTATTTCTATACATTGAGTTTTTCCGCCTTTTCACATTATTCTTCATCCCAATTTCTTCTAAATCATTGGAACTTATAAAAATGATTCCACAATACACTGATGCACTATGAACCTATAGTATATACTGCATTCCCTAACCTAGCTTATGTGGATTAATACACATCGGGCATCCTTTTATCTGGCTCACACTGTTTCAGCATTATCTGCCATCATGTTGGTATACTTTATTTAATATTGGACTTATTGCTAGGTCCAAGCTAATTCATTATGTTTGGAATTTAACATTATTACATAATTATCCTTTTTATTTGGTAGAATGATGTTTTGTTTTTCAGGGTAATGCTTTAATTACCTCAGCACAAATCTCAATTACACTTCATTAATATACTGTTATATAAAGTTTAGTATCTTAAGATTATAGGGTAAACCGTATCTTGAGAATTCACTAATTACTGTACACGCCTAGTAGTGTAGAGTGAGAGTCCTGGTATATTTACCGACTCTTATTGCTCTGCATTTCATGAAAGTTTCAAATTAATATTCTTGTTACTGAGTTTATACTAACGCTTGTTGGTTCTAATGTTTAATTACTTGATATTCCTATCTCTATACTCTCCCTCAAGTAGACAAAATGAATACAAATATTCAATCAGCTCGAACCCATACAAGTTAAGGGCCCTGCATACATTTGTTTATTATATATATTTACCTTTTGAATCTGTGACATCCTCCAAATTAATGGTATTGAGTCCTCATTCCTATTTGTAACTAATTACCTTATATCCTAGTACCATGAGTGATCTAATCTTACATTCATGGAATGTCAAGGACTCAACTGCCTTATAGCGTAAGCAAGTACTTACCTATCTTAAAAGCATAAAACACATATTGCTTTCTTACAAAACTAAACTTTTATCAGAGGATGTCGACAGACTTAAAAGGGACTAGGTGGGTCAAGTATATGTCATCTTCTCCATCCAAAAACATGGGGTTGCTATCTTAATACATAAATCTCTTTAATTGGCCCCCATAAAATCATTAGAGACCCAGATGGTAGGTGGATTATAACCCTATTAAACACCACAGCAGGTCCGCTTATGTTTGTGAATGTATATGCACCCAACTTTGATTCACCCATTTTCTTCCATAATCTATCCCAACAAATTATGATTAATAATAAAAATAATTCACCTATTCTTATTGGTGGTGACTTTAACTTAACACTACAAGCATATTTAGACAAAGTAACTCATGATGCCCATCCGTAGTATTAATGCTCTATCAATGCATGAAGATTTGGTCTCTCTGACATTTGGAGACTACATCATCCCAGACAACGAGATTACACCTTTTATTCCTCTTTACATAAATCATATAGTAGGATTGATTATTGGTTCTCTTCTCCCCTCATTACTGAAAAAATTATTGATACATCGATTCTCCCTATTGTTATATCTGATCATTCCCCTATCAGTTTGCATTTACTCTGGGGTCCACCTTCTTCTAAATCCCCATCTTGGCGTTTAGACCCACTTTTACTCAGAGACCCTGAATTCACTCCTTGGATTAAAACCCAGATTCAAGATTTTCTTTCTATTAACGATACTCCAGATATGTCTCAAGGTACTATCTGGGAAGCATTAAAAGCCACTATTAGAGGTAAAATTATTAGTTATGCAGCACATAGAAAGAAATTAAGAGAACAAAATTAGCTAATTTAGAAAAACTCTCAAAGAAAAAGAAACCCAATACTATAAATTAAATAAACCCAATCATAATTCACAGCTTCATCTGGAAATTCTACAATTAAGAATTAAAATTAACGAGTTGATATCCAGGAAAGCTGAACTTGCCCTTTTAGGATTAAACACGGTTATTGGGAACAAGGGATAATATGGAAAGTTGTCTCTTACCAGCTAAAAACTCAACAGATGCAGAGACATATAGCAGGTCTAAAAGATCCATCAGGTCAGACACACACAGACAACCTTTAATCAATCAGATATGCAATCCTTTTACCATCAACTATACTCGCAACCTAATACTGCAAATCCCAACCTAATACAACATTTTCTGGAAAATTGAATCTACCCACCTATCCCTCAGGACAAAGCTGTGCTTGATAAACCAATCACTTTACAGGAAATCCAAACTGCTTTATCATCATAAAAATGGTAAATCACCTGGCAGTGATGGGTTCCTATTGATTTTATAAACCCTATCTGACACTCTTTGTCCTGTATTAGTCAATGTATTCCAAGAAGCAACCTTAATAAAGAAACTCCATGCACAATGACCGAAGCCATCATAACAGTCTCTCCAAAAAAAGATAAAGACCCTTTACTTCCTTCAAACTATAGACCGATCTCACTTCTTAATACTGATGGAAAAATCTTTGCCAAATTATTAACTCTCCGCTTAGAATCTTTTAATGACTAAACTCATCCATACTTCTCAATCAGGATTTATCAAAATAGAAACAGTTCCGATCATCTTCGCTCATTACTCAATTTAATTCACAAAGCAAAAACTCTTAAAACCCCTGCAGCTGCAATAGCCATTGACTTTGAGAAAGCATTTGACTCTCTCAATTAGGAATATCATATCAGGTGCTATCTCATTTGGCTTTACAAATAATTTTTGTGCTTGGATTCAATTATTGTATACCTCCCTTCAGCTCGAGTTCACAAACTCTATTTTGTCCCCTCTTTACTTAGCAAGAGGCACCAGACAAGGATGCCCTTATCGCCTTCATTGTTTATACTTGCCATGGAACCTCTTTCTGCGTCTCTACGTCAATCTGGTACAATTAAAGGCATTACTATTGGTAACTCTCACTATACTTCACTCTCATATGCAGATGATCTCCTTATTTTACTTGAAAACCTCGAAAGTTCTGGGCAACCTTTAGTTAAACTACTGGAATGACTACCTCCCACTCCGGACTAGCTCTAAACCTTAACAAATCGGCAGCTACCACTGAATACCCTTTGTAGTCCCTCATGAACAACTCATTAGGCTTTGTGGGCCCCAAGGTATATCTTATCTTGGCATTGATCACCCGACATTGAATAAATTATGGATGCTAATCTTTCCCTCTGTTAACCAGTATCCAAACAACACTTAATAGATGGAAGCTACTTAAACTTTCTTTTAATGGTAAAATTTCGCCATTAAAATGTCAATAACTCCTAAAATATTATACCTATTTTCCAATATCCCTTGATACTTCCTCTAGTTTTCTTACCAAAACAGACAAAATTATCAGCAGCTTCATTTGGGAAGGCAAAATACCTAGATTTAGTCGTAATAAACTTAGATCCCATTGGTCAAAAGGTGGCTTTGGCCTTCCTTGGTTCCAAGCCTACTTATAGGCTTTCCGTACATCTCAAACAATTAAATGGTTTAACAAACCCAACATCCAGTCTCCTTTATGGGTCAATATGGAAACATCCTTATGTCCTGGTAATGTAGACTTCTTTCCTTATAACACCTTACCTCTTCTTTAAAGTCTCACCCTACCATAGCTGCTTCTATATTCTATTGGAAAATCATTCACAAGCATATTAAATCTAACCCCAAACCCTTAGCTTACACCCCCATCTGGGGTAACCACCATATATCTCTTGATAATCACCCCATTTTTTGTCGTACCTGGAAAAATAAGGGTATTCTCTTTTTGCAGGATATACTTGAACCCAAGTCATTAAAGTTAAAATCTTACACCGACCTACGAGGCATATGGAATCTTCCCCATCAGGATTTTTGGAAATATCTACAGCTTCGTACTGCATGCAACTCTTACCTCACACCCTTCTCTATCAATTCTCTGTATGATAAGCACATCTCTAAATGGATAAAACAACATCCAATTTAAATAGCACTGTTTACAAAGATATTTGTGATATCCTTCCTGACTACTCTGTCAATGCTAAAACAGATGGAGTACTTTGCTACAATATAATATCACCAATGCACAATGGTCCAGATGTTGGCTCTCCTGTCACAAATCTTTTAATGATAAACACAGTTCCCTCATTCAAATCAAGATCCTTCATTTGTGGTACAGAACTCCTGTTGTATTACAAAAAATGGGTTTATTGAACAATAACAATTGCTGGCGCTGCAATTCCCCCAATGGGGATTTATTGCATATCTTATGGCACTGTCCCCTCATACAAAAGTTTTGGCACTGTACTCACAGATTTGCAATGAAAGTGGTAGGTCAACCTTTACACTAGACCCTAAACATTGCATTCTTGGTATTTTTAATCACCGTTCTTATAAAATTTCATATTCATAGAGCAGATGGTTAAATATACTCTTCCTTCAAGTTAAACGCACAATCCTCATGCATTGGAGATCCAACATAATCCTACCCTTCCCGGTATCATTAACCAACTATTGCAATATGCCTCTCTGGACCGTATGACATATATCTTGTCTGACCGACTCATGTTATATAACAATTGTTGGCAGGGCTTTTTTAATTTTTTGGAATCAACTAAATCTTCCAAGACCAATGTATGGACTTAATATATATGGATTTTCCCCTTTTACTGATACATCATTGTAGTCTCGCTTTTTTCCCCTTTTTTATAGTTTCCCTCTCTCTCTCTTCTTAACTTTCTTATATATATTTTCTTTCCTATACTCTGTTCTTAATCATTCTTTATTACTCCACAATCCTTTTACGAATGTACTTTTTTCCCTTTTGCAGCATCATATATAATTATGTAACATTTTAATATAAACCGTATCTAATCATACTATCTGCTTTAAGTTCACTACAAATGTCAAGTATATGCTAATTACATGACCTGTATTGTTTACTATATTTTAAACCAAAAGCTCCTTGTATTATTGTAGCAATGTTCTTATTATATGCTGCCTTAATTTCTTTAAAAAAAATCCTCACATTGTACTGTACTGTAAGAGGTTTGTCTGTATATCTTATGAAAAATTAATAAAAACGTTTAACTGCAAAAAAAAAAATGTTTTAAAACCTGTTTGTTTTATTTTTTTTATCTATAAAACTTTAAACTTGGTTCATAATAGTAATAAGTCACTCCAGGGTGTGGTATATTATGAAATATCGTCACTTCTCGGGTGGTTGAATGCTCATGCCCAACCACCCGAGGCATAACGATATCCCATGATATACCACATCCTGTCGTGCCTTATTGCTTATGTAACCCCCTACAAATGGGGGTCACTAAAAAGCCTTCCTTGGGTGAGCCTAAAATGCCGTCTGCCAGGCTGGTGTCCTGTATTTCAGCTGATTTAAAAAATAATTGAGTGAGAGTGCCTAATGCCTCCATGTACTGTTGCTTTAAGAGCTGCCTGACTGCAGTATAATTAATTTAAAATGGAGGTCTGTGTGTTTTCCTGCTTGAGTCCCGCTCGGGCTGCTGATTAATTGCCCCGTTTCTGCCGTCGCTATATGTGCAGAGGGAGCTCTTTCAAAAAATGTAATTGTTTGCTGGTAATCTGTAAGAGTGATAATGAAAATACAGTTTGTCTAACCTGCTTTCCTTTCAGCAAGGGCTGTGTAGTGTAACTCTTTCATTTTGGACCTGAACTGCTGAGCTGGACCAATTGGGCTGGGGGAGCCCTTAAATGGAGACTACTTGGGCCAACCAGAACTTGGACTCTCATCTGGAGCCAGCCATGAGGGGATTATATGCAGAGAGCCTCTGGGAATTGTGTTTGGAACTTAGCGCCTTTTTTCACCAATAGAGGGAGCCCGTTGTGACTGACAAGGAGAATCAGCTAACTGGAACCTTTTGGATTTGGTGGAAATGCCCGGACTGCCTGCTGAGACAGTCATTCTGAGAATGGAGCTGGAAGAGTGAGCAGCTCGTGGGGTTGCGGCCCAAGGGGCAGCGCGGGAACCGCGTGGAAAGCTTGGAAATGGCCTGTCTGCCTTCAGCTCTCCTGGAGGGAGAGGAAAGAAGTGTTTCTCGGACCAAGTCTCCGAAGTTTGTGAAAGAAAAGGAAAGCAGCTGTTGTGGCCTGAGTCATGGGCACCATGTGTGGAGAAGAAGTAAAGAGAGGAACCTTAATTTTCGGACTGCGACTCCGAAGAGAAAGCAAATGTTGATGTGCCCTGAGGTTTGGGGCAGAAAGAACCGTTTTGAAGTTGGAAGCTGAGAGGGAAACCACCCTGTGTGTTTGTGCAGCCGTTGTTGCGCAGTATTTTGAGCGGGAAGCGCGTGTGAGGCCCCAAAGTCGGCTGGCAGCCGTTAGTTAAAAGTAATTCGGACTGAATCTGAGTTTTCAGAGTGAAAGAAGAAGCAGAAGTCATTTGGGGACCAGGCTTAACCTGAAGAAGACCGAAAGTGTGCAGAATTGCGATCGGCCTGTCAGGACTCTGTGGTCTGGTACAGTGAGTGACTTTTACATATAAATGTGTGTAGTGCTTGTAGGGATTGCAATCTTATTTCCCCATGTTGTGAACTGTGTGCTGTGCTGGGAGTGTGATTCCCTAGCAAGGTTCTGACTGAATCCGAGCAGGAGAGAGAGAGAGAGCAAAAGTAATGTTCGGGCTGAATCCGAGTTGAGACAGAGAAGAATCCCCCTAAAAGTGTAGCCAGGCTCAACCTGCTGAATGACCAAGATGCCTGTAGAGTGCGATTGAGGTGACAAGCTGCTTGCCTGCTAGTGTTCTGTGTACATATAAAATGTGCCGTGAGCTGGAAGTCATAGCCAGCATCACTCGGACTGCATCTGCCTGCATTGAGTGCAAGTGAGCCCTGCCACGAGGACTGGCCAGCTATTCTGTTTCTCCTGGCAATCCAGGACAACCTGCATTCCATCCAGTTTTCTGCATTGAGTCCGTGAGTACAAATCAGGGTAGCTCCCTGCAATCTGTTAATCAAATTTCAAGTGTGTCATCTAATTATTGTTGTTTCATTTCTTCAAGAACTGAGCCCCAGGGCTCCGGATTACAAATTGGGTGTGCAAGTGTTTTTTGCCATCAAAGGGCCCCAACCAGCTGCACTGACCCTGGCTAGCCCCCCACCATCCTGGGTACCCACAGAGTGACATTGGGGACTCTAAGCATGCGCACAGTACTGTGATTTGAACCTTGCCAAACCAAATCAACCTGATTGCCCCCTCCTGTGTTACTGTCCCCTAAATAAATCAGATTTGTTGTTATTGAACTATATACTGTCTGTGGTGTCAGTACATATAGAACCAGCATTGCATTGTGTTGTGTATGTTGCTTAACCTTGTTTTACAGGGGGTCCTCAGAGACGTCTGCAGAATCAGTCTCGAGGGTAAGTGGTATCTATATGTGTAAAAAGTGTGCATATGTGGGGTATTGGGAAGGTAATTCCTGTGTACTGTGTGGGCCACTAGTGGGAACAAGGGGGTGGTCACAGTGTCCCAGAGGGCTGTGCCCAAGTTAGTTTAACCACTACCAACCCTGACCTCTGGGTGGAGGCACCCGTCATAGAACCTAGGCACCTCAACCTGTCAGTAGCCAAACAGGCAGGGGTAGTAGCCCTTGGGATAGCGCCACCTAGGGGTTACACTTTAATATGCCATTGCCCATTCTAATCAATAATGCAGAGTTATATAAACAGTTAGCCAATGGAGATACTTTTCAGAAGCCATAGAAGAGAACAATTTCCAGAGCACTGGCTTCCTTAGGTGGTATGTTCATCCTGCTTGCCCCGATTTTTCACCATAAGTGCCAGTCTTTTGTTTTGTCTTTCTTAACAATCCTTTGTAGTATAACCATTCGACACCTCTGGAATTCATACAGAGCTGAATTCTGTAGAAGGCGGCATCTCTACCGCCTTTGCTTATTGGCCACAGAAACATTATTGTAGTTGAAATTGTTGTATGTCTGTAAGCTTACAAATAAAGTACAAAAAAGGAAATGTGCAGGCTTTTCCCATTTTCTACACTTATTTCCTTATGCATCTGTGCAGTCTGCAGGCTTAGGAAGAAACAATTTTAGTAGCCGACAGAATGCAACAGCAGATCTGCGGACTACAGCCTCCAACCCTGCCCCTCACTTTACTGCCAAATAAATGAAGTATTCAAGGGAGATTAGTTTCGGGTTATACCTTTACAGTGCAGATTTTCAATGGATGTCTCTACCGTTCCCCATAGGTTTTAACCCAGTGTGGCAAGAGAGCCTCCAGTTCAACATCCGCATCCCCGAACTTGCCCTTGTTCAGTTTGTGGTGGAGGACCATGACACCTTATCCAGAAATGATTTTGTTGGACAGTATACCCTGCCTTTCACAAGCATACAAACAGGTAAGATGAATTATGATGACACCGTCAGTGTAACCTTCCATGTTAGCACCAGGAGAGAGCTGGTGAGATTAACCTGGGCATTCTGCTGTCAAACACTTGCCTACTGCTAATCCATACTGAGCACCTTCTATGTTTCTGTACCTCCCGCTTACAGACAATCAGAATGATCAGTTTTATATGCATCCTGTCTGCATGTGTTGTCACACATCGTATGGGTGAGAAACCTGCAAAATGAAAGGGAACGGTTCAGGCACCCCATGGACGCCCTGGAAGAGTAGGTAGATTCCTCAGCATCAGTATTAATATTTTATAGACTTCTGGTGACGCACTGATTGGGGATGCAGCCCTAATCTGGCGCTCCGCACCCAACCAGTAAAATTTATTATCTGTTTGCGGGCTTACATCTCTCCCAAACATTGTGATTGTCTTTTGTGGGTTGCCCATGCAAGCTTACCACTCCTCCAGAAACGGTCTCTGCAGCCCATCTGTCTGATTCTCCAGTCATACCGCAAACTGTCTCTCACGCAGCGGCTTCTGATTCTCACCTGCAGTCATCCATAACAGCGATTCTCGAGGAACTCCAAGATTTTTGGTTGGAGATCAGATCTCTAAAAGTGAACCTCAAAGCAGCCCTACCAGCCTTGGAAAATCGGGTCTGTGATTTGAAACTGTCTGTCTCATCTGCTGACACCCGTATCAATCGATTTGGAGCATCTAATGGATAGGCTCCTCTAGGATCAACAGCACATGTGAGAGCGTTGCGAGGACCTAGAGAATAGGTCCCACAGAAATAATCTGCAGCTTTATGACATTAAGGAAGGGGATAAAGAAAAAGATATGGTGGCTTTCCTCCAAGAATTTTTCTCTTTACAGTTGGACATCGGGGACCTCGTCCCCCTGCAATTAGAGTGTACTCATAGGTCTGTCTCGCCTAAGCCCACTCCGGATACTGCTAGACCTCACTCCATTGTAGTCCAATTCCAGAACTTTGCTGTTAAACAGGATGTCCTCATTTGGGCTTGGAGGTCCTCATTCAGGCTTGGAGGAAGGGGGATCTGTCTTATCTGAGCCAGCATGTTTATGTGGACAATGATTACTCCCTGGCTGTATTAGCTCAGCATAGGGCGTATGCTCCAGTTGTAAGGTTCCTTTGGGCCCATAAAATCAAATTTGCCACCAGGATGGGATTCACACCTTTGACCCAGTAGCAGCTCGGTAGGATCTTCAGAAGAACATAACTTTTTCCCCCCCAACTCTTTTTTTATGCACCTGGCCCCATAGGACTCTCTCAGACAGGACCTAGGTACTTACCCTGTTACCGCTCACCGAGACCTCCGCACCATGCCTCTGTCCCAGGTGTCCCTCCTCTGCAACTCCGATTCATCATCCCCCACAAAGTGGGGCCGCCAACTCCTGATCGGAGCTCTATCTATAGTCTAGAGTGCAGTCAGAGAGCAGGGAGGCACCAGAGGGCAGTTAGGCAGGTCTGGTGTAGAGCATGTTGGGCGGTCCTGTTCCTGTCGTCACCTTCCCGGGTGCCTGGGGTTTTTCTGCCTTAAGTTCCCCTTGGAGGTGCGGACATGCGCAGTGACATCCAGTGCATGTCGGGCACACTCCCACACCCACCTGCAGGACATCCGCCGTCACCTCGCTCCCCGCTGCTGGACACTCACTTGCTACGCAGCCCCAGCCTCCACTAGGAGCCACAAGTGCGGTGGGAGTGGAGCCCACCTTCCCCAGGAGAGGAGAGGAGAGAGGAGCAGTCCTCTGGATGCTCGATTCTCTCCTGCCCCTGCTGACCCGACTTGAGTCCGTTCCCGAACTCGGGTTGCGGCGCATGGCATGAGATGTGGCGTCCAGCACTTCAACCCTCAGTGCCACCGGGCTGGCTAGAGGAACATCATTTTACCAGAGGAGCAGATGGCCCTTGACCTCTCCAGAGAGAAGAGAGCCCTGCAGAAGGAGCGATGGAGCAGGGTCTCGCCTCATAGCATGAAGAGGAGGCAGGAACAGAACTTCGAAGAGATAAGAACCTTGCTCCAGACTTTCAGAAGAGAAGACTCAGCTTGAAGGCTGGTATCTAAACTGGACTGTTTTGGTTTTTGATTTTTTTCGCCAGCCTTTGGGTCTGACGCATATTGTTGGTACGTTGGCACAGGATGGGCTAGACCAGTACCACGTGGCACTGTTCATTTCCATCCTGTGCAAGAGTTTTCTGAGCCCCCTCTTTTTTTTCTCCTTTTTTCCTTTGGTTTCCCCTTTCTTTTTCTAGCTGTTCAGTGTGCTTTTCTATCTAATACACAGCTTGATTCTTCTTTAATAGTTTTTTTGCCTTCTTATGCTTATTCCTTTTCAGGGATGTCGGCCCCAGCTAGATGCTTTTAATCTGTATATTGTATTCTCTACTTATTTCCTTTAGGGTGTTTTTATTTTATCTATGGTTCTCTGTGTTTTTTTATGTAGAACATGTTTTTTTGTCTCTAGCTTATTTTGTG
This sequence comes from Neoceratodus forsteri, assembly GCA_016271365.2. Classification (NCBI taxonomy): domain Eukaryota; kingdom Metazoa; phylum Chordata; order Ceratodontiformes; family Ceratodontidae; genus Neoceratodus; species Neoceratodus forsteri. Next base: position 1,429,573,973 of record CM057456.1, read on the forward strand.
GGCTTTCTCTATTGTATGGTCTTTGTCTCCCTCTTGTGGTCGTTTTGAGATATTGCATCCTTTTCTTACTGTTTAGTTTCTGGCTTTTTATTCATTATGCTTACTTGCGCGCATGTGCAAGAAACATAGTGCCATCATCTGAGTTTCCCAGAGGTGTGTCAGCCTCTTCCAATTCAGTCAGTGTGTTTGCAGGCGCAGTCGCAGTGCGCCAATCACTGCTCCAGCTGTCTATGACAGCAGTTGAAAATGCAGTGGCATACAGTTGAAAGGGAGAGCTCCGCTTCAGTGCAGAGCTCCCCACTCAACACTGCACGCATATTGCGTGCTAACGTCCCCACGCACATATTGTATAGTACATGGGGTGCCCGATGCCCGTCGGATCCACACCACCCAAAGCTTTTCTGGTGCCACGCTGGGAGCCCACCCCAGCGTGGCGCGACTCTATGGCCGACAGGGTGCCCAATCCCCGTCGGCTCCAGCCCCCCAAACAGCCTTACAGCTGCCACGGCAGGGGCCAGCGTGGCAGCAACCAAGCCCAGCGAGGTGCCAATCCCTGTCGGCTCCAGCCCCCAAACAGCCTTTCCAGCTGCCATGCTGGAGCCACACCAACCTGGCAACGTCCTCGTCGTCTTAATAATAATAAAAAAAAAAACTGTAAATTAAAAGCATTTCCAGTCTCCCTGCCCCCACCTGCCACCACTGTCACCCTGCCTCCCACCCCCCACCCTACTTACCTCCGAGTCTGGCGCTACAATCTTGGTGGACCGGGAACACGTCTGCACTCTTCAGAGCCGACCGCGAACTGAAGAAATGCAGTAAGCTGTATAATGTAATAGATAGGGTTTTTCAACTTTGTTGCATATCTGGGCATTTTGGAATTTTGCACCAAATTTTCAACATGGGGTTTTGGGACCCTTCTCATGAATACTGTCACTGTCATGGCGTTAATTGGGCGAAGGTGATTTTGCAGTCACTGTGCACAATCACCTTTGGGACCAGTAACAAAATGACACTGCCATTGTTCATAAGGTGAGCTCTCAAAGCCTATTTTAATAATTGCATGGCTTTAAAAATACTATTTTATGAGCATCGTTGCGCAGTTCCTAAGCACGCTCATAAGTTCGTTTTCAATATTTTCACTCCAGATTTTCAACATTGCCATTTTACCACACCTTCTTATGAGCAGTAAAGCTGTCATTTTTCACATCTCACCTAAAACGTGTTTCCGCCCATGTAGCGCACAATGGCGCAGTCGGTGTGCGAAATCAATGTACAGGGCACATTAAGATAATCACAATGACACTGTTCATGAGCAGAGGTCTTAAAATGGCTATGTTGAAAATTTGGTGAAAAAATTCCAACAAAATGACTGTTTTACGAGCGTGCGTTGCGCAGTTCCTTCGCGTGCTCGTAAGTTCGCGAATTTTCAATATTTTCACTCCAGATTTTCAACATTGCCATTTTACCACACCTCCTTATGAGCAGTACAGCTGTCATTTTTCACATCTCACCCATAACATGTTCCCGCCCACGTAGCGCACAATGGCGCAGTCGGTATGGGAAATCAATGTACAGGACACATTAAGAAAATCACAGTGACACTGTTCATGAGCAGAGGTCTTAAAATGGCTATGTTGAAAATTTGGTGTAAAAATTCCTAAAAATGACTGCTTTACGAGCGTGTTTTGCAGAGTTCCTACGCACGTTCGTAAGTTCGCAAATTTTCAATATTTTCACTCCAGATTTTCAACATTGTCATTTTACCACACCTCCTTATGTGCAGTACAGCTGTCATTTTTCACATCTCACCCAAAACGTGTTTCCATCTGTGTAGCGCACAATGGCGCAGTCGGTGTGCGAAATCAATGTGCGGGACACATTAAGAAAATCACAGTGACACTGTTCATGAGCAGAGGTCTTAAAATGTTTATGTTGAAAATTTGGTGAAAAAATTCCTAAAAATGACTGTTTCACGAGCGTGCATTGCAGAGTTCCTTGCGCTACGTAAGTTTAAATTTTCAATATTTTCACTCCAGATTTTCAACATTGCCATTTACCACTCCTATAGAAGTACAGCTGTCATTTTTCACATCTTGCCCACAATGTGTTTCCGCCCATGTAGCGCACAGTGGCGCAGTCGGTGTGCAAAATCAATGTATGGGACACATTAAGAAAATCACAGTGACACTGGTCATGAGCAGAGGTGTTAAAATGGCTATGTTGAAAATTTGATGAAAAAATTCCCCAAATGACTGTTTTAGGAGCTTACGTTACTTGAGTTCCTGCCTCGCCTGCAACAAGAATTCATGATTTGTAATATTTGCACACCAGATTTTCAACAGTCCATTTTACGCACTTCCTTATGAGCAAGTACAGCTACCATTTTTCACATCTCGCCCAAAATGTGTTTCCACATGTGGCGCACAATGGTACAGTCGGTTGTGCAAAAACAATGTTTGGGACAGATTAAAGAAAATCACAGTGACACTGGTCATAAGCAGAGGTCTTAAAATGGCTATGTTGAAAATTTGGTGACAAAACTCCAAAATGACTGTGTTATGAGTGAGCATTCGCAGTTTCCACGCACCTAGTAAGTTCATGAATTTGTAATATTTTCAGTCAGATTTTCACCAGTGGCATTTTCCACACCTCCTTATGAACAGTACAGCTGTCATTTTCACAACATGGCGAAATGTGTTTTCACACTTTCAAGCGAGAAATGCGTGGTCACTGTGGGAAATCATTGTTCGGGACAGACAAAGAAAATCACACTGACACTGTTCATGATCGGAGGGTCCCAAAATGCCTGTGTTAACAATCTGCTGTAAAAAATCCCCAAACCTAGTTACATTACGGGTGTGAATTTCTTGCACAGTTCTCACTTACGCCGTGACTTTACCAGTTTTAAGATTTCACAGCATATATTCAACATTGCCACTTTTACACCTCCCCATGCACAGTACCGCTGTCATTTTCACATCCTGTTCAGAATGTGTTTTGCACCTGTGGTACCAAATGCCGTGAGTCGCTGTGCAAAAGCAGTTTTCTAGCAAACTGATATTGCCACTGTTTATGAGGTGGGGGTCACCAAAAAACCATGTTGAAAATTTGGAGTGAAAATATCAACGAATGCCTGAGGCGTTACGGTTTCTGACCATAACGCCCCACCCTGTAGAGAATGACAGGCATCAGGGGTGTGACTTGGGATTCTTGCCTGTAAAGCTCATACCATTCCACCCCCACCCACACCCTGCAGCCAGTGAGAGGCATCAAGGTGTGCCTCGGACTCTTCGGCCCAAACTTCACCCCATTCTCCTATACCACACCCATCTCACCGTATTTCCTGATGGAATGGGGTGTGCATAAAGACCAAAGACCCCAAGGCACACCGTGACACTTGTCAATGTCTGCAGGGTAGGGTGTGGTGAAATGGCATGGTCGTTATGCCTGGCGGCGCAAAGGCACACCCCAGTGCCTGTCACTCTCTGCAGGGTGGTGGTGGGGTTGGCTTCAGTTCAATACTTAGCTGCCATTCCTATTATGCAGCTCTGTAACTTCTACTCTACCACTGCCAATGCCAACAAGCAAACATTCAGCATTGACAAATGCTTGTTTTTCTCTGCTTTGTTGTTTGTTGTTGGACCCCTCCCCCACGGCTCCATTTTCCTTAGGGTTTATCTACTGGATGTGTTTTATTTCCTATGATCTTGTACCTAGGCTATTTTTTTTTTCTTAACCTGGCAATAGTTTCTCTTTTTTTTTTTTTTTGTCATGACATAATCATGCCTGATGCCTCATTTGTTCCGTTCTATGAATGCGGTTGGGGTAGATTTTCTATGTTGGGGGGGAGGGATCAGGGGGGTTTGTTAAGTCCTGCTGTGATTTTTTTTTGCGCCCTTTATTGTAGTAATTCACTTGGTGGGGATGGGGAGAGTTATTGTTTTTTGTATTTTTGTTTCTTTTATGTTCTGTTGTAACTGTCGTAGGGTGCTTTGCCTTTTATCTGTTATAAACTGAATTTCTTGTTCTTTAACCTGATGGCTGATGGAAGCTAGCTTGTTGATGCCCGCAAGGCATATGCTGTATTTTTATTATATCACATTTTATTGTTCACAAGTCTAGCTTCGTTCGCCACTCATGCTAGGGTTATTCAGTGGTGACGGGGGCCCTCTGCCTTGCCTTGACCTACCCCAAGGGGTTTGAACATCTACCCCCCAAGTAGAAGGATCAGTGGGACCCTCCTGGCCTTGGAAGTCAATATTTATACTGTTTGGCAGTTGTTTTAGTGTATATTGTGGTTTGGTTTTTCTAGACGGGTTAATGTTAGACCTGGGTAATGATTGTTATCTTGTTCCTTCACCCTGTTGGTAGTTCTTTCAATTATTTGTTATATTTTTAATAATTTTCTATGTTATTGGTTTATTGTTCTTAGGAAGGCTAAGGGAACCAGTGGCCATATGACTTTTTTACTGCAGTAGTGCTTTAGGGAGACAATTTTGTTTCTTATATTGGACAAAGTGACTGGTCTCTTGGAATCAGGGGTCCAGACATATTGGTGTGAGTATTCTTTCTTTTTTGCCTTGGATAAACTGTCATTGGTATTATCATTTAATATTAATGGGATTCATAATCCCACTAAGCGATCTCGCTTATTGCAACATGTGAGGAGTGTCAGGCCAGCTGTAGCCATGCTCCAGTAGACTCATTTATCACAGGCGGAGCATGATACATTTAACAAGCTGGGTTTTTAGACAGTTATAGCTTCAGTTCATGCTTCGTATAGACAAAGAGGGGTAGCTATATTAATACCTAATGGCATCCCATTTCATTTGTTTGAACAATTCATAGATCCTGATGGTCGGTATGTAATTGCCATGGGTCAGTTACACACCTCTTTGGTCACGTTGGCGGCTGTGTACTTTACCACCAGGATCCTCCAAATTGCTTGCCTAGAAATTTCTGAACCGACTTCTCCTGGTTCTACAAGGTCAATAATATTTTTGGGGGGATCTTAATGTTACCATAACCCAATTATAGATTTCTGTACCTCCTCACCACATCATACAAACCCTCTCCAGAAATATCTGCGTACCAGCTTATCTGCCTTGGGTTTTATTGATGCTTGGAGACATTTTTTTTTCTACAACGAGGAGTTGTACGTGCCATTCTCCTAAGTCACAGGTCTCCTCCAGATTTGATTATATTTTCACTACGTTAGAACATTTGGATGCTCGTCCATCCTCTTGGATCACTCCCCTGTTCTGGCAGAGTATTTTCTGGGTAAGGTTGCTCGACCCTCTTGTTCGCGCCTTAGCTTACTACACCTCCGAGACCCAGAGTTTAAACAGTCAGTGTTGTACTCCGTCCCACTAATTTTACGTGAGAATACCTCACCAACTATAACCCCTACAGTTACGTGGTACACTCTTTAAATAAGTGTTGCGCGGTGAGATCATAAAATACTCTGCATGGAAAAAGCAGGAGAGGGAGGCTAGATACAAAGACTTACTTTGTGAATTTCATACTTCGCTAAATATTTTGCTACAGGGGGATCAGACTGTCTGACCCCAACTCCTTAAAGTTAGGCAACAGTTGCAATAAATAGTTGATCAAAAGACTGAACACAATTTAATGTATTTGAGGTTTCTGTCTTACAAAGGTGGTCTTAAAGATGCAAGGCATTTAGCACGTAGACTCCGTATCACTAAATCCAAAACCTCTGTGTCCTGTATGTACGGTCCTCTTACGGTCTGTCTCCTTTCTAAACCTCCAGATATAAGAAATGCCCTTGCTGGTTTTTATCGCACTCTTTATACTGCGGATCCTCCTCCTTCTACTCAGCTGAACACCTGGCTATCTAAGCTATCCTTACCAAAACTGACTGCGGCTCAGACTTAAAGTCTTCTGTCTCCGATTACTAGTCAGGAAGTGATAACTCTCAAGTTAGCGAAAACTTTGAAGGTGCCGGGCCCTGACGGCTACCCAGCTGAATTTTATAAGCTGTTAAAACAGCAGCTTCTCCCTCCATTGGTTGTGGCCTTTCAAGCTGTCCAAACTGGTTTTCAGCCACCTCCACCTTGGCATTACGCAATCATTACTGCTTTCCCGAAACTCCTAAAAGATCCGCGATACCCTGCCTCCTACCTTATCTCTATGCTGAATTAAGATTACAAATTATTCACTTCGATCTTAGCTCATAGAATAGATTTACTGTTGCCCCAGATTATAGACCCTGATCAGGTAGGGTTTATTAAATATAGACAGGCCCATGATACAGTCAGGCGTACCTTTCATCCTGTGAATTTTGCTACCACCCGACAACTACCATTGGTCTTATTGGGGCTAGATGCTGAGAAGGCCTTTGATAGGGTCACCTGTCCCTTTTTATGGGCAACCCTTAATCAGTTTGGATTTCCATTGGCATTTATTACTCAACTCCAGAATCTTTAGAGTACCCCAGGCGTCTGTTATTTATTTTATTTTATTTATTGGAAACAATCAGAATTACAACCCTTTGAGTCACAGACTCTTTTGCAAAGGCTCCACGTCGGTTACAAGGGTGGAGGGTAGACAAATACAGTAGAGAACATACATGTAACAGGCAGAATATACATAAAAATCAAAGGAGCAGTCCAGTCAAACTTAATGACTGTTTAGGCAGCAATCTTGGGATACCAGGCGGGATTCTTGGTGAGAATGGGGCCTTGTGTGGCCCTGAGTCGAGATAGGGAGGGAGGGAGGGCAGTTAACCGGTGAGCAGAGTTAGCAGCAGCTACATATGGCTCTCTCAAGGAGGTGAGCTTTGAGGCCTGTTTTAAATTGAGGGATGCTGTGGGTCTGTGAGAGTGAGTGTGGTAATGCACTGAGCCAGAGAGGGGCCCGGTATCTGAAGGATCTTTGCCCTAGGGAGGTTCTACATTGAGGTACAAGGAAGGGGGAGCTTGCGGCAAGTCTTGTATTGCACGTGTGAGGTGCAGAACTGATTAAGGGGAAAAGTCCCGACGGGGCTAGGTGAAGGTATTTTTTTTGCAAGGATGCAGGTGTGGAACTGTAATTGATGTTGGAAGTTTAACCAACCAGATAACGCATAGAGATCACAGGTGTGGTTACGTTCACAACCAGTGACTAGGCAGCAGGCTTTGTTCAGGACAATGTTTATCCTGTTCAGGGAGGTGGGTTCAGCAGAGCAGTATAGTGATCCCGTAGTCCACCAGGGAGAGGATGGAGGAGGTGACTGTGAGCATGATTCGCCTGTGGGGTAGGCAGTGCTTGAGCCGATACAGGATGCCTACCCTAGAGCTGATAGAGGAGGAGGAATTTGGGTGTGCCTCTGGTATGAGAGGGAGGTGTCTATAGTGACACCTAGGTATTTGAAATGGATACTTGTTCCAGAGGGCACCTTGGCGTTCTTGATGAGGAGAGCAGACTGACTATGAGGACTTTGGCTGTGGGCAAAAATCATGGATTTAGTTTTATTATAGTTGATGATTAGCGGTGTTCAGAGAACCAGGTCTCAAGTTCCGGAAGTGCCTTTGAAGGGCCTGCTGGAGGCGGTAGGTGGGGGTGTTTCCAGAACAGAACTGCATCATCGGCATAGAGAGCAACTGACCACTGCAAGCCTTGGGGAGGGAGTTTAGGAAGAGGGTGAACAGCAGTGGGCCTAGGATTGACCCCTGAGGGACCCCTGAGGAAACTGTTTTAGGGGTGGAGAGGGTGGAGCATATCCTGACTTGTTGCGAGTGGCCTCTGAGGTAATTCTTGAACCAGGTCAAGGTCTCCGGGACCACATTTAGTTTAGGGAGGACTTGAAGCAGAAGCTCATGACTGACCGTGTCGAAGGCCTTGGTTAGGTCCACATATATGGCCCCGGCAATTGAGCCATGGTCGAGGGCTTCATGTAGGAATGAGGTGAGCTCTGTGAGAGCGGTGATGGTACTATGACCTGAGCGGAAACCATGCTGCTCCTGGCTGAGGAGCTTATGCTTAGATAGGTGTTCGGTTAACTGGTCAGAGACTATTCTTTCAAGGGCTTTGGAGAGAGGTGGAAGTATTGAGATGGGTCTGTAGTTGCTGGTGTTGGTGGGGTCTCCCCTTCAGGATGGGCGTGATTATAGCTCTCTTCCAGGTAGAGGGAACTGGCCTAGGCAAGCGAGAGGTTAAATTTTAGTGAGGTGTGGTAGAGTGGCATCAAGGAGAGCCTCAGGTTTAAGATCAAAGAGTCATTGCTGTAGCGTGTATGAGAGATGGCCTGGAAATATAGCGTTTGCCTCGTGGTAGGTGATATTTCGGAGCGGAAGGGGGATTGGTAGAGCTCAAGTTGGGGGAGTTAGGAGGGGATGTGGGATAGATCCGAGAAGGCCGAGTTAAGGGCTTCAGCGGTAGTGGTATGATCTTGGGTGACCTCACCATTAATAGTGAGTTGCGTGGGGATGGGGGAGCGAGGTTTGCCACTAAGTTCCTTTATGTTATCCCAAAATTTTTTCCCATCACCCCAGGTAGAGGTTAGGGTGTGTTGGTAGTAGTGGCTTAGCCTGCCATAAACCCATGTGCATTATTGAGCCTCCTGTAGAGTTGTCTATCCTGGGTGCTTTGGGAGTCTATGGCTTTGTGCCAGAGGTTATCTCTTTGCTGGAGCAGGCTTAGTAGGGGGTGTGATCCAGGGGTGGATCTGGATTTCACAACTAGCTTAGAAAAGGCGATAAACTCACAGGCTTTGTTGAAGGTGGTTATAAAGTGATCCAGGCGAGTCAACTGACTGGGCAGTGTAAATGGGGAGCCAGTTGCTGGTGGTTAGGTGGGCTTTAAGGTTCTTTAAACGCCTGTTTGAGTCTCGTTGCCAGGAGATTTTGAGGGGTGCTGGGGCAACTTGCGACCACCAGCAGGTAACTGGTGAGTGGTCACTGATAGCATCAGGGAGTACTGTAGTTTGAGAGATTTCCCGGCCGGTTGGTGAAGATGAGGTCCAGGAGGGTGGAGGTCCCGGATCTGAAGTCCCTTCTGGTGGGGGAGGCGACTAGTTGGGTGAGATCAAAGGCCCGGGCGGCATCTTTGTAGCTGGAAGAGGCCAGGGATAACCAGTTTACATTGAAGTCCCCCATAACGATGACTTCGCTAGTGTTGGGTAGATGGGAGATGATTTGGAGAATGGAGTCAAATGCAAGTTTTTGATTTCTGTGGGGGATGTAGGCCGAGACGATGTGGAGTGTTTTGGAACCCAAGCAGAGTTTTATTGTGAGTACCTGGGCACCGTATTGTGATGCTGGTGTATGGACTTCAGTGGCATTGAGAGAGGATTTGACAAAAATTGCACAGCCCCCACCTCTCTTGCTGGGCCTATCTGCCCGGAAGAGAGCATAATTAGGGAGGGAGACCGCTTCTGGATGATGCTCTTTGTGACCGATTCCCCCTTACTAGGAGTACTCGTCGGGGTGCCCCTTATCCCCGTTGTTATTTGTTTTGTATCTGGAACCCCTAGCTGCTGCAGTTCGAACTCACCCTCGGATTGAGGGTATACCTGTTGGGGGTAGGCCTTAAAGAATTTTGCTTTTTGTGGATGACATTTTACTCACTTTGTTGTCACTGGATGAATCTATCCCGGTGGTCTGGGAAGAGTCCGAGCGTTTTGATACACTTTCTGGATATAAAATTAGTAACCAAAAAACTGAAGTACTTTTTATACCATTTTAAAGCTTCCCCAGCCCTGAAGAATAGATTTCCTTTTAAGTGGTTTAAGACGAAAATGAGATACCGAGGTATAAAGTTGACTAAAAATTTGTTGCATACTGAATTCTTACATTTTGAACCTTTAACACAGCAATTAACAGAGGATTTAACTAGATGGTTACAGCTCCCTTTGGGGTTATTGACTCAGGTTGCAGTCATTCAGCAAAATATCCTTCCCAGAATATTATTTCTAGGGACGTGGATATGTTGTTCTAGCCACATGTCTGGCAGTGTCTTTTCCCTTTAAGAGTCGCTAGAAAGTCTTCAAGCTGGCTTCTCCTACCCACCTGGGTGGTATGACCCTCAGCTCCGCCCCATGACATCAGAGCTTCCTTTCCGCTGGAAGAAGCAGGTTCCCTCCTTACCACTTCTACTTTGAGTAGGCCCTAGCACTCAAATCTTCTGATTTAATTCCAAAACTTTAACTCGTAAGAGTTTCTTCACCAGAACGATCTTCGATCACGACCATGATGGAGGAAAAGTCTTTGCCCGGGTTTCGCCAGTGCCCTTGCGGGCAGAAGATGTTGCACACTGACCCGCACACCACATGCGTCTATTGCCTGGGACATGAGCATGATACCCAGGCCTGCAATTTCTGTCATGCATTCTAACCAAATGTGCTTGTCCTTCGTTTCGCCTGTTTACAGTTAGGCCATCCGGAAAAATGTAACTCGCTGGTCAAATCTAAAGAAGCCTGTTGGGTGGTCTCCCACGGCCACGGGGTCTGTCAATCAGCTTCAGCAGATGAAGGCCTTCGAGGAGGAGGTGGCTCGTGCCACGGAAGGGTCCCCTTCGGCGTCTGCCTACGTCCCCTTGAAATTGGGCTCCACTTTCTCAGGCTTCTTCAAGGAGTTGTGCCAGCCTCTCCCGACTAAGGGAGAGGGCCCCTCGGCTTCACACAGCTCACGCTCCAGCGAAAAGAAGGAGTTGAAGGATAAAGAGAAGTCTTATCAGAGACGTTTCTTGGGACTGAGAGCCTTCTCGGTCTCAGGAAACTTCAGTTTCAACTATGGTCAAAACCGCGACCTCAGCCGCTGGCTTCATGGTGCCCCCATCTGGCCAGCATGCTGTGATGCAGGCCAATGATCTGGCCGATATTTTGCTCGTCCCAGTTGACCCTCTTTCTCTCAAAGAGGCCAACAACTCTGTATTTAGCACTTTAGTCCTTCCAACTGAAAAACCAACCCAGCCCGAGGGGCTGGCTCACAAGACTCCTGTTGAACACGGGGAGCCGCAATTCTCCCCAGTTCCCTTCAAGCGACCCCGTCAGTCCCTCCAACAGTCTTGGTCTAGGTCTCAGTCGACTTCTTTGAGTGGGTCTTGCAGAACCCACTGTCGCCACTCTCGGCACCACAAAAAGCAGCGCCACCGCTATTCTTCATCCTCATCTTCCTCGGCCAAAGAGAGGCTCCGATGCAAGTTGTGTCGGCACTATGAGGACCTCATGTGGCAACAGCTGGTCTTGGCCAGTCAGAAGCCTGCCCCGGTTTCGACTCAGGCGATTACTTGGCTATCACCCTCTGGGTTGACTCCCACACCTCCAGAGCCCCCGGAGCTGGTTGACACCACCCCCCATTTTCAGAGCCAGTGAAAACCGTTGCACCTCAGCTTGTTACGGCCTCTCCACTAATCGCGATGGAGCCACCACCCCGACAGCCCACCACCAGGGCCCCGATTAAGGAGTCTCAGTTGGCCAAGGGTCTTCCTCACCAGTTGTCAGTCACTCTGATGCCTGACCACCTGCGGCAAGTGGAAAATGATAAAGGTGGTTGGCCGCTGTATGGGGCCTCGTCAGAGTCCGACGACAATTCCTCATTCCACTCCCGTACGGTGGACAGGGAGTCGGCAGAGGACCTCTTGGCATAGGAAAGCCCTTCATCCTTCCTGGGCATCCTCTGTCTCATCTTCGAGTCCAGGGAGATGCAACTGGAGCCCATCCAGAAGTGGACTTGTTACCCCCTTTACTGACATCCTGGATAAGGGAGATTCTTTGGCAGAGGCCTTCCCAGTGGCCAAGGCCATTGTCAGCCCAGTCCTGGAGCTTTTGCAGCACCCACCTTCCTGCCCTGTGCCTTCCGCCTTTATGGCCCACAAATATGCGGTTCCCATAAGCTGTCTTTCAGGGTTCACGGGACACCCTTCGGCAGGGGCATAGTGACCAATTCCGTGTTCTGGTGCTCAGGTCACAAGGATGTGGACAAACCTCCAGACAAAGAGTCCAAGAAATTGGACTACTCTGCAAAAAAGTTTTATGCTGCCTCTTTGCTCAGTCATCAGACAAGCTTGGCCGTTATTGTGGCACATTTTTCCCACGCACTGCTGGGCTCCCTGGATGAGGTGCTTCCCCATCTTCCTGCACCCTCCAGACCACGGTCAAGCAGGTTCAGGATTAGGGTCCCGCTGTTGCCAAACAACAGCTCCAGAGAGCTCTGGATCTTGGGGATTCTTGTGCCAGCACGGTAGAGGCCGCAGTCGCTATGCGCCGTAGGGCTAGGCTGAGGATTTCCACCTTCACCGTGGATACTCAACACAAATTGGCAGATGTACCCTTTCTGGGCACCAGTCTGTTCAGGCCCGGAGTTGATGGTCACCTCCAGCATATAGAGAAGTCCAGTGCCACCTTGGACTCTTTTCAGTCCATCCAGAAGAATTCTTAAGGGCTCCAAGCAGTAGCCCCTTTGGCCTTCCACCCCTACAGCCAAACCTGCTCAGTATCAGTCTGGGCAGCAGCAGGCTCAGTCTTGGCACCCTTGGCCCAAGACAGCAACTTTTGCCACCCGTAAGCCTGGAGGCAAAGGTCCCAGTGGCCCCTTGGTCAGGCCCACGTCCTCCACCAAGCCTGCCCAGTGATGGGATGGGGGGGGCACCTCCCCCATGCCTGTCACACCTCCCCTGTGTCCTCCTGTGGGGGTTCGGCTCCACCACTTCCTTTCCGCCTGGTCCACTGTTACCATGGGCAGGTGGGTTCTGGAAGTTGTCAGTCAGGGTCTGCCTCTGGAATTCGAGCAGTACCGTCCAAGCTGAGCCCGCGCTGCATGGGAGGGCTTGGTGTCCGCAGACACTTGGTCGTCTCTCAGAGACGACGTAGCCCAACTGCTCAGCAAGGAGGTAGTAGTCAGAATAGTGGACCCTCCTGCACACCCAGGGTTTGTCTCCAGGTACATCCTGGTGTGAAAATGGATGGAGGGCTGGTGCACCATTCTAGATCTACATGACCTAAACAAGTTCCATGGGTCCTGCACTTTCAGAATGGTGACTCTGTCCCAGATAATGCCATCCCTGGAACAAAATATGTGGTTCTGCTGTCTGGATCTCCAAGATGGATTCTTCCATGTCCCAATCCATCCTTCTCACCGAAGGTTCCTCCACTTCTGAGCAGAGGGAGCCCTATACAAGTTCCAGGCCATGCCATTTGGCCTCTCCTCAGCCCCCAGGGTCTTCACTAAATGCATTGCGGTGGTGGCTGCCCACCTTCAGTGTCGAGGGATCCAGGTCTACCCCTACTTGGATGACTGGTTGATTGCAGGTCCCTCCAGGCAGGAGGTGGAGCAGTCCAGAGACCTGGCCACCCAGACTTGCTTCGACCTGGGCCTCCTAGTCAACGAAGCCAAGTCAGAACTTGTGCCTATGCAGGTGATCAGCTTCATCAGAGCAGAGCTTGACTCTTGCCGAGTCAGGGCCCGGCTCCCAACAGACAGGGCAGAGGTTCTCTCCCTCCTATGCCCAGTCATTTCAGGTTGGGCACTCGTGCCCTGCCTGGGACTTCCTGTGTCTTCTGGGTTACATGGCAGCCTGCACCACCATGGTCTGATGGGCCCGGTGGCATATGCACTCCCTGCAGTGGGAGCTGGCCAGCCAGTGGTCCCAGCGCAGAGGTCACTTCGACCAGCTGGTTACAGTGACCCAGAAGATGTGGGACACTCTCCAGTCGTGGACCGTCCAGGAACATCTCCAGGAAGGGATCCCGTTACTCAAGGTCAAGAGGGACAAGACACAGGTGATTCTGGTGGCTCCAGACTAGCCACACCAGTATTAGTACTCCAATCTCCTCGGCCTCAGCAACAGGCTCCTAAGGCATCTTTCAGCATGCCCGGACCTGCTTTCCATCAGTTAGGGGAAGGTACTCCACCCCGGAACTTCAGTCCCTGTTCCTAAGCAGCTAGAGTTCTAGGCTTTTGGTCTCTCCAAAGACGTCTTCACTGTCGTGGAGGCTTCTTGAAAGGAGTTGACTAGAAAATGCTATGCCTTCAAGTGGAAGAGATTCTCCATTTGGTGTCGGGGCAAGGGATAGGACCCTTTGACCTGTCCTGTGGCCATCATTTTGGAGTACCTGTGATCTCTTTTCAAAGGGGGACTTCTGTCAACGACCCTCAAGGTGCACCTAGCAGCCATCTCTGCTTACCAGGCATGAGCCAGTCAGCGGTCGGTGACACAGGAGACAGTGGTCTGGCAATTTTTCAAATGCTTGGATCACATATCCCCTCTAGTGCGTGAACCTCCACCTCCGTGGGATCTATTGCTGGTACTGGCAAAGCTCATGGGCAAGCCGTTCGAACCAATGCACAAGTGTGAGATGTCACACTTGTCATGGAAAACTGCTTTCTTGGTGGCCATTACATCAGCCAGAGGGATTGGGGAGCTCCAGGTGTTTTCCATCGAGTCTCCTTACCTGGTCTTCCACAGGGAGAAGATTGTCCTGCGCCCCAACCCAAAGTTCCTTCTGAGGTTGTGTCGGAGTTTCACCTGAACCAGGTGATGACTCTTCTGGTGCTCCACCCGAATCACACCTCGGATGCTGAATACAGGCTCCATATCTTGGACCTGAGGCAAGCGCTTGCTTATCACAAAGAGCGCGCGGCTGGAGATCGGGGACAGGTTCGCCAGCTGTTTGTCACCTATGCTGAAGCTGCACCGGTCAGACCTGCAGCCAAGTGGATGATTGGCAGATGGATTACATTATGCATTGATCTCTGCTTATAGGTTGGCGGGTAGGGAGCCTCCCATAGGGCTAAGGGGTAATTCCACTCACCATACCACTGCATCAGTGGCTGCTTCTGGGGACGTCACTATCCAGGAAATCTGTAGGGCTGCTACCTGGAAGTCAGCACACACCTTCATTTCCTATTACCACATCGACCTTGAGTCACACTGGGATGCTGGTTTTGGGGCCTCACTTATCCAATCTCTGTTCTCGCAGTAGGGAGTGTGTACCTTGCCTCCCTCCTCCCAGAGAACTGCTAGGAGTCTGCCAGGCATGTGGATAGAACATATCCACGTCCCTAGAAAAACAGGTTACTCACCTGTAACAGTAGATCTTACTTCGAGAGGGTTCCTGCAGTAGGTCTTCACAAGTAGTACTGCGCCCCCTGGCATCAGGACTGCACGGCAAATTGTAGCTAGCAATCATCAGCGGAGATCGCCCCTGGTGTCAGGTGACAGACGTCAGCGTGATTATAAATGAGGCGGTCCCCCGGCCGCTCTCCAGTTCTTTCCTACCGTCAACCTGAATCATCGCACCTCACAGTGAAACAGCTTTCTGGTCAATGTGGACCTGCTTTCCATCCCTCCTTGGACGAGGCTGCATGAAGATCTTACATCCACAATTTGGCAACAGCTGTCTTCGATCCTTGCAGTTTCTAAGAAAGCTGACAGGACCTACCACCCTCGGAAGGGGTTTCCCCACCTTACAGCTCAATCCAAAGCAGACTCTATCATCATCACTGCAGCGCATGATAGGGCTGCACAACCTAAACATCTTAGTGCCCCTTCTGATAAGGAGTCAAAGAAAATGGACCAATATAGCTGCAAGTTCTACTTATCTTCTACCTGCACCATACATTCATTGAACTATGTAGCCCACATGGTGGCTTTCCAGAAGTCGGCCTTGTCTGACCTGGAAAAGAACATCCAAGAAGTCCCTGATGAGCAACTCAGGAACAGACTTCTGGACAAAATCAGGCTGAGTAAATCGTCCTGCCGCCATGCCCTTCGGGCGACCTGTGACTTGGTCGACTTGGTAGCACATTGTATGGCTACAGGCGTCTGCCTGAGGCCCCTTGCATGGCTTTGTCTCACAGAATTGGCCCAAGATGTACCAAGCACTCTTCTGGATGCTCCCTTCAGGGGTCCGTTTCTGTTTGGCGGTGACACTAAAGATATTATCACAGAACTGCAAGAAAGTGGCAAATCTTTAAATCTTTGAAAGATGTCCACTCTTTGTACAGCTCGCTTCAGAAATCCAAGCAGAATTTTCATCACCCCCCGCGGAAATGGAACAAACAGAACCAGGGCAGACATCAGAACAAGCCTTGCACCTCTGGCTCTGGTGCTCAAACCCCCAGGCTAAATTCCCAAACACAGCCACTGGGGGCAAGGCACCCGTCCCTCAGCCTCCTGACTTACAGACCCCCCCCCCCCGTTACCTCCCCTCCTTGCGGAGGAACCAGTGGGGGCAAGATTCGGCCTCCACCTGGAAGGGTGGAAAGCCATAACTGCAGATGCGTGGGTTCTACAGGTAATTGCAAGAGGTAACTCTATAGAGTTTCTGGAGAGACCACCCACCAACCCTCTGGGCAGGTCTCATTCCTCATCAGGCCAACAACCTTTGGTCCTGCAGGAAATTCAAGCTGTACTGCAAAAATCAGCCATAGAGCAGGTTCCACCACAGCAGATAGGAAGGGGATTCTACTCCCACTTCTTCCTAATACCCAAAAAGACGGGAGATCTCTGACCAATTCTAGATCTCAGCATACTCAACCTCTTCGTCGAATACAAGAGGTGTCGCATGTTGACACTCTAGGGACTCATGCCCCCTGCTCCAAACAAACAATTGACTATGTTCCCTGGATATGCACGATGCCTACCTACCTACATATCCCCATTCTTCTGGCCCATCACTGCTTTCTGAGATTCTCCTTCCAGGAAGAGCATTTTCAGTTCAGAGCCCTTCCCTTTGGCCTCTCTTCGGCATCTTGGGTTTTCACCAAGTGCCTAGCGGTTGTAGCGGCAATCCTATGTCGCAAGGGCATCTATGTGTTCCCGTACCTGGACAATTGGCTGCTTTCAGCCCCATCCCAGGACAGTCTGAAGGATTCCCTTTCCTTCACCCTGGACCTTTTCTCTGGACTTGGGATCACTGTCAATTACCCCAAGTCTCAGTTGGCTCCCTCCCAGTGCCTCCAATTCATAGGAGCAGTGCTGGACACAGTCCAGGGTAGGGCCTTTCTTCTGACCGATGGAGCGGAGATCCTTAACTCCCAAGCAGCTCTGGTGGCCTCCTCTCATTGGACCACAGTCTTGGTCTTATCACTGCTGGGTCTGATGGCGGCTGCCATACTCACAGTTCCATTGGCCAGACTGCACATGAGGGTGACCCAATGGTCTCTACGAGTACAGTGGGATCAATGCTGGGATGACATGGACCAGGCGGTTCTAGTCTCCCACAGCCGTCAGAGGGATCTACTTTGGTGGCAGGACCTATCCAACCTCTCAGTGAGGGTCCCTTTCTACTCTATCCCCCATCATGACTCTCATGTCATATGCTTCGAATCTCGGATGGAGGGCTCACCTGGGAGACCATCGGACATAAGGAACTTGGTCCCCCATGGAGGAGAACCTTCACATCAATATCTTGGCGACAAGAGCAGTCCTCTATGCTCTCCAAGCTTTTCAGTCACTCTTAGTTCCAGGAACACGTCTCATACAGACCGACAACATAGCAACAGTCTGGTACATCAACAAACGGGGAGGCACCCGTCTGTACCCCCTTTGCAGGGAGGCGATGTGAGTGTGGTACTGGGTTGTTCAACACAGCCTATCCTTGAGAGCAATCCATGTGTCAGGTGTTCACAACATTCTGGCAGACAGTCTCAACCGATCAGTCACTAGGGCTCACGAGTGGGAGTTAAAGCAGGCAGAAGTAGAAGATATTTTTCTTCAGTGGGGTTGGACAGACACAGACCTCTTCACCTCCCCATCCAATGCAAAACTACCTAGCTTTTGCTTGCTCTTTCCCAGGTGTGGTGCTTTTTGGAGAAACGCACTGTCTCTGTCTTGGACAGGGAGATTTCTATATGCTTTCCCTCCCTTTCCTGTCCTTCAGAAGGTTCTACTGAAGCTTCCAACAGAGGGGGCACACATGATCCTCATTGCACTCCTATGGCCTCAGCAGATTTGGTTCCCTCTACTACATCAGTTAGCACTAGAACCCCCAGTACCTCTTCCTCTCTCTCACAACCTTCTGTCCCAGGAGCAGGGCACCCTGGTACACCCGAGCCTCAAATCCCTCCACCTTCATGCGTGGCACCTGTGGACATAGTGGTTTCTTGCTATGGCGTCTCTTCTCAAGTTGCTCAGGTCTTAGTGGAGGCCAGAAAACCCTCCACTAGATCCACGTGTGCCATGAAGTGGAAGAGATTTTCCATCTGGGCCACAGCTAATGGCCTAGACCCATTTCTTTGCTTGGCTTCCTAGGTCTTAGAGTACCTCTTGCACCTGTCAGAGTTGGGCATCAGTTATTCCTCTATGAAGGTTCATCTCTCTGTGGTTTTGGCCTACCACCTTCCGGTGGAGGGCAAAACCCAGGCTCAGCTAGAGGTTTCCAGAACTTTTTTGAAGGGAATCCTTCACCTCAAACCTCTGATCCAGAATCCTATTCCCCCCGGGATCTTAATTTTAGTTTAGAAAAACTTGCTTTGCCCCCTTTTGAGCCAGCAGCAAGTAGTGATATGCATTTTTTGGCATGGAAAATGCTCTTCTTAATTGCTATCACTTTGGCTCGAAGAGTTTCAGAGCTTCAGGCTTTAGTTTGTAGAGAGCCTTACATGGTTTTCCACAGAGACCAGGTGGCTCCGCAGACTAATCCTTCTTTTCTTCCAAAGGTGGTTTTGGAACTCAGTCTAAACCAGAATGTTGAACTGCCGGTATTCTACCCAGATAACTCCAACAGGGGGGAGTATCTCTTGCACACCTTTGACATGCACAGAATTCTGAGATGTTATGTCTCAAGGACTAAGGAGGTTCGCAAGTCGAACCAACTTTTTGTAGCCTTTGTTCCTAACTGCCAGGGAAAGGCTATTTCAAAACAGACTTTGTCTAGGTGGCTGTCTAATTGTATTCATTTCATTTACCAGAAGTACGAAAATCCCTTTCCGGGCATGGTGAAGGACCACTCAACTAGAGGAGTGGCCAGTTCTGCTGCCTTTTTCAGGAATGTGTCCACTGCAGACATATGTGTAGCAGCCACTTGGTCCTCCATCCACACTTTCATGAAACATTACAGTCTGGACACTGCTTCTAGGTGCAGGGCTGGCTTTTGTCTAGCAGTCCTACAAGGACTTCCATCCTGAGTGACCTATCGTTGGCAGACATTTCCTCCTCCCAGAACCTCGTCTCTGACTCCTCCTTTTTTAGTTGACTGCTTGGTATTCAGTCCTGCTTGTGAAGACCTACTGCAGGAACCCTCTCAAAGTAAGATATATAGCAGTTATGTAAGAACTTAATGTAACAGTAGATCGAGAGAGGTTCCTGCAGTAGGTCTAGATTTCCCACCCACCTTCCCCCAGTCCTGTATTTTTTCCTCTTCATTCCCTTCCCAGGACTTTGCTTTATCCAGGGCTCAGGGTACCAGGAGTTGCCACTCCTTTTTTCTGCTTCCTCTTTAGAGGTCTGCGGCAGAAGAACTGGAGGGCGGGCGGGGGACTGCACCTATTTATAGTCACGCTGACGTCCATCGCCTGATGCCAGGGCAGTCCCTGCTGATGATTGCTAACTAAAATTTTGCCATGTGGTCCTGACACCGGGGGTACAGTCCTACTTGTGAAGACCTACTGCAGGAACCTCTCTTGAAGATCTACTGTTACGGTAAGTTCTTACGTAACTGCTATTTCTAGGAGTGGTATATGTTGTTCATCCACACGGACTCACCCAACTTCCCTGGCTTTGGTGCTCACACTCTGCTTTCCAGAGGGCAAGATCTGGCGTCATGGGGCGCAGCTGAGGGTTATACCACCCAGGTGTGTGGGAGGAGCCAGCTTGAAGACTTTCCAGTGACTCTTAAAGGGGAAAGGACACTATCAGACGTGTGGATGAACAACATATACTACTCCTACAACTACTGTTACAGGTGAGTAACCTGTTTTTTTTTTTTTTCTTCAAACCATGCCAATTTTTACTAGTAAAACTTATTTTTAGGCTGGGGATAGGTTGATTTCTAGATTTATTTGGTGGGGTATACCCCAAGAGTTCATCTCTCTGTTCTTCAGCTTCCCAAAGATAGAGGATTAAATCTTCTGAACCTATATCGATATGCTTTATTTTGGCTTACCCCGCATTATGATGCTTACTGGAAGCATATAGAATCTACCCTTAATAACATACATAATGTTTTGGCATATGTGTTGGGGAATCCTCCCCAATGTCACCTGTTATCTAAGTTTACACAATTTACAGCTGAGCCGTCGCCACTGGCTTAAGATGCTCAGGGAAACATTTATTGTTGACAGAGCGAAAATTTCTAATGTCTTTGGCCTATGACCTCAACTTTCTTCCCAATAAATTGGATCAGGCCTCTAAGACCTGGCAGAATTATAATATTGGTTTTATCAATTGGTGGGCCCTACAGGTTTTGTTATATTTTGCTTCCTTACAGGTGCAGTTTCATCTCCCAGCTACAGAATTTCATAGATTTTTACAGTTAAAATCGCATCGCCAGCCCTTAGAGGAATCTCTTGTGCACCTGGTCATCCACCTGTCACCTTTGGTATCTCTTATCTAATATCATTTAAGAACCACCCCCAAGGAGCACATGATTAGTTTACTCTATAGAGCTTCCGTGGGGTAATATTGTGAACCTCACTGACTGGTGGAGATATAATTGGAAACATGAATTACAGATTGAGATATTGTTATCAGCTTGGAGCAAATGTGCTAGCACTGCTTCTCAAGTTTCTGTGGCATTGTACTGGAAGGAGTATGTGTGGAAGTGTAGAGCCCAGTATTTTTGGACACCAGTTGTGGTGGCACATTATCAGTTGACCTTAGGAGAATGCTGGAGAGGATGTGGTTTCAGCTCAGCTGACCACGTTCAAATCCTATGGCCCTGTCCCCTTTTGTTTGGGTTTTGCAGACAAGTTTTGGATATTTTCCTTGAACTTTATGATTGCCCTGATCTCCTCACTCCGGCATATGTCTTTCTGGCTGTGCCACCGGAATACTGTAACATAAATATTTCTTTACATAAACATATTACGCTTCTCTTGTTAGCTGCTAAGAAGGCTATTATCAGACTATGGTTCTCTATCAGAGCTCTACCAGAGATTGGAGGACACTCACTCTGGACATATATTCTCCAGAGCCCCTTTCAGCATGGATTCATAATTGCATGAAGTCTTTTGAGCTTAGCTGGTGCAAGTGGGTCCTCTACTAGCTGGAGCACTGTCCAGATTTTGTCCCATGAGAAGTGGGTCAGGGACTTGGGTATTACATTTATACATGCCAAATAGGTTTTGGTATTTCCCATGTGAGGCATTACTTTCAAACCATGGGGCCTGTGTGGGTGATATCCTGGGTTACAGGGGACCCCTTCACTCCTCTCTTCTTTTACTCCCTTCTATGGAACTGTTGTCTCCTTTTTTTCTTAGTTATGCTTTTTGCCTGTGTAAGATATAGCTTGGCTGGTTAATTGGCCCGCCATGGTTCCCTTGGTCTCTTGTTGTTACTGTTGTTAGAATCATCAACTGTATTTTCTTCTTGTGTTCTATATAATTGATACGTATCAGTGTTGTTTTTGTTATTATTGTGATATCTTATTACAGCATTGGCACATCTGTATTAGTATATATTTTGGAGTGTCCAAACAATCTCGAGGATCTGTTTCCTCCAGATACTCAAGATTATCTATTAGCCGTTCAGTCATTCTGTTGTGGCTTGGGTCTTATGGACTATTATATCAAGAAGCTCATTTTGATCTGGGACTGTTTTGACCCCCTCCCCCAGCATGCACCTGATCTTTGGAGGAGCAGCTCTAATATCTGCATCCGAATACTTACCATCATCATACTTCATTTCGCCTTGCTAGTTTTCCTCCTGAACTGTCATTTGTATTTCCATCAATGCACTTATTTGTTAGCGGGCCATCATTTAGTTCTCTTTTTATTTTTTTGTGTACATTGTAACCTGTAATTATCATGTGAACACTTTCTGGTGTGGTTATGCCTTTGTGCTTCTTACAAGTCTGAGTAAAGATTAAAATTAAAAAAGTATTAATATTTTATAAATTGTCTGATTTGTAAATTAATAAGTATCAAATATATATCCCTTGATAAAAAGAATCCATTTTCTCACAACCAGTGTACACTGTATATCAGAACCTCTTGTGGTTTTTGAAGTCCTCACATTCTAGCCATTGTCAGCGGTTGACTAAATTACTGCCAACCATAAGTAATGTATGGGTAGTCCCTTTTTCCCCATAATCCAAGAGTGACACTTGAAGCTCATAATACCATCATTCGCAAGTTATTTTTCATTATTTTATCCATTTGACACCAGATTGACAATATTATGAAAAAGACTCGCTCTGTCAAGCATGAGAGCAGCTTTCAGCCTCACAGCCAACTGCAATACAAACTGCCGAGCACAGGGAAACTATTGGAATGAACAACACATGTAGCACTGATATCAGTTTATTGTAACACAAAAAGTCCCATAGTTGAAAAACTGATAACCCATATATTTCAAAAAATAGCGGATCACTTATCAGTAACAAGGCCGTGAAACTCCGTCTTGGGATTCTAGCGACATCAGGGAACCTCTCGAGCTTTGCTTTCAAGCTCTGGATGCTACTAGAATCCACCATGGAATTACAACGGAATTACAACCTTGTTACTGGTGGTATAATACACTGTGGAAAATATACTTTCATGTTGATACTGTCCCCCTTACTGCTGTTTCATGTTCCTATTGTTGAGAGGGTCAGATCACGTGACTGCAGGCAGCTAATTGCAGGCCTGCAAGCCATGATTTAAAAGGTCTGTTTGCACATTTAATCTTCACTTCATTTTATGCACAATGGAGTGAGTAATTGTGATACATTTGTACAATAGATACTAAACAAAAATGATATAATTTGTGTTGTTTTGTAAAGGTGTATAATAACTGGTGATGCCCAATAGCAACCCGTTTTCAGACACTTTCAAAAGTCGTATCAACCCGCAGGTTGATATGAAAAAACTCTTATCAACCTGCGAGTTGATATGACTTTTACATCCTCGCGCCGAGAATCATGACAAACTAGCTGAGACAGTCACTGGCAGCACGAGACTGTTCTCCAACGGCAAACACACACAGGCAGTTCACATCACTAAAAATCAAGCAAATAAATTGGGAGTCCTAATCAAAAGGGCTAGCACAATAGAGAATTGTTTCATTTAAATTATAAAATATATTCACGATCCTAAAAAATGTTTCCCTAAACACATAATTTCACTACTATCCCTTACTATTTCCCCAGGCTGGATGACCTTTCACCTCAGATCTGAGGAACAACGCTTGAGGATTTCTAAAAATGAACAATTTTCAGTTATTTAAATGCAATTTACTAATTAATATTATAATTATTTGTTAGAAAGTAGGTTGTCTCCTGCTGATCTTATCAGAGAGAGTTTAGTTTAAGTGTCATGAACTTTCCCCTCGGACTGAAATTACCCAGACAGCTAGATGATGCAACCGCGATGGATTTGAACTTTTCCACGAAACGAACATATAAGAAGGTAACATTAAATTGTTACTGAAGTCTTTTCTCTCTACTGGATGTAAAATATGTAGTTACATCTTTTGTCTGCTTTGTATTATAAAAATAACATATATCTAGGTGCTTCTTTTAGAGTGATTTCTGCTATGTACAAATGAGAAGTAATTTTTTTCTTGCACCAGTTATTATATAAAATAAAACATATGTAGGTAGTTGATATGGAGTGTTTTTACAAACCCTCGATGTGTGATAATATTTAAACCTCTCAAGCTTCGCTCTCAAGGTTTACATATTATCACACATCTTGACTGTAAAAAAAAACTCCATATCAACCACCTACATATGCATTATTCTCTATATATTCCCAACAGCACAATCTCTGCATTTAACTGTGAATTATTTGTGATATATTTATATCCCCCCAAAATCAACTGCAGGGGCCAAGCTGCTTTCTCATATAATTTGGTCCTCTCTGCCTCTTACTATTGGTTCAGCCTTTTCCTTCCTTTCCTCGAGGTTCTTCTGCAACTTCACTCTCCCTTCCCCAGCAACTGCATCTGACCTTGGGACCACTGTCTAACTTCCCTGTTATGCTTGGTGCCCCTCCCCCATTTTGAAGCAGGTTTCGCCACCTTGGAACAAGGATTATGTGCTGTTACTCTTCTTGTAATATTGCTTTGCACATCTGGTAATGTATCACACTTGCAACTTACTATACAGTGCAGTACTTGCACCTTTGATTTTGTGCTGCACTGTTCTACCTGCAGACTAGTGTGGCTGTAAATGTATTTTAATTACTCCTGCACCTAGCTTTTTGTCTACTCTTACACCTCATTGTATTGTCTACTCCCGCCCCCTTCCCCCGGACACTTCTGGAAATGAGCTATTACCAGCTCAGTATGTTTTTTCTGGTAAACCTTTTAAAATGTAGAAATGCATTTGTACAAAAAACTCTATAAACATATTTTATCATTTGTGTGTTTTGTTGCAAATAGTTGCATTCCCAACACTACAGTCTCTGTATGTAATTGTGAAGCATTTGCAATATATTTGTTTAAATGACACTAGACAGGTAGCTAGCTAGCTAGCTAGATAGATAGATAGATAGATAGATAGATAGATAGATAGATAGATAATTTATTAAACACCCGTTTCCGCAGACTCTGGGTGTTGTACATACCACAGCAATAAAATAAACTAGTTAATAAAAACAGCCAATATACAACTTATAACATAATTAAAATCACAACAGTTCAATTCCATTCAGCAGTTAGTCATAAAAGGCCAGCCAGAATAAATATGTTTTGAGGCCCTTCTTAAAGGCTTCTACCGAGGGAGCCCCCTTCAGATTCTAAAAATATGTTACAATTTGTATGGTACTGTAACGTGTATATTCCCAAGAGTGCAATCACTGCATTTAACATTAAAGCAACTGTGATATATGTATATAAAAGCCGCCACACAAACTATGTTATAACATGTGTTGTATTATAAATGTGTATGGCTAAGCTTAGATTTGTCTTTGCTTTGCTCTTTAGGTTACCGCCACATTCACTTGTTGAACAAGGAGGGACACCCTATCCCTTCTGCCACTCTCTTTGTGCACATCATGATCCTGGACCAATAGGAGAGCCACATCATGGGGTCATACCCTGCAGGAAGTTGTGAATATCATCAACGTGCCAAACAAAAACAAAAAAACAATGATGAAGACACCACAGTTTGGCACTGCAAAACGTGCACTGTCTGATTTCCAGGAATAGACTTTCAGAAAGAATTAGCAAGCCTTTCCATTCAGCAGTTGCTGCTTCTGACGGTATTGGGATGCGAACACAGTTGATGCAATGAAATGGGTCCTAATGGAGTTGCTTTTTTTGCTGGCCAGTTCTAGCAAAAATTCTTCTAGGCTAATGATTGCTAATGAATGATCGATATGGGTCAGAATTGTACTGTGAATTTTATAACAGAATCAAAACTTAAATGGGGTTGCAATTTTTAAGGAATATATGGGGTAGTACCAAGGAAGTCTCCATTTCCTGGTTATCCTTTCAGAGCAAATAGTAATAGAATCCTCGAGTGTATTTGCCTTTCAGCTGAGAAATCAAGGAAGACTACTAACAAAAAAAAAGGAGTATAGCAGAGACAGTATAGTGTAGTTGTTAAGAACACAGAGCTGCAAACCTGGAGAATTGGGTTTGAATCCCACAGCCACCACTTGCATACTGTGTGATCATGAGCAAACCAATGAACTTCCCTGTACTCCCAGGACAGACCTGGAAACAAGCTTTAGCTTAGTGTGTCTTTCCTGGCCAAAAAAATGTTTTTAAGTTTTTTTAGGCCCTAGTCAAATAGCTATGAAATTCTGGGTGCAGTATGGGACAGGCATTATGGTTTTGACTGAAATTTTGATCATGTAGATTGATGTAAGGCATAATTGTGGCATTTTCAGTGAAGTCAGCTGCAGCAAATATTTGACTGTAAAAATGCAGCTTGATGAAAAGTTGTCATTTTCATACTGTGTGAAAATGACAACTTTTCATCACGCTTCGTATTTACAACCAAATGCTTGATACAACTGACTTCACTGAAAATGCCACAATTATGCCTTAGACTTCTAAACTACTGAACTTGTTTGCAGGAAAACGTAGGTTGTCACAGAAAAGGGCAATGAAGTGTGAAGAGACTCCTGAGTTACAATTGCCATTTCTCACGGTCAGGACCCATTATGGAGGCTCCATTTTTAAAACCAGTGGGGCATTCAAGAAAAAGTGACTGAAACTAGCAATAGTACCTCCCGCATTAGCAAACTGCTGGATTGGAATTTCACAAAACCAAAGGGATTTTTAACATATAGCTACTGAAGTGAGAGTGTGGGGTAAGAAACAGTACTTCCTGTTTTGAGAATTTACAGTCAGTAACAAGAGTTTACGGAGGCTTTTTTTTAACCAGACTCTATTTGAAGTAGACATCACTGAAAAAGGCACTATTAGTAAACATGGTATCAAACTGCTGAATCGGAATTTAGGAAAACTGAGGGGATTATTTACAAATAGGCACTGAAAAGTGAATGTTAGTGTGAGATATTGCACTTCCCGTTTTCCGAGCTTACAACCAGACACATCAATTTATGGAGGCTCCGTTTTGCCAACTAAACATTTATTTAAAAATACTTGACAGAAAATGGAGCAATAAAGGAGCATGTTGTTTTAATCTACCAATTTGGATTTTTAAAAAACAGTTTAGCTTTTCAACAATTTAGCTTGCAAGTGAAAGTCAGGATCACAGAATGACACTTCCTGTTTTCAGATTTACAGCCAGCCACAGGAGTTTACAGAAGCTCCATTTTGGAAACAAAGCAATTATGCACTAATACATGACATAAAATGGTATTAAAACTATATGTTTTATTAAACTGTTGAGTTGGATTTTAAAAAACAAGTTGTTTTTTTATCAAATAGGCTCTCAAGTGACACTCAGGATGTCATAATGGAACTTGCTGTTTTGTGATTTTCTTTGCTTTTTGGGGGAAGGGGATAGTATTTCTTTTGAGGATATGAACCTACATACATTTATTTTATGCAGACTCATACAAAATTTTTTACTGTAAGTGTGTGTGTGTGTGTGTGTGTGTGTGTGCCCCCCCCCCGAACACTTAACATGATATGGTCCAAGGGTCCACATGACATTCTGTACATTCCATTCCTACCCATAATAAGGTCTCTCACCACAAAAAAACAGTTATTTAAATGTAAAAAAGAATTTTACACACATAACTGTATACAGAGTTATATATAACATATATATGTACATGTGTGTATAGAATTGTTTTTTTACATTTTTTTTATGTTGGAGTGCCCATCAGTTTCCAGCCAATACTGAACTGTAGTTCAACAGTGTGAAGACACTGACTGATCTACACTGAAAGTTTTTTTGCTCTGCAAAATTCTCTGTTACTGTTAAAAATGAGCCATCTTGAATCCATCTTTGGAAGTTCCTCCAGTGAGGATAAGGAGTTTTGCGGATTTCCTGCAGTTGAGGTAAAAGTGGTAAAAGCTTTTCAAAGGGAGAATTTCACTCTTGAATTTCATACCACTTTAAGTGAGGAAGAGGATTTCCTGGGATTTTCGAAGGCCGAAATTGATGATTTCCTCACTTCAGCAGGATAATTCAGATCTGGAAGTGGACCTTGTTCACTGTGCCAAAGATTACAGCAATCCTGAGGTTGCACTGGATGACAGTTCAGATGATGAGAGGGATATGCCAGTAGAAGCACCAGAGTGGATCTCGTTGCTCTAAACAGTGATGGTCAAACCCTTCAGTGAGATCACTGGCCCTGCAACACAGCTACCTGCTGAAAAAATGGAGATCGACTTCTTCCACTTATTGTTCACTCCAGGTATTTATGATATTATGGCCGTTGAAACAAAATCGCTACAGTGAGGAACAGCAGACTGCAGCTGGCAAGCCAGACAGGAAGTGGACACCTGTGACCGCTGAGGACATGCGGATGTTTCTTGGTTTGCACGTGTTTATGCCCCTTGTCAAAGTCCTTCAGTACAGAATGAACTGGACAAAAGACAGTGTTTTTGGCCAATTTTACATTGCTAATCTAATGGCCAGGGAAGGGTTAAAAAAATGCACCAATATTTCCACATCAGTAGTAATTCCGCAAATCGCCATCATGGCCACAGGAACTACGATTGCATTTATCATGTACAAACTGTCCACAATAAAATATTGCAAGCATGCCTTTCACAATACCATCCGCACTGTGAGGTTTCAGTCGAAACAGTGGTGGGTTTCCGCGGACGTTTGGGCTTCACACAGTGCATTGCCAGCAAACCTCAAAAATATAGCATTAAGGTTTGGCTGCGAGTGGACTCACATAATGGGTATGTAAAGGAATACCAAGTGTACATGGGCAAGGTGGATGGCAACACCAAGACAGCCAGGCCTTGCAGCCCGTGTTGTGAAGGACCTGTCACAGCGATTTTATGACAAGTACCATCATATATATACAATGATAACTGTTTTACAAGTATTCAGTTGGCAACTGATCTTCCTGCCGACACATACAGTTGTGGCACAGTTCGTACGAGCCGTACTGGCTGTCCTAAGGAGCTGAACAAAAAAGCATACTCCAAAAAATCAAAAAGGTGAATACAAACAACTACAGCAGGAGCTTTGGTGGCAACAGGCTGGAAGGACAGCAAGCCAGTAGTCTTACTTTCTAGTAGTCATGACCCTACAAAAGAGGCAGCTGCTGTCATCAGGTATCGGAGGGATGGGTCACTGATGTCTGTGTCCAGTCTGGAGGTTCTGGTGGCCTACAATTAATTTATGAATGGAGTTAATGTCTCTGATCAACTGCGCACCAAATACCCCAGCCAGCGTAAATCAAATAAGTGGTGGCACTATTTGTTTTGGTTTTTATTTCACTTGTATGTCTTCAACACTTTCATTTGGTATCAGGAGTCTCCAAGCCACCAGAGAGTGACCAAGACAGGAAAACTGAAGGCTGATACACTACTGGACTTCCACAAGGGGCTCACTAAACAGCTGTTTGGTGATTACTCTGGGAGGAAGTGGAAGAGAATCCTTGCTCCAGCAGTGGATCTGTCAGCATCAAGCCAGGGGATGCATTTCCCTGTGAAGGTACCCAAATGTAGATGCAAGAACTGCAGTCAAAATAAAAAGGGGACAGAGTCTACACACATCTGCCTGGCATGCCAGGTCACCCTCTGCATGGATTGTTTTGTGGAACACTACACTACACCAGCCCCCTAAATAATAATAGTCTATATTCGCATGGTGACCAGTTTGGGTAACTGTTAGTCACTTCAAAAATAAAAGGGGGTAAAAAAAAGTAAAGTTAACATCTAATGCTTGATGTCCCAGGGTGTCACATGGCATAAAGTACATGGAGAGGGGCATCTGGTATCTAAAAACAAAAGTAATTGTGAATGTAAATAGTGTAAAATAGTAAATTGTTACTGCCCCTTAGCTTCTCTTTCCAAGTTTTTACCCTATACCCTGTGTTGTCCTAAGTTGAACAGGAATGCATGTTGGAGGGAGAGCTGAATATAGTTTTAGGTTATGTAAAAAGTTTTAAAAATGTTTAATAAATTCCCCTTAATTTTAAAAATGTTAGTATGTTTAAAAATGTTTAATAAATTAGCCTTAACTTGTTACTGATCGTGAGTGTGCTTGCTTGGGTAAAAAAAAGCACACACAGACACATAGTTTTACAGGTAAAAAATTATTTTATTGATATTCATAAAAACATTAATTGTGACTTTATATTCAATATTTTTTCACCATAATATACACATAGTAACAACTAACTTTAGCATTCATGATGAATAACAGCAGAGATGCTCTAGGTGACATGCTTCTGATTGCTGGTTGATTTCGGATCTAGCATGAGATCTTCGGCAACATGTGCCCAGCTGTGCAGTGTCGTACGCCAGATTCTTCAAGACACAGTCATCATGGGGCATAGTCTGGAAAGGTACAGTAGTACATAACACTGTTTTTCTTTGCATTTTATTTGGGCAGATTTTCTAAACAACTTCACATTTGTTTGGCATGCCAGCAAAAGCACTTCAGAACAGCCAATATTTTTTTCCCTCTCAGATTGAACACAGTAGAAGACATGCCAAACAAATGTAAATATCTGGAAAACCATTGAAGCTCCACTAAAACATACAGCAGCAAAGTTGTTCACAACAAAAAGACCTTTACAATAAGGGAAGTCAATAAGCTGTACTCAGTATAATTTTTAAAATATGGGCATCCAAAGTGTGAAATGCCTTGAAAAAACATGAACATTTTTGTAATTATATGTATATATTTTAAAAACTGTAAGGAGATCAGCTTAGTGTTTACCCTCATTGTAAAGGTCTTTTTTGTGGAGAACAACTCTGCTACTGTATGTTTTAGTGTATCTTCTATGGTTTTCCAGATGTTTACATTTGTTTGTCATGTCTGGGACTGTGTTCGTTCCGAGGGGGGGGGGAATCTGCTGTTCTGAAGTGCTGTTGTAGGCTTGCCAAACAGATGTAAATATCTGGAAAACCATAGCAGCTACACTAAAATATATAGCAGCAAAGTTGTTTACAACAAAACAGCCTTTACAATGAGAGTAAGCACTGAGTTGAACTCCTTACATTTCTTAAAATATGGGCATCCAAAGTGCGAAATGCCTTGAAAAAACATGAACATTTTTGTAATTATATGTATATATTTTAAAAACTGTAAGGTGTTCAGCTTAGTGTTTGCCCTCATTGTAAAGGTCTTTTTGTTGTGAACAACTTTGCTACTGTATGTTTTAGTGTAGCTTCTATGGTTTTCCAGATATTTACATTTGTTTGACAAGTGTGCTAATGTGCATAGAATTCTGCACACATTAATGTTCTTAGGAATATCACTGCAAAGCTGCCAGGAGTTCCCATCACCAAAATTCTAAAGGCAGAAATGGATAGAATGAGTTAACTCATTCTATCAGATGCCACCATTTTGGGTCAGGTTAAGCAATGGATGGTTCTGATGCCATATGGCGCTAATGGGTAAAATGGGTTAAGAGATGCTGGAAAGTCTTCAAACTGGCTCCTCCCACCCACACGGATGTTATAAACCTTGGCTCCACCCCAACGCCAGATCTTCCTTTCCGCTGGAAAAAGCAGGTTACCTCCTTAACACTCCCACGTTGAGTAGGCCCTAATGCTAAAATCTTTGGATTTGCTTCCAAATACTTTAAACTCTTTCGAGTTTTGTCTTCAGTTATCGATTGTGACTGCCATGGATGAAAAGTCCTCACCCAGATTTCGCTGTTGCCCATGCAGGCAGAAGATGTGTACTGACCCCCATGCCACGTGCATCTGCCTGGGCCACACCCATGATGCCTAGGCCTGTGACATTTGCTGGTTGTTTCATGTGACGGACCTTGAGGACCACCTTGCCCACCTGAAATTGGGCCACCCAGAAAAACGACATCCACTGGTCAAACCCAAGGATGCCCGTTGGGTGGTCCCCGTGGCTGCGGTGTCCGCCGAGCAGTTGGAAAAGCTCAAGGTCTTGGAGGAGGAGGAGGCGGCTCGGGCCACCACGCTGTCCTCCTTGGCCTCTGTCTTTGTTCCACTCAAATTTGGCTCCACTTACTCGGGCCCCTTCAAGGAACTGTGCCAGTTCCTCCCGACTAAATGGCAGGGTCCGTCTAGGTTGCACAGCTCCTGCTCTCACAAGAAGGAGTCAAAGAAAGAAAAGAAGACTCACCTTCGCTGTTCCTGGGCTTGGGAGCATTCTCAGTCTCAGGACTCTCAGTTTTGACCTTGATCGAAACCACATCCTTGGCCGCTGGCTTCATGGAAACCCCTGTCAGGCCAGTTGGTCGAGACACCAGCTGACAATGCGGACAAGATTTTTCTTGACCCTGTCGACTGACTGTTGTCTGAAGAGGCCAACAACTCTCACTTCAGGACTCCAGCTCTGCCTGTGACCTCTGAAGGGGCTGCTCAGCCTGCTGAGCCAGACCCTCCAGTCACCGACCCTGACCAGGAGGAGCTGTGGCACTCCCCGGTTCCCTCAGAGATCCCCCGTAAGTACCCCTGGTGGTTGAGGTCTTTGTCATCCAGTAGGTCGAGCAGATCCCACCATCATTGGCGATCCCACTCTTGACACCATGAGAAGTGGTGCTGCCGCTATTCATCTTCATCCTCGGGTGAGGAGAGGCTTCAACATAAGTTGTGTTGACACTACGAAGACCTCGTGTGGCATCAGTTGGTGTTGACCAGTGCGAAGCTGACCCTGGCTCCCACATCAGCCATTACTTGACTGTCGCTCGACAGGCCATCACTGCCGTCCCCACCGTGGCTGGTCAGTGCTGTTCCTCCCCCAGCAGAGCCGGCCACGACCATTTTGGTTTGGCCAAAGTTGACCTCTCCACCGATCCTGGTGGAGCAGCTGCCCAAGTAGCCACCAACCAGCGCCCGACTAAGAAGTCTTGGCCGGCCAAGGGGCTTCCCCATCAGCTGTCGGTCACTCTCACACCTGACTGCCCCATGCAGGTTGAGAGTGACTTGGGCGGTTGGCCACTTTATTCGGACTCCTCTGAGTCCAAGGACTCCTCGCTGCATTCCTGTCCAGTTGCTGTGGAGTCCATGGGGAGTCTCTTGACGGAGCAAGGGACCACTTCTTTCATGGGCATCCTCCGCCTCATCTCTGAGTCCACAGGGATGAAATTGAAGCCGGTCCGGAAGCGGGCTCGCTATCCCCTCACAGAAATCCTGGAAAAAGGGGACTGTCTGATGGAGGTTTTTCCCAGTGGCCAAGGCCATTGTTGGTCCAGCCCTGGAGCTGTGGCAGAGTCCCATTTCCTGCCTTGCACCCTCGACCCAGATGGCTCACAAGTATGCGGTCCCCACTGGTACCCTCTCGGGTTTCACAGAGCACCTCTTGGGCGAGGGGTTGGTGGCCATCTCCGTGTTTCGGTGCTCGGGCAATACTGGGGATCTTGACAAACCTCTGGACAGGGAATCCAAGAAATTGGATCATGCAGCCAAGAAAAGTCTATGCTGCCTCCTCACTTGGCCTCCACCAGGCGAACTCTGCTGTCATGATGGCACACTTCTTGCACGCCCTCCTGGGCTCCTTGTATGAGGTGATTCCTCATCTTCCTGTGGACCTCCAGACCACGGTCAAGCAGGTTCATGATCAGGGCTGAGCTGTAGCTAAATAGCCACTTCAAATGGCTCTGGACATGGGGAATTCCTGTGCGTGCTCAGTGGCTGCCATAGTTGCCATGCGCCATAGGGCTTGGCTGCAGATCTCGACCTTCACGGCAGACACCCAGTATAAGCTGGTGGATGTCCCATTCTTAGCCACCAACCTCTTCAGGCCGGGTGTGGAGGATCACCTACAGCACATTAAAAAGTCCAGTGCCACCCTGGACTCTGTGACATCCACTCAGAAGGACCCCAAGGGCTCCAAGCAGCAGACGTACAAGCCCTTTCGGTCCTCTACTCCTGCAGCAAAACCAGCCTAGCATCAGTCTGGCCTGCAGGCTCAGTCCTCACAACCTCAGGTGAAGTCCATGGCCTCGGTGGTCTGAAAGCCCAGAGGGAAGGGATCCGATGGTCCCTCTGCTGGGCCCACCTCCTCCAGGCCTGCTCAGTGATGGGATATGGGGTGCCTCCCTCATGCCCATCACACCATCCCTTGGTCCTCCTGTGGGGGTCTGGCTCCATCACTTCTTTTCCACCTTGTCCAATGTTACCACAGACAGGTGGGTTCTGGAAGTGGTCGGTCAGAGTCTGCCTCTGGAGTTCGAGCAGTACCCTCCCAGCCGAGCCAAGCCCCATGGGTGGATTTGGTATCCACAGACACTCTGCTCTTCAAGATGACATAGACCAGGTCCTCTGTAAGGAGGTCGAGATCAGGGTAGCGGATCCTCCGGAAAACCCAGGGTTTGTCTCCAGGCACTTCCTGGTGCCAAAGCAGATGGGGGGCTGGCGCACCATTCTCGCACTTTCAGGATGGTGACTCTGTCACAGATCATACCATCTCTCAAGCAAGACATGTGGTTTTGCTCCCTGGATCTGCAGGACACATTCTTTCATGTCCTGAACCATCCGTCCCACCAAAGTTTCCTCCACTTCCGAGATGAGAGAACCCTCTATGAGTTCCAGGCCATGCCATTTGGCCTTTCCTCAGCCTCCAGGATGTTCATCAAATGCATAGCAGTGGTAGCAGCTTACCTGAGGTGCCAGGGGTCCAGGTGTACCCCTGCCTAGATGGCTGGCTGATGGCAGGTCCCTTCAGGCAGGAGGTGGAGCAGTCCAGGGACCTGGCCCTCCAGACCTGCATCAACCTTTGCCTTCTGGTCAACAAGGACAAGTCAGAACTCATACACTCGCAGGTGATCAGCTTTATCGGGGCAGAGATCAACTCTTGCCGAGCTACCAGCGGACAAGGTGGATGTTCTCTCCTCCTTTGCCTGATCATTTCTGGTTGGGCACTTGCACCCTGCCCAGGACTTCCTGTGCCTTCTAGGTTACATGGTGGCCTGTACCAGTGTGGTCCGATGGGCCCATTGGGATATGTGCTTCCCACAATGGGAGCTGGTCAGCCAGTGGTCTCTTCACAAAGGTCACTTCAACCAGCTGGTCACTGTGACCCAAAGGATGTGGGACACCCTCCAGTGGTGGCTTGTCCCAGAGCATCTGCAGGAAGGGATCCTGTTTGTCTGCCCTCAGCCGACAGTCATCCTGATGACCGATGCCTCTCTCACAGGCCAGGTTGCCCACCTGGGGGACCACAGAGTCCTTGGGCTCTGGACCCCCCAGAAGTCTTGATGCCACATCAGCCTGCTGGAGCTCCAAGTGGTTCGGCTGGTGCTGACTGCATTCACTCCATTTATTCGGGGTCAAGTGGTCCAAGTTCAGATGGACAACACCACGACCATGTACTGCCTCAACAAGCGAAGTGGGTCGCACTCCTTGCCCCTGTGCAAGGAAGCGCTCCGCATCTGGACCCTCATGCACAACCTGGAGGCAGATCTCCTAGCCATCGATGTGGCAGGAGCCTCCAACCAGCTGGCAGATACCCTCAGCCGGGTGAGCGAGGTATCTCACGAGTGGTCTCTCCATCCAGAGGTAGTTCACAGTCTGTTCTCCCAGTGGGGCACCCCTCAGGTGGAACTGTTCACCTCTAGGGAGAATGCAAAGCTGAGGCTGTTCTGTGCCCACCCCCTCAGCAGGGCTCGCTGCAGGGGGATGCCTTCTCGAAGCCGTGGACTCCATGCCTCTTCCATGCCTCCCTATCACTTCCCTTGATCCACAGAGTGCTTCTCAAGGTCAGGAGGGACAAGGCACAGGTGATCCTGGTGGCTCCAGACTGGCCCCACCAGTTCTGGTATCCCGATCTCCTCTTCCTCAGCAACAGGCTCCCGAGGTGTCTTCCCACATGCCCGGACCTGCTCTCCATTAGTCAGGGGAAGGTACTCCACCTGGACCTTCAATCCCTGCACCTGACAGTCTGGTTCCTGAGCAGCTAGCATTCCAGGCTTTGGGTCTCTCCGAAGATGTCCTCACTGTAGTGGAGGCATCTAGATTGAATCAACCAGAATGTGCTATGCCTTCAAATGGAAGAGATTCTCCATTTGGTGTCAAGGCAAGGGGTGGACCCTTTGTCCTGTCTAGTGGCTAGCATTTTGGATTATCTGTGGTCTCTCGCCAAAGGAGGGCTTTGGTCGATGACCCTTAAGGTGCACGTGGCAGCCATCTATGCTTACCGGGCACAGGCTAGTCAGCAGTCAGTAGCACCGGAAAAAGTGGTCTGGCGCCTTTTCAAAGGCTTAGATCACATTCCCCTCCGGAGATGTGAACCACCACCATGGGACTTGTTGCTGGTTTTGGCAAAGCTCATGGGCAAGCCATTCAAACAGATGTCTCACCTGTCGTGGAAGACCAACTTCCTGGTGGCTATCACAGCATCCAGAAGGATCAGTGAGCTCCAGGTGCTTTCAGTGGAATCTCCTTACCTGGTCTTCCACAGAGACAAGGTTGTCCTTTGCCCCAACCCGAAGTTCTTCCCAAAGGTTGTGTTGGAGTTTCACCTGAATCAGGTGATGACTCTTCCAGTGTTCTTCCTGAATCACACCTCTGAGGCAGAATACAGGCTCCATGCTTTGGACCTGAGGCGAGCGCTCACTTATTATAAAGAGCGCATGGCTGGAGTTTGGGGAGAGGTTCATCAACTGTTTGTTACCTGCATTGAAGTCGCATCTGGCAGATTTGGCAGGTGGATCATATTCTGCATTGATCTCTGCTATAGGTTGGTGGGTAGGGAGCCTCCCGGAAGGCTAAGGGCTCATTCCAACTGCCATACCGCTGCAGCAGTGGTTGCCTCTAGGGACGTCTCTAGCCAGGAAATCTGCAGGGCTGCTACCAGGAAGTCAGCACACACCTTCATTTCCCATTACCACATTGACCTTGAGTCATGCTGGGATGCTGGTTTTGGGGCCTCAGTTCTCCAGTCATTATTTCCTAAGTAGGGAGTGTGCGCCTTGCCTCCCTCCTCCTGGAGAAATGCTAGCAGTCTGCCAGACGTGTGGCTAGAACATCATATCCATATCCCTAGAAACACAGGTTACTCACCTGTAACAGTAGTTCTAGGAGTGGTATATGATGTTCATCCACACGGACCCACCCGACCAGTAACCAGTTACTCCAGTTTTTAGAAAAATAACTAAGTTATTAATAAACATTGGTTGTGTAAATACAGAAGTAATATTCAGGTATTTACACTATTTACATATAGTCAAACAACAGTACACATAATAGAATTACAAAAGAAAACTTGCACACTTGTGCAGGTAAATGCTTTTATCTTTCCTACCAGTTATAAGGCCTTCTATCCTTAAAGTCCACAATACTCTGTTACCTTAAGTGTCTCTCTAGAGACACACATTCTGACTTTCTCCTTTAGACCCACTCACATGGATACCCCAGCAAAAAGAGAGTGTGAACAGAACTGGGTTAAAGCTCTCTCCCCCTGGTGCCTTGGTCAAGCGAGTCTGTGACATCACTGCCCTGTTCCCAAATTCATCCGATTGGTTGAAACCACTCGAGACTTAGAATTGTAGGTGACACCTACCTTTTGATATTATTTAACCTCTGACTCTCAGAAACCCAACTTCTCCTCAAAGATTACGTAGCATCTGAAAGAATAAGGCTGTGTTCCACTGAGACCAAGACCCTGGCTAGACTACACAGCTTAAAATGGTTACATCGGTTAAACTGTTTTAAGTCTGCCTAACCCATCCTTTTTGGACAGTGATGTGCAATACCAGATCAATGAGGAATAAGACCACTATTTTAGCAGACTTTATTTCAGATTTCTCAGTCAATCTGGCTTGCATTAATCAGACCTGGCTTGTGATGATGCTGGCCCGGTATTGGAGTTCGTCATCCTAGCTGGGTTCTCTTCAATTCACTGCTCGAGGAGGAAAAGCAGGCGGGGTTGGGTGACTTTCAGTTTTAGATTGGAACTGAACCTTGTGGTGCATCCATTTGAGGGTATCTCATCATTTGAATGCATGGCTGTGGGTGGGGTGCAGGCCGCACAATCCTACTCATACTGGTTTCCAGGGCGAGAGGGGGATTGTCTTCAGGAAATCACAGACTTTGTTGCTGACAGATTGTTGTAATCTCATAGGTGCCTTATTCTGGACAATTTTAGTGCTTGAGTTGATGATGAACTCTCACATTTTGGGCAGGATTTCCTCCAGAGTATGGAATTCCTGGGCCTTGCACAAGGTGTACACTTCTGCAACCCACAGCAACATGGCAATGCCTTGGACTTGGTATTCTCTCCGGGGCTCGAGGTAACTGATCCCAAGATTGTTATGGTCAGTTGGTCTGATCACTGCACTATCAGGTTCTCTTTTGTGGACCCCCCTTTTAGTCCAACCCCTGTAGAGATACTGCAGTACTGTCCTTTACATGGACAACTTCAAGAGGGACTCTTGGTGGTGCTGGATACATTGGGTAACATGGTGTCATGCACAAGGTTTGGAGGAAGATGTGGTGACTTAATAAGGCCACTAAGACAGCCCTAGATCTTGGACATCTACTTGTGCATGCCCATTGGCTTCATGTCTTGGATCACCATGGGACAATGGCAAGTTAAGGGAAATGAAAGCACAGGGGGCAGAGGTAGGAGCATTGTTGGAAGAGATCCAGGGCTCCAGAGGACAAACACTTTGGCTACTCACTACAGTGAGTACCAAGGATAATCACCTGGATAAAGGCAGAGTTTCTGTTTAGGGAGACTGCTGCTGGGAGGAGTTGACCAGCTCATCTTTTCCAGACTGTGGACAGGCTAGCCCATGAAGGCATTTTCACTTGTTAAATGTGAGGACTTTGCTCTATTCTTCTCAGACAGAGTGTCCTCCATCCGGGCTGGGATCTCACCAAGTGGGTCATGGCAGCCCAGCAAGGTTGAGCCTTCATGTCTACGATGCATTTGGTTGTCATGGGAAGAGTCTGGAGCAGTGACAGTGGAAGAGGTTAGTGAGGTGATCTTGAGGCTGAGGCCAACATTTTGTGAACTGAATCCCGGTCCAATGCAATTACTAGTGAGTTCTGCTGAGCAGCTGAGTCCAGTGTTCATTGAGATTGTCTGGTCCTCCCTATCAGAGGGAGTTTTTCCAGCTGCATTGACAGATGTACTGGTGAGGCTCCTTCTAAAGAAGCCTCCTTTAAAACCAAATGTCTTGGCGAATTACCCACCAGTCTCTAACCTGCCCTTTTTGGGTCAGTTTTGAGAAGGTGGTTCCATTCAGCTCAAGATATACAGTACCTCACTGCCTTTGACATCTGGGAGCCTCTCCAGTCTGGTTTTAGGTCCAGGCATAGCACAAAAATTGCACTAGTCAGGGTGCACAGTGACCTACTCAGAGCAAGGGACAGAGAAGAATGGTCAATTGTCGTTCTCCTCAATCTCTTGTCAGCCTATGACACCATGGACCAAGGGCTGTTATTGGATTGGCTTAGGGAGTATGTCAGGCTCACTGGCAAAGTCATCTGCTGGTTGGAGTCCTATCTCAGTGGCAGGACTCAGAAGGTGATGTTGAGAAGGTTTTCCTCGTCCCCGATGATTTGCCTTGTGGCGTACCCCAGGACTTGGTCCTTTCACCCATGTTGTTTGCGGTGTACATGCTGGGAGTATCATTAGGCAGCATGACATTCAGTTTTACTTCTGTACAGATGACACTCACCTCTGTTTGTCATTGCACCCAAGACACTAAGTGCAGTTGATGTGCTGAATAGGTGCTTGGTCGAGATCCAAGATTGGAAGTCATCGAGTTAGTTAAGACTCAACCCAAAAAAGACTGATGTGCTGGTGTTTAAATCAGGTCGAAGGAGAGGACTGTTTGCTACTGAGAAGGAGAGGGGCTTTGGCTTGGCTCTTCTGGGCTTTTGGCTGCCACAAAGATGAAAAATCTGGGAGTCATTCTGAACGAGGGCTTGATATTTGGGGCTCAGATGTCAGCAATAGTCTAAAAGAATAAGTTACAGTACTCACTTGTAACTGTAGTTCTAGGAGTAGTACATGGTTCACATCCACACACTGGCAGTTCCACTGGAATGCTATTATGAGGAGAATGTCTTTAAGCTAAGCCAGATACACCACCTGGGTATATCCCTGATTCTTCACCACGACTTCAGATCTCGCACGCTAGAAGCACGATCAGGTGCCACTTGCCGGGGGAGGCTAGGTGGATTGGGTGGGTGTGAACCATATACCACTTTTAGAATGATGATTACAGGTGAGTAACTAACTATCCTAAAGGTGTGAATATCATTCACTTATTCACACTCGGGCAGACTCCTAGCAATTTTCTAGGAGGAGGGGGCAAGGCACACACTCCTAACTGGAGAACAGAGACTAAAGAACTGAGGTCCCAAAACCCACATCCTGGCGTGAATCAAGGTTGATGTGGTAATGAGAAATAACAGCGTGTGCTGACTTCCTGGTAGCAGCCCCTACAGATCTCCTATGTGGAGACATCCCTGGAAGCAGCTACTGAGGCAGCGGTATGTCTGGTGGAATGAGCCCTAATCCCTATAGGAGGCTCCTGGCTAGCCAACTATAACAGAGGTCGATGCAAGATGTGATCCACCTTGCAATCATCCACTTTGCTGCTAGTCTGCCAGGTGCTGCTTCAGTGTAGGTGACAAACAGCTGGTAAGCCTATCCCCAAACGCCAGCCAAATGCTCAACGTAGTAGGAGGGCACTCTCTATAGGTCCAGGGTATGAAGCCTGTGGTCGGCTTTTGAAGATGGGTTGGTAAAATATACCATTAAGTTAGTCACCTGGTTAAGGTGAAACTCCAGTACCACCTTCGGGAGGAACTTCTGGTTAGGGTGAAGGACAACTTTGTCGAAGAAGAAGACCAGATAAGGAGAGTCCACCAAGCGTGCCCATAGCTCCTAATTCCTTTTGTTAGACACAGTTGCCACCAGGAAGGCAGTCTTCCACAACAAGTGTGATAACTCACACCTATGCATTAGCTCAAAAGGCCTGCCCATGAGCATAGCCAAGACCAGCAGTAAGCCCCATGGTGGAGCTGGTTCACGCACTGGAGAGGACAAGTGGTCGAGGCCCTTGAAAATGTGGCTGACCACCTTCTGCTGGGTCATCATCGGCATACTGGACCATGTCCAGTAAGCAGAGATGGTTGTCAGGTGTACCTTAAGGGTCGTCACTTGCAGTCTCGGTTGGAAAAGGAACCAAAGATAATCCAGGATGCTAGCCACAGGGCAGGCAAGGGAATCAAGCTCCTTGCCCTAACACTAAATGGAAGATCTCTTCCACTTAAAGGCATAGCACTTATGAGCTGATTCCTTCCTGGAGGCCTTCACAATGTGGAGGACATCCTCAGAGAGACCCAAGGCCTTGAACTCTAGCCACTCAGGAACCAGGTTGCAAGGTGCAGAGACAGAAGGTCTGGGTGCAGGAGTGTCCCCTAAAGTCTGGACAGCAAGTCTGGGTGGAGAGGCAGTTGCTGCGGAGACCTGCTGCTGAGGCTGAGGATGTCCAGGTACCAGAACTGCCGAGGCCATTCTGGAGCTATCAGGCTCATCTGCACTTTATCCATCCTGACCTTGACCAGTACTCTGTGGTTCTGGGAGAAGGGAGGAAAGGTGTGCATGACCCCTGGGATTCAGGGCCTCGAGAAGGATCCCCATCAGTGTCCCAGACTGTGGGGTAGGCACAAAACAGCTTCAGTTTGGCATTCTCCTGGGAGGAGAATAGGTACACCTAGGGTGAGCACCACAGGGAGAACAGGTGGTTCACCACCTTCTGATTCATATACCACTCATGCAACATCTCTCCTACCCAGCTGAGAGTGTCTGCTAGTTGATCTCCCCTGTGACATGAATCGCCAGGAGACCTGTACCCAGGCTGCACACAAGGGTCCAGGTGCAGAGTGCCTCCTGACATGGGAAGGGAGTGTGTGTCACCCTGTCTGTTCAGGTAAAACTTGTTCATGATGTTTGGACCTGAAAGACCTGATCCCTGACTAGTGGAGCAAATTCCTTCAGAGCCAGGTGCACTGCATAGAGCTCCAGCAAGTTTATGTGGTGATGGGACTCCCAGGGCAACTAGATCCTGTTGGCTGTATGGTCTCCCAGGTGTGCTTCCGATCCTACCAGAGACACATCCATCATTAATGTGATGGGTGGTTCTGAGCAAAAAACAGGATTCCTTCCTCCAAATGTTCCAGGACAAGTCACCACTGGATGGCATCCCACATCAGCTGGATCA
The DNA here is from genome assembly GCA_016271365.2 of Neoceratodus forsteri. Lineage (NCBI taxonomy): Eukaryota > Metazoa > Chordata > Ceratodontiformes > Ceratodontidae > Neoceratodus > Neoceratodus forsteri. The sequence continues at coordinate 1,429,615,777 of CM057456.1, forward strand.
CTGTGACCAGCGGGTCCAAGTGGCCTAGGCACTGGGACCAGTGACAACCCAGTTCCCCTCCCAGTGCGGCTAGCAGACCACACTAATGCAGGAAGCCATGTACCCCAAAAGCCATAGAAAATCCCAGGCAGGGTGCAAGAGCCCAAGCTGAAATGATCAGACAAAGGAGGTAAGATGATGTGCCCGGTCTGCTGATCTCCTGCTTCAGTACCAGTTTGGACTTTTTCAGATTAACCAGCAGGCCCATATCTCAGCAGATCAGGAGCCAGGTCTGTGGATCTCGCCATGGCCTCTGGATGGACTGGTTAACAGCCAGTCGGCCAGGTAGGGTTACACTCTGAACCCCCCCAGTGCTGCAGGTGGGCCACCACTACTGCCATTCATTTGGTGAAGACCCTGAGTGTAGATGAGAGGCCAAAGGACATGACTTGGACTGGTACAGGTTCCCTTCTGCTCAGAAACAGAGATACCAGTGGTGGAACTCATGAACTGCAATGTGGGAGAACACATCCTGGAGGTCCAGGAAGCAAAACCATACATTTTGCTCCAGAGATGGCATAATCTGACTCAGTCACTATCTGGACCTTGTGCTTCCACACATACTGGTTGAGATCATGCAGATCCAGTATGGGGCACCAGCCCCCAATCTTTTCTGGACTAGGAAGTGCCTGGTCATCTAACACTGACTGGCCAGTACATCCGGGAGCTGAGCGATGTCCTCCATGAGGGTGGACTGCATGTTTTAAGACACCTCAGACTCTCAAGGGTCTTGGAGGCAGTAGGGTAGGAGACCCTCAAGGTCTAGAGACAGTCCTCTGCCCATTACCTCCCACACCTACTTGTCCATTGTAATAGCAGATCAACATGGGGAGAAGTGACGTAGCTGGCCTCCAACAGGAAAAACGATCAGGGAAGTGACAGGTAGAGGGACAGTGTCCCCCAAACCATCACTGGGTAGCTTTTGCAGGGACACCAGCAGCTGCTGTCAGAGGGACACCACTACTCCTGCCCCCCCCTTTATCCCCAGACATCGTCTTGGGGCACCAGACCTGAAACTGCTCCTGCTGGAGCTGCTGTTGGGGAAGCAATGACTGAATGGACTAATATTGAAAAGCCTTGTTTTTTTTTTTTTGTATTTTCTCCTTCTCCATCGGAGCTGGCAGGTGGCTTTGGCCCCTCCCTTGGCAGGGACTCATCTCCAGTGGCCTATCCCCGCACCTGCTCCAACTGGCCATCCCCCATGAGTTGGGCCCCCCCTCATGACAGGGCCAGTGGCGAGGGGTGCCGGCCTTCAACCACTTCCGGAAGCCAACATCTAGTTTGCCAGGGGGAGGTATGGGCACAGCCCACCATCACAGAGCCTGCCAGCTCCATCCTTTTCCATTTTTTTCCCAGACCCATACATGTCCTATGTGCAGAGTGACTGTCTCCACCTCCGTGGAGGCAGTCTTACACCCTGTGCGTGGGTCCACCCTAGTCTAGCATCACACCTGTGCCGACACCCAGCTTCTGCTGGGTGTCAGTCTACAGCACACACTGAGTCCCCCCCCCCCCGAGGAAGGAGAGCTGTCAGCGGATGTGCAAGCCTTCCTTGCCTCAGCTGACCTGAGTCCATTTCTGAACCCCGGTCACCAGCGTAGCGCAAGGTAAGGTGTCCAGCACCTCAGCCCTCTGCACCACCGGATTGGCTGAAAAGCCAGTTTTTAAGTTTTTTTCTTCTGGGATGAGGTCACAGATCCAAGGCTGGGATTATACTTCTCAGTCCGGGTGAGATGCCCTTTCACCTCAAGGTCAAAGAGGTCAGTGCCCAGGAAAGGGACATCAGTTAGCTTCTGTTTGGTGCATGCCTTGAAGGTGGACAAATGCAGCCAGGTCCTATGATGTATGGATACGGCTGCTGCCACTGCACATGGGCAAGAATCGTCCATGTCCAAAGCTGGCTGGAGCTGGGGTTTAGCCAGTAATTGACCTTGGTCTTTGATGAGCTCCACAGCCATTCACTGCTTTGGATGGAGATGGGGAGGACTGCATCCAAAATTCCCATCAGGAAATGACCATAGTTAGCCATCATGATGACAGAGTTAGCCTGTTGGAGACCTAGAGTGGCCACAGTGTATACCTTTTTAGCAGCATGGTCAATCTTATGGGACTCCTTGTCCAGAGGCTTGTCCATGCCCCACTGATGTCCAGATTTACAGAACACCAAATCTATGACCAGACCTTTGGACGAAGGGTTGTCCAAAAACACTGAAAGGGAGCCCGTAGGAACTGTGTACTTGTAGACCATATGGACTGAGGGTGCTGGCTGGATGCTGCCAAAGCTTCAGGACCGGTCCCAAGATGGCCTCAGCCACCAGGAAGGCAGGCCCTGGGAATTCATCCTAGTTTAAAATGTCCATGGGACAGTACTTAGTCCTCTTGTGGACTGGCATAAGCAGGATAGACGTGGGCTCTGAAATAAGTCAGAGCAGCCCACCGAAGGAAACTGGGCCATGCATGGTGTAAGGCTCCTTAAGCAAGCTATGACCAAAGAGTTGAGTCCCTGAGAAGGCCATAGAGGTAGACTCCTGATGAAAAGTAGTCCAATGACCCCCTGAAGATGGCCTTTGGCTACTGATGGCCATGGACCTTGCGGGAATCCTCAAATGGGGTGATCCTAACTGACAACTGGTCTGGCAACCTGGTGGCTGAACAGCTGGCCTCCTTGGTTAGAGTGTCAACTGGCAGCTGTCAGGATGGCAGCTCCACCCTAATTAGGGGAGAAGCAGTTGTGGGGAACACCTGTGGAACATGGACCAGCATGGCAACCACTGGCGGCTTCCAGGGAACTGAGGGACTTGGGGTAGAGCCATGCCCTTCCCCACACTGGCCCACTGCTGCCAGAGGAAATCCTTGTAGCACAGGCACATCTTATTCCAGTGGCTCTTCTCACCAGACGATGATGAGATTGAGGAAGATGGCGGCACCTGCTGGTTGAGTGGGATTGAAAGTGCAAGCACCTCAACTGCAACCTCGACCAGCCAGCCAACAGCAAGAAGGGCCTTCCTACAGTTGGCTGTATATGACATGCCTACCGACATTGGGCAACATAGGCATCAAACTCCTGACCCTCAGTGGAGGCTGGTCCTAGAAGGATCAGCCAGGAGCACTGATCAGTCCATATGCTCCTGAGTGAGGATTGGGAGCACCGAAGTCTGCAAGACTGACTCCTTGGCCTCTTCCAACAATGGACTGACAGGCTCAAGAAAAATCCCAATGGCCTGGTCAACCAGAGTCAAGGGCGACTGGCTCAACAGTAGAGCCAAAGAGCCTTTGACCTGCCTGCCCTGCCTCTCAGCCAAGGGGCGCTAGACAGCTGTTGAGCGGTTGGGCAAGCTTGGGGACTGGGACGACCTTAATCACTCTCCATCCCATGACTGGCGCCAACAGTGGTTGGATTTTGAACCATGGAGAGCAGGGTTCTGCTCCAAGGTCTGGTGGGACAGGCACATGTTACAGAACTGACCCATGAAAGACCTTCCGACACTGGCCCCAGGGAACAGTGCCAAGACCAAGGAAGTGCCCACTGCAGCAGCCACTGCTTCTGCCTCAAGGACTGCAAGCTGCTCTGTAGATCTGGCCACAGCCATTGGCTTCTTGTGACCCAAAGGGTGGTCCTTTGGATCCCTTTCCAAAGACCAACCCAGTGCTTCCTGTCCTCGAGGGACTCCAGAAGTCTGGATAAGCGCAGTTTGCAACTGGCCATGTCATGTTGCCTACCCAGGCAGTACACGCATGTGTCATGCAGATTGGTGACTGACATCTTCAGCTGGCACTGAAAACAGAATTTGAGTGCTGGTTTCTTATGTTCCATCATTAGTCCAGAGATCGAGTCAAAAGAACTTTGAAACTAGTCGAAAAAAATGGAGTTCATCAAAAAGAAGTTTCACTGATGGCGCAGAAAATCCTAAGTAGGGGCATGAAGGAGGTGACTTGTTCTTCCAGCAGAAAGAAAGATCTGACGTCATGGGGTGGATTCAGGAGATTTACCACCCACGTGGTGGGAGGAGGAGTTTAGTTTAAAGATGTTCTGGTCAGTAACCTCATTCCAGTGGAACTACCAGTGTGTGGATAAGTGAACCATATCCATGCCCCTTTTACCATCTGAGGAACATCCACCAGACTAGCTCTCTTAGCTCCCCTGGAGACTTAGTGACACTGGTACACATGTTTGTAATGTTGAGGCTTGATTACTGCAATGCTCTGTACCTCTTGGTCAGTGTAGGTATGCTACTGCGCCTGCAGCTACTGCTGAATGAAGCTGCTATGTTCCTGACTGGCCTTTGAAAGCGGTGTCATGTCTCCCTAGTTCTGTGGGAACTGCATTGGCTGCTGGTTAAGTGGTGTAGCTGTGAGTTGGGCTACTACCTCATAAGGCCCTACATGGGCAAGGCCCGGGCTATCTGCCAGACCTTCTACATCCTTGTGTGTCCTCATGCCCTTTCTGCACCACAGAGTAGGTCCTCTTTGTAATACCCAGGGTGAGATTAAAAACCTTCAGATGACCAGGCTTTCAAGGTAGCGAGCCTGGTCTTGTGGAACTCTTTCTTGAGAGCCCCAAGGGAGGTTGTCTCAGTGGAGGTCTTTAGAAGTAGGGCTAGGCAAAGCCAGTGTGGATTTGGATTTGCCTGGTTCCAGGCTGAGTTTGCAATTGGATTTACAAAGGATTTGGATTTGCCAGATTTGTCCTATATGTATAATTTAAGGAAAAAAAGGTTTATCTAGAGAAAAGCACCAGAAAACATCAAGAAGTGGCAGTAGTATTAAAAGGGGATCCACTGCATCCTGCTGTTTAAAATGGGTTAGTTTCTGACCAGCCTGCTTGGGAAACAACCAAACAGCAGTGTGCAAAATGAAACTGCATATCTGGAACCCGCCTTCCCACCTTTACGAAGGCAGTGTAAATTTAAGGCAAATTAAACAAATGTTAAATTAAATTAAAAACATTCCTCTCAATTAAAAAAATTCCTATCGGAGCTTCTTCGTTCCACTCAACCTGGGCTTCGGGAGGCAGTACAGTGCAGTCAAATCTGGTGACATCCAACAGACCAGACCTGGGTTTAAACCCCACAGCTTCCACCTGCATGCTGTGTGACCCTGAGCAAGTCACTTAACTTCCCTGTGCTCCCAGGTCGCACCTGTAAAAAAGCTTTCAGCTTTGCGTACTACTCCTGGTTAAATAACTAAAAAAAAAAAAAAAATGTAGCAAAGCAAACAAATGCCTCAGATAATTTTACATTTGTAACATTATTGATAGAATCTAATGTTTGTTCTAGGAGCATGGATATGTTGTTCATCCACACTCTTTGGCAGGTCCCCTTCCCCATTATGATCTACCAGAAGTCTTCAAGATGGCTTCTCCCACCCACCCAGATGGTATATACCTCGCTCTGCCCCATGACACCAGATCTTCCTTTCCACTGGAAGATTCAGGTTGCCTCCCTCATGCTCACGCATTTCGTAGGCCCTGGCTTTCAAACCTTTGGTTTTACTGAAAATGTGCATTGTTCGAGTTAGCAATCGCAAGTTTGTTGCTTCGATAATGGAAGACAAGTCTTCCCCCAGGTTTCTACTCAGAGCCTCATGCCAGAAGATGTCGTGACACTGCTCCTACACTGCGGCATCTATTGCCTCAGTGTCGACCATGACACCTCTTCGTGCAGTATGTGTTTGGCTTTTCATCCCAACGTCCTCTACGACAGTCTTGCACGCCTAAAGCTTTGGAGGCTGGAAAAGAGGAACCCACCGGTGAAATCCAAGGAGGCTCGGTGGATGGTTTCCATGGCTGCAGGATCCTCTGAGCAGTTGGAAGGCATGCAGTGTTTGAGGAGGAAGCGGCTCGTGCTGCGGATTCCTATCGGAGCTTGTTCGTTCCACTCAACCTGGGCTCCACCTTCTCGGTTTCCTTCCGGGAGATGTGCCAGTCTCTCCTGACCAAGGGAGATGCGCCTGCACGCTCACACTCCTCTCAATCCCGTAAGTGGGAGAAGGACCCAGGATCATCTTCATCTCGACAGAGATGTCCTTGGGAGTGGGAGATATCTCAGTCCTGAGAGCATGCAGTCTCGACTTCGGTCGAGATCGCTTCTTCGGCCGCTGGCTTTTCAGCTTTGCGTCTTGTCAGTCGATTGAATTATCTGTCAATGAGGTAGAGATATTGATCATTCCTATTGATCCAATATTGCCGACTCCGGTCACTATTCCCTCGATCAAACCCCTAATCTGGTCTTTCCAGATGATGAGACCAAGCCTGCTGGGACTCCAATCGAAGTTGTGGTCCCTGATCCTGGGAAATCACCAGTCCCACCAGTGTCTCCTGATCAACTGAGTCAGCCCACCCAATCTTGATCAAGGTCTCAGACCCCCTCATCCAACAGGCTGAGGAAGAGTCATAAGCACTCTAAAAAAAGGTGATGCCATAGGTCGTCTTCGTCCTCCTTGGATGAGGAGATGCTCCAGCGGAAACTCCGACAGTGCCACGAGGACCTCATGTGGCAACAGCTGATTTTGACCGGGCACAAGCCCACCCCAGCTTCTACAGTGGCCATTACTTGGCTTTCACCTCCTAGGCTGAAGCCGACTCCTTCAGAACCGATCAGATCGGTTCCTCAACCCATGGAGCCAGCAAAACTACCTGTTCGGCCAAAAACAGTCTCTCCACCGATCGTGGTGGAACCACCGCCCAAACAGCCTGTGGGAGGGGCTCCTTCCAGGAAGACAGACCAGAATCGGGCTCTCCTAGCATTGGTCAGTCACGGTCACCCCGGACCACCCTCAGCAAATTGAAGGTGACCTGGGCGGTAGGCCCTTATACCCTGATTCCTCTGATTCAGATGTCACCGGCTTGCATTCACATCCAGGCGATGATGAATTGACCATTGGCTTAGAAACTGAAGAAAGTCTCTCGTCTTTTCAAGGGATCCTTCACCTCATCTCTGAATCTACAGGGATGCCCCTGGAGCCAATCCAGAAAAAGGTGGAGTACCCTCTTACGGACATCCTTAAGAGAGGGGATACCCCGATGGAGGCCTTTCCTGTGGCTGAGGCCATTGTTGGCCCAGCCCTAGAACTGTGGCAGCATCCTGCCTCTTGTCCAGCTCCGTCTGCCCACATGGCCCGCAAGTACGCGGTACCCATGGGGTCCCTCGCAGGGTTCACAGAACACCCTTCGGCCGAGAGCCTGATGACCACCTCTGTGTTCAGGCATACTGGCAGTTCTGCCGACACTGACCGACCTCCTGATAAAGAGTCCAAGCTTTTGGATTATTCAGCCAGGAAGGTATATGCGGCTTCCTTCTTGGGCCTTCGTCAGGCAAGTCTGGCCGTCAACATGGCACACTTCTCTCACACCCTTCTGGGGTCACTAGATGAAGTCCTTCCACATCTCCCCACGGACATGCAGACCACAGTCAAGCAAGTTCAGGATCACGACCAAGCTGTCGCCAAAGAGCGGCTTCAGACGGTCCTGGACATTAGGGATTCTTGTGCTCACTCGATGGCTGCCGCAGTTGCCTCTCGCCGCAGGGCTTGGCTGAGGCTCTTCTCCTTCTGGCGGACACCCAGCAAAAACTAGCTGATGTGCCCTTCCACGGGACTGACTTGTTCAGCCCAGGAGTGGCCGGTCACCTTCAGCACACTGAGCAGTCCATGCCACCTTGGATACTACTTCTGCCAAGAGTTCATTGGGCAAGAACCAGCAGAAGAAAAAGAAGAAGCCTTTTTGGCACTCTTCCCCTGTGGCTCAGCAGTCCTCCTTTCAAGGAGGACAGCTGCACCAGCATCAGCAGCAGGCTCAAGCTTGGCACCCTAGGCCCAAGCCTGTACCCCAACAAGCCCATAAAGGAGGCTGAAGCTCAGGCCCTGGAGCCTTCTCCTCCTCCAGGCCTGCTCAGTGACGGGGCAGGGGCTGCCAACCCCTCTCTCATCACACCTGCTCTGGGTCCTCCCATGGGGGGCCAACTCCACCACTTCCTTTCCACCTGGTCCATTGTCACTTTGGACAGGTGGGTTCTCAAAGTGGTCAGTTAGGGACTGCCTCTGGAATTCAAGCAGTATCCTCCCAGCCAAGCCAAGCCCCTCGGGAGGAAAGATTATCTGCTCAGACCCAGTCAGCTCTTCAAGACGACATTGCTCAGCTCCTCCTCAAGGAGGCAGTATCTCCAGCGGTTAATCCTCCAGCAGACCCAGGCTTTGTCTCCAGGTACTTCCTGGTGCCCAAGCAGACGAGGGGCTGCTGCCCCATTCTAGATCTGCACAACCTGAATCAATATCTCAGGTCACGCGCCTTTCAGATGGTCACTCCATCCTAGATCATACCATCCTTGGAGTGAAACATGTGGTTCTGCTCACTGGATCTGCAGGACGAGTTCTTTCACATCCCAATCCATCCATCCCATCAGCGGTTCCTCCACTTTAGGGTTGAAGGGACCCTGTATGAGTTCCGAGCCATGCCGTTCAGCCTGACATTGGCCCCACGGGTCTTCACCAAATGCATTGCAGTGGTGACAGCCCATCTCCAGCATTGGTGGGTCAGGATTTACCCCTACCTTGATGACTGGCTCCTAGCAGGTTCCACCCAACAGGAGGTGGAGAGGTCCAGGGACCTGGCCCTCCAGACCTACTCTCAGCTCGGCCTCCTGATCAATGAGGCCAAGTCGGAACTCGTGCCTTCTCAGGTGATGGGCTTCATCAAGGCAGAGCTCGGCACCCGATGACCAGGGCAGAGGTTCTTTCCTCCTTTTCCCAATCATTTCTGGTTGGGCACTTGCGCCCTGCCCGGGACTTTCTGCATCTTCTGGGTTACATGGCAGCATGCAGCTCAGTGGTCCATTGGGCCTGGTTGCACATTCGCTCCCACCACAGTCATTTCGACCTGCTGATCACTGTGACCCAGAAGATGTGGGACACTCTCCAATGGTGGACCGCCCTAGACCGGTTGCAGGTAGGGATCCCATTTGTCCACCCCAAGCCGACGGTTGTCCTCACGATCGATGCCCCTCTCATGGGCTGGGGAGCCCACATGGAGACAAAAGGGCCCATGGGCTCTTGACCCCCGAGGAGTCCCGATGCCACATCAACCTGTTGGAGCTCAGAGTAGTCAGACTGGCACTGTCAGATTTCACTCCTCAGCTTCGGGGTCAAGTGGTTCAAGTCCAGATGGACAATACCATGACCATGTACTACCTCAACAAACAGGGCGGCATGCACTCCCGTCTGCTGCGCAAGAAGGCGATCCGCATCTGGACCCTTGTGAGCTGATTGGAGGTGGATCTCCTAGCCATCCATGTGGCAGGAGCCTCGAACCATCTGGTAGATGCTCTCAGCCGCTTAGGCCAGACATCCCACGAGTGGTCTCCATCCAGAAGTAGCTTACAGCCTGTTCTCCCACTGGGGCAAACTGATGGTGGGCCTGTTTGCTTCCAAGGAAAACACCAAGCTGAGGTTGTTTCATGCCCGCCCCCTTCAGCAGGGCTCACTGCAGGGGGATGCCTTCTCAAGGCCGTGGACCCCAGGCTTCCTCTACACTTTCCCTCCATTTCCCTTGATCCACAAGGTGCTCCTCAAGGTGAGGAGGGACAAGGCAAAGGTGATCCTGGTAGGCTCAGACTGGCCGCGCCAGTTCTGGTATTCAAATCTCCTCAGCCTCAGCTGCAGGCCCCCGGAGTGGCTTCCAGCACGCCTTGACTTGATATGACTCAATCACGGGAAGGTTTTCCATCAGGACCTTTAATCCCTGCACCTCACAGCCTGGTACCTGAGCGGCTAGCATTCCAGGCTTTGGGCCTTTCCAAAGATGTCTACACCATGGTGGAGGCATCCAGAAAGGAATCGGCCAGTAAATGTTATGCCTTCAAATGGAAACGGTTTTCCATTTGGTGTCAGGACAAGGGTCTGGACCCTCTGTCCTGTCTAGTGGCTAACATTCTCCACTACCTTTGGTCTCTCTTCAAAGGGGGTCTTTGGTCATCGACCCTTAGGGTGCACCTGGCAGCCATCTCTGCTTACGGATCAGCCAGCGGTGGTGCAGGAGACAGTGGTCAGGCGCTTTTTCAAAGGCCTGGATCACATACCCCCTCCAGTGCGTGAACCTCCACCTCCGTGGGATCTACTGCTGGTACTGGGAAAGCTCATGGACAAGCCATTCGAACTAATGCACAAGTGTGCCTTGTCACACTTGTCATGGAAGATGGCCTTCCTGTTGCCTATCACGTCTGCCAGAAGGACAGAGGAGCTCCAGGCTCTTTCGGTGGACTTCCCTTATCTGGTCTTCCATAGGGATAAGGTTGTCCTATGCCCCCACCCAAAATTCCTTCCGAAGGTGGTGTCAGAATTTCACCTTAACCAGGTATTAACCCTGCCAGTATACTACCCTAATTATACCTCAGAGGCCGAGTATAGGCTCCATACCTTGGACCTGAGATGAGCTCTCTCCTATTACAAGGAGAGGACGGCAGAAATTCAGGGAGAGGCTTGCCAGCTGTTTGTCACCTACACTGAAGCTGCTTCTGGCAGACCTGCAGCCAAATGGACTTTTGCAAGATGGATCACATCATGCATAGGTCTGTGCTACGAGTTGGTGGGCAAGGAGCCTCCCAGAGGGATAAGAGCTCATTCTACCCTCCATACTTGCAGGGACATCCCTATCCAGGAAATCTGCCGGGCTGCTACCTGGAAGTCAGCAAACACCTTCATCACCCACTACCACATCGACCTTGAGTCACGCCGGGATGCTGGTTTTGGGGCCTCAGTTCTCCAATCTCTGTTCCCTAAGTAGGGTGTGTGCACCTTGCCTCCCTCCTCCCAGAGAACTACTAGGAGTCTGCCAAAGAGTGTGGATGAGCAATATATCCACGCTCCTAGAAGAAAACATTACTTACCATAGTAACCTTGTTTCTTCTAGGGGAATCTTACTGTATTCTGATGAGTGCAGTCTGGTCTCACCATAGGACTGCCCCGGAGCTGAAATGGTTAATAGAACCTATGCTAATAGTGGAATGTTAGGCTCAAGCTCGGTTTTCAAATCATTGTCCCTGGTTGCACTTCCTGCAATCGTCAGATTCTTACAAAGCATGCAGAAGCTAATACTAACTAACCAACTAAGTTTACTACCCCTAAATACCCTTATTAGGGGAACAAACTTCAAACAACAGGAGGCATCTCTAAGACTCAAGTCGACAGATGCCCAATAAACTAATAGGTGCCCACAGGTTTCCAACATCAGTAGCACAGGAGTGATCAGAGACCTGAAGGTCCTAACAGGGGAGGAGGGGTGGGAGCTCAGAATACAGTAAGATTCTCCTAGAAGAAACAAGATTACTATGGTAAGTAATGTTTTCTTCAAACCCCAGGAAATCTTACTGTATTCTGACAAGTGCAGACTACCTAAGGAGTGCCTTTGGAGGCGGGCAGTGGACCTATTTTGCAAACAGGCTCTGCAGAACTGCTGTGCCAAACCTAGCATCACTTCTAGCCTGGGTATCCAGGCAATAATGTTTGGTAAATGTGTGAACTGTTTTCCAAGTAGCTGCCTTACAGATTTCCAACAAAGGAATATCTCAGGAAAATGCTATAGATGCAGCAGTCCCCCTAGTAGAATGGGCCCTAAGCCCTTGTGGGGGCTGCGTACCCACTCATCATAACAGAATTATATACATGAGACGCTCCATTTTGCCATGGATCTCTTTGTGGCAGGTCTACCCTTGCCAACCTCTCCATAGGTCAGAAAGAGCTGGGTTCCATCCCCTCTGTGACCTTTTGTATGATCTAGATAATAGCTAATAGCCCTCTTAACACCCAGGCTATGTAACCTACACTCACCTGAGGAGGAATGATCAGTAAAGAAAACTGCTAAGGTGATGGACTGATTAATATGAAAGTCAGATACCACCTTAGGAAGGAATTTGTTATTTGTCCTGAGAACCAACTTATCCTTGTGGGAGGCCACGTAATTGGGCTCCATAGACAAGGCCTGAATCTCACTAATCTTTCTAGCAGAAGTAATGGCCACTAAAAACACAGTTTTCCAAGTTACATACTTAAGGTCAGCCAAAGACATGGGTTCGAAAGGAGGCTGCATAAGCTGTGCTATACAAATGTTTAGATTCCACACAGGGATGGGGGTCCTATGGGGGGGTGCAAATGCAGTAATCCTTTAAAGAACTTTTGAAACACTGCATTAGAGGCCAAAGAGGAAGGTTTACATGCTGAAAGGTAAGCAGATACTGCAGCCAGATGAACCTTCAAAGTAGAGGTCGTGAGACCTAGGGAATGAAGATGGGTAAGATAGTCGAGAAGTGCTGATAAGCCAGCCTGGGTATGGTCCAAATTTTTGTCTCTACACCAGAGAGAAAATCTTTTCCACTTAGAAGTATAAATCTTTCTGGTAGCCGGTTTTCTGGATACCCTAAGGACCTCCATTACACCCTCTGATAGATTCAGATTTGCATACTCTAGGTCCTCAAGAACCAAGCTTTGAGTCTGAGGGACCGAAGGTTAGGATAAAAGATCTTGCCCTGAAAGGAGGTGAGCAGATTGTGCCTCCTGGGTAGGCTGATTGGTTTGGCTATCGATAGGGACAGGACCAGGGAGTACCATGGTTGCCTGGCCCAATCAGGAGCAATGAGGATCACTGTGTCTGGTTGTGCCCTGATCTTGTTCAGAACTCTCAGTAATAATGGGAAGGAAGGGAAGGCATACAAGAACTTCCCTGTCCAGTCCAGGATCAGTGCATCCAGTGGTACTGTGCCCCTCAGTGGAGGTCTGCAGCAGTATAGAGGGAGCTGGTAGTTGTCTGGGGAAGCAAAGAGTTTACCTCTGGAGTGCCCCACCTTCTGAACTCTAACTGTAGTACTTGCTTGTTGATGGACCATTCATGATGGTTCTGATTTATTCTTCTTAGTGCATCTGCAAGCACATTGTCCTTCCCTGGAAGGTGGATTGCTGACAGCACAATGTTTAGGGAATAGGCCAAGGTCCATACTTTAATAGCTTCTGTACACAGGGGTGTGGACCTTGTGCCTCCTTGTTTGTTGATGTAATACATTGTGGTCATGTTGTCTGTCCTGACCTGGACCACTTTTCCCTGCAGCATATTGGAGAATGCCTGAATTGCCAGAAACACTGCTCTGAGCTCCAACAGGTTGATGTACAGCAATGACTCCTGCTTGAATGGACAGTATGCTCCCCTAGATGTGCTCCCCACCCTAGAAGGGATGCATCTGTAGTGAGCACCAGAGATGGTTGCTCTTGTAGGAATGGGTCCCCTAGTCTGAGGTTTCCCGAGTCCTGCCACCACTGGAGCGCCTGCACAAATGTTTGAGTGACTGGGACCAACTTTGACAATTTGTCTCTTTTTTGTTGCCAGTAATGTTTGAGATGATATTGAATATCCCTCATCTGAAATCTTGCTCCTGACACTGTGGCAGTTGAAGCTGCCATGTGGCCCAGAAGCTGGAGAAAATGTCTGGCCGGCCTGAGGCTGTGCGGTTTGAAAGAACCCGCCAACTGCCTGAGAGTGTCTGCCCTCAGCTGAGGAAGAAAAACCCTTTCTCTGACTGAATCCAACTCTGATCCTATAAAATCCAGGAGCTGTGCTGGTTGCATTACTGACTTCTGCTGGTTTATCAAGAAAACCAAGGACTGTAACAGTTCCTGTGCCAATGCCAGAGACTGCCTGACCTGTTGTGGAGACTGTCCCACTAAGAGCCAGTCATCCAGGTATGGGAAGACCATTACTCCCTGCCTGTGTAGGTGTGCCACAACCACTGCCAAGCATTTTGTGAACACCCTTGGAGCAGAGGTAAGGTCGAAGGGCATAGCTCTGAACTGGTAATGACCTGATGGAAACCTGAACCTCAGGAACTTTCTGTGAGAGGGTCTTATAAGGATATGGAAATAAGCATCCTTTATATCCAGAGACATTAACCAATCCCCTTGTCTTAAAGTTGGCAGAACCATTTTTAAGGTGACCATTTTGAATTTTGGTTTCAGTAAATGCCTGTTTAGGTATCAGAGATCCAGTATGGGTTGCCACTCCCCTGTTTTCTTGGTTGTAAGAAAGTATCTTGAGTAGAGGCCCTGTTCTTTATGTAAGCGAGGAACTGGCTCCACTGCTCCTAGTGAGAGCAGATTTAGCACCTCCTGTTCCAGCAACAATGACTCTGGGGGCGAGAAAGGTTGAAAAACTCTTGCCCTCAGTCTTGGTCTGACTTTGAAACTGAGTGCAAGGCCCTGGACCACTACTTCCAGGACCCACCGATCTGTAGTGATGGATTGCCATGCCTGGAGATAGTGGGTCAGCCTGCCCCTACTGGTGCTAGGGAGATGACCCAAGCAGATCCCTCAGGGTGTCTGCTTAGCCTGAGGTGCTGACTGGATGCTGGGGCTAGTACAGTTAGTGCCTCTCCTGCCCCTGCCTCTGAAATAACCTCTTTGTTGTTGGTACTGTGGATACACCTGAGGCTGTAAGAATGGCCTGTAAGGTCTGTCCCTATGACCCCTAGCATGCTGCTTTTGTGGGGTTGGAGCTTTCTCCTTAACAGCAGCACTTTGATATGCTGTCTTGTATTCATCAATTTTCCTCATGTAAGCCTCAGTCTGCTGTCCAAACAAAGACGAGGGCTCACATGGGAAGTACATGGCCTTGGACTGAGTGTCTTAGGTCAGATTTGTAGTCCTGAGCCAAGTATATCTTCTCAATGACACTGAAGAAGCCATCTGCCTGTTTGCAGTATCATTGCTATCCACAACCAACCTAAACTGGACCTTGGAAGCCTCAATACCTCTCTTGGCAGATTCCTCCAGATCTGTAGCCATCTGTGTTGGCACTGACTTAGTAATCTGTAGGACAGTGTCCCAGAGTGTCCTTTGAAATCTAGCAACATAGGCCATGTAAGAAGCCCGCCTAATTGCCAGTGAGGAGGCCAGATATAACTTTTTTGCAATAGAATCCAGCTTTCTGGAATCCATGTCAGGAGGATGGGATGCCAGGGGAATACCTGCTTTATCACAGGCTGCTACCTGTACCACACCCTCATGGCTAAGGTGGCCAAACAGAAACTCGGCCCCACCCTTAGCCACCCAATATTTCCTATCCACCTTTCTATCAACTGGTGGAATAGAAGTAGGGATATGCAGGATTTTCATCACCTGCTTTCTTAAGGACTTATGGATGGGTAGCAAAATCCTTTTTGGAGCCTGAACATCCATCATGTCTCTATAGTCCTGTTCTTCCTCCTCATCAGTTGATTCCTGCATGAGGAGGTCCAGGGACATAGCCAACTGCTTAACAAATTTGAAATGAGAGGAAAACCTCTCGGTCCCCTTGTCAGGGGAATCAGGACGATGAGGGTTCGGTGAAATGTCCGGGTCGATGGGTTCGCCGTAGTCCTCATCCTCAAAATCATCAGCATCATCATAATAATCATCATCAAAAGTGTCCATATCTGGTTCCAATGAACCGGGAACCAGAGTGGAACTTGAGGCATCCAAACCCGGTCGCTTTTGAACCTGAACTGGTGTTACTGGTTAAAGCGACTGAATTATTCTGATTGCATTAGCTATCTCCTCAGCAGTTGAAACCGGAGTACTCAGTTGCGGTTCAACCGCTGAATGCCTTTCTTTTCTCTTTCTCTTCCCTGCAGCTGCCGGGTTAGCGGCAGGGTCAGCAGGTTTCTTTTTAGTAGCAGAACCATCACCCTTGTCAGAGGGCTGATCATCCGGTTCCTTTTGCACAGAAATCGGTTTGTCTGCAGCCGGTTCAGCAGCCTTTTCAGACATCCTCTCCTGCAGTCATTTCAGACGCCTATCAAGCGTCGACTGAGGGAAATTTTTACAGATCTCGCAGTCCCCTTTGAGGTGGTCAAACCCCAAGCAAAACACACAAATAATATGAGGATCTGCCTTTGCAAACGGTTCCCCACACTCTGTATACTATTGGAAACCTGTGGGGACTGTTCGCTTCTTGGTCTGTGACATTGATCGTTTTTTTAAACTGAAGTAAAAAATAAGAATTACCCCGGTAGTTTAAATTTAACAAAAGCCACTTTACCGAACGGCAACAGTAATTTAAATTAGACAAATACAGAAATTGACCTTGGTTCCTTCTCAGTTGGAAAAACCGAAGAGGAACCGAAAGACTTACCCAAAACTACACTAATTCTACCTGTGAACCAAGGACGGTGCGTCAAAAATCGAAAAAATAAAATGGACTTACAAAATTAAACCAAGAAATTATTTCTTCAGTTAAAGTGAAGGAGAGCTCTGCGGACACGTCTTACTGAGGCAAGTGGAGTAATGAATCTGATGGTTGCAGGAAGTGCAACCAGGGACAGTGATTTGAAAACTGAGCTTGAGCCTAACATTCCACTATTAGCATAGGTTCTATAAACCATTTCGGCTCTGGGGCAGTCCTATGGTGAGACCATACTGCACTTGTCAGAATACAGTAAGATTGCCTGGGGTTTGAAAAACACGTTACTCACCTGTAACAGTAGTTCTATGAGTGGTATATGTTGTTCATCCACACGGACCCACCCGACCTCCCCGGCTGCGGACACACAACACCTGGCTTCCAGCGGGCTAAGATCAGGCATCATGGGGCGGAACCAAGGTATATACCACCCGAGTGGGTGGGAGGAGCCAGCTTGAAGACTTCTGGTAGATCTTAAAATGGAAGGGGGCATACCAAAGAGTGTGGATGAACAACATATGCCACTCCTAGAACTACTGTTACAGGTGAGTAACCTGTTTTGTCTGTTCACCAATACAAGAGAATAAAGAAGAGTTAATGGAATTGGGTTAGATTTTTTGTCAGGCTCAGACAACTACAACTGTATAGTTACAAAAATGTCTCTAAAACTTTTGCAAGTGTGTTGTTAGTACTCATGCTGGCTCATTGCAGACTATGTGCAAGCCACTTTGGAACACTTCTGATTCAAGGATTTAGCACTGATTCTGTAACGAATCTGTACTGCAGGTTATTATCCATGTTCTTGCTTTTATAATGGGTTTTGTACATCTTACTCTGGCCGTATTATATGGTATTCAAACATAAAAGGTGCGCACTGGGATAGTGGTGCTCATGGCAAAAGGCAAGAACAACACAAACTGGAGGCCGGGCAATCACAAAACCAATTAACCAATCTAGACACTGCAGCTTAGGAAAAAACAATAAATATTTATTAAAATCCCATGTTGGGAATCAAACAGAACAAAGTCTGCACATGCCTGTGCTTGGGCATGTGCAGACTATGTTCTGTTTCATTCCCAACATGGAATTTTTGTTCTATTTCATTCCCAACATGGGATTTTTGTTCTATTTCATTCCCAACATGGGACTTTAATAAATATTTGTTCTAGGGGTGTGGATATGTTCTATCCACACTGTCTGGCAGGTACCTTGCCGCTTTAAGATAGGCTGGGAAGTCTTCAAGCTGTCTCCTCCCACCCACCCGGGTGATGAAACCCTCGGCTCTGCCCCAAGACGCCAGATCTTTCTTACCACTTGGAAGCATCATCCCTCCTTAGTGCTCTCGCGTTTTTCAGGCCCTTGCTCTAAAAACTTTTAAACTCATTCGAGTTCAGTCTTCACCCTCTTCCCTCCCAGCTGCGATGGAGGACAAGACCATTCCCGGGTTCCGCCGGTGCCCCTACGGACAGATGTGCACTGACCCCCATGCCTCATGCATTTATTTGCTTTGGGCACAACCACCATCCGCAGGCTTGTGAGATGTGCCTGCCTTCTCACCTTTGGTGCTCGAGGACCGTGCTGCCCAAGTTCAGCTGGGACGACTGGAGAAATGGCACCTGCTGGTCAAGTCAAAGGAGGCCCGTTCGGTGGTGTCCGCTGCAGCGGGCTCTGCAGAGCAACTTGAGCAGCTCACGGCCCTCGAGGAGGAGGCGGCCTAGGCCACAGAAAACTCCCCTTCAGCTGCGGCCTTCATTACGCTCCAACTGGGATCCTCCTATACAACTTCCTTTCGGGAGCTGTGCCAGTCCCTCTCTACTAAAGGGGAGGGCCCGTCAGGGACTCATTCTTCTTGATCCCAAAAAAAGGAACTGAAAAAAGACCATCGACATTTTTGGAAGTGGGAAAGATCTCTCTCCCAGGACCGTTGAACTTTGACTTCAGTCAAAGTTGCGGCCCGAGCCACTGGTTTCACAGTGTCCCCGTCAGACCAGCCGGCCGATACATCTGTTGACGTGGCCGAGATTTTTCTCAAGCCCACCGATAGAATATCGACCGAGGAGGCTGACAACTCTCTCTCAGACACCGGTGCTTCCGGTGCCTTCCGAGGACTTGCCTCAGACCATTGAGCTGAAGTCCCTGGCCCAGGACCCTGAACCAGAGGAGCAGCGGGTTTCTCCTGCTCCTTCCTCGGGACGCCTCCATCACCGCTGCCAGTTTTGGTCTCAGTCCTCCTCCGCTTCAGGGGAAATCCCACCGATTCTTGGTCAAAATGTCATGGAAAGCACCGCTGCTGCTCTTCTTCCTCATCCTCCTCATCTGAGGAGAGGCTCCGGCGCAAGTTGCTTCATTGCTATGAGGATCTAATGTGGCAACAGATCCTGTTGGCCGGCAGCAAGCCAACGCCAGCTTCCACACCAGCAGTTAAGTGGCTGTCGCCTGAATGGCTGAAGCTGACTCCTGCCGCCGGTTCCCCGGTCGAGGACCCGATCCCGGCACCGATGGATCTGCCAAAACTGGCTGCCCCACCCATTGTGTTGGAACCACCACCTCCCCAGCTGAAGAATGGGGCACTGACCTAGGATTCTCGGCCAGCTCAAGGTTTACCCCATCAGTTGTCGGTCACTCTCATCCCTGATCACCCTCGGAGTGTGGCTATGGCAGTCACCAGCTGTACGTGGACTCTTTGGAGTCTGAAGACTCCTCGCTGCTTTCCTGTCCAATCAACCTGGACTCCTCGGGGGGGGCTTTCTGTGGACGAGAGCCCCACCTCGTTCCTCGGTATCCTTCTTCTCTTCTCAGAGTCCACCAGGATGCCACTCAAACCCATGCAGAGACGGGCCAGATATCTCCTTATGGAGATTCTGGACAAGGGGAACTCCCCCACCTAGGCCTTCCCCATAGCCGAGGCCATTGTGGGCCTGGCATTAGAACTCTGGCAGCGCCCAGCCTCCTGCCCAGCACCATTGGCCAGGAGGGCCCACAAGTACATGGTCCCTACTGGCTCTCTCTTTGGCTTCTCGGAACACCCCTTGGCCAAGGGGTTGGTGGCAGACTCTGTCTTCAGGTGCTTGGGTAACACAAGGGATGTGGACAAGCCCCCCAGATAAGGAGTCCCAAGAAATTGGACTACTCAGGGAGAAAGGTGTACGTTACCGCCTCTTTGGGCCTTTGCCAGGACAGCTCAGCTGTTATAATGGCACACTTCTCTCATGCCCTGTTGGGCTCCCTGAATGAGGTGCTCCCTCATCTCCCGGCCGACCTACAGACCACGGTCAAGGAGGTCCGGGATCGGGGAAGGGCAGTGGCAAAGCAGCAGCTCCAGAGACGGCTTTGGACATTGGAGACTCTTGTCCCTGTTCGGTAGCGGTCGGAGTGGCCATGCACCATAGGGCTTGGTTTGCGAATCTTGACCCTCATGGCAGACACCCAACACAAGCTCGCAGATGTTCCCTTTCTGGGCACCGATCTGTTTGGGCTTGGTGTGGAGAGCCACCTCCATTGCATTGAAAAATCCAATGCCACCCTATATTCGGCCACATCTGCACTGAAGGACAAAGGCCACCATCAGCAGCGTAAGACCTTTCATCCCTCTGCTCCTGCGGCAAGACCTGCCCAGCAGCACCAGCAGCAGGGCCAGCAGACTCAAACTTGGTGCCCTAGAGTCAAGTCTGTCACTTCCTTGGTCAGGAAGCCCTGGGGGGAAGGGCCCTGGTGGCTCCTCGGCCGGTCCCTCCTCCTCCAAGCCTGCCCAGTGATGGGATGCAGGGTGCTGCCCCCAACCTCATCTCACCTCCCCTGGGTCCCCCCATGGGGGGCCGGCTCAGCCATTTACTTTCTGCCTGGTCCGCTATCACCACGGACCGCTGGGTGCTGGAAGTGGTCGGCAGGGGCCTGCCTCTGGAGTTCGAGCAGGTCCCTCTCTTTTGAGCCTGCACCCCGTGGGGGGCTACCGGGTCCACAGCCTCTCAGTTGGCTCTCCAAGACAACATCCACCAGCTTCTCTGCAAGGGGGTAGTCAGCAAGGTGGCAGATCCTCCTCCTCCGTGCCAAGGGTTTGTATCCAGGTACATCATGGTTCCAAAATGGACTGGGGGCTGGCACCCTATTCTCGATCTGCATGACCAGAACAAGTTCGTAAGGCCATGCACCTTTTGGATGGTAACCCTGGCTCAGATAATACCATCCCTGGAGCATGGCATGTGGTTCTGCTCCCTGGACTTCCAGGATGCGTTCTTTCATGTCCCAATCCATCCATCTCATCAGCGGTTCCTCTGCTTTTGGGCAGAGGGAACCCTCTGCGAATTCTGTGCCATGCCCTTCAACCTCTCATTAGCTCCCAGGGTCTTCACCAAATGCATCGCAGTGGTGGCAGCATTCCTGCGGCGCCGAGGCATCCAGGTCTACCGATACAGTAGTAGCCACAGACACTGCCAGCTATTTCCTGAAATTTCTGTGATATTTCCAGAAAGATCTCATGCTTTCTCCATTTCCACAGTAGGGGCAGCAGAAAGAAACTCTTTAGAAATTTCACGAAATATCTGGAAACAGCTGGCAATGTCTGTGGCTACTGTTGTACTTGGATAACTGGCTGATAGCAGATCCCTCAAGGTTGGAGGTGGAGCGGTACAGAGATCTGGCCCTCCAGGCTTGCTCTCAACTCAGCCTCCTCATCAACATTGAAATTTGTGCCCTCGCAAGTGATTCAGTTCATCAGGGCAGAGCTCGACTCTCTCCAAGCCAGAGCCTGGCTCCCGGCGGACAGGGCCAAGGTCCTTTCCTCCTTTGCCCAATCATTTCTGGTTGGGCAATTGTGCCTTGACAGGGACTTACCACGCCTTCTGGGTCTCATACCAGCCTGCACCAGCATGGTCCATTGGGCCCACTAGCATATGCGCCCCCTGCAGTGGGTGCTGGCCCGTCAGTGGTCTCAGTGCTCAGGTCATCTAGACCAGCCAGTCTCCGTGACCCAGGAGATGTGGGATAGCCTGCAGTGGTTGCTCATCCAAGCTCATCTGCAGGAGGGAATCCCGTTTGTCCGCCCTGAGCTGATGGTCATCCTGATGATCGACGCCTCTCTGATGGGTTGGGGTGCCCATCTGGGGGCGCACAGAGCCCACAGACTCTGGTCCCCTCAGGAGTCCTGATGCCACATCAACCTGCTAGAGCTCCAAGCAGTCTGGCTAGCCAGGAGGGACAAGGTGCAGGTGATCCTGGTAGCCAAAGACTGACCATGCCAATTCTGGTATCCAGATCTCCTCATCCTCAGATCCAGGCTCCCAAGGCAGCTTCCAGCCCACCCGGACCTGCTGTCTGTCAGCAAAGGGAAGGTACTCCATCCGTACCTTCAATATTCTGCACCTGACAGCCTGATTCCTGAGCAGCTAGAGTTCCAGGCCTTGGGTCTTTCCGATGAGGTCCTCTACATCATTGAGGCATCCTGCAAGGAGTCGACCAGAAAATGCTATGCCTTCAAATGGAAGAGATTCTCCATCTGGTGTCAGGGCAAGGGGTTGTACCCCTCGTCCTGCCCACTGGCTAGCATTCTGGTCTACTTGGGGTCCCTTTCCCAGCAAGGGCTTCAGTTGAAGACCCTCAAGGTGCACCTGGCAGCCATCTCTGCTTACTGGGTGCAGGCTGGCAAGCAGTCGGTGATGCAGGAGAAGATGGTCTGGTGCTTTTTCAAGAGCCGAGATCACACATCCCCTCCAGTGCGTGAACCACCACCTCCGTGGGTTTTACTACTGGTATTGGCCAAGCTCATGGGCAAGCCATTCAAACCAATGCACAGATGTGACATCTCTTACCTGTCATGGAAGACCACCTTCTTGGTGGCTATCATGTCAGTCAGAAGGATTTTGGGGAGCACCAGGCACTTTCCATTGAATCTCCCTACCTGGTCTTCCACAGGGACAAGTTTGTCCTGAGCCTCCTCCCAAAATTTCCTCCGAAGGTGGTGTCGGAGTTTCACCTGAATCAGGTGTTGACTCTGCTGGTGTTCTATCCCAGTCACACCTCAGAGGCTGAGTACAGGCTCCATACTTTGGACCTGAGATGAGGGCACTCTTACTATAAGAAGCAGATGGTGGAAGTTTGGGGAGAGGTTTGCCAGCTGTTTGTCACCTACGTTGAAGCCGCACCTGGCAGACCTTCAGCAAAGTGGACAATTGGCAGGTGGATTACTTCCTGTATTGATCTCTGCTATAGGTTGGTGGGTAGAGAGCCTCCCATCGGGCTTAGGGCTCATTCCACCCATCATACCGCTGCATTGCCGGCTGCTTCAAGGGATATCCCTATCCAGGAAATCTGCAGGGCTGCTACCTGGAAGTCAGCACACACCTTCATTTCCCATTACCACATCGACCTTGAGTCACACCGGGATGCTGGTTTTGGAACCTCAGTTCTTCAGTCCCTGTTCCCTAAGTGGGGTGGGTGCACCTTGCCTCCCTTCCTCCTCCCGTAGAACTGCTAGGAGTCTGCCAGATAGTGTGGGTAGAAAAACACATCCACGCCCATAGAAATGCAGGTTACCCACCTATAACAGGAGTTCTAGGAGTGGTATATGTTGTTCATCCACACGGACCCACCTGACCTCCCCGGCTTCGTCCCACGACCTGGCTTCCAGCGGACTAGATCCGGTGTCATGGGGTGGACCTGAGAGTTTCATCACCCTCGTGGGTGGGAGGAGCCAGCTTGAAGACTTTCTGGCACATCTTAAAGCGGCATGGTACCTGCCAGTGTGGATGAACAACAGATACCACTCCTAGAACTCCTTTGAGTAACCTGTATTTTTTTCATAAGCTGCAGTGTCTAGAATAATTGGTTTTGTGAGTGCCCGGCCTTCAGTTTGTGTTGTTCTTGTGTTATATGATGTTATTTTGCTGAAAAGAAAATAACATTTTTCATAAAAAAAAAATAAAGCTTTTGAAAGTGGATTGTTTAAGAAGAAAATACAAGAACAACAACAGTGGTATTTGATTATATATTCATGTTGACTCAGACAACTACACAAGTGCAGTAGTTACTAGTTAAGAACGTCTGTGTTAAATTTCACAAGTGGATTGTTTATTAAGAAAGTACAAGAAGGGGGACGGAGCTTGCCAACTAAGATGGTGACAGCATAATTTGCAGAGATAGCCACTGGGAACCAAATCTCTACCATCCATCAGACCGAACATCCTGCTGGAGACAGAAAACCAACTGGGAAATAGAGCAAGATTGGGGCTTTCTTTTGAGACCCCTTTGGAACTTATCCTTCTCCAGGGTGAAAGGAGGCATCACTGAATAATAACAGTTGGCACAGACCATCTTATGGGCACTAGTCAGGGCTGTGATCACCGTGTGCCAATAGCAGCAAAACCCCAAATGGCAGTACTGGGAATTCATCAAGTAAAAGCCCAGACTTTGAGCACTGAAAATGGCACAGCAATCATCCTCAACACTTGATGCAGCAGTGGAACTGGCAGATATTACAAGAATGCTTAGCCAGGTTTTGACTGATCTGATGGAGTTAAAAGCAACCACCTCGCAGGCCAACATGGACTTGCAAGCTCTCACCACAAGGGTTATAGGCACAGAAAACATGATGAAACAGCATGACGACCTGCTCCAAATCCACCATGGGCAACTTCAAAAGCAGCACAGAAATACAGTACCTGTTAGGCAAGGTGGATTATAAGGAAAACAGAGCATGATGAAAGAACAATCGGATTGTCAGTATGTCTGAGTGAGTGCTACGTTCCCCCTAGGGTTTTGAAAT
Source organism: Neoceratodus forsteri (assembly GCA_016271365.2). Classification (NCBI taxonomy): domain Eukaryota; kingdom Metazoa; phylum Chordata; order Ceratodontiformes; family Ceratodontidae; genus Neoceratodus; species Neoceratodus forsteri. The sequence goes on from CM057456.1 coordinate 1,429,639,761, forward strand.
TATTAGCCACTGTGGCTAAAGAGACCCAATATTTTTTAGCCACCGCAAGAGGTCTTTAGCCACACATGGTAAGCAATGGTAAAATGTATACAGAGTTGTATTAACTGCCAATCACGTTATTTTTAAGTACCTTTACATGACTAACATCATTTTTGTAGGGGTAGACACAAATATACACAGTTTGAGCCAAAATGTTTGAAATAATATTTTTTATATATTATTATGATAGCTGCACAAGTAATGTGCACAGCACATAACAGAAGAAAACTTAAGATGTGCCACACAGCCAGCCCAGTTCTGACCCCCCAAAAATGGCAGCATAATAAAATTGTGCACATTGTAGTTAGGCAAGCAGTCTGAGACAAAACAGAGATGTCAGTAAAGGCAAGGCATGTACATTCAAGCAGGAAAACAGTAAGCAGTGCTCTTAGTTTGTTGGCACAAGAATATATGTGACATCAGGCAAAGAACAGTATAACTAGTTGTTTTGTGAAAATGACAGCATGACAGTTGTGCTTTCATGTACCCAGTAAGTTTTGAATCTCTGTGCCTCTATATAAACTGCAAGAAAATGCCAGAGATCTTGTCAGGCTCAGTAAAGCCTGAAAGGCAAGGCAGCCAGATTATGTTCACATGATAAGTTAAGCAAGCAATCATGTTTTAATTATTAAAATCACATTGTAAGAGGAATCTGTGGCCAGTACAAAAATTTCAGTAAAGGCAAGGCATCCCAGTCAGTACACTGAAGCAGGAAAAATAAACAGTAAACAATGCTCTTGCTTCAACAGTCTGATGGCACAAGAATATATGTGATATCAGTCAAGCAGCATAAGTAGTTATTTCATGAAAATGACAGCACCCAAGTCATGCCTACTAGTATCCACTCTCTACGACCCCCCCCCCCAGAGTAACTGCAAAAAAATGCCAGAGTCAGGCTCAGTAAAGCCGCAAAGGGTAAGACAGACAGAAATACACGGTAAATACATGTCCACATTGTAACAAGCAATCATATTTTAAAAATTGTTAAAATCACATTGTTGAAGAGAAGTCTGTGCCATTATAGAAAAGACAAGGCATCCCAGTCAGTACATTTTTCAAGCAGGAAAAGCAGTCAGTAAAACAGAAACGGTGATCTTGCTTAGACAGTTTGATGGCACAAGAATATATGTGACACCAGTGAAACAGTAACTAGTTATTCCATGAAAATAAATGACAGCACCAGTCATGCCTAGAAGTACAGTAAGTTTTGAATCTGTGCCCAGGCAGATCAGTGCCAGGCCAGGTTTGTAAGCATGGAGGCAGTGAAATTACATTTATGGTAAAAACAGAAAAACTATCTTTAGTGTTATTTATGAAAGTTTTTTGTTTGAAAACATTAAGCAAGGCCAGCCACGTACCAGGCTGTCGTGACATTTAATTACAATGAGATGCTGCCAACCAACAGCATTTGTTTTTTTATGTTGGCTTGCGCATGCGCACCAGCCAACATATTGCATTAGTAGCAGATTTGGAGGTGCAGTCACTGTGGGTGAATGCAGGGCACACAGCAGTAGGTGCGTCCCTCATTCCCCAATAAGGCAGCATGCAGGCGCCACACCAGCAACACGTAATGTGGCAAGCACATCTAAGAAAAGGTTCGCTGCAATGAGAGGCAAGCTCCTCATGCAGTGGCACCAGAAGATGTCCCCCTTCCTGGTGAAACAGTTCAATAAACATGGTGGCAGTGACTGTTGCTGCCACAATGCTGACTTGAGATTGCCCAGTCCCCCTGTTGGCATGCCCCGACCCAGTTCATGTGCCAATGGGGGAGCCCACTCCCCGTCGGCATAATGGCCCCCAGCCCATTTCAGTTCTGTGCGAGGGGTGCTAATTCCCTCGGCATCTTGCGGCCCCCCCAGCAGTCTTTCTTTGCCGACGGGGGGACCAGTCCCCATCAGCTTCAGTCCCCCAGTTCCTGGTTCAATCTGCTGATGGGGGAACCCACTCCATCGGCCCCATGCAGGTCGTACAGTTGCTGGAAGAGGCGAGGACAACACTTGAATGTGCCATCACTAAGCCAGGTGTGGCAGTGGGCCAGGTATTCCATGTTCCCGGAGGTGCTGTACAGCAGGAAACTGTGGTCACTGGTGCCCTCCAAGTCATACAGTAGGAATGGCTTCCACCCATATGTCCTTCGATACTCCTCCGCTATCACCATCTCCGATAGCATCTGGGGGGGTCCACTGGTGCCCATTGGGCACTACACCACATGCATTGGGCTGCCCATTTCAGGAGGGGTACGGGTGGTAGGCTGCCCCCACAACCTCATTCACACCTGAGCAGCAGGCGATGACTATCTGCTGGGACATCTCGTTTGTGTCCCTGACCCACCTCTTTACTGTGGCACACACCCTCTGGACACCCACTGAGGCTGAATCTGATATGTGGTTATGGGTGCCTGAGACAGTAGGGTCACCCTCTGTGATGGTGACCACCCGGCCCTTGCACCGGGTTGCCGCATAGTCACAGCACTTCCAGTAGGTCCTCTCCCCATGACTCCTTTCCTGCTGGTATGTATAGCCCCCCACCACCAGCAGTCTGCTGCCTTTCATGCTCTTGATGAATCCTGACTCCATTCTCCCCAGGGTCATAGTCAGTACAAGCCTTGTCAGTGTCAGTGGCTCAGTAGGTAGCACACTCGCCTCTGAAGCTGGGAGATCAGAGGGTTGTGGGTTCAGTTCCCACATCTGGCACTTGGGTTAATATCCCAGTACTGACAATGTAGTGCAACATGAGAGGGGTGCTGCACTTCTGAGGTGCTGTCTTTCGGATGAGACATTAAACCAAGGTCCCATCTGCCTGGATTGGTGGTAGTTAAAGTGGATGTTACAGATCCCATGGCACTTATCAAAAAGAGTAAGGGAATTTCCCCGGTGACCTGGCAAAAATTTCCTTCATTCACTAAAAATACCAACAACAGCTTAATCTGGTTCAAGGTCAGTAAGCATTCATCTGTATCCCCCTCACCCGGCTCGTGCCTACAAATAGGCAGGATTTGTCTAGCGCACTTACCCGGTCAACAACAAAAATAAAAAAATAGTGTCTGTGGGTCCAACTGGCACTTTTGTGCTCTGTCGGCACACCTGCTGATGCTCCAGGGGTGTGTTGCTGTGGTTCCCTCTTCTCTGCATTGGCTGTCAGCATTCAGTACCGCTCCTTAGTGGTGTCGCTGTGATGGTGTTGACGTGCCTACATGCTTCCCTTTTAGTGAGACTGCTGCAGCAGGCTGCAGCTTTTAATTTTTTTTTATTAGAATAGCGGAAGTACGTAAATATTTAAATCAAATCTGGATAAGTACCTCACGGCAAACAACATACAGGGGTATAAGTAGTTTAAAATTAGCGAGCTTCGTGGACATCAAGTCTTCTTGCTTTGAATACCTATGATACCTGTGGTAATAGGAATGGCAAGTTAAGTGCTGTTGGACTTGCAGTTCATGACGTTATGATTTTCTGTCACCCTGTTGACCCCCCGACTTATTTTAATACATACATGGAGCAAGACATTATTTTGTTTAATCGAGAATTTAATATACGTGACGGAAGCAAGACTTTATTTTGTTTATTCAAGATATTATATGGCAAGTAAAAATACTTACATTGTGAACCTGTAGTTCCAACAGTTTTGGTACGTTATGATTTGCAGTCAGAGTTTTGTCCATGTAATAAACGCTTCGCGTCTCTGCTATGATGGCACTTTTTGCTGAGGAATAAGCTGTGCTCACAGCTTTTGTCATTCCTTTTTTTCCCTCTTTCAGCCTCAACTACAAGCCTTATTAAAACAGAGAAAATAGTTTTTAAAACTGTGACAATTACCAGATTCAGAAGACAACAAGAATGGCAAACCAGTGGGGCATCTGTAATGAAACTCACTTGTGATATTTGGACACCTGATGTTTATTGAAATCGTCAGCCTTTGGCTTATTGGTTGGTTTTTCTTCTGTGGAAATATTTATTCAGCCAGTTTCTTTGCAAATTCTGCAGTAGAATAATGCAGCTTCTTTGTTGTGAATGCGCCATGAGTAGTATAAGGGGATATATCTTGTCAAATGTTAAATTTCAGCCAATCAGAGCATGCCATGGCATTTGACAGGTGGTTACCATGGCAACGCCCCACCCCTTTTCCAGCCAGAAGTCCTGCCTTCCTTGCACCATGACAACGCCTCGCCCTCCCTTCCTGCCACAGGAAATAATGTGCATTTTCGTCCTCAAACCCAGAAGACCTCCCCTTTTCTATGCCATACGTGCCTCCTTCTTCTTCCCCTCCTCTCACATCCGTGCCACAGACTCACACCCGAGACCCTCCACCTCCTCTCCCTCCCTCCCTCCCCTCACATCGGACTGCTAGCAGCTCCTCGAACCCCTCCCCTTGGACCTGGTTCGGTGTCCTAGCTTGCAGCCGGGTCCCTCCACCTCACATCGCAACCCAGTCGCACCATCCTAATTCACACCAGAGTCTCCCTCCTTGATCCATCACCACTTACACCCAAGTCCCTCTTCCTCCACACCACCCTGATCCCTCTTGCACCCCCTGCTGAAACATCCTAGCTCAAACACGAGTCCCTCTCCTCACCACACACCCCTGCTCCCACCTCCTCCCTACCCTTTTGCACCCCTGCTCCCTCCTCCTTCTCCTTGTTCCACCCACCTCTTGCACCTGAGTCCCTCTTCCTCCACACCACCCTGCTCCCTCCTCCACCCCACCACTGTGTCCTAGCCCAAACCTTGAGTCCCCCTCCTCCATTCCCTTCCCCTCAAACTCCTGCTCCCCTCCTTCTCCTCCCCCTCTCCATTGCATCCGAGTCCTAGAACCTTCATACCCCCTATTCACTCGCTATTCATTTGCCCCCCTGTCTGTCCAGGGATATAAGGACAGGATGTGTGTAAATGCTTTGTGACTTGGAAATCTGTACAAGGAATGCATCATCAGGCAGGTGCCATGACCACAGGGGCTATTTGGTGACACTAGTGTAAGCACACTTGTTTTGAGACAAGGTACATATTTTGTAAAGGTTTAGAAAACAGTATTCATGTAACCTATGAATGTCCTACCAAGAACACCTTGTAAATGTTCAATGGCATCTCAGAATGGCAAGGCAGCATTCATCATCAGTCTGCAAAGCAGTGTGTGTGTGTGGGGGGGCATCAACCAATGCTTAGGAAAAGAAAAAATCTCTACAAGGCTTTAGATAGAAAATTACTTTACAAATCTTACCTTGTTTGATACATAAAGGTCAAAAAATAGAATTCAGAACTATGTACAATATCTACTAAGTAATTATGAATGTTACAGAATGAAGGCCGAAGTCTTTACAACTGTAAAATCTATTTTTGAAAGTCTACTCAAATATGATTTAAGCAGAGGCTCCAGTGTGACAGCCACAGAAAGTTGTTTCGAATACTGATGAGTTAGCAGATGAACGCATCTTGTAAGAATGGAATGAGAGACTGTTTTACATGTGAAAGGATACTTTTTGTGTTAGAAAGACTATAATCATCTATTAAATATCTGGTTATGTCTCACATATACCAAAGTAATACACACTATGAATAACTATGTTCTTTCAAATTATATTAAGCAGTAGGGCTCTGAGAAGCAATAGCTTAAAGTTTTCTCAAAGAGACATAGCTCTTTAATAGCAGACATTCTCAGGTCCCTGTAGTGAAATTCTGCATATTAAGTACCTTTCATTACAGAGCGAGGGATCCCCACTGATGACCTCAGCTTTATATAGAATGTCACACATTTGCATTTGAAAGGACATGCTGCTATAGTCTGGAAAAAGTTTACATCTAAAAGGAATCACATTAAAGTTTATCTTGCATTCATACATAGCTAAAAAAATAACTAGTTTAGAAAAGCCTGTAGTTGCCAATTAAATGTCAGGTAATTTCTCACATAAACCAAAGGAATATACACTATGGACACTTATGTTATTTCAGATTATATTAAGCAATGGGCTGTCTCAGAAGCAATATGTAAAAGCTCTCTCAAAGATGCCTAATTATGTAGCAGCAGACCTTCCCTGACCTCTGTAATGAGATTCTGCGTGGTTCTGATGGTGAGCTCAGCATATTAATTAGCTTCTAGCCAGTGTCTTGAAGAATCATAATTTTATGTTACGCACTATGTACCTGTTATTTATGTATGTATCTGAGAGAAATACTACTTTTCACAAACAGAACCAATCTGGAATATGTTAGATTATGTTGTCTATGCTAAATTATAATCATGCTAGTGTGCATAAATAGAACAGTCTTGTATGGTTTGTGAAATCATATAAAAAGGGATCTTTTGTGAGCAATATTGGAAAAGAGTGATGTTAGTCACACTCTAGAGAGCGACTCTGTTAAGAGTGTAGGAGATTATGGCAGGTTGTGTAAATCAGTATTATATCGTCAGATACACAATAGAAGGGTGCATACAAGCATTTGGGAAACATTTGTAAGATCTGGAAAATAGTATTCACACATGGTAGAAGGGTTCTGTTAAGAGTGTGAGAGATTTAGGCAGCTGGTGTAAATTGGTATGATATCATCGGATACACAATAGAAGAGTGCATACATTTACATAATAAGCATCTGGGAAACATTTGTAAGATCTGGAAAATAGTATTCACACATGGTAGAAGGGTTCTGTAAAGAGTGTGAGAGATTTAGGCAGATTGTGCAAATTGGTATGATATCATCGGATACACAATAGAAGGGTGCATACATTTACATAATAAGCACCTGGGAAACATTTGAAAAAGATCTGAGAAATAGTCTAAAAGAAAAACCTTGCATTGTTTTCTATTTTACGCAACAAAATGGGGGAGTTGCTATGTATTGTTAGCTACATTATATAGGAGTTAGACATTTCCAGAGTGACATAGTCTTGGCTGAAAACCGAAGAGATACTCCTAAAGTATGGAGCATTGCAACATGGAATATATCTTAGGTGGTGAGGTAGTCAGTGTAAGTGATGATGAACAGCCTACTACTAGTGTTGAACAAATAGAAGCCACCAAAAACACCCCCCCCAAGGTATCTGTATATATTTGTGCTGCTCTTAGAATAGTATAATGAGTTAGGATGTGTTACTGCTTTTTTTATTAGCTCAGAACTGTATCATTGGTGGATAGAAGATGCCATGTATTTGTATATATATATTTGCGGCTTTAGAATTGAATAATCGGTTAGGATGTGTTACTGCTTTTTTTTTATTAGCTCAGAACTGTATCATTGGTGAATAGAAGATGCCAGGACTCCCATATCTACAGGGTTTTGGAGGCATCTACAGGACAGCTCTTCCCACTGACTAGCATTGGTTATATAGGAAAAAGGGGATATTTAGTAGCCACAGGAAATAATGTAATATACAGTACTATCACTCGGGAGTTACAGGGAAAATGCCTAAAAGTTATGAGAACACTGAGAAGTTTTAATTAAAAATAGGATGTGTTACTGTTTTTTGTTAGCTTAGAACTGTATCATTGGTGAATAAAAGATGCCATGCATTTGTATATATATTTGCTGCTTTAGAATGGTATCATCAGTTAGGATGTGTTTTTTTATTAGCTCAGAATTGTATCATTGGTGGAGAGAAGATGCTTTAATTAAAAAATAGGGTTTGTTTTACTGTTTTTTTTTGCTAACCTAGATTCTTACAACTGTAATGCATGAAATATTATTATAATGTAAACTTTTATTGTAAGTTTAAACAAAAGTGAACAGCAGTACACACATTATAAATCTTTGGTTCAAAATCAGACATAACAAACTTCCTTGTGATCTAAGACAGCTGATTAATTAAATGTATCTACCATTTTTAAAAGACCATGGTTGAAATATGTGACGTCTGCTTTTCTGTTGATAGTTACAAAAAAAGGTAAATCTCAGAAAAAAGAAAAGAATGAATCAGCACAGAACACATGAGAGATGGCTGCCAATATTGTGAATAATGTTGATTGTGGAGACACCAGGAGTGATGCTTTAGAATCTATAAATAATAACAGCATAATTTTGCTCCAAGGGTCAGAAAACACCAACAGTTCCATGAATTCTGATACAGCTCCCAAGGCATCTGCACATTTGGTGCTTAAACCCTATCAAGATTCTACAAGGCGCCTTGCTTTATATCATGAGTCACAGCTATCTGCCAGTTTGGGGTCTACAGACAATGAGAATCCTGTCTCACCTCCCCAGGCCTCCACCAGTTTGAGGTGTACAAACAAAAGGAAACCTGTTTCACCTCCCCAGTTTGGGAAAAAGGATTATGAGCCAACAAGGTTAATGATACTGCTTGCTGAAAAGTTGTTTAAATTGCTTGACAACGTTGAAAGATTAAGTGGTAAGGAGAAGGAAACCGTGTATGCTTTACAAAAAAAACTACTAAAGTATCATAATGTGAATGCTGCATTTATGTTGGTATGTTTAGGTAAGAAGGGGTCAGCGTTAGAGCTGAGGCGTAATATAGAGATGGTAGATCAGCTTAACTGTGTATCAGAAATGTTTGCATCTATAAAACAGTGACCAAATAGAATGAATAAAAAGGAGGGCAATGCTAAAAAATAAGACCAAACACAGTAGACTGGTGAAAAGAAAGATATGGGATAAAAAATAAAAAAATCAGAGAAAATTTGAAAAGGAAAGTAAAGTGTGCCAGGAAACTATTACAATGCAGGGCATCACGGCATCTTGCAGAGAATCACGATTCTCCGCAAGATGCCGAGTTAGAAAACCACCAGTCCCCTCCCATAATTTTTTTTAGAAAGAATTCAAAGTTACACAAGGGAGAGAAATAATTTCAGAGTAGTTCAACTTTATGAACGGTTTTGCTTTGTCAATCTTGACAGGCTTCAGTCCTTTACAGATGCCATTAGGGCAATACACCAAGCTATCCAAGAGTTGCTAGATAGAGTGATACCTGAACTGGGTCCCAATGATTTTCTGCAATTGTGTTTTGATGCTGACTCTCTTTAAATGACCCACTATTCTCAAGGAGAAGGGCCCCTGGAGAGCTTAATGCTGGGGTGTTTTTAGATCAGATAGCTGATATGCTTCAGAGCAATTCTGAGGTGATCGCCGATGGGTCTCTGCACCTCGTGTTAACCACTATTAGAAATAGGGAGGGGAGGGGGTGGGGAGAAGACGTACACTAAGTTCTGTTTTATACAACAGAATCATTGAGAAAAAAAAACACTATCTGATTGATTTAAACAACAGAGATAATGCCCTGTGTTTTTCAGCCATTATAGTAGCATTAATAAACCCCCACAGATATACTGATGCAAAATTGATTAATAAGGGTAGAATTTTGCACACTGAACTGGGTTTGTCAGAACAGATGCCTATCACTTTTAGTGATGTGTCACGATTTGAGCAGTTTTTAGGAGTCAGAATTAAGATTTTGTACCACAATCAGGGAGCTTGGCAAACATTTTTTGACAGGACCAGAAAGACTTCCTAAAACACTGTTTGTATTATTGCATGATGGCCATTACTACGGTGTCATGGATGTAAAGAAATTTATAGGTGCCAAATACCTGTGTGAATACTGTCATGCAGCTTACAGTCACAAAAATAATCATTCCTGTGCATGGTTTTGTAATGCATGTTGTGAGCCAAACTGTTCAGAACAGAAAACTGGTGCAACATCATGCCTAAAGTGTAAAAAGATTTGTAGGTCCTCAGCTTGCCTAGAAAGGGATTTGGACAGAGCGGCTTTGGGCAGGGTCTCTTGTGAACCTATGAAACTGTGTGAAGAATGTTTTGTTTTTACAAGAGGTATCATGCATGCAAACACATTCAGTGTGCTAGATGCAGATCTCTGATGACCGCAGACAAACATATCTGTTACATGACCCCACTTACAGAAGTAAAAAACTCTGAAAGATACATAGTGTTTGATTTTGAGGCCAGACAAGAAACAGGTGTACACACCCCAAATTTTATATTTGCTAAGCAATTGGACGGGAAGAGATCCTGGGAATTTGAAGGGGCTGAATGTGTAAAAGAGTTTGTCAGACATTTTATAGATACACCGTTCAAACACTACACACTTATAGCCCACAATGCCAAAGGCTATGACAGCTATTTTATCTTTAGCCAGCTGGTCAAGGAAAAAATCGATATCAAGTTGCTCACCCAGGGAAGGAAATTGCTGTGTGTGACCGTATCTGCCCTACACATCAGATTTATTGATTCATTATCCTTTATGCCCATGAAATTAAGCAAAATCCCAGCAGCATTTGGTTTTGAGAACGAGATGGCTAAAGGGTACTTCCCGCATTTTTTTAACACGAAGGTCAATGAAAATTACGTAGGTCCCCTGCCCAATGCAAAATTTTATGGGGTGGACTATATGATGCCTAGTGAAAAATCAGAGTTCATGCAGTGCTACATGGCAAACCTACATACAGATTTTGACCTGAAAAAAGAACTTAGCTACTACTGTCAGTTAGATGTTGAAATTCTTCGAATAGCCTGTGACAGATTTAGGCAGGAAGTGATGAACATGACAACCAAACGTGTTTTAAAACAGTCAGACTGTGACATGGCAAAGTACAAAACAGACTCTTTAGATCCCTTCCAATACACGACCATAGCCTCTGTTTGTGTGGCAACCTACAGATATTTGTTTTTGAGTGAGAACACACTCGCAGTCCCCCCCAAGATAACTACCACGGTCAGCAAAAGAGGTACTCCACACTGGCCATTCAGTGGTTAATGTACATAGCTGAGAAAGAAAACATTTCTATTCAGCATGCTCTCAGGGGTGGAGAATTAAAAGTAGGTCCCTACTTTTTGGATTGGTATGCTATAATTGAATGGGGCCCCGACAGCCTCTGAATTCAGTGGATGCTTTTTTCACAGATGCAACATCTGTTACTGTGAGAAAGACAGAAACCGCATGACAGGCACTAGTTTTGGACAGTTATACAAGCGGACCATGCATAAATCCCATTTTTTAAAAAGCAAGGGGTTTGCCGATACAGTATTGTGGGAACATGAGTGGAAAGAAATGTTGGCTACAGATGAGGGCTTGAATAATTTCTTGAGGAGCAGACAGCTACTGCAACCCCTCGAGCCTAGGGAGTCTCTGTTTGAAGGGAGGACTAATGCCATCTGACTGTACTATAATGCACAGTCAGATGAAAAGATTTGCTATTATGATTTTACTAGCCTGTACCCCTTTGTCAACAAAACAAAATGCTACCCCGTGGGTGACCCTACCATCATTTATGAGAACTTTACAGATCTCAGTCAATACTTTGGTTTGGCAAAAGTAAAAGTTTTACCCCAGGGGTCTTTTTTTTTTTCTAGTCCTGCCATCCAGGATTGGAAAAAAACTTGTGTTTGCATTATGTCGTGCATGCGCTGAAGAGAGACATCAGACAACGTCATGCATGCACAGCGATAAGAAGAGGGTTGTGACTGGTACCTACTGTACCGTGGAGCTAAACCTGGCTGTAGCAAAGGGGTATCGATTCATTGATGTTTTTGAAGCGTGGGATTTCAGGGCATCATTGACAGAGCTGTTTGCTGACTACATCAAACTGCACCCGAAAGGAAAGCAAGAGGCATCTGGTTTCCCTTCATGGGTAAAAAATGAAGCAGATAAAGCCAGGTACATACAGCAGTATTTTGAAAGGGAAAATGTACATTTGAACCCCGCTGCCATCACCTTTAACCCCACGAGAAGAAATATATCTAAACTGTTTTTAAATTCTCTTTGGGATAAATTTGGACAGAGACCTAATTTACCGACCACGAGCATAGTTACAGACCCCGATGAACTCTTTCAGCATGTATTTGCCCCCTGCTACGATGTGACCTCATGCTGTTTCATTGATGATGAGACAGTAAGTTTAAGTTGGAAGTACACTAAAGACCATTACCCAAATTCTAACATCAACATATTCATAGCTAGTTTCACCACAGCATATGCCAGAGTAGAACTGTACAATCTGCTAGATAAGTTACAGGACAGGTGCTTGTATCATGACACAGACTCTGTCATTTTTTTGTCTAGACCGGGTGACTGTAACTCTCCTCTAGGTGACTATTTAGGGAGCTGACCAGCGAGCTTCTGGCAGATGAACACGTTACCGAGTTTGTGTCCACAGGTCACAAAACCTATGGCTACCGGCTGTCCGGAGGATGGGCAGTCCTCAAAGTGAAAGGATTTACCCTTAATGTAGGCAACAGTGAACATATTAATTTTGAAAACTTAAAAGATCTGGTGTTTGATTACAATGGTTCACAGATGTCTAAAGAAATCACAGTGAGGCAACCCAGCATAGTAAGAAATAAAAAGCAGTGGTCCCTCAAAACAAGAACGCTGTCCAAAACACAGAAGTGTATGACAAATAGAGTTTTACAAGATGAATTTAAAACCCTTCCTTACAGGTACTGATTGAAAATAATGGACATTAGATTGCAACATCCCTTTTCATGTCTGATAGCCGGACCATCCAATTCTGGTAAAAGCTTTTTCATAAAAAATGTATTGGAACATTCTGACAAAGCTTTATCGCCCAAACCTGAAAATATTGTCTGGTTTTACAGCTGCTGGCAACCTTTGTATAATGAGCTGATGTTGAAGTTTGCACAAGTTAAATTTGTGGAGGGGCTGCCTGCATCATTAGCCGATGATCTGCTGCCTCCTGACAAGATTAATCTGATTGTCATTGATGATCTGATGGAATTGGCCTGTCAACATGGTGAGACAGAATGTGTATTTACCAAGTACATGCATCATCGTAGTCTGTCAGCCTTTTACCTTGTACAGAATGTGTTTTGTCAAGGCAAGAAAAGCCAGACCATCGCACTAAATGCCAAATACATGGTTTTGTTTAAAAATCCACAGGACAAACAGCAGATTATGACTCTGGCAAGGCAGATGTACCCTGGCCAGGCAAAATTCTTTTTAGGAGCTTTTGAAGATGCCACCAGATGACCTTACGGTTATTTGTTGGTTGATTTAAGGGCTAGTACACCAGATGAATATAGGCTGTGCAGTGGATTGTTCCCCCCTTACTGGCTGGCGGTGTACATCTTGAAAAAATCACATTCTGGTCCTAGAAATACATGATGCTGTATGACCATTATGTATAAAAGGCTGCAGAGAAACTTGTCTGTTCTAAAGTTACTAGTGAGAGGACCTCCCCATTTAAGAAAAGCTATTTTGTGCTCAGCCTCTGATGACTTGATATCTGCCATAGTGGAGGTTGCTTTAAACACTCTAAAAGGACACATACCACTTTTGGCTAAACAACTAGCTTTTCTGAAAAAAGGGAAGAATCATAAAAAATTTAAGCAACAGGAAGGTGTCTTTAAAATTAGAAAAACAGCTTGTAAATCAGACAGGCGGGTTCATAGGGACGTTGTTGGGGATCGCTATTCCATTGATTACAGGACTTCTGGCTAACAGATAATGGATTTTACTCAGAAAATGTATCTGGTACCACAACGCAATTGGACCAGACTGAGAATGAACTATCCTGATGAGGACATGAGAAAGTAGCAACACAGCTTGGATACTGAAATGAGATCTATACTTTCCACACTGATTTGTCAGATCACGAAAGTGAAACTGTACTCTACTGTGTTACAACATTACCTCACTCTGGTACATCAAGAGGAACAGGATAAAACCAGTTTGACTTTATTGATGCCGGACTCTGAGGCTGTTTCTGAGCAACCCCCTGCTGAAACACTTTCTGTTATGAGTTCAATGGAAAAAGACATCTTAAACAGTGTTTCTCAAAGGTCTAAAAAAAATGCTGAACTTTTATTAAATCAGATGGCAAAGAACCAGGATATTCTGTTTTGGAATGATAAGGGTGAACTGTTGTATAAAGGTAATGTTATTTCTGGGTCTCATATGGTCGATTTGAAGGGCAGCCACAGCTACACACACTATCCTGGGACCCTCAAAAAACAGGGTTGGAAAATGTTTTCTGAGAGCCACCACGAGGCTAATATACCCACATCCATCTTTGGTCATTCGAAACAGGAAATATGTTGAAAGTAGAAAGACAGCCGATGCAAAAACACTGAGACCTCTCCAGTCAGCAGCTGGTCAGTGACACCCAAAGATGAAAGACATTAAACAAACCAGCCTGGCCTCTGTATAAAATGTAAATATTATAGACCTCTGGTCGATATGTACAACCTATATAACTGAGTACAACCTATATTAGTGTATTTTACAAGAAGTTGTTTGTATGTCAGTCTATCTCTATATTGAATATGCTAGCATTTTTTACTACAAAGGTGCTTATATTTCTGATGTTAGCCTACCACTGATATGACTCATTTATAGGCAAATTTTAACAAGAGATGTCTTTACTGTTTCTGTACTTTACTAATCCTACACTTTGATGTGTATCACATCTTATGGACTTTTTTGGCAATACACCTTTTATATTTTACACATTGTGTCATGATTGAAGAAAGATGCAAATCAAACATGGGTTCATATATGCTTTTATAGATGACCTTTTTGAGTTACAAAGAATGCATATTTTAAACTCATTACAAGTCAAACAAGTCTCGAACATGTTGAAAGATGGCATGTTCCCGACATACTTTAAATCTGAAAGGTGATATACAAAAACTAGTCACCACAGTAGCTCATTTTTAAGTAAATCCCAGAAGTACATTTTTAGAACTTGATCAAGAAAATCCTTTACATCTGTGGTGTAAGAAAAAAATATGGCAGTGAAATCCACAGGCTCAGAGAATGTATCTTGCAACTGTGTGTTTTGGCACAGAGATACGTTTTGCATTTCTGTTTAAAAAGCCCCAATCATTCGTAAGACAATTATCTGGATGAAAACAGTAGTCAGTCGAAAAACTTCTATATCCATCCCTCTGGAGATGTATGCAGCTAATCAGTGCTGTCCATGGGGCTCAGTATTGATGACCAGTGCAGTTGGGAGATTTCTCAGTCTCTCCTTGGGTAGCAGATCACAGGGAAACACACCCAGAAAACAGTCACGGATGTGGGGGTCACTGGTTAAAAAATGTTCCAGCTGCATTTTTATGGTTTATCACATGTAATCAAATGACATTTTCTCTGGTTTATCTTGATGACATTATCAAAAAACAGACTTTCGCGAGATTAACGGTAAGGAGGAAGGGCTACGCAAATCTGATTTCTGCTCTGAGGTTCCTGGTTTTAATCGAGGGAGTAATGGTCGCACACTCTTGGTCCAGAGTCAGATCAAAGGCAAACAGCATGTACCCTTGGGTGAATTCCTGGCGGTTGACGTTATGAGGGAGCAATCCTTCATGTGCTTCCGTTGCCTGCACTGATTAAAATATTCTCTCGCAGCACTTCCGCTTTCTAAGATTGGGCTGAGAGGCGAAGGGATTGTTCACCGTCCAGGCACAGAGCCACAAAATTAATGTTGTAATGTTTAAAGTTGAAGGGTTTTAGTGTAGGAACCGCTAAAAAGCATCATTGTCAACAAACCCCATGACCATCATTTTTGGTAACTGTCCCAAAACAGATTATCCTGGTTGCAGACCCTGCTCCCTGCAGGATGCTGGAACACTTTCACACTCCACTCTGTCATGGGTATTTAGCGTTGAGGACAGTAGCAGGGCTTCTGAGTGTCCCAGATTTAACACCGAGTCACTTTTACCCTTTTGACAAGTCAGAGAGGCACATGATTTTAGCTTATAAAGATCACCATCTCCGCTTATCAAACAAAAGCTGTCCCTCATACGCTGTCAGTTTAATTCTTAATATCCACACCATTCAGCATCAGTTTCTCTTGAAAAGCAAGTCAGTGTGTCAAGCGGCCCAGAAGCTCCACTCCCCTGCTGAGATGTGGGACAGCTTCTTTTACTGAACCTCGCATTGTCACCAGCTCTGTCTGTAGATTTTGCGTTTCTGGGGTGTCTTTGTAAAACAACCCTCAAGCGACGCAGAAAGGGCCTCTTTGCAGAAGTTCAGCACCAACCCTAATGATATTCCTGTAGGGGTAATTGAAGCATACTCGCTGATAAGCTTCTAGTCCCGATGGTCACATCCAGCTGGCTGGAAAATGGTGGCCACCAGATAGTTGATGAGGGCCCACCTTGGCTGCTGCCGTATGTCTGAGCTGTCCATTTCAGTGATTTCTAAACCAAGTAAAGAAGCATGTTGTTTAGATCCAAATAGTCTTAGCCATTCCCTGCTACATAAAACTCGATTGGTGAGGTTTCTGGAAGGCGGCGGCAGAAGGGTATCTCTACATAAATCTTTTTTCACAATGCTCGTCTGTGTGGGAGTGATGGTAAACAAGTCCAGTTCTGATTTTGTATTCTTCCGACCCGCCAAGTAGTGCACGAAGGCCATGTTTTTCTTGAAGAGATCTTCTAGGGTTTTTTACACCCTTTGAATGTCCTGTGGACTTTGACCTCTTTCTTTTATGGGTGCGGCTTTATGCTTTGATGCACGCCTTTTAAAGTAGTATGGTCCGATGAGAAGCAAAGGGTTACTCTGTGCTTTCTCTTGAACACCATCAGCCCTGAACCACCCTGAGTGGTCTTATCTCCTCGACATCCTTTCAGTGACTGCACTAGTTACATGCCCTACAATATCCTTTGCAACATTTTTAGCGGGTTGTCCAGATGCAGTTTGGTAATTGCAAATACCTTAACAAAAATGGTACTTTTTCTAAACAGACTACAGAATATCCCCCACCAGACCGGTATATAGTAGGAAGTCCATAAAACTTCCGGTAGATCGACCTGGCCTGTGCCTTGTAATAACTTCTGTACAATACAGGTCCTCATAATGTCGAATAATCACCATCCCCGCTAAGTTTTAAAGTACTTGGGACAGAAGTGCAACTTCACGATCACCTTTCCAAACTGAAATGGCACAGGATGTTTGGATCATTGTTTATTTCAGTAGTGATAGTGTTGATCTGATGCTTACTGACTGTTTGGTAGTGGGGTTTATCATAGGTCACGGTCACTACATCTCATTGTCTTGGTCCCTGCACGCAGCATCTCAGCAAAGGCACTAGACTGTCACCCACTATTTCCATGCGAACACGTCGGTATAGATATATAACGTGTAAAACCACTCATTAATATCCGTAGGCTTTTGCTACATTCTCACCCAGCCTACTCGAGTCTGCTAAAACCCAAAAGGTGCTGCAATTGCCCATGCATGAATAGTAATGCATTTGATGTCGATGTCAATGCTTATTTCTCTTCCGATGACTTGTTGTTCAAAACCACAGGCAGTTCATTTTACTCAAATATACTTTATTGACTTGACTGATAACACTCCGCCATGTCATTTATTAATAGCTCAAATAGATTTTAAATGCCACTGACTAGTAAAGGGTCTGTTGGTAAGCGTTTTGCTGTGGGATACATTTAAAGGTTGATAGAGCATAGTGAACCTGTTTTGTGTACAGTACATTGTCCCAGGTATGAAGGGCACGAATTTCACAGCTCTACTCCCATCTACCTGGTAGTTCAAGTGTTTGTAACTTTTACTGTAAACTGCTAATATAGTATTAGCGGGAAAAGTCGCAAGGCGTTGTTCGGGTGATGAAAAGCCATTTTTGAACATGTTCAATCTGATGGGCTTCTACGTCCCCAATCTCTGTTGCCTTGACCCAACTATTGAATTTATAGCTAACAATTTCTGCCACTTTACCAGATACCAGGTTTTTCTTCCCACGCTTTTTCTCTCAGGATTTTCTGCACCCTATAACCGGTCTCACCAGTTCAATTTTTCTTCAACTCCTCCGCATAGAAAATACCGTTGATGTCTTCCCTGATAGTCTTTTACTATAGGTGGCTCTCTGTCTTGTCAAGACCTCCATCACAATAAATATCATCTGTGTATGCTTGTTCATATCCCTTTTCAAATACCCCTTTCAGCTTAGATATTCTCACTTGATCACCTTTCGAAAGGTATCCTTTGTTTTTCCCAAGAACAGGAATGGCCTGTAGAGTTTCTTCCATACACCCAGGGCATTGGAGGGTTAACATCCACAGGCCTGCATTTAATGCTTCTAGTATGATATATAATTATAGCTGTGCACCAGGTCAAGGAAATACATCTATATATTTCCACGGCATCTGGTCATAAAGTAACGCCACATGTGACTTTACTGAATGTTTCATAATGCTGGCCTTAACTTCATTAGTTTGTCACAAAATGGTGTACTTTTTTGTTTTGTCAATGTCTTAAAGGAAGCATTCAGAAATTCTTCACCCCGATCTGTCTGCAGTTTCTGTGGTGTGCGTCCACCTTTAAAAATAGTTTTGAAGGCTTGCATCACAGCCTTGCCTGATTTGTTTTTAAAGTCACCACCAAGCATATTTCTGGAAAGCACGCCGATGCACGCCAGTATGTATTTAAAACCTTTATTGTACTTTTTGTATATTGACCCATATCTACTCAACTGCCTGCCATTGCCCGTTCATGTCAGAAACAATGACAGGATTTTGAAATCTGACTCTCGCTGTTTGTGTAAAATGGGAGGATCTTGCTCGAAAGCCACCTCTGCAACACCTTTCCTGCTAACACCCGTTTATCGATTTTCTTTGCAGCCTTATACAGCTGAGACCAACACTGCAAACTGCCCATTTTTTTGTATTGTAATGCTATAGTCTGAGCAGATGACTCGTCATCTTCTTTCATCAGCAACTCTAATAATACCCTTTAGTCATGCCAACCTCTCACCAGAAAATAATGGTGTGCTCTAATCCCTTAATCATTTTATCACAGACAGCAACGGTAACTATGTTTTATTCATATCCTACAAAGTCATAATAGTATTTTATATGCTAGATACACATGCAGTCGAATAATCCAAAAGGTAAAATATGCAAATGGTTACGACATTATCATGTTTCTATGCTAGCTATCAATGCTTGACTGTTACTTGTACACGTATCACTACAAAAGTCATATCAGTAGTATTTATAGGCTCCTGGAAACATACAACTGCATGTTACCTACAGACTATCATCTGTACAAAAGAGTACAACATTAGCAGTTTACAGTACATGCAACATGAGTCCTTATACATTCCACTTTAAAGATGCCCAAAGACAGTAGCAACTGGGCTGCATGTCACACAGACATGAGCTTTGTCCACTCTCCCGGTGATAAGAGCAAGCATACACATTGGCCATACACCACTCATGTTGAGGTTCATGCTCTTTAAGGCTTTTTTGCAGAAAGATGTAGTTCATGGATATACAGAATTTTTTTTTTGTGTCCACATTTACATACACATAAAAATATGGCGACATACTTTAATCAGAGACATTTGTCCTTCTACAACAGTTTCAATGCGGCTCCAGAGGATACATCGAATGCTGTTTTCTTTACAACATATACAGGGTCCTTTAGTATGTCCTTTATCACATGGTACATAGTACCCTCCAAGACTGACAGGAATACGGATCATTTCTTTATCATGTATCATCTGAAAGTATACATAATACATGTTATACAGATTAGTATTAATAATACTTTTAATATATTCAGAAAAGCAAGCAATAAGTGACTGTATGCACTGGCAGAGGGATTCCCATTTTCTACACTCTGAAAACATACAGTGTGATGCGTTTAGTGACCTTTCAAGCCCATGGAGCAGTTCGACAAGCTGAGAGCCACTTTCACAATTTCAGTGGATATCACATTGTTTTTCTGTTTCAAAATCAGACACACACATGGCTACATGATCATTAAACAAAGGTAACAAAGGCAGGGTAATGATTTTAAAAAATTAACATGGTCCCTGATCTTCTTTTAGAAATTTTTAAGGAGCCTTTGCTGACACAGACGACAGGCATCTTTTTGTAATCTAACGTCTGTCTCACCTGTAACATTTGTATAACTAACCAACACAGGGTCATCGGATTCTCACATCATTTAAATGTTACTTACAGTTTCCAGGGCACAATTGGTCATATTTAACCCTGATGCCATAGCGATTGCAAGATTACCGCATGAGCTGCCCTATATATGGCTTTCAGAAACATTTCTGTATGCTTCTTTAGACATCAAGTCAAGGATACATGAATGGTTTTTCTGACTCACTACCCCATTCACAACCTGACAGGAATCGACCAATTCACACTGTATCACCTTCTGTATTGAGGCAAATATGCCAATGTAATGGCATGGTACATAAATATTTCTGAATACATGTCATGGTCAGTTTTAGGGGCTAACACTGACATCTTTTCGTTTTTTTTCACTTGAGGTCCCTGTCAATCTCTGTTGAACAGGACGGCTCCGGTTGTGTAGTGATTACAGTATTTTCTGTCTTCTTTTGACACATTCTATCACTCTCTATATTTCTAACATACTGTCCCTCACACTGCTCATTAATAACTACATCTGTATCTTTAAAGCAGCACAGTCGCACAGTAGGTTGGTGGAGACTCGAGTATCCATGGTGTCCGAATATGACTGCTGCTCCATCGCAAATTCATCGCTCTATTAAAATAAAAAAAACAGCATTGGTTCTTGTTCAACCTCTAACCCGCCTGTTCAGTTACACTATGCACGCACGTCTCTGTCACGCCTACATACATTTTCATTAATGTTTAAAACATAGAAGAATTCATCATGGACAAGACTTTTCTGTATCCTTTTCTTCTTCTCCTTAGCCTGGGGCTTGCTGGTGGTAGGAATTTCACCATCATCTGACTCTTTAGTTTGCTGCTTCTGGCTGTGTATCAGTATCACTCCGCGGCTCTTCCTGCAGGTCACTTTCTCTTTCAGTATCCATTTTCACAGTATCAGATTCACTCTCTAGGTGCCTTCGAAGTTCGCAGTGGTGGCTCTTGGTCAATAGTATCTGATTTAACTTTTCAGACTCACCAAACTGTGTAGCCAGCTTCCTTTTCACTTCACAATCATCCACTAACAAGGTCTGAGTGGGGCATTCCTTATCACACTCGTATAGTACACAAATGAGCTTGGGCACCTGATAGACATCTTCTCCTCCTCTCTCTTCTCATTTGGTGGTGTGACAGTCTGACCTGTTTCTGGGAGGTTACATTTAGAAGCACTGTGTTGTGCCATCTTCTGAATGTTTTGAATAATCTACAATTCTATAAAGAGATTCCTTCCAAATCTCGAAACTGTGTACCATCAAGCCCTGCCACAGGGTTTATAAGACTGAGATCCACTTTAAAAGGCTAGCTCCTCCCGGTATCATCATGTTTTCATTTGTAAGATACTGAATGCCTGTTCCAAGACGTCTACTATGTAAATGTATGTACCGACCTATTGTGTAACCGATGATACTATACTATTTTATCCCTGTCAGCCTTAAGCTCCCACACTCTCAACAGAGCTGCTCTTCCGAGTGTGACTAACGTGACTCTTTTCCAAGATCGCTCATAAAAGATCCCTGTGTATGTTTTCACAAAAGTTTCCTTTCACAAGTAAGTCTGTGTCTCATTCTATTCTTCAAACATGAGCTCATCAGCGTCTCCCAGCATGCTAACAAAACTAACCCGTGTATGATTTAACAAAATTACCTTTTCACATGTAAATGTATGCCCATGATCTCATCGCTTTCTCAGAGTTAATTTATTAAGAATTCACGACAAACTTATCAGTATTCAAAGTGTTTCACATGAATACTAGCAATAGGATGAGACTCTATTTGTAAGCAAATGCTTCAGACTCTAGTCACTTACTTCCAGTGAAGCTAGGACTACAGATGGATTTAACACTGTTAGACATTTTATGTGGTCATTCCATGTACTGTATGTACTTCTCAGTCTGTATAAAAAGGAAATTTGTTTTCCTGACTCACCGGAGTAAATGGGAAATATACTTTGGCAACCCTTGACAAAAGTTGGGACATTTTCTGTGGATTACCTTCTTTTCATTGTGTGTTAAAAATGTTATCAGCCTCAATAAGAATGATTTTTTTCTGCAACATTCCCAGGAAACTTGGAGGACATATATATTTTTTACTGCAAACAAGGTAATATTTGTAAAGTTATTTTTCTATCTAAAGCCTTGTAGAGATTTTTTCTTTTCCTAAGCATTGGTTGATACCCCCCCCCACACACACACACACTGCTTTGCAGACTGATGATGAATGCTGCCTTGCCAGTCTGAGATGCCATTGAACACTTACAAGGTGTTCTTGGTAGGACATTCATAGGTTACATGAATACTGTTTTCTAAACCTTTAAAAAATATGTACCTTGTCTCAAAACAAGTGTGCTTACACCAGTGTCACCAAATAGCCCCTGTGGTCACAGCACCTGCCTGATGATGCATTCCTTGTACAGATTTCCAAGTCACAAAGCATTTACACACATCCTGTCTTTATATCCCTGGACTGACAGGGGAGCAAATGAATAGCGAGTGAATAGGGGGTATGAAGGTGCTAGGACTCTGGTGCGATGGAGAGGGGGGAGGAGAAGGAGGGGAGCAGGAGTTTGAGGGGAAGGGAATGGAGGAGGGGGACTCGAGGTTTGAGCTAGGACGCAGTGGTAGGGGTGAAAGAGGGAACAGGGTGGTGTGGAGGAAGAGGGACTTGGGTGCAAGAGGTGGGTGGATCAAGGAGAAGGAGGAGGGAGCAGGGGTGCAAAAGGTTGGGGAGGAGGAGGGAGCAGGGGTGTGTGGTGAGGAGAGGGACTCAAGTTTGAGCTAGGATGTTTCAGCAGGGGTGCAAGAGGGAGCAGCGTGGTGTGGAGGAAGAAGGACTTGGTGCAAGTGGTGGTGGTTCTAGGAGGGAGACTCTGGTGTGACTTAGGATGGTGCAGCTGGGTTGTGATGTGAGGGGGGACCCAGGTGCAAGCTAGGATGCTGAACCAGGTCTAAGGGGAGGGGTTCGAGCAGCTGCTAGCACTCTGATGTGAGGGGAGGGAGAGGAGGTGGAGGGACTCAGGTGTGAGTCTGTGGCACGGATGCGAGAGGAGGGGATGAAGAAGGAGGCATGTATGGCGTAGAAAAGGGGAGGACTTCCGGGTTCGAGGACAAAAATGCACATCACTTCCTGTGGTAGGAAGGGGGCGAGGCATAGCCATGGTGCAAGGAAGTCAGGAATTCCGGTTTTAAAATGGGTGGGGCATTGCCATGGTAACCACCTTTCGAATGACGTGGCACGCTCTAATTGGCTGAAATTTAACATTTGACAAGATATATCCCCTTATACTACTGCCATGGGTTGATTTTAAACCATAAATCCTTAATTTCTGTATCGATGTGTCTGTGTCATAAATTCTGGATTTCTTGCTTGCAATTTGAGAGTGACTGCTCTCCATTGCTACAGAGGTGCTGTGATGTTCTGCACTGAGTTCTGGCTCAGTTTCTGAGAGAGGACTTGTTTATCTGGGTCTTTTGGAAATATCTGTTATCTTGCTTTGTTTTACTGTGGCCAGCACCCGGCTAGTACTGGGACTCTGTTTAGCACTTTCAGGATTTGAGGCTTCCAACATTTTTATTTAGACAGTTTAATCAATGGCACAGAAATATATGTGATACTCAAGATAGATGTAGTTTGCACCAAATATGTCTCTGCTTCACTATTTAAACAGTTTGATAGCACAAGAATATATGTGACAGACACAGAGTTGTTTGCACAATAGTGTGTTACTTTGCTTATTTAGACAGTTTGAGGACACAAGAATATATGTGACAGACAATGTTTTGCACAGGATATACTTAACAATCAAAATGTCTTTACTTTTTGAATTGTGTGTGACTATTAAAAGTTCTTTGGTCTCCAAGAGTTTTCTTTAATTACACAACACAACACTACTTCTTTTCACACTCATACAAGCACCCCAACACACACATTTTCATGTGGCAGTATAGATGTTGGGGGAGTGGGCACCCATTTATTCATGCACCGGGTAAATGATTATGAGAATGCTTCAGCACGTTTACGTGGTTTTTCTCAGTAGTGAAAAACAATCAAACACAGCTCTTGCTGCCAGCTGCAGTGCGTGTGCTTGCTGTTTTATACACACAGTGTAGTCACACACCAGTCAGGTTATAAAATAAATTATTTTGCTTCGATTTCTTTCTGCCTTTTTTAGCTGTTTAGTAGCTGCTACTGTGTCCTTTTTATTTTCTTTTTCAGTCATTCTCCTTGTTATGTTCTCCTCCCAGTTTCCCTGCCTGTCCTTGGCTTTTCTGTTTCTGTTCCACTTATTTTAGCTGCCTCAGTCTCTAGTTCATTGTAGAACCAGCCCAGACTGCTCAGTTTGTTTCAGTGCTTCCTGGCTGTTTCCACAGTAACTGTGCACCGTGCTACGCCCACTCAGCTTGTCTGTCCTGTTTTGATAACTTATCACTTTAAATTGAATGCTCTCTTCATCAGAAATATAAATCTGTTGCAGTAATTGCCCAGTTCTTTTTAGTGACCCTGATCCCTATTGCTCTCATCTCTATTTCAGGAGCTGAGTGCACCAGTCTTTTTTTTTTTCATTATTATTTAGTTGTTTAACTAGAAGTAGCACACTAAGCTGAAAGTTTTTTTACAGGAGTGACCTGGGAGTACAGAGAAGTTAAGTGACTTGCTCAGGGTCACACAGTTTGCAAGTGGAAGCTGTTGGATTCAAACCCAGGTCTGGTCTGCTGGATGTTACTAGATTTGCAGCTCACAGCCTTAAACCACTGCGCTATACTGCCTCCCTGTCTTTAAGGATCCTTAGTGTACATTCACACAATTTTGTTCCCAGTTATTTTGTTTTATAATTATTTCTATTTCAGATCAAAATCAGCAGCCCTTGTTGTTCTCAATCCACTCTTTTTTGTTTGCTTAGGTTCTTTTTTCCTTATGTACTGGGGAGTATGTCTTATGCTATAAAATGAGCAGGTTACTCACCTGTAACAGTAGTTCTAGGAGTGGTATATGTTGTTCATCCACACTGTTTGGCATGTCCCTTTCCTCTTTAAATCTGCTGGACATCTTCAAGCTGGCTTCTCCCACCCACCCAGGTAGTATATACCTCTGCTTCATCCCATGACCCCGCTGGAAGCCAGGTTGTGTGCGTTCACAGCCATGGAGGTCGGGTGGGTCCATGTGGATGAACAACATCTATGCAGAGGAACCGCTGGTGGGACAGATGAATTGGGACATGAAAGAACACGTCCTGCAGATCCAGAGAACAGAACCACATGTTTCACTCCAAGGATGGCAAAAAATGGGACAAAGTGACCATCCAAAAGGTGCGAGACCTGAGAAGCTAATTCTGGTCATAGAGATTTAGAATGGGGTGCCAACCCCCCATCCGCTTGGGCACCAGGAAGTACCTGGAGACAAAGCCTAGGTCTGCTGGAGGATCCACCACAGAAGCTACCGCCTCCTTGCGAAGGAGCTGAGCTATGTCGTCTCGAAGAGCCGACAGGCTTCTTCTTCTTCTTCCTCTGCTGGTTCTTGCCCGAAGAACCCCTGGCAGAAGTGGCATCCAAGGTGGCATTGGACTGCTCAATGCGCTGTAGGTGACCAGCCACTCCTGGACCGAACAAGTCGGTACCAAGAAATGGCACATCAGCAAGCTTATGCTGAGTATCCACCAGAAAGGAGGAAAGCCTCAGCCAGGCCCTGTGATGAGAGGCTACTGCAGTGGCCATCAAGCGGGCACAAGACTCTCTGATGTCCAGAGCTGTCTGAAGCTGCTGTTTGGCAACAGCATGGCCCTGATCACTGACCTGTTTGACCATGGTCTGCATGTCCGCAGGGAGATGAGGGAGGACTTCATCTAATGACCTGAGAAGGGCATGAGAGAAGTGTGCCTTGATGATGGCCAAGCTGGCCTGATGAAGGCCCAAGGAGGAGGCCGCATAGACCTTTCATGCAGAGTGGTCCATATTTTTGGACTCTTTGTCCGGAGGTCGATCAGTGTCGGCCGAACTGCCAGTACACTTAAACAGAGAGGCGGTCACCAGGCTCTCTACTGAGGGGTGCTCTGTGAACCCCACAAGGGACCTCATGGGCACTGCATACTTGTAGGCCATGCGGGCAGACAGTGCTGGGCATGAAGGAGGGTGCTGCCAAAGTTTGAGGGCCAGGCCAACGATGGCTTCAGCCACAGGAAAGGCCTCCATTGGAGTATCCCCTCTCTTTAGAATATCTGTGAGAAGGTACTCCACCTTTTTCTGGATAGATTCCAGGGGCATTCCAGTGCAGTCAGAAATGAGACGGAGAATCCTTTGAAAGGAGGAAGGGCCTTCCTTCATCCCTTTGCCAATGGATGACTCATCATCCCCAGGATGAGAGTGGAGCCCGGTGACATCCTAGTCTGAGGAGTTGTGGTACAATGGCTTACCACCTAAATCACCCTTGATCCACTGAGGGTAGTCCGGGGTGACTGTGACCGACAGAGGTCAGTCCTCTTTTGAGGGCGCCCCTTCCCCAGGCTGTTTAGGTGGTGGTTCCACCTGAATAGGTGGAGAGACCGGAATAGGCTGAGCTGGGGGACAGTCTGGCCCCATGGGCACAGGAACCGAGGGTTTCCATTCCACAGGGGTCAGCTTTGTTCTAGGAGGCGAGAGCCATGTAATGGCCGGGGAGCCAGCTTCTGCCCAGTCAGAATTAGCTGTTGCCACATAAGGTCATCATAGCGCTGACGGAGTTTCTGTCAGAGCCTCTCCTCATTCAAGGAGGATGAGGATGACCTATGGCATTGCCTCTTCTTAGAGCGCTTATGGCTCTTCCTTGGTCATTTAGCCGAGGGGGTTCTGGATGGGCAGGCCAACTTGGTCGATCGGGACACACCAGGGGAATCGGTGAAACCCAAGGGTCTGGAACCAGATCCGTAATGGGGATGCCAGCTGGCTGGGTCTCCTCATCAGGAAACACTAGGACCGGAGTCCTTTCTAAAGAGTCATCGACCATGGCCAGCAACAAAGGGTCAATTGGGTCGAGAATGATCTCAACCTCATTGGCCACATCCTCGGTTGTCTGGCCAGATGGAAGGTCTGTAAAGCCTGTGGCCGAGGAGGCGATCTCGACCGAGGTCGAGACCGCATGCTCCTGGGACTGAGACCTCTCTCAGTCCCAAGATCACCTTCGTCGAGACAAAGATGAAGAAGGTTCTTTTTCCCTCTTCCGAGGGCAAGAGGATGCAAGCCCATGGGTGCCTCACCCTAGGTAGGGAGAGACTGGCACAACTCCTTAAATGAACCAGTAAAGGTGGAGCCTAGGTTCAGTGGGACGAAGAAGCTTCGATTAGCCAAAGCACAAGTGGCTTCTTCTTCAAACACCTACATGCATTACAGCTGTTCAGCAGAGCCCATGGCCATGGAAGCCGCCCACCTAGCCTCCTTGGACTTCACCGGAGGGTTCCTTTTCTCCGGTCTCTCCAATTTCAGGCATGCCATGTGGTCATCCAGGACTTTGGGATGGAAGGCCAAGCAGTAACTGCAGGACAAGGTGTCATGGCCTACACCCAGGCAGTAGACACACATGAGATGGGGATCGGTGCGCAACATCTTTTGGTCACAAGGACACTGGCGAAATCCCAGGGAAGAATTATCCTCCATGATCGAAGACACAAATGCACGACCGCTAACTTGAACAAGTTTTAATTTCGGTAAAACTGAAGATTTGAAAGCCAGGGCCTACGAAATGCGAGAGCACGAGGGAGGCAACCTGTATCTTCCAGCGGAAAGGAAGATCTGGTGTCATGGGGCAGAGCCGAGGTATATACCACCCGGGTGGATGGGAGGAGCCAGCTAGAAGACTTCCGGCAGATTTAAAGAGGAAAGGGACAATGCCAAACAGTGTGGATGAACAACATATCCACACTCCTAGAAATATTGATTTTTTTTTCATTCAAACTTGGTTAAAGCCTTTCATATTCAGGTTTTAGTTACTCAAATGCATGATATCTGTCTCATTTTCTTTCAGTATCTGCCCACAGTTGATTTGTGCCCAGATATATGCTTTCTTTAATTTCTCTTACTGTTTCACAGTTCTTATTGTCTGCACATTATCAAGTTATCACTGCCTGCCTTTTATTTCTTAAAATTCTGTTTCACTGCCTGCATCTTTCATTTTGCACAGTGCCCTATATCTGCCCCTCTGCTTTCTTTCTATTATCCTTTTCCATTCATTGTTTCATTGATCTACTGGATTTTCCCCAGTCTCCTGCTTTTAAAATCTGCACTTGATGCTCTCTGTTGTTGTGGTAGATGTAGTTTTTGTAAATATGTAAGGACTTGCAAAGAATTCATACACCCAGTAACTAAGAAGAATGTTCAGATTAGTGACCTGATCACATGTGATAGCAGTGGGGTGGTATACATGCTTACCTGTAGCTGTGGGGCCTTCTACATAGGCCGCACAGTTAGAAAATTCTGTATAAGGATAGGGGAGCATGTAAGAATACTAGAAAAAGGTGATTTATCTCATGCAATCACAAAGCATGTTTTGGGGAACATCACCAAACAACACAACATCCACTTTACAGGCATTGAATTAGTAAAAACAGGCCATAGAGGTGGGGATTTGAACAAACTTATAGGACAGAGAGAAAGTTACTGGATATTCAACTTGGGAGTTCGTCAGAACAAAGAGCTGAATGACAGTATAGATTTGAGTGTTTTTTTGAATAAATATTGATGCTAAAAATGAGGGAGACACACAACAAACCAACAAAAATTAGTTGAGTTGTGTAATATTTAGTGATTACCCAAGTGGAAGGTGCTGTCCCCTTTTGTAAGTAGCTCACTTTATGCAAATGTACACATAAGACAGTTAATGAAGAGAAAAACAAAACAGAAACAGGAGGATAAAATGAGCAAAAATGGGGTGGGGAGCCGGAAATGTAAACAAAGCACTCAGCTGTCACAGTGCAATAAAATACAATTACTTTGTGCCCAGAATAGTTCCCTAAGCATATCATTTTTTGAATGTTGTATGTATTTATAATAAGTTTATGCTAGGAAAAGAGTCCCAAGTTTAACATAAACATGCATAACTCAATATACTCAGCACTTTAATTATGGAGGTGAGTTTATTCACTTGATAGATGTTTCTGATTGTTTTTTAACAATCACATGAGTGTTTGAATCTGTATAAAAAGGTACTTTTATTATTGTAATGTATAAACTCTGAAGAAGCCTGGCAGTATGCCAGGAGAAACGTTAGTAGTTTTTTTTACTTTGCTTTTGAGCCACCTTTTGGCAGGTTATTGAAACATTAAAATTATTTACCTTATTGGTATTCACCTGGGCGGTGTGTCTTGTTTGGAGCTATGGGTGCTTTGAATATTTTCTTGAACTGTTTATTTTATCATTCAGCACCGTAGCAGCTAATTTCCTGGTGCTTGGTCTACCATCTCTTTTTTCTCTGTTTTTTATCCACCTCCCAGTCGTTTCTTTCTTGCCTCCACATTCATTTCTCACTGCCCTCTCTGCCTAACCATAATCTAAGTATGCCAGCAATATAATTTATTTTTTATGCGCCATGGGCGATTGCCAAAACTGCAGATCATCCACTCCCTTTCACCACCACAGCCCGACTAACTCGCTCCACAGCGAGAGCCTGCCCAGAGAACACCAACCCCCCACTGACTGGCTGGAGAAGACATGTGTAGCAAATGTCTCCAATCAGATACAACTCCTCTGTGCCAAGAATTAGGTCAGCTGGTTGCAGGCTCACACTGAATCCAGTTAGGTGGTTCCCGGTGACCTGCTCTTGCGCATTACGGCAGTCACCGCAAGTAAGTCTTGAGTATTCCACGAGATCCATCATGGCAGCGAATGCTTGTAGTCCTTTGACCACTCTCTCTGTAGTCCTCCAGTCTATGGTGAGAGAGTGGTGAAAACAAGGTCATGGCTACATATTTTTGCTCATGTGGCGTGGTGGGAGCCAGAAGTTTTCACCACCCGGTGTGTGGCTTCGCCAGTGGCAATGTGGCAAGTGGCAAGCAGGAACAGAGGAGCAGAGGGGCAGGATATGGTGTCCTTCTTGCAACAAGTCTTGCCAGCAATCCTCAAACTGAACAATGAGAACCCACTGGAGATCAAACGAGCCCACTGCTCCCTCACACCCAAATCAAAACCAGGAGAGAGACCCAGATCTATATTATGTAAATTCCTCAGGTATCCTGACAAAGAACTATACCTCAGAACAGCAAGGGAAAGTGGCAGTTTAAAATGGGAGGGTTATGATATTCAGCTTTTCCAAGACTACTCTCAAAAGTTGTCAAAAAAATGCAGGGCAATTACACAGATTGAACATCCAGACATCTCTCCAGTATTGCCAGGGAGGCCGTATAGTGCAGTGGTCTAAAGCTCTGAGCTGCAAATTTGGTGACATCCAGCAGACCAGACCTGGGTTTGAATCCTACAGCTTCCACTTGCATACTGTGTGACCCTGAGCAAGTCACTTAACTTCCTCGTCGCACCTGGAAACAAGCTCTGGCTTAGTGTGCCTCTCCTGGTTAAACAGTTTCCCCTTACCTTCCTACTCTGCCCTGCTTCATATTCAATTTCAAGGAGAATTCATTACTCTTCACAGCTCAAGGGAAGCAGAGTAATTTTTATGGGACTTACAACAAGACAAAACTGTGCCATCTCAGTTCCTGCCTAAACCACGTGACACAGACTGTCAAGATATGGAGACTCCGCAGCCCAAAGTGGACTTCTCAGCCACACAACCTTCCTCGGAGCCCTCCCAAGGAGAACCATGGCAGCAGGTCCTGAGGGGCAGGTAAAGAAAATGTAACAATAGTCTTCCCCCTTGGAAACCCTCTCCCCAGAGAGCCAGGCCATGAACCTCCAAATATTACACAGGCAGTCAGATACAAGTAATAACTCACCTGGGGACACTCCTATTAAGGTCAGCAATCAATATGAAGCCCTAAAGCAGGGTTTCTCAAATGGTGAGGCCAGCCTCACAGGGGAGGCCCCAACCTGTTCCAGGGGAGGCTCAAGCTATACTATACTTTAATGTCAAGTTTTGGATGCTTCATGTGAAAAGATGCAGCAAAGTGAAAGCAAATAATGGCATGTGAATTTATGTACAAAATGGTTACCAGGAAAGACATGCTCAACAAACACTTGTTTCCTGGTATGACATGGGGAAAATACAATTCTTGGAAACTGTGCAAAACAAAATTCAAAATAATGCAAATGAATAGGAACAGGGTAACAACTGACCCATTATACTGGCTGCAGAAAAGCACAAATACAAAGGCTAAGCAGAGAGATACTAGGAGCAAGAGCTGGAGGGAGCAAAATGGTCCCTGACAAGGTGTTTAAGAGCAGGGTAAAACTGACAAAGAAAGCAATCTGACTCATGGAGGTATTGCAATGAGGGGTAAATAGAGTCCAAAAGTCAGAAGTGTAGAGCAAGTAGGCTGACCTGGGGAGGAGGTTTATAGATAGGGAGAATAGTAAGTTCAATAAAATGAGAATGAACTCAACAACTCACATGCACTTCATTGTATTCTTCCTGTAATGTGCAAAGTATGATAGTTGTTCTAACTACTGTATGGGGAGGCCCAAAATTATTTCTATATCAGGAGGAGGCTCAAGATCTTTTCCAAGGCTTGGGGGAGGCTCACTATGACAAAGTGTGTGAACTCCTGCACTAAGGGAACTGACACCAACGTCCCTAGACTTGTCCGGTGCTGTGGGAGGAGGAGAGGAATTGACTGAGCCACTGGGATCGAGCGCTTCAGACTGGGCCTAGTAGGTAAAGAATAGGCAGACTGCATTACTGATCCCTTGGACACTGCATCACATCCACAAGCCTCACTGCAGTTGTCGCTGGAGGGGAGACTGGAAAACACCCTGCACTCCTGGTTTGAGATGGCACTTTCTGACCCTCCAGGAATGCAGACATGATACAGAGACTTGGGAAAGATGGTGCACCCTCCCTTAACATGCAAGCTGCTGGTGACAAGTAAATGGTAAATCACCATGCAAGATCCTGTCAGCCATGAAGGTGACAGTTCCAGTGCAAGTATGCATCAGGGTTCAGGATCACTGTACTTGCCAACAGACTTGCAAGTACATAGATGGAAGGACACTTAGCAGCTTGTTTTAGTTCAAGTTAACCCCTCATTTGTCCCACAGATATTCTCGATGCTGACTGGCTTCCTCTATGTACAAATAAAGTGCTGTACCAACTATGGATAGTGCGTGATGGACCTCTTAAAACTGAATATTGATCACAGTAATACACAGAGGGGTATCCTTTTTTGTATATACTCCCACTGTGGTGTTGCATGTACTTTTCTTTTCCCTGTCTAAGTTACATATTAGCTGTGGCATCTTTCTTCCCTGTCAGTTTTGAGAGCGGGTTTAGTGGGGGTAATGAATTGTTTATGTTACAACTGTTCTCAAACATTTACCATTAGTTGAGCTATGCAGCTTAGAGAGATAGGAGCCCTCTCTATTTTGTTCAGAGGATTCGCTCCTCACAGTTCTCATTTATGTCCAGTGTGGGTCTTGCATGTTTATGACAGCAATAGGGGAGGGCCCCAAGAACCCCTTGGTGTTATGTTACTTTACATAGGAGTCTTTGCTCCAATCGAGTCAAGCTAGGAATAGCTCCTCAGTCTGGAGGAGTGGGCAAATGAATCTCCCTGCTAGGTAATAGAGACCTCAGTGGATGAAATGCCCAAGCTGCCGGGCTAAATGAAACAAGGGACAAATATTTATTTATTTGCTTTTGTTGACCGGGTAGGTACATTAGGCAAAATACTGCCTATTTTCAAGCACGACCCAGGAGGGTACATATTACAGATTAAATAGTAAAACAGCAGAGGGGTATTAATGAAGGTAAATGTCCTCGGTTTCCTATGGGGCACGGAGTAGGTCATGCTGCTAGGGAGATGTATTTCCCCACCTGACCAGCTGATTTTTTTTTTTACCTCCCTAGGCCCCACAAGAAAGGTGTCCTATGTTAAATGTAGGGTCCAGAGGTGAACACTGTGAATGGGTCCTTGGGGGCCCTGCATGGTTCTCAATAAATCACCCTAAGATCTTCAGAAAGGGCCCTGTGCTCAAAGAAACTTAGCGTATTTGGCCCCTTGCACTTTTAGCAGCCGTATAGATATTACGGTTGCCTGGTTGTATATTGGAATTCCCCCATCTAGAAAGAAGTTTACAGTTTTCAAGTTTTAGATACATGGTTCTCACTGGGTATTACATGTTATGGTGAACAAAATAGCATTTTTATTGTTAACCCAGAAATCTAAGGATAGTGTCCCTTAAAATGTTTTTTTTTTGCGAAACCTTGGAATTACTGTTTTTTTACTTGATTCCTATTCTACTTATTCGTATGGTTCTTAATGCAAAAAACTTGAGTACAATGGTTACAGACCTTGAGAAGTATGATCTATACAAAAGCTAGCACCCCCAAGGAAGAGCCTTGGATACTCACTGTTCTAGGAGCAGTGCAGTGAAATACAGACACACTGCTGCACTCCTTCTGAGCATGGCTTCAGCCATGGACAGTACCCTCCTATAATATGTCAAGAATGTCAGTGTTTAAGCCATGGCTAATGTGACCTCAGTGGTAGCCACCTCATGGAATGTGAGGGGTCTCAACTGTCTGATTAAAAGGAAAAAAATTACTATCCTGGCTGAAGCAAATGAAGACACAGGTAGCTGTTCTGCAGGAAACAAAATTAAGCAAGCACGATGCCCAAAAATTAGCTAGGGAATGGGTGGGATGGGAGGCACACAGCACACCAGGGAAGGGTAAGCAGGCAGTCTCCGTACTGTGCCACAATAACTTAAAATGGAAGCCCGTTGACCAACAGTCAGATGGTGAGGGCAGGTGGGTAACAGTAAAAATGTCCACCCCCATAGGCACAATAATTCTAGTTAATATATGTGCACTGAATGAAGGCAGCCCTGAATTCTTTAATGTGATGTCTTGGAAACTGACGGACATGACCTTTGATAACCCCAATATTATTTTGGGGTAGATTGCAACCTAGCTATGGACCATTTTTTGGACAGATCTAATTCAAAGACAGAACCTCATGCTAAATCTCTTCAGACGTTGCAGGACCTGCTAGCATTGCACCAGCTAACTGATATTCGGAGGCTGACTAACCCAGCCACAAGGGATTATACATATTTCTCAGCTGCAGACATAATGTTCAGTAGGTTAGACTATTGGTTTACCTCACCTAGACTTACTAACCGGGTGTCTGATGTCATCATAGCTCCCCTATACATGTCAGACCATGCAGCTTTAACAATGAGCTTCGTACTAGATCTTCACCCCTCTAGATCCCTGACATGTCTAGACCCTCTATTTTTACAACACAATGCTTCTAAACAGTGGCTTATAGCTGAAATTGAGAACTACTTTGTGGACAACCCACAAGGCTTGTCCTCCTCCTCAGCCATGATGTGGGAAGCATTTAAAGCCATGATGCAGGGTACAATAATTAGCTTTGCTGCTTGGTGGTAACAAAGAGAGAAGGAAACACTTCAGCTGGAAGAGCAGCTCAAACAAAAAGAAGCTATATATAAAAAAAGACCCCAGTCCACTGCAAAATTCAAACCTGGTGATATAAATTACCTCTCTGAGGATTTAACTCAACTTGTTAGCCACCAGGATAGCTTAGTTCCAGATTCACAGAACCCAACATAAATATTGGGCTGTGAGGAAGAAGCCGGTAAGCTGTTTTCATTTTGATTAAGAAAGCAAAAGGCAGAAAGGCATATTGCACAGCTTACAGGTCCCAAAGGCAAATCATGCACAACCCCAGAGGCTATCAACAAATATGATGATAGGGTTCTACAAGAATTTATACAAGGCACAGGTAACTTGGAATGAAGAGAAATTCTTGGCCTTCATGGCTAACCTCTCCCTCCCTAAACTCTCGGAAACCCAAAAGAAAGACCTAGACCCCCCCCTTCACTGAACAGGCGCTCAAACTTGCCATCCAAAACATAACCCCTCTCAAGTCTTCGGGCAGCGATGGTTTCCAGGCTGACTTTTATCAAGTCATAAAAGACACAGTAGTGGAGCCAATGCTGCTGATGTTGCAAAAGGCATATGTGCAACTGGAGCTGCTGGACACCCTCAAGGAAGCCATTATTATGGTGCTGCCCAAAGAGGGGAAAGGCCCAATGTCCCCATCTATTTATAGCATTAATCAATGCAACTGCCAAAATACTGGCCAAGATGCTTGCTTCTCGCCTGGAAAAACTCCTCCCTACTTCAGTTTCATCCCTCACAGGTGGGCTTCATTCAGAATATGGTCATCTCGGACCACCTGAGGGCCCTTATAACATTGATACAGCCCTCTGCAGCACTCTTCACTCCATCTGCAGCCATTATGGTGGACTTCAAAAAAACTTTCAACTCTATGGAATGGGAGTATCTGCATGCGGTTCTGAACTGGTATAATTTTGGCACAAACTTTAATATGTGGGTCTGAACACTCTACAACAGTCCCAGAGCAAGGCTTCTAACTATTTGCACCCTCTTTGACCATTTCTGCCTGTACAGAGGCACCCGACAAGGTTGCCCTCTGTCACCCTTGCAAATTGTATTGTCAATGGAGCCTCTTGCAGCAGCAATTTGAATGTACCCACACACAGAGGATATAAAAA
Source organism: Neoceratodus forsteri (assembly GCA_016271365.2). Lineage (NCBI taxonomy): Eukaryota > Metazoa > Chordata > Ceratodontiformes > Ceratodontidae > Neoceratodus > Neoceratodus forsteri. The sequence goes on from CM057456.1 coordinate 1,429,675,338, forward strand.
TAGGTCACTCTGAGTATCACATCACATTATATGCTAATAACTGTCTCATACATAAATCCACATTCATCTTATATAAAAAATACTAACATCTATTTACATGCAGATGATATGACCCTAATAGGCAGAGCAAAAGACATGGATAGCTTGCAAAAAACCTTTCAGTCAGATTTTGATATTCTGCAACATTGGTTATTAAAATCCAAGATGATTCTCAGTAACAAGAAAACCCAGGTAATGTTGTTTAATCCTAAAGGTAAAAAAGTCATAATCAAAATTTAGATATACAAATACTAGACAAACATATTCTGGAACAAGTTTTGATTTATAAGTACTTAGGGGTACAAGTAGATAACAGTCTTACCTTTTCTGAGCATATAACCAGTGTTGTAGGCAAGGTCAATATTAGACTGGGTGTGCTTAGAAGAAGAATCTTATTTCCTCCTAGAGAAACTAGAAACAGAGTGGCTTTACAGCTACTCTTATCGATTTTGGAACATGGAAGTATAATATATCAATTTGCCTCAAGGACCTTATCAAATAAGTTGGACAAGACACATTATAGAATGGCAAGCTATGTCTTGAGATGCCCTTACTTCACCCATCATTGTAGTCTTTTACAAAGGTTAAGCTGCTCAGAGATCCTGAAAGTGGGTAACTCCCTAGAAAATCATAGGAAGAACTAGGCGGACATAAAACATATGTTGCATATGGTGGAAACACCACTATTGAGAATAAAATTAAACATTCTTATGTCCCTTTCTCCTCTAAGTATAACTTAAGGGATCTAAAACATAGATGTCTGAAAATCCCTTTGGAGGTTAATACCTACAGTAGAATGCAAAGATGTTTCTACTTATCAAAATTATGGAATTAAATAGCTCCAGCAATTAGAAACGTGGAAAACATTGGACATTTTAAACAATGTTTAGATCTAGTCTGGAGAGACAAATGTAAATGTTATGCCTCTTCTGTGTAAATCTTACTCTCTATTTCTCTCTGTAGAATTGTGTTCTAGTGGTGGTGTATTCTCCTTGGTAGGACCTATGTTATGGTTTCTGGGTAAATAAATGTGTATGTAAGTTCATCTTGACATACAACGTTTCTGCATTACATTTCTCCTGTTAAATATTAGCTGGGCTGGGCCCTGTTTCCTTCCTTCCCTTCATTCTTTTGTAAAAACATGATTATTAATGTGTACAATTTAAGTGTATACTCTTAGAGCGCATCAATCCCAATGCCTGTTCCCTGGGGTATATTTCATAGAGAGTTTGTCTCTCCGTGTTTTAATGTTTAATATTTTGTGTGTATTTATCTCCTAGCCTATCTTGTGGGGTTAAGACTCATAGTTAAGTCTTTTTATGTACTACCTGTCACTTATGGTCCAAATGTATATGTATGTACCCAACGTATTTCTTGTGTGTTAACACTTCTAAACATTTTTGTAATATTGTATCACAAGCTATTCATATTTTGTAAAACTGTAATCTTTACAGGACAACTTTGATAAACAGGGCTTTACCATCCTAAAAGTTAGATTCCTGTCAAAAATACAAAAGCTTTTTATCTCTCTCTCTCTCTCTCTCATACTCACTTGTAACCTTGCAACTAGCACCCCATCTCTTATACATTTTGGCCTGCTTTGTGAATATTTCAGGACTTAGAATTAATGTCGGGAAATCTGAAATACTACCACTTAACAAGCATGCAATACTGGCTCTCATAGGTAACACAGGTATGGCCTGGGCCTCTAAAGAAATCAAGTACTTAGGGGTTAAAATTACCCCAGTCCTGCAGAATGTAGTGACTAAGAACTTTAGTCCTTTGATACTCAAATGTCAGAAAGAAGTGAAGCACTGGAAACAGCTGACTCGCACCATGGTGGGGATGATAGAGGCCATTAAAATGATGCTTACCCCCAAGGGCTTCTATCTGCTATCCCACATAGCCTTAGAGGTACCAGAGATATGGTTCAGGAAGTTAAATTCCTTGATGGGGAAATTTTTATGCGGCACTTTTCCCCCCATGTATAGTACGGCCAAACTGAGGGCCCACTGGACCATAGGTGGTTGGAATCTCCCAGATTTCACACACTACTCCTGGGCTTTTCTTACAGCCAAAACATGCTGATTATTTCAGGAATGCACTTCAGAACCCCCTACCTGGACAGAGATGGAAGCTGCAGTGCTTCAGGGTTCATACCCTACAATCTAACTAGGTCGTCCCCAGCCTAGGCATTGCAAGAACTGGCTCATGATGAAAGCGGTGCACACCACTTTGTCCAAGATAGGCCAAATAATGAAACTATGTCGGAACCCTGGGAAATACACACCCTTATGGGAAACCCATATTTATGTATTGGAAAGTGCCCTATCAGGTGGAAGGAGTGGAAAAGTAGGCAAATAAATGACGTAAGGGATTTGCTTACCCCCACAGGGAGCACATATGAATCATTTCAGGGGTTGCAAAACAAGTATGACTTAGTGAAAGAGGACTCTTGGAAATACCTCCAGTTGAGAAGCCTCTGCAACAAATGGTCAAAGGTAGGATGTACATGTTGTCTGTAAAAAACGTTGCTCTGGGGAGCATAATACATTACCCATTCGGGTTTGGATAAAAACAAGTAAAGGGTTAGCAGGTTGCTTACAGAATATGTTGAGAGACAAGGCTCCTGACCCCTCTACCCCTGTCAAGCTCTACTGGTAGAGAATGCTGGGTATTTCAATTTCAGATGAGGAGTGGCATTTTGCTGGGTAGTAGCTCATAAGACCTATGCAAACCAGTGTAGCCTTTTGATCCAAAATACATTTTTGCACCTATGGTATCACACGCCAGGGCAACTAAAATCTATGGGCCTTTTGCAGCATGACCACTGCTGGAGATGTAATGTCCTGGTTGCTGATCTGCTACATATATTGTGGCTTTGCAGTCTCATACTGCCCTTTTGGTCCAGGATAATACACTGCTGCTCAGAGATCCTGAAAGTGAATCTCCCCATGTCCCCTGCCATAATGTTACTAGGTATTGTGCAGGCAAATACTCAAAAGTCCCACAACAGCTGTGGTTACTTCAGGTAACAGTGGAAGCCAAAAGGTTCATCCATAGAAAGTGGAAATCCACTAAGATACTAACATTTGTGGAGTGGTTTAAAGCCATGGATAATCTTGTTTTTTACACAATAATGCTCCACTTGACAGCTTATACCAGTCATAAATTTCAGAAGATCTGGGCCGCGTATTTACAATTTATTCAAGAAAAATCATCTCTTTTTAAGGTTCCATATAGCAAGGACTTACTGAGACCTCCTTGATATGGACCATTGGGAAAAGGTGTCAAATCAGGTTAAATGGCTTTAGCACTAGTACTAATCTCTAGATTGTATCAGACGGACCCACTAAAGTGGGCTACACTAAACTAATTGTTCTTACATCCTAGAAAACACACAGCAATAGGTAACTGACTGTATTGCTGAAGCATAGACTAGTAATGTCACCAGAACTGTAAACAGGGAGTGAAGATGTGTATGTAAATAATGTACCAAGGATTGCTAGCCTGTTCTGTTGAAAGATAACTCTGTCAGTAGCATGGAAAAGATTTTGATTGTATGTATGTATGCAGGGGCATAGTTTGTTATTTTTACAGGGGGGGGCAAAGTAACAAAAAAGTTCTGATTTTCGCGTATCATGACAGTGAAGAGGGCGGGTGGCTTGCGTAATGCAAACAAATCAACCAGCATCAAATAATGCCTAAAAAACATTTAAGACTACAGCTGAATAACTCCTGGGAGGGACCAGCCCAGGCCAAGTCCGAGCACTTCCCCACCCCACCAGTTTTACTGCAGCCTGCTCTCAGCCCAACTCCTCCTGAGACCAGAGTCGAAAAACTGACCGAGATCTGTTTTGTATTCAGTTCTTTGTTCTTCTGCCTAGGGAGTGAGGACTTACTTGTAAAGTTGAAAATATGTAAGGAACTTAACTTTCTTCTCAAGAGGACAGGACCTCACCTCAGCTTCAATTCAAATCACTCTTGACCTAATTTTGCCCCCACCTGAACCTCCAGCTAGATAGCTCACTAGTCTCTCACCCCACCTTTGCTGCTTACATAGCCCTTCCAAGTCCAGCCCTTATAGTGGATCCTGAACTTCTTGAAATGTCTGCTTGAGCTAGCCCTCCCACCCTTGAGGAGTGCAAAAAGCATGTTTCAAGGAAGTGCAGCAAATGGCTGTGCCACCTCAGTATACCTATAAACATGGATGGTATGGGAAACATCCCAGCATGTGCATCCTCACAGCATGAGCCCTTATTTACATAGACCACATAAAAAAATGTGATTTTACAATGACAAGAATGAATGCTGGTCTCTGATTGGTCAGTCTTGGGCTAGACCCATGATGTTATCCCAGTACATCCAATTCATCACAGGTCTAATCTCAGCTCTCCGTGAACCTCTTGATGATTGTTAGCATTAGTGTGTTTTTTTGTATCTTCTCTTAAAAATATTTTTCCACACCAAATAAAACATCTTTAAAATTATTTTTTTTAATTCTGTATAACAACATGCCATTGTATAATAGCAATAATGCCCTCCAGGGTGTGTGTCATGGTAGGATAATGTCATGCCTTATGTATTGGATGCACTTGTGCCCAACCACCTGAGGTGTGACGTTATCCCAGAATGACACACACCCTGTCAGGCATTATTGCTTACTTGCACCCAGTGTTAACACTTTTCTTTGTTATAACCAAGTTAATTCATTAGTCTCCCATACCATCCCATATTATTCAATGTCACATGCCTGAATCTGGTTAGGTAAGGTAAGCAAAGAGGATAATGCTCTCCTCAAGCAAGCAAGCTTTGCATACATAAGCATGGGACTTGCTGATATCCCTCAGGCGGTGCTCTTAACAAGCATGCTGATGTACCTGGGACAGTGCAACAGAACAATGTAAATCCCCTAATTGTTCAAGATGATCATGGGCATGGTGTGGTCACACACAACCTACCACTCCCTCCCCATGGGCTCCTAAGGAATATGCATCTCTGTCCATGCCCAGGGTTACACAACCCATCCAAGCAAACACGGACTGCCCTGGCACAAAAGTGGTCGCATCACATAACCTAAGAGAACAGATGCCACAGGAAGTTTGCTGGAACAACGACTCCAGATGCCTGTGCACAGCCTCGCAGGACCCACCCTGAAAGGTAAGTACTTGGTTGGTGGTTTTTATTAGCATCACCTATGACAGTGTGTGGTGGGCCGGTTGTGGTAGCCCAGGTTGCCGTAGATGCTTCCCCCCCCCCACAGACTACTTCAAAATCGTCTCCTCTGACAGTTTTGAAGAGCACAAATGAAACATGGTTGCTTCAGTTTGATGTGGTTTAATACAGTTTTTTTGTCCGAGCGTGTGTCTCTATTCTTCTACACACAGACACAGACAGACACACACACCATGAAAAAATGAACTTTTTTTATACGATGTTTACATTCAGGATCAAGACAGGGTAAAGCAGGTCCAGGCAGTACAACGCAGTAAATGAAACAATGCATTTTACAATGCCCAACAAACCACCAAAAGACCACAAAACAACGGACCTTTCCCCTGCCCTGGGGGGGATGGCTAGGTCACAGGTCAGGGTGCTAAATGAGGAGGAGAGACTACAGAACATCTTGTCGAACCACACAGTAAGGTGAAACTACATAAACATGCACAATTTTTATACTGTAGGATTTCATACTTTCCAACCGTTCCTAATTTTGACACAGAAACTTATCTTTAGTGCTCAGAAGCCCCTTGTACGAGGGAGGTAAGCATGGCATGGACCCAGCAGACTGGCATACATGTTGAAAAAAATATTTCTGTGCCAGTATGTCCATCCACCCCTCCCTCCTCCATCACCAGTGGCCAGAACCATTTTTTCAGCATGTGTACCAGTCCACCCTGGTCAGCACAGCAGCACAAAGCTGGCAGGGCAGCAGAAGTCACAGCAAGCAACAGTGAATTAAATATCAATGCAAAAAGCTACAGCCCACTCTCCCCACCCCAGACCTGCAAGGCCACTATCTCCACCCAGACTGGCCAGCTCAGCTACTCTCTGCACCCTGATGGACTTGCACAGCCACTCTCCACACTCTGTGTCCACCCAACCAGCACAGGCACTCTCCCTACCGCACCAGCACAGCCACTCTCCCCACCCCACCCAACCAACACCATTTCCAGCTCCACTTATCTGGTATCCGCTCCAGGCATCCAGGTCTGTGCCTCCCCATCACAGGCACACAAAAATAAATAAAACCACATTTTATACTGCATTTTGTTTATTTCTTTCTTTGTCTGGAAAGAGAGATGTTGAGCTACCGGTCAGCACAGATTGCCTGGTATACAATTACAATCCCGCCCCACCGACACAATGCCAGTGCCTCCACCCACCCACACAACAGTGCCCCCACCACACCTACACAATGCCTGTATCCCCAACTCCACCCACACAAATGACCAGTGTCTGCAACACCACACACACACACACACATACACACACACACACATATGACCAGCAGTGTCCCCAACCCCCCACATACATGACCAGCAGTGTCCCCAACCCCACACACACACACGATCAGCAGTGTCCCCAACCACACACACACACACACACAAAACCAGCAGTGTCCGTAACCCCACCCACACACACGACCAGTGTTCCATCCCCTCCCCCCAAAAATCATGGCCAGTCAGTAGTCACTATAACAATAGCCAGGTAGTAGTATAATCATTTCTTTAGGGTGCATGTTTTAGTGTAAGATTTTTTTTGCTAGTCTTGTAACACTGTATGGGGGAGAACACAAAAAGCTACCCCTTGGTTGTATTTGCCAGGCAATGAAGACAGAGACAGCAAGGCCAAGAAATCTGTCTGTTTCACCCCTCCACAGTGGACGATCAGAGAAATCAAAAAAGTGAAAGATTACTTTTACAGCCAGGTAAAGGGTGAGGGGGAAATAATGTTTCAACATTTACTAATGTTCGTATGCTAGCTGCGGGCACAGGTCAGTGAGATACATCCCTTGACAGGTAAAGGATGAGGTGGAAATTATGTTTTAACATTTACTTATGTTTATATGCTAACACCAGTCAGCAAGCACAGAATGTCCCCTCTAACCAACCGGGACATTCCACCAGAAACCCAGTCAGCAAACATGGACAGTCCCCCTTCACCCCACCTACAAGGACAGTCCCCCAGACACCGAACAGTCTTCTCCTCCCCCAGACACCAGGCCAGTGAGCATAGAATGCCCCCAACTGACAAGGACAGTCCCACCAGACACCCAGGCAGCCAGCAAACATGGATGGTCCCCATATCCCACCAAGGACAGTCCCCACCCCCGACACACAGCTAGCAAACACAGAATTCCCCCCACCACCAACATGAACAATCCCCAAACACCTGGCTAGCAAACACAGACAGTTCCCCTCCCCAACAACATTGATAGTCCATCCTAGACACCTGATCAGCAATCACCAACAGTCACCCCCATAAGCCAACATGGAAAGATCCCCCCAGACACCCGACCAGCAAATAGTCCCCCCTCCCCACAGGACACCCGGCAGGCAAACATGGACAGTCCCTCTTTTCCACCATTATGGACAGTCCCCCTGGACAAATGGCCAGCCAAGTCCACCAAACAATGGCTAGTGTCACCACCTCACCATCACAGCCAGTGTCCCCACATCACCATGGACTGTGTCTCCACCCCACCAGACCACAGAATAGAAAACTGACTGTTCCCCCAGCCCCACCAAACAATGACTGCCCTCCCAGTCCCAAACACTAACCACCCCAGTCCCAAACACTGATCATCCCCCCCAGCCCCACCAAATGCAGGCCCTCCCCCATCACCAAACACTGACCATCCTCTCAGTGAGTCAGCCCCAAAACACACAGACTGTCTCCCCCAACCCCAACCCCACAAAACAGATCATCCCCCAGCCCCACCAAACACAGACCGTCCAGTGAGTTTCCCCAACAAACCCCAGCACACCAGTAGCACAGTAACTGAGTGTCCCCACCCCACCAACATGACCAGTGACCACATCATACCAAACAAATAGACCCCCCACCCACCCCACCAACATGGACAGCCTCAAAGCCAGCAAATCCCTCCCACCCAAAGAAACACAAGCTGACAGCAAACCTTCCACCCACCTCCCAGACACATGGCCATGGCCAAGACAACCCCCCCAAAAAAAACACATTTCTGGGATGTGAATGGTATTAATTTCCAACAACCAGCTTGCATCACAGTTTCTCACCAAATCAGTAAGAGCACAGACAGGGCAGCATGCAGCTGGGCACAGCAAGGCCAAGAAGGCAGGTCAGGTAGCCGAGTCGCTCCCAACAGTCCCATTCCTCTCCCGATTAATCCCCCGAAGAGACAGTAACTCATTTTTTCTGACACCAGATGAACGTGTCGCATTATGGGTCTGCTATAGCCTGCATGACTGCTGGCTTCTTCACTGTTCTGGGCCTGGCTGTTGACTGACCTGAATAATCCCTCTCGGTGGACCATGGAACTGGTGGGCAACAGGTGTGGTGTAGGACTCATCGACAACACGGTAAATCTTTTTCTGGCCTGCTGGACACATGAGCTGGGTGTGCAGGCAAGCCTGGCCATGCCTCAGACTCACTGTAATTTTACTACTCGCTCCTCCGCCTGGTCTGTCCGGTGGTAGAGGCCTTGTGGCCACAGGCCTCTTGGCTCTCAGGGATGGGAGGCTTAGGTGGCAGCGAGAAAGCCCAGAGCACAGCTGGCTGCACTGAGAAACAGAGAGTAGGTAGTCAGAGGACTCAGGTGAGGTACATTTAAACTGTGCTGTTCAGAACAGGAGGAGGGTGGGAACACTAGACTGACTGAGACACTGGTGACACCTGACAGACAACCAACGACTGCTGCTCGACATCCTTGAATAGCTATCTCTCCTCAGCCCTATGCTATATGGATGCTGCTGCTGCTCCTTCATAGAAGGCACACAGACAACTAAATGGTGCCACTAACGGAGTACTGCTCACGCGATGGCGCCAGCTTGCAGCACTCTCTGATTGGCTGTAACATGCAGGCTACTATGGTTGCAGGCTTGCAGCCAATCGGAAAAGGGGACAGTTTTTGTTTAAGAGACATGGCGCCGTGCCGCCACCCCCCTTCCCCCAGAGAGGTGAAGGCAGTCCAGGCATAGCCCTGAGCCCATTCAATATTAAAAAAAAATGATAACCGGAGAACGGTGGCTGGGCTCCTAAAAAAGACCTGGTCTAATTTCTCGGGGGGGCAGTTTGCCTCTCTGCCCCCCCTCAATCTATGCCTTTGTATGTATGTATGTCTATATCTCATATGTACTCAATGAAAAGATTAACTGCAAAAAGAAAGTACTGGTAGAGTCAGTGGTTTGGTTACATTTATTAGTCGGACAACTACGAAAAGTCGCTATGCACATTTTGTGCAATAATGCATTTAAGGCTACGTTGGTCAGCTAGCTAGGGTTTATGTGTTGCCTTTGTCTTGCACATTATTGGAGGGAAACCATAAGCACATGCACGTAATTTAAGATCGAAGAAGAAGACAAATTGACATTTGGCATTTATAATTGCACGTCGTTTAAGACTGAAGAAGACAAATTGAAATTTGGCATTTTTAATTGCACATAATTTAAGATTGAAGAAGAAGGCAAATTGACATTTGGCATGTATAAATTACTATAACTGCACTGCCACTATATTAAAGTATTAATTTAGTGCAATTATAAATGCCAAATGTCAATTCGTCTTCTTCTTCAATCTTAAATTATGTGTGTGTGTGCTTACTGTCATCGAGGCACAGGTCAGGAAGTATAGGGAAAACCCAGGAGCAGTTGCAAAATTTACCAAAACTTTATTTATAGTAGGAGTAACATAAAAAAATATAAACTTGTTCATAATAACTATGTACACAGTTAAAACAAAATCTTTCTTGTAATCTCCTTAATTACCGCTCAGCTCAGCTTTTCTATACAAGTCTTTTCAACCCCCATCCTTAGCAAGCATCCTGTTTTTGCAAAATGTTCTGTTCTCCTAAATATCAGGAGCTGTTAGAACACAGTGAACTTCCTGAGGCCCCTCCAGCTTTTGCAAAAGACTCAAACATTTGCACTCAAGTAACCTCTAGCTTTTTCAAGACATGTCAAAATACAATTAATATACATTTCAACAGTAATACTAAATATTTTCTAAACAAAAGTGATCCCATTATCAGTTTCATTCCATGCATTGATTTGCATATTTTTTTATATTGGCAGATGTGCAAGGGAGGGGAAAACAGACAGCAAGAGAAAACTGAGAGACACTGAGAGGCAAAGAATTGTGAGACTGTTTGGGTTGATCAAGTCTGAGGTCTCACAGGAAAATTTGGTTTCGCAACCAAAGAAGAGACAGAAACATGAAAGATCCTTGCATTTAAACACTATCTCCATAACAAATGGGACAGGGTCCTATTCTACCCTATCACATATACCCCTTCTTAAGAGGAAACCTGTTTTATCAAACAGATTTCCAAAACTTTTTATTAATTCTCCAATAACAATTGCTACTTTCAGAAATTAAGCACATTTGCATCCATTTTTTAACAGTACAGCAAAAAGTGCAGTTGAGACCCATACATTTTTTTTCAACCTTCAGAACCCTCAATTCCTGATCCATATCTTGACAAAAAGTCAGTATTGCTATGCTCTTTACCAGATTTGTGAATCACAGTGAATTTAAATGGCTGCAGTGCCAGGAATCACCTTGTGATTCTGGATTTTTTATCCTTCATCTGGTTAAGCCAGGATTGTGATCAGTTACAAGAACAAATCAGTTCCTAGTAAATAAAATTTTAGAGACTCGATGGACCACTTTGCTGCTAAACACTCCGTTTCAATAGTGGAGTACCTTTTTTCTCTGTCATGCAATTTCCTACTTGTATACAGACTAGGATGTTCTTTCCCATCTATATTTTGACTTAGGACAGCACCTAGGCTGACCTCAGATGCATCTGTTTGTAGCAGAAACGTTTTCTCAAAGTCTGGGCTTTTTAAAACAGGTGCTGAACATAATGCAGCCTTTATGGCTTGAAAAGCTTCCTCACACTCGAGGGTCCATTTTACATTATTTGGGTACCGTTTCTTTGTGAGTTCAGTGAGGGGAGTAACTAACTCAGCAAAGTTGGGAACAAATCTCCAATAATAACCTGCCAGCCCTAAAAATGACCTGACATGTTTCTTTGTTTTAGGTACAGGGCTGTTGGCTACAGCTTCTATTTTAGAAACCTCTGGTTTGACTTCTCCATTTTCCCAACACATAGCCCAAATATCTGGCTTTCTGCATGCCCAGTGCACACTTAGTAGGATTAATTGTCAGACCTGCATTTCTGATAGCTTTGATAACTGCTCGTAGGTGTTTTAGGTGACTTTTCCAGTACACCACGACATCATCCAGGTACGCAGTGCAATAACCAGTGTGAAGGGATAAAATTACATCCATATACTGCTTGAATGTAGCTGGTGCACCATGTAAACCAAATGGCATGGTGGTGAACTGATAGAATCCAACAGGAATGGCAAATGCAGTTTTGTCTCTGGATTCTTTAGCTAAAGGTATTTGCCAGTAACCTTTGGTGAGATTGAGGGTACTAATATACTTTACACTCCCCAGTCTGTCCACCTAATCATCTATTCTGGGCACAGGATAACTGTCAAATTCTGACAGTTCAGTTTCCTGAAATCAAGGCAGATTCTAACACCCCCTTCTTTTTTGTTTACAATTACCATGGGAGATGACCAAGCACTCCTCGACTCCTCTATGATAACCAATTCTTTCACTTTTTGTCTTTCCTTAACCACATCAGCTCTTAACCACTCTGGCAACCTGTATGTCTTGCCTAAGAGGATGAGCATTCCTTATCACTACTACATGCTCAACCCCTTTTGCTTGGCCTGGGACCATGGTAAAAGTACTGTTATATGTCTTCAGCACATTACGAATTTCTGAAGTTTGTTCTGAGGTTAAGGAAACATTTACCTTTAAAGCATCAGCATTTACAGTTTGTAGTTTATCATAAGCTACATCAGTATCTTCCTTATGAGTTTCTGGTAACACTAGCAAAGCTGCTTTTGGCATTTTTTCAATCCATTTCTTGAGGAAGTTAGCATGGTAGATCTTAGAAGGATTTTTCCTGTCAGGGGTCTCAGTCTCATAGTTAATGGTGCCAGTACATCTAAAAACCTTATAAGGCCCTTGTCACTTCATTAATAGTTAATTTTCTGTTGTGGGCAACAGTAGCAAAACCTTTTCACCTGGCTCAAAAACCTTTTCTTTTACCCTGTGGTCATCATAATATACTGTACTTCCTGCTGGTTTTGAGTCTCTTCCTGATTACTGTGGGCAATTTCAACATATTTTGCCAGCTTCTTTCTTAGGGCACACATATAAGAAGATATAGATTGTTTCTGAGTGGGGTTATCTTCCCACGTTTCATTTATCACATCCAGTGGCCCTCTTGGCTGTCTACCATACAGCATCTTAAATGGTGAAAACCCTGTTGATGCTTGTGGCACTTCTCTGTGAGCAAAACGTAGGTAAGGCAAGTAATGGTCCCAGTCTTTCCCTTCCCCTTTTACAAACCTTTTTAACAAGTGTTTTAGGGTTTGGATAAAACACTCAACAAGACCATCTGTCTGAGGGTGATAAAGAGAGGTTCTTATGACAGTGATACCTAGTAGTCAGTACAGCTCCTTCAGTAATGCAGCACCAAGATTATTACCCTGATCAGTAATGATTTCTTTAGGTATGCCCACTCTGCTGAAAATTTTGGCAAGCTCTGCTGCAACTTTTGAGGCTCTAGCAGTATGCATTGGAACTGCTTCTGGGTATCGAGTAGCATAGTCTCATACTACCAGGATAAATCTATTACCCTTTTTACTTTTGTCTAAAGGACCAACCACATCCATTGCGATTCTCTCAAAAGGCACCTCTAACAAGGGTAGGGGAACCAGGGGCACCTTGTCTTTTCTAGTGACTGGGGCTACTTTCTGACACTCAGCACAGAAATTACAATAGGTAACGATGTTTTCATGAATTCTAGGCCAGTAAAATCTATACAGCAATCTTGCAAGGGTGCGATCCCTTCCTGAGTGACCAGCCATAGGACTATGATGTACTATCTGTAATAACTCTGTTCTATACTTCTATGGTATTACCGGTTGTTCTGTCTGTTCCTGTGTCTGAGGTTTAACCAAAACTTTGTACAGTAACTCATTACATTTTTTAAACATTGGTCCACCCTGTTTTGGTTTCATCCCCAGTTGCTTAAAATAACCTGGGAGAGAAACATTGTTAGCTTGTTCTGAAATAAAATCACAATTGGTTATCAGTTTAGTTTTAGCATTTTCACATTTTAACCCTTTATGTCCATCAGTCATTTGTTGCCACAGTTTTTTCAGGCTTCATCTTTCTTTCCTGGATTTCAGGATCTTGGAGCCGTGCTCAAACAAGTCTGAATCAAAATCTTTGAAAGGAAATGTGTCCCTACTGTCTGAAATTTTCTTTGCCTGAGTTCTTGTCACCACAGCAGCTGAAACTTGAGGATTTACTCCTCTTTGATCAACTCAGTAAATCCTGGAAAGTCATTTCCAATAATCACAGGTACAGGTAACTTAGGTACTACTCCCACTTTCACTTGATGTGACACACCCTTAATGGTCAGAGTCACTTCAGTGGTGGGATAGTATCGAGTGTCTCCGTGGATGCAGATAACACTAGTACCTGGTCCCTTTGCACAGTGTTTTCCCAGCACTTTAACATGCACTAGGGTCTATCTGCTTCCCAAGTCAATGAGTCCCTTCACAGTCTTATCCCCTACCTTCACATCTGTTAAGTACTTGTCCCAATTTGCCAAGGACAGAACTGCTCCAGTGCCACTCTCCTTACTACAACAGTTTCTTACAAAATGGCCTGGCTCATTACAGTTATAGAAGATCACATCTTTGGGCACAGATTTGTTACCCGCACCAGAGTTCTTATCAGGCTTAGAATTTAAATGAGTAAAAGAGTGTCTTACTGGTGCTTGACTCTTACCTCGCTGCTGTGGTGTCTGTCTGGCCATTTGGTAGTCCTCAGTCAAAGAAACAGCTTTTTCCCCATTCTCTGGTCAGTGTTCCTTTACCCACAGCTGCAAGTCTGTAGGCAAGATGCTGATGAATTGCTCCATGGCAAATGTGTCGATGATCTGTGGGACTGTTTTGCTCTCTAGTTGGATTCATTTTATCAGGAGTTCTCTGAGTTGGGTGAAGGCTTCTTGAGGATTGTCGACCGAGCTGTACCTCAGAGATCAAAATCTCTGCCTGTAGGTCTCTCTGGAGAAGTACCGTTTCAGGATTTCACTTTTCACTAGGTCAGTTTCCTGACTGTGCAGTGTCCATATTGCTGTAGGCAAGCTGGGCTTTCCCTGTCAGGTAGGGTACCAGTCTGATTGTCCATTGCTGCTTTGGCCATTGGCAGGCTGTGATAACTCTTTCAAAAGTTGTCAGGTATGCCTCAATATCATCTGAGGGACACAACCTTGTAAGTTTAATGGTCTTTAAGTTGCTTAAATTTTGTTGCTCATCTGGGTCTCTGCCGGATCCTCTGCCTTTGATAGCTTGCAAGGCATCCAGCCATTGCTGCTCCTGTCGCTGTATCTCTTCTCTCATCTGCTGCTTCTGTCGCTGCCTCTCTTCTCTCTTCTGTGCTTGTAAATGCTGAATCTCTTTTTCTCTCTCTCTGCTTCTCAGTCTCTTTTTGTTGTATAACCCACCATTTGAAAAAGTTCTTCAGGCTTTCAGGTTCTGTGCATGATTGTTCTTTTTCTATAACTTGTGCTGGCTGTACAATCTCAGCTTGGACTTCTGTCTCTGCCAGTTTGGTTGCCATTCTCCTGGTAACCACTCATGGGCTTGCTGCTGCAGAATCCAAACCTTTCTCTGTGCTTCCCTGGTACAGTGGAGCCCACTTATAAGAACATCGGTTAGTGGAACATCCCGGTTATAAGAACATTACTCTGATGTCCCGATTTTCCCCCATGTATTCCTATGCAGTGATAGCCCGCTTATAGTAACATTCAGCCTGGTTAAAAGAACATATATTTTCAGCCTCTGCACCTGATCTGATAGCTGTCAGTGACTGAAACAAACCGTGTCACTGACTTAGCTCATCCATCTCAGCTCAGGCAATTAACGTGGTTAACACATTCCCTGGTATGCGGCTAGGTGTTAATAGGGAATGATTAACTGCAGCATTCTGAGCAAAATTCTTGCATTTGTTCACCTTATAAATGTGCTGCCTATCTACTGATTCCTAATCCCTTTCATCATGATGCAGTAACGGTGAAAATTCATGGCTAAACAGGCTAACACCCCTCTGAAAGGAAAGCAGAGAACAGCGCTTATCTTATCGAAGAAGCTATCTATAATTGAATGCCTTAGCAGCCCTTCATCCAGACGGAGTGATATAGCAAAGGAGTTTGGTGTGAATGTTTGCACAATTTCAAAAATCATCAGCAATACGGACCAGCTGATTGCTGACTTTGAGCGAGGGTTGAACAAGGACAGTAAACGCAAAAGAACTGGCAAGGATGAGCTAGTTGAAAATGCTTTGCTTAGGTGGTTCAGCGCTTGTCGCACAGTAGATGCACCTATCAGTGGTCCTATTCTGCTAAGTAAGGCACAACAACTTGCCGGGAATGGGTCTCAGCTTCACAGCCACAAACGGATGGCTCTGCCGATGGAAAGAAGCGCCATGGGATACAGTTCAAAAGATGCCATGGTGAAAACAAGACGGCTGATACAGAAGGAGCATTGTCCTGGAAAGACACTGTGCTGCCAATGATTCTAAATGATTTTCGGGAAAGTGACATTTTTAATGCAGATGAAACGGGAATCTATTTCCGTGCTGTTCCTGATGGGACTCTAGCTTTTCGCACGGATACTGCAGCCGGGGGCAAGAAAAGTAAAGAAAGAATCTCTGCTTTAGTCTGCACCAACATGACTGGGGATGAGAAATTACCACTGCTCTTAACTGGCAAATCCAAAAAGCCACGATGTTTTAGAGGGATAGATGTCAGTTCCTTACCAGTTGAATATGAAGCGAATTCAAATGCCTGGATGACTGGGCAGATTTTTACTGAGTGGGCAACTCGCCTTAATGCCAGAATGAGGAGAAAGAAACGAAAAATCTGTCTAATCCTTGATAACTGTAGTGCCCACCCCAATGTAACTCTGAGTCACATTGGTTTTGTTTTTTTGCCTCCTAACACAATAGCACTTATCCAACCGATGGACCAAGGTGTCATTAAAAATCTAAAGCAGCACTATCGTAAGAAAGTGGTTGAAAAACTGTTGGTGGCAATTGATGGAGGTAGGGCAACCAGGGCGAGTGATCTTGCTCGTGAAATTAACATCCTCGACTACATACAGATGATCGATGCAGCCTGGAAGAAGGTGAAACAAGAAACAGTCCGGAATTGTTTTTTAAAAGCAGGGTTTACTGTGTGTACTCCTGTGGCACCTACAGAGCAAGAGGCTAGTGTTGAAGAGATAGTGGATGCACCAGGGCTCACTCGGGAGGAATTTGACACCTATGTTCAGTGCGACGATGGGATCGAAACTACAGGCTCAATCACCGAGGCAGAAATAACCCGTGACATCCTCACAATGAAAGAAGAGCCATCAGATGATGAGGACTCAACAGATGTGGACGTCCTTGATACATGTGCAAATATTGATATTAAATCTAGCATGGCACAGATACGGCAGTACATTTTGAGTAAACCGTCAGCTGATCTGGCATCTTTTTATGCTCTAGACTCATATCTAGATGAGTTAACTCTAAAAAATGCCAGACAGCTAAAGATAACCGATTATTTTAGCAAATAAAGTTTTATATCAGTATTCCAGTACTGTATTGCGTGTTTATTTCTAACAGCATCACTACATCTTGTTGCAGGAATCGAAAATTGCATGAGATTTTATCGCTATAACGGTAGCCCGTCTATAAGAACAGCCCGCTTATAAGAATAATTTTCTTTGGCAAATAGGGTGTTCTTTTAAGCGGGCTCCACTGTACTAGGTCCAGTACCCACGCACAAATCTCCTGTCTTAGGGTACGCACAGCTTAAATCCCACTTAGGCTGACACCATCTGTCATCAAGGCACAGGTCAGGAAGCACAGGGAAATCCCAGGAGCAGTTGCAAAATTCACCAAAACTTTATTTATAGTAGTAGTCACATAAGAAAATCTATAAACTTGTTCATAATAACTACGTACACAGGCAAAATAAAATCTTTCTTGTAAACTCCTTATTTACAGCTCAGCTCAGCTTTTTTATACAAGTCTTTTCAACCCCCATCCTTAGCAAGCATCCTGTTTTTGCAAAATGTTCTGTTCTCATAAATATCAGGAGCTGTTAGAACACAGTGCACTTCCTGAGGCCCCTCCAGCTTTTGCAAAAGACTCAAACATTTGCACTCAAGTAACCTCTAGCTTTTTCAAGACATGTCAAAATACAATTAATATACATTTTAACAGTAATACTAAATATTTTCTAAACAAAA
The DNA here is from genome assembly GCA_016271365.2 of Neoceratodus forsteri. Lineage (NCBI taxonomy): Eukaryota > Metazoa > Chordata > Ceratodontiformes > Ceratodontidae > Neoceratodus > Neoceratodus forsteri. The sequence goes on from CM057456.1 coordinate 1,429,692,977, forward strand.
GTGATCCCATTATCAGTTTTATTCCATACATTGCTTTGCATATCTTTTTATATGCAAGGGAGGGAAAAGAGACTGCAAGAGAAAACTGAGACACTGAGAGGCAAAGAATTACAAGACTTTTCAGGATGATCAAGTCCAAGGTCTCAGGTAAATTTTGTTTCACAACCAGACAGAGAAGAGACAGAAAAAGGAAACATCCTTGCATTTAAACACATTCTCCATAACAAATGGGACAGGGTCCTAGTCTGCCCTGTCACACTTACAATTTGCCTACCAGTGTTCAAGACAAAGGCAAAACATAAACTCTAGCTGGCTGATCAGCCTAGCCATATACAAGTTGTTGTGCAAAATGCATGCAGATGCCTACAGTATACCCCTATTATATAGTATTAATTTAATACTGTATAATAAGCGTATACTATAAGCACCTGCTTGCCTTCTATATTATTCATATTGGCTTTAATTTTAGCTGTGTTCAAGCTGGCTTGGGTGTCTGTACCAGCATCCAAGTCTCCCTTACACATACACACACACATAGAAAGGGTCATATTTTAAAAGGCCCAAATCTGGTGCAAGGTGCCTCCGCCTAAAGGATTTGACTCAAGTGGCACCTACTGTAGTGCCAAAGTTTGCGGCAATCTTAATTTTTGAAAGCAGGCTGCATCGAAACTGGGATGCCATGCGCCAAAGTTGCTCTCTGCCACCCTTGTGCCAGAAGTACTGGTGCAACCGTTTGCAAGGGGGATTACACAATGGTGGGGCTGCAGCATCCCCTTATTTGGGATTTTGGAAGACCTGCCATGGACACAACCTCATGCTGAGGTTAGACCAGCCATGAGCTGGTCTAACAGCCCTTGCGCCATGTGGCTGGCATAAGTCGCATTGGAGGGGGGGACAGACTGCATGACACAGTGCAGCAGGACTGGTGGGGGTGCCAGTGCTGGGTGGAATGGGCACAGTGGAGTGTGGGATGGAACACTGGTGGCACTGGGGCAAGCTGCCCTGGACAGTGACACACAACTGTGGAGTGATCATGGGCAGTATGCTGCCACTGATTTTGTCCCCAACCCCTGATGCTGCCATCCCTGCCAGCTGACCTACACCGTACACACCACCCAACATACTGACTGCCAGACATCGGGATGGCACCTGCTGCTTGTGGTGCCCATCCCACCTCTCATCATTCTTCCTGTGGCTTTGCATCAGGACAGGTGGCTCTGCCTGGGGTATGTTCCCCACAGTGTGCACCCCCTCATCCTGTGCCACCATGGTCAGTCACCCCTGTCGGGGTGGTGGCACAATGTGGGTGGCTGGCAAGGGCTGGTGGCATCAGGGGTCTGGGACATGGTTTGTGGCTGCATACTACCTACTGCACTCTGCAGCTGTGTTTCCCATCCAAGGTATACCGACCCTGGTGCCACTAGGGTAACCTGCCACTGCCTGTCGTGCCTCTGCCACACACTACTACCAGCCCCTCCGGTCCGGCTGCTGTGTACCATGCAGCCTGTCTCTCCCCCAACATTGCAGCACTGGGCCAGGGTTGCACCAGGATGGGGGGGGAGCTTGACAGGACCCTCTGTCAAACCAGTCTGGTGTGCCACAGGTTTGATGCAAGACTGAGACTGCATCAACTCCCAGGACTGTAGCGCAGGGACCCCTTTTTTCTAGAATAGGGAGCAGGGTCCCTGATGCACCTGGAATTTGCTGCAGCTGTGGATTGGTGCACCATACAGCAATATAGCAGCCCTTTGAAAGTCAGGCTCAAGATGTTTTACTTAAAATTGGTGCAATAAAAAAAGAAAAGTAGCACTGGTGTGGTTGTGTGTGTTGTTTCTTTCTTTCAGTCACACTTCAGGATATTGGTATAATTTTCTGCAGTATTTTTACCCTGTGCTCTTACAGACATCAGCAGCAGCTAAACATCCACAGGACACAATGGCCTACCAATCTTCATCATTAATGCATACTGGCTCATCTTATTCATTTATTCATTACAAATCGGGTTTACAACCTTTGAGTCAGAGACTCATTTACAAAGGTACCTCGTCGCGGGGGGGGGCAGACATCAAGACAGTTATTACAGTGCAGATTAAAACATAGGATAACAATAAAGGTGCAGTAAAAGGAATATTTAACATAGATACACTTAGGTTACATAATGTAGTAGTCTGTATGTTACTTAGGTTACATAATGTTACAAAATTGTGAGTTACACTCATGGATATAGTAGGTCCTCAGAGAAGACAGTGGGTTACATCCCTGTCTGGACCAAGTAGGGAAGGAGTAGGTCTGGGGGAGGGAGAGGCTGTCCAGTGGACGTTGTCGAGCCAGGGGGGAAAGGCGGACAGGAACCACAGGTTACAACAGGGGGTTAGTTGCACCTACAACAGCGGGTATTAAAGATATGGTTCTGACGGGCTGTTTTGGAGGAGCCAATTTTTGGCAAGTTGGAGATGCAGCTAGGGAGGGAGATGAACCAAGTGGAGGCTTGGTAGAGGAAGGATTTCTGGGCAAGAGAGGTCTTGGTTCTGGGCACCTTGAAAGTGGCCTTAACAGAGCTATGGGTGGTGATGGACAAAGATGGCAGCTGTAGGGAGGTGGAGACCCCCGGGTGGGAGAGTCCTAGCAGTGATTTCTTGGCGAGAAGGCAGGTCTGGTATAGCAGTCGCTCCTCAAAGTTGAGAAGATTGGTGGTAGTATAGAGAAGGCAGGCGTGAGTTCGGCTGGGGGCACCGGTCAGGAGCCTACAGGCCTTATTGATGGGGAGTTGGATTTTGGAGAGGGCAGTGTTGTCAGCTGCAGTGTAGATGGGCAAGCCATAGTCCACGAGGGACAAGATGGAGGAGGTGATGGCCAGCCTGAGGGCAACCTGTGGCAGGCAGTCCCTGTGCCAGTATAGCAGGCCAATCTGACAGTTAATGGCCGGCTGACAGGCATTAATGTGGATGTGGAAGGAGAGGGCAGTGTCGAACGTGATGCCTAGGTACTTGTATGTGGTCACTTGTTCTAGTGGGTGCAGAGTGCTGGGGATAATCAAGAGGGGAATATTTTTAGCTTTATTTTGGTGGTGGGAGAAGAACATTGATTTGGTTTTCTTTAAGTTAATGACCAGTCTGCGGTCGCCGAACCACCTTTCAGCTTGGTTGTAAGCTTGCTGGAGGGATAATTGGAGGGAGGTGGGATTGGGGTGTGAGACAATGAGGACTGCATTGTTGGTGTAGAGGAGCATTTTACCAGTACATGAGTTGGGGAGGGTGTTGAGGTAGAGACTAAAAAGTATTGGACTCAGGATGGAGCCCTGAAAGATCCCAGAGCAAACGGGAAGAGTGCTGGAGAGGGAGCTGCTGATCTTGGCACTCTGGAATCTAGCAGAGAGGTAGCTAGAGAATCAAGAAATGGGACCACCAGAGAAGCCAAGTTGGTGGAGAGAGTCGAGTAGAAGGGGATGACAGACAGTGTCAAAGGCCTTGGAGAGGTCAATGAATTCTGCTTCTGCAAGGCTGCCAGAATCAAGAGCAGCATGCAGGTGTTGGGAGAATTCCAGGAGAGCCGTGGTTGTACTGTGTCCTGGGCAGAAACCGTGCTGCTCTGGGTACATAATGACATACTTAGTTAGGTATTCAGACAGCTGGATCAACACCACTTTTTCAAGGGCTTTAGAGAGTGGGGGGAGGATGGAGATGGGCCGGTAATTGTTGGGGGTGGATCGGTCCCCACTCTTATGTATGGGTGTGATTTTAGCTGTTTTCCAAGCACTTGGGAACTGACCCAGGCATAGAGATGGGTTTAGAAGGTCAGTCAGGGGGACTAGAACTTTGTCCAAGACCATATGGAGGATCCTGGAGTCGAGGGGGTCACTGCCGGGGTTATTGCTGCCTAAGGCTTTTAGCAGGTGTAGCCTGGCTTCTTGAGGGGATAGGGTGTGCAGGTAGAATGGTGGGTGATGCAGGACCAGAGGGAGAGTGGTGGGGATTGGGTCAAAGAAGCTGCTGGGGAGGACCGAGCTTAGGTCAGAGAAGGCAATCGGCTATGAGGAGTGGATCAGAGGTGGGGGTGCCATTGATGGAGAGTTGAGATGGTGGGTGGGGAGCGGGACTTCCCATTTAGCTCTTTCATATTATCCCAGAAGGTGTACCCCAAGTGGAAGTGAGGGTGGTCTGCCTTGGCCCGCCTAATGGCCCAAGTGCACTTATTGCATTCTGCATTGTAGGCCTGTCTGTCAGATGCCTTTCCAGATTCTACAGCAATGTGCCAGAGATTATCCCTGTTTTTGAGTCTCTGGAGGAGGGGTGGGGTGATCCATGGGGCATTGCATTTTTTGGAGCAGATCCTGGTGAGGGGGGTGAAAAGGTCACAAGCCTTACAGAAGGCATTTGTGAAGTGGTCAAGAGTTTAGTCAATCTCAGGGGCACGCTGGATAGGGGACCAGTCTAGCTGGGCTAGGTATTGTTTTAATTTTCTGAGGCCACCAGGGCATAAACAGTGGTGTAGAGTGGCCTGGGACACTGGCTTCAGAGTGGAGGATGACCAGAGACAGAGGACTGGGGAGTGCTCACTAAGGGAGTTGGGGAGGACAGTGACATCCCGAATTTTGTAGGGGTGGTTAGATATAACAAAATCTAGGAGAGTGCTGGTGCCAGTAGAGTGGTTGAATCTGGTGGGCTGGGTGACTAACTGGGATATATCCAGGGCAGCAAAGGAGTCCCTTATATGGGAGGCAGTGGAGGCAAGCATGTAACATTGAGATCACCTAGGATGACTTGCTCCACTTTGTGAGGGAGAGATGTGAGATAGTCAATGAGGGACTGGACCGCTTGGTTTTGATTCCTCGGGGGTACATAGGAGACTGTGAGGAAGAGAGGGCCTCGGCTGGGGTCAGGTGTGATTTTATGGTGAGGGCTTGGGCTCTATAATCAAGTTTAGGAGCTGGGAGTGCCTGATCTATAAGGGAGTCCATACGAGTAGTGCGTAACCACCACCATGTTTGCCTAATCGGTCTTCCCTGTAGATGGTATATCCAGGGAGAGTGATAGCAGAGTCAGGAGTGGATTTGGAGAGCCAAGTCTCTACCAGTGCAATTATGTCAGGTTGATGTTGAACGATCCAGCACTGGAGGGCAGCATATTTCTTTAGGAAACTGCAAATGTTTAAGGATGCAAAGCGGAGGCCAGTTGCAGAACAGGGTTTAGAAGGGCTGGAAGTCATAGGTCCTGGGTTTGGGTGTACATTACCAGATAATAATAATAGCAGTGCAATTATTCTTATTAGTGGCCGGTGGTGATGGAGTCCCTTGGGTCGACACCCAGCTGAGGACTTTACAATCAGGGTGCATGGGATAGATAAAGTGCAATGGGTGGGAATGGTAGGGGAGAGCTGGGTCCAGGTCAGGCCTTGGAGGGCGGAGGGAGTAGGGGTGTTGGCAGGGTAGGGGTGTTGGGGGGTCACAGGTGTGTCGAGGGTGGGGGAGGGCCAAATCACTGTGCGGTAGTCTGGGGATGAGGTGCCTAGTGTGGAGGAAAGGTGCTCTAGTCAGTGTGAGGTCTGTACCAATAGAGTAAAGGAGAGCAGACTTAGTAATGGAGTGTAGCAGCTGAGCAGTAAAGGCAGAGTGCCAGGAGTAGTAGAGAGTAAGGAGATGTAGAGCAGCTTTGGAATGGTTGGGAGAAAACCCCTCTAGTGGGCGAAAAGACTATAAGCTGCAAATGGGAAAATCAGTATCAATCAGTAGAAGAGGGAGGGGGCAAAGACAGATGAATAGTGATAGACTGACCACACAATAAGTGAAATGAGACAGGAACTATATTGTGTTGGATTGGGTAAGTGTGCTTATAACTGGGCCCTCTAGTGGCTAAAGGATATACTCTGCTAATGGAAAAGTCAGGCAGGGAGGTTCTGAAGCAAGTTTTTTTGGGGGGGCACTGCAGCAGCCTCGGTGGGACACCGAGGTCAAGGGTGCAGCCCACAGACGTACAGCTCTAAGAGAAGGGGCACAGCGCTCAAGGCAGACAGCAAAATCACAGTACCTTAAGACCTCTCTCAAAACTTAAGTCAACTCTTAAGAAATCTCTACATCAGAATAAACATTACTTAAAGTGAGAAATCAAGAACATGTCAAGCAGAAGTCAGTCCTAGCATTAATTTCTTGGCAGTAGTTCCTAGAAAACTTCTGGATTGCTGCACAAAGTGTGAGAAACACTGGCAAACAGGGGCAAGTGAGATTCCTCCAGGGGTAGATGCCAAAATTCAGGGTTCCAACCCGTATCTTGCTCGGAGGGTGAGCATCGGGCATCGGGCAGCTTCTCTTTGTTCTGCTTACCAAACTGCAGAATGCAGTCACTGTTAGGATCAGTGTGATGTTTTACAGAAGTGTATCCACTGAAACGATAAAGACTGAACTTCAGAAATGTAAGGTGTTCATTATTTTCAGGTAACAAACAGTTGCTTAGGTCAGAAACAACATTACAAGCTGTGCTAGGAGAGCAACTCAAGCAAACAAGCATTTGTCAGTGCCGAACATTTGATGCTTGTAAAACAATTTAGTTTTTTATTTTTACCCCAACTTTTCAAGATACTTCACCTTATAGACATGACATGTACCATTTATAGTATATTGGCCTGTGGCAGAGTTAGGCTACACCCTCAGCTGTGACTGATGGACTACTTTTTTGTCTCCTTGTTTCCTAGGTACCAAAACTTCTGTTGCGCAGCAGTTAACGCTTTTCTCTTTGATATCCTTCTTTTCCCCCCTACCCTAGGTTGGCCACCTAGTGTAGCTCATTACTATCCCCACTAAACTTCCTACTAGTTCTCTCTTTTCATTCTTTTTACATTTCCATCCATTCAGTCTCTAGAATGATTCCAAACACCCGGAGAAGTGTTGAGTGAAGTGAAGGCTATTTTAAATAGGAATAAATACAGTTAATAAAGCCTTTTTAAAGTAAAAGGATTCAGAAGCCTTATAAAACAATACTAATTTCATTATCAGTAAAGTTATAAGAAATCCTTAAGGTATTTTCATAAATTTACACTATAAACCTGTTACTTTATAAGGTTCTATGTATGAGGCAGAACAAAAGAATGTAGCATGCTTTATAAAAGTGCTTAGTCACTGTGGATCAGAGATATAGAGAGTCAATATCTGTGGAGATATGCACTGTACTTTTAGCTGAACCAGGCAGTCCCCTGAAACAAAAAAAAATTGGTTTTGAAACAACATGTCCAGACATGTGAATAGAAAGGGCTCAGTTAGGTGGCCCCACCAAAAATATAAAACCTTTTCACTGAGTTCAATTCAGTTCAGTCCAGTTGAGTTCAGTCTTGAGAGTGAAGGAGGGAGGTGCTACTGTAGACAAGCTGTTGACTGCAGATTAGAAGGGTCTTGGGAGCTCTAAGATCCAGGACTGTATCATGTGAGAAATTATTGATGTTAAGTAGTGATTTTCTTTGCAATCTTTTTGTTTTCATTTATTTTTCTAACTTTTGAAAAATAAAATATCATACCATGGTGTGTTGTAAACCTGTAAATTTGCCTTGTCTGAAGTGTGTTCCCAAATGCTGTGACATGGCCAAAAAGTCATTTTGCGCCAGAGGTGTGAAAACGCATCTCAGCCACAATTTTAAAAATGACACATCATGTTTATGAGGTGGTGTGGAAAAATGGCTATGTTGAAAGTTTGGAGTCAAAATATTGAAAATTAGCGAAGTTACAAGTGAATGTCGAAATATATATGTAACCCCCTTTTTACCCGGGGTTACTAGAATCCCAGTAAGACCTAGTGGTAGGCAGGGAAGGCAGCTTGTGAAACTCCAGTTAAATGGGTTTCACACTGTCTCACTCTGTTCTCAGTCTCAGCTAAGACTGAGGGATGACATCACCAATAGAACTATCGCACCTGCATGAGCCACATTGGAATCTGCAGCAAAGGGAGTTAGAACGTTGGGAGTTTTGAAGTCAGTGTCTTCAGTCAGTCTTCAGTGAGTGAGTGTGAAGTAGGGAGCTTGAAGTTAAAGCAGCTCAGTGAAGGCTCTAGGAACCTCAGCCCTGACAGAGGGCTACTTTTAAGTAAATAGGGTGTGTGTCTCCACCTTAAAGAGAGACACAGAAGATTACTGAAGTAGTGGAGACCGCTGTTTTCCGGTCTCAGTGCCCCCTCCCTCCCGGGGGGGGATGAGAAGGATTCCCTGCAGATTCCTGGGGCAACCCCCTAGTTCTGCTTGTGGAGGAAAAGCTGCCTGTTCGTTCCAGTATTTATTTGGGAGAAAGTAGATTTGTGAGTCGCCTGTGGGGCACCTGCAACGTGAGGGTGAGTGTCTGCTCTGGCTAAAAAGGCCTATGTTTTCACCCTGGGACTTGTGTGACAATGTGGGGATTGAACTACTAAATATTGGGAAGCCTAGAGAAATGGGTTAGTCAAAGTAAAAGTAGTTTCAAGTTCCAGAGTTTGTTGGGATGCAAATAATATGTAGAGGTGATGTGACAGACGTTTACTCTTAATCTACATTTAAAAGTTCAGTACAGGAATTGTTCAGTTTCCAGAGAAATGGCAGGGTATGGGCTTCGGGAGCTGGAGGTGGGTGGCCCCCCATCTTTAGTGACCAGGTCCACCTCTGTGGATTTCTTCTGCGGATTTCTACTTTGCCTCAGGCACTTGGCCAGTGATGGGGAAGTACCCAGACGTGGGATTATAAGGAAAATTATCTCTAAGAGTTGCAGACTCTAGTGTGGTTTGGGGAGCCACAACAGGATAATTGGTTCATTCCTCAAATGGACTGCGGATCAAGTGGCCAGCGGGGGAGCCAGGCCAGTGGGGAAAACCCAAAAATGTACAAGTCGGGCTGTGTACCCAAAGCTGCGTGCAAGTCCGGGCTGTGTGCCTGGTGGGTTTAGAGCCTGAGGGCTGGAAATAGTGATAAAGTGTTCTGTTGTCTCTAATCTGCATTACCAGGAAATGTAGCCCCATGGGGGTCCATCTATGCTTTGTTTGTTCAGCTAGGATGTGAATAAAAGCCACACTGAAGAATCCCATTCCTGGTTCTGGACATTACAGTTATTGCTTCCTGTGTTCGGATTTACTTGGGTGCCCCTGTGCAGAGTAGCCAAACCTAGGTCCCCTGTGCCAAGTAACCTCATCCTCCCTGAACCCAGTCCCCACCAGGTACTGCTGTCAGCTTCAACAGCATGCCACCTGTTGTTTTGCTAGAAAGGCAGGGGGTGAGGAGTTACATATATTTATGTATTTACTGTATTTATTGAATGTTGGTAACCAGGTAGGCCCACTAAAACCAATGGTCCCATTTTCAGGGGCAACCCGGGTTTAGTTACAAGCAAAAATTAACAGTGTACAACAGCAGGATAATTCACAGGTATTTTTACAGAGAAGTAGGTAAACTAAATACATAAGGAACAACACTGGGGATACATTAGTTACACACAGTAGGATAAACCAGAAAAAATTTGAGTAACAGTTGCCACTATGTGGAACAGTGCATTTCAAGTGATAAACTTTCTTAGAATACAGACAACAGTATAATGATACTGGTGAAGGGATGTGCGAGGTTCAACGGTAACAAGTGCACTGACCCCCCTCTAACAGGTAATTTTTTTAGGCCTTTTTTGAAGCCACTAAGGGAGGTGGAGTTAACATTCACTCATAACCTGGACAATTTAACATATTTGTACACCAAATTTTCAGCATAGCCCTCTTATTACCCCACCTAATGAACCTGGTAAGTGAAAATGTTCAAATCCCTGCCCAAACGTCATTCCACGCCACAAGTATGAAAACACATCTTGGCCAGGATTTGAAAAATGACAGCTGTCACCTTCATGAGTTGCTGTGAAGAAATGGCTATGTTGAAAATCTGGGGTTAAAATATTTAAAATTACCAAAGTAACTAGCCTGTGTTCGCAAATTTCAACGTAGGCTCATACCTTTATTGTTTTTGAATATTTTTAAGCCAAATTTTCAACACAGCCTCCTTATGACCTCACCTCATGAACAAGGGTGGAGAAAATGTTCAGCTCCTGCCTGAAAGGTGATTTTGTGCAGTGACGTGAAATTACCTTTTGGGACAGATTTGTCTAATTCCACTGCCGTTGTTCATGAGGTGGGGTCCCAAAAAAGGCATGTTAAAAATCTGGGGCAAATCTATTCAAAAATGGCCAAGTTACTGTATGTCACTAAGTTCAAAACCCCATTGAAATACATACCTGATTTCCTTAGTTTGTGGTCCAGCTTTGAAGAGGGAAGATGTGTCTATATCCAAAGAGAAACATAGAAATATAGAAACATAGAAGTTGACGGCAGATAAGGACCGCAAGGCCCATCCAGTCTGCCCATTTCTTTTTTCTACCTTATAAATGTGCTATCGGCCTTTGCTCTGTCAGTGGCCTATCTATTCATAGTCAAGAGGATTACAATGTTGGATCCCTGATGGGTCAGTAAGGGCTTGGGGCATGTGGATGGGGGGTGCTGAGTGGGAGGGTCAGGTGGGGGGAATAATGACGCAACACACATTGATGGACAGTTTTTACAGGTTTAAAAAACTGTGGGGCATTTTTTATTTTAGGTGGCAACACAGGGGTGATGGGGGGTGGGGGAACATTCTTCAGTTTCAACCAGCTGTCCAATTCACATACTGTAACTAATGATGACATCCCACAGTCAAAACTGGGAAGCATTAAACCTGGGTCTTATGTAATGGGCAGTGGTAGAAGAGGGACCTGGGAAAGGTGCATAAACTGATTTCAGAAAGAAACATCATAACTCTGCGTAGTAGCAAGGCATGTTTGGCAGAAAACTACTGTTTCTGGCAGCAGGTTGTTAATTTGCAGCTGGGGGGCAGGATGGGTTTATGGTTTTTGAAATTACTACAAAATTGGGAAGTTTTGAGGGAGTTATGTTTGTGTGCCGAGATGCCAAACTTAAACAATGCTTGCACAAAGAAAAGAAAACCACAGCTGGCACAGCTGTTAGAGTTAAATAAAAAAAATGGAAACTATCAACTAACAGTGAGTACCTTGAGGACATAGTTGGGTGCAGTCGCAACTCCCTAGCTGCCTAGGTGCTTGCACATTGTAGCGTGTCCTCAACTCCAATGTCTCACCTCCCGACCTGCGTTGAAAGCCTGTTGCATGCACATCAGAGATTTAGCTTCCTGGTGTTGACAGATGATCAGCTGCTTGCTGACTGGCCGGCCTCATGCAAATGAAAGGACTGAATCCCACTTTGATTGGAGCGGCTTGGTCATTTGAAGTACAAGATCTTTCTGCCCAGTAAGCAGTGAGTGGTGTCATGACCACAGTGTGTGGTCATTGGTCTAGACTTCTGAGCCCCTGCTATTTTGAACTGCAATGGGCTTGTCAGTGACAACCCCCCCCCCCAAAAAAAATTCCCTTTCAGTGAAAGCAAAACACTTGACGCAGATGCTCATCAAATGTAAAAATGGCTGTTTTGTACAGCACTGGCCAGGTTTTTTTCTTACTCTGCCAATATTTCAAAGGGTCGTCCCATATAGATAGTTTACCAGAGTCTTTTAGATAGTCATCCACCATACTGGCAGCAGTATGTCCTTGGAGAACACTGGAACAAGTACTTCTTTTATCACTATATTGCAGTTCTGACCAGATGCCCTTGGCTTCATTTTGATCTTTCACAGTAGATGCACCTCTTGCTGATAGTGAGGTTTGGGAGTCTGTACGCTCAACAGGTTGTTGTGATGAAATAGTATCTACCATTTCATTTGACACTTTTTCAGTGGATAGGTCTTTATATCTGCTGATGTCTCTGATGCCAGAGGGAAGGAAGGAAACCAGGGTAACATTAAATTGAAGGTCTAACATGGTGGTGAGAATGTAATGTTCAGACTGTAACATTTCTATTCTGGGGTCCATTTCAAGAGACATACTCAGGTTTTGTACAAGCAAAGTCTCAGTACCTTCCTCCAGGAATGTTGCCTTCTGCTTTTCCAGTTTTGTTTTAAGTAGGCATATCAGGGGGATAACCTGACTCAGCTTGGCATTGTCTGCACTCATTTCCCTAGTGGCTTCCTCAAAGAGTCGAAGAACCTGGCACAACTGTGCCAGGAGGCTCCACTGGGTAGACTTGAGAAGCACATCCCCTTTCCTTATGGTGTGATCCATGTTGTACTGATGCACTGCTCTATGCTGCTCGAGGAGCTGTTGTTTCATATAAATAGAGAAATTTCACCTGGTAACTACCTCCTGCTTTAGCTGATGTTTTGGAAGATTATTGTCTTTTTGCAGCTGCTGCAGTATTTTGCATGTTTTGGCAGAATGGCTGCAATGTCTGCAGATCCTATGCACAACACTAAGGGTATTCTGAATGCTTCTGTCATCCCAGAGAAAATCATGTACTACGAGATGGGGGGTGTGGCCAAAGCAAGGTATGTGCATATACCTGCCATCCTTCACAGCACATATGATGTTAGCGCCAGTCGGGGCTCCCGACTTGAAAACTGGGGGTCCGATTATTTGAATTACAAAAAGGTGCCAAAGTCCTCTCAGCTCTGCTAGTCCTGCTGGGCTATAAATAGGAAGGGCTGTTTTCTCCTGGGTCCAGGTTGCGTTTCAGTTCATCGGAGCTGGAGGAGGACAAAACTGCACAAAGCTGCGGTTTAAATTAACTTTGGGAGAAGCTGCAGTAACCTGAGCTCCTCGGGGCTCGATTCTGATTTTATCTCAAGGTCTTGTGCCAGTCGAGGCTCCCGACTTGAATACTGATGACTGAACTACTGAAACCGGAGCTCCTCGGGGCTAAATTTGATTTTATTCAAGGCTTGCGCCAGTCGAGGCTCTGACTTGAAAACTGGGGGTCCGATTATTTGAATTACAAAACTTCCCGCCCACCTGCCCCGTTCTTTCCTCCCCTTAAATGTGCTGTAGCCCCTCCCACTCTCTTGGTGGGTCTATTATTTTGTTTGTCTTGGCTTGTTGAAATTACTGCCTGTCCCTCCTCTCAGTTGACCCCTAGCGGAGGGCACTACAAACTGTTTCTTTTCACAGTAAATTGCTACATGATATGCCTAACTTCTAACCTAGTGCCAGTCAGATCCAAACTCTTCCTGGTGATCTGTTTATTTTTGCTAACTTGTGATTCTGATTGTTGCGCCTTAGCTCCAGAATTTATTTGCCTCCAATTGTCTGTATTGTTAATTGTGTACTGATTTCTGCCTGCTACTATCTCTATTCTGCTGACTACTGCATCCTAATCAAAGATTTTTTTCCACCGCCACTGCTTATCTGCTGGGTTGTAGCTACCTGCATGTTGCAATATTACCCTGTTGCTGTTATTTCAGCCCTATCTGTACTTGATCCCCCTACCTCCTGTCTGGGCTTGCTGGCTTAGAAAAACATCTGAACCCCCTCGTTTCAGCACGCCTCCTCCCCAGTGGCAGAATGCTAAGGGCCTAAAGACTGCCAACCTTAATATCCACAGCCTTCTCGCAAACCTCCCAGTCCTAACATCCTGGGTCACCCACTACAACCCGGACATCCTGGGGATTTCCGAAACCTGGCTTAAACCAGCCCACCCTGACTCTGTCTGTGCCCTCCCCGGCTACCTTGCAATCAGACAGGACAGAGCGGGAAACAAACGGGGGGGGGGGGTGGACTACTACTCTACTATAAACCCCACCTTAAAGTGTCTGTCATACCACACACCCCTCCCACTCTTATGAGTACCTTCATGCCCTTCTTTTATTGGGTAACACAAAGAAGCTCCACCTGGCCTGTGCTTACAACCCACCAGAATGTGGTGTACGTGGTCTCTCCCACCTCCTTGACTGTCTCAGTCCCAAGGTGGGGTCAAATGAACTCCTGGCATTTGGGGATTTTAACCTTAACTGGCTGAGTGGGACTGCCAAAGTGTATGAACCCATTCTGTCCAGTCTCGCCCTAGGTCAGCTTATCATGGAGCCCACCAGACTCTCCTCCTCCTCCTCCTCCGGGGTGCAGGGCACTCTTCTAGACTCGATGTTGAGCAATAGGTCTGACCATATCTCAGTTTCTGGCCTCTTCCCTGATTTCATCTCTGACCATCCCCCCACCTTCTGTATCTGGAAGGTCCCTGCTTCCCCCCAGGTCCCCCCAAAAGTCATTTAGATGAGGGACTTTTCAAAATTCGACTTTGACAACTTCCTTACCGATCTCAGTAGAATAGACTGGTCCATGGTCTATGCTGATTGTGACCCCTCTACTGCTCTTGACTGTTTCCTAGCCATATTTGCCCTGTTACAAGACAGACATGCCCCACTCATAAAAAGGAGAGTGAGGGGCACTGTCACCAAATGGTTACAAGGGGACCTGTTTGCCCTGATGAAGCTTAGGGACAATAGCTGGCTAAAATTCAAGGACTCTGGGGACAGCTCTGACCTCGAGGCTTACGGGCAGCTCAGGAACTCATGTAAACGGGTGATCCACATGGCCAAGAGTGGGTTCTGCAAATCCTCCCTTGAAGCATCCGCCATGAACCCTAGGAGTTTCTGGCGCACTATCAAGCATACCGTTAATGGTCCTGCCTGCCCCCAGGTCTCCAACCTGCAAATCGATGGAGTCAGCTGCAACAATGCCCTAACTATAGCCAATGCCTTTAATGTCCTGTTCTCAGACCTGTCTGACTACACCTCCATGCCTTCAGTTACAAATAATCTGGCTCCCATCTCTGGCACTGTGTCTCATCCTCCTCCCCCTCCCTTCTACTTCAAGTCTGTCTCTTGCAATGAGACATGGAAGCTCCTTGCTGGTCTCTCCCCTCATTCTGGTGCTAGGCATTACAAGCTTGAGCCCAAATTACTCAACATGGGAGCCCCCCTCTTGGCCCAGCCCATCTCCCACATTCTCAGCTCCTCTCTTATATCTGGGTCCATCCCAGCCATGTGGAAGGTTGCTCGTGTGATCCCAGTACTCAAGCGTGATGATCCCAAAATACTTGAAAACTATCGCCCTATAGCGATTTTGTCCACAGTAAACAAACTGCTTGAAAAGGTTGTGGCTGCCCAGCTTGCTCGCTTCCTCCAAACCTATGGCCTCCTCTCCCCCGTGCAACACAGATTCCATAAAGGGCATAGCACCTCCACTGCCCTTGCACAGGTCACCTCTGAAATCAGAATGTCGACTGACCAGGGCAAACTCACAGGGGCCATCTTCATTGATCTGTCTAAGGCCTTTGATCTGGTCGATCACACTCTCCTGGGCACTGCCCTTCAGTCCCTTGGCCTTCCCCCTCCAGCTCTAGCCTGGTTCTCCAACTACCTCATGGGTAGGCAACAGTACACGAAGTTCCAGAAAGCCCCTTCTGGCCTAGCACTGGTAACCTGTGGGGTGCCTCAGGGGTCTGTCCTTGGCCCCTTACTGTTCTTCCTTTTTATCAATCAGCTACCCTCGGTCCCTGCATCCAGACATGTCACCCTTTATGCTGATGACCTAGTGCTTCTAGCTAGCTCTGAAGATATCAGAGTCATTAACTCTAGTCTAAACTCTATTTTGACCGCATCAAATCCTGGCTCAAGGTAAATAAGCTCGTCATCAACCTCCAGAAGATGCAGGCTATGTTATTCGGCTCCTCTGCCATGGTCAGAGTGCGTCACGCTGATCTCGAAGTCACTGGCACCGAAGGCACCCCGTGCCAGTTGTTGACTCCTTCAAGTATCTGGGGCTTACTCTTGACCCTCAGCTGGACCTTCCCCTGCACATACGTAACTCCTGCAAGGCCATTAACTGGAAACTGGGACTGGCGTACAGGGCCAAGAGCTGCCTCACCCCAGCTGCCTGACTCGTCCTTGCAAAAGGGTTTTTTCTCCCTACGCTCTGCTATGGGCTCAACTCTTTCATGAATGCCCCAAAATCCTGGCTCACAAAATGGGACACTGTGTATAACAATGTGTGTCACTTTGCCCTATCAGTCCCCGCCTATCAGCCCCCGGCTCACCCATCACTGCCAGCTTTACTCTAGGCTGGGGTGGCTCTCCCCTAGTAATCATCTTCCTTTGTTATGGGCAACTTTACTGACAACATCATCAGATCATCAGCTCCTCCAGCACTTGCTGAACTGCTCCAGCCCGCCCCCTCTGGCTATCGGCTGAGGTCTAGTGACTCCCAGGCTATCATGATCCCCAAAACCTGCTCCCACTCAGGGGATCGCGCCTTTGCAGCCATTGCCCCCAGAGCCTGGAACATTCTCCCTGCTCATGTATGAGCCACCCTCTCCCACAGCTGCTTCAGGTCCTCCCTCTGGGGCTACCTTAAAAAAAGCTTCTGCCTGCCTCTGTTCTTAGCTGTCCCACCCGCCACAGTACGCCAATGCCCTTCTATGACCGAGTGTGTGCATATGCCTTCTGCCCACTTTGCTCTTAGCTGTCCCACCCTCCACGGTGTGCCAAGTGCCCATCTATGACTGACTGTGTGCTCCTTAGCACTCTCCTCAAATATACCCTGCTGATTCTTTGATTTGCTTCCTTGACTGCCTTGCCTTAACACTGTATTTGTATTATATTCGTTCTCTGCTGGTACCTGGCTGAAGCTCTCTGCCCTTACCTGTCTGTAACATGTTGATTGCTGCTACCTTGTCTCTGTATCTGTATATTCCTGAGTTCCCTGATTGTACCTAACTGTACCTTGTTGATTGCTATTACCCTGTCTCTGAATTGTTAATGCCTGTACCCTTGTAATTCTCCCGGGTCGTACCTGAAAATAGGCACTTGACTGTCTAGCGTGCTTACCTGGTAAACAAAGCCCCATTATCAGATACGACAAATTTTGGAGAAAGGGCATGAGGAGTAAGCCATTCAGAAAAGTGTCTTTTTAGCTCCTGCAAGAATTTCACTGCAGTATGATTTTTTGACTCAAAACTAGCAATACACAAGGCAGCCTGCTTCATAAATGTCCTGGTTGAGTCTGAGAGAGAGGATGAGGCTGAGGAATCATGGAAGGCGGTTCAGTAAGCAGTGATGGTCATGAAGTCTATGGTTTAGCCACTAGTCCACATGTCGGTTGTAATATGGATTTGTGGCACTGCTGCCAGCTTGCAGGCCTTTGTCACTTTCTCACGTAATTCACAATACATATTTGGTACTGCTTTTGAGTCAGAGTATTTCCTGGATGGGATTTGATATCGTGGCACTGCAGTCTGTATTAGTTGCTTAAAACCAACAGACTCAACAAAATAAGAAGGATGCAGGTCTAGTCCTATCATTTCTGCTATAGCCTTGTTTAATTTTTGGGCAGCTGGATGACTGGGTTCATATTTACATGCCCTCTGAAGTGACTCTTGCATGGTTAACTGTTTTGGTTTTGGGCCTTCTCTGCTCCGAAAAGAGTGGACCAGATTAAATGGAGGAGGACTGTCAGATGCTAGAGTGCCTTAATGTGATGGTGAATTATGTGCTTGACTCCCCCCCCCCCGATATACATTTTAGGGTTTTAACCCGTTTTCTCCTACCTTGTCTCTTGCACGTGTGCGCGTGTGGAGGCATGCGCATGCCGTACATCGAGATACCGTCCCTTTGTGTCACCCCCTCTGCCTGTGCCGACACCGGACCTCCACCTGGTGATGGCAGGACTATGGGAGGGCGACCACCTCCCCCAGGAGAGGAGAGCTGCCATAGGGCTGCCCGATCCTGCTTCTCCCCCCCCCCTTGCTGGTGCCCCGATGACCCGAGGTCATTCCCAAACCGGGGTCGCCTGCGTAGCACGAGGTAAGGCATCCAGCACCTCAGCCCTCTGTGCTACTGGGCTGGCATGCTTGGCTTTTTTGACTGAGGGAAGCTGAAAAATAATTGGCAGTGTCACCTGTTTTGGTTACTGAAGAAGAATGGTCTATATCCCTGTCATCCAGTACCTTATCCTCTGTTGCACCACTCAACAGTGGCATCACATCTTTTCTGCATACCAGTGGGTGCATTCTCTTGAACTGCCTTATCAGTGTAGATGTGCCAAGATGATTTTCCTGTCTCCCCCTGCTGACACCAGTTTTACAAAGAGCGCATATTGAACAGCAGATATTTTGAGAGTCAATACAATAGTAATTCCAGACCCAAGAGGTGGCCTTTTTAGTTTTACCTCCAGGCATAAATAGCTGTTCTGCAGTACTAGTAGCAGTGCTTACATCGTGAGTTTTGTCATCATCATCATTTTCCTTCTCTACAGTAACAGGGTCAGCAGGGGAAACAGGAGGATCATTCTTGTCACCATCTTTTTTTTTGGTTGATCCCACCCGATGACCCATCTCCAGAATTTCTTCAAATTCTCTTCTGCACTACATCACTAGTATCAGAGTCAGATGACTCGGGGCCCATGGTCACTGGGCACAAAGTTGCTACCACTGCTGTTATGGTCCATGCTGGAGTCTGACTCATGGAAAGATGATTGGGACAATGGCGCACTACAGTAAATGCATAAATACTTAGCCTTTCAGTACCCCTCTGGGTGACACGACCAACTACTTTGGTTCTCTTAATAATGGTGCCTTTACTAACTTGCCCTTACTCCTGTTGGATGGTGCAGCAACACCCATGGTTCTCCTTTTGATGCTACCTTGCCTTGATGTGCCAGCACCAACACCTGGGAATGGATCACTTGCAGGGCTAGGGAAAGGGATGTGCCACTTGTCATCTTGCTCACAGACTCTTGACTCTTTTGGGGTGTTTTTCAACAAGGATTGTTCAGGACCACTTCTGGGACTGGAAGGCCTATTAGTAGTATCTTTCTCCCTCCTTTTGCCTTTTGTTTTAAACAAGTCAGACAGTTTCCTTACATTTCTTTCTTTAGTTTTGTCCATGGCTTGTAAACAGGGAATGACCAAGAAAACTAGTAAAATGAAATGCAAATGTATTTATTTTTTTAAGAGTTTAACCAGGCAGGCATACTGAGCAGATAACCACTCGTTTCTAGATGCGACCTGGGGAAAATTGGGGTACAGGGTATCATAGGATGAAATTACATACAGTACAGGTTTTACATAAGTTCAGAATATACAACAGGAGAGCAGAAACACAATAACATTCACATTGAGTGTCCTTGATGTTACCTTTATGTATTGTATAAATAAACAACAAAAGGGATCCGAGCTTAATAATTATTTAGAGGACCCTACAAGCGGCAGCAGATTAAAACGTGGCTAACGGTTGACGTGAGCAGAGGAACATGAGGGCTTAGGGCTTATGGGTGCTGGGAGCAGGTGCATGTGGCGGTGAAATGTGCGTGGAGTAGTGGGTTTAGATGTCTGGGATTCGTGGAGTGTCTGATGTCAACAGGCAAGCCATTCCATAGCTTGGGCATGCGATATTTGAAAGCCGTTTGGCCCTTGGAGGTGTACATGAGTGGGATTTGGAGAAGCCTTGAGTCTGTGCTTCTGAGAGAATAGGCAGGGGAAGGCTGAGCTGATATGGCGGAACTGAGATACGGGGGAAAGGACCAGGACCAGAATTTGGCAATGACTGGTGCAGTGGCTCTGTCTGCGGGTTGTGAGAGAGGGGAGGGCTAGGGAGCTGTATAGGTCACAGTGGTGTGTCATTTGCAGGCAATCTAAGATGAAATGGCAGAAGAGGTGAAATAGTATGTCAAGGCTGGCCAGGTTGGATGAGGGTACGGCGCCATAGACCACGTCGCCATAATCAAGTATTGGGAGAATCATCTTTTGAACAATTTCCCTCCAGACCAGAGTGGGCATGCACCCTTTATTGCGATATAGAGATCTAAGTTTGGGGTATAACTTCTTGTGTAATGACTCGATGTGTGTGGAGAAATCAAGGTGTTGGTCAAGGCAGACACCCAGGTATATGAATGAGGTGCATGACTCCAAGGGGAGACCCGTCTAGGGTTTGGAATGTGGGGAGAGCTGCTAGGTGGGAAAGACATGGTCGCATGCTGAAGGTTAGTGATACTTTTTTTTTTCCATTTAGGAATAGTTGGTTGGACCGGAACCATTGCTGTATGGCATTGAAGTCCTGCTGAAGCACATTGGACACTGCTCCTGTGGAAGGGCCTGTAGCGTACAGTACGGTGTTGTCCGTGTACAATTGGATAGATGAATGTGTGCAGGCCAGTGGGAGGTCATTTAGGAATATTGAAAAAAGTAGCGGTCCCAGAACTGATCCTTGGGGGAACCCCTTAGTGACTGTGAGGGGGGTAGATATGTGGGGGCCGATTTTCACCGTTTCATGTCTGTCTGCAAGGTAGGCCTGAAAACAACTAGTGGCGAGGCCGGAGAGGCCAGCATCCTTTAGTTTGGCTAGTAGCATAGGGTGGGAGACAGTATCGAAGGCCTTTGCCAGATCTATGAAAATGGCTGAGGTGATATGCCCTCTGTCCATACCTGTGAGGATGTCGTCGGTGAGTCTTAATAGGGAGGTGATGGTGGAGTGAGACTTTCGGAAGCCAGACTGGTAGGGGTGAAGAAAGAGTCAAGGTATTGGGAGAGTTGGGCAAGGGCAAAGTGTTCCTGAAGTTTGGCCAGAATTGGGAGGAGGGAGATGGGGCGGTAATTTCCTGGCGTGAAGGGGTCACCATCCTTAGGAAGGGGGATGACAATCGCCTGCTTCCAAGCAGCTGGGATTTTGGCCAGAGAGAAGGAGATGTTGAGGAGGTTGGCTAATGGGGCGGCTATGGCAGGAGTGGATAGGTAAAGTAATTTGGCATCCAGGCCAGAGGTGCAATTGCCTTTGTTGGGGTCGAGCGCACGCAGAGCTTGGAACACTTTGGTCGAGGAGACTGGACGGAAAGAAAACTCGGTAGTAGGGGAGGAGTTCTGGGATATCGGCGAGGTGCTTGGTGAGTGAGGGGTGGGCGGGAGACCGGGTAGGGGAGACGTTGCACCGCTGGTGAAGAAGGTATTGAAGACTGAGGCAACTTCACCAGGGTCTGTGGCGGTCGTGCCTTGTGTGGATAGGGTCGGGGTTGGGGGTTGGACAGGCGGGGAGAGGAGGGATTTGATAGTTTTCCAAAATTTTGTAGGGTGGTTAAGGTTAGAGTTCAGGGCCGACGTGAAGTAGTTCTTTTTGGCCTTGCACATTGCTTTGGTGCAGGAGTTGCATAGGGTACGGTAGTTTTGTAGGGATTCTTGGGATCATGTTAACTTACGTTTTTTCCATGCCAGATCCCTAGTTCGGCATCTGTTCAGCAGAGACCCTGGGGAGGTGGAAGCCCCTTACTCTTGTGCATCTTAGGGGGCATGATAGGTTTTGAAGGTCTCGAAAGCATAGTCAATGGAAGGTGCCTGCGGTATGAAGGACCAATATACGTGAGCCAGATCATTCAGGAGGGAAGCAAGAAATAGGGAATTCAATGCTCCGTGAGAAGCGTTCTTGAGGGGGGTTGTGTGGTTCTATGCACTTTCCTGACCAATGTATATCATGTGGTGGTCACTTAGGGAGTCAGGGAGGAGACCAGCATTAATAACCCTGTGAGGGTGGGAAGTGAGGGCCCAGTCCAAGAGGGAGTGGTTAGATGTTTTGGGGTTTAGCCGGGCGGGTTGGGAGATTAGCTGGGAGAGGTTTAGGGTGTTTATTTTGGTGCATAGTTTGGAGCAGTCTTTGGCTAGCCAGTTGAAATTGAAATCGCCGAGGATATGGAGCTCTCCAGTAGTGGCAGAAGACTTTAATGTGGCCAGGTGATCTAGGACACTGGGCAGGGGGGTAGTAGGGGCACAGTAGGAACCATGACATACATAGGGGTGGAGTAGGGAAGTGCAAGTTTGATTAGTAAGGACTCTATCTGTGGTGTAGGTGCGGGGAATTGGACCGGGGAGAACTGTAGCCTGGTGGAGAGAAACATGACAGTGGCACCACCTCTTTTCCTGCCCTGGCGGTCTTGCCTGATCAACGAATAGCCAGAAATGGCTACAGCAGAGTCCGCATGGTGTGGTTTTAGCCAGGTCTCCATTAGTATGAGGATGTCTGGTCGTAATTATAGAGCAGTAAGTTGTAGTTCAGGTATTTTGTTCAGGATACTGCAGATGTTGAGGTGCAGTAATCGGAGGCCCTTGGGGCGAGCCAGTGGGGTGGGGGCATTGGGAGGGGTAGGACCTGGGTTGGCTTCGATATCCCCTGCCAAGAGAAGAAGCAGTGTTAGAATGTGTTTGGTTTTGTGCCAGGCAGGTCTAGTCATGCGGCAGGAGAAGAGTGTGGGATGCGTAGGCACAATGACAGCATCTGTGAGGTTACATAGGACAGATAGCCCTGGGAAAAAGGAGGGAGGGAGGATGGTGGCTCTGAGCACCCAGTTATGAGTGGGTCCATGCTGCAGTAGATGTGGGGAGGTGGTTGAGGGGAGGGGCAGGGGAGTAGTGCAGGTGTAGTAGAGAGGGAGGTTTGTGTGCCGTAATGGATGGGTTGCTGGGGGGGAGGGAGGCTAGGTGAAAGGCCAGGAAGAAAAGCAGGAGGAAAAACAGTAGCATTCTGCCTGATTGATGCAGCAAATAGGGGCTGGGTGTAGCGACTGTTAGTGGTGACAGCAGATAAGCTGCTAATGGGAGAGTGGACAGATTGGTTCTGCAGAGCTCGATCAGTCACGTGATATCATGTATAAAGCTGAGAGCCGACCAAGGGTGGTGGTGGGGGTGGTGGGGAGTCGGTGCAGAGTGCCAGCGGGGTAAACACCCGCTGACTCCTTAGGCTGGTGCAGGTCCTGTGAGGACGTCCCATATCTTGTTCACTCTGTGGGAAGGGGGGGTTCTCTGTGGTGAAGGCTCTGGTGGGGAGGGCAGGTGGTAAGAAGGCCCTCGCGACCCTTGTGGTTCTCCTGGGGAGGGCTGGCATCTCCAGCCCCTCATGACCCCTTCAGTTGTGAGACAAGGAGAAAGGGAGATAGATTTATATGCTGCCGGACAGGTGGGGCTTATCACAGGTAAGAACACATGTAAACTAGGCTTGAATTAATTGTACTGTGCAGCACGGCGTGCAGAATCCCAGTTAACACAGCAGGATTTAGACACTCAAGTAGCTTAAGGTACCCAAATATTGCAGCTATTTTGGCTAAGAAATGTAGGCAATCAAGTAGCTTAGGACTCTGCACTTATTACAGGCTATTTTGGCTATGAAATGCACAGTAAGCTGTTGGTTATTAAATGCTTAATTAACACATGCTATCCTAAGGAGCAGTACAGTTAAAAAAAAAAGCAGTTGAGGTTTACAGCAATGGAAGCTGCAGGTTATGCAGACTACTATACTTGGTAAAACGTTTCCCTTAAGGTAACACTGAGAATTTAGACAAATAATGCCAGATGAGTCAAAGTTAAAAACAAACACACACACACACTTCAGGTAAGAGTGTCAATCAATTGGGGTGGATAGCTCAAGCAGTTTAAAGAGCATACCTCTAGCCAGGGTTCGACAAATTTTAAATTTACGTGGTAGTCCAGGACAACTGGCCTATCCAAAAATGGTAGTCCCACTGTCGTGAGTGGTAGTCCAATAGTCAGAAAACAGTATTTTAAGGAAAACTTATAAAAAAGTATGTAGCAACAAAGTAATTGTTGTCTTCTGTATTATTATTATTAGTAGTATGTGATAGAAAACAGTATGAATGAAGATTTTTTTTTAAATATTCTGTTAATACAGTTTAAGTTTGGTGATTTGAAGAATAGGTGCCATACTCTGAATGTCCTGTCCAGTTCCACAAATGCCAGAATGAAGCAGAGAAAAATTAGCACAGCATAATTAGAAGAACTCAGATTCAGAACTGTCAACAACATCAAGTGATGATGGAGAAGCAGCAGTGCTAGCATGAGACACAGAAGCATCAGATTCAGTAGTACCAGCAGTAGCATGCCCATAAACATGTTGAGTGCCTGGACCAGACAGCAGCCAGTGGTTTATTGCTTGATCTGGATCGAAGTCACATAGATCTGGACCCTCTACTGCTATCTGAAGAAGTGACTGTAGTGTGTCATCTGCCAGACGTGTTCTTATTTTTGTCTTTATCAGGTTTTGAATGGAGAACACTCGTTAGCACTTTGCAGTTGACAAACTCATTGACAGTAGTATTTCCATTAACTCTAGAATGTGAGCAATCTGGGGCATTTTTTCTTTCAGCAATCTTGTATACACCTGCAGATAGGGTTTGTGAACTGCAGATTTCAGCACGGCCTTAAATGCAGCATATTCTGATCTAATATTTTCCTGCTGCTCATCATTGAAAAAATTAAAGTATGCTGCCAAATTGGCCACTTCATTGGTCCTGAAGTCCGCAAGTTGTTCTCTTGATAGATCAAACTGTTTAAAATCCAGACATTTAAACCATTTCAGAGGCACCTCTGAGAAATTTTGAAATCTTACATCAATATAATCTATTGCTGCATCAACTAAAGTCTGCAGTTGTGTATCAGTCCCAAAATTTATTTCAGGACAGTTGCCTTTGAATGTGAAGGGCACGGTCTTCTCAACTCCCTTCTGTGAAATGACATAGTCCACGCATCTGTTTTGAGGTTTGTAATGAGCTAGGAAAGCTGTCATGTATTTCTCTGGCTTTGATTTCAGTTCCATCAGCTGGAGAAGGCAGGTCTCGATGAGATTTAGTACTTCAAGAATTATTAAGTCATCTCTTTGAAACTGCAGTGAAAGATTTCTAAGTATGGGCAAAAAATCTTGGAGGTTATAAAGAGATTTGACAAAGTGAACAGACTGTACCTCTCTCAACAGCACCTTTGCTTTTGAACCATCAGCAGAAGATGCACCTTGTTGCAAGTGCTGAGCAACTGTAGGTAGATTCACCTGAACTGCATGAACTGACCGTGATCTGCTGGCAAGCCATCTCACCTGTTTAATTGCACTGAAGTATGCCAGATCACTATCTATTACTTGTGCAATTTCTTGTAGCTCTCTCATCTTTTTTGGACTATAGTGGTAGAATTTAAATATACCCTTTAGAGTATTTTCAAGCTTTGATATGAAGGGGTTTGTTTTCATTACATCGAGAACTGCCAACTCCAGCTTATGGGCAACACAGTGCATGGCAATGATGCGAGGACAGTGCTCCCATAACTTTGTGATGGTTCCACCCCTTCACCCATCATTACACTTGCACCATCAAAATTGGCAGAAATCAAAACAGGCCCCGGACTGCTCACATTTGATAAGTCAGTGAGAGGAAGACACAGTGAATCTAATGCAGTTCTTATTGCATTAAAACACCTTCAGCATGTGCAATTCAAAGGCACAGCCTGGATCAGATATGTACATACATCTTTTGTGTTAGGATCTACAAAGCCTGAAAGACATTTTCCCATTCAACTAGAGCCGTAATCCATTACTGCCATCAGCAAGAATTGTCACATATTTTGTGTTTTTAAGAGTCTGTATCTGGGTTTTGGACAGAACAGCAGATATAACTCTGCAAAAATCCCTGGCTCGCTTATCATTTGTGTAGTTGGTACCAAGCTTAATACCATTTTTCTCTTGCAATTCACATAGCCAATCCATGTCGGAAAAAGGAAGCAGATTTTTTGCAATGGAGTACGCTGTGTTGAACAGACGTCTCACTTTCTCCTTTGTGGCCTTTTCTAACACTGCAAAGGCTTGATAAAGTGGTGACTCAGTAATATCACACTGAACTGCACGCTGGCCCCTTTCCAGAATATGTTGGTTCTGGCACAGCACATGCGGATTAGATTTTTCATGTGCACGTAGTGACTCAATTCTAAAATTGTTACAGCCTGTGGCAAACACATTCGTTTTTTTTGAAAAGGTTGGTATAGCAAAAGAGGGATACCTTTCGCAAACTGTGCAATACATCAGTCCCTTTTTCATCATTATATGCACCATTTATAATTGTTCAACCAGTGAGATTGAAACATTCTGGCCCTTTTTCCTGGTCATATTTTTTGTCTTTAGAGATTATGTCTCCTTGTTGTTGCTGATCCAGCAAAGTTTGTTTCTTACTAGGACAGGAAGAGGAAACAGATGCTTCCGCTTCACGGTTTAATTCAATTGACTGATGAACATCAGCATCAGTTGCTGTTATATCCATTACCACAGCAGTGTCTCTTTTATCTTGAGAAGACTGTATTTGTGTTTGGCTACTAGGCCCAGTGGCTGCTGCTGTTGACCACATAGAAAAAAAAGTCTTTTGTTTTTTATTTTTTGCATAGCCATATTTTTGTTTGTTGTGTTTATTAACTTTTTTAACTTGCTTACTCTGCAGCAAATAAAATATATTCTACAATATCTGTGTGTGAGAGTCCGTTCTTGACTGGTGGAAGGGGGATGGGGGTAGTTAAGTGTACTAGACGTGCTTGGGTGCCTGGGTAAAAATAGAAATTGGAAACACTATAGCGTAGTCACACACTACTTCACTACATTCACTGCTATACTTTCTTATATTTTATATTTTTCTGTACTGGTTCAATGTAAATAAACCACAACACAACACCCCACCACCACACTTGTTCCCTTTTCAGTTTCAATTAATGCCCCTCTGTCGCCCCCCTCCTGTGCCCCCCTCTCTCTCCCCTTCCCTCCTCTCCCTCAGCAAAACACTGAAACAGTGTCTCACACAGATATAGTGCTGCAGCTAAATTAGAGTTTCTTTCTTTTAGTATCTCAAACAACTGCAGCTGCAACACTTTTTCTTTTATTTTAATATATTTTTCTTTTTGTACACCACACAATCTCCTTTCTCCCAAAAAGCTGCCAAGGCTCCTCTTATCTTTTCTTTGTTAAACTCTTCCTTTATTAGCTGTTTTTATTATGTTTTTTATAATGTTTTCCTTAGGCAGTTATTCAGACTTGCTACTTATGGCCAACAACACAAGAGACCTCGTGTACCATAACCCCTTTCCTTTCTTTCTTACTTTTAACACTCACACAGTTCACTCCTTCCCCAGCTGATAAATGAGAGATCAAATGAGGTACCCTTCTTCAGCTTTGTTACTCTGATTTAGGCTGGGTTTTTAATGCTTATGGCTTTTCTTTCCTCCTCCTGAGTCTGATTTGTCTTTAGGAGCACAACTCAACTGCCTGGCTTCTTAAAATTTAGTGCTTCACTTCTGCCAGACTGCCACACACACTGACAGACACACTCCCTTTTAATAATCAGTATTTGTCACTGTCAAAATGAATCATAATTTCAGCAGTAGCAACTGGCAGGGAGATTGTCTTTCCCTCCCCACCGCTTGGTCACACACAACACCAACACTCCCTATGCCTGTATGCCTTTGCCTTTGTATTTATTTTTAACAGGGAGCTAAACAGGGAGGCACTGGGCAAAGTGGGCAGCCAGCAGCAACTTCTGTCAGCACAGTAAACACTGCGACAGTGCTCACGATTCTTGGCACGTTTATTCCCCCTCTCAACACACACACCACGTTGCTGCTGCAGCCACTCCTCGCTAACTGTCACCTGGCCTGCTCTCACATCCGATCACACACTACAATGAAAGTCCTACTGATACTGAAGATTCCCTCCCCTCCCAGCTCGCAGCTCATTGAAATCAAAACTTTCCCCAGTAGCAGCACGCACGTCCTTTCTCTTGCTCAGCTATAGAGAAAGTGAGCAAGCATTCCGTCCCCCACGTCCTGCCAAGTCACCACTGCCACCAATGGATTTGCCTTACCATAGGGTGCTGCATACGATGATTCGCTGCTTTGCATGCCACTCCTGACTGGCTCCTCCCGATAGCTGATGAGTCGCTGCTTGCTCCCGCTATGCTCACGCCTTTGTCAGCATCACATGAGTGACACTCCTGTGGGTCAGATGACCATGGGAAGTAGTCGGACTCAGATGCAAAGAGGGCACCCTGCTGGAAAAGGCTGGTACAGCAGGTAATTTTTGTTTAAAGGCATACTTGCCCTCGGACAAGCAGTGCTTGTCAAAATACTTGTCCTTGAATGAAAACTTGTAGCCCGGGACATCGGGCTATAGTATTTGTCGACCCCTGCCTCTAGCCACCAGTCTGTAACAAGTAATCAAGCTGCTACAATATCAGGATCACAAGTGTCCCTAGCAGCCTCAGCATCACAAGCAGCAGTGCAACAGCCACCAAGGGGCCCAATTTAGGAACTGATGACTGATTAGTTTCTTCTACTATGGCCAGGGTGCTTTTGTATGCTGCATTTTTTATTTTACCAGGAGAGACACGCTAAGCTGAAGCTTGTTTACAGGTGCAACCTGGGACCACAAGGAAGTTAAGTGACTTGCTTAGGGTCACATAGTATGCAAAAGGGGGCTGTGAGATTCAAACCCATGTCTCCAGGTTTGCAGCTCAGAGCCATAAACCACTGCACTATACTGCCTCCTTCACTTGTGTAGTGCCCCTTTCTGCTGCATTACCATCAAATTGCTCCTGCTGTTGGTTTGTAGTTGTAGGTAGTGTGTTGGGACTCCAGATAACTCTCCTGCTCCCTGTTACTTCATAGGATAATATCTCCCATTGTGTATCCCTGGCTAGCCCGGATGGCTTATAGCAAGCCCCTACCCAGAGGGCATGGACACTGAGGCCCAGATATTCAAACTGCGCCAGGCTGTAGCGCAAGCCTGGGCACAGCGCAACTTAGCTGCACAGGGGCGTTGACTGGGCAATATTCAACTGGGCTGCACCATGGCTCAGAATCATTGAATATCACTCCCTGGCTACCCGTACTGCACATGGCGCAGTGGCACTGCGCCAGCGCAAGTGGCCAGAGTGGAGCAGGGGGATGCGCTAGCTCAAGTTCTATTGCGCTATGCACAGCAACTGCGATATTCAAAAGAGCAGATGCAAATGGAGCCATAATGTACGCAAGGCACAAATGGGGCCATTTGCATGTCATTATGGCCCCATTTGCATGCAGGTGCGCCGATCCCCTGCGACTTGCGTCTGGCGCCCTGCCAGGCAGCAGCCATTGGGGACCTATGCCCCCTGCAGCATGGCAATGTGCCCCACAGCCTGACCATGGGCATTTGTAAATTAAAATGAATCTAATATCCCTGGTGGACCAGTGGACCACTGTCAGCACAATCGCGGGCATTTGTAAATAATAAAGATCAATATCCCTGGTGGTCCAGCGGCTCTTCCCACGCCGCCTGATCCACCATCGCTCCCCGTCAGCGGCGGGTGGCAGCACTACTACCTGCCGCTCTCACTTTACCGATACCGTCGGCTTCGCCATTGGTGTCACAGCATGAGCCAGCTGGGCATGCAGTCTATATTATACATTCCAGAAAATGTGAATGATCCATTCATATCTGGATGTGTAGTACGGTATGGGCTGCATGCCCATTGCTCATGCTGTGACCAATAGGCGACAGCCCCACCGACGGTGTCAGTCGGCGGTGGCAGGGCAGCAGGCAGGTGTTGCCACCCACCGCTGACCGGGGAGCGGGGCGGTGGGGACTAGTGGGCGGTGGGGAGGAGGGTCCACTGACCACCAGGGATATTGGATACATTGTTATTTTACTTAAGCCCGCAATCTGGCTAACAGCGGTCCGCTGGACCACCAGGGTTATTGGATTATTTTTTATTTAACTTAAGCCCGCGACTGGGCTGACAGCGGTCAACTGGACCACCGGGGATATTGGATTCTTTATTATTTTACTTAAGCCCACGATCGGGCTGACAGCGGTCCACTGGACCACCAGAGATATTGGACGTTATTAGTTTTAACTGATGCCCGTGATCGGGCATGGGGGGCGCCACCACGGAGGTGCAGCCGGAGCTCGGGTGGCCACCCACAGGTGGCAGTTGCCATGTTGCACCCTATAATATGGCAGCTCACTTGCGGATGGCCAGCCATTGATCCTTTTTTTTTTTGGATCAACTTTGTGCGGCGCAAGTAGGGGTTGTGCATGCATGGACTCAGCACATCCCAGGCTGAATATCGGGATGTGCGGGGTATGCAATGGGCACGCCTCCTACCCGCGCCACATACATTACCGATGCGCTCCGACGCAGTGGGATTTCATGCCAGGCACAATTCGCTTGAATATCGCTATTAGCGCATTTCAGTGGGCGCATGGTGAACACTGTTGCGCCATGCGCAACCCTTTTGAATATCTGGGTCTGAGTGTTTGAGAATGCAGATAATTCACAGCAAGATGACAATAAACCCTTGGATTAATGATCTACACTATTCGGCATTGACATTTTTTTCTAGGGATGTGGATATGACATTCTATCCACACTTCCTGGCAGTGTCCTTTTTCTTTTCCTTTAAGATGTGCCGGAAAGTCTGCAAGCTGGCTCCTCCCACCCACCCGGGTGGTAATTCCTTCAGTTCCACCCCATGATGCCAGATCTTCTTTTTCCACTGGAAGAAGCAGGTTCTCTTCTTACCACTCCCATGTTAAGTAGGCCCAAATTCTTAAATTCTTCAGAATTACTTAGTTTTGTCTTCAGCTCGATCTTCGATTGCAACCGTAATGGATGATAAGTCCACTCCTGGGTTCTGCCGGTGCCCTTGCAAGCAGAAGATGTCCAGGACTGACCTGCATGCCATGTGCTTCTATTGCCTGGGACACAACCACGATACCCAGGCCTGCGACTTTTACTGCTCATTTCATTCCACCGTCCTGGAGGACCTTCTTGCCCTCCTGAAACTGGGACACCCCGTGCAATGGAACCTGCTGGTCAAATCCAAAAATGCCCATTGGGTGGTCTCTGCAGCTGTGGGATCTACTGAGCAGCTTGCCGCCTTCGAAGAGGCGGCCCACTGTGGCCCATTCCTCCTCAGCTTCTGCCTTCCTGCTGCTTCAGCTGGGCTCGACTTTCATGGGCTTCTTCAAGGAATTGTGCCAGTCTCTGCCAACCTTCAATCATGGACCCACTGGCGAATCTAATTCTAAAAAAAAAAAAAAAGAGACTAAGAAAGAAAAGACTCATTCATTGATGGTGAGTGCTCTAGGTCGAGGGCTTCTGATTCCCACTGTAGAATAATACAGGATTGTAAGTATGGTGTAAAAGCAGTTGAAGGGTTAATAGGAGAATACTGGAGGAGTATAAAGACTTGTATAACTGAAACAGGAATTTGCAGGTTAAAGCAAATGACAATAGGGTGGAACTTTTTGAAGGCCGCCACAGATGGTGGATTTTATGGGTTCTGTACTGTTCTGTTTGTTTCATTTGTGTGGTAAACAGTGAATAGTTGATGATTCCACTGTAGCTTAAAGGTTACCTCAACCAAAACTGCACTCACAGTCCAGTATCCCTCAGGATAAACAGTTAAAATCAATGACTATTGTTGAGTAAACTGCATTGTATGGACATGTGTGATTTTGCATTGTATTGTCCAGTGTCCCTCGGGATAAACACTTAAAATCAATAACTGTTGTTGAGTAAACTGTGATACATTGTCCAGTCTCCCTCACGATATCAGGAGCTGTCACTGATTAAACAGGACAGAGTCAAACCAGTTTTCAGTCTTGTAAAGGTTTCCAAAGGTCAGAGTTACTATGCCAGTTTAAACTCTTTACCTCTCTGTATGAATTGTAATATTGTATGTTGCAAGACTCCAAGAGGGATTTGGCATGTTCCCCGTGTATCTCCAAGGTGATTTCCTGTGTTTCCTGTAACTTACATTATATCCTATGCAAGCCAAATTGCTCTGTTTCCTCATATAACCAATGCAAGTCTATGGGAGCAATTTTTCTGTAAATAGCTTAATTTGCCTGTAAAATACAGAAGTCCCTGTAGATATGTGAGCTCTAGCATGTGTATGTTTAAAAGACATGTAGAACTTAAAACAGTGGCAGCTTTAAACTATATAAAAACCTTACAGTTCTATTTGAAATAGGGCTATGAACCCAGACCCCAGTTACCATTTCATTGCAAATGGAACACTACTGTCATCTAGTGGCCAAATGTACTTGTAACATGGCAATAATGGGAATGGTGGAATGAGGACCCGCGATTGGCCAAATAGCATCACGAGTGCGAAGTCAGAGCGGGTATTAATCTGTAGGTCAGATGGAATCAGAACCCCTTTGTGTTAGAATACACTTGAAACCATCACCCCCGCTACTTTACAAAGTAAGCTGCCTCTTGGTACCCTTGACTAGGCACCCAAACTACTTCAGACATTTTTGGTACCATCCCAAACTTTGGGAATGTATACCAGGCTTATTACTTCTAGTGGTTAGAAAGTGATGGGTGTGTACATGGAGCTGTCTGACAAAGTAGGTTGTGAAAGCGAGCAAATTAGAGAGATTTGGACATGCACAGGACAAGAATAAAATTCATATTCAAATCAATTTATCAGATGCATAGAAGCATTTGTAATGTAGTTATTACTTCTATTCCTGATGAATAGCTGTACTTTCCTTTCAGTTCTGTAATTGCAGGTGCCATAATTGCCTTCTTGCACCTCTATGGCATATTAGGACAAGGGATGCACATACACAAACTGATCCAGTTAACATCTTGCCCAAAATTAAATATAGATCGAGAGGGAGTCAAACAGACTTTTATGAATAAAGAAACAAGTTATAACGAAGTCTGTAAACATCATGACTGATGATCTTGTAGCGTTACATGTGTTTACTAATGATCATATGTATCAATGTAATGTTGAGGAGAGATGTGCATCACAGGATAATCTCACACCATATGATGTCTCAGAAATGATAATGTTGCATTTTAGCAACCATCAAGAAACAACAGATGATGACAGCGTCATCTGTGACACAGACAGTTTAAAAAGTGACTATGAATCAGAGTATTGTGATATGGAAATGGACAACATTATTGCTGATTCAGACTATGTGCCTATACCATCAGACACTGACAGCTCTTCAGATTCAGACTCGGATTCAGACATACCGCAGAATTTATCCAATAGATTTTATCTGGTTTCATGTGTACAACTGATGAAACTGATTAAATTGTGTCTTGAACTTAATTGTTGAAAACCACTTATTGAA
This sequence comes from Neoceratodus forsteri, assembly GCA_016271365.2. Lineage (NCBI taxonomy): Eukaryota > Metazoa > Chordata > Ceratodontiformes > Ceratodontidae > Neoceratodus > Neoceratodus forsteri. Next base: position 1,429,725,818 of record CM057456.1, read on the forward strand.
ATCCCAATGATAATTGAGAAAGGAACTGGAATAACTGTTAAATTTGAATGTATAGATGGACATTTGAACATCTGGGACTCGTAAGAATCTATTGGTGGAGTTCCGAGTCTGAATGTTTTGTTACCAACTGAAATATTTGTATGTGGAGGTTCTTTCTATGTATTTGGAGAAATTTGTTCTACAGTAGATATTGCTTTTCTGTCAGTTAGACACTGCAATAATGTTCAGAATAAAACTATAATCCCAACGGTGAAGGCGGTATGGAGTGACCATTTAAATGAGACCTACTGCACACTTAAAGATAGAAGTTAATACTATTGGTTGATGCACATTCTGATAGTCATGGTCATTGTGCAATCTTTGGAACACACACAATGATTGACAACAGCTCAAACTTGATAGTGGAACAACAAATGGTGAAGGTCACTGAAGTTAAAAACAGTTACTGGCTAGAACCAGAGGGATTGACCCGAATGCTGGACAATCTAAAATCAAAAGCGCTTACTACAGCAGTACTGGCAACTGATAGGCATGCTACCATTCAAAGGATTCTTAGAGAGAAATAGCCTGAGATGAATCATGAATTTGATATGTGCCACATAGTTAAAGGAATTAAGAAAAAGATCACTAAGCTAAGCAAACGAAAAGACTGTGCGATTTTATCAAAATGGATGCAATGTATGGTTAATCACTTATGGTGGTTGGTAGTTACATGTAACAAAAATTATGATGATTTGAAAGAATGCTTCACTTCAGTACTGTATCATGTGTCTAATGTGCACGACTGGATATCAACTGAGAATTTTCATTGTTGCGCGCATTAGAAGTACAGTGTATCATATGTTGCCAGAAAACCACGGATCAGCAGAACCTCTGTTGCACATGCGGAACTGTCAAAAATGATAATGGATACCAAACTGCTGAAGGATCTTGAAAAGGTAATGGAAGGAATATATACTGGCAAATTAGAGAGTGTGCACTCACTGTATCTGAAGTATGCATCCATCCAAAAGAATAAAATTTGATATTGATGCATATATGTGTTGGATGAATGTGGCAGCCATGGACCATAATGAGAATTCAAGGAGATATCAAGCCACAAATAAAAAAGGAGTACCACAGTTCAAGCACCAGTATTCAAAGGCTGCTGGTAGATATGCTATTAAGCAGAGGAAAAGCAGTAAAACCTTCAACTTCAGGGAACAAATTATTTAAAGTGTTATCACATCACATACAGAAGGTATTAATTATTGTCTGGATGTGTTACATTACAGTGTACTAAATATTGAATAGTCAAAACTATCTTTTGCTTATTTTTTTATTTTATTCCTTCACGCAGGTCCAGTGAGAGTGCTTCAAAGTGAAGTAGTCTGACAAGATGAAGCTTTCAAGCATTTGGGAGATCACTATGGGGCAACAAAACCCACAATAAATGATGGTATTCGTGATCATAAAACTAGATTCTGCAAAAAGAATAAGGAAGAATAGAGATGAATAATATGTGCTTTTTTCCCATAAGTAAGAGGAGAGAATACAAATGAAGAAGAAGAAAAGAAGGCAGAGGCAGGGAAAGTCAAAATGAAATACATGGATGGCTGTAGTGTGTACTCAACAGAAAAGGGTCACTGTAACAACAACTATCTGCACCACAATGTATTGACATTTGCTACTCCTGATCTCCACTCAGATATCAATTATCAGGCGTTATCACTGATAGAAAACTTTTTGACCAAACAATTAATGTGTGAGATCTTGTCAGAAATTGTTTTTTTTACCCAGACCCTACTCAATTCATGCATTTAGTTGTGTCATTGAGTGCCACCACACATATTGGGAACCACCTGATGGAGTGTGCGGTAATTCACCAATAACCGCACATCCAGCAGTGTATTATTGCGACTATAAAATGTAGAAAAAACAAATTATAACTGGTTGAGCATTGTCAAACAACATTTTATTTATCACTTCAAAATGAACAGCATTCTACTTAAGAAAGCTATCAATAAATCTTTAAAAAAGGCATTACAAACGTGTTAACTTATTAACATACTAACAATGAATTCCTACATCGCTATTCAAATAAATAAATAAACTAAATAAGTGATAAAAAATGTCAGTTTAGTACATTGGGTTCAGACTGGAAATAAATAACCTGCACTTTCAGGATGATGGACAGAGTACTGCGTTTAATGATCGTTAACCACACTGCTCTGACCAGCTTTTGGCCAGTCAGGTAATAGGATTTCTCTACCCCATTTTATAAGACAGTATACTTTAAGGGAGATTGACAGCACTTATTGTGCACGTTTCACAATTGTCAGTTAATGAAAAGTTAGATGAACTTGTATAGGTTATTTTTTTATTAGTAGATAATATGTAATAATATATTTTTTTGTTAGCTTTTCAGTCTTAGATACCAGTATAGTATAAAGAAGTATACAGTAGTATGAATTGTAATTTGTTAGTGACTTAGGAAGGTGACACATAGTGAGGTTCAGGTTCACTTACTTAAAAAATATAATATCAATCCACTTTTTTATTAAGCTGTTGTTGTTTTTGGATGATGTATTTATTGATTTTTGCAAACCAAGTAACTTACATCACAATACACATGGCGAGGGAGTAACATCCATAATATACAGTGTCAGTTATATGTGTTACACAAGCAAGACAGGTTACCCCTTCTTATTTGTTACGTCAAGGAGGCATATCTCAAAATCAGTATACATAATACAGATCCACCAGCATACAGCCTAATAGGAACACTTATGAGAGCACCATCCTGTCAAACTCAGCTAAGGATCCAACGGTGCTCATGATATACTCCAAAACATAATTAGAGCCCCATTATGTACAAGCCCCATGTATTATAATAATATGTGACACAAGCATCAACATTGTCCCAAATGACAGGCCCGAAATAAAGCCCCCATGAAGATATGCAAAACACATCAGGTAAGAGCCCCAAAATATATAGTTTAACTTTTTCCCATCATAAAAAAGAAATCATGCCATCATTGCAAACATTTAGCCCCAGGACAGAATAAAGTTCACAGAATCAGTCCGGTAAGAGTATTGTCCATATGGTCCCCATGAGGCCTTAGGCCCACTACTGGCACTAAGCCCACCTTAAACACAGTTCAAGAAAAGAAAAACCTTCAATCCTCCTCCTCCGATGAGGGGTCCACATCTTCAGCTGGTTCCTCCGGGTTCTGGGGTTGATACAATATGCCCTCTTGATCTCTATTGGGGGACGGTCCTCCTCTTCAAGTCCCAAAATCGCTGTCAAGAAAGTTTTAATAAACTCCAAGCAGTCCTCCCCCTCAGCTTTCCTGAGTAGCCCCAACAGATGCAAGTTTTTCTCCGGGGCCTGATTTTTGAGGAGCTCCAGTCGCTGACATAGTAGGCCATTTTCTTTCAGGAGCTGGGTAGATGAATCACAGGCTCACAGCACCGCACCTTCATTCCACTGCACTGTCCCTTCACAGTCATCCATCCTGGATTCCAGAGCCGAGACCCGAGCTGTGAGCACATCTAATTTCTTATCGATGTCTTGCACCAATTTAACCAGCTGGTTGAGAGTGAGCTGGATAGTAGTTAACAAGGCTCCTTCCTGAGAGGCAGCACCATGAAGTGCGGTCTCATCGGTTCCAGCAGGCCTCTCACCACATTGGGGCTGCATTTTTTTCAGAGCAAAAAAGTCATTTACAGAGGCATTATTTCCCTTAGATTTGCCCCTATTCCAGTTGTGGACCACTTCAGGGATCACTAGGTATGCACAGAGAGTAAATCCCCTGGGGAAAAGTTATACAATTAAGTAGCTATAGTGATAAATTCCAGGAGCTCTGAAATCTGGCTGTTTCCTGCAAGCTGCTCAGCAGTGCCCCCCTATTAAGCTGTTGTTGATATCATAAACAGTTATCGTATTCAAATTAAGCTGTAATATTTAATAATTTTTTTGTATTTGCTGACATACCATGACATGCAGTTGTTAATTAATTACGTTAAAAATGGTAAAAGTGTCAGCACACCAGAATATGTTTTATCTGATTGTTTTCAAAATGAAGTCATTGTACCCTTCATATACAACATCAGGAAACTTTTCACTAATGATTGTAACACAACAGGATGGAATGACTATGCGCATGTGTCTTCCAAGTCATCCATGTGCCCAAAGAGTAAACTGACTGTAAGCTTGTAAACGGTATGTCCTAGAGAAAGGAAAGAAATCAAACAATGAAATCTGAATATTGAACAATTTTTTTAATGGACATGCAACGACAAATACAGCATGAGCTTAATTATGATAGAATTTTGCCTAGTTGACAGTGTTTGAAAGATATGGATGGGTCAAAAGCTGAAGAACTGGCAAATCCAATATATAGAAACGGGGATGGCAGTGGGGGGCAGGGGGGTGGTCAATAATAATTTCACAGTCACCTTTCATCATATGGCATTATTATAAAACAATTACATTAATTTCCATTTTTTATTCACTGCCTCCTGTCCTTTAATCAGTTCCTCACCCAGTTAACCAACCTGTATCCCATGTCCAGACTACCAATCTTGTTAAATAGCCTCTTAATTGTGATAGTGCTGAAGGCTTTGCAGAAATCTAGGTTAGTTACATCCACCCCACCCCCCCTGAACCCCACCACTGATTAACTTCCTTCGTTACCCAGTCAAGTAAATCTATCAAATTCGTATGACATGACCTATCCACTGTGAAACCTTGCTGCATGTGGTCATGGGAACTGACGGCTTCTAGATGTCCCACTATCCATTCTTTAAAATACAGAGGTGAGGCTGAATGGCCTATAGTTACCTGCATCTTCCATATTGATTAAGATGTAGGTGACATGGTCTTTATATGTTATTAACGTACCGACTAGATACTGGGTGCACAAGATCTCTGTGCAGATGTCTGTTATTCAGTAAATTGAAGAAAGTATGGATCCGGCACAGCCACCTCAATATAAAGTAGAAAAACTTCTTTAAGGGAGGAGCCAAAACCAATCAATAACATATAATCATAAGAATAAAGATTGGTAAATAAAGGCCCACTCACCCCATGTATTTAAGTTTTTTAACTTTTTTTATTTTTCACATTCCATATGATATAGTACTGAGTACTAAACTATAGTACTATGTAAACATTTCGGATTCAACCTTCATCAGTACAGTACCATATCTAAAAAGTTAAACATATACATAATGTTGAAAGTAGTCCTTAATTATTGATATTAATAAAAGAAAGTAATATGGAATCCATTAGAGACATGCTCACCACTAAATCCTCTCAAAGTTGTAATTGATGCAAAAATATAACTTCCTGTATATTTTCCGCCATTTAGTTTTCAGTTAGTGATCAGAAAAATGCTTGGCATTTAAAATTGGGACTATCTAGGGGACACAATTTTTTTTTGTGTTCACCTAGTCAGAGCCTGGGGATGCTAGCCATGTCTTTATTTTGGGGTTAAACACCCCAGAAATATGTTTTCCACATTTCTGGAAAAAGTACTTTTGCAAAGTACTTTCACATGCATGACACTTTTGCAAATCTGTGCGAAAGCTTTCGCAAATCAAGAAAGTACTTTGCAACACTATGGCCAAAAACGACAGAAGTTCTTTGCCACCGTACTGCAAAAGAACGGTTAGGTCTTTTGGCCTGAAATTTGGAGGGAAGGCAGCCAACATGTCACAGATATGCCTTTTTTTGTGGTTTTGTGAAAAAATATTGTATGGTTTCAAAGTTATGGCACTCCGAAGTTGATGATTTTTCCCATAGACTAACATGGTGGCGTACGCCGTGCCTTTTGGGGCTCGTATCTCGAAAACAGTGCGAGATACAGATTTTTCGTTGCGAGACACATAACCCTATGGGCTATGTAAAACAAAATGGCAGGGAGGAAAATAATGATTTTTGTGACATTTAAATTTTTTTCTACGTCATGTGGTTGCTGAGATATTAGCAATTAAGTGCTTCCAATGCTGCTTTTAAGCTTCCATTGCCATTACAATGCATACATTTTTTATATACACTGTGTTTCTCTATGCAGTTGTCCAGCAAAAACAGGGTATGCGCTTCTGTTACTGTTACAGTTACTGTTTCCACTTGCGTTTATGTACCTGTTTGCATTACCGGTCCCCTGTGCGCCACTGTGTGCGTTACCATCTGCATTCTGATTTGCAATTACATTTGTGTTACTGTTAACATTTACATTTCCACTGCTGTTTGTGTTTGCATTTCAGTTTGTTTCCCCATGTGCATTGCTATTTGTGTTTACGGCAGCCCTTTCATTTGCTTTACCGTTTCTCTTTTGTTTTGCGTCTTCGTTGCTGTTACTGTTACCATTTGCATTTGCAATTGCGTTACTGTGCCCGTGTGCATTACAGTTTCTGTTTCCATATGCTCTTGTGTTTCCTTTTGTGTTTCTGTTTCCTTTGCTGCTATTGTTGCTCTTACCGTTACCATTCACCTTTACAATTGCGGTACTGTGCCCCTGCGCGCACCACTTGACGGGAGGACCTGCGCTCCCGCCGCTGCATTACTGTCACTATTTCTCATCATCACTCTCAAAAAGAAGGGAAATTAGAGGCAAAAAACCCCATTTAATACATCAGTTAGGGTTGTTCCACAGCGACAAAAGCGAGAAAATTCGGTGTTATGGTTGAAACCCCCCCTTGGACCCCTCCAGCCCACCCCTCCAACCGCATCGCAAGGCTGGGGCAGGGGCCAGATCTCAGAAGAAGCTGAAGGTGAAGGAAGGAAACATATTCAATTCAGTGCTTCAGAGTAACTGGTAACTGTGTATTTTTCTTTAAACTTAGATTGTAGGCTTGTAGTGACACTATACTTTCTTTCTGTGTTGTCTTTACTTATAATTGTTTTGGGCTGTTGAAAATTTAAAAAATAGTGGTGGTGTAATTCTGTGCTGTCTTTAATTGCTGCAAATTTTATCTTGGCTTGTCTGACTGTCCTGTAGCTGGGTGAAGGGTGTTAATTGTCTGGCCTCTGACCTCAGCTACGTGATAACTGGAGGTGGGGCTTAGTCACAGTTAAAGCAGCAAACAGAAGTTCATCTTCTCAGAAGAAGCCAGAAGGTGAAGGAAGGAAACATATTCAATTCAGTGCTTCAGAGTAACTGGTAACTGGTATTTTTCTTTTAAACTTAGATTGTAGGCTTGTAGTGACACTATACTTTCTTTCTGTGTTGTCTTTACTATTAATTGTTTTTGGGCTGTTGAAAATTTAAAAAATAGTGGTGGTGTAATTCTGTGCTGTCTTTAATTGCTGCAAATTTTATCTTGGCTTGTCTGACTGTCCTGTAGCTGGGTGAAGGGTGTTAATTGTCTGGCCTCTGACCTCAGCTACGTGATAACTGGAGGTGGGGCTTAGTCACAGTTAAAGCAGCAAACAAAGTTCATCTTCTCAGAAGAAGCCAGAAGGTGAAGGAAGGAAACATATTCAATTCAGTGCTTCAGGTAACTGGTAACTGGTATTTTCTTTTAAACTTAGATTGTAGGCTTGTAGTGACACTATACTTTCTTTCTGTGTTGTCTTTACTTATAATTGTTTTGGGCTGTTGAAAATTTAAAAATAGTGGTGGTGTAATTCTGTGCTGTCTTTAATTGCTGCAAATTTTGCCCCCTTCCCACCCCTTCCCCAACTCTTAATTATATGCCCTGATAAATCTGATTGACAGGAGCTAAACACAGGGTATAGTAAGAGGTGTGAAGTAGGAGGGGCATAAGGGAAGAAGACCACCCTCAACACGACAAGTGTTTTGACTCATTTATTTATTTATTGGTTTCTTTTCCTTAAAAATATATATCTGAGGATCAGTTACAGGATTTTAGTACTGTAAATAAATAAAAGAGAACTAAGAGAGCTTCAGTAGCAGATAAGTAGTGGAATTGCAGTATAATGTGGGGAGTGGTGCAATGCAGTGGCTGTGGGCAGCCATATTCAGGCAGACCTTCTGGACACTGAGGTGCTGCCCTATCTGCATGCATCTCTCGGGACTGAGGATGAGGTAGCCAGACTCAGAGCGAAGTAAACTGGGTCAGGAGTACCATCACCCTGTCCAGGAACCACCCAGTCCAATGCAGCTGCCTCAAAGGATACCGAGAACGAGGAGCACTTGGATGACAGTGGGCTCAGGGAGGGTTAGAGCAGTCAGGCAGAGGCACATCCCAGATCCTATTCCTCTCAAGAACTCATATGCCACTGGCAAATGAGGACAACCAAATAGAGTACCCAGGGAAGTGGAAGGAAAGGATGTGGAGGTTGAGCAGGAGGTGACCTCAGTGGGAAAGCAGTGTACCCCAGAGGAGGAGGAAGTGAATCCTGGTGGGGGACTCCATCATAAGAGGGATCCAGCTAGGAACACAGGAGGGGGAGGACAGGGAGGTGAGGTGCCTACCAGGTGCCACGGCATGGAGGGATGGAAGGAAGATACTGGGGATCACTGGGAAGGCAAGACAGGAGGGTGAGCTGGATGTCATTATCCACCTAGGTACTAATGACTTGGCAAACAGGGAGCCAAAGGAAGTTCAGGAAGAGTTTAGGAAACTGGGGAGGGTCTCAAGCAAGTAGCTACTTCTGTCACTTTCTCAGAAGTACTACCTGTGAGAGGCAAGGGAGAGCATGAGGTGCATGCACCAGGAACTTTAACTCATGGTTGAAGAACTGGTGCTGTGAGGAAGGGTTTGGATTCATTGGTGACTGGGGACCCATCTGGAGGATGGAGGTTTGTTCAAGCCTGACACCTGCATCCATCCTGGAGGGAATCCAAGCACTCAATGATAAGTTTAAATGCTACATTGACAGCATTTAAACTAGCAAAAAGGGGTGGCAGGCCAGCAAGGATGGTACCTACTTGCTCACCCCACAGCTAGTAATGGAACCAGTGAACCAGAGGGTGGCTATCTCTGCAAAGCAGTGTGCAAAGTTGGAGATTAGTGTCCAAGGTGGATAAGCAGAAAAGGGCAAAATTCAGCAGAAGGCAGACAGCAAGGAGAACCAGGGATAAATGACAACCAAGGAAGGGGCTGGAGTAGAACAGTGAAGCAGTCTAGGAGGTCAAATCATGGAAAGCCATGTGTGCAAATGCCAGGAGCCTTAGCAACAAGATGGAAGATCTGAGGCTGTCATGGTACAGTCAGACCTGGACATTGTGGCCATCACTGAAACCTGGTGTAATGATAACCATCACTGGGAGATGGCCATACCTGGCTACAACATATTCAGAAGAGACAGAGCAGGCAGGAAGGGAGGAGGAGTGGCACTGTATGTGAAAAATGACATAAGGGCCACACAGATCCAGGAAGAACAAATGGGAGAGATACTGTGGGTTGCTGGAAAGGAAAATGGGGCCAGCCATCCGCACAGGTGTGGTCTATAGACCACCAGCCCAGGAGGAAGAAACAGATAGGGCTGATGCTAGCCATCCAAGGATGGCAGACAAAGTGAGGTAGTACTGGTTGGAGACTTCAATATACCAGACGTGGACTGGAGCATCCCAGCAGCAGCATCAACTAGGAGCAGATTTATCCGGACTCCCTTCAGGTGCCTTCCTCAAGCAACTGGTCATGGAACCAACTCGGCAGAAGGCAATACTGGACCTTGTGCTCACAAACAGGGACAGTGTGATGGGGTAACAGTGGGGAGCACCTGGGTAACAGTGACCACCAGTCATTGTGGTTTGAAATCACAGAAAGAGCAGAACCAAACCACACAAAAACACGTATCCTGGATTTTAGGGGGCAGACTTTGGGAAAATGGGAGATGCTTGAAAGAGGCATTAAGGAATGGGACAGGAATCAGGGATTGAGGAACAGTGGGCAGTATTTAAAATGGGATTATAAGAACAACAGAATTATGCATTAACAGGTTAGCAAGAGGAAAAGAAAGAGGAGACCATTATGGTTTTCCAAAGAGGTAGCAAAGAAAGTGAAAGCCAAAAGACTGCATTCAGGCAATACAAAAGACACAGGCAGAAGGGGATAGGAGAAGTACCAGGAGAAACAAAGGGAGGCAGGGAAGTCAGTAAGGGAAGCCAAAGCTCAGACAGAAGAACACATTGCAAAATCAGTGGTTAAAGGGACAAAACCTTTACAGGTACATAAGTGAAAAAGAAGGACAAAGGGAGGGATAGTGAGACTGAAGGGGAGGATGGGAGCCGCATGGAGGATGACAACAGTAAAGCTGACATATTGAATAGGTATTTCTGCTCAGTCTTTACTAAGGAAGAGGGGGGTAATGGGTCTGAAGGGAGTACAAGGGGTGAGAATGGTGCAGAAATGGACACAAGTCCCTTTACACGAGAAAGGGTCCTGAAGGAACTGGAAGTAATAAGAGCTGATAAAGCAATGGGGCCAGATGGGGTGCACCCCAGGTCCTTAAAGAACTAAGAGAGGTGGTGGCTGAACCTCTGGCTATCCTGTTCAGCCAATCACTGGAAACAGGGAGTACCTAAAGACTGGAGGACAGCAGATGTAGTCCCCTTATACAAAAGTGGGAACAAAGAGGAAGCAGGAACTACAGACCAGTCAGCCTCACCTCGGTAGTGGGAAAGATCATGGAAGCACTACTGAAGGAGAGATTGGTGGAACATCTGGTTGTCAATGGACTACAGGACCCAAGGCAGCATGGTTTCACCAGGGGGAGGTCATGTCAGACCAACCTCATTGAATTTTTTGACTGGGTGACTAGGGAGGTGGATCAGGGGAGGGCAGTGGACATGGCCTATCTGGACTTCAGCAAGGCCTTTGACACTGTGCCACATAGAAGACTATTACACAAACTGGGGAATATGGGTGTGGGCAGGACAGTAGTGTGGTGGGTAGGTAACTGGCTGGGTGGCAGGACACAGAGGGTGGTGGTAAATGGCTGTCACTCCACAGAGGAAGAGTGACCAGTGGGGTACCACAGGGATCAGTGCTGGGACCGGTCCTATTCAACATCTTCATCAGTGACATTGCACAGGATACAGAAGGCAGAATTTCACTGTTAGCTGATGACACAAAGCTCTGTAACAGAGTAGACACACCAGAGGGTGTAGACAGAATGAGAGGACCTGCAGAAACTTGAAGAATGGTCAAGGGTTTGGCAGTTGAAATTCAATGCAAAGAAGTGCAAGATAATGCATATGGGGCACAAAATCCTGGCACAATATATCAGTTGGGGGTGAGGATATAGCATGCACCAAGCAGGAAAGGGATCTTGGGGTTGTCATCTCTGATGACCTCAAGGTGAGGAAACAGTGTGACAAGGCATCAGGTAAAGCAAATAGGATGCTGGGATGTATAGGCAGGGGCATCACCAGCAGGAAAAGGGAGGTCATAATTCCGCTATACAAGACACTAGTGAGGCCCCACCTGGAGTACAGTGTACAGTTCTGGAGACCATACCTACGTAAGGACATAGACAGGGTAGAGAAGGTTCAGAGGAGGGCAACAAAGATGGTGCATGGGTTGCATCACAAGTCCTATGAAGACAGGTTGAAGGAACTGAACATGTACTCCCTGGAGGAGAGGAGGAGAGAGGGATATGATAGAGACATACAAGTATCTTACAGGGAGGAACAGGGTGCAGGAAAACACTATTTTTAAGCGAAAAAGATGTTTCAGGACTAGGGCATGGGATGAAGTTGGAGGGAGGGCGATTCAGAGGAAACATGAGAAAGAATTTCTTCACAGAACGGGTGGTGGACAAGTGGAACACCCTGCCAGAGGAAGTGGTGGGGGCTGAAACAATCACGGGATTTAAGAATGCATGGGATAGACATAAAGGAATTCTAGAGGTCAGGGGTAAGGGGAAATAGACTTCTAGGAAAACAAACTGAACTTACAAGCTCAAATGGGCAGACTAGGTGGGCCATAGGCCCTTATCTGCCGACACTGTCTATGTATCTATGTATTAAGGTTCCATGGGGCCCTAGACCGGAGGGAAATCGGGGTCTCTGGGGTCCCATTTCTGTTGGTCATGCCCCCTTTTTTAGCAAGCCCCGCCCATTATGTCAAGCCCCGCTCCTTTCTATTTTTTTTGTTCATAAATTAAATTATTTGGTAACTGGATAAGGCCCATTAGGCACAGGTGCCTGTATAGTAGTCCAAGGAAACAATATCTGTAATTATCCATTATCAGTCTTGCATGTAATTAAAAAACATTGCAAATAAATAACCTAAATATCCACAGTAATTCAAATTATTAATGTTTCCCTAAACACAGAATGACTTGCAGCTCATGCTGAAACAACCTTTTCAACCAGCTGTTCCACATGGTATATCAGTTCAATCTACCGAAAGACCGAGAGGTCAAGGAAGACAGTTAAAATTTTATGTATGAACTTGTACAATTGTGCTTATTTTGTATTCTGTCTTGTACCCTCCCGGGTCATGCCTGAAAATAGGCAGGATTGTTGCCTAGTGCACTTACCCGGTTACCAAAAGCTAATAAATAAATAAATAAAAGCTGTATTTACCCTGGTTTGTAGGATTGCAGGAATATTTTAACTATCCTCATAACAATAATCAGTATTGTAAACACTAATAAAATATACATAAAAGTTCAGAAGTTATCCTTTAGATTCATCAATTAAAAGTTTGTCACCACTCCATGCATAGATTAAGGGTATTGACATCAATCTTCTTAGACATCTTCTGTCTTCATCTCTAGGTGTTGGCTGCCTGGCTCACTTTGTAGCACCAACACTGTTTTCTTCATTTCTTGCAGTGCTTCACGGGGGTCTCAGGCTTGAGTTGTGACATTTTTCACTGTACTCTGGCTCAGGGTACTGGCACCAGTCTTCTCAGACAGCTTCTGTCGTTTCCATCTCATGGTGCTGGAGCACTTTGTAGCACCACCACTATTTTGTGGGCTTCACTGGGGTCACAGGCTTGAGTTGTGACATTTTTCACTGTACTCTGGCTCAGGGTACTGGCATCAGTCTTCTCAGACAACTTCTGTCGTCTCCATCTCCAGGTGCTGGAGCACTTTGTAGCACCAATGCTATTTTCTTCATTTCTTGCAGTGCTTCACTGGGGTCACAGGCTCGAGTTGTGGCATTTTTCACTGTACTCTGGCTCAGGGTACTGGCATCAGTCTTCTCAGACAGCTTCTGTCGTCTCCATCTCCAGGTGCTGGAGCACTTTGTAGAACCAGCACTATTTTGTGTGCTTCAGTGGGGTCACAGGATTGAGTTGTGGCATTTTTCACTGTACTCTGGCTAAGGGTATTGTCATCAGTCTTCTCAGACAGCTTCTGTTGTCTCCATCTCACGGTGCTGGAGCACTTTGTCGCACCAATGCTATTTTCTTCATTTCTTGCAGTGCTTCACTGGGGTCACAGGCTTGAGTTGTGGCATTTTTCATTGTACTCTGGCTCAGGGTACTGGCATCAGTCTTCTCAGACAGCTTCTGTTGTCTCCATCTCCAGGTGCTGGAGCACTTTGTAGCACCATCACTATTTTGTGTGCTTCACTGGGGTCACAGGATTGAGTTGTGGCATTTTTCACTGTACTCTGGCTCAGGGTACTGGCACCAGTCTTCTCAGATAACTTCTGTCGTCTCCATCTCATGGTGCTCTAGCACTTTGTAGCACTACCACTATTTTGTGTGCTTCACTGGGGTCACAGGCTTGAGTTGTGGCATTTTCCACTGTACTCTGGCTCAGGGTACTGGCATCAGTCTTCTCAGATAGCTTCTGTCATCTCCTTTAGAATTATGATGTTTGATAGTGCTTTAGTCAGCCTACATTTGTTTCTTCCTCGATTTAAGTTGGGTAAAGTCACTGATGAGATCATCAAAGTCCAAGGTCTTAACCAGTTCACTTTCGATAGATAAAATAGTCAGGGCATTGAGTCTTTCCTGGTCCATCGTGCTCCTTAATTTATTCTTGACTCTACTCAAGGTTGAAAATGATCGTTCTCCACTGCAGTTTGTAGCTGGTGTGCACAAATATATACGAAAGGCAGCTTCCACATTTGGGAATGTTGACTCCAGTCCTCGAGCCTTCAAAAGTTTACACAGGTTATGAACATCTTTGTCTTCTTCACAAAAAACAAATGATGTGAATTATATAAATTCATCAGTGAATGACTCCTCCAAATCCCGAAGGTATGCAGCAACTAGACTATCTGCTCGCTTCCGGATCTCATTTACATTCAGATGAGGAAAGTCTGCTAACACTCCAAATTTTTTCTGTAATATATCATAAGCGTCTTTTCTTTTCTGCAGGGCAGCACTTAATGTGTCGATTATAACAAGAAATGTCTCAGCGCGAAATTTTTCCCTACCTGTTAATGTTGTTTCATTTCTTGGTTCATCAAACATGTGTTTGCAGCGCCTTTTCCTACTGATGTCTGCTTGGTATGATGTTTCCGGATCAACCAGTGTTTTTGCATTCGATTCATACTCATCAAAATTGTTGCGTATCTCTTGGAGAAATCCTGTTAGAGATGAACATAAATCCACCACAGTCAGTTTCAAAGAAATACCTACTTTCTGTAAAGTCTCACTTGTGGCATGCAGGCGCTGTAATACTGAATTCCAAATGGCTGTCATTAGTGCAGTTTCCAACAATTCCATCTTCTCAGCCAGACTTTCAGCTTCCATCCTTGTGCTTGGTCCTTCTGAAGGATCATCAGCCAGGTTCTGTAATGCAGTCTTCATGTGTTGATAGCCACCGAACAGGGCACTGCATGCATCTGCTCGAGCAGACCATCGAGTAACTGAAAGTGACTTTGGTACTTTCACTTCACTAGGCAACTGCTGCCTCATGATATGCCAATGATGTGTGGAGGCTGAAAAGAATGTGCACAGTGCCTGAAGAAATCCAAAAAAAGATACAGCCTCTAAACAGTATTCAGCAGCACAGGACCCAACCAAGTTTAAGGAATGCGCAGAGCAAGGGATGAAGTCCACCAAAGGATTGTGTTCTTTTATTCTGGCTTGTACGCAGCTGTATTTTCCTGCCATGTTACTCGCGTTATCATATGTCTGACCCCTGCAATCCTTTATTTCAATGCCCAATTCCTGAACCTCAGACATCACTGTGTTTGCAAGATTTGCTGATGTATGACTATGGATTGGAATGAACTTAAGAAAACGTTTAATTGGATTTCCATCGGCTTTCACATATCTAACAATGAAAGTCAGCTGATCCACATGAGAAATATCCGGTGTCGAATCAACACTGATAGAATAGTATTTTGCCAACTTTAGTTCTTCCACAATAGTGTGCATCACTTTTTACCCATCAGGTCAATGAATTCATTGCAGGCGGTTGAGGACAAATATGATGGTCGTACTCTTCCAGCATTGCGAATTTTGCTATGTGGTCAGCGAAAAGGGTCGAATTGGCTAATAAGCTCTAAATTACCCAAATAGTTTCCATTACCTGGACCCCAGTAGTGCATTGTCACCTCAAAAAGCCAATCCACGTTCTGACAAGAAACGAACCACAGCAACCACACGTTTCAGTACATTTTTCCAGTACTGACACTCATTCTGATATTGTTTTACAATTTCAGCATCAATTCATCCTGCGGTCCTTTTCCTTTTATGCAGTGTGATTAATGCCATCCTGTGATCATGACTATGTTCATGTTCATTTACATGAGAGTTTGCATTTTTCCAGTCACTGAAACCAGATTGTGAGAATGCAGTATTCCTCACTGAAAAGAGCTTACAGACATAACAGAAGTCATTCCCAGTTGAAGGAAAATAAATCAGCCAATCCTGTGTCCTACATTCACCATTTTACATGATTCTAGAGAAAAGATCCTTGGATAAATAATGCTTCTTATCTGGGTACAAACGCATGGACTTGGAGAAGTCACATATGTTCTGGTCAACATCACGATCTATGAAATAATTCCTAAGTTCTTCACATACAGATGTCCACTACGCTGGGTCGTTGCTGTACAGCCGTGTTTTTTGGGAGCTTTCAACTTAAATCTGATGGCAAGTATCAGTAACCTGTTTCTTAGTAACTTCTGTATTTGTAGAAACCACTGGGTTGCTGTCAAATGAAGTCAGATTGCACATGGTGCTGACAACATGACCCTTTGTGACCCCTTGGCATGTAGTAACCGCTGGGCTGCTTTCCAAAGGACTCTCATTGTAAATGTTGGCTTGGACTTCTTCATCTGTGATGTGTATGACTTGGCATTAGAAACAACATTGCTTGTTTTTTCCTCAGAGGGCCCTGCATCCATCATTTCCATTGCAGTATTTGACACATTGGTGTCTAGATTTCTACAGCCTTCCTCACTGCTACCCTGACAATGCTGACCAACAGCCTCCTTATCTCTAGCACTGCTGCCTGGTACCAAGAAGAAATCTGTTAACTTTGGAACCTTTGCTAGTATTTGTTTCTCTTTCTCTACTTGATCCGTAGCATGTTTACGCTTCTGTGACCCGCTTAGATATTTCCGTGCTGTGCTCAACTCCATCTTTCTACAATATTATCTATAATACAAACATTAACAAAGAATCTTGTCACTGAAAATACACCAAGCTTATGATCACTTACCACTAACTCTCTACAAGTTTACCCTACCTACCACAAGTGCCCCCCCACCCCCCAAAAAGTGTGGACCGCAACAGAGTACTTAAAGAAAAAACAAATTAAGAAGCAGCTTGCTACATCCAGACAATTAAGATATGAACCCCACAACATCAGATCATCTTGCATACTGTGTGAATACATGTAAATCACTTAACCCTTGAAGTGTTCTCCCAGTGTTCAAAAGACACCATCCCCAGGAAACAGGCTTTGTGTACATTGTGCCTTATCCAGTTACCAAAGAATGGAAAACTGAAAAAAAGTACAAACTCCTAATGCGGTGAGCTGTGGGGGCACGTCCAGAAATACTGTAGCTGACAGACTATGACTGGTCTCAGAATAGCACTGAGGCACCTATTGTAGTACACAAACCTGAGATATTAAAAGGTCTGACAGTGCAGCACCCCCCCAATCATTCACAATCGCAAAATGAACTTGACCAAAAAAAAAAAAACTGTTACTAGCCAGGGAAGATTATGGATAGTACTTACTAGCAATACAATACTCAGAACTCTGTTGCTTCTGTCAGTTTGTTCTACACTTCTGTGTGTGAGTGCCTAGAGGATGAAAAAGGAGATGCAGGTAATATAACTATAGTGGTCTCCAGGAAGACCTAAAGGTAAAGGGACAAACACTGTCATGGGCTTGAGGAACAACATGTGCCAAAGTGGCAGGACCATCACTCATGGGCCAACCTACTTAATGAAGTCGCACACTGGGCACTGAGACAGAAGCCAGCTGGAGGGCTAGCCAAGACATAAAATATTCTGATTACATCAGGATCAGAAAATGTTTGGTCTTGGGTAGCCCTCCAGCTGAAATCTGTCTTAGTGCCCAGTGTACATGCTTCATTAAGTAGGTCGTCAGGGCCATAGGGGATGGTCCTGGTCCTGAGTCTTTTGCACAGCTTTTGATTTAGACTGGATAAACTCCATATTGTAAACAAAGTACAGAGGTAAATAAACACTACTGGAAGGGAGGAAACTTTACTCCATGTACTTCACTTCCAAGACCTTTAGCACACAGATACACAAAACAGCCAAGCAGCAATATTTAAATCAAAATTATATGCATCCAACAAGCAAATTTAATTCAGACTTCAACATCTAATTAACAAAAATGACCATGATATGCTAATCAAGGAGGGGGCAGCCGCAGATCAGAATCAGTTTCAGACTGCACCAGGCCCGCAGGCCAAAAAGGAGTAGCCATTTTTGTACAAAACTAAACCCTCCTTACATTCTGTTAATCCCCCCTAGGGATGTAATGTGGCACAAGGCACAGCCAAGTGCCATATTGCCCCTATGGGTTGATTAACTGACTATTAATCTAACTCATGGGAATGCCTTACTGCTAATACTATTATAAAAAAAATTATTCCAAAAGAAAAGTGTTAGTATGAACATACATATGAACATACGAAGAAGCCCGCAGAAGAAGGTCATTTGGTCCATCAAGTCTGCTCGTAGTATTGCAGTGTCCACAGCTTGAGCTAATGTTCCTACACTCCCTTCCCTCCCCACTCCTTCCATCCTCCCTTCCTACCCATTATCCTTACCTACCCCTATGCCTATCCCATCCCATCCTCTCTTAAAGCTGCCCATGCATTGTCTTTAACAAGACAATGTCTTCCCACAGTGCATTCCAAGTTTCCACCACCCTCTCCATGAAGAAGTGCTTCCTGACAGCCCTCTTAAACCTCCCACCTGCCTCCAGTTTAAGACTGTCCCCTTTCATGTTATGGTTGCCACTTTGCCACTCAGCTTAAAGAGACTCTCTTATCAACCTTGTTTATCCCTTTCACGTACTTGAACATCCCAATCATGTACCCTCCTCTCTCTCCTGTGTTCCAGGGAGTACATGTTCAGTGCCCACAGCCTCCCCTTCTTATGCGTTACTCTGTTGACCAGCTGTCATCTTTGTACCCCTCCTCTGGACCTTCTCTAGCAGGTGAATGTCCTTTTTGAGGTGCGGGTGCCACTACTGAACTCCATACTCTAGAAGAGGGGATCACACTGCAAGACACATTGGGAGAAAGGGACTTGGGGTGGTGATAAGATGTCAAAATGAATAACTCTGAACATTGTAGAAGAACTGCAGCCAAAGCAAACAGGACACTGGGCTGCATAGCCAGGGGAATTACATCCAGGAGGAGGGAGGTGATCCTCCCTCTGTATAATGCCTTGGTCAGGCTGAAGCTTGAGTACTGTGTACAGTTCTGGAGACCTCATCTGAAAAAGGACATAGCGCTGCTGGAGAGGGTCCAGAGGAGAGCGACCAGGATGATTCAGGGCATGGAGGGGAAGCATTATGAGGAGAGACTGGAAGAGCTTGGCATTTAGTCACTGTAGGAGAGGAGGGAGAGGGGAGATATGATAGTGGTCTTTAAGTATGTAAAGGGATTAACCAGGAGTGGAACAAAGGAGCCTTTTAGGCTAAAGAAGGGTGGGGAACAACCATGGGCCATGAGTGGAAGCTGGAGGGGGGAAACTACAGGGGGGGCGTAGGAAGCATTTTTTCACTGAGAGGGCAGTGGAGTAGTGGAATGCACTGCCTGGGAGGCTGGTGGAGTGGAAGGATTCAAGAAGGGGTGGGACAGGTACAAGGGGAAACCGAAACTAAAAAATACCCTCTTGGGGGCTGGGGGGTAAGGCGAGCAGCCATTAGGTTGCTGGCTTTCGAGCAGACAAGACAGACCGTTTGGCCTATTCTGCTGGCTTTTTAGTATGCTAGTAGTACTCTGTCCTGGGATTCCTAGCTCCAATATGCATAACTTTTCATTTCTTGACATTGAAGCCTAGCTGCCATATCCTAGACCACCTCCCTAGCTTTTTTTCAGATCTTCCTCTAGGTTCTGTATCCCTTCATCTGTGTCCACTCTCCCACGGAGCTTTGTGTCATCTGTGAATAGGCACATTTTGTCCTTAATGCCATCTCCAATGTGACTGATGAAGACATTGAACAACACCAGCCCCAGCACTGAGCCGTGTGGGACCCCACTGTTCACCTCTCTGGTGCCAGATAACTCTCCACCCACAACCATCATCTGGGTTCCATCCCTCAACCAGTATACTTTGTGAATGTTTTCCTCATTTAGAAGGAGTTTTTTTTGTAAAATAGTTCTTCAACAAACAGTTTAAGAATGCTGGTTCACTCAAAATCAGAATGCAGCATTCCAGTCATTCAGCAGTGCTACAGAATGGAATGCTGACAGGAAGAATCCATGAGCCATTGTGATCATTCTGTACATGACAGTTTAACAAGGATTAATGTAAGGCCAGAGCTTGCGTTAACCCGTTACTGAAGTCCCCAAATGAAACTTTTGAGGATTCTGAGGCAAAAAAAAAAAAAAGAAGCAGTGCTTCAGCACTGACCCTCTATATTGAAAGGTTTGCATCTAATCATTAGCAGAAAAAGTGTCAGGTAATGTAGTACAAAGACACTCCAGCAAACTTCTGAGCCTAAGATTTTTCAGAACTGACCCCCAACATTTAAAGCAGAGAAACCGACCCCCACACTTCACTCATGCTATGCATGCCCTGAAGGCTGTCAGAATCCTTACAGCCAATCAGACTGCAGCATGCTGCACAAATTCTCTCCCCACCCTCTAGCACCACTGTCCCCTTCCCCCACTCACCCTGTGGCACCCAAGACCCCCTCCTCCTCCACCCTCTACCATCCCATGCATGCCTCCTCCCTTCACCATCTGGCGCCTATAACCCTTCCCCACCCTCTGTCACTTAAGCCACTGCCACCCTCCTCCTTCCCACTCTTCTACCCATGCCATCCTCCTCTCCCACCTCTAGCACCCATGAAATCCTCCCCACTCACCATCTGGCAACCATGCTCCCCTTCTTCTCCACCCTCTGCCACCCATGCTTCCCTCCCCCACTACCTTTTAGCACTCATGCTCCCCATATCCCCCACCACTTTCAGACACCCATGACACTCCTAAACTGCAGGTCACACCAGCCCAAAGTGCCAGTCATAGCCTCTCAACGTGCTAGTCTCATGACCTCCCACAGTGCTGGTCATGTACCCCTACTACCCCCTCCCCGAAGTGCTGTTCACACTCTCCCAATATTATAGTCACTCTCTCCAAGTGCCAGCCAGCCAGCTGCTTCCAAAGTGCTGGTCACAGGACTCACATGCTCCCTAAGTGTCTGTCACAGTCTCTCAAAATGTCAGTCATAGCCCCCCAATGTTCTGGCCACTCCCAATGTGCTGATCACATGATCCCAAAGTGCCAATCATACCACCCCCATGTACTACCCATATAATCCCCAAACTGATTGCGCCCTCCCAAAGTACCAGTCAATTCTTGTTCTGACCCTGCAAGTGTGCTGGTTGTGGAGTGTGAACTGAGGCCACTGCAGTCACAAGCAGCAATGCTTCCCCACCCCACCTTTGGTATGCCAAACTCTTACAACTCAGGTCAGGAGTGGGGCTGCACCTTTCCCCTGCCCAGTGTACACCTCTCTCCACTGTGACTCTACTGGTCTCCTGCTCATTGCACCACACTTTTACCCTCTGTGAATGCCCCTCCCCAACTGCTATCCCACACCCACTGTACCCCTCCCCCATATGGTACCTCTTCGCTGCCCACTGTACCTCTCCCGATGTAAGTGTCCACTCCACTCTCCTCCAACTGCTGAACCCTTGTGTACTTACTGTATTGCTTCCTTGCCCTCTGTACTCTCCCCATCTGCTGTAGCCGTACTCCACTCACTGTACTCCTTCCCATCTGCTGTTTCCCCACTACCCTTGGTCCCTTCCTCCAAGTGCTGCTCCCCACTACTTGGGGTTGGTAAACTCAAATGTAGTGGCAGTGTTTGGAGATGCTTGCAAGCAGGGAACAGGATTGTTAAAAAAGGAAGTCAGATGACCCCACTCACAAAAAGCAGAGAAGATCACCGCACATGGATGTCTCCAATGTGCTGAAGCATAGCACTGAAACTGGGCTGAAACCAGATACAAGTGCAAAATGAAAACAATAAAACACATGCACAGCTGTAACCAGGTCAAGACAACTGCTCCTCACCCGACACCCACCATTGTACCTCTCCCCGCACCAGCTGTACAACTACCCCTGCCCCATCATCTGCTGTACTTCCTCCTTCACACTTCACTGTACCCACCTTCACACTCGCTGCACCCATCCCTCCCTACCTGCTCTACTTATTCTACCCTGGGGCCATGCACTTCATGACTTCACTCACTGGACCCTTACGGACAGTCCTGACACAGATGATACCATAGTACAGTATTTGCATCCTACATGGAGAGGAGAGGGGTACTGTAACCAGAGATTCTGAATTACAGTAACTAGGAGATGCCATCTTGTGGCAGTGGTGGAGATAAACAAGCATTTTCACCTGTAGTAATGCTTATACTATAGTTAGCATTCTCCCCAGCATCAGCTAGAATCAAGATGGTGACTGTGTAGCTGTACATGTGCAACTGATCTACAATAAAGCTTCTAACTCATATATTCTGGGGTCTACTGTTTCGATATACCTCAGTTTGGAATTGAAAATTAGGATTATTTAAAACCATACAGGCCATATATCAAACCAAAATAGTATCTAGTCATCTGCCTTTGTTCTTCTGACACAGGAAGCCAAGATGGGATACCTAGAAACATGGAAGGAGCAGAAGCCAGCAACCTAAGGACCCATCTTATCACTATTTCTATACCTGCAAACCCACACTGTTAGGCCCAGAGATGCTTTGTGCTATCACACAGACTCTGAATTACAATTCATTATAAGCAATCATCATATCCATTTGTCAGGATGAGCTCTGATCTCTTCTGCAAAGGGAACATTATTTTTCTAGTCAGTATGGAGGATTTGCCTATCTGTGGTTGTAGGAGTGAGCGAAAGTCATAATTTCATAATACATTTTTTCGTTGTTTCACCATGAGTGATACCATCACCACCACCACCCCGCAACCACTCATTGGTGATTTTAACTTTACACCTTGCAATTTTGTTTTGTACTTTTTCTATGCATTTATTTCCAATCAATCAATCAATCTTAATTTTACCAGCGCATACCACTGAGTAAAATTCATTTCCAAGGTGGACCTGGGCAGAGGAGAATTAACCATACAAAAATAGAATAATAAATAAAGCACTGAATACAGCATAGGTGATGGTAACAAAACAGTGGCCACTTAGACCGTTGCAAGAGAATAAACAATAAGACAGTTCAGGTTACATGTCCAAGGTACATCTATGCCAACAGAAGATAATGTGTCAAGGGAACAAGTGTGCACACATTGGTGAGGAGAGAAGCAGACAGGCCTGTGACACAGTAAGGGAGGGAGGGTGCAGAACACATGAAGAGGGAAAAGAGCATTGAGAGGAGAGGTGTTAGGGAGATCACGGAAGGATGGAACAAAAGGTGGGGAGTAGTGTAAGATTGTGAAGTTCATAGGTACTACCTTACAGAAAATTCCAACAATCGCGCAGTCAATGATTACACTTAACACTGTTAGACTCATTGCACTTGACAAATGATTATTGTCTCTTTAAAAACTCAGCTATATAACAGCACACATTTGTAGTCATGGCAGCCTCTGGACAAGGCACGCAAGTGTGAAACCTTGAAGCAAACATTCTGAACTGTGTTGCCTGCTGTTCTGTTGTCCACTGTGGAACTGCTAAATAAATTAAAGAGCAGGTACCTACTGTCAGACACCCAGCTCCCCTCAAACATATATAATAGTAGATCTGCTCTACTGTTGAGAGGCATTAAAAATTCTATGCACTTCCCTCTGGTTAAAAAGTTATAGCACCCCAAATATGCACCCCCATAAAAACAAAGCCTTGTCTGACATGCCTCCTTTTGTGATGTCAGAAAATGAATACTGAGGGTGCATGTCATTAACCTGTATGTATGCGATATGTCCATGGCATTTAGTACTATTTAGAGGTGCCATGTAGACAAATCAAAGTAGCCGCTGGAGTAACAGTCCCTGTTTACTGGAGCGGTCGCTTGCATTGTTCCAAGTGGCAACTCTGAATAGTACTAAACATCATTGACAAATGGCACCAATATAGATCTGTGGAGCACACACAAGCAGCCTTCATTTTCTGACATCACAAAAGGAGGCGTGTCAGACAAGGCTTTGTTTTTATGGGGGTGCATATTTGGGGTGCTATAACTTTCTAACCAGAGGGAAGCCCATAGAATTTTCAATGCCCCTCAACAGTAGAGCAGATCCTACACCCCTATATATATAATAATTATGATTTCATCCCGTTACTTAATGAACCAATATATAAACAATGGCAACTACAAGGTCTGGTGGAATATAGGCAGTTATTCAAGAATAACATTTTTAAACATTTCACATCAATTCAGACACAATATAATATACCGGACAATTATCAGAAGTTCTACAAATCAAAAACTATATATACAAAAAAAAAGGGTAATCTAATTCTTAAAAGTACTAATTCATTCAATTCATGAATGTCCATACCTCGCAAATTTCTAGACCAAAATAAAATTGTGTACAAAAAGTGTACAAGTTCGCTTTCACTTCACACCTTTGGTAACACTGTTTACACTTTTAGGACATAATTCCCAATTAGAATCAATACCAACCAAACAATATTAATAAAAAAATATTAATAATGATGGCAATGAGTACAGCAAAAAATGCATTTTACTGAAATGGAAAAACCAGGACCCCCAATGTTTGAAACTTGAATGAACTTTATGATAGGCATCTAAGGCGCTCACAAAACTCTGCCTTCCCTGCTGCTGGTTGAATCGTCGTGATACTCGACTGACTCATGGTGGTGTGGCAGGGGTGGTCACCAGGTCATGTGTGAGATGTCCTGTCCCTCCCGTCAGACACACACTCAGATGGAGTCATGGACCTTTCTTGCCTTCTATCTGTGGACACTCACTGGGCACTTAAGATTACTTAAGTTGGGCAGGGCAGGCCCGACTGGAACAGCAACACGCAAGGTGGCACTGGGCAGACCAGAGTAGACTGGCCAGTGAGGACACATGGGGGGCGGGGGCCGAGGGTTGCCTGGGTGGGGGTCAGATGAGATTTTCGCCAGCAGGCGCAGTGGTGCGGTGGGCTTGGCTAGCTGATGATGAGGCAGCAGTCAGTCGGGACTCGGGAGGTAGACAGCTCTTCTTGTGGGTGAGTCGCCGGTGAGGTTGTGAGAATAGCCCTGAGCTGACTGCCTGACAAAAAAAATACATTTACAATGGGACGGATGTCACCCATCATGGACTGACGATTGAGTCCCAAATATTTCGACAAAATGAATGGATCGAGTGGTCGGGTGTAAAAAAACCGAAATTCACTCTGCTAGGTTACTGAGCCGGGTGGATAGGATTATGTCCAATGTGAACAACGAGGAGAGGCAAACTACGGTACTCAGTGGTGGGAAGGCAAAGCTATTAGCCACACATGACACAAAACCTCCAATCCGAATCTCCAAAGAGCACCACCTGACTCAATGCGGCGGCAACAATTACATCACAGAGAGAGATGAGACACCACCACTGCCTGATGTGTTATGCAACTGTCTAGACTGTAAGGCAGCTGGCTGGGCTAGCTAACTTGGGTCTCGCGGCGTGCCTCTCGCCTTGTGGTGGGCTCATTTTTTTTTTTTTAATTTCTAGTGATTCTGAAGTGGGCTGTGACAATGCTGTCCCCCCCCCCCAGAAAAAAATGCCTTTTGCTTTTACGGACTGAGGGGACAAACAAAAAAATGAATAAAGGGAATAAATGAAGGGCCTCCTAACAGATGAGACCCTAGGCCCGGGCCTGTTGTGCCTATGCCTTAATCTGGTCCTGGTGTCAGCCATGTTTCAACTACAGCAAGGATGTCAGGATTATGTTGGCTGATAAAGGCTTGGAGTGCATCAAGCTTTGGTAACAGGCTGCAGATGTCAATGGTTGCGATGGTGAGAGCTCCGCCTTTTCAGAAGGCTTGAGCAGCCGGGCAAGGGAGGTTGGATAGACGTTGCCCGAGATCAGTAGGAGAAGTAGGAGGAGCTTCATTGAACAGAGGCGCAGGTCCAGTAGTGATAATTTGTGTTTCCTTTTAATGTATGGGCAGTAGGTAGAGTCCATATGACAGCCCTGATGATATGCAATGTGGTACAGTAGGGATAGGCTGGCATTAAGACCAATCTTAGTGGTGTTAAGAAGCAGCCAGATATTTCCAAGTGGAGGCCCATGGGGAGGACTGGTCGAGACATGGAGCGTTCCCAAGGTGCTGCTGGTATTGATTAAGTAGATAGTGGGTACGGGGTTGGGGTGGCAGGGGCCTGGGAGAGAGAACAAGGGAGGAAGGACAAGGAGAGAGAGAAGGGGAAGGAGCAGGTGGGGAAGGATCTCATAGCTGGTGTAGGGCGAAAGAAAAGAAAAAAAGAAACAGGCAGAGAGAGGGAGTGAAAAGAGAAAATTTCAGCAAAATAGGATTTAGTAGGGAGGCAGTACAAGGAAGGTATATAGCAAGTAAAGCAACTGTGACTTTAAGAGGGTAGACTTTTTTTTTCACTTTATCTTTTTATTGAAATTCGAGTATATAAAAAAGCACACATCTAATACAATAGAATACTATCCTCCATGTAAGGTATAAAATATCACTTAACAAAACACAGTATTTAGGGTAAACATATTGGAGAAGCCTTATATACATGTATTGATAATAAAACACAAACCTAGACAGGATGTAAGTGGAGACAGAAGGTTACAATCAATAGGGTATTATAGGATCAGAAATAGCAACCATGTACGAAATACATGCTAGGGCAGGCTATGGCAAGGCATTCAGTAAATTGCAAAAAGTGATAAATGTGGTAATATGAACAATGTTCAGTATTGGAGAGGTGAAGATAAGGGAAAAGTGTGCAAGGAAAGAAAGAAGAGAGAAAAAAGCAAGGAAGAAGGGAAGGAGAGAGGGAGACAACAGGGAAGAAGGGAAAAAAGAGGAGAAATCTGTGCACAAAAGTTTCAAGAAAACCTAATCTGAGAGCAAAATAAGAAGGAGGGCTAAATATCCCTAAGAATTAGGGTCTAGAAGAACTAGGTTCAATGTACTTGAAGTAATCCTGCCAACGTCTGTCATATACAGTGAGTCGGTTACGAGTAACATGAGATAATCGGTCTAGGGAGGCATACTGAGACAGGCTTTGAAGAACATCTGAAAGAGAAGGCACCAGAGTTGATTTCCATTTCATAAGAATCAGACGTTTGACCAGAAGAGAAAGTATGTTTAGCCATCTAAAATGTGCATGTGAGAGGAGAGAGCTATTGGGGATAAGGATACCTAGAAGGAATAGCTTGGGGTCAAAAGGTAGTTTTTGTCCTGTTACTCTGGAGGCAAGTAAACAGACTTTATGCCAGAGCTTAATAATGGAAGTGCAAGACCACAAGATATGAAGTTTGTCCCCGTTTGCCAAATTGCAGCGCCAGCAATTATTATTATTTAATAGGCCCATTCGTTGAAGCACAGAGGGGGTTCTATACCAAAGATGTAGGATTTTAGTTTGTATTAAAGAACTACGTGCATCTTTAATGGTATTATGTGCAATACGCCAACAATTACTCCATTGTGCGTCTGAAATATTGTAGTTAAGAAGAGTACTCCATTTATTTTTGGCCTGTATAGACTGATCAGGTGGATTATCAATAATGTCTTTGTAAATGGAGCTATTTAATTTTACTGATAAATTAGTCCAGTGTGAGATGTATGGGTTTAGAAGAGTATGCCTATACACTAAACTAGAGAGAGAGAGTTATAAGCTACCCGAATTTGTAAAAACTTCCAGAAGTCCTGTTTAGGAAGTTTCCATGTGACCTGCAAGTCTGAGAATGATCTAAGAGTGAGTGAATTCTGGTCCAAGATATCTCCGAGAAAGAAAATGCCTTTGTTCCTCCATGTACGACAGAAAATTGGGTGACCTTCTAGAGTGAGCAGTGGATTGCCCCATAAGGGGGCATAAAACCAGGGTGTTGGATTGGATTTCAGGAATTTGTGGGTTAGTTTCCAATAAAGAACAGAGGATGATATAGTTAGGTGAGATTTTAGTTTAGAGGAAATGGGATTAAAAATGAAGGAAGTGGGAACTCCTCCCGGGCACACTGCAGATTCCATTGCAACCCACAGTGGTGAGTGAGGGGAGGGTTTCTGAAACCATTTAATGGTTTGGGCCATTCGGAAAGCCCAGAGGTAGCCTTTGAACCAGGGGAGTCCGAATCCCCCTTTTTTCCAATGTGATCGAAGTTTGTTGTGGTTAAATCTCGGTGGTTTCCCATCCCAGATAAAGCTACCTATTAATTTATCAATTTTAGCAAAAAAGGAGGATGGTAAGACTAAAGGAATATTGGCAAAGAGGTAAAGAATCTTGGGAGAAATGGACATCTTAATGGCTGCAATTTTCCCCTTGAAAGAGAGATTAAGAAGCTTCCATCTGTCCAGAATTGTTTTGATGTTATCAAATAAGGGGTTAAAGTTAATGTCCCATATCTTGCCTAAGTTACTAGTAATTTTGATTCCTAGATATGTTATACCCTGTGGTGACCAGAGGAATCCAAGAGGTATGTTCATAAAGGCTTTACAGTGGTCGTCAAGGGGCATAGTTCGTGATTTGCCATGATTCAAACCAAGGCCAGAAATTTTAGTAAAATTATTAAGCAAATCAACCAACAGGGGCCCAGCCTCATTCAGGTTTTCGAGTAAGATTAAGAGGTCATCTGCGTAGGAGAGAGAAACATATCTTGAATTGCTCACAGGTATGCCCATAATGCCAGAAGATTGATGTAAACAAGCAGTCAGGGGTTCAATGGCTAAAATAAACAGGGAAGGTGACAGGGGACAGCCTTGTCTAGTTCCCCTTGCTAGATGAAAGTAAGAGGAAAAGGTGGAATTAGTAAGTACTTTAGCAACAGGGGAGTTATATAATAACTTGATCCAGGAGCAAAAGATATGAGAAAGACCAAAATAAGATAAAACTTGATGAAGGTAGTCCCAGTTTAAGGAATCAAAGGCCTTCTCGAAATCAATAGCTATGGCTGCAGCTGGTGTCTTGAGGGATTTGGCTTTGTGAATTAAATTAAATAAGGAATGTAGGTAATCAGAACCAGATCTATGTTTAATAAAACCAGCTTGCGAACAATGAGTTAGCTTGGGAATCAAGGATTCAAGTCGAGAAGTTACTAGTTTAGCAAATATCTTCCCATCCATGTTTAATAAAGAGATGGGCCTGTAACTTCTTGAGGTGAGTAGGGTCTTTTCTTTCTTAGGGATTAGGGTTATGATTGCTTGGTGCACGATGAGGGAAGCTTGCCAGTATTGGAAGCTTCTTGATAAACATTAAGAAGAAGGGGACATAAGGTGTCGGAAAACATTTTATAGAAATCGATAGGATCCGCACTTACCAGGGATTTGCCGGATTTCAAGGAAGACAAAGCTTTCTGAATTTCCTGAAGCTAGAAGGGTTCATCTAAAGAATTTTTTTCAAGTGTAGAAAGATGAGGAAGATGTAACGATTTAAGGAACTGTTGAATTTGTAAAGTAGATGGAGGATTTGTGTTAGAGTATAGTTTTTGATAAAAGGTTTTCATGATACGATTTATAGAGGAGTTGTCGGAGTGAATCATACCCTGTTCATCTTTTAGGCTTAGGATTTGTCATTCCATTTGTTGTGCTTTGAGCTGGTAAGAGAAGAGTTTCCCATTTTTTTGCCGTGTTCCCAAAACTTATATTTAAGTTTAAACAAGGCCAGTTTGGTTTTACGAGAAATTAATTTGTTAATTTTAACTCTAAGTTGAAGAATTTCAAGATGAAGTTGAGAATCAGGACAGTGCTTATTAGAAGAAAAGTATAAATTCTCTTTAGCTTTAAGAGATTTTTCCAAGTCAGCCAGCTGTTGTTCCCTTACTCTTTTCCTATGTGCAGCATAACTGATAATTTTCCCTTGAATCGTAGTTTTAAGAGCTTCCCATACAGAGGACATAGAAGATTCGGTTGGGGTATTGTGAAAGAGGAAGTCCTGAATTTGTGCTTTGATCATGGGTAAGAAATTTGGGATCCCTGAGAAGGAGAGGGTCCAACTGCCAGTAAGAAGATTTAGGTGCTAATGGGCCCCACAAAAGTTGCAATTTGACAGGGTAATGGTCCAAGACTATGATGGGAGAGATGTATGAATCAATAGTTTTTTTTTCATTATAACAGGAGAGGCTAACCAGTAGTCAATTCTACTGTATGTCTTATTTAGAAAGGAGTAAAAAGTAAATTCTCGATCATGGGGGTGAAGGAGGCGCCATACATCAGCTAATCCAACATCTTGCATTAGTAATGAGAGGGCTTTAATACTTCTAGGGTGGGCCTCTGTAGTGGGGCTACTTCTGTCAATGCTGGCTTCTAAAGTTAAGTTAAGATCACCTCCAAGAATAACTGGTGCATTATCAATGTTAAAGGATAGAATCTGTTGCGCTAAATTATGAAAAAACTCTGGTGAATCGGAGTTGGGTGCATAGACATTAACAAGCAGAAGAGGACCAGAGTTGGTATTTAGTTTGACCATCACCCATCTGCTGTCAGTATCGGAAACAAAGTTTACAAGGGACCATTTGAGACTCTTATGAACAAGAATAGCAACTCCTATTTTTTTTTTAGGTATAGGATGATTCGTAGATCTGACCAACCCAATCTTTTTTAAGTCAATGAACATCCTCTGCTAATAATTTTGTATCTTGAAGGAAAGCAATTTGTGTTTTATGTTTTTTTGAGATGTGAAAGAATTTGCTTCTGCTTACAAGGAGAATTAAGTCCCTTCACATTCCATGTATATAAAAGTATGTCACTCATATTGTTAGTATTAAAGAAAGGGAATAATCGCTGGAGTGTGAAGGGACAAATAAATGAGGCAGAGGATGATTAGAATACAATATAAACTTACGTATATGCAGAGAGTGGCAGGAACATTCAATCCAAAAAAAGTGGGATGTATAATACATTAGTAGCACAGATATCTTATTAAAGTTAGAATAGAGATGGGGAAAGAGAAATGTCATTAACAACAACAACAATACTAGTAAGCTAAATAACAAAGAAAACGTTTTTTGGGTGTGAGGAGATATGAGTCAGTCAACTGGCTAAGAGACTCTCTCACCACACTCTGGGGCGTCAATGTAGGGAGGAGACTAGGGAGGACCGGTTATAAATATCGGTCCAAACCTAAGTCTGATCCCAGTAATATAATAAAGTAAGTATTCCTGATAAGCTAAACTGAAAAGGAATAATACCAAGAAAGGCAGGGGACTGTAATAACCTCAGCTTAATTCTAAGTTAACAGGACAAGGCATAAGGATAAAGCTAAACACCAGAACTTATTTATAAACATTAGAAGTAATAGTACAAGATATACCAACTCGAAATAACAGTAAATTAAAGAACCATATACGAGATGCCAGTACAGCCTAGACATAGAGCAAGGAATTCAGGGAGCCAGGTGGAATGCAAATGAACAAATATAAAAGGAAGCGTAGATCATACCACATTAGAGTGACTCTGAGTATACTTTGCAGTGCAACAGAATAAGTACATAATAAATACAATATTGAGGGGGAAAGAAGAAAGGGGAGGTCAATTTAAGCCCTTATGCCCTGAGCCAAATGCAAATCGGGATTATGTGGAGAGGTATAGGCTTTGGTGATAACTGTAAACAGAAGAGATAATCATAGTAAAGATCAGCTCCGATTACTCAAAAATTGCCTAAATAGGTGTTATATGGGGTGACCAGGTTTAGAAGACTAGGCCCAGTGAGCCCCAAAACAGGAGGGACCACACAGCAGTGAATTTCTATAATATCTGTAGGCTTTGAGTAAAATAAGGAGCATAAGGAAGATGTAGATTGACAATCCTTTGCAACAGTACACCAAACATAGCCCACCTCTTTGAGTGCCAATGATAGTTCCATATTGTAAACAGGAGGTAGTAAGAATAATGGAGTGTAGGGAAGGGGATATATTAAATGTAGTTACCAATAATACTTAAGAACCTGTCATCAGGAGAGAGAAGGGGTAAGTTGCCTTGTAATATATAATAATTCACATATGAAAAAAGAAAAGGCAATAATCAGGATGCATACCGATTGAAGATAAGCAACTGAACAGCCAAAATACTATAAACCTGATGCACTGCTAAACTGGAGAGTAAAAGGCTAGATACAGAGAGCCTGTTTAGTGAGGTAATGTATAAAATCTAACACTAAAATAATGGGTTAGAAAAGCATTGCTGATATACCAAAGTTCCCTTGAAGACCTTTAAGCTGCTCGTTTAAACACTGCAACAAAAAGTAAATTGATCGCACTGTGATAATACAGCATTTGCTTTCTGTACCCACTGGGAGCGAAAGCAACCAGGTAGCATAGACTGTAGAGCAGGCGGCTAGGCAGAAAAAGTGTACTGGCACTTCCTTTAAGTACCCTGGAAGCAAAACCTACCAAGATATAGCAACTGTGACCATATTACTGACCATATAGGCTCATGACACCTTAGGCTTATTAGCAGGATTGTGACTATTGATGTTCTTGCTTTTGGTCTTTGCCCTATGTTTCTTTTTGGGCGGCTCTAAAAATTTGAGTGGGGAACTTGCAACAACTTCTGCCCATGAAGTATCGGCAGAAATACATCCCTGAGGCACAGGGCCCAAATTAGAGGGTTGTTCGTCTGGAATTTGCTGGGAAAGATCCTCCTACGAGGAATGCATGTCATTCTCCAAGAGAGCAAACTTATTGCTCAAGGGAATAGAGGGGTTGATTTAAAGGTGAGAGGCTGCAGCTTGGGGTGTTTGGGGTGAAACCTTGCTAGAACAGCATGAAAGTCTTGAAGAGTAATGCCCCGACAGAAGCTTCTCTTGCAGCCGTGTTGATTGCCTTGGGGTCAAATCAGTTGCGGCGTTGCTGCTTGGGGCTGCGAGTTCTGCAACACTTTCCCCATGTTCCTGTAATTTGTCGTCCACCCTCCATGCGGATACCAAAGCTGTGTTCAGGTTGCCAATTGCTGCTGAACCTCCCTGGGTAAGATTGCAGAGAGAGACCTCCAGATAGTTGGCCTAAGGCGTCAGGGGTTTCAAAATCCTTGAAGGAAGAGCCTGAGAAAAGACGTAGTGTTGCGGGGTAACGTAGAGCAAATTTAATGCTTTTTTGGTGGAGGATTTGTTTAAGTGGATTGTAGGCCTTCCTTCTGATGGTTAAATCTTTTGAAAAATCTCTGTAGATGGAAATATTGAACTCTTGCCATTGAAGTTGCCCCATTTCTCTGGCTCGTTTCAGTATTCATTCTGTGTGGGAATAGTTCAAGAAGCGAGCAATGATAGGCCTTGGTCGCTGGTCTAATGGTGGCCTGGGACCCAGAGTGCGGTGAGACCGCTCAATGATTAACGTTAGATCAGGAGGCAGTTTAAGCATTGCAGGCAGCACGTGTAATAAAAGTGCAGTAGTGTCTCCTAATTCTACACCTTCAGGGAAGCCAAAAAATCATAAATTGTTGCGACGATTACGATTTTCAATATCGTCAGTTTTGGCTTGTAGGGATTTAATAGTTCGATCTTGATTGCGGACAGTAGCCTGGAGCTCATGAATAGTAGTGGTGTTACAGGCCATTGCTTTCTCATTAAATGCAATTTTCTGGCTAAAAGTTTCAAGAGTGGTCGCATTCTATTGGGTGGAGGTTTTTAGATCATTAATCTCAGCCATAAGTTTAGAAAACATTACTTCCACTCTAGCAAGTGAGCTTTGCTGTACTTGCAGATCTGCCATAATGCTGAAGGATGAGGCCTAGTATGTTGCAGTACAGTGTAGAATAATTGAATATAAGTAGATGATGGATCAAAAATTACTTACAAACTGTGTCAGGCAGTAAGATTACAGGATGGTCACAGGAGTTGGTACCAAAGAAAGGTCTGGTGAAGGCTGGATGAGGTTAGATTGCAGTCATTCCTGCAGAGATTCTGAACTATGCTGCCATCTTCTGCCTGGTCAGGCCATGCCCTTAGGGGGTAGACTTTTTTAAATGAAAGAACAAGATCCCTCTAGTGGCAGATCTGTATAACCAGCTAATGGAAAACTAGCCAATAAATAAATAAGAGTGTGCTCATCTCTGGTCCACAGTATGGAGCCGGTGCTCGGTCTCCGAGGTATAATTTGGGTAGTACACTGGCAGAGTCAACACCTGATTCAGGTGAAACTCCGACACCACCTTCAAATTAATTTTTTGGGTGGGGGCACAGGACAACCTTGTCGCTGTGGAAGACCAGATAGGGAGACTGACAGAGAGCGCTTGTAGTTCCCAGTCCTTCTGGCTGACGCGATAGCCACCAAGAAGGTGGTCTTCCATGGCAGATGTGACATCTTACACCTGTGCATCGGTTCAAATGGCTTGCCCATGAGCTTTTCCAAAACCAGCAGTAAATCCCACAGAGGTGGAGGTTCACGCACCGGAGGGGAAATGTGGTTGAAGTCTTTTATTTTCAATTTAATATACTTTATTAAATTTTTCTTTTGCATCAGAATCAGGATAAAATAATAAAAAAAAAAGGGATAAAAAGGAAAAAGAAAAACAAGAGCATGCGCATATAATAGCGGATAATTACAGGCATACAGAATGGTAATAGTGGAGGCGCCTAAAGGACAGGTACACTGAAGGAAAATATCCATCTATAGACTGATGGGCCTATAACAGGTTCAGAAAGGAGGGTATGCAAAACCCCACACTAGGCCCAATTAACATTAAAATGGTCAAGGCCTTTAAAGAAACGCCAGAATACCTTTTCCTGTGCCACCATCTGCGGACCGGCCCATGCCTGGTAAGCAGAGATGGCTGCCAGGTGCACCTTAAGGGTCATAGACGGAAGACCTCCTTTGGAGAGGGACCAAAGGTAGTCGAGGATGCTAGCCACGGGACAGGATGATGGGTCCAGGCCCTTGTCCTGACACCAAATGGAGAATCTCTTCCATTTGAAGACATAGCACCTCCTGGTCGACTCCTTCCTAGATGCCTCAACTACATTGAGTACATCATCAGAGAGATCCAAGGCCTGGAACTCTAGTCACTCAGGAACCAGGCTGTCAGGAGCAGGGAGTGAAGGTCCAGATGGAATACCTTCCCCTGATTGATGGAGAGCAGGTCTGGGTGTGCTTTTAGACACCTCAGGAGCCTGGTACTGAGGCTGAGGAGATCTGGATAGCAGAACTGGCGGGATCAGCCTGGGGCTACCAGGATCACCCTTGCCTTGTCCCTCTTGACCTTGAGGAGCACCTTGTAGACCAAGAGAAGTGGAGGGAAGGCACAGAAGAGGCCTGGGGTCCATGGCCTCAAGAAGGCATCCCCCTGCAGTGAGCCCTGCTGAGGAGAGTGGGCATGAAACAGCTTCAGCTTGGTGTTCTCCCTGGAAGTGAACAGCTCCACCTGAGGGTTGCCCTACTGGGAGAACAAACCATGAGCTACCTCTGGATGGAGCAACCACTCGTGGGACACCTCGTCCATATGACAGAGGGTGTCCACCAACTGATTTGAGGCTCCTGCCACATGGGTGGCCAGGAGATCTGCCTCCAGCCAGTTCATGAGGGTCCAGATGCAGAGCACTTCCCTGCACAAAATATGGAAGTGCATGCCACCCTGTTTGTTGAGGTAGTACATGGCCATGGTGTTGTCTGTCTGGACTTGAACCACTTGACACTGAAAGAACGGAGCGAATGCAGCCAGTGCAAGCTGGACTGCTCAGAGCTCCAGCAGGTTGATATGGTATCGGGATTCCTCGGGAGTCCAGAGCCTGTGGACTCTGTGATTCCCCATCAGAAGCATCTGTCGTGAGGATGACGGTTGGCTTGGGGTAGACAAATGGTATCCCTCCCTGCAGATGTTCCAGGATGGTCCACCACTGGAGGGTATCCGACATCTTCTGGGTTACAGTGACTAGCTGGTTGAGATGACCATGTCACTAAGACCACTGGCTGGCCAGCTCCCCAGGAAGGGGGCACATATGCCACGGGCCCTTCGGACCATGGTGATGCAGGTTGCCATGTAACCCAGAAGTTGCAGGAAGTCCCAGGCAGGGCACAATTGCCCAACCAGAAATGATTGGGTAAAGGAGGAGAGAACCTCCGCAGGGAGCCTAGCTGTGGCTCGGTAAGAGTCGAGCTCTGCCCAGATGAAGCAAATCACCTGTGAGGGCATGAGTTCTGACCTGACCTTATTGACCAGGAGGCCAAGGTTGAGGCAGGTGTGGAGGGCCAGATCCCTGAACCTCTCCACCTCCAGTCTGGAAGGACCCGCTATTAGCCAATCATCGAGATAGGGGTACACTCTGACCCCTCGACACTGAAGATGGGCCGCCACCACTGCTATGCATTTTGTGAAGACCCTGGGGGCCGATCACAGGCCGAACAGCATGGCTTAGAACTTGTAGACAGTTCCCTCCACCCTGAAGCGAAGGAACTTTCGGTGGTACAGACGGATTGGGATGTGAAAGAATACGTCCTGTAGATCCAGTGAGTAGAACCACATGTTGTGCTCAAGGGACGATATGATCTGGGACAGAGTTAACATCTGAAAGGTGCGCAACCTGAGAAACTGATTCAGGTCATGCAGATCCAGAATGGGGCACCAGCCCCCCGTCCGTTTTGGACCAGGAAGTACCTGGAAATGAACCCTGGGTTGATGGGGGGGTCCGTGACTCTGACCACAACCTCCTTGTGGAGGAGTTGGGCAATGTCATCTCTGAGAGCTGACCGAGTGTGGGTGGATACCTTTTCCTACCATGGGGCGTGGGCTCGGCTTGGAGGGTACTGCTCGAATTCCAGAGGCAGACCCTGACTGACCACTTCCAAGATCCTATTGTTCATTGTGACAGTGGACCAGGTGAAAAGGAAGTGGTGGAGCTGGCCCCCCATGGGAGGACCCAGAGTGGTCATGATGGGCAGCCCCCATCCCATCACTATGCAGCCTTGGAGGATGAAGCGCTGGCAGTGGGGCCCCAGAACCTCTTCCTCCAGGCTTACGGCTCGCTAAAGCCATGAACTTGTGCCAAGGACACCAAGGGGCAGAAGGCCAAAAGGGCTTCTTCTTCTGCAATTTCTTAGAACCCTGGGGTTCTTTCTGAGCAGAAGTAATGGGAGTCCAAGGTGGTGATGGACTTCTCGATACGCTGAAGGTGGCCATTGACTCCTGGACCGATCAAGTCGGTACACAAGAAGGGAACATCCGCCAGTTTGTGCTGGGTGTCTGCCATAAAGGTCAAGACCCTCAGCCAGGCCCTGTGGCACATAGCGACTGCAGCTGCCACTGAATGAGCACAAGAATCCCCGATATCCAGGGCTATCTGGATTTGCTGTTTAGCAACAGCCTGACCCTGATCATGGACCTACTTGACCACGGTCTGGGTCTGCAGGGAGATGAGGAAGCACCTCATCCAAGGAGCCCAAGAGGGCATGGGGAAATGTGCCATAATAACAGCTGAACTTGACTGTTGGAGACCGAGTGAGGAAGCAACATAGACCTTTTTGGCTGCATGGTCCAACGTTTTGGACTCTTTGTCTGGAGTTCTATCTGTGTCTCCAGAGTCGCCTAAGTGCCAGAACACAGATTCGGTCACCAATCCCTTGGCCAAGGGATGCTGTGTAAACCCTGAGGGAGCGCCAGTGGGAACCATGTATTTGCAGGCTATACGAGCAGAAAGCACAGGGCAGGAGGCTGGGTGCTGCCAAAGCTCCAAGGCTGGACCAACTATGGCCTTGGCTACTAGGAAGGCCTCAGACGGGGAATCCCCTTTCCTGAGGATATCAGTCACGGGGTATTCGGCCTGTTTCTCAACGAGCTGTAATGGCATCCCTGTTGATTTGGAGATGAGACAGAGGATGCCCATGAAGAACCTGGGACCCTCCTCTGTTGACAGACTCATCGAATCGTTGTCACATGGACACGAGTGTAGGTCCAAATCCTCAGACCCTGAGTCTAGGTAAAGCAGCTGACCACCTGAGTCACTCTTTTTTTTTTTAAACTTTGTTTTTATTTATGTTTAATAGAAAGATAGAGTACCAAGAAAACATACAATTTACATCATCTAAAGCTATTACATTATTAATTAGAATAACTAGAAAATTGCTTGGCATTTCATATATATGGTTACAAGTGGTCTTTCAGCCTTGTATAATTAATAATGATTTAATTAGGTGAGATTTGGGTTCTTTATTGCAATTTGATTAAAAGTAATAGTCCTTACAGTGTCCCCTTCCTGTCATTGTATAAGTTTTATATTATATAACCCTCCTTCCCTTCCCCCACTTTATAGTACGAACTCAGGTCTATATTGTGAGAAATACAGTACCCATCATATCCAGATCAGTTCAAACAGCTTCCTGTCTCTTGTTTACTATATAGCTGTGATTCTTTCCATTTGGTACACTCCCTGCATTAAATCATGCCACTGGTTCAATGTGGGTGTCTCCTCCAATAGCCAATTTCTAGTGATTGCTTTCTTGGCCATAAGAAGGCTTATTATGAGTATTTTCTTTGAGTTTGCATCTCTACATCCCTCTGGAAAGTTTGTAAAAAGGAAGAAGTCAGGTGTGAGCTGCAGGCCTGGATCAAAGATCTCCCTTAAATCACTGCCATTAAGATGTCCATTTCTCCCAAGATTCTCTACCTTTTCGCCAACAGTCCCTTGATCTTATCATATTCTTTCTTATCTAAAATTGACAAATTAATTGGTAACTTTTTATGGGATGGGAAACCACCAAGATTCAGCCATAGCAAACTTCGGGCACAAAAGAAAAAAGGAAGATTTGGACTCCCCTGATTCAAAGGTTACCTCTGGGCCTTCCGAATCACTCAAACCATTAAGTAGTTTCAGAAACCCTCATCTCACTCCCCATTATGGGCAGCAATGGAATCGGCACTGTGCCCTGGAGGAGTTCCCACTTCCTTCATCTTTAACCCTTTCCCTTCTAAGTTAAAATCTCATCCAACTATATCATCCTCTGTTCTTTATTGGAAATTAATTCACAAATTTTTGAAGTCTAACCCAACTCCCCGGCTGTATGCCCCCCTGTGGGACAACCCAACACTCGCTTTAGATAATCACCCAATTTTCTGCTCTTCCTAGAGAAACAAAGGTATATTTTATTTAGGAGACATCCTGGACCAGAATTCGCTCACTCTCAAAATGTTCTCAGACTTACAGAGTATCTGGAAGATCTCTAAACAAGACTTCTGGAAGTATTTACAAATTAGTGCTGCTTATAATTCTCTCTCCCGTTATGTGTATAAACATACTCTCCAAGATCAATATTTTTCACACTGGGCTAACTTGTCTGTAAAATGGAATAGCTCCATTTATAAGGATATCATAGGCAATTTACCTGACCATTCTATTCCAGACAAAAACGAATGGAGTGTACTACTTAACTATAATATCACAGATGCACAGTGGCGTAATTGATGGCGTCTGTCCCACAATACATTCAAATATGTCCGTAGTTCCTTAATACAAATTAAAATCCTACATTTATGGTACAGAACTCCTGCTGTACTTCATCGCATG
This sequence comes from Neoceratodus forsteri, assembly GCA_016271365.2. Taxonomy (NCBI): domain Eukaryota; kingdom Metazoa; phylum Chordata; order Ceratodontiformes; family Ceratodontidae; genus Neoceratodus; species Neoceratodus forsteri. The sequence goes on from CM057456.1 coordinate 1,429,764,981, forward strand.
GGACTTTTAAATAACAACAATTGTTGGCGCTGTAACTCACCTAATGGGGATTTACTTCACATTTTATGGTCTTGTGCTCCCATTAATATGCTTTGGTGCAAAGTCTCTTTATTGGCTACTAGAGTTACTGGACAAAATATTCCCTTAGACCCTAAACTTTTTCTATTAGGTATCTTTATCTCAAGTAACCCTCCCCTCTCACGTGCACATTTCAGATGGCTAAACATACTATTTATCCTTGTTAAACGCCTGATTCTAATGAATTGGAAATCAACCTATATCTCAACCCTTTCAGATGTCCTTCAAAACCTTTCCCAGTATGCATCCCTAGATCGACTATCTCATGTCATCCATGACCGACTCACTGTATATGATAAATGCTGGAAGGACTATTTCAGGTATATTGAAACCTTCGGCTCCTCTAGACCTTAATTTATGGGTATTCAAGTCTTCCCTTTTATACCGACTTTAGATTAGGGTTATCTCTGTTCCTACGCACAGATATCTCTCTTGTCTTCTTTTTTTCTTTTTAATTCTTCACTGTCATTTCCCCGTTTTACTATCTCCTTTTCACACATTACATTTCTACTCTTATCCTCCTAATACTGAGCACCGATTGTATTCTCTTATATATCACTTTATGCATTTTACTTAAAATCCAGGTTAAAGCATTTACTAGTACTCACTTTATATATGGTGGATCTTTGTGAATTAACAGTTGCCCTGCTTGATTTTAACCCCGCCATTATCCACCTGCACATTTGTTTAGGTTTAAGATCTAAGAATAATCATGCAATGAGACCTCTGTATTTCTATAACCCATATATTGTCTTGCATAATGTGATGTTCTGTCTCTTTATAATGGATGATATCTTCCAAATGTATTGTATGTTTTGTTCCTCTTTATATATTCAAAACATCAATAAAAAGATAAAGTGAAAAAAAAAAGACCTCCCTTCATGCCTCTGTACCTCCCGTATAAAGGGCTGTAATCTTGGGCACATCCAAAAGATATGTCCATGTATGGCATGTGGGGCCCCACATCTCCCCCAGCACTCCGCCCCTCCCCCTTGAAGAAACCTTGCCATGATTGCTGGAGTCCTAAAGAACTGAATGGTGACTTTCCAGACAAATTATTTTAGCTTTAAGGAGACCATGCCCTTATGTATGAGTTTAAGGGGTCTCTCCCATACTGTATCCAGTATTGGGAGATCTAGATCCTTTTCCCAAGCAGCCCACACCTTCTGTATAGTGTCTTGTTTTATCACATCGAGTCAGTATATAGGTATGATATCATATGCTCTAATGTTACTACCCCTCCCATGGCTTTGATTATTCTTTCCATTAATGTAGGGACAGAGAACCCCACCAACAGTCTCGGGCACTGGGTGCTGATAAAATTCCTTACTTGGAAGAATCTAAACTGTTCCTGGGGTCTCAGATTATACCTTCCCTGCAAGTCTGCGAAGGGGACCACCACACTGTTTTTCATAAACTGACTTATTAAGTGCAGTCCCAGCCATTCCCAGCTATGATAGCCATTATCTAGATTAGCTGGTGTAAACTCACCCAGGTACAGAAGCGAGTACAAAAGGGGCCTATTGGAGATTAAATTCTTTGAGTATATTATGGCTCTCCAGTTATATAATGTATTAGTAGTGTGTTAGTAATATCTTGCAGTAGCATTCCTGGGGAGTTCAGTAATATTTTGTTTAAATTTGTTAGGTCTTCCCCCCTCACCTCCAGTTGCTTCCATTTGGCCTCATATTGTGGCGGTAGCCAGTAAAATATTGTTCTAAGCTGCGCAGCTTGATAATATGTTTTCATATCTGGTAATGCTAAGCCTCCTCGCTCCTTTGGTAGCTGTAAATAGGAGTATCGTATTCTGGGTCTCTGTGCCATCCGGATGTACTGAGATATTTTCTTATTTATATCTCTAAAGTAGTTATTTGGAACCATAATAGGGAGGGTCTGGGCTAGGTAAAGTAAATGGGGTAGCAAGTTCATCTTGACTGCATCTGCCCTTTGTAGTAAGGGCAGTGGCAGGGCCTTCCATCTCTCTAGGTCTAAAGAGAGTTGTTGTTTCAGTGGGGTGTAATTTACTTCAAATAATTTAGTGTGGTCTTTTGCTAGATGTACACCTAAGTATCTCAGGGTATCTAGACCCCATCTGAATGGAAAAGACTTCTTAGTATGGGTCGAAGGGTCGTAATGTAATTGTAAGACTTCAGTCTTAGAAGTATTAAGTCTATATCCTGCCACTCTACTGAATGAAGTCAAAATCCACCACAGGGGAGGCAAAGAGGTCTCTGGGCTTGTCATAAATACTAGCAAGTCATCAGCATATAGAGCCAATTTGTGATGATCTCCTCCTTCCATCACTCCCTTCACCACCGCTTCCTGCCGAATGGCCTGTGCCAGTGGTTCCAAATATATAGCGAAGAGTAGGGGGGACAAGGGGCATCCCTGTCTAGTTCACCTTAATAGAGGGATCGGTTCTGATATTGCTCCATTGACCTTAGTATATGCCACTGGGCAGTGATAAAGGGCCATAATAGTTTTAATAAAACTCTCCAACAACCCCACCTTCGTTAATGTTGCCATCAGAAATGGCCATGTCACCTGGTTGAATGCCTTCTGCGCATCCAGACTTAGTAGTAGAAAAGGCACCCTTGACCGGGCGGCGTGGTGAAGGACATGGAGCGCCCTCTTAGCATTGTCTTGGGCTTGCCTGGTTGGAATGAATCCCCACTGGTCCAGATTAATAAGTGAGAGGAGTAGCACCTGCAACCTCCTTGCCATCACCACTGCATAGATTTTATAATCTATATTCAACACAGAAATTGGCCTATATGAGGTACAAAGTGTATGATCTTTGCTGGGTTTGGGGACACTCGTAATTGCAGCGTATCTCCATGTCTGAGATGTGGTCTCTCCTTCCTGTAGCCCCTTACACACTCCAGGAGGGTCGATACTATCTTTCCTCTTGAATTCTTTATAAAATTCCCCGGTATATCCCTCTGAATCTGGGCTTTTATTGTTTTTTAGATTGGAAATCACAATCTCCAATTCAACGTTGGTTATAGGGGAATCTAGTACTTCTGCCTTTTCTTGGTTCAGAGTTAGTAGCTTCAACCCTGATAAGAATGTCTGTGTATCTAAACAGTCTACTGGTACTTCTAGTGTATACAGCTCTTGATAGCATGTTTTAAAGATTTGCATGATCTTAGTGGGTGACTTCTCTAACCCCGTAACCCCTGTTTGCTGGATTTGTGTAATTGTTGTTTGTGCCGTTTTTTGCCGAAGGTGATGTCCAGATATCCTGGATTTATTAATTTAAGAGATTTACCAGGAAGGCATACTGAGCAGAGTACCGCTCAATTCCAGATGCACCCTGGGGTAGGGGGTTACAAGAGTGTAGTACATAAATACATAAAACACAATAGTACATACATAATTTGCAGATATCCAGCAATGGCCCAGTGGGATGGGTGTAGTAGCTGAGATGCATGTAGGTTTATACAAAGTGAGGAGTATTTACAGGCAGTATTTACAGGCAGTGATACAGTAGAAATTTCAACAATTACATGGTGTGATTAGATTTACCTAAAAAATGGTGTAAGGTACTGACTTAGAAATGGAGCCCAGGATAGCTGATATTCCCTTGGTCCCCCTCATAGTACCTCTGCTTAATAAACTGTAGTGCTTGTTCCATTTTAATATCAATTAGGTACTGCACTCTTTGTCTAGTTGCTTGTAATGGGGAAAAAACCCTCATCCCCTGCAGCATGTTGTTCCTGAAGGGTCCTGTATTGAGTTTGTAATGTGTCTAATTGCTCTGCTTATTTCTTGTTATAGTGGGAGGCAAATTTTATAAGATCTCCTCTTAATACCACTTTCAGGGTATCCCAAAGTGTTCCAGGTTGTATATCCGGATCAGAGTTCTCCTGTAGTACTTGGGGTATATGCTCATTTACCATATCTTTAAACTCTTTAAGAGTTAGCAGGAAGTTGTTAAACCTCCACAATGTGAATCTCTTAGGTGAGTCCCACTCCATTTCCATTTTTACCATTGAATGGTCAGATATAGGGAAAGGGGCATGTTCACAGTTCTGAATTTTATATTGGTGTTCCCCTGAGATATGCCAAGAGTCTATTCTAGTGTATGACTTATGTGGGTGTGAATAATGTGTGTATCCCCTATCTCGGGGATGTAAACATCTCCATGTGTCAGCCCAATATGCCTCTTTTAGGTATAATTGTGCTGCTCTTTGTGCTGTTGACTTTTTGGGTTCTCTAGGACTGGAGGTATCCAGTGGGCCATATATCAGGTTGTGGTCTCCCTCAACTATCAGTACCCCCTGATGGTGTTCTGTAATGTTCTGAAATAATGATCAGACCACCTCCCCATCTGACCCTGGGGGTATGTAGAGGGAGGCCAGAGTGATTGGGGTCCCTTCCAAGTGACCAGCAATCACCACAAGGCAACCCTCCCTATCCATATACTGTGATGTCATTTGGAACTGTGTCTGTTTCGGTATTAAAATGGCTACTCCTCACCTCTTACCCTCTTTGTATGAGAAGGCCACCACCTGCGCATAGCACATCCTGCTAATTTTTGGTCTTCTGTTCTATCTAAATGGGTTTCCTGCAACAGAACAAATGTAGATCTCTGTTTCTTTAGGAGGGATGGCACTTTATATCTTTTTACGGATTGTTTAGGCCGTTCACATTAAGTGAACAGATTGTTATGTGGGATTTAACCATCATCTTGCTTCTTTACTATTTGGTCTTCCATTACCTTTCTCCTCCTCCAAATCCTTCTATTATTCTGCAGATAAGTTAGATGAAGGTAGTTCCATTTCGTCACTACTAACTCTCCCCCCCTCAATTTTTCGTTGAGTAGGGAGTCTGTTGTACCCAAGTCACCCATCTGTTAGTATTCAGATCATGTATTGGATAAGTATTTGTGTCAAGCAGTAATAACATATTATAACACATAACATATTTACAAATGACAATATCAATGTCACTTCCAAGGCAGAGGTGGAAACTAAACCACCCTCCATTTAAATTGGCAGTGTCTCCGATAGAAGGCCCTGCTCTAGTAGGAGGAAATGTGACAGTATATTCTGTCAGGCCTCCTAGGTCTCGAGGTGTGTCAGACCTAAACATGGTGGAAAGTAAATAAATAAAGAGAAAAGTCACCCCCTTGTTCGCCATTCAGAGATTTCTCTTCCCTTAATGACTTTAGAATGACCCAGAAATGGCTGCAATTCTGCACCCACTGCATAATGCATATCATTTTGTAGGAGTAAAATCAGCTTCTAACAGTTTTCTTCAATTATCAATAACATTTTAACTGTGCCTTAGCCTTCTGCTCTTTTAACAAGGGAGATACTCTCTTAAATGTGGATACTTCCACAAACCAGTATGTCTGTAGCATCACTCCCTTCTTTCAACTATGTTCTCTTCCCTTCCGCCATTTTTTCTGAATGGAGTTTTCATACATTCTGCTCCCGGTTATCTTTTCAGATGATCTTTTAATTTCTCCCTCCACCCAACCGTGAAGGTTCCCCAACATATTGAGAGCAGTGCAGTAATCAGCATGCCCCTTATTCTCCATTACTATTATACTCTACTCATTTATAAGAGAGCGCTGCGTATTATTTAGTCTTTACTAGTCCTGTTGGTCTTAGATTCTCAGAGTCATTTGTGAAGCATGCTTCCATTGAACCATCTCCTGGCTGTATTTTCTGGTATTGTATGAAACAGTCTTTTAGAAAGCCCCATTCTTCATGCCTCACATTTGTATTGGGGAGGAGGGAGGTCAAAGAGGGATCCCCAGCCACCTCAGCAGTGCTTTGTGATGTAAGAAAGAAGCGCTCAGAATTTCTAACAGGCAGGGCCCCTAATAGCCCCCGGGTCACATCGTCTCCGAATATTATCAGTTCTCTCACCACAGTGAGATTCAGGAGAATCTAGCAATAAATCCAAAACCTACCACCATTGCTTTCAGGTGTCCGTGGTGGTCTGAGGGGGTTCGGTGCGTGCCCAGGTTCCCTGAAGATCATTCAGCAGTTGGCAGATGTCCTAAAATGTTTTCGGGGCTGTGTTTTTGGCCGAGTTCTTATGCTGGTGTAATTCCCCTGGTGTCCACGTTGAGTGAGTCGGCCTTGTCATTTGCACCCGCCACGATGTGTCTGAAAGTTTCCAGCCTTTGCTCTGCATTGACTGTCATTCTTCCTCAGGTGAGTTATAGGTTGCAGTGCCAGAGTCCCAGTACACTTGCAGCTTCGCCGGGTAGGGGGTTTGGTATCGTACTTTGTGTTCCCCCAGTTCTCGGAGAATCCCAGAGTATGCCATCCTTTGTTTTAATATTTCAGTTGGATAGTCTTGGTTGAAAATTAGCTGTGTTGCATTGTACTTCATTGTTTTTTTCATCCAGGCAATATGTAGTATCTCTTCTTTGTCCTTATAACTGGCGAATATAAGTACGATCAAATGAGGTCTTGCTGATGGGTTTTGTGGTCTGGGTGTTAGCACATGGTGTGCTCTCTCAATTTGAAAATCGAAGGTAGGAGGCAGCTCCAAGACATCCCTCAGTAGATCATCCATGAATTGTATTTTACCCATTTTCGAGCCCTCTGGGAGCCTATACACTCTTAAATTGTCTCTCCGGGAATGGGCTTCTAGGTCTAATAACTTGCTGCTGAGTGTCTCTTGGTTATCCACTAGGTAGTCAATGTCAGAATATAGCTGAATAGTTTTCTGTTTCTACTGCTGCCACTCGATCTTCTGAGGCCCTGACTCTCTCTCTTCCACCTCCCAGAGCTGCAGGTACGATGAGTTAAATTTCTGTTTGGTCTCCGTATGAAAAGATTTTATTTCTGTTAGTAATGTTTTAAAACGTGAGCAAGATAGGCATTCATGCTCTACGTCTGTATCCGTGTTGCGGCCGTTTAGGCTCACAGGTGATGAGCTCTGGCTAGGCCTGTTGTGGTCCAGTAATCTGCTGCCATCTGTTTTATTGAAAGAGCTTTTGTGCCGAGATTTGCTTGTTCTGTTCCCTCCTTGTCATTCCAATGCCATTTTCTTCTCCAATGTTTAATTTTTTTGTAGTTCTGGGAAGGATTTGGTCTATGGGTGCTTCGGAGCTCAGTGCTAAGCAGCCATACAAGGTGGTGATGTCACTGGAAGTCAGCTGAGTCACTCTCGACCTGCCACGGACAGTCGGGAGTAATGGTGACTGACAGCCTGTGCAGGAGACCCTGATCAGGTCAGGACTCCTTGGCAGGAGCCCCTGAGGGAGACTGCTTAGGTGGTGGCTTTACCAAGATAGGTGGAGAGGCCAGCTTCAGCCAAGCTGGGAGGGTCTTCACCTGTTCAGAAGGTGGAGGGATGGTGTCAACCAGCTCCGCGGAGGAGTCGGCATCAGCCTGAAGGGCAACAGCCAAGTGATGGCTGGAGGACAAGCCGGGGCTGACTTCGGACCAGTCAGCATGAGCTGTTGCCACATGAGGTCCTCGTAGTGATGACACAACTTGTATTGAAGCCTTTCCTCACCCGAGGAGGATGAATGGTGGTGGCGCTGTTTCTTGGAGTGCCACTTGTGGGATTTCCCTGGCCTATCAGTCGAGGAGGTCAGGGATCTAGAAGACGACTGATGGGGCTTCTCAGAAGGAGTCAGGGAGAACCACAGTTCCTCAAAATCAGGGACCGTAACCACGGGGGGCACCAGCAAGCTGGGTCTCCTCGTCGGTCGGTAGGACCAAGGTCCTAAATAAAGAATTGTCGGCTTCATCAGGCGACAATAGGTCGATGGGATCAATTATAATTTTTACCTGGTCATCATCCTGCGTCTGAGCCAGCTGGCCTGATGGGGGTACCGTGAAGCCAGCAGCCGAGGTTGCAATTTCGACTAAAGTTGAGACAGGAGACTCCTGTGACTGAGATCTCTCTCTCTGTCCCAAGAGCATTGATGTTGTGAAGACTCTTCCCTTGGCCCTCTGTCCTTTTTATGGGACCGGGAGGTGTGCGAACCCAATGGGTGGGCCCTCCCTTCCCTTTCATAGGGAGAGACTGACACATCTCTTTGAAGGAACCAGAGAAGGAGGTGCCCAGTTTGAGTGGAACAAAAACTGACAACGAAGAGGATTGTTCGGCGGCACGAGCTGCCTCCTCCTCAAAAACTTTCATCTGCTCCAGCTGGTCAGCGGATCCCACAGCTACTGAGACCACATGGCGGGCATCCTTAAATCTAACCGGCAGGTGCCATTTTTCTGGTTGTCCAAGTTGTAAACACGTGAGGCGATCATCCAGAACCTGCGGATGGAAAGCGCGGCAGAGATCACAGGCCTGCGGATCATGCGCATGGCCCAGGCAGTAGACGCACATGGAAAGCAGATCGGTGTGGGACATTATCTGTCCACAAGGACACTGGCAGAACCTGGGTGAGGACTTGTCCTCCATCACGGTCACGATCACGAATTTTCGTGAAGAAACTCAAATGACTTTTAATTTCGGTAAACTAGCCGAAGTATTAAATGCCAGGGCCTACTTAGCACAGAGTGGTAAGGAGGAAACCTGAATCTTCCAAGCGGAAAGGAAGATCTGGCATCATGGTGCAGAGCCAAGGCCTATACCACCCAGGTGGATGGGTGGAACCAGCTTTTAGATCTTCCAGCAAGATTTAAAGGGAAAGGGACATGCCAACAAGTCTGGATAAGAACAATATATCCACATCCCTAGAAATCCAGAGATTACTTGCAAGTATGCCACCAACCGATAGAGGGAATACATACTGATAGTCACCCTGGAAAATGCTATTCTTGCAATTTAGGCACCAAACACATCTTAAATCAGTCCAAGCAATCAACAGTATGGTACAGACCACACTCTGGTATGCAAGTCCGTACAATACTGTTGCTGGCTATAGAGCACCCGTCAGCATGCACAGCCTCAACATAGGTGGGAATTGAGAACAAAAAGCAAATAAATCCAGAAATTACATGCAAGTACACCACCAAATGATAGAGTGAATGCATACAGACAGTCACCCTGGAAAATGCCATTCTTGCAAATTAGGCCCTGACCGCATCTTAAATCAGTCCAACCAATCAACAGTATGGTACAGACCACACTCTGGTACGCAAGTCCGTACAATACTGTTGCTGGCTATAACATATATATTTGTGCAGATGCCACTTACAAATCCTGATGAACCCCCACAGCACCCCTCAATTCATGATAGTATGCAGTATATTCTAAAAAAAAAACACACTGTCAAACGGAAACCATAATGATGTCCGCCCTCACGCTATATGAGATACACGTTGTTTATACTGCTGACTGCAACATGTAACACCTTTTTTTTACTGTGTGACCATCACAACCTTTACTTTTGTGGTGTCATCCACTCCGTACCATTGAAGTCGAGACACACACCACCTAACTACTCATTAAGCTCCATCTGCACCACATCTCCTTGGCTGGCAACACACATGCCACCCATACCTTTGCCGTGAACATAATAATCTGCCCCCACCACACATAAGCATGCTGGGAAAGAACCCTGACAGCCAGAATGTAGGCATCCACCCACGCTCGCCCACCTATCACTGAGTAGCATAGAAGGATGCATGGCAGTCAGTGGGATCAGGACACCCAGACTCATGGATTCTTTTATCCACATCTGGCAAACTTTGAAATTGGTTTCCACAACTACTCCATCTGCTCTAACCTTGCCATACAGCACTTGCAGTTTCTCACCATGCCCTAACATTATTAGCTTCACCCACAGAACCCTCCAAACTCACATCATGCGTACTCTGCACGTAATTTGACATTACAATAAAAAAACTTATACTTACCTGTCCAGACGGTACGTCGGTTCGTACTTCTTGCGCAGATAGACACAGTAATAAATTGTTAATATGTCAGTCAAAACTACCTGCACGGGAAAAAATTATGAAAAATGTCACAAAGGATCATAAGTTCATAAAATCAATTACTTGGCAGAAGTACACAAAAATAAGTAAACGTGACTTATCTGATGTACTGTATGTTGCATTAATACAACACCAGTATCAACTATCTGCATGATCAAATATCTGAAAAATAAAATGGTTAAAATTAGGGTAATGATAAAATAAGCAATTTCACATCTCGCCACTAAAACTAAATCCGGGTATAAAAATCCATTATCCGCACCATGCCAGTAGTTTTCTGATCACCACCCATGGTCGGGTACCAACTTACTCTACCCTATCCACAGTGTCTGGTAAAACACAACCGCAAGAACTCTACTTGCCAGGATTCAACTTACTCTGCTCCCCTCCTCTTGTCGAACAAACCACAAACAACTCTCCTTACCAAGAGCAACCAATCACTGCAACAACTCCCAGCAGAGAACACACCAACCACAACACCGCCAGAAGGGGAAACCATCTACATTCCCCCCCCCCCAAGAGGATAGGAGATGAAAAACGTCCCGGTGTGAAAAGCACTGTATTTTGTATTTTATTTACTACACTGTGAATACAGACATATTCCAGTGTTTTTATTTTATTTATTTTATACAATACTAGGGACTTCTCAATATGGCTGTGTTAGTGTCCTTTTCAGACAGTACTCCGTTTTCTGTTCTGAAAAAGTGAGCATGCCTCTAAAACCAGTGACGCTGTCATTTGGTATTTTGGCGGCATCTAGTGCCTGCGTGCGAGCCTGACATCAGTAGTCTGTGAGCCCTCAACACTTCTTCCCCTTTTGTGCTGACTGCCTGTAAGAGGCTATGGGATACAGATGGACTCAGACACAGATGATTTCCTTAGGATGGTCTCCGAAGTAGATTTATTGGAAAATTCAAAAGAAAATACAAAGTAAAAGGTGGACTGTTTCGTTCAAAAGAAATAAACAGATTCTAAGTTGAGCAGCATATAACAGCGTTACTATGTTTGTACAGCAAAACAAAACAAAACAAAAAGTCTCCTTCAGCAGAATAACTAGAAAGCACTAGTTTCAAGGGTGCATGCACTTCAATACCCTCAGCTACATCTGACGTCTCTTTATACAAGCTGGCTATACATATACTAAGAGTATCTCTGATTGGCTGGTAGACATATCAATCAGTTAAGTCTGAAAAGACTGTTACAAAAGCTCAATTGTTTATTCCAAAGCACATAGAAAAACCTTGTAACAGCCTTATATTTCATATAGCATGTTTATAAATAAATTGCCTTACTTAAGGCTTTAAAACATAGTTTTTGTGGGACAAACCCCTCCTCCTTGTATCTCTTTTCCTATATAATAAACAACAATATGACCGGCCGGCTCCTAGGGAGAGGATCCACCAGGGGGGTTACACCACTATTGCATAGAAGGTAAAAGTCCCTTTAACTGTTCTCTATTTACATCTGACTGTCTAATATGTTGTGCTTTAGAAGAGGGACTATCTGTATGCTGTGCTATGAGGAATGCTGTGTTGCCTACTGAGCTGTATTCTAAAGCTAGTGCTCAGTTTAGGCACAGCAGTTGAAATAGGACTCGCTCTATGAACTGCTAGTAGAGAGGTGCTTTAGCACTAGGGAGAAAGCACTTCAAGTATACAGGCAGTTCTGAGCGAGTGAGTCTATTTTAAGCTCTGCTTTAGCGTTTTTGGCGTTTACGAGCTGCACGACAGTGCGTACGTTCATGCAGCTCGTTTGGGACATTCGTGAAGGAGCGTATAGCGAATACGCTCATTCTAAGGGTCGAACAGCCCGAGAAACTCCGTTTTAAGCTAGGGGGGTTATTTTGGAGCCATTATAAGGCAAAAGGGAACAATTTCAGGAGTTTCTGAGTTTCAATATGGTTAAAGGGGCAATGTAATTTCCAGAATACCCAAAATGGATTGTTTACTCAATAAATGTCCGCAAATAAATATTCAATATGTACTACATGCTGCAACATTATTTTGACTTGCAAGAATGAGGGAAGGTGACAGGGAAATTACAAATAGACAAAAGCATGAAAAATAAAACACATAGGTGGCCAGCCTATGTACATAAAAGACAACAAAGCACCATAATATACATATAGGGAGAGACACAAAAGGGAAACAGCAAGCCAAGTTGTAACAGTAGTATACTTGTTTGGCAAACAACAGGTCTGGCCCGCATCTGCACCACCAGACTCTCTGACACTGTCTAAAGCCATATTTATTATTTTTGCAAAAGCATAGTTTTTTTAAAACTTTCACAGCAGAAGTATAAGTAGCATTAGGTCTGTTTGTTTATGTAGGCTTGGAAACATAATGATTGATTTTTCACGGGTTATATAATTTATACAAAGTTGGTCAGTCCTCCATACTCGAATATTTCTTATTACTTATGTAATTACAGACCAACCTCATTTATCTGAACTGCTTGTGGGACATGCGAGCAGTTTGGATAAACGGGAAGTCCCTTTTTAAACTTTTATCTGAGTGAGTAATGTATGATCTTGTGTGCAGAGTTGGAGGAACAGTGAGAGTAAACAGTTTGACAGACAAAACTGACATGGGAAAACTGGGTCTCCAAACTGCTGAACTGCTAAAAACCAGTGTTTACAATTTTGTCTTATTTGTGGACAAATACTCATGTTCACTACTTGCCTCCATCTGTCCAGGAAAGGATATCAAAAAACAAATGTTTTGTGATGATAGGCAAACATATGGAGGAATATGCAAATTCACAGTATGAGCAGTAATTCAAAATAAAAGAACTAAAAGTTCAACTTATGCTGTGTTTGTTGAGTAGTTTACTTGGTTGGGTGTTTCTCTTTTGGACCCAATGGTACAGGGTTCAATTCCCGAATCAGGATGTTTTTTTTTTTCTCATATTCTGCTTCCTTCTAGACCCTAGCTGTCCAGATCAGATAAACGGGAGACCATATTCATAGGCGTGTACTGCCTTTTTTTTTTTGGTGAACAAATAATGTGGACTCATAACTGGTAGGTGTTTTTGCGTTCTTGTCCCTTTTTAAACTTTTGCCTGCGTGAACCAGCTGCTGTTCTGTGTTCAGAGTCAGATGAACAGTGAGAACGAGTAGCTTAACAGGCAGAATTGACTAGAGTCAAACTGTGTCTACAAACTAGTGAACTGCTGAAAAAACCCTGTTTGCATTTTTGTATTTTTATCTGAGGATGATTAATCATGTTCTCTACCAGCCACTAGCTGTCATGCAGGAACTGATGTCAAAAAATAAATGCTTTATAATGATGGGCAAACACACAAAGTAAATGTGCACATTCACAGTATGAGCAGTACTTTGAAATGAGAACTAAATACTCACTGTGCATTGTGTTTGTGGAGTAATTCAGTTAGTTGGGTGCTTAATTTTCATACCCAATGGTAGGTACAGGGTTCAATTCCCATATGAGGATGTCCCCCCATATTCTGCTCCCTTCTGGACCCTAGCTATCTACCAGAACAAGGTAACATGAAAGTAGATGCACTGACTACCCCCTTTCATCCCATATCTCAGTCATTCAATTTAAGTTGAGAATGCTAACTTTCACTTGTTGGCTATACTAGTTGTAATATTACCGAGACTGAAGTCAAGCCAGAGTGTCATGGTTAAAAAGATGTTTATGGGAAAATTAAAATATTTGTTACAAAACACATATTGGGGTTGTTTGGCAGTGTAATCATGGTTTTGAAAGTACAAGTTAATTCACAGCGTGAATGTGCATACTAATGTCAATAGTACTTAGTAACAAGATAACTGAGAGATCCAATTTTATTTGCTAGCTTTGTAGCTCAGTTGGCAAGGTACATATTTGTGTATCCATTCCCATACATGGATATTTTTTGTTTAATATTCTTCTCCCTTCTAGCCCCTATCTTTCTGTCAAACCAGACATCTACTGTCAGGTCCTCTTTCTCTCTGCCTGAAATGTTCAAGCTATTGCTGACTAGTTACTGTTTGCAGTAGCCCCCCCTCCCCGGGCAATACATTACATGACTCCACCACCCTCCCAGTGAAGTAGTGTCTCTCTGTTTCCCCATCAGTCTCCCCTTGTCCAGCTTCACTGAGTGACCCCTGGTGGCCCCACCTCCCTCAGCTGACCCCCCCCCTTTAAGGCTTACCCTGTTTAATCCTTTGATATATTTGAACATACGAATCTGCCACCAGAAACAGACCACCCAGTCTATCTAAGTCTGCTGGAGTGTGCAGCCAGCACCCCATCATCCCATCTTCCCCAACCCCTGTCCCATGACCTCTTAAAGCTGTTATCATATTTACATGATACCACCCATTTTGGTAATGCATTCCATTTTGCTATCACAATCTCTGTGAAATAGTGTCTCCTCATTTCCCTCCTAAATATTCCCCCCTCTATTATTAGTCCATGCCTCCTGGTGTCCCTCCCCCTTCTTAGTTTAAAGACCCTGTCTGCCCCATCCTTATTAATTCCTTTCAGATACTTGATTGTCTCTATTATGACCCCCATCCTGTCCCTTCTATCCTCCAGGGTGTTCATATTCAGGTTTCCCAGCCTGCTGTCATAGTCTGTCCCCTCCATTCCACATATCATCTTTGTTGCCCTCCTCTGCACCTGACCCAGTAGCCTGATATCATGCTTCAGGTATGGCCTCCAAAACTGCACACATAGTACTCCAAATATGGCCTGACCAGCAACCTGTATAGGGGCAAGATCACCTCTCTTCTTCTGGATGAAAACCCCCCTCGCTATGCACCCCAGCATTTTGGTTGCTTTTGCAGCTGCTCTCCTGTACTGGGCAGTGTTGTTCATGGTCCCTGTTACCACTACCTATAGGTCCTTCTCCTCAGTGGTCCCCAGCTTCACCACACCCAGCCAGTATTCTCTCCTTGGGTTCTTCGCCCCGAAGTGCATAACCTTACACTTCTTTGCATTCAACCCCAGCTGCCACCTCTCTGACCACTCCTCTAGCTTGCTTAGGTCCCCCTGCAGCTGCTTCCATCCCTCCCCTCCATCCACCACTGCTCCCATTTTGGTGTCGTCTGTGAACAGACTTGCTTTGCTCACCACCCTGTGTGCAATGGCTGATATGAAGAGCCCAAATAATACTGGTCCCATATCTGAGCCCTGTGTCACCCTGCGTCACCCTGCTCATCACCATCCTTGGAGTTAAGAGCTCCCTTCCCACTACCATCTGTTGCAGCCTCACACTCAGCCAGCTTGTAATCCAGTTTGTCATTTTTGCCGCTACCCCTACACCAGTTAGCTTCCCCCCAAGTTGAACACGAGGCATCGAATCAAAGGCCTTGCTGAAGTACAAGTAAAGTATCCTCCTGTTCCTTCTCTCCTCCAGTGCATACAGGTTAAGCTCCTCCAGTCTTTCCTCATAGGGCCTTTTCCCTAGTCTCAGTATCATCCTGGTCGCCCTACTCTAGACCCTCTCCAGAAGAGCAATGTCTCTTTTTAAGTATGGATGCCAAAACTGCACGCATTCAAGGTGTGGTATAACAAGGCAATTGTACAGCGGAAGGAGCACTTCTTGACTCCTTTAGGTTATTCCCCTGGCTATGCATCCCAACATTTTATTTGCTTCAGCCACTGCCCTTCAACACTGTTCTGAGTTATTCATTTTGGCATCCACCATCACCCCAAGGTCCTTCTCCCCTCTAGAAATCTGTAGTGCCTCCCCCTACAAGGTGTATACATGAGCTGGGTTGTTAGCACCCTGTGTAGAACTCTGCGTCTCCCAGCATTAAACTTTAGCTTCCATGCTGTTGACCACCTCCCCATTGTCTTTAGGTCCTCCTGGAGAGCCAGCTTCCCTTCCTCCCCTTCCACCACTGCCCACAGCTTTAAATCATCAGCAAAGAGGCTCATCATGCTCCTGATACCGCTTATGATGTTTGAGATATATGCATTAAACAGGAGTGGGCCCAGTACTGACCCCTAAGGGCCCCCACTAATGACTCTCCTAAAGAATGAGAACTCTTCCCCACCATCACCTTCTGTACACGCCCCGCTAGCCAGTTATCTATCCACCTGGCCCTCTGCCCCCCCAACCCCATATCCTCCAACTTCCACAGTAGCCCAGGATATGGTATCGAGTCTAATGACCTGCTGAAGTCCAGAAAGAGGACATCCACTGGCCTGCCCTGATTCAGCACACTCATCACTCCTTAATAGAACTCTACCAGGTTGATCTGAAATTATCTGCCATTAACAGTGCCGTGCTGGTGATCATCTAGGTGACCCTGTGCCATCAGAATCCCCTCCAGCCTCTCCTTCAAGATGACCTCCATCACTTTGCCCACTACCAACATCAGGCTAACTGGCCTATGGTTTCCAGACTCCTCTCTCAAGTTGCCCTTGTGTATAGGCACAATATGGGCCATCCTGCAGTCATGGACACCCATCCCAACTGTCCAAGCTCATGCTATCCAGTTAGTCTTTGCTAAGTTACAGATGAAACATGCATCATAATGTCAGCATCACTTTCAAATAATAAACTAAAAGATGACTTTGTAGCTCAGTTGGATAGGTTCTTGTGTTTTGCCCTGTGGGTACAGTGTTC
This sequence comes from Neoceratodus forsteri, assembly GCA_016271365.2. Taxonomy (NCBI): domain Eukaryota; kingdom Metazoa; phylum Chordata; order Ceratodontiformes; family Ceratodontidae; genus Neoceratodus; species Neoceratodus forsteri. The sequence continues at coordinate 1,429,781,516 of CM057456.1, forward strand.
AATTCCTATGCATGAACATATAAATATATATATATATATATATATATATATATATATACACTCTGCTCCCTACCAACCCTTAGATGTCTGCCTTAAATAAATAACATCAAACAATGATGATAGTAGTCCCACTGACACCCCCCTCCATCCCCTCCCCAATGTTTAGTTTACACAAATAATTTGCGAAAGTAAAAAGTGCATTTGCGAAAGTGTCGAACTTTTTGTTAACTTTTCCCGTTGACTTATAATGGGAACTTGTTTTTTGAATAACTTTTGAACTGTTAAATATCTTTTCACAAAATCTTCAAAAGGCACATTGGGGATCCAGCTGCATTCCTGAAGTTTTGGACAGCCGCATAAAGCATGCGACCTGTAGAGCAGCTAAAGAATTCACCAAAGCTAGCGTGCGGCGTGCAGATCACGCTTAATAACTCTCCGCCATATATCCAACCAGTACAAAAGTTGGCAGATCCAAAGGTGTATGGTTCTTGATTGTGCATTCCAAATGTCAGGCAAATCCTTTGAACGGTGGCAGAGTTATTAAGGTGCAAAGTTTAAACCCTTTAACCTTAAAGGGCTCCTCAGCCTAACTATGGTAACATCGGTAACTCTGTTTTAATGCATCAGTTAGGTTGTTCACAGTGACAAAAGTGAGGAAATACGATGTTAGGGTTGGAACCCCCGTCCCTCAATGACATTGGGGTGTGCGTTGGGGTCATGAGCCTAACTCTCACCCCATTCCATGTAAAACAAGCTGAGGTGGTGAGTATGGGAGAACAGGGTGAGAGTTGGGACCGAAAACCTCAACACACACCCCAATGCCAGTTGGGGGTGGGTGGGAGAGGAAGGGGGGCTTTCAACCCTAACATCAAAGTTCCTCGCTTTTGTTGCTGTGGAACAACCCTAACTGATGCATTAAACAGAGTTTTTTGCCATGAATTTCTCTTCTTTTTGAGAATGCGGACTATAAATAGTGAATGGAATGTGTTGGTGGGAGCATGGGCCCTTCAGGCCCCATGCTCCCACCACGTGATTTTTTGTCACATAGTAACGGAAAGTGCAACGCAAACACAAGCACAAACGGTTACGCACATGGTGACGCAAACATAAATGGTAACGCAAATGGTAATAGAAACGCCAAGCACAAAGTGGCCTTCAAAGCAAACAGTGAAAAGCGGAGATGCAACGCAAAGTCGCGTGCAAGAGACAACTGTAACGCTCACCGTACTGCAATTGGAAACGCAAATGGTAATGGTAATAGCAACAATAATGCCAAAGAAAACCGGAACGCAAATGCAAGCGAGTACAGAAACGCAAACCATAATACGCATGGCCATGGTACCGCAATTGTAAATGCAAATGGTAACGGTAACAGCAACAATAATGCCAAGGGAAACAGAAACGCAAGCGTGTATGGAAAAGCAAACCATAACGCGCACGGTGATGGTACTGCAACTGTAAATGCAAATGAAACATAGAAACATAGAGGTTGATGGCAGATAAGGACCGCAAGGCCCATCCAGTCTGCCCATTTCTTTTTCTACCTTATAAATGTGCCATCGGCCTTTGCTCTGTCAGTGGCCTATCTATTCATACTCATCTGTATTGTTCCCTTATGCCTATCCCATGCCTGTTTGAAGCCCTACACTGTATTCATAGCCACCCCTTCCTGAGGTAGGCCGTTCCATGCATCCACCACTCTTTCTGTGAAAAAATGTCCTCACATTCCCCCTTAATCAGCCTCCCTCTAATCTCATGCTGTGTCCTCTTGTCCTGCTATTTTTCTTATATTTAAACATGTTAGACTCTTTCACCTTGTTAATGCCCTTAAGGTGTTTGAATGTTTCGATCATAACACCTCTCTCTCCCTCCTTTGCTCAAGGGTATACATATTGAGCTCTGTTAATCTGTCCTCATATGTTTTCTGATGCAGTCCCTGCACCATTTTGGTTGCCCTTCTCTGGACTGCCTCAATTTGGTTAATGTCCTTGTGAAGGTGTGGCCTCCAGTACTGCACGCAGTACTCCAGATGGGGCCTAGCCAGTGTCTTGTAAAGAGGAAATATTACCTCCCTCTTATGACTTGTGATACCCCTACTAATACACCCTAACATCCCCCTAGCCTTACCTACTGCTTTAGAGGTCTGCTTGGATGATTTCAGGTCATCGGTGATGATGATGCCCAAGTCTCTTTCTTCCTTCCTTTGTGACTGCCAGCAACTCCCCTCCCAGCCTATAGGTGGCTTCAGGGTTTCTCTTCCCTATGTGCATGATCTTGCACTTCTTTGCATTAAATCCCAGTTGCCACTCTTCTGACCACCGTAATAATAACACCAGAGGAAACAGAAACGCAAACGCAAGTGCGTACAGAAATACAAACCGTAATGTGCACGGTCACAGTACTGCAATTGTAAATGCAAATGGTAACAGTAAGAGCAACAATAACACCAAAGGAAACAGAAATGGAAACACAAACAGAAGCGTGTACGGAAATGCAAACCATAACGTACACGGTCAGGGTACCGCAATTGGAAATGCAAATGGTAATGGTAACAGTAACAATAACAACAAAGGAAACAGAAACGGAAACACAAATGCAAGCACATATGGAAACACAAACCATAATACACACGGTCAGGGTTCCGCAATTGGAAATGTAAATGGTAACAGTAACAGCAACAGCAACAGTAGCGCCAAAGGAAACGAAGCATAGCCGCAAGTAGTACAGAAGCATAAACTGTAACTCTGCATGGTCACAGTGACCACAATTGTAAATGCAAATGGAAACGGTAACAGCAACAGTAACACCAAAGGAAACAGAAATGCAAATGCAAGTGCATACAGAAACACAAATCATAATGCGCAGGGTCACGGTACCGCAATTGGAAACGCAAATGGTAATGGTAACAGCAACAGTAACGCCAAAGAAAACAGAAACGGAAATGCAAATGCAAGCACGTACAGAAACACAAACCGTAACACGCGTGGTCACTGTAACGCAATTGGAAATGCAAATGGTAACAGTAACAGCAACGATGATGCAAAATGAAAGACAAATGCAAAGCAAATGGAAGGGCCGCCACAAACACAAATGGTAATGTGCATGGTGACGCAAACTGAAATATAAACAGAAACAGTAGTGGAGACGTAAATGGTAACAGTAACACAAATGCAAGTGCAAACAAAAACGCAAAGGGTAATGCACATGGTGGCGTAGACGGGAACGCTATCGCAAATGGGCACGGAAATGCAAGTGGAAATGCTAAGTGTAACAGTAAATGGAGCGCACACCCTGGTTTTCCCCAACAGCTGCATAGAGAAACACAGTGACTACAAAGAATATATGCATAATAATGGGCCTCGGACCAGAAAATGAGCACTTTGAATACTAAATTGTTTATATCTCAGGAACCGTATGACGTAGAAAAAAAATTAAAATTTCATGATTCATGACTTTCCTGGCTAGTTTTGTACTTAGTCCCCTACTGGCGGGCTAAGCTTTCTTCCAACGAAAAGTCCGTATCTCGCACCATTTCTGAGATACGGGCCCCGAAAGGCACAGCGGATGCCACAATGTTAGTCTATGGGGAAAAAGCACCAACTTTGAAGTGCTGTAACTTTGCATCCCTGCAATATTTTTTCACCAAACCACCAAAAGGCACATCTGTGGAATATTGGCGTTCTTCCCTTCAAATTTCAGCCCAAAAGACCAAACCATTTTTTTGCAGCAGGGCGGCAAACAATTGCTGTTATTTTAGCCATTGTGTTGCAAAGTAGTGTCGTTATTTGCGACACTTTCGCAAAAAAAATCACGAACGTGTCGCAAGTGCAACACTACAGCTTACAAAAATTTGAAAAACATTTCTGGGGTCTTTAACCCCACAAAAAAGACATGGCTAGCGTCCTCAGGGCTCGACTAGGTGAACACAAAAAGAATTGTGTCCCTAGAGGGTCCCAAATTTAAATGCCAAGTATTTCTGTGACCAGTAACTAAAAAAAGAATGGCTGACTCACGACACTACAGGAGTCATTTGCAACACTAAAAACTGCATTTGCAACACTGCCAAACTTTTTGTTAACTTTTCCCATTGACTATAATGGGAAACTTGTTTTTGAATAACTTTTGAACCATTTAATATTTTTTCATGAAGTCTTCAAAAGCACATCAGAGACCCCAGCTGCATGTTCCTGAAGTTTTGGACCAGTCGCACAAACAGGTAATCCTCTGAAAAGGGCGCGAGCAGAATTCAGAAAAGGCGAAATGTGCTACAGAATGTTGCTTAATAACTCTGCAACCGTATATCTGACCAGAACAAAACTTGGCAGATTCCAAGATCTATACTACCACTCCTTGTCTGCCAAATTTCAGGCAAATCCATTGTACAGTGGCAAAGTTATTAAGGTGCAAAATTTCACCATTTAACCTTAAATGGGGTACTCAACTCTTAACTATTGTGGCACTACCGTGCCACTATCATATATATATATATATATATATCTAAATTACCTGTCCACTTGTAAAATTCAGGGAAGCCCCCAGTATAGCTGGCATTTTCAAATATGGCGCCGACGTCTGCTTCTGTTCTCTCTAGAATTAACGCGAGATGATGACGTATGGTATTTAGGCAACTGGTGGAAAAATAACAATCAGCATTTCATATTCATTGTTAAAAATAGTTCTGTACATAGGGCTACCAATAAGGCTAAGACAATGACGCGTCATCATCTTGCGTTAATACTAGCAAGAATGGAAGCGGACATTGGCGCCATACTTGAAAATGTCTACTACAGGAGGCTTTCCCAAATTTTACGAGGGGCCAGGTAATTTATATATATATTTTACAAGGTGACTGCAGGGGGGATTTGAACAGTGAAGCCCTGATCTGTGAAGTGGTCGGGGCTTCACTTTACATAGTAGTTCTTCTTTAAGTCAAGTGAGCTGTCAGATAGAAGCAGGAGCAAACAAAGAGTGAAATATTCTGGAGGACCAGGTAAGAGGGCAAGGCAATAATGATTGTCAGACTGACTAGTCCAGGTCAGAACAGTCACAGGAGTCGGACTAGGCGCTGTTCTACTCTGTATGTGTCTGTGTTCATCATCACTGTGCTGAATTTGGAGGGTAATAATCCTGGAATACTGGAAAATTTTACTCCATCCTATTTTCTGCTACTGCATCTATCTGACTGCTGTGCTGCAGCCTGCTGCTGCTGCTGCTGTTGAGTCTGTCTGAGACTGAGTGCCATGCCACCATCATCACCAGACATCATCATGCCATGAAAGCAGGCAAAAGGGAAGGAACAACCGAAAAACCAGGGGTGAGGATTCTCTCCATCACTCTGTCTAGTGTGTGGCTGCTGGTTATATATATATATATCATTATTATTCATTATATTACTGTTTGCTTACCTAGTAGCTAGCTGCTATAGTCACTGGGTGAGTGATCGGGTCAGCAGAGGCAGGGATAAAGTGACAGTTTAATTGAGACAGAGGGCACATTTGATTTGCATAATTGTTATGTCATGTGTTAACTACTTGTTAAATGTTAATATATAGTAAACTGTTTCTTTTCAGGTGGACGGGCTGTGAGGCCATTTATGCGAGCGGTTCCTGACCTCAACCCTGTTGGTAAGTGTGATGGCTTTCAGCTTATTATTAGTGCCCACTGCTCAGCTCACCGATTAATTGTGCCAGGACCAGGAGGTTAAACAGGTATTGAGGGCTTGTAAAACTGTGTCAGCCTAAGGTGGTCAGGTGGTCACTAACTGTGCCCGTGTGGGTTGGGCGACGGTGTGGTGGCTGCCTGTGGTCATATCAATATCAGTAGCCATGCCATTTGTAACTGTAAAGGGCAGGCGGCCACGTAAGCCTTAGTCTGTCATGCTCCCAAACAGGGCCGCAGTGTGGCATGATGTGTTGCTGTGTTCTCGGCCTCTGCCAGGGGCCAAGAACCCATCCTCCCTCCCAGCAGAAGTGGAGTGCTTGGGTAATGGCTGGACGCTCGAGCCATCACTTCATTCCTCTGTGTGCCCCTGGCTGCCCCAACCTGATCCAATCCATCTTCCCTGATGCTACTAGCATGTTTTGTGAAGAGATTATATGAATAGCGAGGGGGGTGGTGCACTCCTCCATAGATGTGAATGTGTCAGTTGGTGTCGGGGCTGTTTTTCAAAGATTTTACAAGGCCGTTTGGAATTGGAACAAATCATGGCCATTGGCCACCGTGGCTTAACTACCAAACTCCACTGACCTGACCACACTATCTGCATAATGACTTCACAAAAGTGCTACTATCATGGGTGTGGCTGATAGATAGATCATGGCACAGCGCTACCATGATGTAAGTGAAATGGAACATTGTGACTCAGATCCATCTGGGTAGCCTAATTATGAGCCCATCCCTTTTGATGTGGGGGGGGGGCTACTGAAACCAAATATATGTAAAGATTAGAACTGGATGAATGTGACTTCTGCACATGAAAGGGTTCGTCTTGCTTCTTGTGGTAGTGAGGGAACAGTGAGCGAACCACCAGACCACTAGGTCTGTTGTTGTTCTATAGTCATACTCCTTTTTACACTATGATGTATGGCCTGATCACAATGATATTGGCATCAGGGCACACGAATTCTTCCTGTCAGCATTTTCAATACTCTATCACTGCTGAATGTGTGGAATGATGCATTTTCTGATTAAGAGGCAGCATTCAGAAACTTGGTGGAAGAAGGCTTTTATTAGGAATCCCCCTCTTAAAGAGGATAATATTAGAAAAGTCCCATTAACATCTTTCTCCCCTGCTTGTTCCTCCATGACAAGGCACAGCGTGCAGTCTGCAGGGTGAACGGGGTTGGTCATGCTGCTATGCCCATATCAGAGAATTGATGTAGCTGGCTCAGAGTCAGAGACCCAAAGAAGCAAATGCCTAGATCATCATCAGTGGTACAGGGTTTGCGGTGTCCGTAAAGAACATACTAGTTAACATGGTGATGTCATACCTATGGCATAACACGGGTGTAATGTGCTTGATTTTAGTTACTAATTCATAAGGGGCCAGGGCTCCAAAATGTCTGCTGCACACATTTATAAATTTATAAAAAAAATATGTAGACCTGTAGTGCAGCAATTGCAAATGAAGTAATGAAACGCATATTTCATTTTTTGCAGACCAGCAGAAAGATCAAAGTTGTTAACCACCGAACCAGTCAAGTAAGTGATCAAAAACTGTCTTCAATCAAGGTCATCTTCCAAGAGAGCCCCTTCCTTCCATGGTTTCATCAGAATCAACCAGTGACTGAAGATCCAGAAATCTTACTCTGGCGGACGCCTGTCTGCAGAACATGATGCAGCCTTCAACTAAGTGACCGATTAATGAATAAAAGAATCTATATTAAGGCATTTTTTTTCACGTTAATTTTTGCAGGGTGATGGTGGTCTGGATAATGTTTCCGTTCACTGTTGTACATGTTCAAAAAGATGAAATACAGTACTAGTGACTGCCTGAGACTTCAGTGACTCGCTAACATCCCTGTATAACATTTCTGTATTTCTGGTATTGTTTGTGATTAATGCTTTTGAGGTTTTATGACAAGTTCTAATTACGATTAGGACAGGATACTACTCGCTTTTGAAGTGAATGTTTTACATTTAGTAATAGCAAGTAAGTTGGCTTTAAATTTATCAAGTAAGCAGCTATATAGCACAGCCCACTGGCTGAGCGTGTACTGCAAGTCTTGCTAACACTAGATTGTGTAATTAAAGCTAAAGGTAAGCCACCAAGTGTAAAGTACAACTACAGTTTTTACAGGTTTAAGCTTTCTACATCTACCAAAACTAGGTTGTTACACACCACTCAGAGTTGTAGTAACAGATTTGCAATCTGAATTTTTGCCGTTCCTTTTTCAGTTCTTCTCTTATTACCCGTGTTACATTGACAGGCTGCTATTAGTGAAGTAGTAGCAGAATTAATTCAAGGAAACTACTCATCGCACTTATTAAGTACAACTCTTCTTCACACTAGTGTATGTGTACAACTGATGTGCTTCATCTTAAGCATAAGACACACTTTGAGAGTTAGTTCTCTTCTCCTCCTCCTCTTTGGTCTAAAATTTCCAGCTCGGTTCTCCTGATCCATGCACTGTGTGGCATCTTAATCACAGTGTGACTGAAGTTTGTTTCATAGTTATATCTTCAATTAGACCAATCTAATTGGCAGCAGTCTTACTTCATATTGATCCTCATTGAGCTAGTCTGCCAGCCTCTCTGAATAAGGTAAAACAAATGGCGACGTCCAGCGTTGAAGAAAAAGATACATTACAAGGAAAAGATGATGAAGTAATATTGTATTTGGAAGAAGTGATGGAAGCAGACAAATCGACAGAAATAACACCTCTTGATGAGCACCTCCACAGTCAACCTCTTCCTCATTCAGATCCCATATGTGGTGCTCCAAATTTAAAAAGAAAACATCACAGCCAGCAACAACAACAAGCTAAAGATACATTGCCATGCACAATTTCTAAAGAAGGTTCAGTTGCTGTATGCAGTGGCACATCACATTCCCAAAATGATAGCCAGAATGACATGACATGACCACTTTACTGTACCCACCAGCAAAGAAGGTCAAATCATCTGTGTGGTTGTATTTTAGGTATGCAAAAAAAGACGGAATAGTCCAGGAAGACGGGAGACCAATTTGCAGGACTTACAGAGTCCACATTTCTGCAAAGAGTGGTAATACATCCAACGTGTTCACTCACCTCAGGGATCATCATCCTGCTTTACATTCTGAGGCCAGCTTGACAATAAGATGGTAAGGAAAGATACAATAGTGTGCTCTAATGATATTTATATGTAATGCTGTATTATTTATCTTACAATCATTCTAGGGTTTTCTTTAAATTGCTTTTGTCAAATGATCAAATTTTTTCCTGTTAAAAATCAACTTCTTACCTACTCCATGGGTCACCAAACAAGGTTGCTAAAGTCAACCTGTCCATAACATTTGTAACAGTCACTGCAGTGCCTGTATTTATCCGTTTTATATCTTATTTCATTTTGCACTACAAAAGCAACAGCTAGCAGTGAGCACATTCATTTACTATTTCATGCAATTGAATACACCACTGTGCTATGACATCCTGCAAGAGAGAACGCGAGGGTGTATTCTCATTGAAGTGAATGTGGCTCGATCAGTGATGTTGTGTATTACAATTACAACACCATATGGCCAGTCTGATGTTCATGAAGGACACTGCTCTACAAACTAGGCCCTTGTTGGTGGAGTGAAGTGCGATCCACTAAATTAATCTCAGACTGGAACCACATTCACTTCAATAGGAATAGCCCCCGCATTCTCCCTTGCAGGATGTCATAGCGTGGTGACATATTAAATTGCAGAGAAAGTAAATAAATGTACCCACTGCTGGTGCTGAATGGTGTTTTTTTTTTCATCAAAAATGCGATCTGAAATTTTTACGTACAGTCACTGCATTAAACATTACACATGAGTCAGACTCAGGATTACTTCCGCAAGAACGCAACCTTTGTGTATCAGTCTGTTAAGTTGATTCCTATAGAAAGAATGTGACAGAATCACTTTAAATAAAATTTCTTGGTATGGTATCATCACACAGTGTCTAATATGTAGTGTGTCACTGTGTGTGTTGTGGGGGGGGTGAGAAGGGCATTATCTCTGAGACATCATGTTTCTAATGGTGAATAATGCAGTCCCTGAATAATTGGCCATTGGAATATCTGGTATGGTATTTTCTACCCCAAAACAGAAGATAGTACATTTGTGTACTTTCTTCTCATGTAAGTATTAAATACACCCCTGTGCTATGACATCATGCAAGGGAGAGCACGAGATGTATTCTCATTGAAGTGAATGAGGCTTGCTCGATGTTGCATGGTACAACATGTAATGGACAGTCTGACTACAAGTGAAGTCCGTACAAGACTTGGCACCATGGCTGTGCATACATATTTTCATTCTAGTTTGCATTCCTCAGCTCTTTCTTTGTGTAATTGGGTAACCTCAGCCTGCTTCTCCAGAGTCCAGTTACTATGAATGTATGCTTGTGGGACCTTTCTTTCTGTTCATTATTTGGTGGCAAACGAATGTACTTCCTCAAACATACACTCAACAATTCTGTAGTGGCAGCAAACCACCAGGTTACCAACATAAATTGAGTTAGTTAAAGTCCTGAAGCACCCATAACATCGAACAAAATGTATACTGACCAGGAACACGTCCAATAAGGTCAAATTTAATTGAATACTGATAGTGCAATAACCGGCATAAATTAAAAACTATAATAATAGTGAAGAAAGTAAGTCAGAGTATAATGTCAGTCACTCAAAGAAACAGGAAAACCTCACAGGCTCAGTGCTGACTGGACCAGGCATGGTGAATAAGCTGAGCATGGACGCACGCAGCTTAAAACATCAAAAACACCTGAATAGAGTAGCACTCCAGTCCAGAAGTGTGGAGGGCCACAGAAGGTGAAAGAATTCCAGTAACACAGTTTGTAGAATTTTGAAACTTGATTGCAGCACAAAAATGGGTATGACCAACACAGATCCACTGTTAGAGGCTAAACAACAGCGAGGTACGACCATTGCATTGTACCTGCAGCATCTGTGCTTAGCTCATATGAGGGTTCGTCCGGAGGAGGCTCTGACACAGCCTCATGCTGCAAGGTGCAGATGCTGTCAATGCTAGGCAATGAAAGTCGTACCTACATGTATTAAACCTCTGACGAATCAGATCTGTAATCCATTTGGTGCTAGCAATCAAATTCAAACCTAACTAATTATGAAATCACTTCTGACCTCCCTCTACACATCTGGACTGGAGTGCTATTCTTCAGGTATTTTGATGTCATGTAAGTCAGGTCATCATGGCCAGCCTTTATCCAGTACTGTGTTCAGCTCCAGTCCCAACAGTACAGTCTACGCCCGGCCTGCCCACACCACCTAATATTTTGGTTCTCCCCACACAGACTACGGTCCCCCAGACTAATCTGGCATTTCATGATGGTCACCTGTCTTAAGTATATGGATGGCCTACATCCAATACTGTGTTTTTGGCAGCTCCAGTCCCAAAGGTACGGTCTACACCCAGCCTTCCCACACCACCTTATATTTTGGTTCTCCCCACACGGCCTACAGTACCCCCACTAATTTGGCATTTCATGATGGTCACCTGTCTTAAGTTTATGGATGGCCTTCATCCAATACTGTGTTTCTGGCAGCTCCAGTCCCAACGGTACGGTCTATACCTGGCCTGCCCACACCACCTTATATTTTGGTTCTCCCCACACAGACAACAGTCCCCTAGACTAATTTGGCATTTCATGATGGTCACCTGTCTTACATTTATGGATGGCCTTCATACAATACTGTGTTTCAGGTTCAGCTCCCAACGGTATTGTTCCCGCCCGGCCTATGTCAGTGTATCATATTTTTCAAGGTGTCTGTCGTAACTGGCAACCTTTGGGGTCATACTTCTCCTGTCCTGGAGCCATCCACATAAAGAGGACAGGGAGCACGCTACTTGGTTTAGTATTTACTCACTCGAGTGGCTTGACCCTCCCCCATGTTAAGTCAAAAAGTACAATTGTGTGGTGGTGTGCTATCTGACTGAACATAGCAACGTAAGTCACCGCAGGGACTGAAGCACAAAGCACAGCCTGAAACATGAAAATACACAAGAAGAAAGATGATGCCTTAATTAAAAAGAAAAAAAAAAGTAGTACGCAGTTGCAGATAAAGTGCGTGATAGTTATTTCAATGTGGGTATTGTAATTTGCTAATTTAGATTGATGTTATATAGGTAAATGTTACATTTTATTGTAATTAATTCATTTCAGAGTCAGTGTCAGAAAGGCATTAAAGGCAAGACATCATTATTATCCGTAATGAGCTCACCAGATCACGAAAGAAAAAAGTGTAGCATTCAGCCATCAATTTTGATGGCATTAGAAAGGGGATGGAAATTTGAACCAGCTTCACTGTAGGCACAGGAGTTAAACTCAGCTGTACCATCTTTTATTGCAAAGGACATGTAACCATTCCAAACTGTAGATAGCCCTAGTTTCCGTAATCTAGTAGAGAAACTACTTCCCAGAAACTCAATGCCTGGTAGGTCCTATTTCTCTGCTAAAGAAATACTGAGAATGTACAATCTGGAGAGAAAACGGGTGGAGGCTTCATAGGCTGGGGCATGGTGGTTTGTTGCTACAACTGATTTGTGGACCAGCAGTGGAGGAAGTGGTGAGCCTTACATGAGTCCAACAGTACATTACATAACAAACGAATGGGAGCTAAAGACAAACTGCCTAGAGACTATTTCTCCCAGATGACCATACAGCACAGAATATTGCTGAATCTTTTCAGGAGTTTCTTGAGGAATGGGCACTAAAGGTTGAAAATATGTCTGCAATTACCACAAACAATGGAAGCAATGTTAAAAAGGCATTCAGAGATGTGATGAAAGTTAACTGGTTTCACTGCTTTGAGCACAATCTTAATTTGGCAACTGGAAAAGCATTAAAGATAAAGTTGAGAGTGTACTTAGAGCATGTCGACATCTGGTGCAAGGGTTCACTTGCAGCTGGAAGAAAAGGAGAGAGCTAAAGAAAAAACAAGCAGAACTAAATGTGCCACAATATTCTCTTGTTCATGATGTAGTTACAAGATGGCGTTCCACATATGCCATGGTGGCCAGGTTAATAGAGCAGCAGCAGGCTGTGTGTGCAGTGTTGGTTTCAGACCGAAATACAAGGCATTTGATGCCAAAGGACTCGGAAGTAAGTGTGCTTGAGGACATCAATCAAATAGTGGGGCCTTTGAATACGTTCACTGACTCTTTAGCAGCAGAGCAATATGTGACAATGTCGGCACCGAAACCGTTTCTGCATTACTTAAAATCAGAAGTCTTAAGCTCAAAGGCAATAGATGGATCACTGGGAAAGCAAATAAGGAAAGTGATATATGATGACCTATTCACAAGGTATGAATAATTCGATCAAATTGAATGCACGCTCAAAACTGCATGTTTTACTGATCCATGATTCAAAGCTAATTTTACAGAGGATGCAGAGTCGGTTATATACATGGTAGTACAAGAAGCAGTCCACCTTGGTATTGTGCCAGAACCACCAACACAAACACACAGTCTGCTGCTGCTGCCTGGCCATGAATGTGGAGGAACAACATGACCAAATGATACTGCTGCTGCTGCTACTATGCTACCTGCAACATCTGCTTCCATGGATGATGACGATGATGACCAGATGTCAAATGACCATGAGCATGTGGCAGAAGACTTTTTGTCCCAATTCTCTGGTGGTATCACAAACAATGTGCATCATTCATCATCACAGCACAGACTGTCAGAAAGTTCTTCATGCCCTGGGATTTCCGGGTTATTGAAACACATCACTGAAATACAAAGAATTAAGGTTGAAGGACCAAGGGAAGAAGAAATTCCACTAGAGAGTAAAGTGAGAAATGAGATTACTCATTTCATGGCCCTGCTGCATCTGAATACAGATTTGGATCCTCTTCTGTGGTGAAAAGGCCATGAAGTAGAGCTACCATTTTTAGCCAATGTGGCTCGCAAAATGTTATGCATTCCAGAAACAAGTGTGCCATCAGAAAGAGTATTTAGCGTTAGTGGTCTGGTCCTAACGCCAATGAAGTCTGGACTAACACCAGAGCATGTAAACATGCTTGTGTTTCTGAACAAAAATTTGAAGTGATTTTTAAGAAGCCAAGGCAGTTCATGCACCACCTTCCAAAGAGAATACCACCAGTGGAGGAAGACAAAGTGTATGGATGGAGTCATCTTCACTTCATTCACTTTCGGACAACATAACAGACTATCAAGAAGAATAACTTAATGGAGGAAAAGGAAAAGGAGAAGGAGGGGTTCACTCTTTCATTATAGTTTATTTATTTTTTCTTTATTGATATTTGGAAATAACCTTTGAGTCAAGGCTCTTTTACAAAGGCTCCACATCATGTGAACAGAGTACAGACATTCAATCAAAAAGGTTACAGAGTTTTTGGACATTTGAGACACTATACAACACAACTATCAGGAAAGGTTACAGAGTTCCTTAGACATTTGAGACACTATACAACACAACTATCAGGAAAGGTTACAGAGTTCCTTAGACATGTGAGACACTATACAACACAACTATCAGGAAAGGTTACAGAGTTTTTTAGACATTTGAGACAGTATACAACACAACTATCAGGAAAGGTTACAGAGTTTCTTAGACATTTGAGACACTATACAACACAACTATCAGGAAAGGTTACAGAGTTCCTTAGACATTTGAGACGCTATACAACACAACGATCAGGAAAGGTTACAGAGTTCCTTAGACATTTGAGACACTATACAACACAACTATCAGGAAAGGTTACAGAGTTCCTTAGACATTTGAGACACTATACAACACAACGATCAGGAAAGGTTACAGAGTTCCTTAGACATTTGAAACACTACACAACACAACGATCAGGAAAGGTTACAAAGTTCCTTAGACATTTGAAACACTATACAACACAACGATCAGGAAAGGTTACTGAGTTCCTTAGACATTTGAAACACTATGCAGCACATGGACATTATCTTGAGCTGCTACAGGTACTGGTAAAGTGCAGGGGTACTAGAGGTTAGGCAGAGGGTCAATCAGGACCGGATTAGGGTGGGGGGGCCTCTAGTAAAGTGGGCACTGAAGCAGGAGCTGAGGCCAGGAAGGTGAAGTCCCATCCTAGTGTGGGGGGGAAGGGATTATATTAACTGTGCACACAGACTGCAGTCTTAGCAAACATATCACACAACTCTTGATAGAAATAACAACTTTATTGAATTTTGAAATACTTATGCATTAACTTCAAGTTCTAACACTAAAATCCAAATCACATTCAACAAGAATGGTACAAATGCTAGCATCTACTCATTATTACTACTAAGATACTAGCAGTATAAGTTAACTACAGTCTCAAAAACATAGCTAATATGGTAGTACTACTAATATATAACATATCACTTCTTTCCTCTCCTGAGGAATATGTCTTAGGCATGTCTGAGCTGATGAACAATAAAAAAAAAAATGTTGCCAGACTGCAATACTTATAAAGTGCTACACAGAGAGTAGACACCTTGTTCACTGCTGTTCCATCCATCTCCTTGCTGGAAGATGCAACCGTTTCTTAATGTCTCCCTCTATTCTGCATTGATTCTGAACAGAATGTCAGTCAGAGTGGCACCAAGGTATTCTGACACTGGTTATTCCTTCATTGTGTGTGTGTGTGTGTGCGCGCGCTGCGCTAGATCCTCTCTGCCTGGGACTTCTATGAACTCTTTATTTAACTCTTTATTCTTCCTGTTGTCTTGAAACTCATCTGCTAAGCTTAGTTCAAGTCCAGTGGCACCATCTGTGAATTCTGGAATACAGCAATAAACTAATGTGTTAGGCTCAAAGTTCAATTAAATGTTTTGTGATGCTGTAAGGGAACTTTTTTTTTTTCATTTGTTTAACCAGGAGTAGCATACTAAGCTGAAAGCTTTTTTTACAGGTGTGACCTGGGAGCACAGGGAAGTTAAGTGATTTGCTCAGGGTCACACAGTATGCAAGTGGAAGCTGTGGGATTCAAACCCAGGTCTAGTCTGCTGGATGTCACCAGATTTGCAGCTCAGAGCCTTAAACCACTGCGCTATACTGCCTCTCAACTAGAGAAGAAACATTGTCTTTCATTATATGCTGTACCTGTATCCATGATCTGGTTTAACACACTAAACATAGTGATTACACAACTGATTTACTAAACATGCGTGGTACAATAAAACATACAAGAATACCATCCAGGCACCAACCAGTCATAAATTCACTGATTTAAAGGAGATGTACTGGTTTGTTTGAAGTTCAAGCACAAATTCACTGATTTAAAGGAGATGTACTGGTTTGTTTGAAGTTCAAGCACAGTGGCTTCACATTATAAAGATCCACCCTGCAAGTAGGCACCATATTAAATTACACCTTTAGTAACAGTAACACTGACTGTAATGCTCGTAAAAATTAGTTAAGCCACCAGTGCAGCCATCATTTTAAAACATGATCCATCAAATCCAGCGCAGTCATGATCTCACCAGTTATAATTACAGATGCCGCCCAGCCCACCCCACTCACTGACCCTTCCTTACGGTTGCCCTTATGTACGGAACGGAAGTACACTACATCTCCTCCAACTCCAATGCCCATTGGTATTTACACACAATTTGCCCAAATGATGACAACATATACATATTGTGTGTGCTCTAAGCAAGGGCCAGTGTGTAGTGTCAGTGAAGCATCACATATCAAGCATGTAATTGACCACAAGTTCATGACTGGGAAGGAGCACCATGTTTGAAAATGCTGTCTGCACCAGGGGGAAGGTGGGGGCTTAAATAATCTTTACAACCAATAAGGTAAGTAAAGACTTATGTAATAGGGTGCTTGGAGGGGGGATCTATGGAGGTATAACCATCAATCTGTGCAGCAGAAGGGGCTTATAACAAGCCAGTACTTCTACTTTCAAGGCTACTGACAGAATAAAGAGTACACAACCACTTGAAAAGTTTTTGTACACAAAAGCTGGCCCAAGTACATTTACTAACCGATGCTGTCGGATGGAAACCAAGATGGCCGCACGCTATGCCGTTGAGGAGAAACTGCAGGAGCAGAAGCAGTGAGATGCTTTTCATTTTTTTAGTACGGGTATACCACCGTTGCCACATATGTCTGCTTTTTTAAACGCACTGCACTTTCCGGACTTTCTTGTTTTGCCCTTGGTTCCTGGTGTCTGTTTCTGTCTTCTTTGCTTGTCTTCTTGCAGCCTTCTGAGTGGAGTCCCAGTGGTGGAGGGGCCGCTAGCAGTGACTGAGACCAAGCCACCCTACTGAGGGTTGGAGAGATGGAGGACACCTAGACCGCTTACTTCTATGCTTACTTTTCCCTCCCAGTCACTGTCACTGTGTTACTCTTGCCATTGCTGCCTGTGCCATTGGATCTGGAGAGGTATTGCACCTGAGCCAAGGACTGAATGTGGCTGGAGAGTAAAAAAAAAATGGAGGACAGTGACTCTTAGTGTGTTCCCAGAACCCGAGAGAGCTCTTTCTGTGAGAATACTGACATCTGACCGACAGGATTGCTGTGCTATAAAAAGGGGAGTTTTTTTGTTCTTTCCTTTTTTTTTGTATTTTGGAAATAGAGAAATTACTCAAGCTGTAGGTCTTTGGTTAGATAGTCCTGACTAGTTTTATTAGTGGGGGTTCTTTTTTATATAGATTTCTAGATTTTCTCTAGATTTTCTTCTTTTTTTAGCATAAGGAGTGTATCTAGCTCTAGACTGGTTCACCCTATCAGGTGATCACCCGTGATTACCCATTTATAGCCCATGCACAGTATCTTGTTCTCAGATCACCAGTTTTGCCGAAGGTGAGCAGCATGATACGGAGCTAGAACCGGATGCTAGATGCCTCTTTACCCTAAATTTTACCTAAGGCACATTTTCTTTTAGCACTTAAGCACTTTAAAGTCTGCTTTCAAGACTTTTTGTCTGGGCTAGCCTGACCTTGTGACTTGGTGTCGGGGTTTAGTTGGTTTAACAGTGTTTGCCCCATTGAGCTGTTGGTCCGCTGCTGGTAATTAACCTGGGAGTTCCCTGAATGAGACAGCGTGGATAGCCAATCAGCAGCAGTAAAGCAGTAATAACGTCACTAGAACAACATCCAAGGCTTTGTGCTTGAGTGAACATGGAGGATTTGTAAGTTTTATTTTTATCTGTTCAAGCAATTGATAGTTTCTTGGCGAGCGGGTAGGTGAATGAAGTTTTTTGAGTGCAGACCAAGTATTATCATGCCTGAAGTTTTTGGCTTATTTTGGCTCACTGGCACCTTTAATCTAAGCATTCTATCTTAGCTTAAGTAATTTATTCTGGCACATAATTTATCTCTTTTTACGCTCCCTGGCAATGTTGTACTGAGTCTGTTTCTTTGTCTTGCAGATTTCCTGACCAAGAATACTGGTATCACCATCAGAGAGCTTGGAGCCTCACTGCCATCTTTAAATATCATAGAAAAGACCCAAGGTGACAAGCACAGCCTGCTGATTTTGGACTGATCTCCAAGTGGGAAAGTAGAACTGACCTGAATCGATTGACTTGGGCCTTAACTTTTATGACCTTACTACCTGTCCACACAAGAAACTTGAGAATTTTAAGGGAAAAAAAAAACAAGATACAATTGAAGGTGCTGGCGGACTGATAGTCTGAGCTGTTAGCTGATAGCCTGGAATTTTAACACCATAACATCTACATCGTACCTCTGAACATAGTGACTAGAGTGAACAGTCTGTAGGCTCTGCAGAGTGTCTTCCCCAAAGTTTTCCTTAAAAATACTGAATATTGATTCTCTCAGCCACCTATTTAAGTGAATTTTACGGACTTGATAGTTATAATAATAATAATAATACATTTTATTTCTAAAGCTCCCTTCAAACTTTCAAGGTGCTGTACAAAACAAGTAATACAAATTAGACATTATAATTCAATATAAAACACAGATAAAACTACAATCTCATCAACAACTTGAACACAGTCAATACTCCAAGAAGGCAATTTGATAAAAATGAGTTTTTAAACCCCTCTTAAATTCCTCCACGGAGGTGTACTGCCGTAACCGACGGGGTTGAGAATTCCAAAGAGTGGGAGCAGCATAAGAAAAAGCTCTGCAACCAGATGAATTTAGACTCACTCTTAGAATCTCTAGCAACCCCTCGTTGGCCGAGCGGAGCAATCGGCCAGGGCAGTAAAGAGCCAGAAGATCTTTCAGATAGGCTGGACCCTGATCATGTAGGGCTTTGAAAGTCAGTAAACAGACTTTAAAGGTGATAAAGATTGTTATTTTACCTGTCTATGTACTGAATATTGTGTACTGTTTAGTAACCTGCTCTAACTTGCCCCACTTAGGATCTGGGTTTAACTTATTTATCCTCGTCTGACCATATTTGATCTGCCTTGTATTACAGGTTGCCACCTTTTCATTTAATTCATCTAATTTATTCAACTTCACTGTGTGCACAAGAGAAGTACTGGGGGGGGGGCCAGCTCAAATTCAGTGCTAATAATAAAATGGTCAACACAAGATTACAGAGGGCCTTAAACCCTGACCTCTCTCCACTAGAACAGGTACTGTTACATAGCGAAAAAGGAACAATTGGCAAAAGACAAACCAAGATAACTGATCATATGCCTATTATGGCTGACGGTTCAAGTAAGACCTCTGTGCCGTGAGTGGCTGAATCAGTTTTCACTACTTTGAAGGAGTCAGACACTACAGGAATTATTAATGTCACTGATGATGGGAGAAGTGTGGTAGGAAATAGCATACTGGAGACCTGTAGTTCCTAAAGTGATATTACACAGGGTCTTGAGAAAACCCCAGAATTGTGGCAAGTAGAAAATGACCCTAAGGGAAACAATTGTAGCCCAGTGAATAATTCTACTGTTAATAACACAATTGCTAGTATACTACAGTACTTACAGGTTACCATAGAAGGAATGAAATCATGTGAAAGGTGCTTTAAAGGGACACAATCTGGCTTGAGTTCTTGCAATAACAGCATACAGAGGTGTAGTGTTAAGGAAGACTGCCTACAGGAAGGTGATAGGCACCCCACTTATATATCTGACAACTTGAGTGAGGAGACAATGGCCCTTCTTAGGGACCCTTATTATGCAACTATTATGTTAATGGACCAGTTAGTTATTAACAGAGAACTTATGGAAAACTTGAGAGTGGATATTGCCTGTAACAAAGCTAAAATTCATGATATTATAGTTAGACTCCCTAATGTGGACCTTTATAAAGATCATACAGAAACCCAGCTAGAACTACCCTCAATAATTAATAGCCAGGATTTAAGACCCGACTTTAGCTGTATAGAAATCCCTGGAAGTCATGTTATTGCAGGGAAAGAGGTTAGATAGAGAATACAAGGAAAAATGGGAAAACGAACAAGAAGGAGGAAAAGAAACAAACAGGGGATAATCATAAGTTCACAGGAGAAAACAGAATACCCCCAGTCTCAGTCCCAGTCTCAGTCCCAGTCTCAATCTCAGTCTCAGCTGTCCAATACAAAAAAAGACTGGCAGGGAATCAAAGATACATTTAGCTCTCAGGATAAGAAGAAGGAATTAGAGGGAACTATCTGGAAAGTTATATAAGGAAGTCTTAGTAAAGAAAACTGAAAGTAGATTGGAAGTAGAGAGTAAATTATGTACTCAGGGTAACATGGCCATACATTTGAGGCAGCTAGAAAAAGAACTAGCTCTTCTAAATCAACAACCGGGGGATTGCCATCTAACGAAAGGCTTTTGGAAGAAGAAAGGGATGAGATGTCCCTCCAGCTACAAGGGGGGGAGGAGGGAATAGTAAATTCCACAGGGCAGAGAGAAAGCCCATTAAGACCAAACATGAAACCCTTTAAGAAGCACCTCCCACCCCCCAAGGTACAAGAAATTGGTCATTTGGATAAACCCTTGATTAGATTATTGGGCCCATCTAATTGGGGTAATTTTGACTTATCTGAACTGAAATTTCAGACAGTAAATTATCTTAAAGAAAAAGTAAGATTAGAAATTGAGCTAGAAGATGTGATTGAAGTTATTCATACCCCATTAGTGGAGGCTACTATGTGTGATCTGATAGTATCCTCACCACGTGTGGCAAACTGTATCTGGGTTAGTAGTGAGCTGCTGAAAGTACATGGTATCATTCTGACTTATCCAAACAGGGAATGATTTAACTCTAGATGTAATACAAACCAGAAAGGGAAAGATAAGAACCAGCCACAATCATGTATTAGTTTATTTGGCATGGAAATCACGAAAAATGAAACAAGATCTAAGCTAACAAACACAATCAAAGATGTATTGTTCAACTTTATGAGAATTCCTTTTGCTGATGGAGAAGAGACCATCGCTTATAGATGCGATGGAGGTACCCATACAGTGATGAAAGTGAACAGGAACGCACAGGAACTCAGTTCCTGTACCTTTTTTGCAGCAGGAACAGAGTTTCTGTACTTCTTCCCACTGACACTGGAACTGAAATTCTTAAACCAGCAACATATTGACAGTTTCTGGTCCTGTGACCTGAAATCAGGGTTTCCATAACAACATTTGACTTGTACAACAGTGCTATTTTGCTAGAAATAATCAATATCTCTAACTGAATCTACTAGTGTCTAAACAGATAGACATGTCTTCACACAGCAATTGCTCATAGTGAGGATCTTCATTCTGTATTTCATTTTTGCCAGTACCTGAGCTCCTGTACTTCTTGTCTACCACTTGCACCACTGTACCCATATAGACATTCATGTCCCTACTAGGCAACTGGCTGACCTAATTCTTGAAAAAAGCATTGGGCTAGATGCATTAGGAATTAATATATGTGATGGAGAAGAACTGACTATTGTACAAAGCAATGGAAAAGACCCTCATTTTCTGGCCAATACTGATCTTCCTTTGAGTAACAGATTATCGCCCCTTTTAGGATATAGGAGTGATTGACATGGGATGTTCAATTATTCTAGTACAGGTCCAGAGAATATTTTCTTATTTTCATGGAATATTGTAGGCTGAAATGCCAAAATTGGTGACATGGAGTGGAGAACTTATCCAATGGACTTTGATTTATCAAGCCTTCAGAAAACATGGCATAAGGAGATGGATTTAATTAGTTTAAATGGTTATGACTGTTTTCAGTCACCAGTGGAAGAAATTGTCTGGGGCTGGTAGATACTCTGGTGCACTGATTGTACTGGGGTCACCTGACTGTGATGACACCCCTAGTTTTCCTATATGAACTCACCACCAGGGGCTGAGTGGTGTGGGACAGTAGTCGACTGACCACAGTAAGAGAAGGACTTAAGTGTGAGAGCTTACACACTGTTCATGTTTTCAGAGTTCAAGGAAAGTTTCAGGAGTTCTTGAGAAGAAAGTATTTCCTGTATGCTGTGGTGTGAAGGACTAACACCATTTTCCTTTTTGCATATATTTTTTTATTTTCTTTATTACTTTGTAAATGTCAAAATAAACTGTCAATATGCAAGTTTTTACTTTTTTATGCACTTTATTTACTGCCTACTGTGTCTGTTACTATACCCATGCTACTACATTGATTAACATACAATTAACACAACCACTGGTCATGCCTTATTGCTTTAGTGTATCCATCCAACCACCCCATCACACCACACATCCCAGCAATTAGCCGCCTTCTAGAACATCATAAATTAACTGGTAAAGCACCAATACACAGATGTGCACAATGTGAATTAAGAGAAAGGAAAAGCAGACACATAATAACAAATACGTAAATGTTCAGAATTGGGGTACACTTTCTTCAGAATATTCATCTGTCTCATGAAATAAAACACAGACCCAGAACTAATTGAACTTCAGATGATGAGAATTATTTTACAAATTACAAGACCAACTGACAATATGGAGGGCAGGTGGGTTTTAAAGGAGAAGACTCTTGTACTCATTGGCTTCCACTTGAATTCCTGGACAGCATATGTTGTGCAGCTTCATTGCACGATTCAAATGAGGCATTGCACGGTGAAAATGGATGTTTTTTAAGTGTTTTTTCGGCAGAATAAAATTTTAAAAAGATATTCCTCTATTTTAGGTACTTGTGCTCCCAAAATTGAACGTCATCACTGCAACGCCTGACTCCTGTCCCATGCTAAACAGTGTCCCACTCAGTGCAGCTGCTGCTTGACTTTGGTTCCCCCTATGTGAATGGGGGAGTGAAATAAGTGACATGCATCCATTCTGGCTCTGAATACAAGCTGAGCTGTACACAGTGTGAAGGAGTGTCACTCCACATTTTCCATGAATTAATTTCTTTTGTAATAAAGATTTCAATACTATCCACTGTCTTGTGCCCTTTCTTTTCATTTTCAGCGATTAATAACAGAAACTGTAATTTCTGTTGGTGTTTCATTTCATTATGTGAAGATGTACTGTAATTGGTCAGTTATTCCCATATTTTTCTTGTATCTCTATCTTTACAATATTTTACCTCCAATAGTTGTCAGACAGTCTGATTTTCTGAAGGAGCAACTTGACCGATCTGCAGGGATTAGAAATGAATGTGTGTATTAGTAGTTGATTTACAGCAGGATCATTTTAAAATGCTCATCCCATAAGCAATATCTATTTTAAGTTTGAGTACAGTTCTCCATTTATTTGTAATTTGGGTGAACTTTGCTTTCTGTTACTTGTTAATGTTATCCTGTTTAGTATTGCTTAGATTCCGTTTATTATTTGGTTCATTTAAAAATATACAAGCATGCCTCGTTGCATGGTCCCAGGATGCAGTAACATGACAGATCATACTGTTGGAATCCTTTACACGCCCTTTCCAAGGAATGACAAGATTTTGGCACAGCAATGGTTCCATAACATTCAATGTAAAAGACTTTAGTCTTAAAAAGACTAATTGGTCCCGCAATCATGTTGTGTGCTCTGACTATTTCACTGAAAACTGTTTTGTGATGGAATCTGAATTGAAGGCTCAAGTTTATGGTCATCCTCCAAAGAAACTGTTCTGTGCTGACAATTATTTTGGATAATCAGAAGAAGAGTACTCAGAGACTACATACCTTGTGCTGTATGGAGTGGAAGAATCATGAAGAGCTATATATATTTATTTGACAGTACTTAATTCACTGAATTTTATTTATTTATTTTGTTATTTTAATTTATGTCAGGCTGTCTGCATTAAGCAAGCTCTTCCCTACATCATGGTGTGCAGTTATTGTTGATTAATCAACACCCTGGGTGCACTGTTGATGCATGAGCCCACAGTCATAGTGTTGTCATAGCGCATCAAGGTTGTTGATACATCCACAATAACTTTATGCCCTTTCATGTTTTAGTGCTTTTATAACAGGGGGTCACTACAGAGGTGTAGAAATATATCAAAGTGGCATAAAATTATGACAAATATGTATTGTGGGAGGTATCATTCTCCTCTAGAAAAAGTTGTCCCTCTGTTTATATGCCCTTGATGTGCCATTATAACATACTGAGCCTAGATTTGAGATTGCTGAGTGTGTGTGTGTCTGTGCATGATCCTTGCTGTTATATTGCAGAGGGCTTGTGTGTCTGTGCAGAGAGGATAGGGACATGTTCCACCAAAGAAAAACGTACTAATGATCCATTGACGAAAACTTACTTGTTGCTATCTCTCTCTCTTTCCAACTCTCTCCAGCCACCTCTGTAAGACCGGGTGGATGTCATACATTCACAGCAGCAAACAAGGTCACACAACTGACATCGGGTCTGCAGTGTCTCAAACCAAACTCATATCAATTCTGCTGTCTGTCACACATATATGGGACCCATTGCCAGCACCTTGTTATCTGCCTTGCCTGCTACTGCCACAAAGCTGTCCCACTCTCTGTTGTGTTGCACCCGTCTCACTGTCTCTCTTTTTACTCGACTGACAGACCATACCTCCCTGTTGATCCCATCGTTGTCCTGTGCTGTCATTTACATAAAGCAGTGTGTGTGTGTGTGTGTGTGTGTGTGTGTGTGTGTGTGTGCGCGCATGTATCAACCACTGCTGGCATGTCCTAAGTTCTTGTCTTTCTTGTTTTGAAGGTGTTACAATCACTTCTTGTGAAGGAGGTGTCCAGACTGAGTGGCCCAGATGAAAGTGAGTAAACTCATTCAGAGATTAAATGTGAACTGGCAGCTGAAGACAGCTTTCCAGATAATACCATTCTAGTTCCGGAAACACCTGGAATTGCCATCCAAACCAATATAGACATGAATTATATGGTAATGTACGACTGCATGATCTTGCTGGGTGATCGAGTTGAAGTGGCAGTGGATCATAGAATGTTAATCTTGAGCAGATGCTGCTAGCTTTTGGAAGACAGAAATCTTGCTTGTAGAGCAGAAAGCAGCTAACTAAAAAAAACCTACAGTTTTTCTTACTAATTTAACACTTCTATCTCAGCAGGAGTCCATGCCTGTTGGGATTAAGCAAACATATACTTTATTAGAAGTAGAGGGAGTCCCATTTAGGGTTAGAAAAAAGAATGAAAGTCAGTGTGTGTTTTTATGTTGAGAAGGGTACTGTATCAGCTTACTTTGCTAAATCAGTACGAGGGGAGAGAGTTTAATTGGGGGTGTGGCTTAAGCAGAAGAAAAGCAGGTGACTCCAATTACAATTTCCTGCTGCTAGCTTTTGGAAGACAGAAATCTTGCTTGTAGAGGAGAAAGCAACTAACTAAAAAAAACTATTCTTTTTCTTACTAATTGCCCTGCATCCCACCCCTGCACCCTCCCACCCTAAGCCAGTTCTACTTTTATAGCCACTGGATTTGACTGACAATTGGAATTTCCTGTTTGGCAGTAGAAAGGGAAGGGTCATAGAGAAATACTAGTTTTGTCAACCCTGAAGGGAAAAAATAGCTCTTTCTCCTCCCCCCCCAGCTGCTGGTGGTCTGACTCTGAGCAAGGAAGAAGGAGACTATTGAAGAATACAGGAAGTTGCTGTCCCAGAACAGGAAGGGTGAGAGTTGTAAGGGCACATAGGCAGTAGGAAAGTAAGCGTAACAATACATAGAGGGAGGAGACAATAAGCATACAAACAACAGGAAAGGGGACACAAAATAAGTCAAGATGGGAGTGGAGCAGTGCAATGGCTGTTGAGCAGCAGCGTTCCGGGAGACATTCTGGATGCTGCGATGCTGCCCTGTTTGCAATACACCTCTCTGGTCTGAGGGAGGAGGTTGCCCATCTCCAGGCTGACCTGGCTAGGATTCATGAAACTTCATCCCCCACTCAGGGACCACCAGGGCCACCACCATTACCTCAGAGGTTGCCAAGAAAGAGGAGCGGCTGGACCAAGGTGGACTCAGGGAGGGAAGGAGAGGGTGGTGGAACAGAGGTGCATCCCTCCAGCTGTACCTCTCCACAATTCATATGCTGTTCTGGTGGATAGTGGTTACTCTATGGAAGAACTTGCAGTGGAGACCAAGGAGAATGCTAGGAACCTCCACAAAGGAAACCCACAGGAGGGTGGTACAAGACTCCACAGGGGAAGAAAACAACTCCTGGTGGGGGACTCAATCATTAGGGGGTAGAAGTGGAGGTGGAAGGAGAGAGGAGGGTAAGGTGCCTGCCTGGTGCCACGGCTTGTAGGGACAGGAATTGAATCCTCAGGATCATGGGAGCAGCTGCACAAGGGAGGGAGCTGGATGTCATTTTCCACCTAGGGACAAATAACATGGCTAGGAATGGGATCAGAGCAGTACAAGAGGAGTTTGTAGAGTTGGGGAGGGGCCTTAGACAAGTAGCGCATAAGGTAACCTTCTCAGAGGTGCTGCCTCTCTATGGCAAGGGTGATGCTAGGGTACTCCACACCATGGAATTCAATTAATGGTTGTAAATCTGGTGTGGAGCTCAGGGTTTTGGCTTCACTGGGCACTGGGGAGCCACCTGGAGGGATGCAGGCCTATACTGGTGTGATGGTCTGCATCTGTCCAGGGGGAGAACCAGGATCCTAGGTGATAGGTTTAAATGCTTCATTGGCAAGCATTTAAACTAGCCAATGGGGGAGGCACTGAAAAGGAGCAGGAAAATCCCAGCCTCCCAAAACATGGTAATTAGTGAGGTAAACACCAAGGTAGAGAAGTCATTAGGGAGCAGGACAGAGGTAAATGCAAAAAAATGAAAAGGCAGTAAGGACAGGGATGGGGCTAAAAGGGGTAAGGTCATAAAAAATTGGAGGGTGATGAGTACCAATGCCCATAGTCTGTGTAACAAGCTCCCTGAACTAGTGGCCTTGATGGAAGAGGGATGCCTGGATATTGTGGCAGTCACAGAAACATGGTACACAGAGAACCATGACTGGGATGTCAATATACCAGGATACAGGAGGGACAGAGAGGGTAAAAGAGGAGGAGGAGGAGGAGTAGTAGCTCTCTATGTAAGGGAAGGGATCGAAGCAACAGAACTAAAGAGTAAACAGGGAGCAGATGAGGCCCTCTGGGTCACCCTGGAGACAGGAAATAGCACCACAATCCTAATGGGGGCTGTATACAGACCCCCATCTCAGGGGAGGGAATGGAAAAGGAAATGATAGAAGGCATCCTTAGAATGGCAGAAAAAGGGGAGGTATTGTTGATGGGGGACCTGAATATGCCAGATGTTAACTGGAGCACCTTTGCTGCAGGCACATCCAAGAGCAGGTTCATTCTTGATGTCCTACAAGGGGCATGCCTCAGACCGCTTGTACTGGAACCCACTCGGGAGGCAGCAGTCCTAGACCTGGTACTCTCAAACAGGGATGGAGAAAGAATCTCGGATTTAGAAGTGGGTAGCCATTTGGGAACAAGTGACCACCAAACAGTGTGGTTCATGATAAACACAGCCATAGAGTCAAGCCATACAAAAGCAACAGTATTGGACTTTAGGAGGGCTGACTTTGGGAAAATGAGAGAGTGCCTCAGAAAAGCACTAGCAAACAGGCAAGAAGGAGGGTGGAGGAACAATGGGAAGTAATCAAAACAGCCATCACAGAGGCAACTAGCCTTTGTGTGAAGCAAATCAACAAAACACAACGAAGGAAAAAAATGCTATGGTTCTCAAAAGAGGTAGCGGGGAAGGTTAAGGAGAAAAGGATAGCATTCAGGAAATATAAGGAAACACAGAAGAAGCAGGACAGAGAACTTTATCAGTTAAAGCAGAAAGAGGCAGGAAGGCAGTCAGAATAGCAAAGGCCCAGACCAAGGAAAGGATAGCCAACTCTATTAAGAAGGGAATAAGACCTTTTATAGGTACATTAGGGAGCGAAGAAAGACCAAGGGAGGGATACTGAGGCTTAATAAAGGGGAGGGAATGTGGGCAGAGGGTGACAGTGAAAAAGCAGGGATACTGAATTAATATTTCTGCTCAGTATTCACAAAGGAAGAGGAGGGGGAAGTACCTAAACCAAACAAGAGAAACATTCTGGAGATGGGGGTCGATACCAGTCCATTTACAGATGAAAGGTTTCTGAAAGAACTAGTGAAATTGAAGGTGGACAAAGCAATAGGGCCTGATGGGATTCACCCAAGAATTCTAAAAGAACTAAGGGTAGAACTAGTGACACCGCTGACTACTCTCTTTAACAAATCATGGGAGGATGGGGTGGTACCTGAGGACTGGAAGAGGGAGGATGTGATTCCTCTTTACAAACGTGGGAGCAGGGCAGAGGTAGAAAACTACAGACCAGTTAGTTTGACCTCAGTAGTAGGGGAAAATGATGAAATCACTTCTGAAAGAAAGAACTGTTGAGTATCTAGAGATCAGTGGGGCACAGGACCCAAGGTAGCATGAATTCACAGTGGGAAGGCTGTGTCAGACGAATCTAATAGATTTCTTTGACTGGGTGACCAAAGTAGTAGACCAGGGAAGGGCTGTGGACATGGTCTACCTAGATTTTAGCAAGGCATTTGATGCAGTCCCACACAAAATATTAATAAACAAGTTAGCCAGCCTTAGAGTGGGTCCCAAGGTGGTAGCCTGGATAAAAAATTGGCTGGACAACAGGATGCAAAGGGTAGTAGTAAACGGGTCCACAGTGAAGAAAGGAGGGTTACTAGCAGGGTACCTCAGGATTCAGTACTAGGACCAGTCCTTTTTAATGTCTTTATAAGTGACATTGCAGAGGAACTGGAAGGAAAATTATGTCTCTTTGCAGACAACACAAAGATCTGCAACAGGGTTGATACAGAAGGTGGGGTGAACAGGATGAAAAGGGACTTGGCAAGGTTGGAGGAATGGTCAGAAGTATGGCAGCTCAGATTCAATGGAAAGAAGTGCAAAATAATGCACCTGGGAAACAAAAACACAGGGGAAGATTACACAATGAGGTGGGAGGTAGTAACAACAACAAAAATGGAAAGGGACCTAGGGGTAATCATATCAGATGACCTTAAGGTTAGCAAGCAATGTGAGAAGGCAGTAGGGAGTGCTGGGGGTATACTGGGATGCATAGGGAGAGGCATCACCAGCAGAAAACAGGAAGTTGCTATCCCTCTGTACAGACAGTTGGTGAGACCCCATCTGGAGTACCGTGTGCAGTTCTGGAGACCCTATCTCCGCAAAGACACAGATAGAGTAGAGGCTGTCCTGAGGATGGCAACCAAAATGGTGCAGGGTCTGCACCTGAAGACATACAAAGAGAGACTAAATATGTATACCCTTGAGGAAAGAAGGGAGAGGGGGGACATGATAGAAACTTTCAAGTACCTCAAGGGAATCAACAAATTCCAAGAGGGTAGTACCTTTCAGAAAAAGAGATGAACAAGAACAAGGGGGCACAATTTGAAGATAGAGGGGGGACGAGGTAATGTGAGGAAGTATTTTTTCAAGGAGAGGGTTGTGGATCCATGGAACAGCCTTTCTGAGGAGGTTGTGGAGTCAGGAACAGTGGGGGAATTCAAGAATGCATGGGACAGACATAAGGCAGTCTTAGAGGGGGTAGGAGGAAGCAGGCTGTTGGTTAACTAGGATCTGCAGCTTATCTGTTAGGTAGGAAAATGGGCAGACTAGGTGGGCCAAGCAGTCCTTATCTGCCGTCAAATTCTATGTTTCTTTGTAGGTGAAGTCATACATCTATGTTCTGTGTTTATTGTTTTCATATAAACTATGTACTGATTCGTAAAATGCTAATGAAAGATAAGGTACACCGCTGTTTCATTTTGATCTGTGGTGCATGTATAATGTGCATAGATGGGCAGACTATGATAGTGGAGGATGGAAGAATATGGGATAATGTGATGTGTACTCCTTCAGAGAAAGGGTGGTGTATGTATATTACAGACAACTGGCATGGGGCGTACAGCAAAATAAAAAACAGGTGATTACAAGACAGTGTGTGATAGGCAGAAGGCAAACCTCATACTACGTAACGTAATGTAAGCTGCTGATAAATTTCGATTGAGGTGTATACATGAGGTATGCAAAGGGTGCTGACCATCAAACTTTGGGGAATAGTACTCATGGGTAATGAAATGAGGTCTTTCTTCACTGAAAGGGCGGTGGATGCATACAAAAGCATAAATGCTGACAACATACTGCCAAAACCAACAGGTGAGTATACAAATGCATGGGATATACCTTCCATTGTGGGAAAGCTCATGGAGACCATACTAAGGGAAAGGTTGGTTGAATATCTAGAGGAGTATGGTCTTCAGGATGAGAGGCAGCATGGGTTCATGGGGTGGAGATTGTGTCAAACAAATCTGATAGACTTCTTTGACTGTGTAACTAAGACAGTCGATAAGTGCCAAGTGGTAGACATCCTCTGTCTTGATTTCAGCAAGGTCGTTGACTCTGTGCCCCAAAAAAGCTGATCAGAAAGTTGGTGGATCTTGTGGTTGGGGAAAAGATGGCCAGATGGGTGGAAAACTGTCTGAGGGACAGAACCCAGAGGGTGGTTGTGGGGGGGAAGAGTTATCTGGCACCAAAGAGGTAACCAGTGGGGTCCCACAGGGCTCAGTGCTGGGGATGGTGTTCTTCAGTCTCTTCATCAATTACACTGGGGATGGCATTAAGAGCAAAATGTGCCTATTCGTGGATGACACCAAGCTCTGTGGGACAGTGGACACAGCTGAAGGGATACAGGACCTACAGGAAGATCTGGAAAAGCTGTGGATGTGGTCCAGGATCTGGCAGCTTTGCTTCAATGCCAAGAAATGGAAAGTTATGTATATTAGAGCCAAGAATCCCAGGACAGAGTACTACCTGGGTGGAGTACGAGTATCTGCATCAGAGGAGGAGAAAGATCTGGGAGTGATGATCAGTAGTGACCTGAAACACTCCATGCAGTGCAAGAAAGGCAAACAAGATGCTGGGATGCATATCTAAGAGAATCAGTAATAGGAGAGAGGAGATTATACTGCCCTTGTACAGGTCACTGGTAAGGCCACATCTATGGTATGGAGTTCAGTATTGGTACCCACACCTCAGAAAGGACATTAACCTGCTGGAGAAGGTCCAGAGGAGGGCTACAAAGATAATAGTGAGTCAGCAGGGTAAGACATACGAGGAGGGGTTGAGGGCAGTGAACATGTACTCCCTGGAATACAGGAGAGAGAGAGAGAGGGGACATGATTGGGACCTTCAAGTACTTGAAAGGGAAAATATGGTTGATGAGGAGAGTCCCTTTAAGCTGAGTGACAACCATAACATGAGGGACCTTCATCGCAACCCTGGGCTTACCTTTCTGTACCAGATGCCCCCTGGATTGTTCACCAGGGCGGGCCCACCACACCAGTATGACCCCTGCGATGATGGGACAAAAGTGCTGGCGTGTGTGCCCACTGGCAGTGCCTCCTTGGTTTGTACCCCAAAGCGGGTTGTGGAGTCAGCTGACCATACCAGACGACAGGATAGGTCAGGTCGCCAGAAGTGATAGTCAGTTGGATAGCATCGGACAGAATAAAAAAAAAAAGTAAGGCTAAAATATGTTATGACGTCAGTTGTAATGGATGTTTTTTGGCAACATACACTATAAGAAAACAATTGATGAATAACTGTTGCTAACATGCCACGTAGTACATCTCAAGGTTCCCACGTTGACCGAACCTCTCTAGCTGTGGTCTGGATGTTCAAGTGGCCACCACAGGACCCTCTCAATGAACTAATGGGCTTGTTACTGATAGTCATCCATTATTGCCAATGGGCCCAATGCCAAAGTGCCGTGATGAAACAAGGCAACCGTTCCCCATAATGCCCCATCCCAATAAGCTGCTAGCAGTGGTCAGGGGCAGATGACATGCCAACTGTTCGGACAATGAAGAGCCATATCCATACCTGCATTGCCACTCCATGTCCCCCTCCTTACTGAGCAGCCCTGACCCAGTAGTGCCAAACGCCCAAACTCCACACACACATGCCTGTCACTAGCTGCACATGGACCCCCCTCAGCACCGACAACCCCCACCCCTCCGTCAGCCCACTTACCCTCCTGTCAGTGCGGCATGCCCCGATGGCCAGCAGCACAGCCCTCTGCACATCTCCTCATCTGCTGACCGTCTGAATGATTCTCGGAATGCAACAACTATTAACAGGGATGCGTTCTCTGCATCACTCATATGGCCAGTGTTCAGGGAGGTGTGCAGAGGGCTGTGCTACTGGCCATCAGGTGTACCGGCACTGACAGAAGGGTAAGTGGACCGAGAGAATGGTGGTGGTTGTTGGTGCCGGGGGAGGGGGGCCACCAGCCATTACTCACAGATGTGGGTTCTGGGCTACCGTGTTGTGGACCTGGATGAATGGCCGGTCTGGGTACCAATGGTGGTGAGGGGGCTCTGCACTACTGCCTAGGTACACAGTTGTTTTGTGGTTTGTGGTGCCTATGCAGTGGTAGTATGGGGCCAGGGCACAGCAGTGTTGCCTGCGGGAGGAGTGTGGGATTCCTTTCTCTTCACACGGGGGGGGCGGGCATAAGTGCATGGGTCTGGGTGCTTGCGTAGGCTATTAATCCACTGGGATACATTTTGTTTCACACAAGGGATCCACTGTGGGACCCATGCCGGTCATCCTGTTAGATGCCCATCCAGGTCCATGACTCCACCTGCACCCAGCTTGCGCGAACCTGTGCACCGTGGTGGCATGGCCACGTGCAGGTGGTGGCTGTTATTGAATATTGGCTATTATGCACCTGACTGAAGGTGTGTAGCTGAGCGGGCGGTTACATGCTTATGGTGCGTAATTTGTGCCCATTAGTGCACAGGGCACATTGTAAATAACCTAACAGTGAAATGTTGTAATCTGGCACCACTTACATACTGGCAGTTAGTCAATGTCCATGTGCTTGCGATTACACAATTGTATTTCTGATTGATTATACAACATGTTATAACTTCTGATTTGATCACTACATCAAAAATATTTATTGTTTATTCCTCTTATCTGTTTCATTCTTATGTAAAGGACAAATGTCGCAATGCACATGTGGGTTTTCAAACAGCGTCACCCAATGTGCCTTCAATAAATCAATGTCATCAGAATACAGACTGTCAATGCATAACAGTGCAACCATCTGACATCAGCACTGCAAGTACCAGTAGGATGTGTTCTGAAATTCTGAGACAACATAATGCTGTAACAAAAGCTAAGAAACGCAAGGTAATAATGAACAATGTATTACACATTTTGATTGTCACTTAATCTCCTTTGATTATAATGGTGAATACTGGCACACATAATCAAGATGACTGTTTCTGTGCTACACATTCGTATATTTTTTTACAACTCTATTTATGATCCTTCAGCAGGTCACCCTCATCGTCCACCAACCCTACCAGTCTCAGGGTCTTTCAAAGTCTTGTGGCACCATGCAAGCCCCAGCAGATCCCCTGAGTCAGTCCGGAGGCTTCATCCTCAGTGGCCCCCGATGTTTCCTCCATTCTCGCCCCTGGGTCCTACACCTGAGACTCCGGAAGTGGTGGTGCATGCATGTGGAGGTGCACATGGGCACTACAGCTCCAGTGCCAGTCTTGTCAACCCTCCCTTGGCCTAATGCTGGCAGTCCTTGGAGCAACGCAGCCACTCTGGCCTCCACCAGGGGGCGGCTAAGTTCTGAAGACACCTGTTCCCCCCTCCAGAGGCAGAAGGCTCCCAGCCGGCAGTGGCTCATATCCTCTCCCTCCACCCCCCTGCTGACCTCTGACAACCCAGGCACATTCCCGAACTCAGGTCACCAGTGTAGCACGAGGTGTGGCATCCAGCGCCTCAACCCTCTGTGCCACCAGGCCAGCCTCATGCTACACATTCATGCAAATAAGAATGAATAGCTGTGACAGTACTGTGATCAATAATTCCACAGCAAAAGCAGACAGTGTTTCACTGGCACAATACTATAGCGCTGGGTGTTGAGTGTGCCAGACACCATAAGTAGGCTCAGGCACAGTCGTACATCCATCTGACAGCAACTTAATGATCATACAATTGGCTATGAGACTCTGGCAACCTCATTGGCTGACAGACACCTTTCAGCCATGGTAAATCCTGACATTACACAAGGCAATGGTGCGAGTCAGCTACATATTCCATAAAATAAAACCAACCCAAAAATTAAAACATTAGCCCTGCAGCAAAACTTGCAGATTCTTCAAAACGTCAACGTCAGCCTTCCACAGACTGTGATGATAGGGGAGACGGGGACTGATAAAAAAATAAAATCAACAATCCCCTCTCCCCTTGGCAACCATTTCAAGGCATATCATACACCAACCATGCTGCTCCAGTCACACTGCCGAACTCCCTAGCAACACAGAACAATTTGTTTCTGTGGGACAATACATTTCATAAAAATAATTTAAAATACAGAACGAAAACAAAAAAACGTTATCTTCCTGTATTTGTTTAATCACAAAAAAAATGAGGTGGGCATTGCATAATCACAATAAAACACGACAGGGTGTGGTTAATGCTGTGAATTTACCCACTTCTGGTGTGTATTTTGTCACTTGGCTGTACCTTGTGGCCAAACCACAACAGGCTTGGGTAAATCGCCCCTTAAAAGAAAATCCACTGCAAGCAGAACAATGCACCCTGGAGAACCCCTGCACTCATCCAACAGCTAAAGTGCAGAGACAACCTGTGGCACAAGGCCAGGGACTCTGCAAAGGCTGCCGACAGGCACGCCTATCGTGCAGAGAGGAATAAATGTACCTAGGCCATCCGTCAAGCGAAGGCTGAACACTTCAGGGCCCAACTTACCTCCTCCTGGGGGGCCTCTCTCAAATTTTGCGACAACATAAAAACATTCGATGGTAAATCGCGGTCCCCACCCCCCTCACAGATCTCAATAAATGGCTTTGTCTCCACTGATCCTAAGCAAATAGCCAATGCCCTAAACACCAGTTTCACCGACCTGAGCTCAGTCCTCCCCAAAAATTTCTTTAGCCCTATCCCCACCTATGACACCCCCCCAGCTGTCTCTCCCACCATTCTACCTGAGGGCAATCACCCCTCAGGAAGATGAGCTTTACCTGGCCAAGGCCCTGAAAGGCGCCAGCCCCCTGAATGACCCACTGGACACTAGACTAGTCTGCCTGGCACTGGATGTACTGCTCCTCCCCCTGACGGGCCTCCTTAATCTCTCCCTTTGCCTTGGTCAGTTCCCCAAAAAATGGAAAATTGCAGTAGTGACGCCCACCCACAAAGGTGGGGATAACCTGTCCATGGGGAACTACCAACCAATCTCAGTCCCCCCCCCCAAGCCCTAGAAAAGGTGGTGGCTGATCAGCTAACAGCCTACCTAGACACTCATAACCTGCTCTGCAGCCAACAGCATGGTTTCCGTGCAGGACACAGCACAACCATGGCCCTCCTGGAATTCTCATCCTATTTACACGCTGCACTTGATAAGGGACAACTAGCAGGAGCCGTGTTCATAGACCTCTCTAAGGCCTTCGACACAGTAAACCACCCTCTCCTGCTGGACACCCTCCTCAAATTAGGTTTCTCTCAAGGTCCCCATGACTGGCTCTCCAGCTACCTGACATCACGGGCACAGTGTGTCAAGATTAATACCACGCTATCCCTCTCCTACCCTATACACTCTGGAGTACCCCAGGGCTCCATTCTGGGGCCACTACTCTTTAGCCTCTTTCTCAGTGCCCTCCCCTCCCTCTACCCTGGAAAAATTCTACTTTACACCGACAATGCCATCCTCTGAGCCACCCATGCAAACCCTACCAGCCTGCAGGACTCACTCTAGCACTCCTTTAGCCTGGCTGAACATTGGTTCAGTAAGAACAGGCTGGTTATGAACATAAAGAAAACTAAGGCCTTACTATTCATGCACCATCAGAATAAACTAAAGAACACACCCCTCCACATCGTCTCCAGCTCACTCCACCCCCTTGAACAGGTCTACTCCTACAAATACCTTGGGGTTACCTTTGACCCTGCCCTCACCTTCCATACCCACATTCACACACTCACATCTGCAGTGAACACCCGCATAGGCCACCTCTATCTCCACAAGGACTGCTTACCCCCCGAAGCATCAAAGCTAGCCATCACCTCATCTGTCATGTCCCTGATAGACTATGGTCTCCTGATCTACAGTGCGGCAGACACAACAGCTCTCAACAAAATCAAAGTAGTCCTTAGCAAAGCCTGCAGGCTCCTGTCAGGTGTGGCACAGACTACGCACAC
This sequence comes from Neoceratodus forsteri, assembly GCA_016271365.2. NCBI lineage: Eukaryota > Metazoa > Chordata > Ceratodontiformes > Ceratodontidae > Neoceratodus > Neoceratodus forsteri. Next base: position 1,429,817,825 of record CM057456.1, read on the forward strand.
CTGCACCCGCTACTCCCTGACGCAGATCCTCAACTTCGACGAGAGGCTCAAGGATCAGGTCTGTCTCGCAGTCAAGAAATCTCTCCTTGGGTTAACACCACTGGGGTTAGCAGCATCCCTTACTACCAAAGAGCACCCAGTAAAAACTCGTAGTACTAGCACTACCTCCATGCAGATCCCCAGGGTCAAGACAACCCCGGCACAGAGGTCTTTTACGGTCAGGGCCCCCACCTTCTACAATGCCCTCCTTTCATCTGTCACTACCCTCTCCAAATTGGGACCTTTCAAGGCAGCCCTTAGAAACCACCTCCTCACTACCAGCTCCTGTCACTGCCCCTAGCCGTACTATCTGCTACCTAATAGCCTGAGCCTGTAAGCATTCGTACTACCTCTGAATATTGCTTTGACAAAGTTTGAGCTCTCCTTACTGCACTGTTTTCCTTTGCCTATGACTAGTCCCTTATCACAGGGACCATGCTTAGCTTACCTCTTGTATAGGCCACATTCCTCTGAGTTGCTAATATATCTGTACCTATGTAACTATGCATTTTTCCCCTGCCCTGCTTAGCTAACATTTTGTATAGGCCACTTCCCGATATCTGTTTAAATGTCTACGCTGTAACCACTGTAATGTATCTTGCTTTGTAACTGACGTGGAGCCTTTGGAAAGGAGTCTATGACTCAAAGGTTTGTAATTCCGATATTCTAAATATATAAATACATATATACTAATAAGGCTGGAGTGGGTTATTGCACTTGTTAAATGGTACGTTTTGCAAGTGGTTTAATTAATCAAATAATTTTAAAATTGTTCAAAATTGTACTTTTTGTGCTCTTTGTCCACCTGCCTTTAAAAGTAGGTCTCTTTAAACTAAAAGTTTTTCTCATTTAGCTCTGGCTCTCATAGGTTGCCAGTCCTGTGTGTGTGTGATTTCAGGAAAAATTAAACAAATGGCGGTCGTATTGTTCATTAAACGTGACTTTACAGAGGGACCCTGTTGTAAGTATTTGTAATCATATATCAGTTTTGCCAGTATGTGTAAAAATATTTGAAAAACTTGTGTATTCACAGTTAATAAAATATTTGACTAAATATAATATAGTTACACATTTGCAATCAGGTTTTAGAAAAGGGCATAATACAACGTATACAATACTTAAAGTGATTGATGACATGTTGCATGCTTTTGACAGAAACCAGGAAGTGCCATCAATATTCCTGGATCTGTCGAAGGCATTCAACACTGTACATCATGTTATATTACTAAATCGATTAAAGAGGGTTGGTTTGGGTATTCCAGCATTAGGTTGGATTCATGCTTATTTGATTGGGAGGTTACAGTCCGTCAGATTGGGGGGTGTTTGTTCAGTACCGACCACTTTGACGAACGGGGTACCTTGGGGTCAATGCTTGGCCCTCTTCTTTTTTTATTATACATAAATGATTAACCAAATTACTGTTCATCTAAAACTTGTATACATCTTTATGCTGATGATACAATATTGTACACAAAATGTGATGACACAGACACAGCAATGATGGTCCTGCAACAAGATTTTTGTAATATACAGAGGGAACTTATTGAATTAAGATTGCTTTTGAATGAACAAAAAACACAATGGATGCTATTTAGGAAAAAAGACATAAAAGAGTCATCTTAAAAAGAAATTAGATCTTTATGAACAACTATCTTAGAACGTGTAGAATCCTATAAATATTTAGGAGTAATATTAGATAATAATCTGACTTTTGAATTGCACATAACATCTATGTCAAAAAAGTTGAAAAGACTTTTGTGTTTCTTTTATAGGAACAAACCTCATTTTAGCTTAAATATTAGGAAGTTACTGGTTTCTTCTATGTTCTTGCCATATTGGATTATGGAGATCTAGTTTATAAAAATGCTAAAAAGTAATTATTGTGCTCATTGGATGTCTTATTCAATAGTGCTTTAAGTTTTATAACAGATTTACCATTTAGAACTCATTGCTGTGTCTTGTATCAACAAGCATTTGTCAATGCCGAATGTTTGCTTGCTGGCATTGGCAGTGGTAGTGTAGAAGTTACAGAGCTGCGTAATTGGAATGGCAGTGAAGTATTGAACTGAAGCCAACCCCACCACCACCCTGCAGAGAGTGACAGGCATTGGGGTGTGCCTTTGGGTCGTCAGGCATAACGGCCCCGCCATTTCACCACACCCCACCCTGCATACACTGACAAGTGTCATGGTGTTCCTTGGGGTCTTTGGCCCTTATGCGCACCCCATTCCATTAGGAAATACGGTGAGATGGGTGCGATATAGGAGAATGGGGTGAACTTTGGGGCCGAAGAGTCCAAGGCATACCTCAATGCCTCTCACTGGCTGCTGGGAGTGGAATGGTATGAGCATTACAGGCAAAGAATCCCAAGTCACACCCCTGATGCCTGTCATTCTCTACAGGTTTAGGCGTATGGTTGGAAACCCTAATACCTCAGGCATTCGTTGGTATTTTCACTCCAAATTTTCAACATGTTTTTGTGACCCCACCTCATGAACAGGGGAATATCAGTTTGTTAGCGAGCTGCTTATGCACAGCGACTTTGGCATTAGCGCACCAGGTGCAAAACATTCAACAGGATGTAAAAATGACAGCTGTACTGTTCATGGGGAGGTGTAAAATGGCAATGTTGCAAATCTGCGAGTAAAATATTAAAAATGGGTGAAGTCAGTGCATAGAAACTGTGCAACGCACACCCGTAATGTAATTAGTTTGGGGATTTTTTACAGCAGATTGTCAACACAGGCATTTTGGTGCCTCCGATCATGAACAGTGTCACTGTGATTTTCTTTATCTGTGCTGAACAATGAATTCCCACAGCGACCACGCATCTCTGTGCTGAAAGTGTGAAAACACATTTCGGCCATGTTGTGAAAAATGACAGCTGTACTGTTCATAAGGAAGTGTGGAAAAATGCCACTGGTGAAAATCTGGACTGAAAATATTACAAAGTCATGAACTTACGAGGGTGCGTGAAAACTGCACAATGCTCACTCGTAACACAGTCATTTTATGGACTTTTGTCACCAAATTTTCAACATAGCCATTTTAAGACCTCTGCTCATGAGCAGTATCACTGTGATTTTCTTAATCTGTCCTAAACATTGCTTTCGCACACTGACTGCACCATTGTGCGCTACATGAGCGAAAATACATTTTGGGCGACATATGAAAAATGGCAGCTGTACTGTTCATAAGGAAGTGTAATAAAATGACAATGTTGAAAATCTGGAGTGAAAATATTAAATTCGCAGACTTCTGAGCATGCATAGGAACTGCATAGCATGCGCTAAATAAAACAGTCATTTTAGGAATTTTTCACCAAATTTCCAACATAGCCATTTTAAGACCTCTGCTCATGAACAGTGTCACTGTGATTTTCTTAATTTGTCCGTGCATTGATTTCGCACACCGACTGCGCCATTGTGTGCTACATAGTGAGCTGCGTTTTAGGTGAGATGTGAAAAATGACAGCTGTACTACTCATAAGAAGGTGTGGTAAAATGGCAATGTTGAAAATCTGGAGTGAAAATATTGAAAATTAGTGAACTTACAGGCGTGCGTGGGAACTGTACAACATGCTCATAAAACAAATCATTTTTGAAATTTTTCACCAAATTTTCAGCTTATAGCCATTTTAAGACCTCAGCTCATGAACAGTGTCACTGTGATTTTCTTAATTTGTCCGATACATTGATTTGGCACACTGACTGCGCCATTGTATGTGCTACATGTACGGAAACACGTTTTGGGTGAGATGTGAAAATGACAGCTGTACTACTCATAAGAAGGTGTGGTAAAATGGCAATGTTGAAAATCTGGAGTGAAAATATTGAAAATGCTAAACTTACGAGCCTGTAGGAACTGCGAACGCGACGCCAAAACAGTCACTCGAAGTTACTGCGTGAAATCACCCTCGGGCCTGAATAATGCCATGACAGTGACATCATTCATGAGAAGGGTCCAAAACCCATGTTGAAAATTTGGTGCAAAATTCCAAAAATGCCTGAGATATGCAATAAAGTTGAAAACCCCTATCTAGCCATTATACAGCTTACCGGCATTTCCTCAGTTACGCAGTCGGCTTTGAAGAGTGCAGGCGTGTTCCGGTCCACGAAAGATTGTCGCGCCCGAGCTCGAGGAGGCAAGTATGGGGTGAGGGGTGTGGGGAGGCAGGGTGCGCGGTGGGTGAGTGCGGGTTGTGGGAGGGCTGGGAGCTGCGTGGGACCGTTTTATTTTCAGGTAAAAAAGCGGCGTGGGGCGTTTTCCACGCTGGGGTGGGCTCCTAGCATGGGCGCAGGACGGCTGGGGGCCGTGGAGCCGGCGAGGTTAGGCACCCCCGCCGGCCATATGATTGGTTACCATGCTGGGTGGGCTCCCAGCGTGGCATCCAGTACTCGGTGAGGACAGTGGAGCGTGAAGTTGGGCACCCCGTCAGCTATTCTATCAGTTGCCGTTGGGGTGGGCACCCAGCGTGGCATGTGGAGAAACTTGGGGGAGCGCGCCTTTAGCGTCAGGCTATCGTGTGTGTGGGAGAGGCAGCACGCGGTATGCGTGCGTTTCTGTGTGTCTGTGTGTGTGTAGGGGAGCTGTGCATGAGCAGGCAATATCTTATCACTGCTCACTCAAGCGTAGCTCCCCCTTTCAACTGTATGCCACTGCATTTTGGAGCTTGTCATAGACAGCTCCAGCATGCATTGGCTTACAGGGGCCACGCCTGCCAACACACTGACTGAATTGGAGGAGGAGGTGACACACCTCCGAAATCTCGGATGATGGCACTATGTTTCTTGCACATGCGTGCAAGCAAACATAAAAATCAGGATTTCTTCCATTATCTGACAGAAGCGATATTCATTGGAATCTATTGGTATACAGGTTTGTGTTACAGACCTTACCAGCTTTTCTTTTGAACTTATTACAAATTAGGTCACAACAATATTATTCTTTAAGGTCCTCAACTCAGTTATGCTTTTACCAAAATGTAGGACTATAATTGGTGATAAAATTATATCAAGTCTAGTAACCAAAACATGGAAACGATTGTCTAAACAATTAAACATTACAGTATTGCTGCCGTTTAAACGCTTTAGGTCCTCTTTGATGACTTTGCACAACAAACACTATAGTTGCTATGGCTAAAGGATGTTTTTATGATTCACATTCAAATTGCAAATTGTAATTTTATATTGAAACTGAAATTTTGTATGTAAGTCATTAATTGTCTTGTATGTTATATGTTTGGATACAACTGCAAAAGAGATAATATCTCAATTTGATATCCAATGAAAAGTCGAAGTTGAAGTAGAATCAGACACTTGATAATGTCAAATTTTGTGCATTTTTACATAGATACACAGACACTGTCAGCGGATAAGGGCCTATCACCTACCCAGTCTGCCCATTTCAGCTTGTAAGTTCACTTTATGTTTTTCTACAAGCCTGTTGCCCCTTACCCCGACTGCCAGAATTACCTTATTTGTATCCCATGCATTCTTAAATCCTGTGATTGTTTTAGCCCCACCACTTCCTATGGCAGGGTGTTCTACTTGTCCACCACCCTTTCTGTGAAGAAATTCTTCCTCACATTTCCTCTAAATCGCCCTCCCTCCAACTTCATCCCATGCCCTTTAGTCCTGGAACATCTTTTTCGCTGGAAAATGGTGTAACCCTGCACCGTGTTCCTCTCTGTAAGGTAACTGTATGTCTCTGTCATATCCCCCTCTCTCCATCCTCTCCTCCAGGGAGTACATATTCAAGTCCTAAGTCTGTCCTCATAGGACTTGTGATTTAATCCCTTTACCATCTTTGTTGCCCTCCTCTGAACCTTCTGTACCCTGTCTATGTCCCTGTGTAGGTAAGGTCTCCAGAACTGTACACTGTACTCCATGTGTGGCCTCACTAGTTTCTTGTATATTGGAATTATGACCTCCGTTTCCCTGCTGGTGATGCCCCTGCTTATGTATCCCAGCATCCTATTTGCTTTACCTGCTGCCTTGTCACACTGTCTCCCTACCTTGGGGTCATCAGAGATAATAACCACAAAGTCCCTTTTCTGCTTGGTGCATGCTGTATCCTCACCCAAAGCTGATATGTTATTCCAGGGTTTTTGCACCCCATATATACTACCTTGAACTTCTTTGCATTGAATTTCAACTGCCAAATCCTTGACCATTCTTCAAGCTTCTGCTGGTCCCTCTTAATTCTGTCTGCACCTTCTGACATGTGCATTCTGTTACAAAGCTTTGTGTCATCAGCGAACACTAAAATTCTTCCTTCTAGGTTCTGTGCAATGTCACTGATTATGACGTTGAATACGACCAGTCCCAGCACTGATCCCTGGGGTACACTGCCAGTCATTCTTCCCTATGTGGAGTGACAGCCATTTACCACCACCCTATGTGTCCTGCTTCACAGCCAGTTACCTACCCACTGTACTGTCCTGCCCACTCCCATATTCCTCAGTTTGTTTAATAGCCTTCTATGTTGCACAGTGTGAAAGGCCTTACTGAAGTCCAGATAGGCTATGTACTCTGTCCTCCCTGATCCACCTCTCTTGTCACCCAGGCTTCATCTTTGTTCCCGCTTTTGTATGAAGGGACTACATCTGTTGTCCCCCCCCTGTTCTTCGGGTACCTCCCCTGTTTCCAGTGATTGGCTAAACAGGATTATCAGAGGATCAGCCACCACATCTCTTACTTCCTTTAGGACCCTGGGGTGCACCCCATCTGGCCCCTTAGCTTTATCGACTCTTATTCCTTCCAGTTCCGTTAGGACCCTTTCCAGCGTAAATTGACTTGTGTCCATTTATGTGCCATTCACGCCTCTGTACTCGCTTCAGACCCATCACCCTCCTCTTCCTCAGTAAAGACTGAGCAGAAATAGCTCTTCGGTATGTCAGCTTTACTGTTTTCAACCTCTACATGGCCCCCATCCTCCCCCTTCAGCCTCACTATCCCTCCCTTTGTCCTTTTTTGTTTCACTTATGTACCTGTAAAAGGTCTAGTCCCCTCTACCCATTGATTTTTTGATGCGCTCTTCTGTCTGAGCTCTTGCTTCCTGTACTGACCTCCCTGCATCCCTTTGCTTCTCCTGCTACTTTTCCCTATCCCCTTTTGCCTGTGTCTTTTGTATAGCCTGAATGTGATCTTTTTTGGCTTTCACTATCTCCACTACCTCCTTTTAAAACAATAATGGCTTCCTCTTCCTTGCTGGCCTGCCACCCTCCTTGACTACTTGAAATGCTCGTCCATGTAGCATTTAAACCTGTAATTGAGTGCTTGGATTCCCCTCTAGGATGGATGAAGCCCGACATGTTTGAACAAGCCCCCATCCATCCAGGTGGCCTACTGGGGCGTTAATGGATAGTCAGCTGACAGCATCTGCCAAATTGCATGCCTGCATCTGACCTTCATTAATGCCTACTTTATAATGATGACTTGTAACTGCAAATTGTCATCAAATCTGTTTGTTCACCTTCTGAAACATAATTCAAAGTTTGATGTTTTCTGAAACAGATTGAGGAAATGACAGCCACCAGCACAGTGGTACGCGATGGTGCCCAAAACAACCAGTCTGGTAAGTAACATCATGATTATGAACTTGGATTCATGTTTCGTGACCACTGCTCATCACATTTTTATAAAATGAGGATGGTGATTCTGACAATCTGATTGGCTAATGGCTGTGAATGGAATATGTTCCATGTACAGCTTAAAACTAGTGATTGAAACCATTAATGCAGTGGCAAGAAAGTTAGTGTGACGTAGAAATGTTTGGTTTTTAAATGCAGCCATTTTGTTATTAAGTAATGAGGTTATTCCGACACTTGCTGCTGATCACTGAAACTCTGGTGCCTTTAGCTCCTCGCTGCTGTCCCCTTTCAGCAAGAAAAAGTATTTACAGTATTGTCCCGTGTCCTGTTTTACAAACGGAAAGTTTGCCACACTAATCTTTGATGATTTTTGTATTGTTCCATTGTACTACCTGATGGTCCTTCACTGCTTCCTGACATTAACTCGATTCATCACAGTACCAGCATGCTCTTTTAAACAATCAAAGCTCTACTGATTCAATCGCTCCAGTCCTGATACCTGTAAAACCTAACAAATGATGATGGAGGGTATTTTTCATAGAGATTGTGGTGTATGTAGACTATAACCCAAAACAGAACATGGGTGTATCAGGGTATTAATGCACACAAAGGGTGAATTGTGAGGCATGAGGGCTTGCCCGAGTGACTTCAACCAGCCATGAAGTGCATTAATGCCTTGATACACCCATGGGCTGGAGTGTGTCATAGCATTTTTAAAATGGGCCAGCTGATTGTAAACAGCAAATGATCAAAAGCTTTTTGCAATCGGCATGCCAACTGTTGGTCTAGCTGAGCATTAATGAATGGTCAGGTGACAGTATCTGACCAATGGCAACTCGCCATTCGACCTTTCACTACTGCCAGTTTATAAGCATGAGACCTACGACCGGCTTTTTTACTGCCTCAACAAATAGTTTATAACTTTAATGTATTACAATACTTATTGGTGCATACTGAACTTTACCTCTGTGTCACTGATTCATAGATTCAGTTTCATTATCGGAGCCTGATTCAGACCATGATAATGAGAGTGACCCCAATTGCTTCCCTAATGATAGCCTCACTGAGATAACAGAGAACACAACTTTGAAGAAATGTGTAGCAGTGCACAAAACTCCAATGACTTTGTTTCACAAAACAAATATATTGTGTTTGAGCAGTGCATAAAGCAGTTATTTGAAATGATACCATGCCCTCAGTGTGGTGCTAAATTCTCTGTGATTACATGTAATAAGATTGTTAGAGGTACACTGCTAACTATAAGAAGCAAATGTGATAAGAATCATGTATTCTATTGGAATTCGCAGCCAGTTGAGAATAGATCTGCTGTTGGTAATTACTTTCTGCGACAGCAATTCTATCCAGCGGAAACACCTACCAAAAGATTGCTAGATTTGCTAAATTTATGAACCTGAAATTTTTTTTCAAAATCAATGTATAATAAGACACAAGAGCTGTACCTATTCCCAGTAGTACACAATGCATGGTTAGCCCATCAAGCTGAGCTGTTTGAGTCACTGAAAGGAAAAAAGTTAAGTCTGTGTGGCGACGGACTCTGTGATTCTCTGGGGTACTCAGCAAAATAGAGAACCTACAGCCTGATGGACAGTTAAAGCAATAAAATAGTTCATTTTTTTCTCAAGCAAGCTGGTTCCAATATGAAAAGAATCAACATGGAGAAGGCCACATTCACAGACTGCATAGATCACATGTTAGATATGGGTCTTGAAATTGAATGCATTGCAACTGATCTCCATGTCCAAATAGCCAAGGTCATGAGTACTAAGTACAACTCAATGTTCCATCAATATGATCTATGGCACATGGCCAAAAGTACTGGCTCTAAATTGCGTGATAAAGTGAAGAAAGCAAGTGCAAGGCCTTTACAGTGTTGGATAACATCTGTAAAGAATCACTTGTGGTTCTCAGCAGCGGGCTGTAAGGGAGGTGAGGGCTTACTCTTGGAAAGATGGACATCTGTACTGGACCACATTCAAAATATACACCAGTGGTCCGACAAGTTGTTGTTCCACACCTGTGAACATAGTTCATTGGCCCCAGAAGAGGAACGGAAGAAAAAATGGCTACAGCAAGACTCACCAGCTATGGATGCATTAGCATCAGTGGTGAGAGACAAGAATATATTGAGGGCATTGTAAAACTTAGCAGGGTCTGCCACCCTGGACCATTGGAGGTGTATCACTTCGAGCTGATACACTATGTCCCTAAGAATAAACTTTTTTTTTTTTAAATGGAATGTTGTACAGAACTGAGCTCTGTACCATGAATCACAACATTCATGCCAATCAACAGTAGAAACTCGGAAAACAAGCATTTGTCAATGCCGAATTTTGCTTGCTGGTATTAGCATTGGAAATGCAGGAGTTAGACAGATGCAGAATAGGAATTGCAGTGAAGTATTGAACTTCACGCCAACCCCACCTGAACCCTGCAGAGACGGACAGGCATTGGGGTATGCGCTTGGGTCGTCACCCATAAATTCATGCCAATTCACCTCAGCCTATCCTGCAGACAGCGATAAGTGTTGAGGTGTACCTTGGGGTGTTCGGCTTTCCAGTCACCCCATTCCATAAGGACATACACTGAAATGGGTGCAGTATAGGAGAATGGGGTGAACTCTGGTTTAAGGCACACCTCGATGCCTGTCACTGGCTGCAGGGTGGGGAGATGGGGGTGGAATGGCATGAGCATTGCAGTTGGCAATCCAAAGGCACACCCCTGATGCCTGTCAGTCTGTACAGGGTGGGACCTCATGGTTAGAAACCCTAATGCCCCGGGCGTTTGTTGGTGTTTGCACTACAAATTTTCAACATGGCCTTTTTGTGACCCCAACCTCATGAAAGCATTTGGGACCACTTCTCATGAACAGTGGCACTGTGATTTTGTTAATGTGTCCCGAACTTTGAGTTCCCACAATGACCGCGCCATTGTGCGCCAGATGTACGAAAACACAGATCAGGCAGGATGTGAAGAATGACAATTGTATCATTCATATGGAGGTGTGAAGAGATGGCAATGTTAAAAATCTGCAGTGAAAATATTAAAAACACTCGAACTTCCGCGTGTACATGGAAACTGCGCAACACATGCATGTAACATAGTCATTTAGTTGAATTATTTAATAAAATTTTTAACATAGGCATTTTGTGGCCTCTGCTCATGAACACTGTCACTATGATTTTCTTAACCTGTCCCGAACATTGATTTCCCACAGCGACCATGCTATTCTGCACCAGATGTGTAAATGCATATTTTTGGCAGCATATGAAAAATGACAGCTGTACTGTTCATAAGGAGGTGTGAAAAAATGCCAATGTTAAAAATCTGGAGTGAAAATATTACAAATGCGCGAAATTATGAGGGTGCATGGAAACTGCACAATGTACCCTCGTTACACAGTCATTTTATGGACTTTTGTCACTAAATTTTCAACATAGGCATTTTAGCACCTCTGCTCACGAACAGTGTCACAGTGATTTTCTTAATCTGTCTCGAATACTGACTTCCCGCAGCAACCGTGCTATTGTGTGCCGGAAGTGCCAAAACACATTTCAGCAAGGATGTGAAAAATGACAGCTGTACTGTTCATAAGGATGTCTGAAAAAATGCCAATGTTGAAAATCTGGAGTGAAAATATAACAAATTTGCGAAGTTACGAGTGTGCGTGGAAACTGCGCAACGCACGCTCGTAACACAGTCGTTTTATGGTCATTTGTCACCAAATTTTCAACATAGGCATTTTAGGACCTCTGCTCATCAACAGAGTCACTGTGATTTTCTTAATCTGTCCCAAACAGTGATTTCCCACAGCGACCGTGCTATTCTGCGTAGGAAGTGCAAAAACACATTTTGGCCAGGATGTGAAAAATGACAGCTGTACTGTTCATAAGGAGGTGTGGAAAAATGCCAATGTTGAAAATCTGGAGTGAAAATATAACAAATTCGTAGAAGTTACGGTATCATTAGGCTTCGCGCCATACCTTCGTAAAACAGTAATTTTGGATTTTTCACCAGATTTGCAATATAGGTTTTGAGAGCCCATCTCATGAACAGTAGCACTGTCGTTTCATTACTCAGTCCCGGAAGGTGATTCCGCACTGTGACCGCGAAATCACCTTTCGGGACCGAATAACACCATGACAGTGACTGAATTTATGAGGCGGGGTCCCAATAACCCCATGTTGAAAATTTGGTGCCAAAAGTCAAAAAAAGGGACAAGATATCCACATAAGTTGAATAAAAACCTATTTACGCCATTATGCAGCTTACCGGCATTTCTTCAGTTCGCAGTCGGCTTTGAAGAGTGCAAACGTGTTCCCGGTCCACCGAAGATCATTGCACTGGGCTCCAGAGGTCAGTATGGGGTGAGGGGGGTGTGGGGAGGCAGGGTGTGCAGAGGGTGGGTACGGGTTGGGGGAAGGGGCACAAGACACCGTGAGGGACTGTTTTCTTGGTTTCAGGGAGAACAAAAAAAATAAAAAGACGTCGCGGGAAGGTTTTTGGTTTTCAGGCTTGCTTTGGTCACAATGGGGTGGGCTCCCAGTACGCCACCTGCATTTTGGGGGAGAGGGGATTGGACTCGACGGGAACTGGGTCCCCCGTCGGCAAAGAAGGACTGTTTGGGAGGGGCATGATGCTGAGGGGGATTGGACACCCCCTCGGCACACAACAAATGGGGGGGGAATTATGCAGATGGGGAGTGGGCTCCCCCATCGGCAAATTAACTGGGTCGGGAGCATGCCAACAGGAGGATTGAGCACCCCCATCAGCTTTCATGGGGGTCTGAGGCAGACGGCGATAGCTACCACCATGTTCATGAAACTGTTACACCAGGCAAGGTACCGCCCTGCAATGACGGGTCGCTCCCTCATTGCAGCCGAATGGTTGATGCTACAATGACGAGGTGGCCCCTTATTATGGGCGGCCAAATCGTTTCAAATTGGTGGCACTTCTTGCAGAACCAGTGTCGTCAGGACAGTGGGCCTGTATTGGTTGAACACTGCCAAGTCCACAAATGTAGTGCTGGCATTGGCTGTCACAGTGCCGCACTTCCACAACCTGCTTCTCTCCTAAGCTGCCACATAATGTTTCTTGTGCATGTGTGCAAGCAAACATAAAAAGGTGCACAAAAGGATTTGCCACTATACAGTCAAGTGCAGTTGAAGGGACATGATCACTGGGTTGCAAAAAAGATAATGGAGAACAAAACATATCCTCATGTTCCTGGACTGATGAGTCAAGTAATTGACCGAAGGAAATTAAGGCACCCAGAAGCACTACCTAAACCTGATCTGCCGGCACGGATGTCGACACTTGAGAAAACTGACATTATTGACACTCTTTGGTACTCTTGTTTCAAGGGCTGACCCAAATCTGGGTGTGTATTACTGTCATCCATGGCTCAGTACTATACAAAATGAATGCGGGGGAAGGGGCATAAGCCTGACTATTGTGGGGCTCCAATAGTCTGTGCATACCGTACCACTCAAATGTCAATGGTCAATATTTCAGACCTTCCTCCTTCCCCAATCCTCCTATAAAAAAAATATTTACTTTTACGTACAGAACCTGCAGCCTGGCACAGTGTGCCACAAGCCCAGTTTTGAGTCCGCTCCCTCTCGCCTGCCAGAAGCTGGATGCTAGAACCGATCATTCCAGGTCCCCAACGTGGTCCGAAGCCAAGTTACCTCTCAAACCAAATCCACAAAACCTGGGTTGCTTGCTTCTATCTTGGTTGCTGCTGTGGTTGCTACCACACTGCAGTGATCAAGGCCTATGAAGGCCACTTACACTGCTGTCACCACTGCTGCTAAGCCTAGCATGCCGCCATGGGTGTCTGTGATGTTTGTTTCGCAAGGCGAGCCTAGTAGAGTAAGTAGGTAACTAGTCTTGAGTTAGCTTCTAGCTCACCCTCTGCCCCTTCAGCCACCATGGGAGATGAAGACTCACTAAGAGTAGATCAACAAAAACATGCTGCCACAACACTGCTATTGAGAGTTCAGTGCTCACTGACTGCTCCAAGCTGTAGTGTGCAGTCTGTCTACTCTGTGTCGGGAAAGACAGTGTCACATTTGCAAGACTCCTGAGCTCTTTCTTGGCTTGAGCTCATCCACATCACATGTGATTGCACCTCTGCTAATAGGTGGAGAGAGTGGACAACACAATACAGACACAGTCGAGTCTGGAGAGTACCTGCAGCATGTGAACACACAGACCAGGTGGGCACTTATTGTGCAAAAGATTAAATCCAAATTTAATGCTATTATTGCCACACCATAAGAAAAACCTATGCACAAATGCGGTGGGGGGCAACTGCACCCCTATGCCCTACCTAAATGGCACCCCTGCTTAACAGTAGACATTCATTCTCAGGTTCTAATGCAGTGGTTTCCACTGTGTTCTGATGAACTGTATCTACATGTTTCATGATGTGTCCTGAACACCATGTGGGTTAGTACCCTTCATTGTCTTTCAGTTTGAGTGCCCATGTCTCTCATTTCAGTGACACAATGTGAGGTATGGAGCATGCTTCCAAGATCCTACTCAGCACAAACAGTGCTGAGCATGGCCAGAGTGTATATTCTTATAACAGAATAACGAAATAGAAACTGGTGTGTTTTTTTAGATGACATTTGCACCAGCTTAGCTGCTACACACATGGCAAGCATGCAGCATGTGATGTTTTAATGATGTTCATACCAGCTTAACTGCTGCACTCATGTCAAGCATGCAACATATGCATCTGATGTAATTTTTGGAAGATGCTCACATCAGCTTACCTGCTGCACACATCTCAAGCTTGCAGCATGCGAACCGGATTTGCTTTTTAGATATGGTTCTCTTAGGATCACTTAGTGTATGCGAACTGCAAGCAAACATTGCACAATTAAACATGTGGCATGCATTCCGCATGTACACAGCCCACCTATATTTATGTAATGGTAGTTTATGGTGTTGTGCGATAATCGTTCAATGCTGTAGTAATGCATAGGGAGTCATTATTAACAATCAAAATCAAACAGATTATAACCTCGTAATCCCACTACTATCACATCTGAGTTTGTTAACCCTGCATAGGTACGTCACAACTGTGTGATTGCAAATAAAAGTTTCAGCAACTGTCAGCATTCAGTGTAAAGAACTGCAAAGGGAAGTATGTGGCAGAAGTTTCATGTTTTCATGGTGGGTGTGGCATGGGAGTGGAAACTTCAGGCATGAAAGAAAATGGGCATATTGATGTTTTTGCTAGAAAAGTATTACTGGTGAAAAACTACACTGTGGCTAAACAAAATATTGCTGCTTTACACATAACTGTGACAAGCACATGAAGGAAACAAAAATAAACTGATATATGGGATTAAGGAGCAGCAGGGAATGGCCGTAAGGGCTATGTATCTTGCTCCCATTTAAACCTCCAGTGTTCCTGGGTATTGTGTGACTGTCGCTAGGATGGTGTTCAGAACTGAATGGAGAAAGTATGGGAGGGGATTAGAGTTGGGGGTATTACAGTTCTGCATTCATTCAAATCTGCAGAAAACTATTTGCAAAATTACTGTTTTACATTCTTAAAAAAATTTAAACTTTTCTGAAAACATTTTGATAAAATTTGTACTTGCAGAATTTTTTCACATGTTGAATTTTTCCCTACAGTCATGAGCTTTTTTTTTAAAACCAAGTCCACAACTACCTAAAAGTATGCAAACATCATCTCAGATTTTCCCCCACATTTTGTGACACAGGAAAATCTGCATGTCTGCCCAGCTATTTTCATAGATTGTACGGATACCGAGACTAGTCAGTTACATCTCAGAATATATCGCATACCTAAAGAAATGGTTGCCCTCACGATGTCCCCTCTTATTTGATCATTCTGTTTATCGCCTTTATCACTGAAGCTGCTGTCACAGTTTGGTCCTGCTCCCCACCATATCCTTCCCTGGCACTTACCCACTCTCCTGCCCCAGGGTGGATTCCATTGAGCAACAACAGCTGTACCCCCCAGGTCCATCAAGTGTGGACAAGTGATGGTCAGTTGGGATGGCAGGGCCTGGGAACGCCAGTTTCATGCTGCCTCACTTCCAAGGGTTTCCTCCTTTCATTTCTCCCTACCCTCGGACATTGAAGACTAGGGCGGCTATGGCATGATGTACATTCATGATGTGTTGCTGTTCTGAAGACAGTCGCTGTCTGCCTTTCTATAAGGGACTCCAACTGCACCACCATCTATAGTCACCAAGGTGGCAGTAAAGCAGCACAGTCTGCTACCTTTCCTCCCCAGAGGAGAGCTTCCTATGGGATGTGTCATCCTCCATCCCCCTGCTTGGTCCCTGATGCTCCAGGCTTGTTTCCAAGACCAGGCTGCCCATGTCATATGCGTAAGTTGTGCCACTGCATTGAATGGCCAGACCCCTCTATTTTTACTTTCATTCCCTCTAAGACCTACCATTGGCACACAGTGTCACCCCCTGATCTACTATTGGCACACAGTGCCACCTCCTGACCTGCCACTGGCACACAATGCCACTTCCTGACCTGCCACTGGCACACAGTGTTACCCCGACCCTCCACTAGCACACAGTATTACCCCTGACCCTCCACTAGCACACAGTATCACCCCTGACCTGCCACTGCCACACAATGTCACCCCCTGACCTGCCACTGGCAAACAATGTCACCCCCTGACCTGCCACTGGCACAGAGTGTACCCCCTGACCTTCCACTGGTGCACAATGTCAGCCCCTGACCTGTCACTGGCGCATGTTACTCCCTGACCTTCCACTGGTATACACTGTCACCCCCTGACCTGCCATTGGTACACAGTGCAACCCCTGACCTGCCACTGGCACACTATGTAATCCCCTGGCCTGCCACAGGTACACAGTGTCAGCCCTTGACCTGCCACTGGCACCCAGTGAAACCCCTGACCTGCCACTGACACACAGTGCCATCTGCTGACCTGCCACTGGCACACAATGTCAGCCTCTGACCTGCCACTGGCACACAGTCACCCCCTAACCTTCCACTGGCACAGAATGTTACCCCCTGACCCTCCACTGGTGCACAATGTCAGCCCCTGACCTGTCACTGACACATGTTACCCCCTGACCTGCCACTGGTATACAGTATCACCCCCTGACCTGCCATTGGCACACAGTGTAACCCCTGAAGACTGAAACAGCCTTCTTAAGGCTTCCTTTTGCCAGGTCCACCAAGGATCCAATGGCTTGAGTGCAGGCTTTCATGGTGTTTGGTTGGGTGTCTTGAAATTGTTTTAAACGGGGTAGGTGGTCCACCTTGAATTTACCATCCCTTTTTCTTTTTTAAATTCTTTGACTCAACATTTGAACTTTGCTTTATCGCCATCCCCTCAGAAAGTGGTTCACATTCGACCACCATGTCATGTCACTTATCACAATGTCACCCCCTGGTGGTAGAGGTGCTGCAATGTTACCATCAGCTTTCCCGCCATGGGTCTCTTCCCTAATGTTTCCTGGAATATAACAGTCTCCGACCCACTTCCATGGTGCTAGGGACCCGTATAATTACCCCCTTGTGCTAGGCCTATATAATTACCCCCTTGTCTGTTTCCATCCCTGCTGAAGGGAATGAATCAGGGGAGGCACTAGACCTGTTTTTTATCCAGATTAGTGCCCAGGGTAGGATAGTCTGTGATCAGAATTTACAGTTGAAAAAACAGTACATATACAAAGTCTACAGCTGACTGGTTCATCCGCTACCATTTCCTTTAGTTTAGGCCTCTCAGAAACTGGGACAAGAGCAACATTTCCCAAAAACGACTGCGACAGCTGATTAAAAACCAGGACTAGCCCCCTAAAGGGGGCGTCTGGTCATCCTACAGTAGGCTCATTTAATGACAAATTAGAATTTTATGAGTACCCTCCCAACCCCATCCCAGAGGAGCCGCCCCTGAAATAGAATAGTAAGGGGGGTCCTTTTGTATACTACTCTCAGGGCCTGGCACTCATTTCAGTGCTGCAGGGTTGAAGTCCAACATGACCAGCGCAACTAAGGTTCACATCTGTGGCCACTGTCTGTCCCTCCCTCTCTCTCTCTCTCTCTCTCTCTCTCTCTCTCCTCTCCCCCCCACCCCACCCAGCAGGGTACTGAATCCATTATGTCCGCTACTTGGCAGAAGCACCTACAGCCCTCACTGGGAATCAAATGTGGGATTCTGTGTCCTGAAGGCACGAGTACAAATAATTCAGCTAAAGGGGAAATTCCTTGTAGATGACAGGTCAGAGTGCTTCTTTCACTTAATATATTGCAGTGTCAATTACCACCACTAGAGGTCTCTGTTGTTACTGCTACTCAGCACTGCAAGACTGTCATTTTCAGCCTGTCACACTAGATGGTGCCACTAGTGGATCCGGCTATGTACCAAAGTAGAACCTGCTACCCTCTTCTGAAAAAATTGTAGACTTACCCCTGGATGTTGCTGCTTTTTTTCTCCTATGCAACTGGAGTCTCTATTTACTGTTGCCTGAGCAGGGTCATGAATCACAATACCAAGCTTGAGAACCCAGGGCTCTTGCACCGCCATAGGGTTTCCTTCACTTCACTTCACGGTAGTCCACTGTTGTGGGGTTAATTATTTATGCTGTCACCATCTCGCCTAAGGTATGACATGCAGGCTCTGAACCTGGATTTCCTGGAGCTGCTGGTGTAGTTTATCCCTACAGAGTGTGAGATAAAGAATATCGCACAGTTCGAAAAGAGCAAGAAGTCTCTGGAGGATCTCTAAGACGAGGACCGCTTCATGATCAAGTTCAGCAAGATACCTCGGCTCGCGGCATGCATGAACATCCTGACCTTCATGGGTAACTTCAGTGACACCGTGCAACTGTTGACACCAGTACGTTGATAGGGCATGCCTTCCCCTCTATAAGTAGTACTGATACACTTGTT
Organism: Neoceratodus forsteri; assembly: GCA_016271365.2. Lineage (NCBI taxonomy): Eukaryota > Metazoa > Chordata > Ceratodontiformes > Ceratodontidae > Neoceratodus > Neoceratodus forsteri. The sequence continues at coordinate 1,429,836,405 of CM057456.1, forward strand.
TATTATGAAATGTGCCATGAAAATCGTGTACTCCCCTTGGTTGAAGCATGTCAAATGACTGTTGCTTATTTTCTGAGCAGCATATTGTTTTAAAGAACTAGAAACCCATTTTAAAAGTGGGATAAGACACTCCAAGGTGTGTGGTCATAAGAAAATATTGCATGCTTTGGGTAGCTGCAGCACCCAGCTATGCCTCGTGCCTAGCAAACACCCAAGGCATGCATTATTCTCCTGTAACTGCAATGGTATCATAAAGAGATGAGTTTATAGGAAGTATGCAATGCAGAGAAGAGACAACAATCTGGGACACTGATTTTATAAAATAATAATAAAGAGGTTACAAATATCCTTTTGTATGTAATGGATGCCTTTAAAAAAATGGGAAGGGCCCCCCCCCCAGCTGATGCATTGGTAGTAAATCACACAGCTGAGCCGGCGACCAGGGTTCAAGATCAAACTCAGACAGATGCGTCAGAAGGCTGAAGCAGCTACCAGTCGAGAGTGCACCTCGGCCGGGAAGGAATGGCAGCGATGTTACTGCACCACAGCGGTCCCATTGTGGTCAGGCCAGGGAGCTGGCTCCTTTGGCAGAGGGCATGCTGTATGCGCATGAGCTGATATAGGCAGTGTCTCTGCCAAGGGGAGGCGAGAGGGCTCTGCGCAAAATGCTGGAGATAAACTCCTAGTCCTCTGCTGGATGATGGCTGCCAGCACACTTGCAGACTCATGCCACTTATCTTGTCACCCGCTTCCGGATTCTGGTCTGGCTGGGAGGAGGACGGCCCCACCCTCCATGAAGGAAAAGCTGTGGGGGATAGCAGAAGGGGTGAGTATAGTGGTTGGTGGAGCTGTGTGGTCTCTGGTAACAACACAGTGAAGGGGTGAAAATGGAAAAAAAAAACAAAAAGGATGGGAAGTGCCCTGGCTGGGTGGCAGTAGGGGTGATGCATTATACATACATCAGGGAGACACAGGTTCACACCACAAACACAACTCCAAGGCTGGAGGAGTCCAGGGAATACCAGAGGCAGCATTTCCATTGGGGCAAGAGCCTGTGAGGTCTATGACATCTGATTCCGGTCAGTAGTGAGCTCCACCTGTCACAGTATAGGAGATGAGGAGGCAGCACTGAGCCAGTATGGGTCCAGATAATGGTGACAGCCACAGTAGAAACTCAGACTTCTCTTTGGTGCTCCTGGCAGGCATCCTGCTCAAGTTTCCCTCACTCTTTCTTGATGGATCAACAAAACCGAGCAACCCCCACCCTTGCAGAAACAGGTCACGCGCTCCAAACACTGTTAAGTTGGGTGTTGTGGACTGGGAGGGTGGAAGGTGAGGAGGACATGAGAGTTGCAACTAGGGTGGGGGGAAGGGATGACTACTGTGTGTGGGACCAAAGGTACCCCCATTTAACATCCTTAGGTGGTGGGAAAGGGAGGGTAGGGTGGCACTTATTTACAAAGGGCTGCTGGGGAGGGACATTTTTTGTTTATATTCCTTTCTGGCATACCTGATCATTAATCCAATCAGAATTACATGCTCAGATTAGATACAGCAATTTCTGATATATCCGTTATTTGAGAAATTGTTGATATCACGATGGAGTTTGATCTTTTCAGATAAAACCCACTCAGCTTTAATTTAAGTGACTGACGCTCACATCTCTTTCTTGTGGGATTGAGTGTCACAATGTGCTGTGAAAACAGTAGGATGGGGGACAGAGTGATCTGGGGACAAAAACTAGGAAAACAGGACACCAAGCCACAGCAACAAACAAACAAAGGTGCTGCTGAGTGCCCCCTAATGACTGGTGATGTATTTCTTGCAGCAACTGAATGCCGTCATCGCAGTCTCTATGTCCATCAAATCCTCTGAAAAGCTAGAGAAAATTCTGGAAGTAAGAGGAACCCTTTGGTCATATTTTCCTGAATTTCTTGTTTACTTGTTTGTTTTGTATCCAGTAGGATAATGGGATAGCTGCATGATGCACTGTCTCATTTTCATGGGAGTCCCAAATTTGCTTAGTAATGTAATCACAGTTGAAGTAATAAAGTATTACAGGCAGATTGTATTATTTTATTTACCTCTGTCATAGGCAAGTTAACCCTTTGCTGTAACCAATACAAGGGAGTCAAGCCTTCACTTTTCTGAAGTCTTCACTTTTCTGAAAGGTGACCCCTCCCCCCCAGCTTCTTAGATGGATGAGCTGTAAGCCAGTGTTGTGTCAGGCATGGCTTAGTGAAATCACTCTTGCATTTGAGCCAGGTCATAGATACACAGATACATAGATACATAGACAGTGTCGGCAGATAAGGGCCTATGGCCCACCCAGTCTGCCCATTTAAGTTTGTAAGTTCACTTTATGTTTTCCAAGAAGTCTGTTGCCCCTTACCCCTGACCTCCAGAATGCCTTTATGTCTATCCCATGCATTCTTAAATCCCGTGATTGTTTCAGCCCCCACCACTTCCTCTGGCAGGGTGTTCCACTTGTCCACCACCCGTTCTGTGAAGAAATTCTTCCTCACGTTTCCTCTGAATCGTCCTCCCTCCAACTTCATCCCATGCCCTCTAGTCCTGGAACATCTTTTTCGCTTAAAAATAGTGCATTCCTGCACCCTGTTCCTCCCTGTAAGATACTTGTATGTCTCTATCATATCCCCTCTCTCCCTCCTCTCCTCCAGGGAGTACATGTTCAGTGCCTTCAACCTGTCCTCATAGGACTTGTGATGCAATCCATGCACCATCTTTGTTGCCCTCCTCTGAACCTTCTCTACCCTGTCTATGTCCTTATGTAGGTAAGGTCTCCAGAACTGCACAGTGTACTCCAGGTGCGGCCTCACTAGTGTCTTATATAGTGGAATTATGACCTCCCTTTTCCTGCTGGTGATGCCCCTGCCTATGCATCCCAGCATCCTATTTGCTTTACCTGCTGCCTTGTCACACTGTTTCCCTGCCTTGAGGTCATCAGAGATGATAACCCCAAGATCCCTTTCCTGCTTGGTGCATGCTATATCCTCACCCCCCAACTAATATATTGTGCCAGGGTTTTTGTGCCCCAAAATGAGTTTGAACTTCACATAGGGCAACCTGAGCTCATAATCAGTGCTGACAGTACATGGTGGGGGTTGCTTGCCGCCTTCTTGAAGGTGCTGCTGTCTAGATCAGATTTTATACAGCATCCCTCAGGTCTATGTCTAGTGGTTGTTTTTTGGTGGAAGTCAGAGGTCACCTAGGGCAGTTTTCCTTTTGTTTTTTTCAGAATACTGTATGGCTATCATTTTTTCTTTTTCATTCGCCTAAGTTGGGCTACAGTCTAAACAAACAGTGCGACCGTTGTATAATGCATGCAACTCCCCTCCAACTACATATCAGCATGATATATGTAAAACTAGGTAATGTATAGGGGATATGCAACTATAGGCTGACTCAAAATATGCACTTTATCTTCACCAGCGAGGGAGCTGGACCATAACTCAGGAGTGGCGGAGTTAGGAGTAACTTAGTCCTGTCTCCTCACAAGTGATGATAGACTGTATACTTTGAGTTACTTTGCTTCATATTCAATTTATTTATCATTTTTACATCTTCTGTTTGTAGGAAGATTTAACTGTTTTGCAGCACCACTAATGAGTTATGATCCTGCCCCCCCCCACACATATAAAGATAAATTGCATATTTTGAGTTAGCCTAGTGCATAAGATAGATAGATAGACAGACAGACAGACAGATAGATAGATATGTATAGAAACACAAACATGTATTCTATTTACAGCTCAATCTATCCAAATAGCCGAGGGGGAATAATCGAGCATTCCAGTAAATGCTCTTTTCCCTGTGGCAGGGACGGTGGCAGATATTGCTTTGTGACTGCCACATGAGTGACTACAGGTGGCGGTACAGCAGCTGTCCAGCTGGGATGAAGGACACAGATACGAGGTATGCGCAGACATGGGAGCAGAGCATGGCATCCTGGCATTAGTGCAGAGGGCAAAACTGAAAAGGAAAACCCTGACACTCTTTGGCAATGCCAGGCCAACACTCTGTACCACCCCTCTACCAACCAGACCTACTGAGGGAAATGCTGACCTCAAGGGCCCTGATGTGGGGGATGGGTAGATCACTGGAAAAATGGGGAGGATACGTGTCTGAAAAGCTAAGAATGGAACAAGGAGGTTGACAGGATGACTGTAGCACTGAGGGATAGAGGGAAGGAGAATTAAAATAAGAACAGATTTCCTGTTTAGAGGACATGGCATGAAATCCCTCCCCTTCTCATCACTATTTCTTCTTCTTCTTCCTCTTAGATTGTCTTGGCATTTGGAAACTACATGAACAGCGGGAAAAGAGGGGCAGCCTATGGTTTCTGACTACAGAGTCTGGACCTGGTAAGAGAAATTAGTTGGCTATTAGTCACTGCTGCGTTTTAGAACAGGGATACTGCAGCCATGGCTGAACCTAGATGAGGTTCTTATGCCAGCAGTGCCAGGGACCCCCTCAAAAAAAACCAAAAACATGCAAGATATAAAAAACAACAACATCAGCAGCAAAATGTTGCTGTGTTCTTTATTTAAAATTTCTCCTCCAGCTTAACCTGGTACGAACTGGGTCAGTGAGTCACCAAGCCATGTGGCAACTTGGTATTGCACAGTGAGTCTGACTACCAGCCCCAGCCTGGTGGCATCTGTGAACTGCTGAGCAGACAAACTCAAATACCGAAACACTGAAAAGCCCAAAGACAGTGTAATAAAGCTCAGGGTCCCTCTATTTTGCAGCTTCTCGAGACGAAATCCACGGATCAGAAGCAGACTTTACTGCACTACATTGTGAAAATTATCCAGGAAAAATAGTTGGACTTGACTACCTTCCACATGGAGCTGCACTTTATAGACAAGGCCGCCGCAGGTGAGGGACCTGGGGGGGAGGGAGGAGAGGGAAAATGCAGAGTACAAGGGGCATCTCAGCTGGAGACCCCAGAGACATCTGTCAATAAGTATTGGAGACATTTGGGGAAGTTCAGCTGTTAAAGAGCTGTGCCAGGATTTTCAAAAGTAAAAAAACTGCAAACATGCAGATACAAAGTTATGCAAGAGAGGATTTCCTTGTGCAGCCCTAACCTTTTCCAGGTGTGCTCAGTTTTCAGAAAAGTTGCCTTTTTGCAACTTTTTCCACATTTTATGGAAGCATACACATTTTTTTTGTGCAGTTGTGAAAATATACTACGCCTGTTTTTTTCTATCATTTCCTGTAACCACTATACTACACCGAACTATATAGATAAAGGGCTCTGCTGCTGCCATTACCTTACCACAAGCCCTGTCTCCCATTTTCCAGGGTCCCTGGAGTCCTGGCGCTCCTAAGGCCAAATGCATGGTGGCACCCTCCCAGGCAGGGCAAGTACTACCCTGGGGGCAACTGTGCCTGCGTGTGACTTCTCTGCCAGCAGGTGGCAGTCATGTGAATTTTAGCACATCAGCGTTATGATCTACTCCTAAGAAAATGGATGGTTGGTCTGGCCGTGTGTGCCTCCCTCCGGCAATCACACTGATAGCCCTAGTAGCCCAAAGAGGTGGAATCCCATGACCAACCCTATCGCAATGATTTACTGACCCCAACTCCTATCAGGCCCCATCCTCCTGCTGATGAGTCATTTAAGTTACATTCCTATGGGGTGACATCAACTACTGCCTGTGTCTTTCTTCTCCTACAGATCAACTTCAGTGAAGATTAACATATGTATCTGTTACAAATGATGGGAGTGACTCCACAAGGTTCCCAGAAACTTCCCTTGAGGAGTGACCTTCCACTACTCCTAGGTGCTATTGGGTTGCCATCTTCCTATTTTTCTCGAGACAGGATATTTGGCTGGAGTCTGCCTCCACTTGGCTGGTGTTCTCGGGGTGATCATCTCCTGAGAGACACTGATTGGGTCCCGAGCCTCCAGAGACCTCGCCTGAGGGGACAAGTTTCACCCAGACCCAGAGACCCTGCCACCCTCTCCGAGGCCGCACACAGGCCGTACTGGTTCAGTCGCAGATGGGGAGGCTGGACTTTTACTCTGCTGATCCATTCTTTTCCCGTCCTTCTGGACCCTCAACTTGCCTTCCCCTCTTATAGTGTAAAGGGGGAAGCACAGGGCCATAAATATTCATGTCCAAGTTTCCTGCTGCTGGCCGAGTCAGGAAACCCACAGTACAGATACCAGACATAGAAACATAGAATTTGACAGCAGATAAGGACTGTCTGGCCCACCCAGTCGGCACATTTTTCCCACCTTCAGTATTACCGCAGACCCTACTGATCTCCAGCTCCCTTTCTCCCTCTCCCTCTCCTCATTCCTTTCAGCTAAGTTTCTCTTATGTCTATCCCATGTATTCTGGAACCCCACCACTGTTTTTGTCCCCATCTCCTCCACTGAAAGGCTGTCCCAAGAATCCACCAATCTAAGAAGTACTTCCTTGCTTTTCTCCAGAATCTACCCCTCTCCAGCTTCACCATGACCTACCAAGTTAGGGCCCACTAGAGAGCACTTCTCAGGGTCAGGCTTCACACTTCAAGTGCTCTCTAGCAACTGGACTCAAGCTGGGTGAACAGAGAGGCTGGATACACTTTGAAAATCCCACCTGCATTCTCTACTTGACGATACTCGATGTGTCACTATAGAACACACAGTTTAACGTTCCTCTAGCTGAAGATGTCCATTTGCCTTCTAGTGTCTCTCGATAGCGTCCTGCAGGATATAAGGGAATTGCAGCGGGGAATGGAGCAGACTTGGAAAGAATTTATGGTTCAGGATGACAGCACAGTCCTAAAAGAGTTCCTAAAGTGTAACACTGAGGTCCTGGAAAAGCTACAAAATGATGGCAAATGGCACAGGTGAGTATTACCGCAAATACAGACCACACTGAGGAGGCTGGACTTTATTGGCCAAATACAGACCAAACTGAAGGGGCTGGATATTACAGACAAATACAGACCAAACTGAAGGGGCTGGATATTACAGACAAATACAGACCAAACTGAAGGGGCTGGACATTAGAGTCAAATACAGACCAAACTGGGGAGGCTGGGCTTTATAGGCCAAATACAGACCAAACTGAAGGGGCTGGACATTACAGAAAAATACAGACCAAACTGAAGGGGCTGGACATTACAGACAAATGCAGACCAAACTGAGGAGGCTGGGCTTTATAGGCCAAATACAGACCAAACTGAAGGGGCTGGATATTACAGATAAATATAGACCAAACTGAAGGGACTGGATATTACAGTCAAATACAGACCAAACTGAAGGGGCTGGACATTACAGTCAAATACAGACCAAACTGAGGAGGCTGGGGTTTATAGGCCAAATACAGACCAAACTGAAGGGGCTGGATATTACAGTCAAATACAGACCAAACTGAAGGGGCTGGATATTACAGTCAAATGCAGACCAAACTGAAGAGGCTGGACATTACAGACAAATACAGACCAAACTGAAGGGGCTGGGCTTTATAGGCCAAATACAGACCAAACTGAAGAGGCTGGATATTACAGTCAAATACAGACCAAACTGAAGGGGCTGGACATTACAGACAAATACAGACCAAACTGAGGAGGTTGGGCTTTATTGGCCAAATACAGACCAAACTGAAGGGGCTGGACATTACGGCCAAATAGGCACATAAACCTTGAAGGCGAAGCCCGAGGGGTTTATGGTAACTATCCAACAATGAGGGTATGTGTTAAATTAGAGTGTATACACTGCACCCCATATTTTGTTTTATATAATTTAAGGGGTTGCGTCTTTTCGCTGACTTCTGTCTGCCCCTGCATACGCTCTGCAGTGCGGAAATAAAACTTTATTTATTTATTTATTTTGATCCAGGCTGCCCCAGGGTGAAGTTAGAGGAGGGGGAGGAGGTAAGAGATGCTGGCTGGTGAGGGCCGAGGGAGACAGACAGTAGGAGGGATGACTTGGGGGCCTGCTGCTCTCGATGCTCCTGTCTCATCCAGCCAGGTGGAGAGTATGAGATTGAGTATGTGGCTTCCCTCGTGGTCACCGCCAATGAGGGGCCAAAGCTATTTTTAAAATTAAAACAAAAATGGGGCATTTCGGGCTTGGGAGGAGGGAGGAATCCTATGTCTTAATGATTTAAGAAAGCAAGAAGGGGTTTATTTATTTAGTGAACTCAGAGAAGGATTGGGTTTAAAGACCACCCATTTATTTCGGTACTTCCAAGCCAGAAAATACATTCAGGATATAGAGAGACAGAGGGAACCGAACTACCAAAAACAGGGCCTTGAAAGAGTGCTGCATCAGGCTAAGCAGGAGCCCAAAGGTGTAAGAAGAAGAGCTACTCACCTTCTGCGTACTCAGTTACCAGACATGACAGTCAGAACTAAGTGTCTTTGGGAGAGAGAGACTTAGGAGTGGCTTTAACAGGGAAGCAATGGGCACTGATGAGAAATGTACACCAAGGGCTTCTGTTGTGCAATAAATATAAGGAAGCAGCATATAAATTTGTGCACAGGCTTTATAGCCCACCAGTGGCAGTTAATAGGTATAATACAGCAGTCTCGGCCATGTGCCAAAGATGTGGCACTGCCTTGGGTACATATATTCATTCATTCTGGTCATGCCCGATACTCCAGTCATTTTGGGAGGAAGTGGCGAAAGAACTGGCGACCATGAAGGGGTGCTGCATAAAGGTGGGGCCACTTCTAATGTTGTTCGGCCTGGACGATACAGACCAAGATGATTGGTCCCCTGCTGAGAGATGGATTAGAATTCTTTTGGCGCTGGCGCGACAGTGTATCCTAAATACATGGGTATCTGGGGACAGACCCACTCTTAGACAATGGAGGAACCTGGCTTGGGAAGCTCTGAAGCTTGAAAACATGACCTATAAGGCCAGGGGGCCGGAAGAATTGTTCATGAATATGTGGGTGCCATTCTGGCACACTATGGATCCTGTAGAAAGGGAAATGATAAGCTGAATCCCAGGACCAGGGGTTAAAGAGATAGGAACTGTATTCCCCGGTTGTTATAAGATAGAATGGGTAGGCCTAAGCCACTAAATATTCCATATTGTCCAGGACTAGTTATGACAGGAAATGTAATATAGGGTTGAAAGACATGTCAGTGTATAGCATATACTAAAGATGAAACTCTTAATATATGTATTAGATAGACTGAACCTTTGATTAAATGTTCTTTTTGGGTTTTTTTTTCTCTCTCTCTTTTGTGTATATGTATATAGTTGTTTTATGCAGAAATACATGAAATGGATGGAGAATTATAGTAAGTATAATTGGAAATGAGTTGAAGTATTTTGAAAGAAACACCCATGTATTTACTGGAATGCTAAATGTTGTTTTGTTATTGTGCTAATAAGATAAACTAATAAAAAGTTTATGCAAAAAAAAAAAAAGGGGAACCTTAGCGCACAGCAGGGATCCAGATCACTTGCTCTTCTTAGGTACTGCCGACAGTCTGATACAAAGAGCCATGTATTAAAAAAATGACGTAATACACATACGTGTATTATGGCATTTAATACACGGCTTTTTCAATGGGAAAAAATGCAACCCTTTAATTATAGCCAAATGCAGACCACACTGAGGAGGCTGGGCTTTATTGGCCAAATACAGACCAAACTGAAGGGGCTGGACATTACAGCCAAATACAGACTAAACTGAGGGAGCTGGACAATATGGACAAATACAGAATGAGCTGAGGGGGCTAGGCATTATGGCAAGTAATAATAATAATTGCTTTATTTATAAAGGATCTTTCTTCAGTCAAGGCACTGTGCAACTTTAAAAACAGATAAAATCCAGTAAATAAAAGCATAACAATTCAGGTACAACAAGCAGTGACTAGCAGTCAAGTTAAGTACAGACCAAACTGAGGGGGCTGGGCATTACAGCCAAATACAGGCTGAATTTATTTATTAATTTATTTATTTATTTTTTATGTAATTAGTTAATTCTTGGATTGTAATACCTTTGAGCTAAAAGCTTGTTCACAAAGGTTCCACATCAAAGTAACACTAGTTAAACAGAACAGTATAAAAACAGCAAAACCTGGTTAAAAAGACAGAGCATTTAATATAAAGTAAACTTATAAGGTACAGTGTAACAGACAATATTAAATCAGCCAGGTTGGTCTTGTCAAGTAGAGGGATAGGGTGAGAAGAAAGGGTGAGTAGGGGTATGAAGGCAAAGGGGGGTAGGAGAGGCATGGGGGTGGAATGAATGGTAGGGTTGGGCATGGCGAAGGAGATGGGGGGTCGTAAGAGGGTTAGGCTAGTTAGGAGAAACAGTCACAACTGCTGAGAGCAGTAAGGTGCTGGCAGAGTTTTCTCTTGAACGCTCCAAGCTTAGGCTCAGACACAATGTCTTGTGGGAGGTCATTTAACCAGCAGGGCTTGCAGTAGGCAGAGGACCACTGAGCTTGTGAAGGGCAGCAGAAGGGGACTTGGTGTGACTGTCTAGACATGCCCTGGGTCAGATAGGGATTGGTTGACAGATTAAAAAGATTCTGGATGGCCAGGGGAGGGTTAGATCTAGGCAGGTTTTCTTCCCCAAGAGACATACCTGGTATTTCAGCCTGCCCACAAGATGTAGCCAGTTGGTCTTGGTATATAAATCACAGGTATGAGTGAGTCTGTGGGCTCCAGTTATAAGCCTGTAGGATTTGTTTAGTGCTGTGTTTATCCTTTTTAGGGTGGTTTCAGATGTGGCGGTATACACCACCAGCCCACAGTCGATAACAGAGATTATTATTATTTTTTAAATGTATTTATATCCTCAGCTGGGGGGGGGTTGTACCTTTGGTTCCCCAACCAGCCAGCCCTCATGGCCTCTGCCCTGGCCCTGGCCAGAGCTCCCCCCCACCGCAGCTCTTCCCAGGTCACTTCGCGGCGGGTGCCATCCACCACTGCAGAGATCTGGAGGCAGGCACAGGAGGGAGCTAGCAGGTGCTTCCGTGGCAGCGTCAATCAAGACAGCCGTCATGCCCCCTAGGGGTTTTCTCTGTAGTGGTAACCGGCCCACAGTGTTGGCACGCAATGGCATCAATGACTCTGCAATGCACGCTTCCATACATTGCACGTCAGATGCTGCCAATGTCCCTTCTGTTGGCCATGAGGCTGTACAGACCCAGCTGCCACCAGAGCCAGCACCTCAGCGGTCCTCCCACCCACCCTCCCTGCAGGAGGAGAGCTGTCCCTGGGATGCTCAATCCCTTCTCCTCCTGGGTGACCCCAGCAACCCGTGTCTGCTCCCGAACACAGATCACCAGCATGGCATGAGGTGTGGTGTCTAGCGCATCAACCCTCAGCGCCACCGGGCCGGCTATGATAATAGAGATTATTGAGCTGTTCATAGCTGTTCACAAATTGAGGGGGCTGGACATTACGGCCAAATACAGACCAAACTGAGAAGTCATGGCATTATGGCCAAATACAGACCAAACAGAGGGCTGGGCATTACAGCCAAATACAGATCAAACTGAGGGGGCTGGACATTATGGCCAAATACAGACCAAACTGAGGGGGCTGGACATTATGGCCAAATACAGACCAAACTATTTTACAGAGCTACAGTTAAAGAATTCAAACTCTGGGTCCTGCCAGTGCTAAAATACCCTACCTGTCCACCAGTGGTAAGCCACACCCTTGATGCCACTGAAACACTGATAAACTGTTTTGATATTTCTACCTACAGGAAGCCTTCGAGTCAGTTATTGAATACTTTGGTGAAAACTCAAAGATCACACCCTCTTCCATGTACTTCCCAGTGTTTGTCCGCTTCATCAAAGCTTATAAGGTAAGTAATGTGCCACCTGACATATATTTAGAACTCATAATTGGGATATACTGTAACCTAGTAACTCATTTCTAGGAAAGATTGAACCCAGTCAATCCCAGCTGTTCTGTGTACACCTGTGCCATATCACTCCACTCACACCTCATCTTAAATTATTTCCTGGCAGATAAGCCTTGTTATAAAATTGATTTTTGTGTTGATGCCAGGCCACTAAGTACTGCCTCTTGGCTCGTACAGTGGATCTGCACCAGCACACTGACCCACTCTGGGTAGGCAAACTGAGAACCTTGTGTTGGCAACCCTGGAAGACAAGAGGAACAAAAGCAGAAAAAGGGCTGCACCAGTCACACACGACACCTTCTTGGATGCACCAGATGAGGACCACAGATGGACGGGACACCTTCGAAAGCCCCACCATGGGGCACAAACAGTGAAGGACAGCAGCACAGATGAGAGGGACCAGAAGAAGGAGCATGGTGTGAGGAAGAGGATAAACACCTTGATAAAACAAAAAGTGAGGATGTTCCACACAGCATGTACAAAAGCAAAGATGAGAAAACCTTGTCTGGTTCTTATTATAGCTTTAAGGGTTCTGGGTTCTGATCCATTTTTGAAACTTAACAATTTGCATGACTTAACAATTTTACTAAACTTATAGATGATATGGAGACAGATTTTACAAGATGGAAAACAATGTATTTGTCTTTTTGGGGGAAAATCAAAGTTTTTAATATGCTAATAGCTCAAAAATTTTATTACCTGTTGCAACATCTTCCTGTTCATATCCCACCTCATCTTTATGATAAATCGTACAGTATAATTAGAAAATTTTTATGGGACAACAAGCCACCTCATATATCTATGCAGAAATTACAGCAAGCAAAAAACAGTGGGGGTTTCGGCCTACCTGATTTTAAGATTAGACACGACACCTTCCAAAGTGTAAAATCACTCTGGCTAGACAAACAAGCATTTGTCAATGCCGAAAGTTTGCTTGCTGGCATTGGCAGTGGTAGTGTAGAAGTTACAGAGCTGCGTAATAGGAATGGCAGTGAAGTATTGAACTGAAACCAACCCCACCACCACCCTGCAGAGAGTGACAGGCATTGGGGTGTGCCTTTGGGTCGTCAGGCATAAGCCACGCCATTTCACCACACCCACCCTGCAGACATGACAAGTGTCATGATGTGCCTTAGGGGTCTTTGGCCCTTATCGCACCCCATTCCATCAGAATACGGTGAGATGGGTGCGGTATAGGAGAATGGGGTGAACTTTGGGGCCAAAGAGTCCAAGGCATACCTCGATGCCTCTCACTGGCTGCAGGGTGTGGAATGGTATGAGCATTGCAGGCAAGAATCCCAAGTCACATCCCTGATGCCTGTCATTCTCTACAGGGTTGGGCGTTATGGTTGGAAACCGTAATACCTCAGGCATTCGTTGGTATTTTCACTCTAAATTTTCAACAAGTTTTTTTTGGGACCCCCACCTCATGAGCAGTGGCAATATCAGTTTGTTAGCCAAAAGTTGCTTATGCACAGTGACTACGGCATTTAGCACCACAGGTGCAAACACATTCCGAACAGGATGTAAAAAATGACAGCTGTACTGTTCATGGGAGGTGTAAAAAGGCAATGTTGCAAGTCTGCAGTAAAAATATTAAAAAACTGGTGAAGTCACGGCGTGCATAGAAACTGTACAGCAAAAGTAATTAATTAGTTTGGGGATTTTTACAGCAGATTGTCAACAGAGGCATTTTGGGACCTCCGATCATGAACAGTGTCACTGTGATTTACTTTATCTGTCCCGAACAATGATTTCCCACAGTGACCACGCATCTCTGCGCTGAAAGCGTGAAAACATATTTCGGCCATGTTGTGAAAAATGACAGCTGTATTGTTCATAAGGAAGTGTGGAAAAATGCCACTGGTGAAAATCTGGACTGAAAATATTACAAAGTCATGAACTTACGAGAGTGCGTGGAAACTGCGCAATGCTCACCCGTAACACAGTCATTTTATGGACTTTTGCCACCAAATTTTCAACATAGCCATTTTAAGACCTCTGCTCATGAAAAGTGTAACTGTGATTTTCTTAATGTGTCCCAAACATTGCTTTCGCACCTGACTGCACCATTGTGCGCTACATGTGCGAAAACACATTTTGGGCGACATATGAAAAATGGCAGCTGTACTGTTCATAAGGAAGTGTTATAAAATGGCAATGTTGAAAAATCTGGGTAAAAATATTGAAAATTCGCGAACTTACGAGCGTGCGTAGGAACTGATACAACGCGCACTTGTAAAACAGTCATTTTTAGGAATTTTTTCACCAAATTTTCAACATAGCCATTTTAAGACCTCTGCTCATGAACAGTGTCACAGTGATTTTCTTAATGTGTCCCATACATTGATTTCGCACACCGACTATGCCATTGTGTGCTACATGGGCGGAAACATGTTTTGGGCAAGAGGTGACAAATGACAGCTGTACTGCTCATAAGGAAGTGTAATAAAATGGCAATGTTGAAAATCTGGAGTGAAAATATTGAAAATTCGCGAACTTACGAGCGTGCATAGGAACTGCGCAACGCACGCTTGTAAAACAGTCATTTTTAGGAATTTTTTCACCAAATTTTCAACATAGCCATTTTAAGACCTCTGCTCATAAACAGTGTCACTGTGATTTTCTTAGTTTGTTTCATACATTGATTTCACACACCGACTGCGCCATTGCGCGCTACATGGGCGGAAACACATTTTGGGTGAGATGTGAAAAATGACAGCTGTACTACTCATAAGAAGGTGTGGTAAAATGGCAGAGTTGAAAATCTGGAGTGAAAATATTGAAAATTCGCGAACTTACAAGCCTGCGTAGGAACTGCGTAACGCACGCTCGTAAAACAGTCATTTTTTGGAATTTTTCCACCAAATTTTCAAAATAGGCTTCTTGAGAGACCACCTTATGAACGCTGGCAGTGTCATTTTGTTAATCAGACCCAAAAGGTGATTCCACGCAGTGACTCGAAATCACCTGGGCCGAATAACGCCATGACAGTGAAATCATTCATGAGAAGGGGTCCCAAAACCCCATGTTGAAAATTTGGTGCAAAAATTCAAAAATGCCTGAGATATGCAACAAAGTTGAAAAACCTATCTATCCCATTATACAGCTTACGGCATTTCCTCAGTTCGCGGTCGGCTTTGAAGAGTGCAGGCGTGTTCCAGTCCACGAAGATCTTCGCACGAGTCAGAGGTAAGTATGGGGTGAGGGGGTGGGAAGTCAGGTGCGCAGTGGGTGGGTGCAGGTTGTGGGGGCAGGGAGACTGCGTGGGACCGTTTTCTTTACAGTTTTTATTTTTTAAATGGCGGCGCGGGATGTTTGCCACGCTGGGTGGGCTCCCAGCATGGCACAAGGACGACTGGTTGGGGGCGTGGAGCCAATGGGGATTGGGCACCCCATCGGCCATAGCATCAGTTGCCACACTGGGGTGGGCTCCCAGCGTGGCACCCAGTACTCTCGGAGGGGAGGACAGTGCAGCCGATGGGGGATTGGGCACCCCTGTCGGCTATACGATAACTTGCCACGATGGGGTGGGCACCCAGCGCGGCATGTGGAAGGCTTTGGGGGGGGAGCGCAGCACAGCCGACGGGGGATTGGGCACCCCCATCGGCTATACAGTGTGTGCGGGGGGGCAGCACGCAGTACGCATGCGTGTGTGTGTGTGTGTGTGTGTGTGTGTGTGTGTAGGGGGAGCTGGGCATGAGCAGATGATATCTGATCGATGCTCACTGAAGCATAGCTCCCCCTTTCAACTGTATGCCACTGCATTTTGGAGCTGTCATAGACAGCTCCAGCATGCATTGGCCGACTGGGGCTGCGCCTGCCAACACACTGACTGAATTGGAAGAGGGGGTGACACACCTCCGAAAACTCGGATGATGGCACTATGTTTCTTGCACATGCATGCAAGCAAACATAAAAAGGTGATTCTCCTTTATGGGTCGAAGTAGAACAAACACTATTAAAGGGTTGCCATCCTAGGGTTGTGTTGTTCACTGACTCTACCAAATCATTTAATTCTAATCCTGTTTTAAACAAGGTACATAAGACATGGAAAACAGTAGTTTCTAGATTGGAACCCAGGCACTTCTCCACATTGTCCTTTATGGAGTAACCATACTCTGCAGATTGACAATAAAAGCCAAGACTGGTCTCTTTGGAAATCTAAAGGTATAGCATACCTACAGGATATTATTGATCCATCCACAGCTAGCCTGATGTTCTTCTCACAAATAGCCACTAAATACAAAATTCCACGAACTGAATTTCATAAATATCTTCAAATATGGAATATTCTTACAAAACAAATAAATGCAGATATCTCCTTCCCACCAATTTACGTCTTAGACAAGATATGCACAACAAAAGACGGCCACAAAAAATTATATAACTTAGTACTGGACTCTAAATTGGACCCTATGTTACCCCTTCAAAGTAAATGGCAACAAGAATTGCAAACTAATCTCTCTACTCAAGAATGGGAAAATGTATAGAATTCAACTTTAAGGGCTTGCAGGGAAGCCAAGGGTAGGCTCATTCAGTATAAAATAGTACATAGATGGCACCTTACGCCCAGCAAGCTGATCACTTTGGGCCTTTCACAGGATGAGACCTGCTGGAGATGTAAATCTGATAAGGGCACTTCAACGCACATTTTATGGTCATGTCCTCTTATTGCTCAGTTTTGGGATGGTGTTCAGTTAGCTTGTGGAAAAGTTATGAACTGCAATTTGAAACGTACAGCCAAATTTGCAGTTTTGGGGGAATAATTCTGAACTTACTCAGCTGAATAGCATTCAGAAATTATGGTTACATGCTGCTTTTATTACAGCCAAAAGTATAATATTGAGACACTGGTTAAGCTCAGAAGTGCCGACAGTGAAGGAATGGTTACAGAATGTATATGCTAGAGCCAATTATGAAATAATCTATTATTTAAATATTCATAGATTAGATAATTTTTTAGATCTGTGGGAACCCTTTTTACACATAACATGGTGTAAGGGGATTTATCAGTATTTTATCTTACTAAGTAATATCAAAATGTTAATTGATATCTCAGCTTATAAGAATTGTTGTTATCTAGTATATTAATGTACGTTTTCTGGTACAATTTTTCTTACCATAATTGATAAGTGTTTGCGTTAAAGGTTACTTAGAGTTAATGTTTCTGTTTTGTGTTTTCTCTTTTATTTTTTTCTTCTCTCGTTTGATGTTATATACGTCAAATTTATATGTAAAGTTTTCTGTATTAAAATGAAAAACTAATAAAATATGAATTATAAAAAAAAAAAAACATTTTGCATGGCTCTGTGTGATATGGACAACTCCATAAGAGTGAGCCTAATAACAGTGACAGCATTTCAACAAGGACTCAAATGGTGAGGGTACATGTCAGCAATCGCCGAATAGCGACAAATGCTTTTCTGCAGGGGGCTTTGCCCCCCCCCCCGTGTCCCCTTACTTAAATATCCAACTCTAAGGTCATAGCAACTTGGAGAGGGGGAAAGCATTTGTCACCATTTTGGCGATCGCTGATATGTACTCTTGCCATTTGTGTCTTTGCTGAAATGCCGTTGTTGTTTTTGAGCTCGATCTTGAGTCGTCCAAATCACAGGATACCCATTTGCATTATCAATTATATCCAAATTGCACGTTTGTGTTTCAAACCATACACATTTTTTTTTGTTGTATCATTTTTCCACTGGTCAGTCATACATCATGCAGGGCTATACTGTGTATGAGGCTGAAGTTGTCATTCCAACAGTGGCTTTTTTTTCTCCTGGCTTTTTTATTCCCAGCTGTCCCTCTGCCCTGTGGTGTGGGCAGAAGTCATTTCTGCCTGCGTGCAACCACAGCATTCTGTGGTGGGAACAAGCTGCCTGCCACTCCTGCGCACAACCACAGCACTCTGTGGTGGGAACAAGCTGCCTGGTACTCCTGCATGCAGTCCCAGTGCTCTGTGGTGGGCATACACTCCATGGCACTCCTGCATGTAGCCACAGTACTCTGTGGTGAAAGCAAGCTCCCTGGTGCACCTGTGCACAGACACAGCACTCTGTGGTGGCAACAAGCTGCCTGGTACTCCTGCATACAGTCCCAGTGCTCTGTGGTGGGCATACACTCCATGGCACTCCTGCGTGTAGCCACAGTACTCTGTGGTGAGAGCAAGCTCCCTGGTGCACCTGTGCACAGCCACAGCACTCTGTGGTGGCAACAAACTGCCTGGTACTCCTGCATGTAGCCACAGCACTCTGTGGTGAGAGCAAGCTCCCTGGTGCACCTGTGCACAGCCACAGCACTCTGTGGTGACAACAAGCTGCCTGGTACTCCTGCATGCAGTCCCAGTGCTCTGTGGTGGGCATACACTCCATGGCACTCCTGCGTGTAGCCACAGTACTCTGTGGTGAGAGCAAGCTCCCTGGTGCACCTGTGCACAGCCACAGCACTCTGTGGTGGCAACAAGCTGCCTGGTACTCCTGCATGCAGTCCCAGTGCTCTGTGGTGGGCATACACTCCATGGTACTCCTACATGTAGCCACAGTACTCTGTGGTGAGAGCAAGCTCCCTGGTGCTCCTATGCACAGCCACAATGCTCTGTGGTGGTAACAAGCTGCCTGGTACTCCTGCATGTAGCCACAGTACTCTGTGGTGAGAGCAAGCTCCCTGGTGCACCTGTGCACAGCCACAATGCTCTGTGGTGGCAACAAGCTTCCTGGAACTCCTGCAGGTATTGCTGTGGCACCGGAACCCACCATATCCCTCCCCGGGCAGAGTGCATTGTCCAGCAGCAGCTGCTTCTGCCCATGGGGTGGCTACTCAACCCAGCTTCCTGAGTCCGCTTCCGAACCTGGGTCTCCTGAACAGCAGAGCGACATGCTGCTACTGGGCGACCAGGACATCCCTCAAACTGTTATTTGGGTGGGAGTTATATCTAGCTTTGTGGCCATGGTTGCCACCTCAACCTGACATCAGGCCTTCCCCTGACTTCCCAGTTCCATATGCCTCTCTCCCTGCTCTCACACCAATATACATCCACATGGGGAGGGTCTTAAGAATACTGGTGTCATCACACATGGTGGCTGATGTACATAGATTTTTAACTATTTGTCTCCCCTGACCCTACCTCCCTCCGTCAAGATGCCAAGCAGTACCCCAACAGGCCATGCTAGCACATGCCAACAAAAAACATGAGGACTTGCATTCAGGAACACAGAAAAATTATAAACATTCCAGCTGTTAAATAATAATTGCAATTACAAAATGAGCAGGGAGAACTCTTCATACTGATTGGTTTAGGTCCCAAATCAGCAGGTCCAGTACCAGGCAACAGAGACTGGCAAATAACGAGTCCAAGCCCTTGTTGCCTGATTACATTCGAAAATCATTGTGCCACAGAATTTTAAAAAATGAATAGCAGCCTTTGTTTTTTCTGTTGGCTTAGCGAGCAAGTTTCTCAGAAAGCTACCCCCTTCAGACAAGTCCAGTCTCACTCCCATAATGTTTTTGTTTTTTTTAATTGTGAAATTACATTTTTTTCCCTTCCTGTACCTCACAAAATATTTTGGCTGCCATCTGTTGTCATGCTTAACCATCGACTCTCATAAAAGCACAAATGCAGAGCCATGACTCAAGCTCCAGACAGTACCTACACCTTTGCTGTGGAGTGCAAATTGATGGGGGCAGAAACTACAAACTGATTTTTTTTTTTTTACTTAAAGAGCAGCTGATGCCTTCAGGAGAATTTTAACAAAAAAACATAATATTACAACAAATTACTGCTTATATTTCACATTTGTTCTGTAAGTCTCTTCCCCATTATTTATTACTGAGGTCATTTGGATGAAAGCAGGATCTTCGCTTCTGAAAAGTTCATCTATTCTTGTTGCTTATTCCATACCTGAGGTCATAATGCACTGCTTGTAGCATCATAGTTATTCCCATGGCAACAAATTATGATGTCACATCAGAGGATTATGACTTTCAGTAGGGAGTTAGCTACAGAGGCAGATGGACTTTAAGGGATAAAGATCTTGTATTCCTGCAAATCATCTCAGTAACAAATAACAGGGATGAGAAAACTACACAAGGTAAATGAAATACAAGCTGAACTGTATCTAAAAGGTAATGTTTTTCAAACTTTTCACAGAGGTGTCAGTAGCTGTTTAAGTCTGACCCTCTCACAACACCCAACAGAAAAAAACAAAACTTGTCATGTCCATACCTTAGTGATACACTTGAACATGGACAGCACCTCCTTTTCAAACTTCTGGTCCTTTTGGGATTGTGCTCGCAAACTTTGTGGTGGCTAAAAAGAAAAAAAAAGAAACACTGACAGCAACTCTGGGGTAGGGAGGAGAACAGAAATGACAGCAAAGCATCTCAGTTCTCACTATTTACCAGAAGGTGGACCCCTGTTCTGATCATCATCACAATCTAATGTACTACACATGAAAATGGATGGCAACTCATTTTCAAACATCCAGTTCTTTTGAGACCGCTCTTTGTAATGGAAAAAAAAAGAAACTGTGACAGCAGCTATGGGGTAGATACTCAGGGGTGTAGTCTGCGAGTGAGAACTGGAAGACCTAAAATGCAGCATTCATTTTTCACTGGTATGAGAGTGTGCATGTGTGTGTATATATATATATATATATATATATATATATATATATACATATATATATATACATATACATACACACACATATATATATTACATATGTATACACAAAGAAACGACAATAAAAAGTAGAAAAAAACCTAAGATGTGTAACATTCGCTAAAAATACCACCAATAGCTTAATCTGGTTCTGTATGTCAGTCTGTATCTGTATCTTCCTCTTCTCCCCCAGTACGAGGCTGAAAATTTATTTATTTATTTTATTTAGTTTTGCTGACCGGGTAAGTGCACTAGACAAATCCTGCCTATTTTTAGGCACAACCCAGGGGAGGAGGATACAGATGAATGCCAACTGACCTTGAACCAGATTGAGCTGTTGGCGGTATTTTTCGTGAATGGAGGAAATTTGGCCATTGCACCGGGGAAATTCCCCTGCTCTTTTCGAGAAGTGCCATGGGATCTTTAACATCCACTTGAACTGGCAGATGGGACCTCGGTTTAACGTCTCATCCGAAAGATGGCACCTCAGGAGTGCAGCACCCCCCTCAGGCTGCACTACAGTGTCAGTATTGGGATTTAACCCAAATGCCTGATGTGGAGATAGAACCCACAGCCTACTGATCTCCCAGCCTCAGAGGCGAGTGTGCTACCTGCTGAGCCACTGACACTGCCATATAGGTGCTTAGTCCTCCTTTCCCCCAGTCAAAAATAAATAAAATTGCAGCAGTGCTCTCTGCTGGCACTACTAGAAGAGCTACTTCACAGCAAAACTGTCTTTTCATTGCTTTTCAATTGTTTTTAATTTTTAATTTTTTAAAAGTTTTATATAACTGTTACCTATAGCTAATTTTCAAAGCACACTAATACATTCCAGGGCGGGCATTACTGGGCTATACTGGACCTTCCAGCGGCTATAAGGGTCTCTGCCTGTGGCGCTGGGCCTCATTACACCCCTGGGCAATCTGGTATAGCCCAATAACACCCACCCTGTTGGGTATTATTGTGTCCTCATTTTATTGCAAGCCAGGCTAGGAAAGCACTGATGGAACCCCAAGCCCACAGCATGACCCTGCAGGGGGACAGACTCCCTGACCCACCACAGGGGTCACTACTGCTTCATAATCTAGCATCTTCCCCTACCAACTGGGAGAACTGCCATGTGCCAGCACTACCCCATCCCCCCAATCAGTTCCTCAGTCCACTCCCAAACTAATGTCCACAGTGTGAGATCATGATGCGCTACCCATGGGGCCAGAAGGGAGAAGGCGGCCCTCAAAAACATTTTTTTTAGCAGTGGGGATTATTGGGTTCTACATTTTAGAGCCAGTGAATGCTATAAAAGGTTCTCTCTTTCGTGGAGCTGGTTCTGCCAATCCATAATACAAAGCCATGTGCTGCTAGGCATTTGGAGGAATTATTTTCTAAATACTAACCAAATAATGAAATCCTAGTGTACTCATTCAAAAGCAAAGAACATTACAAGGTTTGAAAAACGTGTTGCAATGTCAGATCTTTCAGCCACCCTGATGCTGTCTCCTCTTTCAGCAAGTGGAACATGATAATGAGATAAGGAAGAAGGCAGCAAAAGAGGCCCAGGAGTCTAATTCCCAGCCCAAACAGGAGTCACCTGAAGAAAAGGTAGGAAGCTTCCCAGAATGCTCTGAGAAGGGGACCTATACCCTGAAATGTATTAGAAGTATTTTGGTTTCTGCTGCCCTAAAGACAAATGAATTATAAGCCTTTGGGTTACAGTGGCCCAGAAAGCTGATCTAATGTCAGCCTTCGGGTTTCAGTAACCCAGACATATTGGCTTATGTGTTTCATGGTTCGAGGGCAGATATAATGTTGTTTCAGGGTCCTGAGGAGTTATGTGATGCACCTGACGTAGACAGATGAGGCCGAGTAGAGCTCCATTATAGCAAAACTGGAACTTCAAAGAATCAGTCTTCACCACTTAGTCGCAATGATGGATCTAAGCCAGACATGCTAGGATCCTGTGGGAGCAGTGTTTTGCAGCTTAGGAAGGGAACCGACGTCAGTGCTGGAATCACCCACGAGACAGACACAGTGAAGTCGTGCACAAGAGCCGGCCAGTAACCAATGCGGGAACCCTCCCTTCCTCAGTTCTGTTTTAACTGCAATCATGTGTGCACCGTGGGAGCAGCTACAGTCATTGAAACTGTGTCACAACTTTTTTCCTCAGTATGATGCTGATATCACTCCAGCACCGTCTTTTTCTCTGGTCCCATCTTCTGTCGATCAATTCGGTGCCAGAACCTTACTTTCTACTAGTGTTGTACAGAATTTTCAAATTCTGGCAGAACAAAATTCCGTGAAATTTTCTAAATTCCGCAGACATTCCACCAGAAACGAAAAGCTCTCCATCCCCCCCCCCCCCCAGCTGCTGGAAGTCTGACTCTGAGCAAGTAAGAAGGAGATTACTGAGAAATATAGGAACTTCTTGTCCCAGAGCAGGAAGATTGGGAGCTTAAAGGGCACAGAGGCAGTAGGAAAGTAGGGAGAAAAAATGTATATAAAATAAAAAATAAATAAATAGAGAGAGGAAAGAGTAAGCATACAAAACAACAGTTAAGGGACCACAAATAAGATATGATGGGAGTGGTGCAGTGCAGTGGCTGTGGAGCAGCAGTCTTCCGGGAGACGTTCTGGGGGATGGAGTGTTGTCCCATCTGCGGGCACCTCTCTGGGTTGAGGGACAAGGTTGCTCATCTCCAGGCTGAGTTGGCCAGGATTCGGGGGGCCTTCTCTCCCACCCAGAGACCACCGGGGCCACCACCGCTGCCTCAGAGGTTGTCAAGAAAGAGGAGAAGTTGGACCACAGTGGGCTCAGGGAGGATGAGGGTGATGGAACAGAGGCACATCCCTCCAGTTGTACCTCTCCACAATCCGTACGTCATTCTGGCAGAGTGTGGTTCCTCTATGGAGGCACCTGCAGTGGAGACCAAGGAGAACGCTGGAAACCTCCACAAAGGAGACCCACAGGAGGGTGGCATGGGAGCCCACAGGGGAAGGAAACAACTCTTGGTGGGGTTCTCCATTGTTAGGAGGATAGAACTGGGAGGGAGAGGGAGGTAAAGTGCCTGCCTGGCGCAATGGCTTGGAGGGACAGGGAGTGAATCCTCAGGATCGCAGGAGCAGTTGCATGGAGGGAGGAAGCTGGACATCGTTGTCCACCTAGGGACAAATGACCTGACTGGGAAAGGGATCATAGCAGTGCAGGAGGCTTTTGTGGAATTGGGGAGGGGCCTTAGACAAGTAGCATGCACAGTAGCCTTCTTGGAGGTGCTGCCTGTCTATGGCTTGGGTAAGGCTAGGGTGCTCTGCACCATGGAATTCAATCAATGGTTGAAAAACTGGTTCAGAGCTCAGGGTTTTGGCTTCATTGGGAACCGGGGGTCCACCTGGAGGGATGCAGGCCTATACTGGTGTGAGAGTCTGCATCTGTCCAGGAGGGGAACCAGGATCCTAGGTGATAGGTTTAAATGCTTCATTGGCAAGCATTTAAACCAGCTAGGGGGGCACTGAAAGGGAGCAGGGAAATCCTAGCCCCCTCACAAAATCATCGTAGTTAGTGAGGTAAACACCAAGATCGAGAAGTCGATAGGGAGAAGTGCAGGGGTAAATGGAGAAAAAGGCAAAGGCGGTAAGGACAGGGATGGGGCAGAAAGGGGTAAAGCCATCAAAAAATGGAGGGTAATGAGTACCAATGCCCATAGTCTAGGTAACAAGCTCCCTGAATTGGTGACCTGAATGGAAGAGGGACGCTTGGATATTGTGACAGTCACAGAAACATGGTTACACAGAGAACCATGACTGGGATGTCAACATACCAGGGTACGCAATCTACAGGAAAGACAGGGAGGGTAGGAGTGGAGGAGGAGTAGCTCTCTGTGTAAGGGAAGGGAAGGGATCAAAGCAACGGAACAATAGGGTAAACAGGGAAAAGAGGAGACACTATGGGCCACCCTAGAGAATGGAAATGGCACCACAATCTGCACAGGGGTTGTATACAGATCCCCGTCTCAAGGGGAGGAAATGGACAAGGAAATGATAGAAGGAATCCTTAGCATGGCAGAGAAAGGGGAGATACTGTTGATGGGGGTCCTGGATATGCCAGATGTTAACTGGAGCACCTTTGTTGCAGCCACTTCCAAGAGCAGGGTCATTCTCGATGCCCTACAGGGGGCATTCCTCAGACAGCTAATGTTGGAACTCACTCGGGAGGCAGCAGTCTTAGACATGGTACTCTCAAACAGGGCTGGAGAGAGGCCCTCAGATCTAGAAATGGACAGCCATCTGGGAATATGTGACTACCAAACAGTGTGGTTCACAATAAACACAGCCGCAGAGTCAAGCCATACAAAAGTGAGGGTACTGGACTTTAGGGGGGCTGACTTTGCCAAAATGGGAGAGTGCCTCAGAAAAGTACTAGCAAATAGGCAAGAAGGAGGGGTGGAGCAACAATGGGGAAACATCAAAACTGCCATCACAGAGGCAACAAGCCTTTGAGTGAAGCAAATAAACAAATAAAAATGAAAGAAAAAAACACTACGGTTCTCAAAAGAGGTGGCGGGAAGGTTAGGGAGAAAATAATAGCATTCAGGAAGTATAAGAAAACACAGAAGGAGCAGGACAGAGAACTGTACCAGTTAAAGCAGAAGGAAGTGGGGAAGGCAGTCAGAAAAGCAAAGGCCCAAACTGAGGAAAAAATAGCCAACTAGGTTAAGAAGGGGGATAAAACCTTTTATAGGTAGACTAGGGAGCAAAGAAAGACAAAGGAAGGGTAGTGAGGCTTAATAAAGGGGAGGAAGGGTGGTAGGCAGGAGGACAGAAAAAGCAGGAATACTAAACGAATACTTTTCTACTCAGTATTCACAAAAGAAGAGATGGGGGTACCTAATCCAATCAATAGAAGCACTTGGATAGGGGGTATACCAGTCCTTTCACAGAAGAAAGGGTTCTGAAAGAACCTCAAAACTGAAGGTGGACAAAGCAATGGACCTTGATGGATTCACTCCAGAATTCTAAAAGAACTAAGGGAAGAACTGGTGACACCACTGACTACCCTTTTTTAACAAATCATGGGAGGATGATGTGGTACCTGAGGACTGGAGGAGGGCAGATGTGATTCCCATTTACAAAAGTGGGAGCAAGACAGAGGCAGGAAACTACAGACCTGTCAGTTTGACCTCTGTGGTAGGGAAAATTGTGGAATCACTTCTGAAGGAAAGAATTGTCGAGTACCTAGAGGCCAGTGGGGCACAGAACCCAAGGCAGCATGGATTCACAGCAGGAAGGTCATGTTGCACGAATCTAATC
Organism: Neoceratodus forsteri; assembly: GCA_016271365.2. Taxonomy (NCBI): domain Eukaryota; kingdom Metazoa; phylum Chordata; order Ceratodontiformes; family Ceratodontidae; genus Neoceratodus; species Neoceratodus forsteri. The sequence goes on from CM057456.1 coordinate 1,429,862,242, forward strand.
GATTTCTTTGACTGGGTGACCAAAGTAGCAGACCAGGGAGGGGTTGTGGACATGGTCTACCTAGACTTTAGCAAGGCATTTGATACAGTCCCACACAAAAGATTAATAAACAAATTAGCCAGCCTGGGAGTGGGTCCCAGGGTGGTAGTCTGGGTGAAACATGGCTGGACAACAGGACACAGAGGATAATAGTAAACAGTGTCCACTCTGAAGAAAGGGGGATTACTAGTGGGGTACCACAGTGCTCAGTACTGGGTCCGGTCCTTTTTAATGTCTTTATAAGTGACACTGCAGAGGGACTGAAAGAGAAAGTATGCCTCTTTGCAGATGGCACAAAGATCTGCAACAGGGTTGATACACAAGAGGGGGATGGAAAGGATGAGAAGGGACTTGGCAAGGCTGGAGGAATGGTCAGAAGTATGACAGCTTAGATTCAACACAAAGAAATGCAAAGTAATGCACCTGGGAAACAAAAACCCAGAGGAAGAGTACACAATGGGAAGAGGTAGTAACAACAACAAAAATGGAAAGGAATCTGGGGGTAGTCATTTTATATGACCTAAGGGTTAGCAAGCAATGTGAGAAGGCAGTAGAGATGGCTGGGGGGATACTGGGACGTATAGGGAGAGGCATCAGCAGTAGAAACAGGAAGTTATCATCCCTCTGTACAGACAGTTGGTGAGACTCCATCTGGGGTACTGCGTGCAGTTCTGGAGACCCCATCTCTGCAAGGACATAGGATGGAGGCAGTCCAGAGCAGGGCAACTAAAATGGTGCAGTTTCTGCAATAGAAGCCATACGAAGAGCGACTAAAGCAACTTAATATGTATACCCTTGAGGAAAGGCAGGAAAGAGAGAACATGATAGATACTTTTAAGTACCTCAAGGGAACCAACAAAGTCCAAGAGGGTGGCATCTTTCAGAAAAAGAGATGTGCAAGAACAAGGGGACACAATTTCAAGATAGAGGGGGGACAGCTCAAGAGCAATGCGAGGAAATATTTTGCCACAAAGAGGGTGGTGGACACATGGAACAGCCTTCCTGAAGAGGTCGTGGGGTCAAAAACAGTGGGAGAATTCAAGAATGCATGGGACAGACATAAGGCAATTCTGGTGGGGGTAGGAAGAAGTAGGCTGTTGGTTAACTAGGATCTTAGCTTATCCAATAGGTAGGGAAATGGGCAGACTAGGTGGGCCAAGTGGTCCTTATCTGCAGTCAAAGTCTATGTTTCTGTGTTTCTCTGTTTCTAACCCCGCAGCAAATAGTTGAGGAATGATTTTCCGTAGAAAAATTGCTGTTCTGCGGAATTTTATTCCGCAGATCTTAATATTTTCTACGGAAATTGTTGCAAAATAATTTTCCATGGAATAAAATGCTGTTACCTCTGGTTCTGAAGATGCCCAGGACACTTCCCATGTTAACCTCACCAAGACGTTGGAGGTCATGAGCTGGGGTCTGGTGGACAGTCAGCTTCCTCCAGAGGGCTGGCTGAGCACCCCCTCCTCCCAACTCTGTCAACACCTTCGGGACAGTGGATATCCCCAGTGGTGAGGCTGAAGTTATAGGCTCAGTCTTCATCCATGGGCACCTTGGCGAGACTGAGCCCCCTTCTGGCAATCCTTGTGGTGTCAAAAAAGGGTGGGTTCCAGAGCTGGACCTGTTTCTGAGTCCAATGTGGTTGTTATCTCCCTCCACTGTGCACCCTAGCAGCCCAGAGGATTGCAATGCTGCTCTTGGGCCTGGAGATTGAGTCAATGATGAACAAAGCTGTCCTGGGCCCATTTCCCAGCTCAGCACCAAACCTGGTGTCGTCTTTGGGGTTACTTCTAAACTTGACACCAGGGGCAGAGCCAGGACCCATTCTGATGCCACCCATGTTGCCGGGTAGGGTTCCAGTGCCATTCACAGTGCTAGGTTTGGGCCCGGTGCTGGGTTTGGGGCTGGCTGCTGGGATGACTCTGGTTGGGGCATTAGGCTTGGCCCCAGGGGGGTGGTACCAGCCCTGGTGAGGGGGATGGAGTGGGGCACTGAGCCCATGGCTGACCCTGTGACCACTGTTGGAGGCAGCACTGGCCAGAGTTTCAGCACGATCCCAGTGCCTCATTTCTCCCCAGAACCAGCTGACTCTGTCACTGTTGGGGATTAGGGCTGCCCTGTGGGACCTGTACAGTTCCCCTCTCCCCAACTGGAGGTCTGCCCCCAATGGCACCATCTGGACCAGTTCTCAGAGATTGGCCAGTTCCACATGGGTGAGTTTGCCAGGCCCTCCCTCTGTGAGAGCTCCCCTGAGCACTCTCACAACCCTGGTATAGAACCCAGCCTGGTCACCTACGACTTTCCTCCCCCCACCTCATCTTCCCCCTACCCTACTCTGCCAGATATTGTGGGTCCTCTAGGTCCCATGACCTGGCAACCATTTCAGGGTATGCTAGTGTCTTCCAACAGTTCCATCTTAAGTCTAACCACGGTCAGTTCAGGCTTGTGACACCAGCACCTCCGTTATCTGAATCCAGCTGCACTTCCTCTCCTACTTCCTCCTCTGAGAAACAATATTTTTCTGTCCACCTCTCTCCTCTGATGCTGAATATTTAGAGTACCAGCAGTTCCTGAGGGAGATGTTGTAGGAACTGAATGTGGGGTCCTACATAGGTTGCAATACTGCCACCATGGCACTGAGATTCCTTGGGGGTTTCAGTGATGCCCCTTTGTTATCTCTCCTTTGCTTCTGCCTTTTTTGAAGGCATTAATGAAAGTCTGGCTCCAACCCTATGCCCCTTCTCCAGCCCCTAGGGACATCCAGTGCAGATACTGCACTCAAGTGGGGTCTGCAGAAGCTATCCCTTACTCCACCTTAGGGATTTTGGTGCTGTTGTCCCCCACTGGCCCTAAGCGCCCAGTGCACGACCTCCCCTTCCAAATTCTGACTCTGCAGAAATGGATGTTTGGGAGAAGAGGATATTTTCCACAGCATGCACTGTGATGTACACTGCGGCACATCGGGCACATCAGGTGGCTTACAACAATCCCCTGTAGGCGAAGCTTGGCCAGGTCCTAGCTTCCATGCTAGATCACAAATTAACCAGGCAGGCCAGTTGCCTTTCTGCTCAAGGCCTGGAGCTGGTGAAGTAGCAAGCGGAGGGCATCACATGATGCCACTGAGGTAGCTTCCAGGCTGGTAAGAACAGCATGTCTTCACCTTTCCCAGTTGGTGTCCCTGACCTGGTATAGGGTGCTTAATTTGCATTGTCAGGGGACCCATCTTTTTCCTCCTGTAGGGTCAGGTGTGAGTTGTTGGGGCATCTTCCTGCTCCAAGGCCACGGAAGCCTTCATATGTCCCTGACCAGTCTTGGGTCCCACCAGACCTGTGAGAAGTCTCTGCCCTCCAATGGTTATCCCCCACAGAGGGCTGAGGGATAGTTTTTCCCCAGGGTGAGCCAACTCATGCCCTGTTTTTGGGAAAGCTCGGTACTCTGACACATCACTGTGAATGAATGGTGAAGATTGATTCTTGGAAGATATGAAAATTACATACTCACCCTTACTCTTCCAGGATTTCTTCACCATTCAGTCACATGCCCGCCCACCATCCTTGCTCAGGTAACAGCCAGGGCCTCTAGGCAGCTCACCCTGTTGTGCTTTAAGCACACTGACATCTGCATGTGAGGCAGTATAGTGCAGTGGGTTAAGGCTCTGAGATGCAGATCTGGAGACCTGGGTGTGAATCCCACCGCTGCCTAGGTGCATACTGTATGATCCTGTACAAGTCACTTAACTTCCTTGTGCCTCCAGGTTGCATCTGGAAACAAGTTTCGGCTTAGTGTGCTACACCTCGTTAAACAATGTTCCCTTTCCCTTCCCTTCCCTGCTCGGGACAGTAAGCTCTTCTTCCTAAACACCTGCAGTTGGAAATAGGCCCATCATTTATACTCTCTTCCCCACAAAAAAAAAAAGAAAAGAAAAACTCCTTGGGTGTATTTTGGGGTACTTCTAAGAATGTATCCTTATGGCTGCTGTGACATCTGATCTCCACCTTGTCTATGTCTCTAAGCCTCTGCCATTTGGCAGCCTCTAGCTCTTGTGAGGAGGTGTATCTTCAGCCTTCCTACTTGTAGAGACAGGCACATGCAATAGGATTTTTTCTGTTATACTTCACAGCCTGTTGGGCTAGGTACTCATTGGGGCTCTCTTCACGTTTTCTCATTTATTTTATTTTCTTCACTCCTTTGGAGAGGTAAGAAGATCGTTTTGGTGCTCCCGGACTCTGTCCGATCACATCTGTTACCTGCTCCTTCTGGAGCTTTGGGGGTTTTCCTACTAAATTCCTGTCCTCTTAGAAGCAGCACAAGACCTGAGTTAAGTTGGCATCCTACCATCTTAACTACACTGAGGTCCCAAAGTCTCTTGTGCCAGCAAGAGTCATATTCCAGGGCTGTTGCTGTTTACTATCTCCACCTTCCTGTCCAGGTGACTGAGACAGGCTCTGGCTCTTATACCTGCTACCCCTGTACCACCCTCAGGACCAACCCTTAGTTTCTGCTAAGGTAGCAGTCAGGTTTTATTGTGTTTTTATACCCTATATTGTTTTTCTATCACTTTTGTCAAGGAATCTATAGCCCTCTCTCTTTTTCTCTCCCTCGTTTCCCCCTCCTGGCAAACAGAACTAAGGAAGGGAGGGGTTGGCATCAGTTTCTGGCTGGCTCACATACGCAGTGTCACTACATCTACCTCACGGGTATTGCCAACACCCACATTGGTCCCCTTCCTAAGCTGCAAAACATGCATCAGTATGACTGAATGGTGAAGATATTCTGGAAGATCAAGAATTATGATGAGTACGTCATTTTCATTTCTCAACAAAATTATCATTAAAACTTAGCTTCTACTGTCCAAAATTGATGGTGTCAGTTTCATTTACCTCTTGAGCTGTCGTACAGTGAAATTCAGGACGGTAACAGTCCAGGATCATGAGAAAATTCACAAACTGAATAAGGCAGGCACGCCACAGAGCCAACACCATGTCGCCTCTGAAAACAACTACCAACTCCAATGGCTCTTTGAAGAAATGGCTTTACATATTTACAGCCAACAGACATGATGCCTGTGTTTACTGTTTGTTTACTGTTTGATCATTGGCCATAATGCAGCACATTGCTCCTTGTGCCATGCAGTGTAGGCACTGTCCCTTCAGTAGCACTGTCAGCGCATACTTCAGTGCAAACCTACTAAAATGCAATGCTGTCCACAGCTGGGGCTGGGGTCATCAGTGCAGTTATAGACCCAAGAGGCACAGGAGGCTGGTGAGGGCGTTCCAGTCCTGAACCTTCTGTCGGTGGCAGAGGGCAAGTTTGCCCTGGATTTTCCAACTGCTTGTGAGGATGAAGGGTGTAAAACATTCTTCTGCCTCTCAACTCCTTTGAAGGTGAGTCCTCATCTCATTGACAAGTGCACAAGAAAAATATATGATACTCATCATGGGATCACTGTCAGTCAAGGGATGCTCTCCTGGGCCAGGGGACTCACACAGTCATCCTTGAAGAAGATTGCACCACCCATGGAGCGTATCAGTCTGCCCGTGTTTTTTTCCATCAGAGCATCCAACTGTGCCTACACTGCTTGATGTGACTGTCAACTCCACTGAGAACATGTCTGCCATAGGGTAAGATTTCTCTCTCTCTCAGACCTAAGTGCTGGCTGTGACCCAACCCAGGCATGACTGGTTGGGCCCAATGAAACTTCCAGTCCAGCCCCCACGGATTCAACAACCACTGGTCGTCCCAACTCAGCAAAGTCTCCTGTTCATCTGGTATACGGAGACACTTTGTTAGGGTATTTGGAATCAAAGACCTTGATGCCAAGTCAATCTCTGAGTTAACAGGAGAGGTTGAGATGATGGTTGTGCTTTCGATCATCCCACTTTCTACATCAGTACCTGCACTGCCATTGGTGACAGACATTGAGTTCATCCTCCTCTTCCTCCTTGCCTGCCTTCTACCACCAATGCTGAGCCTGTTGCAGTTGGGAGACGGCAGCCTGGCAGCAGTGGGCATATGGAGCACTTGCCTAAGGTCAAGGTCAATGGACTCCTTCCAGCCTTGACTGTCTCTCCCAGCACTGACTCTTTGTGCCCTATGGCTTCCTCACCAGCACTGCTGGCCATGCTGCAATGACCATTAAAGGAGCAGCCCCACCCCCATCGCCGATGGTGGGTGCTTTGAAGAAGGACTCTAGGCCCAAGTACGGACTTCCTCATATCCTGTTGTTGATGGTTATGCCATTCAGGATTACTGACACTCTTGTACCCAAACTCTGATTCAGATGTGTCATCCATCCCATGGAATCTATATCAATGGGGGAGAGGGGGCAGTTTGTGGACAAACAAATCCCAATGGAGGACTATCATCTTTCACGACCATCATGGAACAAATGTCTGTGGCTCTGAACACTCCACTGGGGGAGGTCCAGAAGGAAACTTACCCAGAGATGGACATTCTCAAGGAAAATTCTTCACTGAAAGTAGCCTTTCCTGTTGCTCCTACCATCCTGGGACCAGCACTCCATATCTGTCAGCACCCAGCCTCCTACCACATTATATGAACTGCAAGTAAGTGGTCCCACTGGGTGGACTGTTTAGTTTTTTCAAAATATCAATCACCAGAGGGGTTAGTGGCAGGTGCAGTGTTCCACAAATCGAGGGTGCAAGGAGACTCGGACAAGCTTCCAGACAAGGAATCCAAGATGCAGGACTAACTTGGTCAAAAGGTCTATGCGGCTGCATCCCAGAATAATGTATGGACATCAGTGTGTTATGAGATTTTTTTACACCCTCTCTGACTAGGGGACAAGACATACGAAGAGAGACTGCAAGACTTAAACATGTACACCCTGAGTGAAGAAGGGAAAGGGGTGACATGATTGAGACATACAAGTACCTGCATGGGATAAGTAGGGGTGGATGCCAAGGACCTTTTGTCCTTGAGCTCAAATACAGAGATGAGAGGGAACGCACTTAAACTCACAGAGGGGAGATTCAAAAGGGATGTGTAAGCGAAAACAGTACTGGGATTTAAAAGTGCATGGGATAAGCATAATGGCACCCTGCTGTACAGCGGAGCAGGGGAAAGGCAGCCCAGATAAGAGTAGGGACTGTCAAACCAAGTAGGGAAATGGGCAGACTAGGTGGGCTGTATGGTCCTTATCTGCCGACAGATTCTATATCTCTATGTTTTAGCACTTTTTCATTGAGAAATGGTGGACAAGTGGTGCAAGCTGCTAGGGGGAAGTGGTGCAGCTCAAATCAGTGAACAGCTTCAAGCAGGGATGGGACAGACATATGGGATTAGTTAGAAGTGGGGGGTGGGGGTGGGCAGAGACAAAGAGGAAGGATGGCCACTAGGGTCAGTGCAGAGTAGTTAGGTCGAGTAGACAGACTGCATGGGCTGACAGGCCTTTTTCTGCTGTCACTATATATCTCTGTGGGATACTGCATAAATCACGAGAGCAAATCTGAGTGATTTATAACAGTATCATACACAGAGGAAGTGTAAACAAATTGAAAATACTGCTGATGTCTGTTACTTTATTTTTTATAATTACTGGTTTCAAAAAATAAACATTTTGGTATATATGGGAACGTGGTTCATGTGGCTGAGCTCCGTAATACGTGTTTGTGATGCCACAAACACGTATTATGGAGTTTGACAACAAATGGGACGAGATTGATAGCAACCTTAACAAGCAATTATACTACGGTTACAAGTAGATAACCTTTATTTCTTGTGCTGCAGGTTGCCCCCAATGAAAGCCAAGCATCCACAGGTCGATCTGATTGCAGAGTTGAAGAAAAGGCAGCAGGTGAAAGAACCGCTGATGTACGAAGGGAAGGATGGAGCCATCGAGGATATCATCACAGGTAAGAATGGGCCTGAAATGAGGAGACACACAGGTGTGCTATACGTAAATGTACCTCAACGTGCTTCTTCTAGACACGTATGCAGGCACAAGGCGAGATGCCACACAGCAGTGCACAAAAAAATGGAACAAATGCTTGATAACAAGTGATGTAATCCTTTATTGTAGCACAAGAGAAGACTGCAAAAAGAAGTTCCCCGGCACTTCACATCCTACCGATTTTGCACCAGGAATCCTAATTTTCATTCCCTTTTTTTTGGCCCTCTGGATCCCCTGGTCCTCCACCCCAATGTTGTGGACCACCTGGGCTGCACCCTTCCTCTGATCCAGGGGGTCATTATCCTTGCTCGGTCCATTTCCAGTCTGTTAAAAAAGATGAAACTGGATAACTGTTCTTTGGGTAAATTGGTTGCTCTGTGTTTCAGCCTGATTCAGTAGTCACTGCGCAGGTAAAAACAAACAGTGGTCAAATAAACCATCTGCTCTGTTACAGCTGGATGGTCATTATCCAGATTATAACCATGTACTTTTAACTGCTCCGAAGGGGGAACCTATAACAGCCAGAAGAAAGGGACTTCTCTGAATTACAGAGGCCCACCAAAAATACTTAAGGGGGTTCTTCTTACTTAAGCCAATGACAGGACTGAAGCCTTCTTTTCCCGGGTGGAGGGAGAGTGCAACATAAAATGCTATTATTTATGCTCAAACTAACTGTCTCTCTCACTGCCTCCATGTTTTCTGTTCTTTGCTCTTTCTTTCTTCTCTCTCTCTCTCTCTCTCTCTCCTTTCTGCTCAGCTTTGAAGACTATCCTTTTTACAGCCCGAATGGGAAAACACTCCTCACGGCTCCTGTATAACTCATCCTTCAGTGAGGATAGCTTGCCTTAACTTTCTGCACTTTCTTTAGGTAATTACCAAAGGAAACCTACGACCCTACTTTTTCTGATTATCCTAAGACCTCATGCACTTTAACATACGTATTTATGCAGCTATGTATAATACTGCATCTTGCAGGTGCTTTTGTGTAGCTAAATGTAAAATGCATTACTGTTTCGACTGTTCTCACCGTCTGAGACCCTGGTGGAAACTGGGGATGGGAGGCACAGTCACAAGGGACTGTCTCAAACTCAGCCTGCAGTACTATTAGAGATAGTTTGTGAGGGGCATTGCTAAAGAGCGACACAGAAAAAAACCACTGTTAGGAGACAGAGATTACCGAAAGGCCAAGCCAGGAGGAGCTGCACATGCATGAACAGAGCTAGAGAGGGAGAGTGGTTCCACTGAATGCCAGCAACTGAAATGTGGACGCAAGTTGGGGGGGCCACCGAATACCAGGCACTGAAATGTGGGTTTGAGCTAGGGAGCAGGGGTCACTGAATGCCAGGGACTGATATGTAGGCTCAGGATAGTGGGGAAGCAATGATTGCTAGGGACTGAAATGTGGGCTTGGGTTAGGGATGAGGGTCTACTGGATGCTAGGGACTAAAATGTGGGTTTGAGTTTAGTAAGAAGGGTACTGAATGCCAGAGACTGAAATGTGGGCTCTGGTTTGGGGGGCAACTAAATGTCAGGTACTGCAATGTGGACTTGAGTTAGTGAGGAGGGCCACTGAATCTCAGGGTGTTGGGGGGCACTAAATGACAAAGATGGAAATTTGGGCTTGGATTAGGGTGGGGGGGCCATTAAATGTCAGGGACTGAAATGTGGACTCAGGTTTCGGAGCGGGGGACCACTGCATGCCAGGGACTCAAATGTAGATATGGGTTACTGAGGGTCTCACTGGATGCCTGGGACTAAAATATGGGCTTGGGTTTGGGAGGAGGTCCACTGAATGCCAGGGACTGAAATGTGGATGCGAGTTAGGAGGCCACTGAATGCTGGGACCGAAATGTGGGCTCAGGTTAGTGAGAGGAGGTCACTGGATAACAGGGACTAAAATGTGGGCTAAGGTTACTGGGGGCTGCTGAATGCCAGGGACTGAAATGTGGGTTTCAGTTAGTGTGGGTGGGGCACTGAATTCCAGGAACTGAAATGTGGGGTTGAGTTAATGGGGGGGGGGGCACTGAATTCTAGATACTGAAATGTGGGCTCGGGTTAGTAAGGGGGAGGCACTAAATGCCAGGGATTGAAATTTGGCCTTGTGTTAGTGAGGAGCACCACTGAATACTAGGGAGTGGAATGTGGGCTTGAGTTAGTGAGGGGGGCCACTGAATGACAGAGACTGAAATGTGGGCTCGGGTTAGAGAGGTAGGGGCCACTGAATGCCACGGACTGAAACGTGGGCTTGAGTAAGTAAGGGGGGTGCTAAATGCCAGGGACTAAAATGTGGGCTTGGGTTAGTTAGGGGGACCACTGAATGCCAGGGACTGACATGAAGTCTCAGGTTAGTGAAGGAGAGGCACTGAATGCCAGGGACTGAAATGTGGGCTTGGGTTAGTTAGGGGGACCACTGAATGCCAGGGATTGACATGAAGTCTCAGGTTAGTGAAGGAGAGGCACTGAATGCCAGGGACTGAAATGTGGGCTTGGGTTAGTTAGGGGGACCACTGAATGCCAGGGATTGACATGAAGTCTCAGGTTAGTGAAGGAGAGGCACTGAGAATGCCAGGGACTGAAATGCAGGCTTGGGTTAGTTAGGGGGACCACTGAATGCCTGGGACTGACATGAAGTCTCAGGTCAGTGAAGGAGAGGCACTGAATGCCAGGGACTGAAATGTGGGCTTGGGTTAGTGAGAGGGGTCACTGAATGGCAGGGACTGACATTTTGGCTTGAGGTGAGGGGTCACTGAATGCCAGGGACTGAAATGTGGGCTCATGTTGGGATGGGGGGCCACTGAAGGTAAGTGACTGAAAGGAGGGCTCGGATTAGGATGGAGGGACTACTGAATGTCAGGGATTGAAATGTGAGCTCAGGTTAGGGTGGGGGGACCACGAAATGTCAGTGACTAAAATGTGGGCTTGGGTTAATGAGGGGGCCCACTGAATGCCAGTGCTGGAAAGGTATTCTTGGGTTAGTGGGGGGGGGCACTGAATGCCAGGGACTGAGATGTGGGCTTGGATTATTGAGGGGTGCCACTAAATGCAGGGACTGAAATGAGAGCTCAGGTTAGTGGGGGGATCACTGAATGGCAGGGACTGATGTTTGGGCTTGGGGGGCACTGAATGCCAGGGACTCAAATGTGGGCTCATTGTTAGGGTGGGGGGGGCACTGAATGTCAGGGACTGAAAATAGGGCTTGGGTTAGGGAGGGATGGCCTCTGAATGTCAGGGACTGAAATGTGGGCTTGGGTTAATGAAGGGCCCACTGAATGCCAGTGATGGAAGGGTATTCTCGAATTAGTGAGGGGGGCCACTGAATACTAGGGACTAAAATGTGGGCTTGGATTACTGAAGGGAGCCACTCATTACCAGGGACAGAAATGTGTGGGACTTGGGTTAGTGAGGGAGCCATTGAATACCAGGAACAGAAATAAGGGCTTGGGTGGGGCACTCTGAATGTCAGCGACTGAAATGTGGGCTCGGGTTTGGGGGCCACTGAATGCCAGGGACTGAAATGTGGACTTGGGTTACGGTGGGGGGGCACTGAATATCAATGACTGAAATGTGGGCTCAGGTTTGGGAGGAAAGCCAATGAATGCCAGGGACTGAGATGTGGGCTCGGGTTAGTGAGGGGGGCCACTGAATGCCAGGGACTGAAATGTGGGCTAGGGTTAGTGAGGGGGCCACTGAATGCCAGGGACTGAAATGTGGGCTTGGTGTAGTGGGGGGGAGGCACTTGAAGGCCAGGGACTGAAATACGGTCTTCAGTTAGTGAAGCAGGGCCACTGAATGCCAGGGACTAAAATGTGGGCTTGGGTTAGTAAGGGTTTGCCACTAAATACCAGGGAATGAAATGTGGGCTTGGGTTAGTAAGGGTTTGCCGCTGAATACCAGGGACTGAAATGTGGGCTTGAGTTAGTGGAGGGGTGTCACTGAATGCCAGGGATTGAAATGTGGGCTCAAGTTAGGGTCAGGGGGCCAATAAATATCAGTGACTAAAATGTGGGCTTGAATTAGTGAGTGGGGCCACCAGGCCACCAGGGAAGATCAAAGAGAGACTGAGGTGGAGACACCATCATGGGCCACAGGCTGATCCAAAGTCAAAGGTCAGGTGGGTTCAGGGGACAATTTAGGCAGTAGCATCTGCAGCACTGACTTGTTTGCAAGGCACCGCTGCATGCAATTGGCACAGTGCCAATCACATCACCCAGTGGGTGTTCCTTATCAGGCATTAGTGTTCGCAAACCCTGTTGCACGTGAAGACCTGCCTTCCCTAGTTGCATTCTTTATTGTTCTGCTAAGCTGTATTCCTCCTTCCCCAGCTCAGCCCTTATTCAGCTGTACCCCCCCCCAGTCCAATCACCCACCTTCTACAGGACTTAAGGCCCCAGCTTTTGCCCTTATGTCTTACCCCTCATGACATGGGCTTCAGGGTGGGCCCTTAACCCAAGGATGAAGGGTCCCATTACAAGGGTGCTTGGTTGGTGGTGTGTCTGTGAAGATCCAATGTCATCCGACTCAAGTGGAGCTGATTTTGTCCTCCATTTTCTCCCCATGGAGTGCCGACATGCACATATGCGCACGGACTTACATGTGCAAGGCATGTCTGCATCCATCAATGGCACAGCCTACATTGGAACTCCAAACTGCACTAAGACCCAGTCTCTGCAAGGTGTCAGTCAAGCAGCGGAGATACAAAACCCCACACCCCGAGGGAGGAGAGCTGTCCTAGGGACGTTCAATCCTCCTGAACCCCAGTCGCTAGCACAGCAACCAATAACGCTACTGCTGTGCTACTGGGCTGGCCCCCTAGTAGCATTCCGATTTGGTCACGGGGGGAAGACTCACAACAATGACTAAGGCTGCCCTTTGTGGATAAGTGCTAAGTGTGTAGTCACAATGTGGCACCTGTTTTAACTCCATTTTCCAACTCCACATCTGGCATCTGCTCATCAGACCTCAATTAGGCTTTCCCATAGAGGAAAAGCCAAAATTAATGTGGTTCCCATGTCTAGTACCAGTTCTGTACCAGTGCTACTTTTGTTTACATACAACGTGAGTGTTTTATTTCAATAGGCCCACTGGTATCAATGCTGAATCTGAGTTCTCTAGCTCTGGTGGGTACAATATGGGGGAATGTTTGACAGAAACATCAAGCATGGGGCTGTACTTAGACTGCAGTCATCTGAACCTTAGTAATAGGCAGCCAAAGACCTACATATCATTCCAATTATGGTCTAACAGATAGATAGATAAAAAGCTTTATTTTTTATACAGGAGTTCATGCCATAAGGGGAAAAAACCCTATTTACAAGACAGCCCTGTGTAAGATGTTACATCAATCAAACAAAAATGCAAAATACATAATCACAAACATACAGAAGAATGACAATAGACATCATGTACAAAAATGCCTTAAGCAGCAGTGCAACGAAAATGGGTTAAAATTTGACCCCACCTTTTTTCATCCTAATTGATGCCCGATGTCTTCCAGTTTATTTTGGTGGTGAAATGTTCAGTTTTCATTATCATTTTAGAATTTTATGAACGTTTTAAGGTAATTATTTCTCAAGAAAAAAGATGTCCGCCTCATTTTTGCATAGAAATAATACTGAGGACCTGAGGAGGATAAGAGTCCAGACAAAAATGTAAATGCACAGTACACAGCATAGGAAACATCCAGAAAACCCAAATCAACAGTTCTGCCAATATTTTTATAACCATAGCAGAAAATTAGCTTTTTGAAATAACTTTTTTCATTGCACTGCTGCTTTAAGATTAGTCAACATCTACAAACAATGGGAAAAATGTGCTTCAATTTATTTTTAAAAATATGTTAAAGAAATTGTTGTTCTCATTGAATGAGGAAGTCTGTTCCAAAGTTTCGCTACTTGATAATTTAATGTTTTCTCCCCTTGTCTCATCCTAGATACATTTATTTTTATCTTATTTTCCTGTACAGCCCTAGCCAGTACTCGGGTTTGCTTCTCTCTTCTTGACTCACAGACAACTGAAATGTAATGTTCAGAATACTTTACCAAAAATTTATGAATCAAGCTTAACATCTCACATTTCTCCTAGATTCCATAGTTTGCCAACCTACTTCTTTCAACATAATATAATGATGTGTATTAAAATTACAGCCTAATATACAGTAAATCGGGCAAGTCTAAATTGGAGTTTATCTATTTTCTCCAGCATAAGTTTGGATGTAACCCTGTAGACAATACTACCGTACTCCATGGTGGGTAAAACCATTTGTTCTACTATCTTTTTCCTTGTATTTCTATCCAGGCATTCTGAAGCTCGTCTTAGTGCACCTATTTTTGTCCCTACACCTTTAATAATTTCTGATATGTGTTTTCCAAAGGTTAGCTCAGCATCAAATGTCACTCCCAAGTAACGATATTCATTCACCTGCAAAGTTATTTTATTTTCTAACGATACTATGTTCCATTTAGGTTTATTTTTAGAGCCAAAATATAGTAGTTTTGTTTTCCCTGTATTCACGACATGCGTCGACCTGGTGAACCACTCCCCCACCCCAGTAAAATCTTTTAGGATTTTAGTTTCTAGGTCTAGTGTATCCACTCCACTAGTGACCAGTGCTGTATCATTAGCATACAGTCTTAATTTTGAAAATGCTGCCACTTGCAGTCAATCATTATTAAATATTAAAAATAACAAGGGTCCTAATATGGACCCCTGTGAGACTCCTAGTGTTATCTCTCTACTACTAGACAAAGCCTGGGATACTGCCACCCTCTGTGGTCATTCCGTCAAATAGGATTTAAACCATTTCCAGGGACTGTCAGTAATACCCATTTGCCAAATCTTCTGCAGTAGTAGGAAGTGGTCCACCATGTCGAAAGCTTTTGATAAGTCCGCAAAGAGGACTGCTGTTTCCAAACCTGCATCCATCGAGGTGGCCACCAAATCATTCAGCTCTGTTAAAACTTAATCTGTTGAGTAGCCACTCCTAAAACCTGCCTGGTAAGGTGTCAGTAGATTACACCTATCTAAGTATGCCATTATCTGCCCATGTACGTGTTTCTCCAAACTTTTTGAAAGTATTGATAACAACACTATTGGGCGATAGTTTCCAGGCTTGCAGTGTGCTCCCCCCTTATGAACTCGGATAACTTTACTCTGCTTCCATGTATTTGGAAACGTACCTAAGTTTAGGCTCCAATTGAACAAGTATGTTACAGTTGGTGCAATATAATCGGCTACTATTTTAAGAAAATTTCCCTCAATTCCATCAAGGCCTGGAGATTTGTGTACTTTTATCTGTCTTAAATCTCTCTTTACTTCAGATACACTTAATTACTTAAATCGAAAAGGGGGTTTCCATTTACATATGTCATATTCTCCTGCACTGTAGTGTTTGGTAAAGTTTTGTCATCAATCCCTGGTAGATTTATAAAATAATCATTTAATATATCTGCAATTTCCTTTGGTTTTTCTTCTTTTATCCCTCCATAGCTTATTTGCTTTATTTGTTGCTTGTCCTTTTGTCAAGAACTAATAATATCAGTTACTGTCTGCCAAACATTTTTGGGATCTACATTTCTTTCCACCTTATTCCTAAAAAAATACTCTTTGCTTTTTTTATCCAATTTCTACAATAATTTCTTTTTAATTTAAAATTCTCCCAGTCCCTACTTAATTTTGTTTTTCTGGCTAATTTCCATAACCTGTTTTTTACTCTAATGGATTTATCAATTTATCACTAATCCATGGAGCCTTAATATTCCTCTTTTGTACCTTACATTTTGGTGCATGTTTATTACATAATTCCGTAAATGTATCTAAAAAAGCACTCAATAGCCAAATACAAATCAGGAATCGAACAACATCTTTCACAATTTTTATTTTGGATGTCCTTATTAAATCTATCTGCAGAATTTCCTCTCATATTTCTAACCCAAACTGTGCTAGGTTCATAGTGTTTGTGCTGAGAGCAATTTACAATAGCAAAAATTAAATTAAGATCTCCAAGGTAAGGTGGCAAGATCCCTACCGATTGTACATAAATAAAAGGGGAAGCAAACATAAGATCTAACACACTTCCCTTACACGAAACATTTGCAAACCTAGTGGGATGTTTTATATATTGCTTTACTCCTAGATATTCCACTAACTCTTTCAATTTCATACCTCTAGTTCTGTACAAGTCTGAATTTAAATCCCCAATTAAAATAAGCTCTTTATTCTTTAGACTATCATGTATTATATTTAACACTTGTTCAATTTTTTTCATCTTCATATTTGGTGGAAAGTAAATAATCCCTACAGCCAGTTTCAAATTTTGTAAATAGATCACTAAATATTCTATGCTGTTTAGGCTACCCCTTGTCAATATTTCTCCCAATCCCAAAGTATGTTTTATATATAGTATCACCCCCAACCCTTTTATTTAATCTATCAGAATGAAACAACTGGTAACCTGATATTCCTATTTCACTATCTTCCACCTTCTCCGTAAGCCATTTTTTCTGACAACCCTGCTATACTTGGCTCTTGCTCCTGAAATACAGTCTCTAGCATATCTGTTTTAGAAGCTAAACTCCTCACATTGTTAAGTATTATTTTAAAATTAGCTTCTTTAGTATCTTCCTTAGGGTCTGGATTTAATTCAATAACTCCCCTTAACAATAGTAACACTATATATAAATCATTTTCCTCATACCCCTTTCCATGCAAACAGTGTGGATCCAATAATATAATCTCTGTTTCCAAACAAAACTTACTCCAATTATTAGAAAACAAGTTTCTCTGGATTTTTACATTTATTTGTGTTTCCTCCCAATTTATAGCCACTATTTGAGTAAGGAAAAAAGATACAGTTTCATTTGAAAAGTCCAGATTATCAGGTATATAACTAACCAAACAGCATAATAATACCAACCCCTTGATCTGGAGAAAATACATAATTACCTCTGTTTATTCCCTTACTATAACTATATATTGGACTTTTTAAAGGGAACATTTATATATATAATACACAATCTAAAAGACAAAGAACCTCTGTGTGCAAGCACTGAGGCAATGGTTACCCCAAAGGACATTTGGCCGGGAATCCAAGTTTCAAAGAAATACAAAATCACATATGCCCACAAACAATCTAATATCACATTAAGAGACAAGGAATAAACTGGAACACCTGAAGCTGCATACTGTGATCTCCAATCTAACTTCCACCTGCTGCAGATCTAGCTCATAAAACAAAAGCTGCTTTTAAATGCAAAAAAAAACAAACGCAATGCTATTCTCACCCTATATTCAGGCTCCAAACCCAACCAACTCTGGATCTTTTCCGACGATTACTACATTACTTGGCGAACCATTAGACTATGCAACAAACTTCAAATACCTGGGAGTCTGGATTGACAATCGACTATCCTTCACCTACCAAATTGAGGAACTGACAAAAAAGCTAAGACAGAGACTTGGACTATTTTTTAGGATCAAGCACCATCTTACTAAAGAAGCCAAGATAAGATTGGTCCATACTACCTTCCTTTCACTGCTAGATTACGCTGACTTCATCTGTAGCCAGTGTCCTGCCACAATGCTTACCAAGCTTGATACACTCTACCATAGAGCACTAAGGTTCATCACTGGCCTCCCCTTCTCAACACACCGCTGTTCCCTATATGCGACTGTGGGGTGGACTTCCCTACCCTATAGACACCAATTTGGACTCATAGAGCTATTACCAAAAAACTGCCCCAGTACATTTCTGACTGCCTTCCGTTAAGTTTGGTAGGTACTTATGCACTAAGAAGTACCACCTATATCTTGCTGAAAGTACCAAAGGTAAAATTATGCTTTGGTAGGGCCACCATAAGTTATGTGCTGCCTGTTCTGTGGAACAAGTTGCAAAAAACAGTGAAACTCATCATTCCTACCAACCTATCTTCAAGACTCTATATGCTCGTTCATTTAAGGAATCCTGCAAATGCTTTCCTCGCCCCTCATCTTCCCATTTTGCTATAGGTAGTGCACTTCTATGTCCTATCTGGCTTTTTTGCTTCCACCCCTGTCCACTTGTTCCCATCCATCTTCTCACCTTTAGCTCCTAAATACCTTATTTTTGGTCATTGTGCTGATACCTAAATACTTTTGATTCCCATAGCCATGTGTCATTGCCCTACCTGCCACTAATTAGGCAGGAACAGTAATCTATGGTTACTGAAACTTATACCCCGTTTCAGCACCTTGACCCCCCCCTTAATACTCCCCACCCTTACTGCCCTTATACCTTTTTTCTCCCTCCCCCTTCTCACCTTCCTTATTGCCCTCAAGGTACTTTGTCTCCTCTTTACCTGCTGTGCTCTCCTAGTCCTACTAATTATTATTTTTTGATTGCTGGAGATATGTTGTGGATATCTGCTGTAATATGCCTGTAATTATGCTTATGTTTCTTGTGCTGGCTCTTGTGTATAAACTGTCATCATTTACCAAATGCGCTGTACTCGCTAATACTACTGCTCTCTAGTTGACACTTTTTCTGAATACTGTAACCATTGTGAACTATGATGTCTTAATTGTATTGTACACTGGTCTTGAAGCTATCTAGGTTCATCTTGAAAATGAGTTTTGCTCAATGATGATTGCCTAGTTAAATAAAGATTTGATTGATTGATTGAAACTTATTTCAATATATTCACACTTTAAGTGTACTGATAAAACCAAACTACTTAATAAATAGCACCTATTGCACTTCTTACCTATCAAAACTTTCAAATATTTACTGTGTTACTCCCAGTGTACAAACACTTGGTATATTTATTTAATTTAAAACACAGAATTAACTGGTACTATACACTTACATAGAAGTTGATGGCAGATAAGGACCACAAGGCCTATCCAGTCTGCCCATTTCTTTTTCTACCTTATAAATGTGCCATCGGCCTTTGCTCTGTCAGTGGTCTATCTATTCATACTCATCTGTATTGCTCCCTTATGCCTATACCATGCCTGTTTGAAGCTCTGCACTGTATTCATAGCCACCACTTCCTGAGGTAGGCCGTTCCATGCACCCACCACCCTTTCTGTAAAAAAGAACTTCCTCACATTACCCCTTAATCGGCCTCCCTCTAATCTCATGCTGTGTCCTCTTGTCCTGCTATTTTTCTTATATTGAAACATGTTAGACTCTTTCACCTTGTTAATGCCTTTAAGGTGTCTGAATGTTTCGATCACACCTCTCTCCCTCCTTTGCTCTAGGGTATACATATTGAGCTCCGTTAATCTGTCCTCATATGTCTTCTGATGCAGTCCCTGCACCATTTTGGTTGCCCTTCTCTGGACTGCCTCAATTTGGTTAATGTTCTTGTGAAGGTGTGGCCTCCAGTACTGCACACAGTAGTCCAGATGGGGCCTAACCAGTGTCTTGTAAAGAGGGATTATTACCTCCTTGTTACGACTGGTGATACCCCTACTGATACACCCTAACATCCCCCTAGCCTTACCTACTGCTTTAGAGGTCTACTTGGATGATTTCAGGTCATCGGCGATGATGATGCCCAAGTCTCTTTCTTCCTTTGTGACTGCCAGCAACTCCCCTCCCAGCCTATAGGTGGCTTCAGGGTTTCTCTTCCCTATATGCATGAACTTGCACTTTTTTGCATTAAATCCCAGTTGCCACTCTTCCGACCATTTTGCTAGTTTATCCAGAGCTCTTCTCATTCTGCCCACCCCATTTGGATCATATACTCTGTTGCAGATCTTGGTGTCATCTGCAAACAGACAAGCCTTACCCTGTAGTCCATCTGCAATGTCACTGATAAAGATATTGAAGAGGACTGGCCCCAGGACTGATCCCTGAGGTAGCCCACTTGTGACTTGCATCTCTTCTGACTGTATACCATTTACCACCACTCTCTGTTTTCTGCCCGTCAACCAGTTTGCCACCCAGCTGACCAACTTCTAACCCACAAGCCTACCCAGCTTATTTATCAATCTTCTATGTGGAACAGTGTTGAAAGCTTTGCTGAAGTCAAGGTAGGTGACATCAACTGCTCCCCCTTGGTCCACCACTCTGGTTACCCAGTCAAAGAAATCTATGAGATTAGTTTGACAGGACCTTCCTTTTGTAAACCTGTGCTGTCTTGGATCCTGTGCCCCTATGGATTCAAGATGTTGCACTATCCTTTCCTTAAGGAGTGCCTCCATAATCTTGCCCACTACTGAGGTAAGCCTGACTGGTCTGTAGTTTCCTGCCTCCTCCCTGCTACCACTCTTGTGGAGCGGGATCACATGAGCCCTTCTCCAGTCTTCTGGGACCTCTCCTGTGCTCAGAGACTCACTAAACAGTTCTGATAATGGCTCTGCTAGTTCCACCCTTAGCTCCTTTAGTACCCTGGGATGTATGCCATCAGGGCACATTGCCTTGTCCACCCTGAGCTTAGTGAGTTCTTGTAGGACCCTTTCTTTTGTGAAGGGAGTAGTGCTCACCTCTCCCCCCGTGTCCATGATGCTGAGCTGTGGGCCCTGCCCTACCTTCTCTTCAGTAAATACTGAGCAAAAGTATCTATTTAGGATAGATGCTTTTACAGGGTCCTCCTCCTCCTCACACATACCCTTTTCTCCTTTGAGCTTAGCAATATCCCCTCTGGACTTTCTCCTTTCACTAATGTATCTATAGAAAGTCTTGTCACCTTCTTTTACTGTTTGTGCTAGTGTTTCCTCAGTTTGGGACTTTGCCTGCCTTACTGCCTTCCCTGCTTCCCTTAGGGCAGTTTGGTATGCCTCTCTATCTTCATCCCGCTGTGTTCCCTTATATTTCCTGAAGGCCAGCCTTTTGGCTCTGACCTTTTCTGCTACTGTATTTAAGAACCAAAGTGGTTTCCTTCTTCTTTTGCACTTCCTTTTCTGTCTAACACAATGAGATGTTGCTTCAAGTATTGCATCCTTAATGCTTGCCCACTTTGCCTGTACCCCCTCACCTGTGTTTCTTTTTGCCAGGGCTAGCTTAACTCCATTGACCATCTTATCAAAGTCACTTATTTATACTTTCATCCACTAATACTACCCTATTATTTCCAAAACTTAAGACGATATGGGCTTAAAACTACCTTTTTTATCAAATAGAGTTTGCATTTCACCAGCAGCACTTGTTAAGTGGAGCTGGGCCTGGGAGATCCCAAAACCTCCTTTAAAACATTCTCTTTGAAAGCCTTGTTGCAAAATATCTTGTGTTTTCCATTCACCTTGGTTGCTTTGTCGGTTTTCTCTGAATCCCCTTTCTCTCGGGATGCATCCATAAGCATGAGATTCCTGTTGATTCCTGTATGTGTTTCCTTAGTAAATCATTTCAATAAATAAATCAATTGTGAGGTCTTGCACCAGACATACTTGCTTGGTGATTTTTCTGCATACTACACCATTCTGGCCATCAGATGTCACCACTGTGCGGTGTTAGTTTGGAAGAGGGCCGGGAGACCAATTATTGTAAATGGCTGCAGACAGTTTTATTTTGGCATTTTCAGTGGTGGGATAGCCTCATTTTGCATCAGTTAGACTTTTAGAAGGTCATAAGGAGTCACGTGATATGCTGTATGTGAGAAGCAGCTTCCCTCTCAGCGCTTAGAACAAAAAGAGGCAAAAAACGGTTTAAAACTACTTTTATTATTTTTACTCATCACAGTTCAGTAGTAAGAGACACAGAACACTGGTAGGAAAAATACTGACGAAAATGGAGCAAGAAGGATCTCAGCAGATGGATCTTACAATTCCCCTCCTGTGCTTCCTTGAGCCCAGGCACACAAGCGGCTCCCCCCTCGACTCCCCACCACAGCCTGATGGATGGGAAGATCCTGTTGCCAAGCTTGATTGATACTTCGTGGAACTGGTGACTGTCAAGATTACCTTACTAGAACTGGCAGGAGATTTCAAAGCATTTAAACCAGCATTAAATCTTTAACCAGACATGTGGGCGATGCTGAAGCGCGAATCAGCTCCATAGAACATTGGCAGGAAAGGGAATCCACAGAAATCAGGGAACCCAAAAAGAAAATAATGCAACTGGAAGATCGTATCGATGATCAAGAAAGAAGTAGGAAAAATAACCTGGTATCCCAGAAAAAGCCAAAGGGGGAGACATGCTCTCATTCACTCACTCACAAGCTTCCAAAAGGGGCCACTAACGAGCAGCTGGCTGGCAGAATATAAGTTCCTTGAACTTCATCTCTCCAGGAAATAAAACTTCAAATTTCACAAACAAAACCTGATAAAATATGGTCCAAATTAACAACTGACAGAACAGCACAGATGGATCAGTTTTTGGTCAATTCCTACCTTGGAATGCAGGAAATCCAGTAAAAAGGGGGCAATGACCTCACAGCCTGCAGGCCCAACCCCAGTCTCATTGGTCTGCTACAGAAATGGGTGGGCTGGGCTAAATGGTTATCGAGCAAATACTTAAGGCAATCAGTCCCAAACTCAATAAGCTGGAGGGTAAATTGGATGAGATTTCCACCCAGTATGCCTCGCAAGCTAGGTGGATTGGGGAAGTGGCACAAAGGGTATCAGGACTAGACAATGCAAGGGGTCTACTCCCAGAGAAAGTGGTAAAACTGGAATGTGGACTGGAAGATCTCCAGGAGCTCCCTGACTACTAGAAGAACAATAACAAGCATAGCAATCTTCGCCTTCAAAGGTTCCTGGAGGGTGAAGTGCCCTGGACTTCTGCACTTACGTTTTTTGTACTTTTTATTTAGTGCATTTTGTACAAAATACAATAACAAAAATACAACTTGTTGTCAGACATCATACCATCTTAAAGGACCCATCCAATGGAGCAGATAACGGTAGGCTAAACAATAGTGTTTACGGAGAGGAGGGAGAGAGGGGATATGATAGAGACACACAAGTATCTTACAGGGAGGAACAGGGTGCAGGAATATACTATTTTTAAGCGAAAAAGATGTTCTAGGACTAGAGGGCATGGGATGAAGTTGGAGGGAGGACGATTCAGAGGAAACGTGAGGAAGAATTTCTTCACAAAACGGGTGGTGGACAAGTGGAACACCCCGCCAGAGGAAGTGGTGGGGGCTGAAACAATCACAGGATTTAAGAATGCATGGGATAGACATAAAGGAATTCTGGAGGTCAGAGGTAAGGCGCAACAGACTTCTAGGAAAACATAAACTGAACTTACAAGCTCAAATGGGCAGACTGGGTGGGCCATAGGCCCTTATCTACTGACACTGTCTATGTATCTATGATATGGGGAATACCAAGAAAAGAATACCACCATATAGGATCTACATTTTCAAATAGCTGCACCCTACTTGGATGCGGCGGTCAGTCCCAAAAATATTAAAAGTCCAAACATGGGAGTTCTTCAACCCTGTAAAGTTGATGTGACCCTGATCCAAAGATATTTAAATCTGAACATAAATAAGGTCCTCCAGCAACCAGAGAACAATTATATGAGTCCCATACCTACGTGACTGGTATGAAACAATTGTATATACTGTAACTATAGCAATGAACAGAGTGATATTGAAACACACATCATTTATGATCTACATGCCTTGGTTAGCCTCATGTCAGACATCCTGGCAGACCAGGATAATGGCCAACTAACTGGCACGATCTTTAGAGACCTCACCAATGCCTTTGATCTGGTGGACCATCGCTGCTACTCTCATGGCTCAGCAGAGCCCTTGGATTGGATAACTACTCAGTGAAGTGGTTCACGGATTACCTGCGTGGTAGATCTCAAATAGCCAGATGGCTGGGGGTGAAGTCTGATGAATGCCCCATCTGTGATGGAGTCCCCAGGGTTCAATTCTGGGGTCCCTCTTGTTTTCACTGTTCATCAACAACTTGCCAAAGTACTGTGGAGGTTCCAAGATGGAACCCTTTACGCAGATGACACTGTGCTGTACAGATTATCTCATGGTGCAGTGCACCTAAATAAACTCCTCAGCCAGCACCAATTGGCTGGTCCTCAATGGGAAAAAAAACTAAAGCCTCTTATTTGAGCCCAAAAGCCTGAGCCTGAACAGATCACACCTGTTGTCCCCCTATCTGTCCAATGGTTCTATGGTAGAGGTTGTGGATTGCATCAAATATCTGAGTGTGTATATAGATCAAGACTGTCCCTTCAAAGGTCATGTCGACCTACTAACCAAGATGTTTAACCAGAAACTTGGCCTCCTGTATCATCTGAGCCCCTTCCTCTCTCAGACATCTAAGCTAAGGGTAGCCACTGGCATGCTGTTGCTCACACTGTTCTATGGGGCCCCAGTGCTACACTCACTGAGAAGCACAGATATGCAAAAACTGAGAATGTTATATCATAGGGTTGGGCGTTTTGCCCTAGGTGTACTGCCCCAAGAACACCACTGCAAAGTATTGCACTCACTGAGTTGGCCTTCTCTTGAGGGCAGATTAATGTACCTATCTCTTTGTCTGGTCTTCAAGTGTCAGCAACCTAATGCCGCCGCCCCCCCCCCCCCGTCTGCTGGTACTGTTATGCCTAAGCAGGCTGGGAGAATGTTAAGGTCCTCCAAACAGCAGCTCCTCCATCTCCCCAGAGTCTGGATATCTCAAGGGCTCTGGTCGTTCTCAGTTTATATACCATCCCTCTAGAATGGATTCCCTAATAACCTCCAAGAATGCTGATCCCTTGGAGGCTTTAAGAAAGGCCTCAAGACCCACCTGTTGGGGATAAGTTTCTGCTCATGTTACCGCTGAGCATCAGAACACTACAAAAGACTACCCCATTAGTCTTCGTCGGTATCCTGGCTGGCCCTTGCTCCTTATTATGACACTTACCATTCTGATAAGATATGTGAAATTGTTTTATTCATCTGAAACTGTTTTATTCCTCATCCTTGCCTTCGATTGTACCTAACTTGCCTGTGTACCATTTATTATATCATCCTTGTAATGCACTACTACCCAGTTTGCTCTCAGATGTAATTGTTGTTTCTTTTGTATGTAACTAATCCCTGGTTGTCTCTGAAAAAGGGACTGTAATGGTCCCAGTGGGCCTATCCGGTTACCAAAATTTAAATAAAATAAATAAACATTTAACAGTTCACAACCACCGTTACTAAAAAAGATAGCTTTAGTAATCAGAAAATAAAGGAACTGTTAAATCACAGAACCCACAAACATCTTTGTCACTCACAGACAGGGCCACAGTCCTGACTGAAATATTTAATCCAGAACCTAAGGCCTCTCAAGTGTCCATTTTAGCCTCCTCAGAACTTTGGTCTTCTGATACAAGACCACGGGCTGTCTCAAAATGCCAGTGAATCAGATCCACTCACTTCCCTGCCTTCGTTGGGTCCATGAACTGAAAAGTATGACCAGCATACAAAAAGCACAAACCGCAGGCATTAACAAGGAGTGGACCACCCCAAGGCTCCACAACCCGGCACAAACTCCATCAAACTGCTGCCGATGAGCCCAGGTTGCATATGAGAGGTCAGGAAATAAATGCACAGTGTGCCCATCACAGTGTAGTTTTTCTGCTGATCAGGCTGCTTGTAGAATCCGGTCCCTCATCGTGACACCATCAGTCACTAGCAGCACGGTACATGGTAGATCCCTCTGGGCATCAACTGAGTGGGAAGAGGTACAGTAAGTCCACACAAAATGAGTAGTCAAATCTAGATCCATTTGCAGGGCTCCCGGTAGCCATTCCTTTAGATAAGAAAGAAGATCGGACACCTCTTGGCCCTTTGGTAAACCCACAATCTAAATATTGGAGACATGCTGAGCATTCTCTAATGCCTCCAATTGAAATGTCAGTTGGGCATTCTCTTTAATGAATTATTTATTTATTTATTTGTTGTCTCAGATTACAACCTTTGAGTCAAGGGGCTCAATTCCAGAACGTATGGCGCAAGTCGCAGGCTGGTGCAAGTTGCGACATACGCCGCTAAGTCAGATTCCAGAACAGGCAGGGTCCCCGGCATCCATGCCCTGTGACTTTTGGCAGTTCCAGGGTTGTGCTACAGGAAGGGAGGACCTGACCTGGTTGCTGCAAGCCACAGCAATTCCACCAGGGCACAAGCCGCGTGTACGGCCCCAATGCTACACACCAGGACACCATGGCACTGCCCCACAAGGCTGTGGAGGGGGGTTGGGAGGCCCCATGATGGCCCAGGGGTGCATGGCAGGTGGGGGTCTGTACTGCCCTGCGAGGCACTTCTCAGGGATGGGGGCACAGAGGAGTCAGCTGCGCACGAATGGCAACCCTGCCACTGAGTGTCGGGTGGGGACCTATGAGGGGACGCTGAGAGGGTCGGCAATAAGGGCAGCAGGCATGGAGGTGTGATCCTGGTGGATGTAGGGTATGGTTAGACCAGCTAATAGCTGGTCTAACCATAGTTAGACCATTGTCTGCCGGGGTCTCTCCTGGAATAGCAACATGCCATTCCGTCGGCCGGCCACTTGGAATATAGCTGGGAACCCTCTTGCACCGTGTCACAGGGGGTTTCTGCTGTAGCCCATGGTGTAGCCCCCGCCTCAGGCACAGGCAGCCTGCGCCATGTCACAGGCCACCTTTTGGAATCATGGGCGGCGTAATGCATGTCACAAGGTGCAACTTGCACCATTGAGTTTGGCACAAGTCACCTTGCGACATGCGTAACCCATCTTGGAATCAAGTCCAAGGACTCTTTTACAGAGGTTCTATGTCAAGAAGCAAGGACATAACAAAACACAGAAGTACAGAGTTTGGGATGAAAACCCAGAGGCAAACATAGGACAGAACTAGTGAATTCAAAGAGTACTGCAGGACCATTACAATCAGGCAATTAAATAAGTATTATTTTACATTTGTGCGAGCTAAGGCGGAGTCAATTGAAAGCAATCAATAGGATATTGATCTTGTCAGCAGCAACAGACAGAGACAAGTTCATTCTTACTACAGTTGTGCAGGATGAGGCAATAACCATTAAAGAGCATTCTATTAAAGTGGAACTTGTCAGGGTAATTCAGGGCACAGGTGGGCTAGATGGGACAGTCACCTGCTGGGCATCACAGAGTGTTCGTGAGCTTCACTTAGGCTGCCTGGGCAACTTCCATAAGCTGCCCAGGGCAGGGGTATCAAGGACGTCAGGAGGGGGATGGCATTCAGCAGGCTGGGAGCCCTGTAGCTAAAGGACCACTGGGCCTGTGAGGTGCAGCAAAAAGGGGTCTAGTGGGAATTTCTGGTGCCACTCCTGGTACCATGGGCTTTAGTGGCCGGGTTAAGAATGGGCTGGCAGGATGGTACGATGAGACCCAAGCTGATTTTTTTAGCATATACACCGGTGTGGTAGGAGAGTCCACCCTTGAGGGTTAGCCAGTTAGAACTGGCGTAGAGGTCATAAGTGTGTGTCTGTTTACGGGCACCAGTGATCAACCAGCATGATTTTTTTTTTATTATTATTATTTTTTTATTAAAATCAAAAATCACAAATACATAATAGAGTATCCACTTGGAATAAATAAAGATTATTAAATTTTTTTCAGCTTCTTCATACAGTATGTAATGACATTTCTAACTTTATGACATAATTTACAGTATCATTTAATTCCTGGTCATAAAGCAACAGAGGCATGGTCTCATTTTTAGTACAAACTTTTAGTCACCTATTTACATGAAATGTGGTGTCTCTGGGTCAGTCTATGCATTATTTCACCCCTCTTATCCTACCCTTCCCCCTGCTATCTCAATTTAATGTTCCCCTAAGGGACAAAATCCTGATATGTATTAAGATGGTGCATAACCCATTTCCTCCACCTCAGTTCAAAGTTATCTCTTTTATCTAGAAAGCTGGCGGATAACCTTTCCAGGGAATACATTTCTCTGGTTATTGACACCCAGTTAGTCTTAGTGGGAATAATTTTTGTCACCCACAATCTGGTTATAGCCTTCTGGGCAGCTGGTATTAGGAGGATAATCTGTTTACGAACAGTAGGGTCTATCTTATGGCCCAGGGCTGGGGTGAAGGTCAAAAGAAATACAGGGGTATAGAAATCTAGTTGATCGTAAATCTCTCTGATTTCATCAATAACATCTTGCCAGTATTGCCTTAGTAATGGACAGGCCCATAGTATGTGGGTCTGACCTGCCTGGGTAGTTCCATAACGTCTCCAACAGTCTCCTTGTGGGTCCCCTCTGTATTTAGAAACCACAGAAGGTGAACAGAAATACCTATACCGTAGCTTCCATAAATATTCTTTCCAATAATCAGTCTGAATGACTTTGCTGACCGGCAGAGTCGACCCCTCCTGTCCCTGCCCTGGGATTTCAGTTTGTAATTCCCTCTCCCATTGAATTCTGACAGTTTCTGTCGTATCTCCTGGGCGTTTCCTAATGGCTTTATATAGGGCACTAACACAATGTTGCATACATGCTCCCCCCATGTAAGCATACACCAGCCCCACCATTGTAGAGGGTTTTCTGCCAGGTCTGCCAAGTCATTTTCGTGAGGTGCCAGATAGGCCTTAACTGCACGTAACCATAAAATTCACTACGGTTCAGTGAGTATTTGGCCTGAAGAGAGGCAGATGGTAACAGGTCTGTAGGCCCCACCATCTGATGGACATAAGTTAGTCCCTTTTGCCTCCACAAGGCAGCACTTCCTCTGGCACAGTTAGGTGGGAAGGTGTCATCCTCAGCTATGGCTCTCAAATACAATCTTTCAGGCTAGCTAAAGTAATGCTTTAGCAGCCATAACCACTCATGAAATGGCTCTCTAGCATGTTTAGAATATTTAGTTATTGGTCTGCACTTAGGGGATCAGCAAACATATAGCTGTCATTAAGTATAGTTTCTATCTGTTTCCAGTATATATTACATTGCGGGTTTAGCCACCCTAATATGGTTTGAAGCTGAGCTGCCCTAGAGTAATCCCGAAAACAAGGTAGAGTAAGACCTCCCCTTTCCCAGGTCAGCTGTAAAATAGAATATCTAATCCTGGGTGGTTTTCCACACCAAATAAACCTGGATATCATTTTATCCCACTCCCTAAAATATGAGTTAGACAGTGTAAGGGGGAGATTCTGGAGAAAGAAAGAAAAGAATTCTGGGGAGTACATTTTGCTTTATGGCATCTACCCTATTGAACATACTTGGATGGGTTAGTGTCCATCTAGAAAAATCTCCTGAAAGTTGTATGGTCAATGGTTCAAAATTCAAAACATCTATGGCCTCTGTATGATTTGATAACCTTATTCCCAGATATCTCATTGTTATTTTATTCCATTTGAAAGGGTATGCTAATTTTAATCGGGGAGTGGGTCTGTAGTTGTACGAAAGTGCCTCTGCTTTTGGTCACTGATCTTATATCCCACCAGGGAGCCAAATAATGTCAACTGTTGCCAGAGTGCCGAGATAGAACCTTCTGGATTAGTGTTAGCAAAATATCATCTGCAAACAGGGATAATTCATACATTCTGCCCCCCATAGGTATGCACTCTATTTCAGGTTGCTTTCTTATGGAAGCTGCCAATGGTTCCAAGTACAGAACAAACAATAGTGGGGAAAGGGGGCATCCCTGGCGTGTTCCTCTGGCCAGATCAATAGGGTCGGTGACAGCTCTGTCCAGTCTGATATATGCCCTTGGGGATTTATATATATTTTGTAATTGTTTGATTAGCTCTTTAGGAAATCCAAACTTTAACAGAGTCGACCACAAAAAAGGCCAGGCGACCCTGTCAAATGCCTTCTCAGCATCCAATCCTAGTGTTACCATTGGAATACCATGTTCCTCCACATAATCTATTAATAGAAAGGTGCACCTAATTGCATCATGGGCCTGTATTCCTTTAATGAACTCCACTTGATCCTGATCTATTAAGGCTGGGATAAGGTCCTCTATCCTATGTGCTATAATGGACATGTAGACCTTACAGTCATAGTTCAGCATGGATATAGGTCTGTAGGAGGAGGCATATTTTGGGTCTTTGTGAGGTTTTGGAACCGCTGCAATTGTAGCATATTGCCATGAGGGTGTGGGGGGTCTCCCCCTCCTGTATGCTATGTAAGGCTGGTAGGAGTATGGGGGTAAGCAGATATCTGTATGCTTTCTAAAATTCCGCTGGATAACCATCTGGCCCCAGGGCTTTAAGCATTTTAGCACTACATATCACTCACTCTATTTCTTTTTTCTTTTTTTTTACTTTGTATTTTTTCCATCCTACTAGCCCTCCATCTCCGACCCTTCGGAGGCACCTGGGAGTTATCCCTCTGTCAACCACCCAACCCATCACCAGCCTTGCACCCCATGGAGCTGCAGTTATACCCCCAGGCGGGTAACAAGGTGGGGCCCTTACACCCCGTACACTTACTTAATTTCGTCGGGCAAGGTGGTCGGGGCGGGTGGTGACACATCGAAGGCACGCTCCTGGTGCCTCGTCTTCCCATTGATGGAAGGTTGATTTCCTCCATTTTTTTCTCCCCTTCATGTGGTGTGCGCCCTGATGTCAAGGTGGTACGCGCCGACGTCCACCACACGTCACAGCCACCCCCCGTGAACAGGGCTTGCTGTACCTCGAGCCTCCGCTCGGGGTCAGACAAGTAGCGGGCATTGGCCCCCTCCCTCCCCCAGAGAAGGCAAGCTGTCATGGGACGTTCAAGCCATTCTCCCCCAGCCGGCCCTCCAGTGACCTGAGTCTGCTCCCTAACCCGGGTTGCTGGCGTTGCAAGCAGAAATCCAATTGCTGCACTGGCGGGCTGGCTATTCGCTCTATTTCTAATGTACTAATTGGAAGTAACAGGGATTGGGCCTGATCTTCAGTAAGCTTCGAAAGGAAGAGTTCCCTAAGGTAGTTGTTGATCAGCTCTTCAGGTATTGGGGTATCGTGTGCGTATAGGGTTTGATAATATTTAGCTAGGACCTTCCTAATATTTTATGGGTGGGTAATTAGGGTCTGCGCGTCAGGGTCCTATAAACAATTGACAGTGGAGTTAGCTTTTTGTTCCCTCAATCTTCTGGCCCCAGGGCCTCCCTCATAATAGTAATGTTTTAGATAGAACAATTGTTCCACTTGTTGGACCATATGTTTCTGCATTCTCTGTTTAATCTGTTGTATTTGGGATGTAACTGTGGAATCCCCCTGGTCATACATTAACTGCAGGGTCTGTAATTCTGATTGCATATTTTTATAATTTTTTTCCCTGTCCCTTTTCCTTCTCACCAAGGATTTTATTATCAAGCCTCTCAGCACCACTTTCAGTGTATCCCGCAAGATCACTGGGGTGGTTTCGCTTGCCCTATTATCCTCTATAATTCTCGGGATTAGCTCCTGAATTTCCTGTTTGAATTCAGGGTCCCTGAGATGTGCTAAATTAAGTCGCCAATGTGTTGGTTTGTAAACCCCTCCCAACGGCAGTCTCACAAATACTGATCTGACAGCAGGGGGACTCCATGCCACATATCACTCACCATTTCATAGTGCTCTATTGTTGTGAATAAATAGTCTAATCTGGCTGCTACCCCTGTCCCGGTCAAGACATGAGTAAAACTTTTAATGGTGGGAAAGGTGCGTCACCAAATATCTACAAAGCATAAGTTGGCCATACTCTTTTTAATATATTTTTGTAAAGGGTTAACCCTGTGGGGTAAATTTCGTGAGACAAACAGTTGTGTGTCCATTATAACATTTAAAGCCCCTCCCATCAGCAGCTGTCCCCTATGAATTGCCAATAATTCTGATAAAAACTTCTGTGCTCCCAATTTAGTCGAGTCCGGGGGGAGATACACTGAGGCCTATGTAACTTTGCGATTATATAGGCGGCCTGCTACTATAGCATATCTTCCCTACTGATCCACTCTTCTATCTATTTCTTCCCATAGAACTCCTCTAGCTAGCAGGAGTGCTACGCCCTGTCTCCTACCTGATCTATGTGATGAGGCTGCCAGCAAATGGTACCTATTGTTTTGCAATTTATTATGTTCATTTTGAGATGACTGCATGTCCTGCAGAGCCACTAATTCTGTTTTTTCTCTATTAAGGAATTGCTGGAGTCTGGCTCTCTTGATTGGGGAGTGTATCCCATTAATATTTAGTGAAAGTATGTTTGATTGTTTATTCATTTTTGGGGGTGCATATAAGAATCTACATTCATACCCCTGTTCTATTATTATTTTCGGGGTCCCAAATGGCAAATCTCAAACCCAGTTCTGCCATCCAACCCCCAATCTCACAAGGAGACCCTGGTGGCACAACCATCCATCTTGCATCCTGAGACCAAGAATTCTATTATAGCATAGACCTTCAATTGCCTCTTGTTGCTTGTCATAAAGTTCTGCTTTCTGAGTGATAACCTCATTAAAGAACTTCAAAATTATGATAAACATAGCCGGCCCGGTGGCGCTGAAGGTTGAGGTGCTGGAAGCCACACCTCGCACTATACCGGTGACCCCGGTTCAGGAACAAGCTCGTGTTGGAAGGGGTCGGCTGGGGGAAGGAGGATTGAGCGTCCCAACGGATGCTTTCTTCCTTCTGGGGTGGGATACCAGGGGTGCTGTATGCATCCGACGTCCTAAGAGAGCCAGTGGGAACACAGGCTCTCGAGGGGGTTGGCAGCTCCATCTAACGGGGTCGGGGAGGGGCGGCTTGGCGCTTGAGGGACGTGCGTTAGCATGTCACCTCTCTGGACACTCTTCCAAGCACCGGCATCTCAGGGGACTGGGACAAAGGGGAACTACAGAAAAATGGAAAAAAATCTCGGCGGTCCTAGATGATGACCGTTCCGCGTCATCTAGTGGCCCCCACCCCCAGCCACAGGCCCACCACCCCCGTCAGCCAGCGAGCGGAGCACCCACCTGCCTGCCACCCCGCCGTCGCCGACTGAGGAAGCTCGGTAGGGCTGCCGCCCATTGGTTCAGAGCAAGAGCCAATGGGCGTGCAGCCATACCCGTATAAGTCCAGTCAGATATGTGAATGAATGAATTCATTCACATATCTGGACGACTTTTATCTGTTATGGGCTACTGCATGCCCGATGGCTCATGCTGAACAATGGAGCATCTGTCTGCAAAAGCTATCGGTCGGACGGGCTGAGTAAGTGCTGCCCTCGCTAACTGACGAAGCGGGTAGTGGGGCTCTGTGGGCGGGTGGGGTGGGGGCCACTAGATCACTAGGGATTTCGGACGTGGGGGTGAGGATGCCGCCCGCGATCAGGCTACTCGCGGTCCACTGGACCACCAGGGATATTGGACTTTGGGGGGTCTGATGCCCGCAATCAGGCTACTCGGGGGTGGGGAGCGTTTGGTTATGCCCGCGATCAGGCTAATGGGGGGTAGTATAGCGTTATGCCCACTGATCGGGCTGCTGGGGGGGCACGACTGTTCTGCCATGATCGGGCTGCTCGGAGAACACTACTATTCTGCCCGCCAATCGGGCTGCTGGAGACACTACTGTTCTGCCACGATAGGGGCTACTGGGGGACACTTCATCCCGCGATCGGGGCATGAGTGCGCCGCCAAATGCAGTGAGGAACAAATTCAGGGCCACCCACAGGTGGCAGCTGCTATATTGCGCCCTGCAATCGAAGCAGCTCACCTGTGGGTGGCCTAGAGCTTGTTCCTTTTTTTTCAGGCGTAACTCTTTGCAGGTAGGGTTCTTGCCTGCATAACTCTGCACAGCCGGGCTGAATATCGGACTGTGCAGTTTATGCATGGTTCCTTCCCCTTCGGTTGCGCATGCCTTCATTATCATTGCGCTGTTGCTCAGCATGATTTGGGGGGCGCAACTGCCTAATGCTGAATATCACAGAATGGCGCATTTCAGACTTGCGCAGGTGCAACCCTATTGCGCATGGCTCAACTCTTTTGAATATCTGGGCCTTTGTGTCTAATTTCACTTGCTTTTGGATACCAGGGGTTGAAGAGTTAGCTTTGGCGGTGGAGCTGAGTGGGCCCATCTCTGCAGAGGCCTGTGAGAGTTCGGAGTCAGAGGCCTCCGATCTTAATCCTTTCCCCTTCGGTGCCATCTCCGTTAGTTCCTCTGTTAATGCCTGCTCCTTATGTCTGTTCCCCTTAGGCATTTGCGTTCCCAAGAGTTTGGCTGCAATTTGGTTCTGTAAATGCTTTTTTTTTTTATCGACCATGTCACAGAGCTCGTTGTTCAAGCTACCACTGGGGTTGATGACGCAACCGGAAGTCCAGCATGATTTGTTTAGCACAGTATGGATACGCTTAAGGGTGGTGTCTATGGCAAAGCCATAAATTATCAGGCCATAGTCAATGATAGTATGGAACTGGTGACAGCCATGACAAGGGCATCCTGCGTCGTACAGTGCCTATTCCTGTATAGCAAACCAATTCTTGTGTTGGCAAGTTTGGATATGATGTTGACATGCTCTCTGTAGGAAAGGGCACTGTCAAGAGTAATGCCCAGGTATTTGAAGGTGAGGACTTCGTCAATAGGGGTATTGTCAGCATTAGTGATGGTGAGGGTGGTTGATTTTTGCTTATTTTTGGGACTGGCGAAGATCATGGACTTCAGGACTAAATTCGGATAAGACTGAGGTGTTGGTGGTGGACCCTGGTCACTAGGTAGAGAAGCTGACTCCTGGGCAACTGTCTGGCCTGGTGCTGGAGGGTGACCAGTTGAGACCTTCCAAAAAGATACAGAATCTGGGGGTTGTGCTTGACAATGAACTGACTCTTAAAGCACAGGTGTCAGCTGTTGTCAAGTCCTAATTTTTCCATCCGAGGAACAACGCCTGGATAAAGCACCTTGTTCCGCCCAATGATCTTCCTGTGTTGGTTCATGCCTTTGTGTCCTCTCATCTTGACTACTGCAATGCTCTATTCCTAGGGTTATCGGGGGTGGATCTCCGTCACCTGCAGTTGGTGCAGAATGCAGCGGCCAGGTTGTTGACAGGGAAGTCAAGATCTTGCCATGTCATGCCTGTGCTGTGTGAACTGCATTGGGTACCGGTGCGATGGAGGATCATCTTCAAGGTTGCGTTGCTGACCTATAAGACCCTACACAGACAGGGACCGGGTTACTTGCAAGACCTCCTGCAACCTTACTGGCCCCTCTGCCCTCTCCACTCTGCCGATGAGGGATTGCTAGAGGTTCCCAGGGTCCGTTTACAGACATCAGGGGCTAGGGCTTTTGCTTTTGTAGCTCTGACCCTGTGGAACTCTCTACCTCGTCGGATTAGAGACTGCCTGTCCACTGAGACATTTAAATCCTCCTTGAAAGCTTATTTATTTGATCTAGCATTTGGGAAGGATACTTAGCCATATGTATGCTGTCTTTTAATTCTGTGTATTTTAACTGTTTGTTGGTTATTGTAAATTGTAAACGTGCTTTGATTTAAGAAAAGCGTGTTAGAAATAAAATATGATTTGATTTTATTTTTTTTGTAAATCATAATCAGCTTTTTTTGTGAGAACCAGCTTTCAACTGCCGCAAAGTTGGACTGAAGCTTTTGCCCGAGGGCGGCAGGGTCAGCATCACTAATGAAAAGCACAGCATCAACCGCATAGAGGAAGAGGTTGGTGTTGCAGAATTGTGGGAGGGAGTTGAGGAAGATGCTGAATAGGAATGGGCTGAGGATTGAGCCCTGAGGAACACCAGAGTGAACAGGTTGAGAGGTGAATAATGCATCCCCAATTTTGACCCTTTGAGATCTGACAGTCAGGTAATCTTTAAACCAGTTAGTCACCTGCAGGGAGCTGCCCGCATTACAGAGGGATATCAGAAGCAGGTTGTGATTGACCATATCACAGACCTTGGTGAGATCAATGTACACTGATCCCACCAGGTGGCCACAGTCGAGCGCTTTGTGGATGTAATCTGCACAGACAATGAGGGCAATTGTTGTACTGTGGCCTTTTCTGAAACCATGCTGCTCTGGGCACTGGATGTTGTAGTTGGACAGATACTCAGTGAGTTGGTCAGAGACTATGTGCTCTAATGCTTTGGGGGGGGGGAATGTAAATGGGGTGGTAGTTGGTATGCAGGGACCAATTACCATTTTTAAGAATGGGGGTCACAACTGTGGACTTCTAGATGGAGGGAAATTGCCCAAGCCAGAGTGATAGGTTAATGATCTTAGATAGTGGGAGGAGCACAATGTCAAGGGTTAGGTGGAGAAGTCTGAAGTCGATTCGGGCAGTAGCAGAAAGGGCTTGTGTTGCTTATGATTCCGCAGCAGTAGCTGCCCAGGTAGCCACTTCAATTTTAGTGTCCTGTTTGCCAATCCTCTTCAGTATTGTTTCAACTTTAGTATTGACGACCTGCATCGACACCTGTAAGGCCTTCCATGGGGGTCCGGCAGCAGCCTGGCTAGGCATAGGAGTCACGGCCTGTAACTCCACTGGAGGATGAAATTTAGCAGTACTCAGACCGCCCATATTATAGCACCCCATACTTCAAAATTATACCGATTGACTCTGCTCAAGATAAACCTTCAAGTTATGCTGAGAACCAGTCCAGATACAAGCTTTTAGAGATGAGAATAAAGAAACTGTTTCCCTGGAACTTAGAGCCAGTGAAGACATGTCTACACCATAGGTGTGCTCCACAGCGCCCCCAGCATCGGATATGGACAAAACTGTTGAACTGTTGTACTAGTTTGTTGTTACCCTACCTCTTTGAGAAACATTTACACTGTGCTGCCCTACCGTGATGGATTGTTACTGGAACAAAACCGGGATCCTTGCACCACTGAAGGGGCATGGAAGGTGAGGCGTGGACTTTGGTGCTGGTATAGGACCCAGGAAGAACAACTGGACTGCTGGAGTGAATCTTGTTTTGGTGTGGGCAACTGCCAACACCTGGCCGATGTTTGCCGGAAACAAAGTATGCTGCTGAACTGTACAGAGTGCTGTGTGGAACAGACCAGGCTAATGGTAGCTGCCACCTAGTGAATGATATCACATCCACGAGATGATGCTATGTTGATCAGGTAAGGAAGGCTTTTGGGGGGAGCAGGCGAGATACTGTGAGTGACTTTTAAATGTGGTGCAGCCCTTCTGCCACCTCACAGAATAATGCTACCCAGGGTACTTTATCAAAAGCTGGATTCAATATACTGGTTTATATGTCTGTGGCAGTTACCAGTGAGTGCGGTGGCTGGAATATGCCCACACCAAATGGTAATGCTGGAATACTTGAAGAACTCCCTCCAATAGACAGTTTGAGGCAGGGATGAGACAGTTGGGGGGAGCACAAAGCCCATGCTATCATCCTGGGGAACAACCACTCTTGTAGGGCACAGGATGGTCTCATCCAGGGATGGAAGGGGGGTCAGTGCACCAGCCATGACAGTCACTGAGGGGACCCTGGAGAGAGGGCAATTATGGAGCCTCTGGGGTACTACTTGGGTGGCTGAATGATATAAGTCCGAGTGCACCTATAACTAATGAAGTTACTTTAAGGTTGCATTATTGGAGGATGGGGGAAGGTACCCTGCACAGTATGAGAGGAGCTGCTGATTCCCGACTGCTGACTGAATGGGAGGGTGGGTCAGGGTACAGTATACAATGATCCGTAAGTTTCATATCTGGATATACTGTATGTTATAGTGGTCTTTGAAATTTACAGAGCACTGCTCATTTCAATAGATCTCTTTATATTGCAGATAATATTGTGCTGCAGATCACAAGTTTTTGTATTTTATGTTTGTTCTTCATTCTGCACTTAGCTAGCTGAAAGCAGATTGGTACATGTCATGTCTGGCTTACTGGCATGCGAGGGGGCTGTGCGGGGAGCGAGAGGAATATTCATGTTGACTATAGCAGTCAGGTCTGAGATTACTGTAATAACCTGGAATGTGCAGGAGTTCTCATCCTCTGTTAAAAGAAAGAAAATTCGGACCACAGTAAAACAGCAGCATACTCATATGACTCTCCTACAGGAGACCCATGTAACAGAATCTGAGAATAGCAAGCTGATAGGTGCTTGGGTGGGGCCTGCTACTCCACCTCCTATTCATCACACAAGCGACGGACTGCTGTGCTGATCAGTAAGCATTTACCAGTGCAGGTGCTTAGAACAGAAACCAGCCCTGCAGACGGCAGGTATGTTTTTGTGGTGGGTGAGCGTCATGGGGAACTGATGACATATGGTTGTGTTTATGCCCCTGCGGTAGTTTACACTGCTTTCTATCAGCATATCTTGGATATTATCCATAGAGAACAATTTCCCAATCTTGTACTGGGGGGGCTTTAATTGTATCATGGAACTGACTCTAGACCATTCTGAGGGGGTAAATTGGCAATGGGGGGTGCTTGGCTGCCTGGTAACATGGTCTGAGTGACCTAAGTATGGTGGCTAGCTAGAGAACTGCTAACCTGAGGGATAAGGAATACACGTTCTACTCTAATGCACACAAAACATAGTCTAGACTAGACTACGTCTTTATTTCCCAGGCACAACATCATCAGATGACAAAGGCATCCCACAGCCCCATATGCATCTCAGATCATGCCACGGTCATCTTCACCATGGCAACTGGGGCAGAGGGAGGCCATTCCTAACTGGAGGTTCCCCACATACCTGCTGGCAGGAGAAGAATTCAAAAAGTATATCAAAGAGCAGTGGGCTATATATTGGGCCACCAAAGCGGCCTCAGATCCAATGAAAGCAGCATACTCTGAAGCAGGGAAAGCATTTATGCGAGGAATGATCATTAGCTATGTGACGAGGGTTAAAAGTGTTAGATGGGAAAAGAAGACAGAGCTAGAGGCAAAATTAAAGGCGCTAGAGAAGAAGATGGATGGAGGGGAAGGAGACCCTGAGGGAGCTCACAGTGACAAGAGAAACTTTAAATCTGGGGTTCACGGGTCATGCCAAAACCAGCTTGCTTTTCCCTCGGCAACGCATGTTTCAGTGGGGCAATAGACCAAGACTGATGCTGGCTCAGTTAATAAAAGGGAGGTGGGGACCAGCCCATACCAGTGTAATTAAAGATAAACAGGGGGCAGTTGGAGCAGGCAGAGCCCCTGGATTACAGATATCTTTCAGGAGTTCTATGAGCAGCTCTATAAGGCAGAGTGTACTGACAGGGAGGTACATGCGGCTAAGTTCCTGAACCCCTGCCATCTCGGAGGAACAGAGAGAGATGCTTGGGGCAAAGGTGACTAAGAAGAAAATCATGCGAGCCATAGGAATGCTGAATAGGGGAAAAGCAGGAGGCCCTAATGGCTTTGTAGCGGAATATTAAAAAGAGATGGGGGAAGCCCCTAGGGAGCCATCACAGAAAGCAAAAGAGGAGGCTAGGTAGGAGATGGGGCTGCCCAGTTCTTGTTATGAGACCTCTAAATGTGTTTTGCTGAAACCAGAAAAGGGCCTCCAAGAGTGCTTTTCATGCCACCCCATCTCCCTCCTAAACTGTGATCTCAAAATCATAGCCAAGGTTATGACCAGGCGCCTCGGGCAGGTGCTCCCCAAGATCATGCACCTGGATCAAACTGGGTTTGTCCAGGGTGCTTATCTAATCATAATGTGCTGCTCAGGCTCTTACATGCAGTTCAGCGGGACTCTCGGCACCCGGGTCAGGCACATGTGCTGTCCGTGGATGCCGAGGCCTTTGAGCGGATCGAGTTGAGATACCTGTTCAAGGTCCTGGGATGCTTTGGACTGGGAGGTACATTTGTTTGAATGGTGCAGATGCTCTGCCAAGGACCCAGGGCATGGGTACTGGTAAACAGGACCCTTTTGGATGAGTTTCAGCTACATAGGTGCATGTGGCAGGGCTGTGCTCTTTATTTCCTGCTATTCGCATTAGCCATTTAACCACTGGCTATCCAAATAAGGGAAACAAGAGAGACCAAAGGGGAGGTGGGGAAATCAGGTGTGCAGCACAAAGTTACGCTGTACACTAATGACCTGTTGCTGTTTATTACAGAACCAGACTTGTCTATCCGGTTCTACTGTGGGTCATCGTGGATTTTGCAGTCATCTCTGGCTACAAACTTAATTTACATAAATCAGAGATGAAGTGCCTAGGGGAGCCGAGAGGGGGACAGGCAGGAGATGCCTGGGAACTTAAACCTGTGGATGGGTCCCTCATAAATTTTAGGGTGCGAGTGGGCAGAGGTTTGGGCAGTTTGTATCAATTGAATTACAAACCTCTGTTTGCCAGTGCTTTATGAACTGGAGTGACAGAAGGCCCTGCCAATGTCTTGGCTCAGTCGCATCAATATGCTAAAGATGAACACACTGCCCAGACTACTGTATGTGATGCAAGTGATGCCAAGGGGACCCACCAAAGCAGATATTAAACAGCTGGTAAGGGGGTTTCCAGTCTTTATTTGGCAAGGGAAGTGCCCCAGAATGAGCCTGCAAAGACTGAAAAGTGGGGTGGATCAGGGAGGGCTTGGATTCTCAGACATAAAGGGGTACCATGTAGCCACCCAGCACCATTGTGTCCAAGACTGGGTCAGTCGGGGGGAAGTGGCCGGCTGGCTAGACCTACAGGAGAATAGACGTCTGGGAAACTGTCAGCATGCCTAGCACCAGGATATAGACGTACTTATGGGCAGGTTACCAGCCCCAATCCCCCAATCCTCTGACATGGTATGTATCATTGACATGAGAGGAAGCAAAAAAGAGCAGAGGTACAGATGGTTGTAATACTCTGTTGGTGCCAATAGCTAACAACCCAGGCTTTCTACCTGGTTTGGAAGACACCTGGTTCAGGGAATGGGAGGACAAATGAGTGCAGTGTTTGGGAGACTTATACACTAGTGGGGGGAATACAGTCGCTCCAGGGGCAGTTAGATATACCAAACTCCCATCATTGTCGATACCTGCAGCTAAGAGCATTTGGTAGGGGCTTGGGTTGAGATCCAGTAGAGGCCTCGCCACTGGCCCAGAAAGAGCAGGCACATTTACTGTGCTAGAACAGATGCCAAAGCTGTGACAGCAAAAATGGCTAAGCAGGACAAACAGACAAACACCTACCAGATCTGTCAGAGAAGATGAGGGCCCACTGGGGGAAGGACTTGGGTATGGCCATCACGGAGGAAAACTGGAAAACTATCCTGAGGCTTCATATGGGACTCTTGCTGTGCAACAAACATAAGGACTCCCAGTACAAATTCTTGCATAGCTTGTACTGCGCGCCCCGTGTAGTGCACAAATTCAACCCCACTATATGGTCGGTGCTGGGTGGCACTAGGTACCTATATGCATTACTATTGGGACTGTCCTACACTGAAGCCATTCTCACGGGCTGTATCCCAGGACCTCACCACCATGTTGGGCCACCTGGTGGCTAACACACCTCTTTCACTTCTCACAGGTGTAGAGGACATGGGAGCTGAAGGCTGGGAGTCATACCCCAGATGGGTGAAAGTGCTGCTTGCCTTAGCAAGGCAGTGTGTACAGAACACCTGGGTCTCTTGTCATATGCCTACCCTGACACAACAGACAACACTGGCTATTCCACCCCTAGCTCTACAGCACCTGACATACATTCTAAAAAGGAAGGAGGTACACTTCAATAGGTTCCTGGGCTCACTCCCCCCCAGCTGAAAAATGCTACTACAGGATGGGCTGGTATATAGCCAGGGGGTGATCATACAGACAGAGTGTGGCCTTCCCAGTTGGCAGCCCAACAACTCAGTTTCATGAGATGTTTACAAATGTAATGCACTGGGACTGCTTCTGTCACGTGATTGTAAGGAGATGATGAACTGTAGAATGAACTGTTACACTACCCTGTATGTTATCCAACTTACTTATCCTGTTTGTTTTGCTTTGTATTTTCAAATTCTTTAAAATGTTAATAAAAAATAAAATAAAAACTTCTACAAGAAGTAGCAGGACCAATGGAGTCTGGGACAATCTTACACCATCGAGCATGCCCACCGCTCCCTATGACCAGAACCACTGCCAGGGGGAAGCCCACAAGCCATCATCTTAAGGTGTTTAAACTTCCAAGAAAATAATATATACATATAGAACTAAGCCCAGAAGAAAGGTACTCTGCTGTGGAATGGCTCCCATTGCTATGTTTTTAGAGATGTGACCCTAGCAGTCCGTGACATACAAATGACTTACAAGGCTAGCAAGCAAACCCTTCATGCAACCCACATTAAATTCAGGATACTGCACCCTGCCCATCTGATAGTAAGCACAGCCCTGGGAATACACAAATTTGACAGTGCAGATACTGTCGCTATGGAACTGCCTAAAATGTTTTCAGCTCAATGCATGCACTTCAAAACATCTCAGGGGCCAAGGTAAAAAAATAAAATAAAAAGACAATATTGGATCAGTCTAAGGGACTCTGCTTACACTGTGGCGTCTTTGTTTTGTGCTTGTGTCTT
This sequence comes from Neoceratodus forsteri, assembly GCA_016271365.2. NCBI lineage: Eukaryota > Metazoa > Chordata > Ceratodontiformes > Ceratodontidae > Neoceratodus > Neoceratodus forsteri. The sequence continues at coordinate 1,429,904,458 of CM057456.1, forward strand.
TGCGCTGCTTTAGTGCTAACTTTTGCCTAGACTGTGGACCAGTTTTTATTGTGAACCCACCTTCTGAGTCTACTGACCATGGGCACCCACACCTCGCTACTTTGTTGTGACCCAAATATGGTGGAGTCACCTCAAGGCAAAGACACAACAACCCTTCTTCATGCCAAGCTGCACGCCAAGGTACATTCCTGCCCTTAACCTACGGTTCCCACACAGTGCAGTCACAACTGGTCTGTGTGACAGGAGTTGTCATACCTGTCAATCCGACAGGTGTTCTACCATTCCCCCAGCAACTGCATCTCTATGAATATGCAGAGCCCAATCACAGCAGATGCTGAAGACATTGATGTCATGCACACATGGGACAGCCTCACGCATGACTCTTCACAGAGGAACCACCACACGATGTATAACCACAAGGATTCAGAAGGCCAGGCCACAGTTACCTCTCACCTCACCAACATCGCTGGACACAGACGCAGATGAAGCCGCCGTTCCACCCAGGCTGCTGGAATCTTACAACTTCTTTCCTGTTGCATTAGCCATAAATTGATCAAGCTGCCGCCGAATGTACACTTTACTGGGACCCACACTATCAACCTGGCTGTTCCCTGTAGGACTCCATCGAGGAACAAATGAGTTCCTATTCCAATTTGGGCTGAGCGGACTGCTGCCTTCAGTGGTTGTTGAAAACATTAAGGGTAATATCTGGTGGGGGGGGGCTGGCAAGGGACATACCAGTACAGTATCTCTAAAAGACCGGATGAAGCACGGATAGGGAATTGGTGGGGGCGCACTTGTTTACTGGTCTACAAACCTGCAAGCACAACAGTATCTGAACATATCAAAATTTTCTATGGTTCAAGACCATAAGGGATAGCCTGTACAGGTCCTGACTGGACCGAATGAACCGGTTGGATAATCTCCTACTAGTCTACGACACCTCCTTCAGGGGGCAGTTAGTAGGTCACATCTCACCATTCCCAAGCTTGGCTGAGTTACAGCTACATGTTTCTCACTGCCCCACACGTTTGACATACTTAAGTGCTACGTGTTCACTGCTTGCTGTTTTGGTTTCAATGTTTCAGATTAAGGTAGTATAAAGGTCAAATACCACTCCTCAGCTGATATGCAAACATCTAGCCCTCAGTCTAGAACTGCTAGTTCTGCTAACACTGAAGCTAAAAAAATTTTTTGTCTTGCATGCATACTGTGCAGAGATTGTGACTAAATCTGGAATTTCTTCAGGCACACACACTCAGGGGTCACTACACACATACTAGCATCAACTCAAATGACAACTAACACCTATAACTGTGTCACATGGAACGTTAAAGGAGCACAAACAAAAGAGAAGAGATACCAAGTCCTTCGGCACCACAGATCCTTTGGTACCAAAGTAGTGTTTCTGCAGGAAACACACACACCCCAACAGAACACTCCACACTAAGGAGAGTGGGCGGGCAAAGCATTTGCTGCAGGAATAAGCAGTAAAAGAGCAGGGGTTGCAATTTTCCTAAATAGGAGCATCCCTTTTCAGCTGTCGGACCTACTTCAAGATCCACAAGGGAAATATGTTATTGTGAGGGGAATCCTAGAAAGGACAGACATGATCCTCACATTAGAGTATGGACCCAATTTGGAGGAGCTCAAATTTTTCTCTAACATACTGGTCCACATTTCAGCCCTAAACTGCCTCCCTACAGTCATAGCAGGTGACTGGAAGCTGGTAGTCGACAATGTCCGTGATAGATCCACCACTCAGCAATTAGGTCTTTCCTCTAACAGAGGGCTTTCAGGGAGCTCCAGGATTCATTGGGGCTAGTAGAAATTTAGAAGGCCTTACACCCTAACTCCAGGGAATACAATTTTTGGTCTGCTACACACGATACATCCTTAAGACTAGATTTTTTCCCCTTATTTCTCCTGATGTTCTAAGGGTCACAACAGTGTGGCATACAAGCCAAAGTGATCTTGGGCCACACGACTGTCTGCTTATCTTACCTAAGCCCCTGACTGGCAAACTGAGACAAAACATGGGGGATTAATTACAGCCTCCTGAAGGACCCCCAAACCATGGGCAGAATACAGGACTCCAAACCATGGGTAGAATACAGGATCCCAAACCATGGGCGGAATGGAGGACCCCAAACCATGAGTAGAATACAGGACCCCCAAACCATGAGTAGAATACAGGACCCCAAACCATGGGCAGAATACAGGACCCCAAACCATGGGTAGTATACAGGACCACCAAACCATGAGTAGAATACAGGACCCACAAACCATAAGTAGAATACAGAACCCCAAGCCATGGGCAGAATACAGGACTCCAAACCATGAGTAGAATACAGGACCCCAAACTATGGGCAGAATACAGGACCCCCAAGCCATGGATAGAATATAGTACCCCCAAACCATGAGTAGAATACAGGACCCCCAAACCATGAGTAGAATACAGGACCCCAAACCATGGTCAAACTACAGGACCCCAAACTATGGGTAGAATACAGGACCCCAAACCATGGGTATAATACAGGACCCCCAAACCATAAGTAGAATACAGGACCCCAAACCATGGGTAGAATACAGGACTCCAAACCATGAGTAGAATACAGGACCTCAAACCATGGGCAGAATACAGGACCCCCAAGTCATGAGTACAATGCAGGACCACTAAACCATGAGTAGAATACAGGACCCCCAAACCATGGGCAGAATACAGTACCCCAAACCATGGGTAGAATACAGGACCCCAAACCATGGACAGAATACAGGACCCCAAACCATGGGTAGAATACAGGCCCCCCACACCATGAGTAGAATACAGGACCCCAAACCATGGGCAGAATACAGGACCCCAAACCATTGGGTAGAATACATGACCCCCACACCATGAGTAGAATACAGGACCCCAAACCATGGGCAGAATACAGGACCCCCAACCATGGGTAGAATACAGGACCCCAAACCATGGGTAGAATACAGGGCCCCAAACCATGGGCAGAATACAGAACCCTAAACTATGGGCAAAATAAGATGGTGCAGGGTATGCAGAGGAAAGTCATATGAGCAGAGGTGTATGGAACTCGAGCTGTACACATTGGAGACAAGGAGGGAAAGGGGAGACAAAACTGAAATTTCTAAATATGTAAAGGGGTTCAATAAAGTGGGAGAAGAAGGTTTACTTAAGAGGAAGGAGGGGGTCAAAACTAGAGGGCATAGCCTCAGACTGCAAGGAAAAAGATACAGGGGCAATGTAAGAGGGCGTTTCTTCACAAAGAGGATGGTGGAGCCCTCTAACAGACTACCAGATAGAGTGGTGGGGGCTAAATCAGTGGAAGAATTCAAGAGGGCATGGGACAAGCATATGGGGCTGAGTATCGGGGGTGGGGGCTGGCAGGGAGGGGGAGGTATGGGGGAAATAAAAGGGCAGACTAGATGGGCCAGTATGGTCCTTTTCTGCCATCAAGCTTCTATGATATGATTCTATGATTCTATGATATGACTACAGGACCCCCAAACCATGGGTAGAATACAGGACCCCCAAACCATACGTAGAATACAGGACCCCAAACCAAGAGTAGAATACAGAACCCCAAACCATGGGTAGAATACAGAACCCCCAAACCATGGACAGAATACAGGACCCCCAAACCATAGGTAGAATACAGGACCCTAATCATGAGTAGAATACAGGACCCCAAACCATAGGTAGAATACAGGACTCCCAAACCATGGTTAGAATACAGGACCCCAAACCATGGGTAGAATACAGGACCCCCAAACCATGGGTAGAATACATGACCCCCAAACCATGGTTAGAATACAGGACCCCCAAACCATAGGTAGAATACAGGACCCTAATCATGAGTAGAATACAGGACCCCAAACCATAGGTAGAATACAGGACTCCCAAACCATGGGTAGAATACAGGACCCCAAACCATGGGTAGAATACAGGACCCCCAAACCATGGGTAGAATACAGGACCCCCAAACCATGGTTAGAATATAGGACCCCAAACCATGAGTAGAATACAGGACCCCCAAACCATGGGTACAATACAGGACCCCAAATCATGGGTAGAATACAGGACCTCCAAACCATGGGTAGAATACAGGAATATGCACAATTCTTTCAGCTCAATACCAAGACAATGGCTAAACAGGAACACCCCTGGCTGGCTTTTAAATGTACTATTACAGGGGAACTTATCCAGTTAGCAGCCACTAGGAAAAAGAAAAGAAAAGAGTTAGAAGGCAAACACCTCCTAGAAGACATCAGAAAACTAGAGCACAAAGTTTCTGGGCAAGGGCAACCAGACATGCTGTTAAAACTCAATATGACACAGGCCAAATATGGGGAACTAATAAGAGCTCAAGTGGACTTCGCGATCTTTAAGGCTAAAACTAAATATATGGACGGGGAGGCTGGAAAAAGCTAACCCTTAGACTCGCATCGAGAAATGGCTAGAGTAATAGCAACATTAATGTCTCACTCGGTACAGATTCTACACACCCCTAGGGATATTGCTAACTCTTTCAGCTCCTTTTACAAGACACTGTATCCTAAAGAACCACAAATAGATGAGGAAGAAATCAAGCAGTTTCTTCAAAAAGCAAACCTCCCACAACTAGATCAACCTCACACTGATGTGACAAGATCCCCCATCTCAAGTCTAGAGGTGAAACAGGCCATCACTTTCCTTACATCAAATAAAGCCCCTAGCCATGATGGGTATTTACCCAATGTCTACAAAGCACTTGCTAAGGAAATCACGGGTCCCTTGGTCATGCTCTATAATGCAGCAAACCAAAATGGAGAGTTGGGCCCACATCTACCGGACACAACCATCATCCTGCTACCCAAGCCCGATAAAGACCCAATGCAAATGGCAAGTTATAGCCCATTATCTCTCTTAAACACAGATACCAAGAGCCTAGTGAAGGTCATGGCCAACAGAGTTAATCATGTGTGGAGTTCACTAACTGGCCCCCAACAAGTGGGCTTTATACAGAATAGGATGTCCACAGACCACGTGCGCAAACTGGTACACATTCACTCTGCATTGAGGGATTCACAACATACCATCCTTCCATCCCTGGACACAGGGAAAGCCTTTGACAGAGTACCATGGCCATTTCTCTTCCTAACCCTAGCAGAAATTAGATTTCCCCCTACCTTTATTGACTGGGTGAAACTCCTCTACTCTCATCCCTCAGCCAAGATCTGTTGTAATGGTGCATTTTTTATCAGCATTCCAGTTACAGAGGGGCACAAGACAGGGTTGTCCTTGGTCACCTTTTTTGTTTAACATGTACTTGAAACCACTGACTAGATGCATCCTGGCTAACGACAATATCAAAGGTATGTTAGTTGTCAACTCCAGATATGAAATGTCCACCTATGCGGATGATGTGTTACTGCACCTGGAAGACCCCACAAGTTTGGTACCAGCTGCACTATTACTCCTGCAGGAATCTGGCAGGCTTTCAGGTTACAATGTAAATCTGGGGGTCGGCCCATTGGCGCAGCGGTGGGATTTCCGCTTGCGACGCCGGCGACCTGGGTTCGGGAACAGACCCGAGTCGTCGGAGGGCCGGCCAGGGGGAGAAGGATAGAGCGTCCTTTGGAGAGTGCGGACAACATCCAGAGCACTGAGGACTCCTGGCGGAGGCCGGGAGCTCTCACGCTGCCGTGCTAATCTCCAGAGGGAGGAGGTGGGGTGGACGGCGGCGTCATTGCACGTCCCCGCCTCTGGGAGAAAAATTCAGGAGGAAAAAGAAGGAGGTGGGATCCTCCGGCTAAGTGAAGCCTCCCCGGGCTTCAATTCACCCCTGCCGCCGCACTCCCAACCAGTTACTGCTCCGGGGCACTGATATTGAGGGGACCAGTGCCCCGGCCCCACCCTCCGGGGGGGTAAGCCGGGGGTGACCGGGAGGGGCGGCAAATAGGCAGGTGGTGGGAGCTCCGGGGGCCGTGACTAGGCCGAAGAGTGACGGAGGACCCCCAGGAAAAAGGAGAATTAAAAAAAAAAAAAACAATGTAAATCTGGCCAAGACCTGCATCATGCCACTCAATCATCTCACTTATACAGAGCAGGCTATGAGATGGGGGGGGGGGACCTGGTGTCCAGGTGCACTTAAATACCTGGGCATTTACATTACCAGGAATAGAAAGTGAATGTTCTCCAAAAACTTGGAATCTTTACTGTATCAGATTAAACAAGATTTGAACAGGTGGCTACCCTCCCCTAACACTCAGGGTAAGAATTAACATTATAAAAATGAACATCATCCCCCATATACTATACCCACTAGGAACGATAAGCCAAGTCACACCCAACAAGTAGTTCATCCAAATGAAAAACTCGCTGTCCACCTTCCTATAGAACAGAAATCCCCCACGCAGAGCTTATCACAAGTTCACCTCTCTAAGGGATGGGCGGGGGACGCTGTAACTATCAGACTTTATGTTATCTGGCTATTAATGCTACTGATTGCCTCTGCTGGAGAGTGCCCAAGGACTTAGATACACCACCACCACACTTCTCAGAGTGGAAAGAAATGGACTTTGACCTATGCAGAATGGCGGGAATCAACATAAGAGCTCTCCTGAGTACACCTGCCAGTAGGTTACTTAAATCACTAAAACCAACCCCCACTGGTACCTAATCAGTAAGCAGGTACATAGACTACTCAGGACAAACCCATTAAGGGATCCGGAACAACCCCTCTTCAGAAACCCACATTTCTAAATCTCAAATAAAAGCATCCATGAAGTGTTTCTAGGCACCACTAACATGCAATCCCTAGAGGATATACTGGAAGGAAACTCACTAGCTGTCTTCACATGGTCACAAGGCACTGTGCACCCAACAAGATACCTGTCTTTCCATTCCTCCAAGCCCAGCATATGCGGTCCTCTGTACTAGGCCCCAAACCATAGAATTTCACTAAGCTATCCACTTGGGATGAGCTGACAAGGATGTCAGCTCAGCGACGCTCCACATCTCTGATATTTAAAAGCTGCTGACCTTAACCACACATCCAGAAAATGATGCATGTAAATACTGGCAACCAGTCTTCCCAGAACTGAACAACCCAAAAGTCAAAACGAAAATGTGGAAGAACATATGTAAATACAATACATTTGACGGGCTTAGGCAGTATAGCGCAGTGGTTTAGGGCTCTGATCTGCAAACCTGGAAATTTGGGTTTGAATCCCATGGCCCCCACTTGCACACTCTGTGACCCTGAGCAAGTCACTTAACTTCCCTGTGCTCCCAGGTTGCACCTGGAAACAAGCTTTGGCTCAGTGTGCCTTTCCTGGTTAAACAATTTCCCCTTATGCAGTACAAAATCTGTTGCAACGTGTATTACACACCCATTAAACAAAATGGGACAGTCAGAAGCAGATGCCTGCTTGAGATGCAATGGGGAAAGGGGCTCCATAAGACATATTCTGAGACACTGTCCCACAGCAAAACTTTTAAAGGAGGAAATTCACTCCAGACTAGACCCCCTGCTTCACTCCCCAAATTTGGTCTGAACCCAGATACACTGATGGGGCAAAGAAAATATAATATTTCCCATATCTTTGCCATGGCCAAAAAAACTCATTCTGAAACATTGGTTTGATGAGGTCACGCCTGCATACCAAGAATGGCACTGTGTCACCCTAGAGGCATTAAAAGTAGAAAAAAAATTACCTGCATCACGAGAAACATGCATGGCGCCTGAAAGAAAAGGTGGAGTATGTGGGATGCTTTGCTCATAAATGCTTGATAGAAAACCATCAGTTGAACAATATATAGCTATCACAGTTTGTATACAGTGAATTAGGAGTTAAATATTGTGAGAAGCTAGACTTTTCTTATAGTAATGAAGTGAATCAGCTACACAGCTTTGCCTACACCCCAAATGTTAACGGGACAGGAAAACAACATTATGTACCTGTCTTATGTTTGCTTGTTTCATTCTGTGTTTGTCTTAAAGTTATTTCAAAACTAAAGGGTCCAGGTGGCAGCATTAAAAGCAGCGAAACAGGAACCAGTCTACTCAATGACAGAACAAAAAATGAGGCCTTCTGCAGAAGCTCATGGAGTGAAGCGCCGAGGCAGAATTGTCGGTAGCTTTTCTCTCACAAATTCTATCACTGGATAAATAAATTTGTAAAACATTTCCTCTGGATTTTTGCCTCATAATTGTTTTGTTTTCTCACTGAATGCACTGGTTCCTGTTTCATTGTTCAAGTCTTGGAGTAATAGCTCGTACCCTCAGAGGCACCACTGCCCCCTCCCCCCCCAGGTCTTTAGCTTTAAAAGCAGTGGCTGCTGCAAAGTTTCCTTTATTATAATTTATGTTTATCCTCCTTAGTGTCTGGCTTGCCATCACCAGCCAGCCACACCACCACCACCACCACCACCACCAGTCCCTTACCCACCTTCTGGGGGACATACCTTGGCCTCCTCCATTCCAAGCTCCAAAGGTAATGTGAGCCAGATACCTCAGCTGCTACAACATGGGGATGGTGTTCTTTTTTTTCACCAGGAGAGACACATTAAGCTGAAAGCTTGTTTACAGGTGTGACCTGGGAGCACAAGGAAGTTAAGTGACTTACCCAAGGTCACACAGTATGCAAGTGGGGTCTGTGGGATTCAAACCCAGGTCTCTAGGTATTTGATTTATTTGTTTTTGATTACCAGGTAGGTGCACTAGAAGAAGAAGAATCAGCATTTATATAATGCTTTTCATACACAGTGTATCCCAAAGCACTTTACAAGTAATGCCAGACTGGTAGTGAAGTGACTGAATGTGTAGTGGTGGCCATATTGCACATCAGTACCCACACACAGCCTGGACAATTGCATGAACCAGTTTTATGAGAAGGGGAATGTTGGCGAGGACACCGGGAATGTCCACTACTCTTTGCGAAGAATGCCCTGGGTTCTTTTACTTCCACCTGGACACCCACCAGGACCAGGATAGGTAGAAGGGACCTCGGTTTAACATCTCATCCGAAGGACGGCACACCCCAGCAGTACAGCACCCACCTAATACTGCACTCAGGTGCCACCATTTTAGGTACGATTCCAATCCTAGTGTGGGATGAGAACCCACGACCTTTTGGTCCAGAGGTGGATGTGCTTCCAACTGAGCCATGCTGACACGCTAGACATTGAAAATGCCTATTTTCAGGCATGATCCAGGAGAGTACAAATCAAGTATTGTCAGTACAGAGGAGTAGAAGTACATTAAATAAAAAATACAAGATCAGTTCGAAGGGAAATAAGTATTGCAGTCAGCATAATGCACTAGTAATGTACAAAAGTCTTAGGGATGAGTATTAAACAACAGCAATGGAGAATAAACAAAGATGGTAACACTTATATCTAAATAAATGACAGCAAGGCAAGCGTATTAGGGACCTGGTTTCAATTCCCAATTAGTTTGCATTATTTCTTTCTCACAGCAGTTTGTGTTATAAATGCTCAGCAGTGACAAATATCACACCAGTGGCCAATTACCATCTCATTTGTATAGTGATCACGTAGGCAGGCACATAGTATGGGTTTCGTATATATGAAGGCCTAATTGCTGTGTGAGTTACACAGGTACACAGGTTTGTCTCACGTAGTATACAGTTACACAACACGTTACAAAATGTGTTGGATGTCGGCGCCTATGCTCAGGTAGAAGAGAGCTGGCGTCATTTCTTTTTGTCAATGGTAGACAACTGGTTGTGGGCAAGAAAGGAGGGTTTGTTTGTGGAGAAGGTGGAGTTTATTGCAAAATCTGAGACGCCAGTGTGGGAGAGTGGACAGGCTTTGATAATGTGGGTGACCACATGATGACCTCAATCCCCCAAGATCTGGCATAGCATGGGCAGTGCTACTGTGTGGGAGGGTCTTACAGGGGTAAAAAAATAAGTCATGTTGCATCAGGATGATGCCTTCACCTCCCCCACACATCAAAGGCCTGATGGCAGCCCCCACGTCCCCATACCTCTCATAGTGGATCTGGGAGAGGAAGGCCCATTGTTGGGGCAAAGTCACAGGGATGATAAGGGGAAGCATCTAAAGGTGGGCCTGGACATCAGCCAGTGGTGCCAGTGTGGGAAATAGAGGAGAGGAGCGAGAAGATAAAGCATAGGCCAGCAGAGGTGGAGGGGGAAAGGAAAGAATAATAATTCGTAGGGTGTAGAAATGGGGGGAGGGGGGATTTAAAGGAAAGTTAAGCTTCCAGGTGATCTCAAGAACTTATGGTTGTTTTTTTCTCCTCTGCCTTCAGACTTATGGAACCAGCCTTACAGGCGTGGAGACACTGGGAGGCAAAGCGGCAAGAAGTGAACCAATGGACAAACTCTTCAAGTCGCATCAGATATCTCACTATGATCCACAAGGCAGGAATAGAGGAAAGGAAGGGAGTGGACTCCAAGCTCGGTGAAAGGCACACCAATATGCTGCACCCACCCATCACAAGTCAACAGACTGTCTGAAACATCTGTTATATAGAAAGAACCAAAAAGCTTCTAAGCACTTGTGTCAACAAAAGAGTTATTGACTAGGGCTTCAGCACCAAGCTGCGCTGGTGGTACTGTCTTGGCCACCAGCTACTGTTGCCATCTGCTTGTGTTCCAATCATCAACATAGTGCTTGTAAACTTTTTTTTTTAAATTAATTTATGTTGTTCATTTTTACAAGTTAAGTGGTAGAGAAGGAGGTGCTCTGTCTTTTGGTTCTGGTTCTGCAGCTCTAGGTTCCAGCTGTTGAAACCCATGAACAGTGGGAGGTGTAAACTGGAGCAAAACATGCATTGTTTTGGTACTGTATAGCTTGCATGGGTTTTTTTCTTATGTGAGCACACTTGGGACCTATTTTCCAAATCAAAAATGACTGGAAAAGAACATGAATTAGACAATCAAAGTGGTTCAACTGCCTACAATCTTGCAAAAAAACACATATTTAAAGTTCTACACACCCTATCCCCACACCTTATGGGGGGGGGTTAAAATATTAAAACCAAAAAGAGTTTTTTTCCCCTAAAATTATAAACTATTTTATAGCCCAGTTGTGACTGTAATGCATCAAAAGTGCCACCGTTGTGATACAGATTATAAAATGGGAAGAAAAGTTCCTGGGCTATGATTGGTCAGTGCTGACCTTCAACAGTGATGTTATCCCAGCACAACATCATGTCTATTCACAAAGCAACTAAAAATGTATTTAAAAATGTTTATTTTTTCTTTACCTTTTTTCTTATTTATTTAGTTTTACAAGAAAGCCATTTTATAATTGCACTAATGCACTCTAGAGCATGTGTCATGGGGATAACATCACTTCTCAGGTGTTGGATACACTTGGCCTGCAGCCTCGTGCCTAACCACCGAAGGCATGACGTTATCTCAGCATGACACACTGCCTGTCATGCATTATTGATTAATTAGTGCCTCCACAATTGTCTTGGTAAATTACATTTCCAGGAAATCAAAATTTTACGGGGCTGATCAGACCTTTAACTTCAACTGCATCCCTTTTGGCAGCTCACTTAAGAAAGCTGGGAAACTGGGCCACAGGGTTTGGACCCTTTGTTCATGTCTCATGCAAAATGGGTCACATGGCCTCAGAGTCACAGCCGACACAGCTCTGTTTGGTTTGACTTAACTGGCAAATACTATATGTGTTTAAAAGGGAACAGTCAGCACTAAGAGTCCCACACCCAAGTGTGGGGCTGGTCCCAATTTGCAGTTTGTGTGCAATTTTTTTTCCTTCCTGTTTTGAAAACTCTCTTATTCAAACAAGCATTCCTGGAAATATAACGTCGGCTACGTATAAAGGTGTTTTAATTATTATGGATTTTAATATTATTATGTTGAAATTTTGTAAAGGCGCCCTGAGCTCAGGAAGGGTGCCTGATATAAATAAATTTTACCTTACCTTACCTATACTATATTGTATGTATGTGGCTTATTTTGTTGGCTCTCACCCTGACATTTGTTGTAATCAGGAATCCCAGAATTCCCTGCAGCTGACATCTGAGCTGGGCTGTGGAGTTTTTATAACCTGTGATCTTTTGTTTGCTGGTCCTGCTGTCCTGTCGAGAGAACAGTGGGACCAGAAAACAGCTGATCGGTATCACTACTGCCAAGCCACTGGGCTGGCTTGACCTTCACGTTCTTGCAAGGAATGAATAAAGTAAACTGTGAGGAACTGTTCAGCAAGCATGGTGAGTCAAAAACTTGAAGACTTAGGTGGAATCTGACGGGGGAGATTCAGGAAGGACGTGAGAAAGTCAGAGAGGATGGCTGAGCTGTGGAACACTACTTACCAGTTGATGCGGTGAGTGCAAAACCCATCCGTGGTTTTAAGCCCTGCTAGGATAGAGTTAGTGGATTAATAGTTATTCAGAGGGGTAGCAGTAAGGCAGAGGGTAAGAGGGAAGGAAGCTAGGGCATAAACCCTGTCGAGACATTGGGTCCCAGGACAGCACTGGGTAGAAGAGGGCAGACTGGGTGGGTGGACTGATGATATTTTTTTGGCAACATTTTCTCTGTTTCTGAGACAAACCACAGGTCTCAAAAGGTGGGAGGGCGAGAAAACTGGTGTGGGAACTGCCCCAGTTGCGCTGTGGCCAAGCACTGCACTGCCACGAGGCCAGGATTCATGTTTCAGCCCCAGTATCCCATGATAGAGCAGGGGGGCCAGGCTTATTTGTTGGGGGGGGCAGTGAGGCTCCATGAGAAGGAGAGTGTGGCTGTCCAGCGTTCAAGCACTCCCATGCTGATTAATCACAAAGCGACACTGCTGTTTGCTGTGAAGGCAGCCACTCCTCTGCCCTCCCTGCAGAAGCAAGGGCTCAGATAGAGTGGTGCTGGATATGGAGGGTACAGGGGGAAAACCAGTGTGGAAATGGAGTACTCAAAAAAGGAAAAGGGGAAGGGGAATGTTGGCCTTTTCCCTCATTGGGTACAGATCTTTACCAGCTTTTCTACCATATCATACAGAACAGTTCTTCCTCCCAGAGAGAGCTGGCAATAGAACAGTCCAATTTTGTCCCAGCTAGGGAACTTTCGCTCTGCTCACGAACTGTGCAGTGGCTGTGTATTTGTACTTGGAATGAACTCCCCAAGCAGAACCACGGACAGCTTCATGCTTTCAGGACTAGAGCTATTAGCCGTGTGCTAGACTCTGTCCTACTGCTAACCAATATGAAATGGAATGAGTCCGAGATATGATACAGGAGGGCCTACTACCCAGTAACTTACCAAACCAATTAATATTTAATGACCGTGCCTCTGTTTGGTGGCCCTTATTCTTGTTTTTTCTTGTGAGTTCTTTTTACCTCCTTGGCCCACTAAGCAGAACCGCCTTCAGCTACTGCAACTCCCACATATCCATCCTCGCAGCTCCTCCTCACCGATGTTCCCTCAACACTCTCATACCACCCCCAAGACAGTGGCCTGCCTTCTGCTTTAAGGCAGTGTACCCACACTATCCAGCTGCCCACAATGGAAGTCCTCCTGAAGGTGTCCCTGAGGTCAGGAGGAAAGAGCCTGAGTTGGATGTGTGCATATGTGTGTGGAAAGGGGAGGGCAAGTGGAGCATCCCCTACCTAATTAGCAGCATTTCTCCTTTTTTTTTTGTCCACTCACATGCCAGACCCAAACACACACGTTCTTGCCTCCCCAGTGCACGTAGCAGCTCCTGACCACCAGGTGATAACAGAACAGTCAGTTACACTAACCAGCACCTCTTGAAGGAGGAAAGCGTCTCGTGCAATGCTCAGTCCTCCTCCCCCTGCTGGCCCTGTGATGATCCCAGCTCTCCAGCATCACATACAGCAAAGCAACCACTGTTACGATGAACCGGCTACAGTTGTCCATGTTGATATGACATTTTAAAGCAAATACTTATAACACAGAGGTGGGTATATTTTGGGTTTTACTACCCACTCCATTTCATTTTTTTTTTTTACCCTGGATGGCTCAACTTAACTGCAACATCTTGTTTTTAGGGAGATCCTGCTTCTACTCATTTCAGCAGCTGGGTGGACTGTAACACCCAGAGTTGACTTGCCCAAGGTTATACAATGGGTATTTGGTGCTAACGGGGTTTGAACCGGTGATTCCCCTGGTTCCCAAGCTGGTGCTACAACCACTAGACTGTACTGCCTTTGAGATGCAGCTACTCTCCAGTAGATTTCCAAATCCAGACCCCATCTTATCCACTTTATTTTATAGGTCCTGGATAGAACCTGGAAAGAAGGAACAGAAATGAGTTTGTTTGTATATGTGATCTTTAATACAAACTGTATAACAAAAACAGGTGACAATGTCCTTTGGCATGCACAGAGAGGTCAAGGAAAGGTCAGAGGTGTGAGGTACAGAGAAGGAGAGAGAATAAGGCGCCAAGAGGTTAAGTAACGTGCTTTGGATTGAGGGGTGGTTTATGGGATTCAAACTTTGGTCTCAATGTCTCGATTCTAACAGCTGTGTGCTCTAACCACTAAACTAATGTTATCCAGTAATAAACCATGTCAGTTCTTTTGTATTACAGGCATGGCTGCCTCCTGCCTCCATTTTTATATCCCTTAGATACAGCTACCGTCCTGGAGATATCCATATGAGGATCAGTTGCCCCCAAATACTATACTATTTGCCCATCTTTACTTTGACTCTCTCCTCTGACAGCACTTTCAGAAGTCCTAAGATTCTATAGCGTAACCCTAAAGCAAAATGGCTGGTTCAGAGTGAATGAGTACTGAGTTTGCCACTTCTGAGAACCCTTTAAAAAATCATCATATTGAGGCACAATTCAGCGGTAATTGATATGCTGGGCTCGATTTAAAAAATCATCATATTTAGGCACAATTCAGCGGTAATTGATATGCTGGGCTTGATTTAAAAAATCATCATATTTAGGCACAATTCAGCGGTAATTGACATGCTGGGCTCGATTTTAAAAATCATCATATTTAGGCACAATTCAGCGGTAACTGACATGCTGGGCTCGATTTTAAAAATCATCATATTTAGGCACAATTCAGCGGTAACTGACATGCTGGGCTCGATTTTAAAAATCATCATATTTAGACACAATTCCGCAGCAACTGATACGCTGGGCTCGATTTTAAAAGCCTGGCGCTGGGCTTGCATCAAGCCCTGCACCACAAGACTCAGTTTCTGGTGGTGCACCAAACCCCTTTGCCGCAACTGAGCCCGATTTTCCAATCTCGTGCGCAGCTGCAGCAGTTTCTACATGTTACGGCAGCCTGCGCCAAATATCTGACGCAAGCTCTGTGAAAAAGGCCCCTGTGATTGCTGTAAGCTAGGCCAGAAAAAGCTGGTCTAACTTGCGGCACCTGGTGAACAGGATAAAAAAAAAACGATCACCGTCCGGGCGATTGCTGCAAGTCCCATGTGCCATATCTTCAGCGCACCCAGGGCTTACAGCAGTGGGAGGCTTTGAAAGTCGAGCCTCCTGTCTGCATTTCTCATGCCTTTGTTCTTCACTACTGGTTTAATTTGCATGGAAACTGGATCCTTGTCCCTGCATGGCAGCGTTTATCTCTGCCTGCTGTGTAATCCTTTACTGAAGCCGCAGTCTTCTGTTTGTTATGTCAGTTAGTTGCTGTGGAAATGAGGATATGACAAAGAGAGGATTGTGACTTTGATTAAGGATTACCTGGCAGGAGAAGGTTCAACTGTAGGGGCAGGGGGTTCTGTTTCTGTATAAATGAACCTGGTATCAGAAAATGGGCTACAGATTTGCTGGCCTGTGACTGGCTGATAGCATTGTCTACCTATACCTTTATCAGCCAGCATCACTGCTATAAAACGAGAGCCAGTATGACAGGTTTACTGTATACTAATCTGCTCTATTAACCTAAAGCACTCTTCAGAATGACTAGCATAACGTAAGCTGCAACAGAGGCTCCGGAACACCTTTCAAATGTGAATGTTTCATCACACATATCAGTAAACATACAGGATAATGGATGAGCAGCAGTGAACAACAATGTTGTGCTTACTTCGTGAGGTTGTCATGACAACCATTAGACCATGAGAGCAAAGTGTTTACATACTTAAAGAGCACCTTTCCTCCCCGTTTTGCTTCTTGAATTTTAACCAACAGGAGGATCCCTTACCTGAATGGGAGTTTTATTTATTTTTTTATTTATTGCAGATTCCGATTACATAACCTTTGAGCTAGAGAGCTCGTTTACAAAGGTTTCACATCAAGGTGCAGAGACACTTTAGAGTTACACAGCAGTTCCTCAGTGAATCAAACAAAGATGTACAGACAATTGTGGGTAGTACATAGGACAAAGAGATGCAGGTACAATAGGACATAAAGGTGCAAGTAACCAGCCAACATGGTGTTATCATGTTTTATTTAAGTGATAGGTTGGAAGAGAAACTTAGGCGAGGTATTGAAGGTTGGAGGGAGGATGTGCTGCCTGTCTGAGAGGGGGAGGCTGGGTATCGCAGTCACATCCACCAGACTAGGAAAGGTGGTTCCAGAGTGCCACTTTGAAAGGGCAATTTTATTGGGCTCGTGAAGGGTGTCAGGGAGTTCATCGAACCATTTAGGGCCCCTATAAGCTAGGAATCTTTGTGTTAGGATGGTGCGTCTAAAGGGGACCTGGAGGGCATTTCTAATTCTACTTCTGGTATGTTCAGTGATTTTAGTCAGTTGGAAAAGCTTTTTCAGGGGGGCAAGGGTCAGGTTTAATTCGACTTTTTTTGCCAGCAGACACATTTGATACCTGATCCTGCTGTGTAGAGGGGGCCAGCCGGTTTTAGAGTATAGAGTACATGTATGTGTTGGTTTGTTTGTTCCGAGGGTGAGCCTGCAAGCCTTGTTGAGTAGCTGCTTAGTCTTTTTTATATTGTCTTGCATGTGCACAAGCAACATTTTGTGGTAGTAGGAGAAATGCAGAGGTGTGTCAGTGTTGGTGAATGCAGGGCACGCTTTAGAAGGTGCGTCCTTCATTCTCCAATTAGCCAGCATGCTAGCGCTGACACAAGTATATGCAGAGTGCCACCAACTTAAAAGAAATGTGCCACTGCAATCAGAGACAAGCTCGTCATACAGCGGCACAGATGACACGCCTCCCTTATGTGCCTTTTTTGGCAAAACATTTCAATAAACATGGCGATGGCTGACGCCGTCTGCCACACAATCCCCAGAAAGCAGATTTTGGAGGTGCCCAATCCCCCTGTCTGCATGCCCCCTTCCCGGTACAATTTGTTTGCCGATGGGGGTGCCCAATCTTCATTGGCATAATTCCCCCCAGTTTAATTTGTTTGCCAAGGGGGGTGCCCAATCCCCATCGGCTTCAATCCCCCCCCAACACACTCGCACGGTTTCTTTGCCGACAGGGGTGCCCAGTCCCCGTTGGCTTCTGTCCACCCCCAAAAAAAAAACATGTGGCACATTGGGAGCCCACCCCAGTCTGCCCAAATGTATGTTTTAGTAAAACCTGTAAAAAAAAAACCACCTTCCCCGACATTTTGTTTTGTCCCTGTAAACAAAGAAACGGTTCTTCATCATCAGGATGCCTCTCCTCCCCCAACCCGCACCCACTCTCTGTGCACTCCACCTCCCTGCACCCCCTCACCCCATACTTACCTCCAGAGGTCCAGCGTGGTGATCTTCGGTGGAACGGGAAACATCTGAATTCTTCAAAAGCCGACCGCGAACTGAAGAAAATCAAGGTAAGCTGTATAATGGCATCAATGGGGGGTTCAACTTAGGTGGATATCTCAGCCATTTTTTTTCAATTTTGGATCCAAAATTTCAACATGGGGTTCTTGGGAACCCACCTCAGAAACACATGCACTGTCATTTCGTTATTCGGTCCCAAAAGGTCATTTTGCAGTCACTGCGCGGACTCAACATTCGGGACCGATTAACGAAATGACAGTGCCACAGTTCATGAGGTGGGTTCCCAAAAAGCCTATACTGCAAATTTGGTGAAAACATTCCCAAAAAATGACCATGTTATGAGTGTGCGTTGCACAGTTTCATGCACGCTCATAACTTCGGCAATTTCTAAGATTTTCACTCCAGATTTTTAACATTGCCATTTTTTCATACCTCCTTATGAACAGTACAGCTGTCATTTTTCACATTCTGCCCAAAATGTGAGCCGCATTAATGACGTACAATGGCGCCGGGTCGCTGTGGGGAAATCAATGTTCGACAGAGTAACAAAATCACAGTGACACGGTTCATGAGCAGAGGTCCCAAAATGCCTATGTTGAAAATCTGGTTTAAAAAAATCCCCAAAATAATTGCGTTACGGGCGTGCGTTGAGCAGTTTCTACGCATGCTCGTGACTTCACCAATTTTTCATATTTTCACTCCAGATTTTCAACATTGCCATTTTTGTAAACTTCCTTATGAACAGTACAGCTGCCATTTTTCATATCCTGCCCAAAATGTATTTTCGCACACGTGGTGCACAATGGCGTGATCACTGTGGGAAATCAATGTTTGGGACAGAGCAACAAACTCAAAGTGACACTGTTCATTAGCGGAGGTCCCAAAATGCCCATGTTGAAAATTTGGTTTAAAAAATTCCTAAATAATTGCGTTACGGACGTGCGTTGCAGCGTTTCTACACTTGCTCGTGACTTCACCAATTTTTCATATTTTCAGTCCAGATTTTCAACATTGCCATTTTTTTTTACACCTCCTCATGAACAGTACAGCTGTCATTTTTCACATTCTGCCCAAAATGTGTTTTCGCACCTGTGGCGCCAAATGGTGCAGTCGCTGTGCAAAATCACCTTTGGCTAATGAACTGATACTGCCACTGTTCATGAGGTGGGGTCACAAAAAGCCCATGTTGAACATTTGGAGTGAAAATACCAACAAACGCTTGCGGCATTAGGGTTTCCAACCATAACACCCCACCCTTTAGAGTCTGACAGGCGTCAGGTGTGTGGCTTGGGATTGTCGGCTGTAATGCTCACGCCATTCCGCCCCCACCCCCACCCTGCAGCCACTGACCAGCATTGAGGTGTGTCTTGGACTCTTCAGCCCCAAAGTTCACCCCATTCTCTTATACTGCACCCATCTCAGCGTATTTCCTTATGGAATGGGGTGAGCATAAGGCCCAAAGACCACAAGACACACTATAACACTTGGGTCCTGTCCACACTACAAAATGTTGAACTAAAACGGTTTCAAAACCATTACAGCCCTTACCGTTATGGTCTGTCCATGTTGCGGTGGTAACATTTTAGAAAACGTTACAAGCTGGAGATGTACGTCCACATTGTCAGAGGGAGATTCCCCTGGAAAACAACGCACAGACAACTTCTTAGTGGGTGCTCGACAGGCAATTTATTTTTTTGCATCACATCACCTTTACCACTGTAACCCCCAGGTGGCGCTATCCCAGGGGCTACTACCCCTGCCTGCTTAACTACGAACAGGTTGAGAGGCCTAGGTTCTATGACAGGTGCCTCCACCCAGAGGTCAGGGTCTGTAGTGGTTAGACTAGTTTGGTCACAGCCCTCTGGGACACCATGACCTCCTTTGGTTCCTTCTAGCGGCTCACACAGTAGACAGGAGTTACAGTCCCAATACCCCACATATACACACTGTTCACTCATAAGGTACCACTTACCCTCGAGACTGATTCTGCAGCACATCTCTGAGGACCCCCTGTAAAACAAGGTTACACAACATACACAGCACAATACAATGATTGTTCTCTAGGTACTGACACTACAGACAGTATAAAGTTCAATAATATCAAATCTGGTTTATTTAGGGGAATGGAACACGGGAGGGGGAAAATCAGGACAATTGGCAGTAATAAATCACAGTACTGTGCACACATACAGGGTCTGAAAAATCACACTCTGGGTACCCATGTTGGGGGGGGGGGGGTAGCCAGGTTCATTGCCCGGGGTTGGCCAGCAGGTGCAGATGGATGGGACCCTGTAGAAGAAAATATATGCACAACACCCAATTGTAATCCGGAGCCAGATGGCTCAGTCCATGAAGCAGTGAAACAACAAGAATTAGATGACACACTTGTGATTGAAAACAGGCTGCAGGGGAATACCCTGATTTGTGCTCACAATATCCAAGCTGAGAACCGGATGGTGGATGTTCTTCTGGATTGCCAGAAACAACAAGGCATAGATGCAAGGCCCTTGTGGCTGGACCCCTAGGCAGTTGATAACAAACGGATTTAGTCCGAAACACGCTGGGGTTCGCTTCCAGCTTCACTACACAGCACACAGTACAGGGGACAAGAAATAGCGATTCCCCACAAGCTCTATGCACATTCATATGTAAAAGGAAAGTACTATACCAGGCAGGCTGCTCCTCGATCCCAATTGCAATTACTGCAAAATACCCGGGAGCACACACAGCAGCTTCAGTTCCTGACAGACCGAGCACGATTCAGCAATATCTCCAGTCTTCTACAGGGTGAGCCTGGTATCCACTCTTCAGCCTTCCTTTTCCTCAGGAAACTCGGATCCAGTCCGACTATAGCTTACAACAGCTGCAGGCTGACTTCAAGGCCTCTCATTCGCTTCCCACGCGAACTGTACACTGCAGAAAATACAGAGCTCCTACTCCTTTCACTGCCACTAACGGTCTGCCTCTCCAGCTTCAGTTCAGGGCATTTCCCTTAGGTTCCAACAGGTCCGGTTGGAGGATTCGGCTGTCCATCACTCCAGAGCTCCCTCTGTTGGTGTAAAAAGGCGCCAAGGTCCAAACTACAATTCCCATAAGCACTAGCCATACATTCCCCTTATAATCTGGCTCCAGTGAGAGTCCCAATTGTGGTTGTCCCAAGCAGTCTCCATTTTAGGGCTCCCTTAACCCAGTTGGCCCAGCACAGCAGTTCAAGTCCAAAATGGAGGGGCAACACATACAGAGTCCCAGCTGCAATAAAGGCAGGTTAGACAAACTGCAACTTCACTAATGCTTTAAATGATTACAGGCAAACAGTTACATCTTTCAGATGGGTTCCCTTTGCGCTTTCAGCGACTGCAAAATGGTGCGATTACACCGCAGCCCAGGCGGGATTCAAGCAGGGAAACACCAGTCCCCCCCCCCATAAACATTAATTAAGTCTGCAAGCAGACAGCTCTTAAAGAGACAGTATGTGGAGGCTCTACAAGCACTCACAGTGCCATTCAAACGGCTTAAACACCGAATGCCAGCAGGCAGGGGAACACTTAGGCAGGCTCCTAGGAGGCTTTTAGGAACCCCATTTGTAGGGGGGTTACACCACTTTAAAATTTACATATTTACAAACATTCCTTTTTCTTTCCCTACATTATCCATCATAAAGTCCAACAGTTAATATTTGTTCAATCCCATATTGTTACTTCCTTAATCGTATGCCTCCTTTTTCATCTGCCTCCACGTCCGGGCATCTGCGTCTGGCCCGTGGATCTTCCTTCCCCCCCCTTCCACCCCCCATTTTATTTTTCCCCAAAATTTTCCCCTCTTACACAAAAACCCCTCCGGAGAACTTTCTTCTCTGGCCTGTTGGCCTCCTTTGGCAACCCATTCCTTGCAAGTCCTGCCCTTTCTTTTTCTCCGACCTGTTGCCCTCTTTCGGCAACCTATTCTTTGCAAATCCTGCCCTTTTGTTTTCTCTGACCTGTTGCCCTCTTTTGGCAACCCATTCCTTGCAAATTCTGCCCTTTCTTTTTCTCGACCTGTTGCCCTCTTTCAACAACCCATTCCTTTTTTTCAGACCTGTTGCCCTCTTTCAGCAACCCATTCCTTACAAATCCTGCCTCCCCTTGAGAGGCATCTCTTTCCCTTTTTCTTGTTGGCCCATTCTGTCAATGCATGTCAACCAGGGGCTTCCTCCCCTTCTCTGTTGGCCCATTCTGTCAACCCATGTCAACCAGGGGCTTCCTCCCCTTCTCTGTTGGCCCATTCTACCAACCCATGTCAACCAGGGACTTCCTCCCCTTCTCCTGTCACCCTCTTTCGGTGACCCGATATCCCTTTTCCTTCCACTTACCCATAGGTCCTTACCCCCCAGTGACCAACCTACTGGGCGGGTGAGTGGGTGCTAAATTCAGATTCCAGCAAAAAGAGGGAGACACCCTCCTCTGCTGGCTCCTAAATACCCTCTAGGCCACCCCCCTTCCCCCCATCCAATCCTTTCCTGCTTACCTGTCCTGTCATATCTGTCATTGAGGGATGACATCATGACCCCCCCCTTTGCCTGGGCCTTCCTTCCTACCATCCCCCACCTCACCTGAGCCTACCTAACCTAACCTGCCCACCCCCAGCCAGTCCTGTCCCTGTGCTTTTTTTCTAATGAACTTCGACAATTTGCATGTCCTAGGGGCAAACCACATTTGTCAGAGGGAGATTCCCCCGGAAAATAACACACAGACAACTTCTTAGTGGGTGCTCGACTGGCAATTTATTTTTTGCATCACATCATCTTTACCACTTTAAAATTTACATATTTACAAACATTCCTTTTTCTTTCCCCAAATTATCCATCATAAAGTCCAACAGTTAATATTCTGTTCAATCACATAGTTCAATTGTCTTTTGTAAATGTCTCTGGTTCTCCTGTCGTCTTCTCACGGTCCGGGTGTTTGTAAAGCCTGATACCTCTTCATCCACTTTCCCCCCTTGAACAGTCTGTTGTCGTCTTCTCGGGGTCCAGACGCTTGAAAAGCCCAATACCCCTTCTCCTATTCCCATTGCTGCCCTCTCTTTGGGTACGGTTGCCAATGGCAACCGCCCCCCCCCCCATATTGTTACTTCCTTAATCATATGCCTCCTTTTTCATCTACCTCCATGTCCAGGTATCTGCGCCTGGCCCATGGATCTTACCTGCTCCCCCCTTTCCACCCCCCCCATTTTATTTTTCCCCAAAATTTCCACTAGCCCATCTCCAGCTTAGGCGATGGAATGATGGGCTTCCCCCCACCCCACCCTTCTTTTTCCCAAATTTCTACACTATCTCACAATTGTAGCACATATGCTGATATCCCCTGGTCTGTACTTCCCTGAGTTGGTAAATGCAATGTCTTTATGGGCTATTTATGTTCCTCCTACCTGCTTAACCATGCTGCCACCTGCCTGTTAATCCTCTTCTTAGCCTGCTCCACCCCTTTCATGTCCCTGGCCTGCCACCAAACCATCCTAGGTGCCATCCCTGACCATGCTGTCCTCACCTGCGGCCAAACTGCTGAATTGCCCCTAGGTCCCTTAGCATTTCCTTGCACAACAATCCCCCATAGTTGCTCTCCCAAATCATTACCTCTCAAATGTATTATCAGCAGGTCTGTCTGTGATCACTTTTTCACCAGCTCCTCTAAGGTTGGCATGATCTGTGCCCACCTCATGCCCCAGATCCCTTTCCAATAAACCATCACTTTTGTCGGGGTCCTGCTCTAGCTGTTTTTCTCTCCGACGAATGGCCACCCCATCTCTGCCCAGTAAATGTAATAATGCCAGAGGATCCAGACCTGCCTGCTCCTTCCCTGCCCTGTGGAAGACAGAAATACACAGGTTATACCAGTTTTTTCACATATCTCTATATAGAAATTAGCCCACCACCTTCCACATTCTTGGTATGCCCCCAGTGTGTGAGCAGACCAGGAACTCCTATATAGCAGTCAGACTCTGATTGACATGTTTAGTCTCAGCCCCCACAGCACCAGTTGCCTTAAAACCCTGTTTGTTGACACAGTGTCCTCCTTGCCAATTGATGACCTCCACTACCGCTCTGTTGTCACCAAAACATTATCTTCCTGTTCCTTAAGAACTCCCCCTATGTCAGCACCGCCACCCATATGGGAAAATCTCCAGCCATGTTATGTCCTTCAATAAACCACTATCTCTCCAAGACTCTGGCCATGCTTCTGCAATCCACCTCCCCTTAATATATGCCTCCATTCCAATAGACCCCAATCCATCCCTGTATAGGTCCCGATCGTTATTCCCTAGCCACTCTCTACCAGAATGTGACCACATTGTAGTCAACTAAGAATTGCTGCAACACCTCCAGATCCTGCCTTGTCCCCTGTGAAATGTCCACCCAGTGGCGGAGCAGTTTTGCCCCCCGCCCCCAGGTTGCCCTGGCTAATCTTCTGGTGAAACACCCTCCCAGGAGCCAGTGCCCTGCATGCGAAATTCAAGTGCCCCAGCAGTTGTTGTACCTGACCCAATGTGACTCTCCTCATCTTCTTGACCGCCTGTATTATTTCCTTGAGTCTGGCAACTTTCTGATGGGGTAACCTGAAAACCTGCTCTTCTGCATCCACCTTGATTCCCAGGAATTCCAGCTTCCTAGCTGGACCTTTCATCTTCCCTTTCATAAGTGGTCCCCCCATCTTCTTGCACATATGTTCAAAATCCCAGAGCCTTGACTTAGTCTCCTTCCAGTTCTCCCCCACCAGCAGGAAATCATCTAACTAGTGTATGACCACATTGTGCCCGTATCTTTTCCCAAACGCCCATTTCATCCAAGTGCTAAATGCCTCGAACTTTGCACAGCTGTGGAACAGCCCATGAGCATTGCCTTGTCAAAAGGGAAGAACCCTTGGAAACCGAATCACAACAGGTCCCAGTCTTCCTTCCTGACTAATATTAACCGACTTAGTGTCGGTCTTTGTGAGCCATACCCCTTCCTTTGTTCTAATCAGCCCCACTACCAGTTCCAATTTTGCATAAGAAAACTGTGCTACATTCCCCAGGGATGTGATCGTTCACCAATACCCTGTCCAGATATGACAGGTGATGGATAAGCCTAAACTCCCCCTGCTGCTTCTTTGGCATCAGCCCCAATGGTGAAACCCGCAGATTGGGTAAAGTTAGGGTCTGAAATGGACCCTCTATCCCCCCAGCCTCCCCTTCCTCCCTTATTTTTGTTTTTGCTATATCATCTTTCCCTTTAATGAGACAAAGTTCTTGGATCTCCTACTCCTTCTCGCCCCCGATATTCTAGACTAAAGACCCTTTCGAACCCTTCCACTAGCATCTTCCTTGCCCTCACATCTGGATATCCACTTATCCATCCTTTCCTCACCTCCAGCTTGATTGGGATCCTGGCTAACCCAATCCCCCCCCCCGGTGCCTTACCCTCCCTCATTGGCTCCCCGTGCCACCTGACCCATACTCTTGTCCTTACCACTCGTGCCTCCATCGGCCTCAGGTTCCTCAGCCTGTTCTGGTCTGGCACCTGCCGTGGTGTCCTTTTCTCCACTGGGATCTTCCCGGAACCCTCCGCTGGTGTCTTCCATTTTTATGAAGTTTCCACCACTTCCTTCTGCTTCGCTGCCACCAAACAAACCCTTACCAACACAGCATATCCTTCTCCTTCAGGCTTTTTCCCCCCATCGCCTCCTTTCTTTGTTTATTGTTCTTGTGGCCTTGTCTCCAAGGTCCTCACAACCCTCCTCCTCTTTCACACATTTAACCCTCCCAACCAGCCTGTGCCTCACAGTAGTTTAGTATTTTTGCATTCCCTTGTAATTCCAAAGCGCAGCAATTACCTCTCAACCTGTTTAGTATAAGCACTTTATTACCTTCCATGCTGACTTTATAACAGAAACCACTGGGAGCAGCTGAAATTCAAACCCTGTCTTTTAAACAATTGGTCCCCTACTGACTGTACCCTTAAATATATTGTTTCTCCTGTCCCTATACCCTCAAAAACACTGCCGGTACCAGGCAGCACAATGCTATTGCCCCTTCTTGCATTTTCCCTTTCTCTTTTATTCATTCAATCATTTTATTTGTATATTCCTTTATTTATTTAATTATTATTATTTTTGTTTGTTTTCCTTTCAAACTTGTTCCCTTATATTCCGTGCATCCAGTGCGATTACATGTAGCCATACCCCTTTTCTGTGCCTGGAACTACAAACATGGCACCCGCCAGCTGGCTCACGCACCCGCTTTTCCCACTATCATGCAGGTGCAGCCTGTTGCTGGTGCCAACGCCAAGCCCGCGCCTCCCCGGCCTAGTAACACAATTCCATGCCCCTTCTTGGCTGTTCCTTGGTCAGTCGTCCCCTACTGTACCCCCTGCTTCCCAGCCCAGGAGTTGCTTGCAAGAAACCCACTGAGAAACCCCCTTGCCCTTCTTCCTTAGGCCGTGGTGCCAGCCTAATGCCCCCTACAACATGATCACTGCTCCGCCAGGCCACTTCCTCTTCCTCCGGTAGCAGGCTGCCTGAATTGGAGATTGAGACCACCCAGCATGGCGGATCACCTGCCAGACAGCTTCCTGCAGGAGCCCATCACACTCCAACTCACTTGGACAGCATAGAGGAGCCAGCCTCGCACCAATAACCCCATGCAAAAACCCCAGTGAACAGCCACACAACTCTCCGGTTCCCACCAGTGCGATGCCTCCTCTATTCTTTGGGCACCACAACCAAGCCTTGGTTCTGTAAACAAGCGAGTCCTGCTGCTCTGTAAATAACCCTCACTAATAACAATCTGCAGCCCATGAAGCATTAAGTACCTGACTCCCAACATCAACAAAAATGGGCCCTGCTGCCTTTGAAGCTTAACCTCGCCTGTCTGTGCACCTTACAGCCTATGTATACAGTAGTTTAATATTGTGCTTATTCCTTGTGAATTCAAAATCAAGGCACCTACCCCCCAGGCTTGTGTGGTATAAGCCTTTATGCATTTTACTGCCGCAATTACAGGAGAGAAAACCATTTTGGAGCAGCTGAGAGTCAACCTGCCTTTAATCACTGCAACCCCTCCTTCCATTATCCTGCCGATTCCATCCTTTCAACAGCAGGCCCTAAGCCTTTTCCGGCTCTGTTGCTTCCCATCTGCATCCCATGGCAGTTTTTACATGCTGTGGGCTGCACGTAGCTATGTCCCCAAACAACTCCAGTTTTTTTTTTTTTCCTTCCTTTCCTTTCCATTTTATTAAACGTTTAATTTCCCTCGTTGGCTAGCTGCCTTAAGTCCCCACTGCAGGACCCCGATAGTTCACCAGCTCAATGTACAGTGCCATTTTTTTTTTTTTAATTTTCTTTGTATGCCCCCTCTCTCACCACCGAACTCCTGCTCCTTCTGGAGACTCCATCGGCCTGATTCATCCCCGCTCCTACTAACCCGACGACCAGTACAGTCCATCCCCCAAGGAGCCTTGGCTATACCCCCAGGCGGGGTGCAGTGGTGGGGCCGCCACCCGGCGTGACTTAGTTTTCGTCAGGGGATGCTGGTATTAGGCGTCGGTAGGGGTGATGGAGATCGTGGCCAGAGCTCAAATCTACCAGGAGTCGGTGGGGTATTCTGGTTTTCTTCCTCCCACACAGGGCGTCTGCGCTGGGGAGCCTAGGGGCGGGGCACGTCGTAGGTGCCTGATGCCCGGCTCCGCAGGACGCCCTTCCCTCCCTGCGACTGCAGTCTTGCTGCACCTCCACCTGTGGTCACCCAGGTGGCGGTGTTGCAGCGGGACTTGCATCCCACCCTCCCCTGGAGGAGGAGAGCGGCCGTTGGCGCTCAATCCTCCTCCCCAGCGACCCTCCAGCTGCGAGTCCGTTCCCGAACCGGGTCGCTGGCATCATAGGCGGAAATCCAACCGATGCGCCGGCGGGCCGGCTGTTTTTTTTTTAATATACCCCCAATTTTTTGGCCCCTTCTTTATAATTTATTTACTAACATTTCATTCCCTCAATGGCTTGCTGTCTTAGGTCCTGACTGCAGGATCCCCAATAGTTATCCAGTTCAGTGTACCCTGCCCCGTAGCAGCTTCCCTTCTCAATTTCACCAAACGTTCTTATCTTCCCGACTGCTTGACAAAAAACTACCAAAATGGCCACCATATCCTGCTGCGCATGCACGTCACTCCCTTACCACACCGTGCATGCACAGACATTGCATTCCCCAGCCCCCACATGGTGTCTGGCCTCACTCAGGCCTATCTTCGATGCCAAGCTCCTCGCCCTCCTTTGTGGCATCCTTGCAGCCACCTCCGCTGTTCTTGTCCCCGGCCATGCCTGTTTCAGCACCCAAACCTCGGGTGCACAGCCGCGATCAAGGACCCACTGAAATCAGTGCTCACCCATGTGGCCTATCACCCAGCAACCTCTGGGCTGCTCCCAGAAATCATCCTCCGTGGCAAAGAGTGCTCACTCTATCTACTCAGCCAAGGAGGGCACTGCCGCCCACACCCCAGAACAAGCTCCCAACTCCCTCCAGCAAAAGTGACTCCCTGGCCCTAAGCAGTGGGTGCTCGAATCTAGGAGTGCCCAAAGCAACCACTGCAGCCCAAAGAAACAGCTGCCTGAATCTCTACTGTGACCCACCCAGCACCACCACATGGGCACTACAGTCCCTGAAGCCGCTACCACAACAGCAGCGGCCTGAAAAATGACAGCACGTGTTGCCAGAGGAGAATCCTGGGCCCCTGTGCTCCTTGTGTGCAGCCCTATCCAATCCTTGACTCCCGGGACCCTTTGCGATCCAGCTGCATCTCAGGTACATTTGTTTTACTGTTTACATAACAAGATGGAATAAACTCCCATTTTCCCCATGCTTTTTAACCCGCTTGGGATCCCCCTCATACTGGAGAGCCGAATGCCCCCCCTTTGGTAACTCTGCCCTTACTAGCCACAATGCTCCTATCCCCCCCCAATGTGGTCCCAAATTCCAAGCCCGTATTTTGCCTCTTCAGTATTCTGGCTACCAAGATCAACTGCCATTACACTTAAATTACAACCATTTTTTTTTTTTATATTTCTGTTATTAATGCATCTCCACCACAGGTTTGGCCATAAGTGGCCTCCCCCAATAATTATTTTACTCATCCCCGCTACTGTCTTCTGGCCCATGCGGCCTTGCTAGGCCCCCATGCCCAAACTCCCAGCCATGTGGCCAGGCCTACTTTTTCCCCCATTATGCCTTACCTCAAATTCGATCCTTAATTCCTCACTTATGTGAAATACAAACCGGGCAGCAGTGCCCTATAACTGTTATATACTCGGTTATTTAGAACAACTCCTATAGAAATACCTCCCAAAATGCTCCCTCAGCATCTAATTCATGAGGGAACCTAGTACAAGGTTATTAAACTACCTCTCTACATTTGTCATATGGTCACAGTTCCGCACTGGTAAGGATAACGTTACCAACACTGTAACGGTTCACATTCCGATCTCAAGACTACCTCCGAACAGGTCTTGAGAAATGGTAGAGGTAACATTACAGATGCGGACGCGAACCATTTAAAAAAAATCCTGTAACGGTTTAGCCGCTCTGTAACATTACCGAGAAGGCAGTGTGGACAGAGCTTTGGTGTCTGCAGGGTTCGACACTTGTTGGTGTCTGCAGGGTGGGGTGGGGTGAGGTGAAATGGTGTGAGCATTATGGCCGATGACCCAAAGGCACACCCCAATGTCTGTCAGTCTCTGCAGGGTGGGGATGGGGTCGGCGTCAGTTCACTACTTCACTGCCATTCCTATTATGCATCTTTCTAACTCCTGCACTACCAGTGCCAACACCAGTAAGACAACATTCAGCATTGACAAATGCTTGTTAGAGCTCTGTCTGTTGCAGCGCTGTAAATAACCAGCCCATAGTCAACTGAAGACAGTAATGAAGTACTGATGGCTAGCCGCAAGGCATTAGCTGTCATAAAGTTCCTGTGCATATAAAGTACGCCTAGATTAACACTGACTGATTTGGCAACATGGTCTACGTGAGGCGTAAAGGAGAGGGTTTCATCTACTTACACTCCAAGATACTTAAATGATCTTACTTGTTCAAGTTGCACACCGTCACAACTGCGTATTGACAGTGGGCTTGCCTTTTTTTTTTCCACATGGGGTGTGGAGAACAGCATGTTTTTTTTTATAGTTTAGCAGTAGCTTATTTTGTTGGAACCAGTGTTCTAAGATTTGGAAGCTGTCTTGGAGTTCCTTATTCAGTTGGCTCAGTTGTTTGCTCCTAGTAAAGATTACCGCGTCATCAGCGTACAGTAGCATGTTAGTAGCACAGACCTGGGGCAGGGAGTTTGTAAATATGCTAAACAGTAAGGGGCCGAGGACTGACCCTTGAGGGACTCTGAGGGAGACTGTTCTTGGGTCAGACATTGCCCCATTTATTTTTACACCTTGAGTTCTTTGTGAAAGATAGCTTTGAAAGCATATCACTGTTTCTAAGGACAACCCCAGGGCCAGTAGTTTGGTTATGAGAATTTGATGGTTAACAGAGTCGAAAGCCTTAGTGAGGCCTATGAAGATAGACCCCACTAGGTTACATATGAACATATGAAACTGTCAGCAGATATAGGCTACATGGTCTATCAAGTCTGCCCGAGTGTGCAGCTAGCCATCCACTTACACTGCAGCTGCCCTTCCCTCACTTTGTCCCACTCCTTCTTAAAACTGCCCACTGACTTACAGAAAACCACCTCTTCGGGCAGTGTGTTCCACATGGACACCACCTTTTTGTGAATAAGTGCCTCCTCATTTCTCTCCTGAATCTTCCACCCTCCAGCCTTAGCCCATTCGTCCCCATGTTCTTCCCTCCCTTTAACTTACAAATCCCCTCTGTACCAGTCTTGTTGATACCATTCATATATTTAAAAGTCTCTATCATATCCCTATCTCTCCTCTCTTCCAGGAACTACATGTTCAGTTCCCTCAGCCTCTCTTCATTGTGTTTGTCTTCTATTCCCTGGACCATCCTTGTTGCTCTGTGTTGTACCCCCTCCAGTAACTTAACATCCTTCTTCAAGTTTGGGCGCCAGTACTGCACACAGCACTCCAAGGTGTGGCCAACCTGTAAAGTAGCAGGATCACCTCCTCTCTCCTGGAGGTGACACCTCTAGCAATACACACCAGCATATTATTGGTTTTAACTGCTGCTTTTCTGCACTGTGCCGAGTGGTTCATTTGCCTTATTATCACACCAAGCTCTTTCTCCTCCTCCTCTGTAGTGGTTATCTGTACCCCTCCCAACTGATAAAACCTCCTTGGGTTCTTTGCTCCCAAATGCATGACTTTGCACTTCTTCACACTGAACCCCAGCTGCCATGTGTTCGACCAGTCCTCAAGTTTAACCAGATCATCCTGCAGCCCCTGCCACCCTACTGTGTCATCCATCATCGCCCCTATCTTCGTGTCATCTGCAAAAAGGCTAATCTTGCTCTTAATGCCATGCAATATATCGGCTATGAAAATGCCAAACAACACCGGGCCTCTGCTCGTCACAGCCCTCAGAGACGAGAGTTCCCCTTCCACCACTACCCTCTGCTGCCTCCCCTGCAGCCAGTTCTTGATCCAGTTCACCATCTTTGCTCCTGCTCCCTGGCATTACACCTTGTTAGTCTCTCATGTGGCACTGAATCGAAGGCCCTGCTGAAATCCAGATACAGGACATCCACCGCATGGCCCTTGTCAAGTGCCCTAGTCACCCAATCATGATAGTCAACCAGGCTGGTCTGGCAGGATCTTCCAGAGACAAACCCATGTTGCTTATCATCCTGGAGACCATTACCTTCCAGAAAAGTTACCAACCTCTCCTTAAGGATCATCTCCATTAACTTCCCCACTATGGATGTAAGGCTTACTGGTCTATAGGTGCCCGGCTCATTGTTAAGTCCGCTTTTGTGGAGGGGCACAATGTGAGCCATTCTCCAGTCCTGGGGTACGTACACCATTCCCAGAGAGGTAGTAAACATGTCAGCTAATGGCTCTGCTAGGATCTCTGCCAACTCCTTCAATACCTGGGCACGTATGCCATCTGGGCCAGGTGCTTTATCCAACTTCAGTGTCCTTAGACCTTCCAGTACCCTCCCCGCTGAGATTGCCCCATCTGTCATGCCCCCGGCCCCCCTGTGCCTACCCTTCCTAACCCCTGAGGCAGTGCCCCCCCTTTTCCTTAGTAAATACAGAAATACTCGTTGAGTGCTTCTGCTTGATCTGCCCCTTCTTTGCCACCCCCATCCATCCTTATCCTTACAATTTGATACTTGCAATTCCTTCTTTCCTTTATGTACCTGAAGAAGTCTTTTTTCTCCTTCCTTGATGCCTTATGCCAGTCTAAGCTCTCTTGAAGCCTTTGCTGCCCTTACAACTCTGGTCACCTCTCTTGCTTTCTTCAGGTACTCCTCTCTATCTTCCCCCTGACTGGATCTCTTGAATCTTCTGAGGGCTGCCCTTTTCGCCCTCACCTTATCCAGCACCTCCCCGCTTAACCGATTTGGTTTTTTGGATCTACCTTTTTTACTTTGTATCCTAGTACAAGAGCCAGTGGCCTCCACAAGCCCTAGCTTGATAATTTCCCATTTATGATTAGCATACATGTGTGAATGGTTGTTGGCTAGGTGCTCTGCCACTATTTCCCCCATCCTACCAAAGTTGGCTCACCTGAAGTCCAACACCCTGGACTCTGTTCTTGCAGCCCTCCTGCACATGTTACGTGTGAACCACACTGTGTGGTGGTCACTCCCTGCCAGTGGATCGTCCACACCCAGCTCCCTAACATATTCCCCATTGGCCAGCATGAGGTGCAGAATGTTGCCTGACCAGGTTGACTCATTTACCATCTGTACCAGGAAGCTGTCCTGGAGGCTTCCAGGAGGACCTGCTCTCTTATGCCCAAGGTGGCTGGTGTGCTCCAATCTACCCCTGACAGACTGAAGTCCCCCACCTTTGTCCAGGGCCTCATATAAATAGCTGGTAAACTCTATGAGTGCAGACATGGTGCTGTGTGCTTTCCTGAAGCCATGTTGTTCCTGATGCTGTATATTTGTTAAGGTAATCTGGTAATTGTTCTGAAACAATGCACTCCACTGCTTTGGAGAATGGGGGAAATATTGAAATGGGTTGATAATTTGAGTAACTAGTCCTATCACCACTCGTATGAACTGAGGTGACTAGGGAGTTCCTCCACACCAGTTTCAACATGTTAGAATTTGCCCCTAAGGAAGGGAAGGGATCGTATTTTGCCCCCGAGGGCACCACCCACTCAGTCCCTTCCACTTCCTGATCTCTGAAGCCATCCACGCACTTTCTTGTTTTGTGATGTCATTACAGGATCAGCACGGGGACATGCACCATACAAGTTTATGGTGCGTCATTTTAAAAGATATTTTCTCTATTTTAATCAGACTTCTGGCACAAATCACAGCCAGTATTCAAGTAACAAGGCTCTTGTTACTTGAATACTGGCTGTGATTTGTACCAGAAGTCCTATTAAAATAGAGAAAATAGCTTTTAAAATGACACTCCATAGATTTGTATGGAGCTCGTCCCCGCGCTGATCCTATAGTGACATCACAAAACAAGGAAGCGTAGGGATGGCATCGGAGATCAGGAAGTGGAAGAGATCATGTGGCTGGCACCCTCAGGGGCAAAATACGATCCCTTCCCTTCCTTAGGGGCAAAGCTTAATGTGTTGAAACTGGTATGGAGGAACTCCCATTCAGGTAGGGAAGCCTCCTGTTAGTTAAAACTCAAGAGGCAAAATTGGGAGGAAAGGTGCTCTTTAAACTCTGAGAGTATGTATGAAGCTGTGTGCGTCTGTGTTTATGCACATGTAAGGTCACTCACCAGTGCAGAAAATGGTTTGTGTGCTGCGAAGAACAAGCTTTGCCTTTGTCTTTCTCATTAGAGTCCACTGTAAAACAAAAACACCCCTCATTTCTGCCTCATTAGTGTCCCTAATAACAAGGGTGAAAAACTCCAAACTGGAATTTCCAATAAATGAAACTGTAAATGACACATTTTATAAAACGCCACACGCAATGTATAAAAGAGTTTATTCAGAACAAAAACAGTGCTGTATTCCAGGATGATACATTATATACAAGTCAGTAGTGGATACATCAGTTAATTAGTTTTTATACAAACGAGAAAAATATATAAGTGTGTATATGTAACTTTCAAAGGAGCTTCAAGGACTGTATAAAACAGAAGTATCTCATATTACAGGAAACTGGATGAGCTTATGACTGAAAATAGTTTCAATGTAAAGAACATTTGTTGTATAAGTTTAAGAACATTTTTAATATGTTTTAAGAACTTGCTTGGCCCACTTAATTTGCAGTAAATACAGGTTACTCACCTGTAACAGGAGTTCTAGGAATGGTGTATGTTGTTCATCCACACTGTCTGGCAGGTTCCTTGCCGCTTTAAATCTTGCCGGAAGGTCTTCAAGCTGGCTCCTCCCACCCACCCGGGTGGTAAAACTCTCGGCTCCGCCCCATGGCGCCAGATCTACGCTGGAAGCCAGGTTGTGTGTCAAGCTGGGAGTGTCGATTGTAGGATGAACAACATATACCATTCCTAGAACTCCTGTCACAGGTGAGTAACCTGTATTTCTAGGGACATGGATATGTTGTTCATCCACACTTATTGTCAGACTCCTAGCAGTTCTCCGGGAGGAGGGAGGCAAGGCGCACACCCCCTACTTAGGTAGAAAGACTGGAGAACCGAGGCCCCGACCAACATCCTGGCGTGACCCAAGGTCGATGTGGAAGGGGAAAAATGGTAGAGCCTGCTTCCAGGTAGATGCCCTGCGGATATCCTGGACCAGAGTATCCTCGGAAGCAGCCACTGATGCAGTGGAAGGGCGGGTTAAATGAGCACTTATCCCTCTGGGAGGCTCCATGCCCGCCCACCTATAGCGGAGACCTATTCAGGAGGTGACCCACCCACTCGTCATCCGCTTGGCTGCAGGTCTGCCAGGTGCGGCTTCAGCATAGATGATAAACAGCTGGCGAACCTCTCCGAACTTTCAGCCCCACGCTCCTGGGTAGGCGAGCGATAACAGAGTCCCCAAGGGAACCTATATATGCTCCGAGGCATGAATGGGGATGAACCCCAGCAGAGGCAATACCCAGATAGGGAAAAAACTCCACCACCGCCAACAGAAGGAACTTCGGGTGGGGCGCAGGACAACCATGTCCCTGTGGAAGACCAGATAGGGAGATTCAAAGGAGCGCCTGGAACTCTCCTGTCCTTCTGGATGGCAGAGTAGCCCCAAGAAGGTGTTATTCCACAACAGGTGGGGAAACTCGCACCTGTGCAAAGGTTCAAATGGCTTGCCCATGAGCTAAGCCCATACCAGCAAAGATCCCGCAGAACGGGGATACTCTCCCTGAAGGGGAGGTGTGATCGAGGCCTAGAAGCGACAGACCACCTTTTCTGCGCCACCGACTGCCTTCCGGCCCGCGCCCAGAAGACAGGGGTGACCAACAGAAGCACCCAGAGGGTCGTCAACCGAAACCCTGGTTCAAAAGAACAGACCGAAGATGGTCCAGAATGCCCGCCGAGGGATGGGAGAGGGGCCCCTGGCCCTGTCCCAACATCAACTCTTACCACTTGAGGGCGAGCATGTTTGGCCGACTCCCGGCAGGACGCCTCGGAATGTTGAGGACCTTGCCGAAAGACCCCAGGCCTGGTCCCTAGCCGCACAGGAGCCAGGCCTTTAGGTGCAGGGATTGAAGGTCCAGATGGAAAACCTTCCCCTAAAACAGAGATCAGGACCGGGTGGGCTAGAAGCCGCCTCGGGAGCCTGGGGCTGAGACTGAGGAGAGCTGGATACCAGAGCTGGCCAACCAGTCTGGGACTAACCAGCATCGCCTGCACCTAGTCCCTCCTCACCTTGCCTGTGGGTCAAGGGAAATGGGGGAGAGGCGTGGAAGAGGCCCAGGGCCTGCGACCTCGACGGCATCCCCTACAGCAAACCTTGCTGAGGGGGCGGGCATGAGACAGTCTCGGCCTCGTATTCTCCCTGGAGGGAAGGAGGGAGAAGATCCTGTGCTACCTCCGGCAGGGAAGACCACTCGTTAGGTGCAGCCTATGCCCGGCTTAGGGCATCAGCCAAGGTGCTGGAGGCTCCTGCCGTCGAATGGCTAGGAAACCGCCTCCCAGCTGTGAGAAAGACCCAATACGGAGAACCTCCTTACGAGATGCAAGAGGCTAGTCCGAGCCTGGCAGGGTAGGTAGCACATGGTCGTGGTGTTGTCCGCCTAGATTAAAACCACTGGACCCCGCACAAACGGAGTGAGCGGTGCAAGCAAGCGAACCGCCAAGAGCTCCAGCAGGTAGGAAGACATCGGGACTTCCGAGAGGACCAGAGGTGGAGCACTCTGTATTCCCCTAGATGGGCACCCCAACCCATCCAAGAAGCATCGGTCAGAGCAGACCATCGACTCGGGGCGGACAAACAGGATGTACTCCTGCAAGAGCTGGAACGGTCCAAAGGAGAGCGCTCCCTAACTCCTGGGCTGTAGTCACGAACTGGTCCGAAGGAACGCAGCACTGTGACCGCTGGCTGGCCAGTCCCCCCAAGGGGAACGCATGAACCAGCGGATCCAACAGACCACGCTGGAGCCAGCCGCCGTGAGGCCCAGGAGGAGCAGGAGGTCCCGGCAGGGTGCAATTGCCCGGTCAGACCTGACCAGGTAAGGGAGGAAGAACCTCAGCCCTGTCCGCCGGGAGCCGAGCTCGGACTCGAGAGTTGAGCCTGGTCCCGAAGAAGGATCACCCGCTAAGGCACGAGTTCCAATGTGGCTCCGATAACAGGAGACCCGCCTGAGACCCAGAACTCTGGATCGAACCCTTCTGCCTGGAACGGGTTGAAGTCAGGCCACCATCCGGGTTGGGTTACGCCCGGGCCCCTCAATGCCGCAGAAAGCTGCTGGACCGAGACCGAAGGGCCTGACCTGGAACTAGTAAGGAGATCCCCCACTAAGAAAGGGAGGAGTCTCCCAGGAAACGGACGAAACGAGGAGTAAGTGCATCCTGGAGGCCCAGGAGCGAAGCCACACGCCCGTTCTGAGGATGGGATATCTAAGCCAGAGAGACCATCTAGGTGTGCAGAAGAATGGGGCGTAAGCCCCCCATCCATTTGAGACCAGGGATACCTGGACACGAACCCAGGGTCAGAAGGAGGATCGGCAACCTTCCTGATTACCTCTATTTAGAGGGCCAGGCAAGTTGGCTCAGCGGGCCGACGAAGAGGCTGTGGACCCCAAGATCCCTGTGGAGCAACGGCTCGAGAGGGTGGGACCTCCTCGCAAACCCGAGACAGGGCCTTCCCTTAGCACCTCTGACCCTTAGAGGTCTGGGAAAGTGGACCAAGTGGAGGAGGTGCGGAGCCGTCCCCCCACGGGGAACCCGGTAGGGGGACGATTGGGCCGGGGACAGCGCCCCTAGCCCGTCACTGAGCAGGCTTGGGGGAGGAAGAGGCCGAGGGAGCTCTCGGGCCCTTACCTCCCTGCTTCCTTTTAGAGGAAGACACTGGTTTGGAGTCAGGCTGCCCAGCGCATGCCTGCTGGCCCTCGTGCTGGGCTGATCGAGCCACAGGAACCAGGGGGCAAAGGGGCCTACGCAAAGGCTGTCAGCTGCCCTTGTCCCTCCTGGCGGGAGTGACCGAGTCCAGAGTGGTATCGGACTTCTCGGACCCCTAGAGGTGTCCCTCCACTCCAGGGCCGAAAAGGTCAGTCCCCAAGAAGGGGATGTCCGCCAACTTGTGCTGGGTTTCCAAAGAGAAGGAGGATAACCTCAGCCACGCCCTGCAGTGCACGGCCACTGCGGCCGCCACCAATCTGGCACAGGAGTCGCCTAGATCCAGAGCCGTCTGGAGCTGCTGCTTCGCCACCGCCCTACCCTGGTCCCGCACCCGCCAGACCGTGGTCCACAGGTGGGCCGGGAGATGAGGGAGGACCTCGTCCAGGGAGCCCAAAAGGGCGTGGGAGAAATGTGCCATCAGTGCAGCCAAGCTGGCCTGACGGAGGCCTAGGGAGGACGCAGCGTAAACCTTGCGCCCAACATAGTCCATCCTTTTGGACTCCTTGTCAGGGGGCCTATCCACATCCCTAGCATTTCCAGAACACTGGAAAACATTGTCGGTAACTAACCCCTCAGCCGAGGGGTGTTCCGAGAAACCGGGCAGAGAACCGACAGGGACAGAGTACTTCCTGGCCATCCTGGCTGAGGGTGCAGGGCAGGAAGTAGGCCACCACCAGAGCTCCAAGGCCGGGCCCACAATTGCCTCAGCCACCGGGAAGGCCTCCAAGGGTGAACCTCTTCGGTCTAGAATCTCCGTAAGGGGTAAGGGGCCCGTTTGGAAATGGACTCGAGCTGCATCCCGGTGAATTCCGAGATGAGCTGGAGCAGACCAATAAAGGACGATGGGCTGTCATCCACAGAATGTTCCGGAGAAGACCCTGGGTTCTCCCGGCTAGGGAACATAGAGGAGTCGATTTCAGGCTACCAGGGGTCTGCAAAAAGCTGCCTCAGGCCTGAGTCACTCTTCATCCGCCAAGGGCAGGCAGGAGTGAGGGGGACAGATAACCTGAGGGACAGGTCACGACCCGGCCTGGGTTCCACCGAGGACGGTGGGGCAGCAGGGATCAGACGAGCAACCGGCCCCGGAGAGGGCACCTCGACTGCAGCGAGCAGTTGAGTCGGCCGATCAGGCGGCAGCTGCTTACTAGCCAGGGAATGAATCAGGGTCGATTGATTCCTGGACAACAACAGCTGCTGCCACATGAACTCCTCGTAACGTCGACGCCATCGGCATTGAAGCCACTCCTCATCCGAGGAGGGGGACGAGGAAGAATGGCAATGCCACTTGACTCGGTGTCCCGACCGAGAACGCCGAGGTCGGCGTGAGTGGCTAGACCGAGAGGAGGACTGAGACTAAGACCCGAATCCTCAGGGGAACCGAGGGCGGGCCTGAGAAGGAGCGGGGTGCGCCTGCTCCTCCCTCGGCTCGGAAGAAAGGGCCGAGGTCTGTGGACCCAAAGGTACAGGCAGAACCTCAGCCTCCGCCGGGGGAACCGGCGAAGGGATGGCGGCTCTAGCAGAAGACAGCCCAAATGACGGGTCGAGAGACTCGACAACGTCGACGGGAGTCCTGGCCGGCTGACCTGACGGGGACACCGTGAGGTCAGCGGCAAGAGCCGCATCCTCGACCGAAGTCGAACCGCCGCCGGCAGGGAGGGGAACTCTCCCACTCCCTCCAGCGCCGATGAAGGGACTTAGCCTGTGACTCCATGGACTTTGGCCGAGAGGCAGGTCCCGAAGGTCCCTCTCCCTTCGAGGAAAGAGACTGGCGAAGCTCCTTGAACGAAGCTGCATGAGGAGAACTCAAGGAGAGCGGGATGAGCGCCGCGACCGAGGAAGAGGGAGGGGCAGCCGGCCCCTCCCCGGAGGAAGAAAGATCGAGCTGCTCAGCTGAGATAGCCAACGCGGACACTGCCCGATGAGTCTCCAAGGAATTTTCCGGAGCGGGAAAAATTTTCGGTCGCCCGAGCCCCGAACAGGCTGCACGATCCTCCAGAGAGCTGGCTGAAAGGGCACAGCAAAAATTGCAAAGTTGAGGATCATGATCCAAGTCAAGGCAGTAAACGCATGTGGAGTGCGGGTCTTTCCTGGAGGAATAAGCCGGGTGCCTCCAAGAGCCGGAAAACGAATGAGCCATTGCCGCAGCGAAGAAGAAGAAGATCGA
Organism: Neoceratodus forsteri; assembly: GCA_016271365.2. NCBI lineage: Eukaryota > Metazoa > Chordata > Ceratodontiformes > Ceratodontidae > Neoceratodus > Neoceratodus forsteri. The sequence continues at coordinate 1,429,943,924 of CM057456.1, forward strand.
AGTTTCAGAAAACTTCCAATTGATTCCAAGACCGAAAATTCCAGGAACCAGTCGAAAACGCAGAGCGCTAAGGAGGGAACCTGAGCTTCCAAGCGGTAAGGAAGATCTGGCGTCATGGGGCGGAGCCGAGAGTTTTACCACCCAGGTGGGTGGGAGGAGCCAGCTTGAAGACCTTCCGGCGAGATTTAAAGCGGCAAGGAACCTGCCAATAAATGTGGATGAACAACATATCCATGTCCCTAGAATATCCATTTCGGTAACGATATCCCAATTGTGTATATTCTCAGGCACTGATTAGAAAATGTTTTTTTTTACTTTGCAGACTTAAAAAACAAATTTCAATAAGATGTGCTAAAATCTCCAAAAGTAGTTTCCAATGGCAATAATTTTTTTCTTAATTAGTCTCTGGTGATTTTCCAGTTTTTTTTTTTTGTCCATTGAGTTCTTTAGGCATTCCTGTGTAACCTCCCCCACTGGAACGGGTGGAAGAACAGGAGAAGTGGGCATCAGTTCCCCATAAAACATGCATCCTACATGATGGTGAGCCAGCATTACCCCTTCATCCCTACCCTGCTGCCATCAGGACTTCCCGGAAGGAGAACTGAGAATGAAGCGATCTGGTGCTCCCTGCGCCAGGCAGTGCATGATAGGTAGGTGGTGGGCAGTGTACAGAGGGAGAAGACAGCTTGAGCAGTTAATCGAGACTGTGAACAGGAGATGGGTGGAGCTGGCAGGCTGTACATGGGGAAGGAGGCAAGCAGTACTGTACATGGAGGAGGGAGCCGGCAGTATATGGAGGTGGGGCTATAGTGCAGTAGAGAGCACTCCTCTCTCTGAAAGGTGCTGTTCTGCAGAAAATACAAATGGAAGAAGAAATACAGTGGACGTACCAAACTGAGTTGAACTACTGTTTAAGTAAGCAATAAGACATGACAATGTGTTGGTTGTGGTGTTATAACCATGTCCAGTCCCTGGAAGTGCGGCTGTGATGACTAGGGCTGTCACAGCATGAAATTCTGATGTTATGATAACTGTCACATGTAATACAGCAGTAACTGTAAACCTCCTGTCATGTCTTATTCCTTTCTTATACCACAGTATTACAGAAGAAGCAATTGTTGTACAAAAAAGAAGCATCCTCAAACTGTTGCATCAAGGAGACTTAATGTGGAAGGGACAATTGTCCCAGAAAATACAAAAAAAAAATAGTTGAAAGGTCTGAATACCATGGTATACTGTGAATCATGGTTATCGTGGTACTGGGAATTGCCAATGGTATCAATACAGTGACTTCCAATTCCATGGTATACCATAAAACGGTGAGACTGTGACATCCCTAATTGTGACACCACAACCAGCACCCTTGAGTGTCTTACTGTACTTATAAAATGGGTATTTTGATAAACACATTGAAAACAATTTTAAAGGGTTTTCCTTTTTGCTTTACAAACTTTATTGAAATTTTAAAGGGAAAACAGTACAATAAAGATTATCAATCCAAAAATTAAATAACTGAAACTGATGAAACAGTCACTTATCTAGGTCCAACAAAGTAATTTTCTAAAAAGGACATAATGTAGCAAGTTCTATTATTAAAGTATACAATCAGGAACAAATGTGATACCATTACAAGAGAAAAGACGCTTATATTAACCTATCCTAGATTAAATTGTCAAAACAAACTTCAGTGACGATTGCAAAAACAATAATGGTTCTAATTAACCCATATAGACAGAAAAGTGAAAAACCTGCTACCAACAAAGGAATGAACTAGTTAGATTGCAAAAAGGATAAGTAAGGGAGCCATATCTTTAAAGTTATTAAACATATGTAAAAAAGGCAGCATGTTAAATGTGGCAGTATAAGCAAGCTACCACTAGAGGGTGTTGCAAGAATAGCTGATGAGCAGGAGCCTTTTAGAAGGCTCTGAGAGTACACACTGCTATTTTTGGTACTGAGTTGGCTGGTACCTGGACCTATTCATACCCATTGGTTGTGGTCTCCCAGTCCAAAAGGTATGAACAAGTTTTAGCCAATCAGGATGCAGGATTTCCCCTGCTCATTTTATACTGGGCAAGATGAGACAGCATAGCTCAGCAATGCCTGCGTTGTTTCATCTTGCACATTAAAAGGTAGTTCAATGCTGGCCCACCGGCACAGCAGTAGCATTACCACTTGTGATGCCAATGACCCAGGTTCGGAAGCGAGCCCAAGGTCTCAGAGGGCTGGCTGGCGGGGGGGGGGGGATCTAGCATCTACAGGACCACTCTCCTCCTCCGGGGGGGGAGGGAGAGGGGAAGAGCGTGGTGCTTTACTGGCCTCTGGGGAAGTCAGGGGAGAGGCAGCCTGAGCTGAAAGGTGGAGGAGGCATGACAGATATTGGCACATATGCCTTGACATCATGGCATGCCACATCTATGAAGAGAAAACAAGAAAACACCCAACCACGTAAGATGACCACTGGCCTCCACACATACTGCTCCCAGCGACTCAGGCTCTTTGTGGAATCTGGATCTGGGGGGCACACCATGGGGGGCTACGGCAGAGGTAAACCCTGGGGGAAGCTGTGGTGATGGGCTGGGAAGATGAGCATGAAGGAGGATCAGCCAAGACAGGGAGTGAAAAAAAAAATTAAAAAATAAACTAGTTCTACAGAGCTTGGTGTGTGCGCTGTATTTGTTCTTCTATTACTATATAGAGGAGGGGCAGGCAGTACCTGGGGAGGCAAGCAGTGTATGGGGAGGGTAAGAAGCACATACAGAGCAGCAGAATGCACATGAAGAGGGGCGGGTAGTACATGGAGGGAGCAGCCAGACATTCATTAATCCCTCCACTGGCTTGGGGCATATACCTGGGTCACCAACATGCGAAGCAGCCCCTTGCTGCCTGCTGCCATAGAGCCAACTTGCAGTGTTTTAACCATTTACCATGCCTTGCAACCTCTGGTCACTAGTGGGCTCTTTTGTTGCAACCTCTCACCATTAGAGAGCTCTCCTCTAACTACTCTGACATTTGGAAGGAGAGTTTTCCTTTTTTTTTTAATTTACCATGCCTTACTCCTCTGTCGCAAACACTGCCCACATGGATCTGACCCCCACGTCCAGCCCTGTCACCCTGCAGTCTACTGGACCCACCTTCTGCCTTCACAGTTCCTCCCTAGCTTGCCACCAAGAAGGAGCCATCAGGAGGGGAGTTGAATTCCTCCTGAAGGAATGCACTATAGCTCAACTGAGAGGTGGAAGCCGAGGTTGTTGTGTGTGGCCAGTGTCATACTATCATGTCCGGGGGGGTTGGGATTCAGTTCTCCCCCTCTCCTCAGGATGCCAACAAGCTTACAGACATGCACGCATGGCAGAAGTGTACATCCTGGCTCGTTGGCATCCTCCCTGCCTTTCTTATTGTGCTCTGGTGTGCACCTCCACCTGTGGTCACCCAGGTGAAGGTGTGACAGCACAGTCCATGATCACTTCCTCCCCAAGTAGGACAGCAAGCTCTGGGATGCTCAATCCTGCTCCCTTGGCCAGCCTCCTAACGAGTCAGGCTTAATTCCAAACCTGAGCCATCGGCATTGCAACCTCTAGTGCTGCCACTGGGTGGCGACAGTTTTCCTTTCTGAACAGCCTGTGCTAATACAGAAGAGTGCTGTCAAGTCCTGTTCCAAGAGATGCTCTGACCCCACCTTCACAAGTTGCCACAGCTCTGCTACACTCAGCCCTTAAAGAGATGGTAACATCACTGGGGAAACTGAAAAAAACATAGTATTTACACACAATTCTGCTTATAGGTCAAATGCTGTTTATTTATCTGAAACTGGTTGATAGATAGGCTCCAAGAGCATTAGATGCCCATTTGCAAGGGTGACCTGGAGACATAAACAAAAGCAGCAGTACAGGAAAACTGAGCAATACATCAGCGTACACAGTAATCGGGTAACATTACGCTTGCTTAAAGACAAATCCATACTGTATTTTTGTAACACCATTTTAAATATAGTCTGTGAACAGAGTGTAGTGACGCAGGTAAATTATTCCAGCATTTAAATGCTCTATATATAAAAGAGCATTGGCCCAGGGAGGAATGGAAGAGTTCTGGTATTACAAACTGAGTGTGAGCAGATCTAGTACTCTGGGAACCAGTGTTGGGGCTAGCATCAGCCAAGAATAACAATCTAATAGGACCATTTAGGAAATGTCTAAAACTGTTGAGGGTGAAATAAGTAATGTGTAAATCAAAAGGAGGTCATGACCACGACGTTTTGTGAAGAATGCAGTGATGTGCAAATCTGGGGCTGGAGGCAGCAAATCGGCATATGGAGTTGTATAGGATATTAACTCTTAGCAACTCCGTGACATTGGCAGTGGCTATAGTCCACTAAAGACAGAAGAAAGGAGTGAGTGGAGGAGCAGTTTTTTAGCCTATAAAGCAGACCAAGGTGAGTGTGAACTAATTTAACCAGCATTGAAATATATTCTTTGAAGGAGCAAGTCTGGTCTATAATAAAATTGAGGTATTTAAAATGCTCCACTATTTCCACATATGTGGCATTTAAATATTTAAGTTGGGGGGTGGGTGGGAGTATAGCCTTTAGTCTCTATTTAGTTCCAAAGTGCATGTGCTATACTCGGTTTTACCAACAATCAACAGAAGGCCATTGTTTAACAACCATTTTTGTACCAGATCAAAGTCAGGCAGCAAGTAACTGGTCAAGTCACTGACACATGCCCTCCTGTACAAAGCAATATCGTCTGCGTACATGATAATAAGGGATTAGGAACTATGTGATATATCAGCCGTATAATTCAAAGACAGTATGGATTGCTCTGTGGGGTACTCCGGTAGTAATTTTGATGAGTGCAGAGGAAATGGGATTCAATGAGATTGACTGAGATCTGCCAGTCAGGTAATTCTGGAACCTGACATGGTAGATATGGACAGACCAATGATCGGTAGCTTGATGAACAGGTGACTGTGATGCACCAGAACAAGTGCTTTGGAAAAATCCAAGAAGAACGCAGCAACCATGTCCCCCATCATCCAAGGCCCTGTAGAGATCATTAGTCAAGATCAACGTGGGGGTGGGGGGGGGTAGCCGGCGAACAGGTAGAGTCTGTGGTGAAAGTATAGGCAGGGGAAAAAGGGGACAGACTGGGTGGGCCAAATGGCCCTTATCTGCTGAAAAAGTCTGTTTCTAGGTAGTGACTTCAAGCACAGCTGTGCGTGTGGTATGATTATCTGGAAACCCATGCTAGTAAGGTGTCAGCAAATTGCCAGTGTCCAGGTACTCCTTCTTAAATTGGTCAGAAACAATCCTCTCACGGAACTTTGGCAATGGAGCAAGTAGGGAACTAGGACAGTAATTTTTGATCAGAACGCACTCTGTGGATTTAAAAATAGGGACCATGGTAGCCTGCTCCCATAACCTCAAGACCTCACTGGTAGCTAACGAATGGTTGTACAAGGTGCTCAGAGGATGAGCCAGTACATCATTAACAAAAGGAAAGTGGTTTAAATCAACATTGTCCAGCCCATATTGTCTGTATTCATCTTTGCCGCTGCCTTTATTGTGAAGGAAAGCTGCCTGAATATAGGACCCTTGTCCCTCAGACTTCATCTGCTCGTCTACACGATGTGATAAGCCTCTGTTTATGAAGCATAATGATTACATTATGCTTCAGGACTGTTAACCATATCATGCACTTGTACCTTTCTACAATGTAATCTATTGTAAAAATATGTGTATTACTATTGTTGTTTCCAACACTGTATGCTGCTTAAACTGTACTTCCCATAATTTGTTTTTCTGAGAACTGTATCACCATGTATTATAATGCCTGCTCAAGATATGTATGGCATGTACTCTTCCCCGGGTCGCCCCTGAAAAAGGAACTTGTTTGTCTCAGTTGGGCCCACCTGGTCATCAAAATTCTAATAAATAAATAAACATTGCAACAGGCAGGGAATTATGACATCACATGTAGCAGATGAAGTCCCAGGGACAGCAATCATGTTTCTGTAGCAATTTTTGTATTAGAAGAGAACACGGGAGCCGGGCCGGTGGCACAGAGCACTGAGGTGCCGAGCACCTTACCTCTCACCACGTCAGCAACCTGAGGTTGGGAACATGCTCAGGTTTGTAAGTGTTGGTAAGAAGGAGGGCTGGGAGTGGATCGAGTGGCCATTTGGCAGCCCTCCTCTCTCAGACTGAGGTAGCGAGCTGACTCAACACTAGGGTGGCGTCACGTGGAGGCATGGTTGTAGCACCAACGCTCGAGCAGCTGATGTCAGTCAGAGGTGGGGGGAGCCACGGTTCCAGGATGCATGTGCACCTCTATGCACATGTGTATCCCATGGTGCCACAGCTCAGGGGAGAAAACCGGTGGAAGATGGCGGTTAAGAACTAAATGAAGCCCTGCCCGCTGATCCCGTGCCTGTACCACTGCTTGGTGCTCGAAGTCCGCATTGAAATTCTGTAATGGAGGGGACAGCCCTCCCCTCTCTGGCCCCACCATTCATGAGGGACCTATATGACCAAGTGAGTGCTGGGGAAAGCTGTTGCTGGCTCAAGACAGTGGGGACAGGGCTGATCAGCCACCCCTTGGAATGAAGGGCACAAAAACCCTAATGGAAAAAGAAGAAGAGAAGAGAGGAAAAATAAAGAAAAGGAACTACAATTAGAACCGTGTACAATAAGGTTCTCCCAGAGGTATCTGTGTCACAGGCTAATTAACATAGCCCTGTTTACACCAGCTATTTCTGCACCAGTGTAGATGGGTTGGAGAGCCACTCCGACGTACATTTGCATGTGTAAACTGCACAGGCATCAAACTGGTGTGGCTCTCCTGTTCCTCTTGTAGACAGAGAAGCTGAACTGATGTAGGTGGCTTCAAGTGCTGTGTAAACGGTGGCCACTTTTCAGCTCACTGTCCGAAGGTAATTTAGTATCACAACACTCAAGGAACTCCTTGCAGGATGGGTCCCACAATGCAGTTCCCAAGACACTGGTGTGGAAGCCGATGTCCTTAAGTGGTGTACACCACTGACTTCCTAAACAACCAGGTGTAGACCCACACCAGTGTGTAACAGCTTGGTCAGTGTAAACAAGGCTACAGAAAGGTGTTGGCAGCAAAATAAATAATCCATCTTGTCTACCTGTTTTCCTACCTGAGTCATACCTGCCTACCCTTGGTCTTGCATTGGCTGTATGCCAGTTGGCAGATCAGCCTTGCCACCCCTCCTCCACCCCCTTCCTTGCCTTAGTTTTTATCAGCCCTTTATGGCTGCTCCACACCCTCCTGAAAGCTGTCACCATCTTAATGTTTAACACCTCCCTGGCAAACTGTTTCATCTAGCCACCAAAATTTCCATTAAGAAATATTTCCTCACATCTTTCCTGAATCTGTCCCTCACCAGTTTACACTCATATCCCAAGTTGCTGATCCTTTCCTGTACAAACATACTAAAATAGAGAAGAGGCAGGCTTGCTGCCTATCGGCCTGCCCCCCCACCACACACACACTTTTCAGTGGTACTACCTTGTGATATTTTCTTCCCTTAAATATTTATCCAGTCCTTCCTTAAATGTTGCTATCCTGTGCTTAAAAAGTTTGTGACACTCTACCCTGTTTAAAGGGACACTGTCAACCCCCTTGGCCTCGAACGGTCTCTAGTTTAAAAGCACACATTAAAATCGGTCAGTTTCTGATTCCTGATGTAGCTAGTAGGTTCATTTGGATTCCTTTTTTCTTTTCCATATAGGTGTTTGTAGCTCCTTCAGCGGGCCGCAACTCCTGTCTGCCAACCTACCAAACTCCAGTGTGTCTTGGGATCTTATGACACTTGTGCGTATCCCAGTGGACCCACCAGAGCCGACCCGGAGGCATCATCCTGCCGAAGCCCCAGACCTTTTTCCTGGTTTACTCCTACATTTTCCGGGGCCCCAGACAGAGAGGCGACGTGCCCTCTTGCTCGGTGACGGCCCCATCCTCCCACCCCACCCCCCACTGGCTTAGCGCCTTGGCTCCCTCGGCTATGCTGCCCTCTAGCTTCCACTGCAAGGCAGCCAAGCACCAAGGGAGACTCAGATTCCTCCCCGGAGAGGAGATCTGCCTGACGGCAGCTCATCCTGCACCGCACCCTGCCCCCCCCCCGTGCCGACCACCGGTGACCCATGCTCGCTCCTGAACACGGGTTGTAGGTGTGGCAACAGGTAAGGCGTCCAGCTCCTCAGCCCTCTGCACCACCGGGCCGGCTTCCTTTTTTCTTTTTAAAAGTGAAAAGCAGACTGACCACTATACTGGTGTTACCACACAAAAATGTGTTTGTTTACAGTCCTTGATCAATTCCAGCTACATCTTTGGATGTGGGAACACCCCCCAACACAGTCTAGCCACTCATGATGCAGTGAGAAGAGAGAAGATTACTGCATCATGAGTGGCTGCACTGTTTGGGGGTGCTCCTAATATTCAAAAAACATGCAATATGAGTAGATAAGGGATCTGAAACAAGACAAAGGTGGGTATAATTACACCATTAGCATGCATTTCAGTTCTACTAAGAAGGGAAGCAGATAACTAGCTGCATCAATGCATTTTGGTGAAGGCGAGCAATTATAATAAGTACGTTTTCAACTAGAAATAATATAATACAAAAAGGACGGACCGTTTTTATTTATTTATTGGAATGTTTCACGAGGAAGGGCACACTGAACAACAAGTTGCTCATCTCACGGTGCATCCGGAGGGGGAAGGGGGAGGAGGGAGGCGGTACGAGGTTCGGGAGTAAAGAGGAAAAAAAAAAAAAATGCAATTTACTTTTTCACATAACAAGTGGCACAAGATACATTATGGCAAAACATGTACATACAGAGAATGCAATGAGTGGAGAGATACATGGATTAGAACAAAAAGATTGTAGCAGTTTTCAGTTTTAAACAGTCAACCAGCCACTCAGCCAAAGTGCTCAAAAGTAAGGGCAGCCCTAGTAGGGAAGTACAAGGATTAATTGCTATGGAGGGAGAGATAGTGTGGAATTTGTAGGAGCCCAAGAGGTGTGCGGGCATCGGAGGATCTAAGGGAGCGAGAGGGGGAAGGAGGGATGGATAGAGAGGCTAGATAGGGTGGGAGGGTTTCAAACCAGTATTTGGAGGTAAATCTGGCGCAGTGGGAGAAGTGCTTGTTTGCAAGAGAAGGGAAGGACAATGAGCAATATAGGTTGCAGTGATACGTAAGGGGTGGAGAGTCCAGGGCGAAATGACAGAAGGAGTTAAAGAGGGTGTCCAAACTGGTTAGGGAGGAGCTAGGAGTGGCACTGTAGACCACATCGCAGTAGTCAAATAAGGGGAGGATCATCTCCTGGACGAGCTCACGCCTAGCCGGTTGTGGAATACAGCTACAGTTCCTGTAAAGGGTGCCAAGCTTGGGACACAGTTTTTTTAGGATGGCATCAATGTGTCCAGAAAAGTTGAGGTGTTGGTCAAGCCAAACCCCTAGATATCTAAAAGAAGATGTGTCCTCAAGGATTGTCCAATCGGTGGTAACAAAGGAGGGCATAGCTGGTAGCTGAGAGAGTCTCTGCCATGTGCCAAAAGTCATGGAGGTGGTCTTCTTGGCATTTAGGAATAGTTGATGAGAGCTGAGCCAGTGCTGAAGCTTACTGAAGTCGAGCTGAAGTCTGGCTGCTACATCAGAAGGCTATCGGCTGGTGGCAAAATGGACTGTGTCGTCTGCGTACATGTGGATGGAAGATGAGGTACAGACAGACGGTAGTTTGTTAAGGAATATAGAAAAAAAACAAAGAGCCAGCAGTGAGCCCTGAGGGAACTGCGGTGTTGGTAGTTTGGAAGGGGGGGGGGATGGAGTCAGTTATACGTACTGAATGAGTCCTACCTGTAAGGTAGGCCCAGACAGTGTCCCTTTAATCTCCTCAGATATTTAAAGGTATCCATCATGCCCCCTCTCTCTCGTTTCTGGACTGTAGAGAATAAAGACTGGCCAGATGGTCCTCATGTGATTGACCTGCTGACCCTGCATCATCTTTATACCAGGTGCCTTTGGACAGATTCTAGATGGCCCTTATCCTTTTCCAGGAGTGGGCTTCTAAACTGGCTGTTTAAAGACATCACACCACAGCAGTTAAAACAACAGCTACCTTTAGTGAACCAACTTATCTGATGCAACCCGACTGTTGGTAGCAGGTCAGCACTTGTACCACTTGGGCGAGGAGGGGCAGTAAATTAATTCACACTGATACTAATGTCAAAAGAACCGCAGCACTGGGTTAAGAATGCAAGGGAGGGTAAGAGGAGATGCATCGGGATGGGGACTGGCGTACTTAATACGGCGTCCTAGCAGGGGAAAGGTGTGGTCGGGTGGGGGCGAGACAGGGACACTGAATGATGAGGTGGTCCGTGTGCCGCATCCCCACCCATCCCTGGGGTTCCTTCGTTGCATTAGACTCCATTGCCAGCTGAGATGACATCGCAAATATTGACTCCTAACTTTCATACCTGGGGAGGAGAGCCCTGCATGTGCAACTGAGGGGAATGGAGGGGTGACTTAGGGAGACGGGGTTACGAGCTACTCGCCCCAGATATAGTGGACCGTATAACCTGCACAAGTCACTGGCTGCGAGATAAGGGGGGTGGGAGGGAAACTAATTAGATGGAGGGTGTTGGATAGACAGGTGAGAACGGAGGAACCCACGAATGCAAGATTATATATATAGGATATGGGCAAGAAGGTCACAGCGGACACGGGTAAAGGATCAACTGAAATAGGATGCTTAGGATTATTAAAGGGGAGGTGGGGGGAACTGTGGACAGGCTAAGGTTGGATTAAACAAACAACTCACACCAGTTGGGTCCTAATGGGGGTGGACTTCGGTCCTAGCCCATGGACCACGGACGAGGCGCTCCTTCTCCTAGAGGTGCTGGACCTAGGCTGAGGGAGCCCTTCTCCAGGAGACCACGACAGAGGGATGGGAGGTTAGTTCCTGGGAGGGCGGAATAGGGGATTTCCCCCTGCTCCGGGACTAGCAACCTCTACGGAGGGAGCCATAGTGGGGACGCTGGGCTGCACGTCTATGGAGTTCCGTGAGAACGGAGGAGGCGGGAGATCAGGGACAAGTACTCTCATGGATGGAGACTTTCCTGACTCAGGGGAGCTCCGTGACGGGCTGGTAAAGGCAGAGTTACAAGCTGGGACATACCCGGCTGGATGATGGAAAGACGGTCGCTGCCAGTACGCATGACGGAAGTCCCTCTAGGTTCATTATAGCTTCCGGGGGAGCCTACGGCCCTGACGTGGCTGTCACTTATCCCTATTACCTTTCCCTTACAGGTACATTGGTACCTTAAGCCCTGAATAAATAAGGGCTGCTCAGGTTGGGTCATACACCCACCTTCGGATCGGGGCTTAGCCCAGATCGGTGGAAGTGCCAGTAGTTGTTGGCCAGGTTGGTCATTAAGGGTATATTATGTACCTGTTTCTTGTTGATCTATGTTACCTGTTTTGTTGGTATTGTTTTGTTTGTCTAGGAGTCACTGGATTCATGCAGTACAGAATACAGTCACAAGCTATGTCCGACCCGCGTGGGGAGCCCATGGGATTAGGAAGCCGGGCTAAGTACCACAATTATTGTAGACAATGCAATCCCAGGCATTGAAGTTATTATCCCTTAATGTCAAGGGGCTGGTCTCGCCCATTAAGAGATCCAGGGTACTGGCTTATATTAGGAAGTCAAAGGCAGATATTGCCTTCCTCCAGGAAACGCATATGAACCCCGCTGAACATAACAAGTTAGCTAAACTAAGTAGGGGGCAAGTGTTCCATTCATCTTGTAAAGATGGTAGAAGGCGAGGGGTGGCTATTATCGTAACTTCGCACACCCCACTTCGGGTAGAGACCGTTGGTCCAACCCAGAGGTCGACTCAATAATCGCTCAAGGGAAAATTAATGACACAGAGGTGACGCTAGCAAATGCTTACTTACCACCAGGCATTACGGTCTCAAGACTGAGACCCCTGTTGGATAAGATAATTCAGAAGACCAAGGGCATCCTCATGTTGGCAGGGGACTTTAACCTAATTATGGTCCCCCGGGACGACTCCACCAGTCAGAGACCTCAAAAGCAAACGTCTACCCAAAAGTTTTTTAGTAAATTCATATCGGAGGTAGGCTGGTGTGACGTGTGGCGGAAACTACACCCAAATACGAAAAATTACTCCTATTATTCCCCGGTGCACCATACTTATTCCCGAATTGATCATGCATACACCCAAATAGAAAACCTAAGCACCGTGCAGGATGCCCAATTGGGAGATATATCCATCTCAGACCATGCGCCCCTGACCACCCACTGGGACGTAGGCCTTCAACCGAGAAACACACAGTGGCGAATGAACCCATTCCACCTGCGGTCAAAAAATTCGGAATTCCTCTCAGATAAAATTGCAGAAATCATAGCGGATAACCCGCCACATGACTCCACGGCCTCGGTACACTGGGACACAATTAAAGCAGTCCTTAGAGGACATATAATTAAATATACAGCGGAATTAAGGAGGCAGCGAAAAGAATACAGGAGTAAATTGGAGAACACTCTTCACTTTCTCCAAACGGCGCACCAACAGGGGGATGAGTCAGTCCTACCCCAACTACAACAAACCAGGCAGGAGCTGGACTTACTGATTCAGCAACAAACCGAAATTGCCTTAACCTTCCTGAGACAAAGATTTTATGAGGTAGGCCCGCGGGCTACACGTTTGCTCGCATACCAAGCGCTTAAACAAAAGAAGGGGGCAACTATTGCATCCATTAGGCACCCTAAAGGGGGCCAACCGTTATCTCGGCTACATGACATAGTGGATGCCTTTACAACATTTTATAAAACCCTTTACACACCGGAGACTACCCCTCCTGTTAAGCAAATGATGGGGCATCTGGATTCGGTATCCCTTCCCTCTCTTACGGAGGCACATAGGGAGGACCTGATGAAACCCATCACGGAACTGGAGGTAGCTCAGGCAGTGACCAAGGCTAAATCCATGAAAGCCCCGGGACCGGATGGCTACGGTCCAGAGTTCTATAAGGCGGTTAAAACCCAGACTGCCCCCCTACTTCTTCGGGTCTTTAACTCGGTTCTGAAGGGGGAGCCTCCGCCCCAATCGTGGTCCTACGCCACAATTTCAGTAATACCTAAGCCAGGTAAGAACCCCAAGAATGTGCCTCATAGGCTGATATCCGTATTTAACCAAGACTATAAAATATTTATGAACATACTGGCGCACTGCTTAGACAGGGTGCTACCCCTACTAGTACACAAAGACCAGACGGGTTTGTTAGATCCCGCACTACCACGGATAGCATCAAGCGATCCTTATATATAGTGCAACAGATGCAAGAGAACAGAGATCCGGAAGTTCTAATAAGTCTTGATGCAGAAAAGGCCTTCGATAGGGTCGCGTGGCCTTACCTGTACCAAACCTTAAACAAATTTGGATTTCCCCTCTTATTTGTCCAAACCCTACAGAGTATATATTCTGCTCCCAGAGCATGTGTTAAAGTGAATGGGCACTACTCGGGTTATTTGAAGCTTCAAAGAGGCACCCGTCAGGGATGCCCTCTATCACGCCTATTGTTTGCCATAGTCATCGAACCGTTGGCGCAACATATCCGGGAATCCCAACGAATCCGGGGGATTAAAATAGGTGATACTGAACACCGTGTGGCTTTATACGTGGATGATATACTTTTGTACCTTCGGGACCCCGACCTCACGATCCCAGCTGTGAGACAGATACTAGATGCATATGGGGCGGTATCAGGATATAAACTTAACTTTGCTAAAACAGAAATCCTTACCTTTAACTATTCCCCCATGCAGGGTATCCGAGACTCTTTACCAGGCAGATGGGACTTGCAGAAATTGAAATACCTTGGTATATACATTCCAAAAGATCACACGAAATACTATAAACAAAACTATACACCATTTATCTTACAATTAAAACAAGACTTTGCAGCGTGCCACAGCCTTAGCCTATCAAGGAGAGTGGACCTAATCAGAATGACAATTCTACCAAGAGCCCTATATCTATTTCAAAACATTCCCCTATACATTCCATTAAAAACTTTTAAGGAAATAAACCGCCTCATACGGAAATTCATATGGGCCTCCCAAAAACCCCGAATACGGCTGGGGATACTCTCCCTCTCACGCCAAGATGAGGGTATAGCTATGCCGGACTTGAGGCTTTATCAACAGGCAACTACCCTCACACATATAATGACTCGACAGAGCGGGGCCCATGTGCCGCACTGGCTTGAGATAGAAAGGACCCTTATTAGCGATCAGGCATACCTTAGGACCCTATATCGACAGGACCCAGGGGGTAGAGCCCAACAGAGCCCCAATCTCTGGCTGGAGGCGCAGTTTAAAAACTGGTGCACACTTAAAAAAACACAACGCTTGGCACCCTATCAGGCACTCATCTGCCCGATCTCAAGCCTAACAGACTTCACCCCTAACAGCATGGACAATGGTTTCATCCATTGGGAAAGACAGGGGTTAAAATACTTGTTACAAATAATAACACAGGGTAATATCTGGTCGTACGCTGAAATCCAGAGGAAATTTCACCTGCCACACAGGGATTTCTTTTGCTATCTCCAGCTGCGACACTATATAGAGGGCCTCCCACGAATGTTATGGAACCCGGAGGGATACCCGGCGTTGATTCAATGCCAGATACAGCTAAATAGCACAAGGACACGAGAGCACTTGATCTCGCGGTATTATCAGGCACTTAACACACAAAGAAGTGCCCTCACTGAGGGCATTCGTTCACAATGGTCACAGGAGATGGGACATCAGCTTTCCCTAGAGGAATGGAGACAGGCTTGTAGTCTGTCAGGCCGAGTCACTAGCTCGCATCAGTGGCGAGAATTTGCCTGGAAAGTTCTAGTCAGATATTTTCGCTCCCCGGTGGTTACACGGCATTATGCCTCAAATAACACAGCAGAATGCTGGAGGCAATGTGGGGAGCTGCAGGCCAATTTGTCCCATGTTCTGTGGCTGTGTCCGGCTCTCCGAGGTTTCCTCGTACAGCTTGAGGCTCAGCTGCGAGAACTAATTGACCCACAACTCCGACTGTCCCTGGAGATGTTTTTATTTCTAGATCTCCCTAAAGCCTTTAGAGGCCCCAACACCAGGTACTTGCTTACTCTGCTCCTAACGGCTGCAAAAAAAGCAATCACTAGGCAGTGGTTAACAACAAAACTCCCTTCAATCCAAGACTGGTGGGACATCACGAAGCAAATTTATAACATGGAGAAAATAACACATAACCTAAATGAACAGGAAGAGAAATTCAAGGCCAGATGGACACATTGGCAGATATACTATATGTTAAAAGACCCTACCTTTACACCCTAGGGAGTCTTGATGTGGGAGCCGGTTGGGACTAGTGGGTGGAGAGGGTGGTGAATTCATCCTGCTGCCCCTAGCCTGGCTTCCCTGTTCCCCCGAGGGGCAGCGATTCATAAATAAAGGTGATGCACTGAGGCTGGCCTAGGTAAGGAATGGCCATTGAATGAATGAAGTAGTGGCAAGAGAACCAAAGGAACGATCAAAGGATCGGTATAGTTAGAATGTAACCCGAAACGGGAGATAAGACAAACCAAGGCCATGTATTGATACCCCAGCCCCTTTCTCTGATGCGGAAGGGACTATCTGGGGGTTGACCTGGAGTGCCATGGCATTAGGGTGGAGCAGCTTAATGCAACGGTGAACCTGTGCCCTCTGGGGGTGGATACCCATAGGCTTGATGTCATCTATAGAGGGGCGGGTTGGAGAGTAACCTCTGGCCCTCAAGCCAGGGGTGAGACTCCCCTACAAATATTAACTGCTCGGATCCTGAAAGTGAGGGTACGGCACGGTTGCATTGCTATAATGAACTAAGCATATAAATGTAAATTGGATAATGAGCCACACAGGGGATGAATTTCATGGAATTTCACAACATCACTACTGTCTGACTGCATATTATGAATTTTATGAAGATTTTATAACTGTCTGAATACCGGTGACTTATATGTATATATGTTGGAAACTTAATAAAAAGAAGAATTACAGAAAAAAAAAAAAAAAAAAGAACTGAGCACTCATGTCTCCACAGAAGTGGATAGCTACCACCAAATCTCAGCAGGTCTAGGTTTTATTAAAACCAAAAGCAAAGAAAATGGTCAACAGCAAGAAGATCTCACTCCCACTTGCTGGGCAGCTGTAAGTTTGACCTCATAGCGCCCACGTGAGCCAGGAGTCACCGCTGACTGCTGCAGTGATTGTACCCTACACTGAACTGCAATACACTGCAAATGCCAGTTACTTCTTCAGACTTAAAGAGTGCCACAGAGCTGACTCTACATACATCAGCAATGGCCTACTTCTACCTCTCTCTACCCCAATGGGATTTTACCCTAGCATGGGACAGCTTTGTACAGATATATATTGTGGAGTGCCAGTGTCCCAGGATTGACTCCACAGAGGTTTCAGGGGTGGGGGGCTGTTGCTGGAGGAAAGAAAACCAATTTTGTAACTGAAGAACTTTGAAATTTATATACTCTCAGGGCGGCTTTAGAGTTTGGGGGCCCCAGCAGGATTAGTAAAGTCATGGCATCCCCTTATTTGGCCAACCTTGCCTGTTTGACTGTAACCATATGCACATCATTGTGTTTTATTTTCAGTACAACCAGAGGTATATTTTAAGTGTTTTTTTATTGGCAGACAGCAGAGTTACTCCTTTTGGAAGTTCTTCCCATTACAACCATTGCTGCTCATTTGCCTCGCACTGACAGGGTCATATAGCTTGGTAAGGCATTTCATGAAGTCATGATGCCACATCAGAAGGAGCTGCACAGCCCTTTGTTGCTGTTCCAAGAAGATAAAAAAATAAAAATAATTAAGGTACAGTGCTCTGGTTGGGGCTACAAAAGCAGGGGGCCCCCAGCAACCGCAGGGTTCGCTGATGCCTAAAACCGTCTGCACACGTAAAACAAATGTACACTAAATTCACTCTCAAAATCCAAACCAGACTGCTGTTTACTTGAATCAAACTGATTTGCCCTCTAGCCTGAAATATAAGCTGGTGCTATGAAAACATCTGTAAGTTACTGTTTTCACTTTAGGAGAATCCAGTTTTAATTTTGTGCCTTTTTTAATGACTGCCTGTCAGAAGTTCTAATCAAGACACATTTTTGACTTCAATGTTTCTATCATTATGTGTTCTTTCTAATTTGCTAATAATATAGAAATTTTTTAATAAAATGTTATAGCTTCCTGTGTCTTTTGTGTCCATGATCCCAATCTGAGAAGCAGCTCAGACAGTCTGGTGTTTACAGTGTAGTGTTCAAAACCAGAAGACCAAGAATACCACCAAAGCCCCTTACTCACTGTGTAAGTAAGTCTCTTAAAGGCAATGTTTTTTTGTTTTTTACAATTTATTTATGCAGGATAACCCATCTGAAAAGCAAAATCTCCATTCCAGTGAGGTTCTCAACCTGGGTGGACTGGAGCACTGGGAGGTTAACTAGCTTGCCCAAGGTCACAGTGAGTAGTTGACTCTAGCAGGGCCTGAATGTGCAATATCCTGGTTTCCAAGCCACTCTTCCGAGCTGCAAAAATGGGAAAACAGCAGAACCCATCAGACAGGCCTTCTGATAGCCTATGGGGTCCTCTATGACCCATGGTAATGGGAGATCCCTGGAGCCTACAGCGGGCAGAAAGGAAAAGTGTCTGGAGAGAGACAGAAAAAGCACTATAGAAAAAAATGCAGGACCCCACAGAAAATCTCAGCTGGGCTATCCTGGGTAAGCAAAATGTAAAATTAAAAAAAGTACAGTTACGTAAGAACTTACCGAAACAGTAGATCTTCGAGAGAGGCTCTTGCAGTAGGTAATTACAGATAGGACTGAAGCTGGCAGGCGTCAGGATGTCACGGAAAAATTTCTAGCTAGCAGTCTCTGACGGGGGACCGCTCCCACGTCAGGTGACCAACGTCAGGTGACGTCAGTATGAAGGGGCGGTTCCCCACACCTGCCTTCCAGTTCTTTCCCGTCAAAGGCCAAAAAGGCAAGATGAGAGAGAAGCGGATGTTTCTGTCAATGGAAAAGGAGCTGAAAAAGCTTAGGGGGGTCGAGGGTGAGAAGGTAGTATCTACTGCAAGAGCCTCTCTCAAAGATCTACTGTTACAGTAAGTTCTTACGTAACTGTACTATCTTACTTCGAGAGGGCTCTTGCAGTAGGTAATTACAGATAGGACTGAGTCCCAAGCAGTCTGGAACAAGAAGGCGCAAATGGGAGGAAGAAACTACCCAAATGTAGACCCTCTGGCTGTGAAGGTCTTAGGAAAGAAGGCCTTGCAGAACAGCCAACTCGAAGCCAGCTCTACGTTGAGAGGCAATGTCCAAACTGCAATGTTTCGTAAAGGTATGGACAGAAGTCCAAGTTGCGGCTGCACAGATGTCTGCTGCTGATAAATTCTTGAAACAAGCAGCAGAGGCAGTGACCCCTCTGGTGGAGTGGCCTCTGACTTGACCCAGCAGGGTCTTGTTGTACTTGTCATAACAGAAAGTGATACAATGAGCCAACCATTTAGATAGGCACTGCTTAGAAACAGCATTGCCTTCTCTTTTACAAGCAAAAGAGACAAACGGTTGATCAATCTTTCTGAGATCCTTCGTCCTGGTGGTGTAGTATCTAAGAATTAGGTGAACATCCAAAGTATGCAAGAGGTACTCCCCTTGATTGGAGTGCTGCGTAAAGAAAGCAGGCAACTCAATGGAGTGATTCAGCGTAGATTCTGCTACCACCTTAGGGAGAAACTTAGGATTGGTACGCAGAGCCACACGTTCCTTGTGGAAAATCAAATACGGGATTTTGCATATGAGGGAATGGAGCTCGGAAATCCTTTGAGCAGAAGTAATGGCCGCAAGGAAGACAGTCTTCCATGAAAGGAACTTTAGGTCTGCTGAGGCTGCTGGCTCGAAAGGAGGCAAAGTAAGCTTCTCAAGAATAAAATTCAAATCCCAAGGAGGAGCAGGAACACGAATAGGGGGTCTCAAGTGAAGAAAGTCCCCTTATGAAGACTCTTGTTTGAGTCAAAGCGCTGGGTGTTGTGAACTGAGTGTTTGATTGCCTGCTGGTCACCATGCATTTTGCATTGCATTAAAACAGTATTCTACAGCAATTTACTTTCGTTTGGACCTGTATTTTCGACTTTTTATCAGGCTTGAGTGCTGTTTTTCTTTAGACTTTCTTCGTTTGTGGGTTTGCAACCCTAAATACAGCACCTTCCAATATTCTGCCAGCTGATCGCAGCACGTTTGTGTGGTTCTCAAGTGAAGAACCCCTCTCAGAAAAGTCTTAGAGACTTCCAACTGCGCAAAGGTTCTGTCCCCAAAAGGAACATGATAAGCGGAGATGGCCGCCATGTGAACCTTCAGGGAGGAATGACTGAGACCCAGATAAAAGAGCTGGTGCAAGTAATCCAGAAGCCGCCCGAAAGAGCAAGAGAAAGGTTTGAAATCTTTGGAAGCAGCCCAAATAGAGAACTGTTTCCACTTCATGGCACAGGTAGATCTAGTGGAGGGCTTTCTGGCCTCCAGCAGAATCTCAGCCACCAGCAGGGAAACCCCGTACCGGGCTTGAGCTACGTCTGCAGGAGCCATGCGTGCAACTGAAGGGACCTGAGGCCTGGATGGACCAGGTTCCCCTGATCCTGGGTCAGCAAAAGTTGTGATAGAGGAAGAGGAAGAGGAAGTTCCTCTGAATACTGTTGCAGAAGAGAGAACCAAACTTGCCTGGGCCAGAAAGGAGCAATTAGGGTCATGTGAGTTCTTTCTGAACTGAGTTTCTGTGAGACCCTTGGAATCATTGCAATCGGGGGGAAGGCATAGATGAATCTGCTCCTCCAGTCTAGAGACAGAGCGTCTCTCCAAAAAATGCTGCGCTCTGGAGCAAGCGAGTAGAAGGTGGAAAGTTTTATGTTGTGAGGAGACGCAAACAGGTCTACCTGTGCCGTTCCCCAGTGTAGGAAGATATCATCTGCCACTCCGATCCAGTTCCCACTCGTGAGCATGAGCAGACGACTGACTGAGGTGGTCTGCCAACGTGTTCTCGACCGCTGGGACGTGAATTGCTGTGAGGTGAAGGTTGTGCTGCACTGCCCAATCCCAAACTTGCATTGCCTCCCTGCAGAGAGGGCAGGAACGAGTTCCTCCCTGTTTGTTGATGTACCAGACTACACATGTTGCACTTCTGGACAGCCAGATGCCCAGGGAGCAAATACAGATGCAGAGCTTGAAGAGCATACAGCACAGCCCGAAGCTCAAGTACACTGATGTGAATAGTTTGTTCGAGCCGGGACCAGGAGCCCTGGGTTCTGTGAGACCCCAGATGGGCTTCCCAACCCTCGCCCGAGGCATCTAGTGTCAGCATCTGGGAGGGGAGAGAAAGGCAGAAGGGAACCCTCTGGGAAAGGTTCTCCTGAACCATCCACCATTGCAAGTCCCGAACCATGGGGTTGGAGACCAGAACTAGTTGGCCTAGATCATCCACCAACTGATCCCACTGAGACCGAAGGGTCCACTGAGAGATTCTCATGTGGAGCCGAGCGCAAGGGACTGTCGGAATAGCAGCCGCCATGAGCCTGAGGTGGCAAAGGACTGACCTGGCGCTGACATGCCTGCAGCTAGACAACAGGCTGACATGAGCCTGGAGTGTGGCCGCCCTGTCCAGTGGCAGGAATGCCATGCCGGAGGGCGTGTACAGGATCGCCCCGATAAACTGAAGCCCCTGGGACGGGATCAGAAGGGACTTGGCCTGGTTGATGGTAATACCCATGCTGGTGAAAACCTGCAGGGTAAGGGAAAGGAAGCATGGGAGCTCCTCCCTGGATGGAGCCGCCAGGAGCCAGTCGTCCAGGTACGGGAAAACCTGAACCCCTTGGGTACGCAGGTGGGCCGCTACCACCAAAAGGCATTTGGTGAACACTCGGGGCACCGAAGAAAGACCAAATGGGAGGGGCTTGAACTGGTAGTGGTCCCCCTGGAATGAAAAACGTAGGTATTTGCAGTGGGAAGGCCGAATAGGGATATGAAAGTAAGCATCCTGCATGTCCAGAGCACACGGCCACTGTCCTGGCTGAAGGAGGGGCAGAAGACCCTGCAGAGAGAGCATTCTGAACCTTTTGTACTCCACGAACAAGTTCAGGGAACTGAGGTCGAGAATCGGCCTCACGTCTCCAGACTTCTTCGGGACCAGAAAGAAATGGGAGTAGTAACCCCTCCCCCGAAGATGGGGAGGGACGGGCTCCATTGCCTCCTTCATAAAAAGAGAGGATATTTCTTCCTGGACCTGAAGAAGGTGTTCTGGGGAGTAAGATGACCTGGGGGAGGGGGGGTTTCAAGGTGGTTTCTGAAGAAACTCTATTGAGTGACCTTAAGGTTAGCAAGCAATGTGAGAAGGCAGTAGGGAGGGCTGGAGGTATACTGGGATGTATAGGGAGAGGCATCATCAGCAGAAAACAGGAAGTTGTTATCCCTCTGTACAGACAGTTGGTGAGACCCCATCTGGAGTACTGTGTCCAGTTCTGGAGACCCCATCTCCGCAAGGACATAGACAGGATAGAGGCAGTCCAGAGGAGGGCAACTAAATGGTGCAGGGTCTGCAAGAGAAGCCGTATGAGGAGAGACTAAAAGAGCTTAATATGTATACCCTTGAGGAAAGAAGGAGAGGGGGACATGATAGAAACTTTAAGTACCTCAGTGGAATCAACAAAGTCCAAGAGGGTAGCATCTTTCAGAAAAAGAGACTTGCAAGAACAAGGGGACACAATTTAAAGATAGAAGGAGGCGGTTCAGGGCAATGTGAGGAATATTATTTCACAGAGAGGTAGTGGATGCATGGAACAGCCTTCCTGAGGAGGTTGTGGGGTCTAAAACTGTGGGAGAATTCAAGAATGCATGGGACAGACATAAGGCAATTCTTGTGGGGGGTAGGAAGAAATAGGCTGTTGGTTAACTAGGATCTGCGGCCTATCCTGTAGGTAGGGAAATGGGCAGACTAGATGGGCCTAGCGGTCCTTATCTGCCGTCAAAGTCTATGTTTCTATGTTTCTATGTGTCCTTGTGCAATCAGCTGGAGCACCCAAGTGTCTGAAGTGATCCTCTCCCAACCCGGTAGATGGAATGAAAATCTCCCTCCTACCGGTTCCTCTGGGAGGCCCAGAGGCTGTGGGAGAGGAGAGGAGTCAAGAGGTGTGAGGCAGCATCATGGCTGACGTTCCCGCCATTGTTTTGGGCGTGGGGTGCTTGGCAGCCGGAGGGGCGCGACGTTTGTTGGCCCGCTTTCCCTGAGGTTTCGCCTTGGGCTGAGAATGTCTGCGAAAGGGACAACGCTGAGCTTGAAGGGGCCTGTACAAGGAGTCAACAGACTTAAGTGCAGTACCCTTCTCCTGCAGATCAGTGATGATGTCCTTGACATCGCCACCGGACAGCACTGAACCCCTGAAGGGCGCATCCTGGATAGCAGACTGCACCTCCAGGACCAAACCTGACACCCGGAGCCAGGCATGATGCCGCAACCCTATGGCGAATGCTGAGCTCCGACCAGCAGCATCCACTGCGTCGCACATGGCACAAAGCATGTGCCGACTGGCCAAACGTGCAGAACAGACTAGGTCAGCCACTTCCTGCTTTGTCTGAGACTCAGGAAGGGAATCCAACTTAGTTTCCACCTCGCTAAGGATCGCCTTCTGGTAATCCCCCATGTGAGCAATGTAATTCAGGGCCCTGATTCCCAGAATGGAAGAAGCACAGACCTTCCTCCCGTACTGGTCCAGAAGGCGGGATTCCTTGTCAGGTGGTGATGAGCTCAAGTGCTTGGGGTTAGCCGTCCGGCCATGAGCGGCGCTAATCATGACCGAATCAGCTCTGGGGTGAGAATTCAAAGAGTCAACACCCTCCGGAGCCTGGTACAGCCTATCCAACTTCCTTGGAAGGGGAGCTAATGCGATGGTTGCTTCCAAATGGTGGACACAAGGTCATCATGAGGCTCAATCCAGGGTGGAACCAGAGTAGGAGCGGTCTCTGGCAGAGCCAGGTGCACAGAGAGTTTATTACATTGTGGACCCGGCTCCAAGGATTGCCACTGATGAACAGCCTGGATTTTACACAGCAACTCCATAAAAGAAGGATCCTCCAGAGGAGACTTCAGAGGAGTCCTTGGCCTGGTCTCGTCTGGAGTGAATGGCTCGTCGTCCGGATTGGAACGACTGTTGGAGTCATCCAAGGTCTCCGAGGAGGATGAAGAAGAAGAAGAGGACTCCTCCTCCCAGCGCAGGGGAGGAACGGACCCCTGGGGAAGCCCTCGGGGAAGCATCTCCTGCCCTGCCCTGGAACAGGAGGGTTCGCTTCTGGTACCCAGAAGGGGGGAGGGAGTCTCTTGCCTCCGACGTAGGGGGTTCAGAACTGGAACCGGCGTCGGAAGATGGCTCTCTACCTCCCTGGTAAGCTGAGCCTTGGCCTCAACCCACCAGGAAGCCAGAGTGTCCTTCAAATCCACCGGCAGATGAGGGGGCGGTGGAGGAGGAGGAGGCGGAGGGGGTACGGATACTGGGGGTATCCATACAGCGCATATCTGTATGCGATGGTGGGAAGCCCAGTATAGGGTACTGGGCACCGTTTACTATGGTATCGGGTAGGCCGGCGTCGGGTACTGGGGTGCTGGATACTGCGGGCCTGGGTAGGACGGCATCAGATAAGACAGGGTCGAATACCCAGGTACCAGGGGCTCTGAAGGAGCAGAGGGTCCTGGAAATGGACCAGCGGGTGGGTCCGGAACAGGAGGCCCAGCGGGCTGCTGGGCCAGTGCAGGGGATATTGCCAGTCATCGGATAGGCCAGCACCGGCGTCCGAAGATCCGACATCAGGGCATCCAGCACAGCGGGAGGGAGATCCGACGGTAGTGTGCCAACATCCTCCATGTCGCCCGGGAAAGAGGGGTTACCATCCCCGGGGTCCAGTAAAGGAGACGCTGGGGCCTCGGAATGCAATAAGTGTTGCAGCGAGCTCGGAGCCAACATCCGGCTTACCGGTGGGATCCGGCGGACAGAGGAGCCGACATCAGACTTATTGGACATGGTGCTCAACGAAGGCCGCGATGGAGGGCGCTTTGGAGGCTGCGCGCTGCCCCGAAGGGTCGGGCATCTTATCGGCCTTCTCCGGGCAGGTGTCGGAGGAGCCGACGTCTGACTTATCAGGGCCGCTCAGACCAGAAGGCCACACAGCAGCTGTCTTACTGGGAACGGCTGCCTCCTTTGACCTGGAGGCTCCCGAGAGGCACGAGCGCAAACCCGACGGGAGGGTTGACGCCGCCTTTGAAGTCTCAAAGATGACAGTCATGGAACTGTCTCCCGGGGGAGACGTTACCTGCAGCATCGCGAACCCAGCCGAGGTCGCGGCGACTGTAGAAGAGGAGTCCCGGTCTCAGTGCAGTGGCCCTCTGGAGAAGTAGAGGCCCGCCTGAGTTTTTTCAACTCCTTTTCCATGGATGTCATCTTGAGTTTGAGAACATGGGCCTCCAGGGACTGCTGCTTCTGCTTTCCGGTGGCCGCACTGAACTGCTGGCAGAGCTGACACTTCTCCACAGGGTGGTTGGGGCCTAGGCAAAAAAGGCACTGGGAGTGTCCGTCCTTGTGTGGGAGTTGGGTGCTGCAGGAATCGCACTTGTTTTTGTGCTTGGAGGGAGTCAGGGATGACATACATGGCAGCGGAGGTAAAGGTTGACGAAATTTGAAGAAAAAGCTAGAAATAGGCAGTAAAATTACAGACGATTGACTGCGAAGCAGTGAACTTAACTACGCTACACGAGCTAACCGTGGGAAAGAACTGGAAGGCGGGCATGGGGGACCGCCCCTTTATATTGACGGTCACCTGACATGGGGGCGGTCCCCTGCCAGAGACTGCTAGCTAGAAATTTTTCTGTGGGGTCCCGACACCTGCCGGCTTCAGTCCTATCTCGAAGTAAGATCAAATGTTCCTTCAGCAGCATGGTGAGGCACTGCATTTATGCCATCTCTCAGTAAATGAAGTTGGCCTTTTGTCCTCTTTTCTATTTCTTGTTCGTTCCACCTGTTTTGCCCCTCTGCAGCCCCCTTGGGGTGCCCATCCAGGAGGCAGTCTATTTCATCTCTCTCTCTGGCATGGGAGGTTGATTACTCACCCTTCCATGCTGGAGCCACTGCACAGAAGCCCTGTCTTTACCTTACAAACCTTGAGGGGGCAACTGGTAGATGGACCTGGGGCGGGTGAATTCACAGGCCAAGCAAGTGTGAGGTGGGAGGAACAGCGATGGCAATGCTGGCTGTCTTCGTGATCACTGCTGATAGAGTAGCCAGGCGAGGATTGGGATTCCTTGGAAAGGGGAGTCAGTAGGATCTTGGAATGTGACTGTCCAATCACTGTTAATGGGGGCTGGGCCGAGTTCATGACCTGCTGACACAGTAGTCCAACATTAAAAATGTAAATGCAAAGTTACAAATGAAAATAAAGGCCCAGGCCCTCAGTTACAGCCTGGCAGCTCTCCTTTTGAAGTAACTACCTCCCACCTATGAACTTCCCTCTTATGGCGTTGTCAGGGAAAATAATGATGGAACTAAGGACCCTTCGTAGACAATCAGGCCATTACAGCGCTTAAGCTATACGGTTTTATAAGTTTCATTTAGATGTAACCATTGTAGCCAGACACTTCTGTGCAAAACAACAGCTGGTTAGGTAGCTATGAGGTATACACAAAGGGCAAAATATCAGAAAAATAAAAAGAATAGAGGACTGACTTTCAATTGGCAGTCCCAGTTCCAGACAAACTAGATCCCTGTTACATGGGGACCCAGTTTATAGCTGAGAGGGACTGACATGCTGGGAGGGTACACTACCTGCTCAGCAGGTAAGTGGTCAGGGTGGTGAACCAGTGTAACGACTGCCCAAGTAGAAGGCTGCTAATGCTAAATCTATCCCAGACTTCAAGATCAAATCGGAGGTGGTGCTGGAATGCACTGAGGAGGAGCAGGACCTAGGGATCACGATATCAGAGAGCCTGAAATGCCCAGCACACTGCAACAGACGTGGGAAAAGCAAACAAGATGTTGGGATGCATGGGGGAGTATCAACAGCAGACGTCAGGAGGTAATCCTCCCACTGTACAGGTCGTAGGTGAGACCACATCTGGAGTATTGAGCAAGGTACTGGAATCCACATCTGAAGAAAGACTGCAAGAAAGTGGAAGCAGCACAGGGCAAGCAAGATGGTTTGGGGACTAGGGAGCAAGCCATGTGAGGGAGACTGCAGGATTTGAACATGTACACTCTCAAGAAGAGAAGGGAAGCCCGGTCCGGTGGCGCCCAGGGTTGAGACACTAGAGGCCACACCTCGTGCCACGCCAGCGACCCGAGTTTGGGAGCAAGCTTGGGTGATGGGGGTCAGCAGGGGAAGGATTGGATTGAGTGCCCGCTGGGCTGCTCTCCTGTCCCGGGGGGGGAGAGTATTGTGGAGTCCAGCACTCTGGCGGCCCTTGGTGGAGATCAGGGGCACCACAGAGCACTGGGCAGCACGTATGGAGTGGCCAATGCTGGCAGGGTTGCCGTGCACCAATGCGTCGGGGCATGCCCACGCAGAGGGTGAGGAGGTAGCGCAGAACAAAGGAAAATACTGGCGCCGTGGATCAGGCAACGGCACCTGCCCTCCATGCCCTACGCTGGGTTCCCTCGACTAGCCTTTCAGATCCCTCGCAGGCCCTCATCCACAGCCAGAGACTGCCTTACTAAGAGCACCCAAAGAGGAGGGATGACACACCCTGGATGGATTAAACTGGGGGTGCTGGCTGTGGAGAAAGGTGGGAGAGAGAAGGCACAGTTCGAGGATCCTCAGGCGAGCAGGACAAGGACAGGATGCCTGAGAGAGGATCCACGGGGCCATGACAGGAGTGAAATAAAGTTAAAAAAAAAGGAAGAAAAGGGTGACACAATAGAAAAGGTACAAGAACCTGCATGGGGTAAACAGAGTGGAGGCCACAGAACTTTGTTCCTTGCACTCGAATACAGGGACGAGTTGGAAATCACTCAAACCAACTGTGGGGAAGATTCAAGAAAGATGTCCACAAACACTTTTTCATGGAAAGAATAGAGGTCGAGTGGAATAAGCTACTGGAAGCAGCAGCAAGGGCCAAATATGTAAGCAGTGCAGTTTCAGGGGAGGATTGGACAGCCATATTGGCTTAGTCAGATGAGGAGGGGGCAGAAACCAAGGGTTGGGATGGCCTCTGGAGGCAGAGCCGTTAGGCAGCGTAGGCAGACTGGATTAGTCAGTAGGCCTTTGGTTACCAACAGTGTCTAGGTATCTAGACACAAAGGTTTCATAAGGAATTTACAGGATTACATGAGTAACAAGAATATGAGAGGGCACCAATAATTCTCAGTAGGAAACTGACACAGACCAAATGGATGAAAATCTTTTTTTTTCTTTTCATTTAGCTGTTTGGACCCAGTCACCACCTACTTCTTTCCTCAGGAGTCCCTTGCCCCCAGACCCCAACTGGCAATCCTCCCACTGTCTTGCCAGCAGGGATCCACATGGGGAGACGCCCAAGGGCTCCAGTTGGCGGTCATGTAAGGCCACTGAGGCATACACCT
Source organism: Neoceratodus forsteri (assembly GCA_016271365.2). Lineage (NCBI taxonomy): Eukaryota > Metazoa > Chordata > Ceratodontiformes > Ceratodontidae > Neoceratodus > Neoceratodus forsteri. Next base: position 1,429,971,666 of record CM057456.1, read on the forward strand.
TTTTTCTTGTTTCATTTCCCATCCTTCAGGCTGGCCCACATGCAATGGCATTGGCACACACTGCAAAGACACGGCACATACTCAGGGCCTGTGCCCGGCCAGTCAGAAGGCTGTCACTGTTACGTCACCCAGCCTCTGCTAGGTGGCACCCAATCAGTGACTTGCACTGTCCTCACTTCCCAAAGGAGCTCCATTAATGGATGCTCAATCCTCCTTCCCCTGCCAGTCGCCGGGGAGATTCCCAGTGCCTCAGCCCTTGGTACCACTGGGCCACACAAGATGATAATCCTTTTTATTTATATTTGAACTCAGTTCCATTGAGAGACTTCATACAGTTGCAGATTAATACAAACAACAGGTAACGTAACTCCCCCCCCCAAAGGTTTTTATCTTCCCTAGCAGACTTGGGTGGCTATTAGCCCTGTTCCCCCAGCTGTCCCTCACCTCACTCCTGATCTGAGTTTATTCCCTCAGAGTTCCCCCCACAGGAGAAGAAGCGCCACCCCCCCAACACACACATTCAGATCACCCTGGGACTGGAGCACTAGGGTGGACTGCCGAGACTCAGGCAAGGCTTCATACAGCCCAGACCCCTATATTTTCTTCCCTCTCCGCTGCTGGGGTGCGCATGTTGACAGGTGCGTGTAGAGGTACGTACGTGTCACAGAAGTCCATCACTTCCCTCCCATTCTTGTGGCTCCCTAACTGTCCTACCACCAGGACTCCACTTAGTGGCAGTCACGGGGCAGAGCAGGCAGCCTCCCCTCCCCGGGAAAGGAGAGCAGTCCATTAAACGCTCTATCTTCTCCCCTCCCTGGCCAGCCCCCAAGCAACCCAAGACTGCTCCCGATCCTGAGTCACCAGGGCGGCGGGGCAGCAGCACTACTGCTGCGCCACTGGGCCAGCCTGGGTAATGTAACTCTTTTAGTACATACATACATCTTCTGTAAAAATAGAAGCAGATTATTTATGCACCCAGCTTCATGAAGATGACAATCTTCATCTCTTCTTAACTCTATGATTCTGGTGGAACTGGAACCTGCATCTCCTGGTTCATAGTTCTGCAGCTCAGCCAGTAGGCTACACTGCCTTTCTGCCAGCCTTGCTCTACCCCCAGCACCACCACTAACAGTGGAGCGGGAATGGGTGGGGTGGCTGAAGATTAGAGAATGTCGCAGATTGCAAAGGGCAGACAGCGAGAGTACTGATGGGTCCATCTCTATCAGAGGCTGCTATGTAATGATCCATTTTCAGAAACGTCCTTTGTGTGTATTTCTCAGCTGCCTGACCTTCACCCCTAGTGCTGCAGTACCGTGCCATTATTGTTGATCATTCCCAGTTCCTGGAGTGGGTTGAGAACCAATAACCTTCCAATCTGCCAGCTCTAGAGGTGAGCGTGCAACTAAAGACACTCACTCTGCCAAAATAATGCAATGCAATTTTGTTTGATATAGCACTCATCACACAAAGGCATCAGAGAGTGCACACACTGGGGAGTGACAGACTGACATCGGAAAGAAAATATATGATTATGTAATATAAAAGAAATTAATAAAAGGAGCACAGGGAAACAGAGTGAGGTTGGAATAAGTAATTCTATTTGTGCTCAGAATTTTGATACAGGAACATTTTTCATTTCATTTTTCAGCTTTTTTTCATATTCAGAAGACCTTTGAGCTCACAGCCATGTTTCAAAGGTATCCAAGTCATAGAACATAATGCACAATACAGTACAAAAAAATAGCAAGCAGTGGTTCAACAATGGACAGCATATAAGTCACACAACATAATACACAATTCAGTACAAAAAACAAGCAGTGGTTCAACAATGGACAGTGTATAAGTCACAGATCATAACACAGTACAACAAATAAGCAGCATTTCAACAACAGACAGTGTATAAGTCACAGAACATAATTTTATTTTGTTTTTGTTGACCGTGTAAGTGCACTAGACAAATTCCTGCCTATTTTCAGGCATGACCTGGGGGGGAAGGGGATACAGATAAATGCCAACTGACCTTGAACCAGATTAAGCTGTTGGTGGTATTTTTAGTGAATGGGGGAAATTTGGCCAGGACACCAGGGAAATTCCCCTACTCACCACTGGGGAGTTGCTGGCCGTCATCCAAGATGGCCACTTCGATGGAGGTTGGAGAGGATGTTGCTGACTTGCGGGCAGCTGAGCTAGCCTCCTCCTCTGTCCTGCTTCTGCAAGAGGCTGCTGCTGTACCGAGTGGAGAATTAAATGTTGCTACCGACATGGATACACTTGATCAAGAGTTCTTACCGGGTAAGCAAGATTCCCACTCTCTTATACAGCCGAACTTTCGGCATTCTGAACAAATGGCTTCTGATTGTACCAACAACGAACAAGATGGTTTAGAAGATTGTGACTTGCAGCATGCCACACCTGCCTATGATACGGAAGAAACCAGATGATTACGGAAACTTTTGGATGCTGAGGAACGTGCCTTTTTTTTCAAAAAGATGACCATGCTCAAGCGTCTTCGGGAACTAGGATCTGACAGAGCAACTGAGAAGGCAACTGTTTTCTCGCTATCTACTGCTGCCCTCTGCTTTACTGCCTGAAGCTCCACATATTGGAACGCCATTGTACAGGCTTCACAACTGGACGCTGCACCTACCTCTACAGATTCTGTGAGTACTACGCCTTTGATTATTTCTCCTGATTCGGACACTGCGCATACCGCAAGACCGGAGGGAGAGCTGCTCTCTCCTACCTGGTCAGTTGCTCAAGCTCAGGAAGGTGCAGGCTGGGAATGGAGTCCATCGACAAAACAATGGGTCTCTAGTTCCTCTCCCATCAGAATGCCTATCCCAGCTGATTTTTTTACACAGCATCAGTAGGTTATCCCTGCTGTACACAATCCTCTCAGTGTTTCTGATGCTATGCCTCTTACTCAGGACCCTGTACTGCACCCACCCTTGGCCTCTTTACAGGACAATCACCCTACAGACTTTGCCCTGCCCAAAAGGCCCGAAGCCCCTTTAAACTCCAGGGCTTCTGTCCCCAAACGACCATATGCTTCATTTTTCAAGACCCCAATTCTCCCTGCAAAACGCCATAATGCAGTGCATCTTTCAAACATTGGTGGTATGCTTCGATCTCCCGACCATTTATTTGTGGCACGAGCTTTGCTTAAAGACTCCATGAATTTTTTTCCCCATGAAATCTATGCTTTAATCCATATTTTGGGGGAAACTGTCTTTGATATCAGTTTCAGGACAAGCCGTGGACTGGAACGATTCTGGACTAAATATAACTCAATCAATCAATCAAGTCTTTATTTAACCAGGCATTCATCGTTGAGCAGAAGCTCATTTGCAAGATGGACCTGGGTGGAGCATGAACAATTGTATATACAGGTCATAACTCTCTCAAGAGTAACGCTCTCTGGTCCCCTTTCCTAACTATTCCTCTGTCTAAGCCTGCTTATAAGTTTATAACGATTCTTTTTCGAAATGAAGGGGTCAATAAGGCTGATATGGTACATTGGTTGAAGCAGCGTTGTACTGTCCTTTAAGATCCTGAAGCAATTTTGGATTCTGAGAACATATGGACTGGGGATTGGAGAGTCAATGTGATGTTAAGAACGACGGAAGCAGGAATAGAACACCTTCCCAATTCTTTTTTTTTTTGGATAGGGACAGGGGTGTTTTGTTTTACTCAGGCCAGCTGAAGGCCTGCTATAAATGTGGGAATCCAACTCACCTGAGTAATGTTTGTAACAAACTCAAATGTATGATCTGTGGTGAATTGGGACACACTGCTTTGAATTGTTTAAATGAATGTAAAAAGTAGCCTCTGTGATGGAACTGGACATACTTTCCAAAATTGTAGTAAAGCTGCACATAATGCTATGGATAATCATGAGGCAGCTCAGTTGTTGTTGATCACTAATGCTCAGAAGGCCAAACGTATGTCCAAACCTCCTACCTCAGATCCCATACCCCCTCTTCAGGCTGACCCTAGCCCTGCCCCTCTTTTACATCCCCTACTGTTTCTGATGCTGTGGCGTCCTTCCCAGACCCTATACCTCTGCTCCCTTCTACTTCTTCTTCTTCTGTGTCTTCACCAGCGCCCTCCCCAATTTTGACTCCTGATATGCCTCCTACCCAGACCTTTAAGCAGTACCCTGAGATGGTCTGCTAGATCTCGGCAAACTTGCACCCCATCTCCTTCCAAGACCCCTAAAACGTCAGCTCTTCTGACCTCCAATAGGTATGACATTTTGGGTGACCTGTCTGGTGATTCGGGAGGGGATACTGATTACTCTTCGCTTGCCTCCTCCATACTGCAGGGAATTCTGACTCTGAAATACAACCGGGGGGTTCCATGCAACAGAAACGAAAATCTAGAACAAAGTTGAAAGGATGGGGTACTTTTGGGAAGAAGTCATGACCTGTAGAATTTTCAGTTTCAGTTGGCTTTTCTATGTTCTGGTGAGTACTACTTTCGCTTGTTCTACATTAAATGTCAACAGTATTAAGCGAACTGCAAAATGACATTTTGTTTTCTCATTCTTGAAGGATCTGGGTTTTGGTATCTGCTTTCTTCAAGATGTCAGATTTTTTACTACCCATGAAATTCACCAAACGCAAAGAGATTAGTTAGTTGGCCCTTCTTATTGGTCGATGGGACAAGATACTTGTTGTGGGGTTGGGATTCTCGTTCACTTGCCAGATTTCAAATTACTTAAATGATATGATTTGGTGCCTGGCAGGGTTCTTATTTTGGACGTTCTTGTTCAAAGCAGTTCCTTTAGACTTATCAACCTCTATACCCCACAAACGAAAGCAAGACGGATTGATGTTTTCCATCAGATTCATCCATATTTTCATACCTCAATGCATGTGGTATTTTCGAGGGATTTTAACTGTGGGATGAGTCTTCAGGATAAAAGTCGTCACATTATTACACGTAAACTATTTTGCTATTCGCATGTTTTACAGCAACTTATACGTACTGCTCGTTTGAAGGATGGATATTTTGATACAACACGCCAACATACTGCCACTTTTCATAAAGAACAATTGGTGACTAGGATTAATTTTATTTTTCTTTCTCATACTATTCCTGTTCGTGCAGCCCGTACTTTACCCCTAGAATTTTCGGACCACCACATGATGTCCCTTACGATGGGGAAGGCTCCTACTATCTGTAAGGGTCCGGGTGTCTGGAAATTTAATTTATCCCTACTGGTGGAACATGACTTCTTGGAGCACTTAGATCTTTTTCTTGTGGCCAGAAAATCAGTGGTGGTCTGTTATACTGACATTGTTTTATGGTGGGAAGACACTAAATGTGATTTACAACGCTTTCTGAAACAGTATAGTGTAAGACGGACTAATGCAGCCTATTTGCTCTATTTGCAGCAGAGGCAACGTTTACAAAATCTGATGTCTCTGGCTCACTCTACTAATCAGGATGTCTGTCACCAAATCTGTCTCTTGCAGACAGAGATGAGGTTGTTTCATGGTCACAAATCCAGACAGTTATATTATCAACTTAAATTTGGTACACAAGGTACCATGGAGGCCGTCTGCCCTTTTGAGCATAATTTTCATAGGGTGGGTAGAAGGAAATGTCCACTATAGTAGATCAGTCTGGTACTACCCTAACTTCCCAGCCTGATATCCTTCGGAGGGTTGCAACCTACTCTTCTCAACTGTTTGCTGAACTTCATATGGATCGCTCTACCTTTTCTGACTATTATTCAGATATTATGGTCCCTGAGGTTCCTTCGGACTTGGTTAATAGGTTGGAAGCAAATATTAAGGCCCAGGAAGTATTGGATGCTTTACACTCCTTGAAATCTAATATTACGCTGGGACCTGATGGTCTCCCCACTGAAATCTTTAAACATTTGGGGGTACATTTCTCTACGGAATTAGCACAAGTTTTTAATACCTTATGTGCAACTGGTGCTGTTCCGTTAACTTTTAATATGGGGATATTGATTTATCTTTATAAATAAGGGGGATAGGACGTCTTTGTAGAATTGGAGGCTGCTCTGCATGTTGAACACTGACTTTAAACTTCTAGCTAAGATACTGACGAAACGATTGATGCTAATAGCAGAACTAGTGATTTCCCCGGCACAATCCTGTTCTGTTCCAAATCGTAAGACTGCTGACCATCTTCTCTTATTACAGGAAGTTATGGAACAGGGACACTCAGGTGCTGTTTCTGGCTTTATTGTCTCTTTAGATCAAAAAACGGCTTTTGATTCCGTCTGTCATGATTTTCTATGGACGACCCTTCACCATTATAATGTCCCACAGCGCTTGATCAACTGGGTGCAATCTCTTTATAAGACAGCCACGGTATTTCTTCTAGTGAATGGTTGGAGAGGCCCTCTGATCCCCATTAAGAGAGGAGTGTGACAAGGCTACCCTCTTAGCCCTTTGCTGTGTCTTTTTTCTAGATCCACTTTTACGAAAAATAAACACCTTGCAATTAATTTCTCCCATTTCCTACGAACATCTGTTAGTACCTCATTCAGTCATTGCTTATGCAGATGACATGCGTCTTTTGGTAGCTAATAAAGAATCTGTCCAAGACTCTCTGTCCCTAATTTCGGATTTTGGACTAGTTTCTGGAGCAACCCTTAACTTTTCTAAATGTATGGGGTTTCCATTGGGGCATGCCCAACGGACTACCTCTGCTACTGGCCATATTCAGACCCGACCAGACCCAATTAAAATTCTAGGGGTTCGGTATGGCTTCTTTGATATGGCTGTATTGAAGTGGGAAGAAAAACTGGCATTAGGCTGTTAAAAGGTGGCAGTATGGAACCGCTGGAAATGTGGGAAGAAGAAGAGGGTCTTTTTCATTAAGACTTTTTTGATTCCCTTTTTTTTATACATTAGTTCCATTTTTCCTGTGCCAAAACATTTGGAAACTTCTTTATTTAGTGTGTTTTTTTAGGCTTTGTGGGGGAGCCGTTTAAATCCAATTAAACATAATATTACTTACCTTCCTATTAAAGACAGGGGTCTTAATATAATTAATCCTCTATTGTTTTTTAGTAGTATTTTTATTATAGACAATTTCAAACCCCTATTGATTAATCGGCAAATCGGCTGGGAACCCTGGTTTTATACGGTGTGCCAAAAATGGTTTCATGCCTGGGACACCAATACCCTGCTTGTTTTACAAAATACTCCTGGTATACTTCCTTATGTAAAGGATATTTTTCTTCGACTTAAGCAGTGGAATATTACTACATGCATGATGATCAGTTCATCGCATAAATTCTTGTACACCACTGTGCTATGTGGTGTACAAAATCCTTTTGATAACTGCCCAGACTCTTATTTGCCCTCCCTTTATACCCTTTTGCGAAATACTCAGATTCCGGCCAATATGTGGGACATGCATTGGCTATTATGCCATGAAAAATTAAATGTTAAATTGAACCAGAAACATAAACAGTTACAAGATAAAATTTGTAGTCGTCCCTTTGTGTTAATGTCCTGGAAACTATCCCTCATTTGTTTTTAGACTGTTCTTTTATTAAAGATTTCTGGATATTCCTCAGTCGTCACTGGAATGAGCCTTTGTTTTCTACAATTACTTATTCAATGTTGATTCATGGTCATGTCTTGCCCTCTTGGTCTAAATAGAATGAGAATACATTGTATCTTTTGTTTGCGGTTATAAAATGGAATATATGGATGGCTGGAAGTTTCTTTGCTCTTCAACAAAAAGACAGTACATATCTTGAAATGTCAAATAAGATAGAGAAATGTATAAGATTTCTCTCTCTGAAAGTGTCATCCTGTTGAGACGGGAACTTTTGAAACTTTTGTTCTGGAGACCCAATCTCCGCAAAGACATAGACAGGATGGAAGCTGTCCAGAGGAGGGCAACTAAAATGGTGCAGGGTCTGCACCGGAAGACATATGAAGAGAGACTTAAGGAGCTTAATATGTATAGCCTCGAGGAAAGGAGGGAGAGGGGGGACATGATAGAAACTTTCAAGTACCTCAAGGGAATCAACAAAGTCCAAGAGGGTAGCATCTTTCAAAAAAAGAGGTGTGCAAGAACAAGGGGCACAATTTGAAGATGGGGGCGGCTCAGAGGTAATTTAAGGAAGTATTTTTTCAGAGGGTTGTGGATGCATGGAACAGCCTTCCGGAGGAGGTTGTGGAGTCAAAAACAGTGGTGGAATTCAAGCATGCATGGGACAGTCATAAGGCAATTCTAGGGGGTGGGGGTAGGAAGAAGTAGGCTGCTGGTTAACTAGGATCTGCAGCTTATCCATTAGGTAGGGAAATGGGCAGACTGGGTGGGCCAAACGGTCCTTATCTGCCGTCAAATTCTATGTTTCTATGAGAGATTTGAATGGGAGAGGGAGCACCTGTGGTGAGGCTGGATTAAAATCCACCACCTGCAGAGCAGACCCTGTATGCCTTTTAGCATTTTCTCACTGAAATGTAGGATACAGATACTCAAAATGTAGGGAAATGAGGAGCACTGGTTTTACTAATTTGGGACAAATTGTCAGATAGATACATTCAGAAAACTGAAAGCTAGTGACTTAACAGCTTCTACTCTTGATCACACCCTGGACACTAGCCTTTTGTGGGATCCCCTTCTTGAACTGCCAGATACCTGCAGCTCTTAATGAGGTGTTAATCACACCAGATAGATCAGTATGATGACTAGAGCCTGCTAAAGTAGGGACATTTTTAACTTCATTAACAGCCATGGAAAACCTGCACTAGTCAAGGTGGACAAGTAGAGGGTTAGCTGCACTAGCCCTGGCCAATTTGCACTAGGTTTGGGGCTAGTAAAACAATGTTAAGGTCGAACCCTGCCCATGTAGCAGGCCAAGGAACCCAGTGGATAGTCACCAGTATCAGCAACAGCTGCATGGTTGGTAGTGTCTGGAAGTGGGTAGAGCCAGAGACTTGGGGGGACAAAATAGAAAGTAAAAAAAAGCACTGATTAAAGAAAAACTAGTCACAGAAAGGGTGCTTGCCTAAACCATTGTCTTAAAGATCAGGGACCAATAGGAATTGATTTAGGGAATTTGGGCATTGTAGCAGCTTGTCACTCGCATACCAGTAGTTCCCAGGAAAGGGATGTGGTAACCATAGGGTAATGGAGTACCACCCCTTTAAAAGGAGGCTTTGTAAAGGCTTGTACTGGGATTTCCTTTGGAAGCAGCTCTGCCACAGGTTCTGCCCAAAGTGAGCATGTGTGAACTGTCGCCAAGTTCAGGGGTGGGTGGGGAGATTTGCTCACCCAGTGATCTGTGGATTTTACAGTTGCAGTTAAAGAGTCTTGCACTCTCCTTCCTCCATATCTCTCTCTCTCTCTCGCTTTCTGTTACTGTATTAAGGTGGAATTTTGTTTGGGCTGCCAACAGTGGTATGTTGTTTTCTTGCTATGGCTTAAAACGGCAGTATTCTTTCCTCTCTCATCAGTACCTAAAATGGAGATCTGTAGCACACTTCTCAACCCCCTTCCTCAAAAATCAAGAACAAAATCAGGGACACATGACTAAAATTAGAGAAGCATCTTAAAAAGAATAATATCAGTTCATGCAGCTATTACAATAAGTAGTTTACCTATAAAAGCATTTTCTGATGAAGGACTAAACCCTAAAACTGTTGTCTTGTATGATGTTATTATTGAAATCTCTATTCTTCAGCGGAGGGACACATTACGTTTGTAATGCAAAATCAGGGACGTCCCTGAAAATTGGGAACAGTTGACGGGCATGTCTGTTGTGGTGGGGTTAATGAGATAATTTGGTGGGGGAGGGGGAGAAGAGTTCCGATTGCAATATGCACATCTCACATACAGTTATGAGTATGAACAACTGCACTGGAAACTTTTCTCTTATTTCCTCTCCCCAGGTTTTATTGTGAGAGTCCAGGTTAGGTTGTGAGTCTCGGGTTTGATTGTGAGAGCCCAAGATATGTTGTGAGTGCCCGGTTTAGGTTGTAAGAGCCTAGTTTAGGTTGTGAATGCCCAGGTTAGGTTGTGAGAGCCTAGGTTGGGTTGTGCGAGCCCAGACTTGATTGTGAGTGCCCAGGTTAGGTTGCGAGAGCCTAGGTGAGGTTGCGAGTGCCCAGGTTAAGTTGTGAATGACAAGGTTAGGTTGGAGAGCCCAGGTTGGGTTGTGAGTCCCCAGGTTTGATTGTGGGAGCCTAGATTAGGCTGTGAGAGTGCGGATTAGGCTGCAAGAACTAAGCCACTATCTCCAAACTAGAGAAATGGGGTGTGTAATAAAGAGTTAAGAAACAGCAATATATTTGCAAAATGTTTATTGTGTGGCATGCAAAATGAGAATGGACAAATGACCAAACCCAGCATTTCAGATGGACGGATTTATGTGATTGTATGTAATATTCTCATGTATCTGTTCTATGTATGTATACTGTTGTAACTCCCTCACCCTCACCCCTGGGTCGCACCTGGAAATGAACCTTGGCTCAGTGTGCTTTTCCCGGTTATCAAACGTTTAAATAAAATAAATAATGTATCCCCCCCACCTAAAACCTCTGTCATCTCTCCCTTGGGTGCACTGACTCCTGACCTGATACCAGTCACTTGGAGCTCTCCCATTCTGACTCTCTGACTTGCCTACCGGTCCCTCCCCTGAGATGTCAAGCACTGAGTTACTAACGTCACTTCTAATGTGGCAGCTCCCCTTCCCTATTCCTTGCACTCCTAACTGAGGCTCCTCCTGGCCACTGGGAGGCAATAAAGTAGAAAAGCATCCAGCCTTCCCATCCAGTGATGGAGAGCATCTACTGGGGCACTGACTCTATCTGATGCCTGTTGCTTAGCATTTCTCCCATCTGGTTTTGGACCAGAACATCCTGTTTTTAGGGTCCTCATCCACTCCTCTGGTTTTCCACGGTGGTACTTCTATTTTTGAGCTGTTTTGAATGACCACTTGCCGTTGAAACAGATATTGCCACATCATGTGTTATTTTCATTTGCTCACAATACCAGCCAATCAGGGAAGTAGAAAGTGTAGTCATTAAGGCCCTTAATTGTAGGGTTGCCTGTTTGCCCAGTGTTCTGCCATGCTGTTGACCTGGGTATGGGGCAGACTTGGGGCATTTAGTTGGGCGGCAAGGGCTGGGGCATAGTACTCTGAACAACAGCACATCCCAGCCCAGTGAAGTGAGGGGCACCTTTTTGGCACCACAACTCCTCCTATGGCGGGCCTGGGAGTTTATCTCTTCCAGGAGTCCACTGGGACATCTGTTACCACCTCTGCATGTATTAGATTGGCTGGTCCCCTTCAGTGCGTGGGGGTGGAACTGCGGGAGAAAACCAGGGGTAAAAAAAAAACAAAATTTGCCGGATGATGTCAGTGGTCCACTTGGGCCATGCACCATGGATCCCCTCTGGTGTGAGGGGTGGGGCTAGTGGATGATGGGGGTGAGTGTGCCACTGTGGGGGGAGGGTACACCTGTAGGCTTGAAGACCAGGCAAGTGGCAGAGGAAAATTTATGTAAAAAAAGACCGTTAATAGTACACCGACCTCATATTTTCCACTCTGCATTTTAAGCACCATCTTGTACTGCTGCAACGCCCCATATCATAGGGTCCCTTGGCATGCTGGAATAGCAGCCACAGCTTCCGCCTCAAGCTCAGGACAGCACGAGTGGAGGGCAGCAAGGGGACTGTCAGAACTCAACAGCATTCTCTCCTTCACAGGGTAGGAGGGCTTGGAGCACTGCTTATAATGACACCTGTAGGCACCATAAAATGGGAAATAGTGTATAGTGTTTATGTAACCAGTGGGCATATGGCAGATCGATCTTTAGACTTCAGTCTCGACTGTATTAACAAAGGACTGGCGAGGAATGTAGAGTACCATGATCTGTTCCTGTAGGCTGGACAATTGTAGCTATTTCCACTTAGATGTAAGGCAGACGGTTGGATGATTTTACTGATTTCAGGTACTTGGGGTTCGTATTATAGCCTCGCAGGCAACATTTTGTGTCCGTATATTCCCAGGGACACTGGATTTTCTTTTAAAGAAGTGTCAAAGGCTCAGTTAAGTTGCACACTCATCTCTGAGATCGGAAGATGGGAAGGTTGTGAGTTCTAGGCCCATGCCAGGAACTTTGACAAATAGCCATTGCTAACACTATAATGCAGAACGAGTGGCATTCTGCACTAATAAGGTGCCATCCTTCCAATCAGACATTAAGCCTAAGACTTTTTCTGCCCATCTCTGGTGGTTGTTCTGGTGAAAGTAAAAGATCACACAGTACTTATCATAAAAGATGGGAATTTTTCCTGGTGCCATGACCAACATCCCTCTCGTCAATAAAACAGGCCCATGTAACCCACAGCAGTATTCAGCTGAAAACGCACAATCACAGCTTAGTGTTTTTTCCAGGGCAAAAATTAGAAATGAACATACTGTTCTGTAAATATCTGACCTGATACTTCTTTAGGGTTTTATTTAACTCTAAAAATTGATTAGCGTTTTGCTCATAAAAGTTCTAAAACATTGTGAAAATGCATAGCACTTGCCTCACTGTGTTTAACAAACATAACACTTCTAGAAAACCTATATAAATGCTTTCTGTACAGTTAATATTGTCCCAAGAAAAAAACTGCTAGTCAGTTATTTAAAACCCTGTTCTTATAGTTACCATCTCCCTATTCTTTATTATTTAGGATATGTACACAAAAGCTGTCTTCTGTGCCACTCTTCTCTGTCATTTGGTCTCCATCTGCACTGACTGCTAGTAGTAAAATAAATAAGAATTAGTCCTGCACGCCTCGCCAAATAATGCCAGCAAGCCTTGGAGCAACAGTGAAAAGCTGAGTCGGCAATTTTCTCTAAAAAGGAAAAAAATCTCAGGAGGGAAACATTTGGGGACATGAGATTATACTACAGGGAAAGGGGCTGAAGTATTTCTATTCAGGTTACATGGGCTCTCATTTTCAGGTTACTCTGTCTTCCCACTATTCAGGCTGATCTGTACTGGAAAAGACACCCACAGTATGTGCCTGTTATAGTTTGTTAAAATCGAAAAAAATATTTATATATAAAAAGAAAAAAAAAGGGGGGGGGGATCCCCAACCCCATGAGGAATATCAGCTTATGCCATATCTTTGTGGATGTTGGCGGGAGGGCTTGTTTTAGTCCACCATTCAGATGCTGTTCTTGTAGGCTATAAAACGTAGAGTGTCTGACGAACAGGCCAGCTGTGGGTGTTTACAGTCTGCTGGCAAACTGCACTGAATCATAGAAATCATTTCCCATGTACAAGTCTCCCGAGTAGTTGCGTAACCTTTGATTGTTCTTCCCACACAAGTAAAGGTGCCTCACCCCTATCCTAACTATGTAGGAAACAAACAAAATATCCTCAGAGTGTGTTAATTTCCCAGGGTGCTCCGGGCAAGACTCTATGTACATGTGCAAGCTGTTTTTCTTTTGTTTTTGCAGCATATCCAGACGGATGGCACTGGATGCTAAACTCCTCACCTGCATGACATGTACAGTGCTGTGGCCACAGTGCAAGCTCCCCCCCACCACACTACTCCGGTGTGCCTCAACCCTGTCATAGAGGGACCAGCCCCATGTGGGGTGAAAGGAGTAGCTCAGACTTCATTCTCATGCAGCCCTTGGCCTCCCATGTCAGACTGTCAGCAAGGGTGCCAGTTGTCAGGGTTTTACCTACCCACAAGGAAGTGAACTGAGAACCACCATAGCTTGTTTCACCCCCAATCCTTAGAGGCCACTAGGCCCCCGATCGTCCACACTATACAAGCAGAGCACCCGGCATTAGCTACAAAGCACTGGTGCATTAGTGCAAGTGCCACCTGACCTGATCCCACCCTGCCCACAGAGCTGTATGGGGTAGTCAGGATGAAGTGCTTGCAGGGGGTGTGGCCCACTACACGGCCATCTGCAGCTTGCTTCTGGCTTCCAGTAAGGTGTAGAGACTACACCAGGGTGATCCCTGACATAAATCTTCCACAACAGCTAAGCTGTTCTGAAGTGTTTGTGGCCTCAAACACCCCCTCCCCAGGCAATTGCGCCAGTCCTCCAGTACTGCATGGACAAGTAGAAGGCATCATGGCACAGTATATTTATTTATTTTTTTGTGTGCGTGTGCTGGATTTCTTTATACTCCACTCCTTAGGTTCACCATTCCAATGCTTCCCACCTGACTCACCCCTCACTGCCAGCTACTTGGGGAGGACTGAAGATCATGGGTTTGGAACCAGGAGATCACAGGTTCAAAGAGAGCCCAGGTTTGGTTCTGGCATCCCAGTTTAGGTTGCAAGAACCCAGGTTAGGTTGTGAATGCCTAGGTTAGACTGCTCTTTGAACTCCGAACTGCTTGGCTTTTGTGACTTTCTCCATTGGTTTAACAGTATGTATTTATATTGCTGTCATTTTAATGCTGCTCACCTTGCCTGAGACCTCTTTCACTCTCTTGTGTGTACCTACTCTGACTCCTGTCCTGATACCAGTCACTTGAGTTCTTCCATTCTGGGTCTCTGCCTTGCCTACTGACCCTTCCCTGAGATGTAAAGCACTGAGGTCCTAACATCACTTCTAATGTAGCAGCTCCCCATGTTCTCTCCCTCCTGCCAGCTACTTAGCATTTGTCGCTTGAGGCAAATTTGTCATTGCTGGGGTCCTCTTCGGTCATCATTGAGGAAGCATACACCTTGACTTCCCCATATCCTCGTTAGCCAGCTTGTCCCTGCTAGGGGCCTCTGCAACTGGAATGATATATCACACTTAACTGGTTTACATGCAGGGTAAAATCGACTACCATGCCTATAAATCTGTTCTCTTCTGGGTGCATCGATTGCTGCCCTTCATGCAAAAGAAACAGAGTTGGTGATTGATTACTTGGAATTGAAGACAAGGTAATCAGTTAGCAACTCATATACTACAGTAGGTTTACATGAGTTGCTGATCGATTTCCTTGTGTTCATTCCGATAATGGATCACCAACTCCTTGCATTTCATACGAAGGGCAGCAATCGATGCACCTAAAGAGAATGGTTTTACAGGCAGGGTAATATTTGATTACAAGGTAATTGATTACTATGTAATCAGTTTTATCCTGCATGTAAACGGTACAAGTTTACTGAGTGTGCGCCATGGATCAGTTCCAACTCTGATACATGTATTTTCAGAACCGATGTCAAGGTAATCGATGCATTTGTTTGGTGCACTCAGACCAATCCTGAGATCAAGCTCTGTTGCATTGAAAACACCATTTATATGCAAAGTTATATCAATTACAAAGTAACTAAGTACTCCGTAATTGATTCTAACCCTACATGTAAACTGGGTAATGTAAACCTAGTAACTGATGGTGTGGGTAACCATGCGCTGTCAGGCACCCTCCCCAGGCTAGCTGCAAAGTGCACACGCTTTGGAAAGGCGAGAAGAAAATGGCAGAAATGCCTTACCGGTATGCTGAATGGTGGTCTATGAGCCCTACGCCAATGCCCCCAAACACCAGCCTTGGAGCCCCTTGGCAGCATCTCATCAGTAGCACCGTTTACATGCAAGTTGAGTACTGATTACTCTGTAATTGATTCTAACCCTGCATGTAAATGGGGTAAATAGCACTGCCACCACCAGAAGCCACTACAAAGTGGTGTATTGAGTACCCACCCTCTTGGGAGGAAACGTCAAAAAGACGCTCTTGAACCCTCCTTTCCAACCTCTGCTCCTGATGCCCCGGGCTTGGAGTGTGACCCTGGGTTGTCAGCATACCAGAGCCAACATCTCACTGCATGGCACCATGTAGCTGCCTCATTAC
Source organism: Neoceratodus forsteri (assembly GCA_016271365.2). Lineage (NCBI taxonomy): Eukaryota > Metazoa > Chordata > Ceratodontiformes > Ceratodontidae > Neoceratodus > Neoceratodus forsteri. The sequence continues at coordinate 1,429,987,478 of CM057456.1, forward strand.
TCTTTTTTAACAGTATTAAAAATTTTGAAATGATACAGCAGTCAAGGTAAACTACCGTATTCCTGCAGTTCTCTGCTCGTGGGGAGCTAGGGTTCACTAGGCTGTGACCTGGGCTTCCAGGAGCCCTGCTCCACCCCCTGTGCCTTCGCAAAGCTCCGCATGCGTGGAGAGGGGCAGCCAGGCAATGTGGCCTGACTGTGGAGCGACCCTTTCTAATTTCTTATTTACACTGCATTTTCCTTCCCTATTTCCCTTCAAGAAACGCAAGGTCTTACTTTTATGACAGTGTTGTGTAGGTGTATTTAACCTTGAGCTCGTCTGACTATTACATTATGTAAGAGTCTTATACACTATTGCTCATTACTTGGAAGTACTTTAGCCTAGAGGTTAGAGTAACAATTTATTTATTTTTTATTTATTGAATTGTTTCGCCAGGAAAGATACACTGAGCAACTTAATGCTCGTCTCCTGGGTACGTCCTTGGGGAAATGAGGAGAGGGATGTAAAGAGTGAGAGATCTTAGATACATACATGACAGATGGTGAATGCATACATACAATTTCAGAACAGGTTCAAAGTAAATGAGTACATAATAGGCTGATGCAACAGTTCTAGGAGCGTGGATATGTTGTTCATCCACACTTCTCTTGGCATGTCCCTTTCCCCTTTAAATATTGCCAGAAGTCTTTAAGCGGTCTCCTCCCACCCACCCGGGTGGTATATACCTCGGCTCCACCCCATGACGCCAGATATTCCTTTCCATTGGAAGATGCACGTTCCCTCGTGCTCTCAAAGCATTTCATAGGCCCCGAATTCTAATCGTCGATTTTTACCGAAAATTGTTTTAAAACTTGTTCGAGTTAGCGATTGCAATTTTTACCGCATCTGGATTTCTTTTGCTTGTTCCACCTGTTTGTTTCTTTTCTGACATTTTTATTTCTTGTATTTTCCTGTATGATTATGTTTTTTTACTGATTTTTGTTTCTGAATAAACTTTCCCCCTACTCTTTTCGAGAAGCGCCATGGGATCTTTAACATCCACCTGAACTACCAACAGAACAGGCAGATAAACCGAGGTCCCAACGTCTCATCCGAAAGATGGCACCTCAGAAGTGCAGCACCCCCCCCCATGCTGCACTGCATTGTCAGTATTGGGATATTAACCCAAGTGCCAGATGTGGGGATAGAACCCACAGCCTTCTGATCTCCCGGCCTCAGAGGCAAGTGTGCTACCTGCTGAGCCACTGACACTGCAATACACAATACAAAAAATAACAAGCAGTGGTTCAACAACAGGCAGTGTATAGGTCACAGAACATAATACACAGACAGCGTATAAGTTCAACAATGCACAGCGAATAAGTCACACAACATAATAAACAATACAATACAAAAAATAACAAGCAGTGGTTCAACAACAGACAGTGTATAAGTCACAGAACATAATACACAATACTGTACAAAAAAATAACTAGCAGTGGTTCAACAACAGACAGTGTATAGGTCACAGAACATAATACACAGACAGCGTACAAGTTCAACAATGAACAGCGAATAAGTCACACAACATAATACACAGTACAATACAAAAAATAAGCAGTGGTTCAACAACAGACAGTGTATAAGTCACAGAACATAATACACAATACTGTACAAAAAAATTACAAGCAGTGGTTCAACAACGAGCAGTGTATAAGTCACTCAACATAATACACAATACAGTATAAAAAATTAGCAATGGTTCAACAACAGACAGTGTATATGTTCAACAACAGACTATAAGTTCAACAATGGACAGCATGTAAGTTCAACAACGGATAGTGTAGAAGTCACAGAACATAATACATAGTACAGTGCAAAAAATAACAAGCAGTGGTTCAACAATGGATAGCGTATAAGTCATAGAACATAATACACAATACAAAAAATAGTGAGCAGTGGTTCGACAACAGATAGCATGTAAGTTATAGAACATAACACACAATACAAAAAAATAATAATACACAATATAATACAATAAGTAACAAACAGTTGTCCAACAACGGACGGTGTATAAGTTCTTTGGTAACTGGGTAAGGCTCACTAGGCACAATGCCTGCTTACAAGTGTGACCCAGGCGCACTGGGGAGGTTAAATGACTTGTTCAGGATCACACAGTATGCAAATTGAGTTTGTGAGAGTCAGACCCAGTTCTGCTAGATGTGTCAAGCTGTCTCTCCCCCCTAAAACTAGTAAACAATTACTCTATCGCTCACCCAAGGGATACAGCTCCTTATTCTCTTGCTCCTTCTAGCATCTGACAATATCCACCCAAACCCTGGCAGTGTACTTGCCCATCCACCAGCCGGTGCCCACCAAGCCACAAATCCACTTTCACTACCAAATGGTCTTAAAATCATCCACCTAAACATAAGTCTTGTTCCCAGAATCTCCCTATTGCAACCCATGGTACATGCCTACGCCCCTGACATCATTGTGATCACTGAAAAGTGGCTGTCTAAAAACATTCCAGATCATGCTATCGCTATCCCTGGCTTTACAATATCTAGATAGGAAAGGACCGGGCGAGGTGGCGGTGTGGCTATCTATACCTCCTCTACCTCCAGAGCACTCCCTTCTTCACAACATCTGTTCAGTCATCCCATGAGGCTCTCCTTTAAAAAATCTCCTATCCACACGCAGTCCCCATCTTCATCGCTGGAGTTTACTGTCTCCCAGGACAGCCACATTCCAACGTCACTGACTTGGTCACAAAGTTCTCCTCGTTTGCCAGCGGTGGCGAACTATTCATCCTGGGTGACCTAAATCTAAACTGGCTGGCCCCATCGCAGGCTAATATCCGCTCCACTATCGAAGCCTTAAACCTCCATCAGCTGATTCTGGAACCCACTCGACTAAACCTTAAAACACTAAATCACCCCCTGCTTGACCTGGTCCTCACCTCCCATCCCCATCGAGCAGTGGCCTCAGGGCTACTACCAGACTCCATCAGCGACCACCACATGACCTTTGTAGTGAGGAAAATACATAGGCCTAAACTCCCAGTTAAAACTATTTTCACTAGACCCTTCGCATCACTCGACCTGCAATCATTGCTCCACGACCTTGCACAAGCTGACTGGTCCTCCCTTATCACAGCAGCATTAGCTGACAAGGCCCTTACCTACTTCACCTCAAAGTTTCTTCAGGTTTGGAATTCCTGAGCCCCGTCCCATAAACCAAGGTCCATAGCGGGCACCTCCCCTGGGTCACTCCTGGGCTTCTGGCCTGCCAATGTGTTCGCAACCTTGTGTGGTGCAAAGCCAAAGTCTCCAACTGCCTTGGTGATCACCAACGTTACTGAGAACTTCAGAATGGCTGCACTAAAGCAATCCACCTTGCCAAGGCCAAGCATTTCAAGTCTAATTTCCAAACTAATACAAACAACCCATCTAAATTCTGGAAGTTCGTTCACTCTCTCTTCTCACCATCCTCTACCCCTCCGCCATCTATCCTTAGGCACAATCACTCTGTACTCTCTGAACCTATCACCATTGCCGAATGCTTCAATTCCCACTTCGCCACCTGTGCCTCTTCTCTGCTAAGCACCCTCTGAAGTCCATCCCCTGCCCAGATGGCCCCCTCTTACGCCCCACACACTGACGCAACCTCCACTGCTCTTTCTCCCGCCCCATGTCACCCCCACATCCTGTCCCCTCCTCCCTCTGCTCTGTCCCCCTCCTCTGAGCCTCTCACACCCCCCCCATTCTCCTTCTCTCCTGACACTACCCTTCTAGCTCTCCTGGCACTAAACCCTTCCAAAGGCTCCTCACCTGATGGCCTTGACCCTAGGCTCCTCTACCTTTCTGCTCCTGCCATAGCCTTCCCACTCTCCCTGTTACTAAACCTCTCCTTTGAGACTGCCACTGTGCCCTCTGTCTGGAAACATGCTGTTGTCCTCCCCCTCCCAAAGAGGGGTGACTCCTCCTCTCCTGGGAACTATCATACTAGCTCTCTACTGCCAACCTTAGCTAAGCTGCAAGAATAACATAGCCCTCAACCAACTCTCCTCATTCCTCTCTGACTCCGCTTTCTTCACCCCCTTCCAGTCTGGCTTCAGGAAATCTCACTCTACCACCACCTCTCTGCTAAGGTTAACTGAGACCATCTCCTCAGGCTTTGACAAAGGGCGCATTACCTCAGCTATCTTTGTAGACCTGGCCAAAGCCTTTGACATTGTCTCTCACCACCCCCCTCCTTCACAGCCTTTCAGCTGCTGGACTATCCCCTTCTGCTACAGGATGGTTCGGTGCCTACCTGTCCGGCAGGCCGCTATCAATAAGAATAGCTGATGCTATCTCTGCCCCCCTACCTATAACCACTGGAGTCCCCCAAGGCTCAGTGCTAGGCCCCATTTTGTTCTCTATCTTTCTGAATGACCTCCCCCAGGTTTGCACCGCATCCAGCATCCACATGTATGCTGATGATACAGTATTGTTTACCTCTGGCAATACTGTCGTTGATGTCACTACCAGGCACCAGGCCGACTTCACTAAAGTCCAACTCTGATTTAGTTCTCAACAACTTTTTCTAAATGCCAAGAAGACAGTCTCCATGTCCTTTGGCACAAGGCAGAGACTTGCCAGGCTAAGTCACCTCCCCACCTTTCACACCCTTGATGAGACTGCTCTTGAGGACTCCTCCTCTTTCAGGTATCTCAGCATCTGGCTGGACAGACACCTTGAGTTCTCTGTAAACACGGATGCCGTTCTGAAAAAACTAAAGCCGAAGCTTGGGTCCCTTTACAGAAACTGCAGCTGCATCCCACGCCCTGCCAGGCGTGAGCTGGTACAGAAGATGATCATGCCCATTTTCGACTACTGCGACATAGTCTACGATGCTGCCCCACAGTCCCCACCTATCCAGATTGGACTCTCTCTTCAATTCCTTCTGTCACTTTGCTCTTGATGCCACTCCCCGCACCCATCATTGTGACCTCTACCGCTCTCTCAACCTCCTTCCCCTACACTCCCGGCGTGTGCTACATGGTGCTAAGTTCATCTCTAAATTCTAGCTTGGATCTCTCCCCTCGTATCTCCTCCTCTCTTGGCCCCAGTACCCACTCCCTCTATTCCCTGAGATCCCAGGCTGACACTCGTACCCTCTCAGTCCCCTGCAGAACTACTTCCTCTGGCCAAAAAGCCCTCTTACCACTTGCCTAAAATGTGGAATGCACCTCCTCCACAAATCTGCCACTCCTCCTCCCTATATTCCCTTACCTCTGCTCTACACAATTACCTTACACCTACCTGCACCTGACCCCCTCCATGCAAACCTGTCTCCCTCTCACTTTTTTCTCTCCCTTTCACTCTCCTCTTTCTCATCCACCCACCCCACCTGCACTTATACAACCCCTTATACACCAGCTCTTAAAAAGGGTGACTGGATCTTATGTGTTCACCCTTGCTGCATCTGCATCACCAGTGAACTGCCTGTAATGTATGCATTGTCAACCTTGCATCCTATGCTTTTGACCCTGTACTGATTCTTTATGTATGCTGCTCCTATGAACTGCCAGTACAGTAAGAACAGGTTACTGACCTGTAACAGTAGTTCTAGGAGTGGAATATGTTGTTCATCCACACTTCATGGCATGTCCCTTTCCCCTTTAAATCATGCCGGAAGTCTTCAAGCTGGTTCCTCCCACCCACCCGGATGGTATATACCTCGGCTCCGCCCCATGACGCCAGATCTTAGCCCGCTGGAAGCAAGGCGCTCAAGCCGGGAGGTTGGTGTGGATGAACAACATATACCACTCCTAGAACTACTGTTACAAGTGAGTAACCTGTTCTAAGAGCATGGATATGTTGTTCATCCACACTTCTTGGCAGACTCCAAGCAGTTCCCCACGAGGAGGGAGGCAAGGAGCACACCCCCTACTTAGGAAATAAAGATTGGAGAACCGAAGCCCCAAAACCAGCATCCCGGCATGACTCAAGGTCGATGTGGTAGTGGGCAATGAAGGTGTTTGCTGACTTCCAGGTAGCAGCCCGGAAGATTTCCTGGATAGGGATGTCCCTGGAAACAGCCACCGATGCAGCAGTATGGCAGGTAGAATGAGCTCTTATCCCTCTGGGAGACTCCTTGCCCGCCAACCCATAGCACAGACCTATGCATGATGTAATCCACCTTGCTATAGTTTGTTTGGCTGCAGGTCTGCCAGAAGTGGTTTCAGTGTAGGCGACAAACAGTTGGCAAACCTCTCCATGAATTTCTGCCATCTTATCCTTGTAGTAGGAGAAAGCACATCTCAGGTCCAAGGTATGGAGCCTGTACTCAGCGTCCGAGGTGTAGTTAGGGTAGTATACCGGCAGAGTCAACACCTGGCTAAGGTGAAACTCTGACACCACCTTCGGAAGGAATTTCGGGTGGGGGTGCAGGACAACTTTGTCCCTGTGAAAGACCAGGTAAGGGGAGTCCACCGAAAGTGCCTGGAGCTCCCCTGTCCTTCTGGCTGACATGATAGCCACCAGGAAGGAGGTCTTCCACGACAAGTGTGAGAGCTCGCACTTGTGCATGGGTCCGAATGGCTTGCTCATGAGCTTTGCCATAACCAGCAACAGATCCCATGGAGGTGGAGGTTCACGCACCAGAGGGGATATGTGATCCAGGCCTTTGAAGAAGCGCCCGACCACTGTCTCCTGCACCAACGTCGGCTGAATGGCCTGCGCCCAGTAAGCAGAAATAGCTGCCAGGTGCACCCTAAGGGTCGATGACCACTGACCTCCTTTGGAGAGAGACCAAAGGTAGTTGAGAATGTTAGCCACAGAACAGGATAAGGGGTCCAGACTCTTGCTCTGACACCAAATGGAAAATCTTTTCCATTTGAAGGCGTAACATTTCCTGGTCAATTCCTTTCTAGATGCCTCCACCACAGTGTAGACATCATCAGAAAGACCCAAAGCCTGGAACTCTAGCCACTCAGGTACCAGGCTGTGAGATGTAGGGATTGAAGGTCCAGATGGAAGACCTTCCCCTGGATGAGAGATATCAGGTCCAGGCATGTGCAAAGCCGCTCCAGGGGCCTGCAGCTGAGGCTGAGGCGATCTGGATACCAGAACTGGCGCGGCCAATCTGGGGCTACCAGGATCACCTTCACCTTGTCCCACCTCACCTTGAATAACACCTTGTGGACAAAGGGAAATGGAGGGAAGACATAGAGGAGACCTGGGGACCACGGCCTCGAGAAGGCATCCCCCTGCAGCAAGCCCTGCTGACAGGGGCAGGAATGAAACCGCCTTAGCTTGGTGTATTCCCTGGAGGTAAACAGGCCCACCATCGGTTTGCCCCAATGGGAGAAAAGACTGTAAGCTACCTCTGGATGGAGACACCACTCATGGGATGTTTGGCCTATGCGGCTGAGAGCATCTGCCAATTGGTTCGAGGTTCCTGCCACATGGATGGCTAGGAGATCCACCTCTAACTGGCCTATGAGGGTCCAGATGCAGAGTGCCTCCTTGCACAGCAGACGGGAGTGCATGCTGCCCTGTTTGTTGAGGTAGTACGTGGTCGTGGTATTGTCCGTCTGGACTTGAAACACTTGACCCCGGAGCTGAGGAGTGAAAGCTGACAGCGCCAGTCTGACTGCTCTGAGCTCCAACAGGTTGATGTGGCATCGGGACTCCTCGGGGGTCCAGAGCCCGTGGGCCCTGTTGTCCCCCATGTGGGCTCCCCAGCCCTTGAGAAATGCATCGGCCATAAGGACGACCGTCAGGCTCAGGGTGGACAAACAAGATCCCTTCCTGCAAATGGTCTGGGGCTGTCCACCATTGAAGAGCATCCCACATCTTCTGGGTTACAGTGATCAGCTGGCCGAAATGACCGTGGCACTGAGTCCACTGGGTGGCTAGCTCCCATTGGAGGGAGCGCATGTGCCACCTGGCCCAATGGACCACAGAGGTGCATGCCACCATGTAACCCAGAAGGCACAGAAAGTCCCAGGCAGGGCGCAAGTGCCCAACCAGAAATGATCAGGCAAAGGAGGAGAGAACCTCCACCCTGTCTGCCGGGAGCCGAGCTCTGGCTTGACAAGAGTCGAGCTCTGCCCCGATGAAGCCCATCATCTGAGAGGGCATGAGTTCCGACCTGGCCTCGTTGATGAGGAGGCCGAGTTGGGAACAAGTTCGGAGAGCCAGATCCCTGGACCTCTCCACCTCCTGGAGGGAGGAAACTGCCAAGAGCCAGTCGTTGAGATAAGGGTATATTCGGACTCCTCAACGCCGAAGGTGGGCTGCCACTACTGCAATGCACTTGGTGAAGACCCGTGGGGCCAATGACAGGCCGAACGGCATGGCTCAGAACTCATACAGGGTCCCCTCGACCCTGAAGTGGAGGAACCGCTGATGGGACGGATGGACTGGGACGTGAAATAATGTGTCCTGTAGATCCAGTGAACAGAACCACATGTTTTGCTCCAGGGATGGTATGATCTGGTTCAGAGTTACCATCCGGAAGGTTTGGGACCTAATATATTGATTCAGGTCATGGAGATCTAGGATGGGGCGCCAACCCCCGTCCGCTTGGGCACCAGGCAGTACCTGGACACGAAGCCTGGGTCTGTAGGAGGATCCAGCACTGGAGCTACTGCCTCCTTGTGGAGGAACTGAGCTATGTTGTCTTGAAGAGCAGACTGAGTGCAAGCTGAGATCCTTTCCTCCCGAGGGGCGCGGGTTCAGCTAGGAGGGTACTGCTCGAACTCTAGAGGCAGTCCCTGACCGACCACTTTGAGAACCCACCTGTCCAAAGTAATATCAGACCAGGCAGAAAGAAAGTGGTGGAGCCGACCTCCCACAGGAGGACCCAGAGCTGGCATGATGGGTGTAGTGGTGGCAACCCCCAACCCGTCACTGAGCAGGCTTAGAGGAGGAGGAGGAGGAGGCTCCTGGACCTGTGCCTCGGCCTCCTTTACGGGGCCTTTGAGGACCCTGCTTGGGATGTGGGTGCCAAGCTTGAACCTGCTGCTGCTGCTGCTGTTGCTGCTGACCTCCTTGGTAGGAAGACTGCCTGAACGGAGGGGAAGAATAGTGAAATGGCTTCTTCTTTCTTCTCTGCTGGTTCTTGCCCAAAGAACCCTTAGCAGAAGTAGCATCCAAGGTGGCACTAGACTGCTTTATACGCTGAAGGTGACCAGTCACTCCGGGACCGAACAAGTCGGTGCCTAGGAAGGGCACATCAGCCAGCTTATGCTGAGTAGCTGCCAGGAAGGAGTAAAGCCTCAGCCAAGCCCCGCGGCAAGCGGCCACTGTGGCTGCAATAGAACGGGCACAAGAATCTCCTATATCCAGGGCTGTCTGGAGTTGCTGATTTGCGACAGCACAACACTGGTCCCGGACTTGTTTGACCATAGTCTGCATGTCCACTGAGAGATAAGGAAGGACCTTGTCTAATGACCCAAGAAGGGCATGAGAGAAGTATGCCATAATGACAGCCCAGCTGGCCTGATGAAGAACCAGAGAAGAGGCCACATAGACCTTATGGGCAGAGTGGTCCATATTTATGGACTCCTTGACCGGGGGTCGGTCAGTGTCAGCCGAACTACCAGTACGCCTGAACACAGAGGTGGTCACCAGGCTCTCAGCCGAAGGGTGCTCTGTGAACCCTGCAAGGGACCCCATGGGCACCGCATACTTGAGGGCCATGCGGGCAGATGGTGCTGGGAGGGAAGCAGGACGCTGCCAAAGTTCAAGGGCCAGGCCAACAATGCCTCGGCCACTGGAAAGGCCTCCGTCGGTGTATCCCCTCTCTTGAAGATATCGGTGAGAGGGTACTCCACCTTCTTTTGAATGGACTCCATGGGCATTCCGGTAGATTCAGAGAAGAGGCGGAGGATGCCCTGAGAGGAGGAAGGACCTTCCTCCAAACCTGTCATGGACAACTCATCATCCCCAGGATGTGAGTGTAATCCAGTGACGTCAGAGTCCGAAGAATCATGGTATAGCGGTCTGCCACCTAAGTCACCCTCGATACTCCGAGGGCCATCCAGGGTGATGGTAATCGACAGACGCCGGGGAAGCCCGGTGTCTTGTTGGTCCTCTTTTGAGGGCGCCCCTCCCTCAGGCTGCTTAGGTGGTGGTTCCACTATAATCGATGGAGAGACCGATATAGGCCAAGCCGAGATACGGGCCAGTCCCATGGGTGGAGGAACCGAAGGCTTCGGCCTGGGAGGCGAAAGCCATGTAATGGCTGGGGTAGGCGGCGGAGCCGGCTTTTGTCTGGACAGAATCAGTTGCTGCCACATGAGGTCTTCATAGCATCGATGGAGTTTCCGCTGAAGTCTCTCTTCGTCCGAGAAGGATGAGGACCTGTGGCGTCGCCTCTTCTTAGTGTGCTTATGACTCTTCTTTGGGGTTCTGGACCTCAACCGAGATCGGGGAAGGAGACTCCGACGATCAGGAGACATCGGGGTCAGTGAAAACAGAGGGTCCCGAACCGGGTCCTCAATGGGGATGCCAGCAGGCTGGGTCTCTTTATCAGGGAAGATAAGGACTGGAGTCCTTTCCAAGGAGTCATTGGGCTGAACCGGTGACAAGGGGTCAATTGGGTCGAGAACAATCTCAATCTCGTCGGCCACTTCCTCAGCTCCCTGGCCAGATGGAAGGTCCGTGAATCTGGCGGCCGAGGAGGTCATCTCGACCAAAGTCGAGACCGCGTGCTCCTGGGACTTGGACCTTTCTCGGTCCCAAGAGCATCTTCGCTTGGACGAAGACCCGGGGTCCTTATCCCTCTTCCAATGGTGGGAGGAGTGCGAGTCTGAGGGCGCCTCACCCCTGGTGGGAAGAGACTGGCACAACTCCTTGAAGGAGCCTGTAAAGGTGGAGCCAAGGTTAAGCGGAACGAAGAAGCTTCAACTGGCCGGAGCTCAAGCTGCTTCCTCCTCAAATGCCTTCATTTGTTCCAGCTGTTCAGTGGATCCCACGGCTGTGGAAACCGCCCACCTCACCCCCTTCAATTTCACCGGCGGATAACTTTTCTCCAGTCTCCCCAACTTTAAACGCACCTTGCGGTCATCCAGGATGTTGGGAAAGAAGGCCAGGCAAAAACCATACGAAGAGGTGTCATGTCCGACACCTAGACGGTCGCGCTGGACTAGCCCCCGGTTCTGTGTTCTGTTGCCCCATTTTATTTATTTAGTTTATATTTGTTTTACTGCATATATTTATATATATATATATATATATATATATATATTTTTTAATTGTATAGTTGTTTTAATATTTGGTTCCTTTTTTGGTTTTTCTGTGGCATCCTGGTCTCCGATCCCTAGCGGCGTTTTCTCTGCGCCTTCTATGTGTTTTTTGCCGGTCGAGGATATGGACTCATTATAGCCGAGAAGAGGAGGTTTTTTTGTTCACTAGAATTCAGTTATTTACTCACTTGAGTCATTTGTTTGCTCGAGTTGCGGTGTCCTTTTGTTGGCATTCGGCCAGGGGATCAGCTGTTTCTTTGGAGTGGCGGCAGTACCAACAAGGTGGTGTGCCTCTCACTAGTTCGGAAGTCAGCCTACAGCCTGGGAAGTGGAGCATGGACTTGTTTCCTCAAGGCTATTGATCTCCTATTCTGAGGGATCAATTTTTCACGGTGACTGCCTTTCTTGTTTGGTGAACTTGGCTTTGACTCAATGACATTCCAACTTCTGAGCTACTGAATTTAAGGTGCTATGTTTAGTGCTTATGGCTGTGACTTTTGGATCTATTAGTCTCTACTTTGATCAAAAGGATATACCTTCCCTTGATGGATAAAGAAGGATTGGTCTGTGATTGCTTTATGCTGAATTAACGTTGAATTTGGCAGAAGGGATTGCCTGTGGTGACTTGGAGTATTGTGAGTGGGGGGCCTGGTTCATTGATCAGAACCCCTCTTTTCTTTGCAATTCTATATTTTTTTGTCCAGAAGCAGGGCTCAAATAGTGGTTTGTTTGTGTGGTGCCTCAGTCCCCCCCACCTTAGTTCTGCCTGGGTAATCTTGGGTGCCAACTGGGACTGAGCGGGAACTGTCTTACTTCTTCCCAGGGAGCTGGGATTTAGAGGAGGGTTCCTAATTTATCCCCGGGTCATTCCTTTTGGTGTGGCCTAGGGGTATTTGTAGGTGCAGGTCCTGGGGGGCATAATTGGACCTGATAAGGTGGATCGGGGTGGGGAGCGGAGCCCTCACTCTCCACTGGCTTAGTTTGTACCTGTTTTGGCTTTCCCGAAGACTTTTGGCTCACTTTGGAGACTTATTGTGACTGTGGATCCTGCATACTGAAAAGTACCTACTTGAAGTTGACAGAATTATTGCCGCTCTAGGTCGTTGACTAAATATTTGGTTTTACCTACGATGGATTATGTTGGATTATCTTGGTCCTCCTACCATTTGATGACTTTTTTCCCTGATCTTATTTGTTCTGGTTTCCTGGTTGTGAAAGAACCAGGGTGCCTATATTTTATTTTATTTTTTTATTTTTGTTTATCCTGTGAGAGGGGATTGTTTTATTATTTGTTTGTTATTTCCCCTCCTGGGCTGTGAGAGGGCTGTGGGAGAAGGAGAATTTTCTTTGTGTGTTCTTTCCTTCCCGTGAGAGGGGATCATTTGTATTATTTTATTGTTAATTTTTTGGGGGGTTAAAATCATCTTATAGTGGGGGGGGGTAGTTTATATGTTTTATCAGGGTGAGGACTGTTGTTTAAATTATTTTAGGAGCTTTAGGAACAAAAATTTATTTAGACTGTTTAAGACTTTTTCTGGGGAGTTTTGTCTGAAGGGAAATGGACAATTTGTTTTATTTTGTGTTAGAAATGGGAAGTGGGGCTGCCGTCTAAAATAAAAAAGTTTGCAGTACTGATAGTATTAATCAAATTGGTTGATTGATTAATATTTGTTTTTTTAATATTTAGCAGCATGTGCTGGGATCGGGTCTCCGTTGTCAAGTGCTATTCCCCCTCTAGGCTGAGGGACCTGCACCCTTCGATATTCCTCCATTGCAACCCGAGGTATATAGGCGTTGTCATGCCCTGGGGATCGCATGGCGGAGGGGGGTTCCTCTGCTGTGAGGGGGGAGTGGAGAGGGTGGATAAGGGTCGTGGGGTCTAGGAGACGCCCTGGGACGAAATGGGTCCAGGATAGGGGAGTGCGATACCTGGTTCCCATACCCAAGGGTTCCATTGAGAGTGGGCAAGTGGCCCGCTCCTCCAGGGCCTTTCATCCAACCCGGGCAGTGTTATGCAATGCCAGGTCTATAAAAAACAAGATAGCAATTATTGCTGATCTTGTTGCGTCATCTGACCTGACTTGCATTACCGAGACCTGGCTGGATGAAAATGCTGGTCCCATATTGGAATCAGCTGTTCCAGCCGGGTACTCGGTAATACATCACCCGAGGTTGGATCGAAGGGGGGGGGTCGCTATTTGTTTTAAATTGAAGTTGGGTCTTGTGGAGGTCCCAGTGGTGGCCCCTAGATCCTTCGAGTGTATCATGAGAGCAGGTGTGGGCAGCAGAATCTTACTCGTCTACCGTCCCCCCCGGTGATGAGAAAGTTTTTCTGCAGGAAGTTGCAGACTTCATTGTTGACCTGGTGTTGGAGCCCTCCAGGTGGTTGGTCCTGGGGGACTTCAATGCATGGGTCGACGATGAACTCTCGCATTTTGGTCAAAACTTCCTCCAGTTAATGATTTTGTTGGGCTTCACACAGGTTGTTACCGCTGCTACCCATATTCAGGATCACTCGCTGGATCTGGTGTTCACCCTGGGGATGGAGATCACGGAACTGGTGGTGGAACCAGTTGGGTGGTCTGACCATCACTCCACGAGATTCAATTTCGCGACCCCCCTTGTGAGACCTACCCCTTTGGAGATGGTCCAGTACCGCCCTTTGAGGGGAGTTACCCCTGAGGGTCTGATGGCGGTGCTGGACCTATCGAATTGGCCTATTGAGTGCATGGAACCAGATGCCTTAGTAGTGGACTATAATAATATGGTGCTGAGGGCACTGGATTCCATTGCGCCTGTCCGTGTTCGGCCCCTCCCCCTTCACCCTCAGTCCCCCTGGTTTGATGGGACATTGAGGGAGTTGAGGAGAAAGGGGCGAAGATTGGAGCGCTGTTGGCAGAAATCCGGCCTGGAAGGTGACAGACTTAGATTAATGGCCCATTATGCGGACTATCAATCAGAAATCTCCCGTAAGAAGGCAGAGTTGCTGTCCCGGGAGATAGCTGCTTCAAGAAATCGACCAGCTCAGCTCTTCTGGACTGTGGACAGACTGTGCAGTCCAGCCTGTCTGCGGGGTCAGAGAGCCTTTTCACAAATAAAGTGTGATGAGTTTGCGCGGTTCTTTGAGGATAATGTGTGCATCGATCAGGTCGGAGATCCAGCGGTATGCGTTCTAATGAGCGTGGCACTGATCAATGTAGGGTGGCAGGCCCTCGGTCTGTCTGGACAGATTTTGACCAGCCAGCGATCATGGATATCATGAAGATTGTCCAGGGCTTGTGACCGACTTGCTGTAGTTTGGATCCTGGTCCTAAGTGCCTCCTTGTGGGGTGCATGGATGTGATCAGACCAGTCCTTGCTGAGATAGTCTGGTGCTCTTTGGACCAAGGGGTGTTTCCGGAGTCTTTGAAAGAGGCTATCGTGACACCCCTGTTAAAGAAGCCTTCCCTTGACCCAGACCGTCTCGCTAACTACAGACCAATCTCTAACCTGCCCTTTTTGGGCAAGGTTATTGAGAAAGTAGTCGCGTTGCAGCTCGATGATTTTCTTACCACCCATGAGGTCTATGATCCTCTCCAGTCCAGTTTCAGGAAGAGGCATAGTACCGAGACGGCGTTGGTTCGGGTACTTAATGATCTCCTAATAGCGAGAGATCGGAGGAGCCATTCAATCTTGGTCCTCCTTGATCTCTCTGCAGCATTGGACACCGTGGACCATGGGATGTTGCTGGATTGCCTGCGGCTGTGCTGTGGACTGTCGGGGACAGTCCTTAGATGGTTCTACTCTTTCCTCACAGGCAGAAGTCAAAGGGTAGTCTCAGGAATTTTTTCCTCTGCTCCCTTTGCTCTGTCCTGTGGGGTGCCACAGGGTTCTGTGCTTTCCAACATGTTGTTCACGGTGTATATGCTGCCATTGGGAGACATTATAAGGCGTTATGGGCTGAGTTTTCACTGCTATGCAGATGACACTCAGCTCTATATATCCTTTGCACCTGAACAGAATGGCCTTTATCGGTCTTTAATAACTGCCTCGCTGAGATTAAGGACTGGATGAGTGCAAACTGGTTGAAATTAAATCCGGATAAGACAGAGGTGTTGGTTGTGGACCCGGGCCATCGTGTAGAGAAGTTGACTCCTGGGTCCCCCTCTGGCCTTGTGTTAGGACTAGGAGGTAACCAGTTGAGACCTTCCGAACAGTTGCGGAATCTGGGTGTAATTCTTGACAGTGAGTTAACATTGAAGGCACGGGTATCTACCACTGTCAAGTCTTCCTTTTACCATCTGAGGAATATCGTCTGGATAAAATACCTTGTTCCACATGATGACCTTCCTGTGTTGGTCCACGCCTTTGTTTCCTCGAGTCTTGATTACTGCAATGCCCTATATCTAGGGTTGCAGAGGGTGGATCTCCGTCGCCTGCAGCTGGTGCAGAACACTGCAGCCAGGTTGCTGACTGGGTTACCAAGAACTTGCCATATCACACCTGTGCTGCACGAACTGCACTGGCTGCCGGTGTGGTGGAGAATCTCCTTCAAGGTCACGTTGCTGACCTAGAAGACCCTACACGGTCAGGGACCAGGCTACTTGGAAGATCTCCTTCGACCTTACCACCCTCTCCGCCCACTCCGCTGATGAGGGATTGCTAGAGATTCCCAGGGTTCGCCTTCAGTCATGTGGGGCCAGAGCTTTTTCTTTCATGGACCCAACCCTGTGGAATTCTCTACCTCGTCAGATTAGAGAGTGCCTGTCCACGGAATCATTTAAGGTGTCCCTGAAGAGTTATTTATTCGAATTAGCTTTTGGATAGGTTTATTGCTGCTTTTTATTGTTTTTATGTAATTATTTATTATGTAAGATGTTGTTTTGTACTTACGCTTTGATATGCTGAAAAGCGATTATAAATAAAATTTGCTTGATTGATTGGTAGACAGTAGAGCGCCGTTAAGTGAGGATCGGTGTAGCGACATCTTCTGCAGCAGGGGCACAGCAAAAATCCGGGGAAGATTTTTCCTCCATGGCAGATGCGGTAAAAATTGCAATCGCTAACTCGAACGAGTTTTAAAACAATTTTCGGTAAAAATCGATGATTAGAATCCAGGGCCTATGAAATGCTTTGAGAGCACGAGGGAACGTGCATCTTCCAATGGAAAGGAATATCTGCCATCATGGGGTGGAGCCGAGGTATATACCACCCGGGTGGGTGGGAGGAGACAGCTTAAAGACTTCTGGCAAAATTTAAAGGGGAAAGGGACATGCCAAGAAGTGTGGATGAACAACATATCCACGCTCCTAGAACTGTTGCATCAGCCTATTATGTACTCATTTACCTTGAACCTGTTCTGAAATTCTATGTATGTATTCACCATCTGTTATGTATGTATCTAAGATCTCTCACTCTTTACATCCCTCTCCTCATTTCCCCGAGGACGTACCCAGGAGACGAGCATTAAGTTGCTCAGTGTATCTTTCCTGGCGAAACAATTCAATAAATAAAAAATAAATAAATTGTTACTCTAACCTCTAGGCTAAAGTGCTAGCCCAGAAGTAATGAGCAATAGTGTACAAGACTCTTACATAATGTAATAGTCAGACGAGCTCAAGGTTAAATACACCTACACAACACTGTCATAAAAGTAAGACCTCGCGTTTTTTGAAGGGAAATAGGGAAGGAAAATGCAGTGTAAATAAGAAATTAGAAAGGGGTGCTCCACAGTCAGGCCACATTGCCTGGCTGCCCCTCTCCATGCATGCGGAGCTTTGCGCAGGCACAGGGGGTGGAGCAGGGCTCCTGGAAGCCCAGGTCACAGCCTAGTGAGCCCTAGCTCCCCACGAGCAGAGAACTGCAGGAATACGGTAGTTTACCTTGACTGCTGTATCATTTCAAAATTTTTATTACTGTTAAAAAAGTAATGAAGTGGCTACATGGTGCCATGCAGTGAGTGTTGGCTCTGGTATGCTGACAACCCAGGGTCACACTCAAGCCCGGGCATCAGGAGCAGAGGTTGGAAAGGAGGGTTCAAGAGCGTCTTTTGACGTTTCCTCCCAAGAGGTGGGTACTCAATACACGCTTGTAGTGGCTTCTGTGGTGGTAGTGCTATTTACCCCATTTACATGCAGGGTTAGAATCAATTACAGAGTAATCAGTACTCAACTTGCATGTAAACGGTGCTACTGATGAGATGCTGCCAAGGGGCTCCAAGGCTGGTGTTTGGGGAGGGCATTGGTGAGGGCTCATAGACCACCATTCAGCATACCGGTAAGGCATTTCTGCCATTTTCTTCTCGCCTTTCCAAAGCATGTGCACTTTGCAGCTGGCCTGGGGAGGGTGCCTGACAGCGCATGGTTACCCACACCATCAGTTACTAGGTTTACATTACCCAGTTTACATGCAGGGTTAGAATCAATTACAGAGTACTTAGTTACTTTGTAATTGATTGTAACTTTGCATATAAATGGTGTTTTCAATGCAACTGAGCTTGACCTCAGGATTGGTCTGAGTGCACCAAACAAATGCATCGATTACCTTGACATCGGTTCTGAAAATACATGTATCAGAGTTGGAACTGATCCAGCGCGCACAGTCAGTAAACTTGTACCCGTTTTACATGCAGGATAAAACTGATTACATAGTAATCAATTACCTTGTAATCAAATATTACCCTGCCTGTAAAACCATTCTCTTCTGGGTGCATCGATTGCTGCCCTTCATGTAAATGCAAACGGAGTTGGTGATCCATTATCCGGAATCGAACACAAGGAAATCGATCAGCAACTCATGTAAACCTACTGTAGTATATGAGTTGCTAATTGATTACCTTGTCTTCGATTCCAAGTAATCAATCACCAACTCTGCTTCTTTTACATGAAGGGCAGCAATCGATGCACCCAGAAGAGAACAGATTTATAGGCATGGTAGTCGATTTTACCCTGCATGTAAACCAGTTAAGTGTGATATATCATTCCAGTTGCAGAGGCCCCTAGCAGGGACAAGCTGGCTAACGAGGATATGGGGAAGTCAAGGTGTATGCTTCCTCAATGATGACCGAAGAGGACCCCAGCAATGACAAATTTGCCTCAAGCGACAAATGCTAAGTAGCTGGCAGGGGAGGGAGAGAACATGGGGAGCTGCTACATTAGAAGTGATGTTAGGACCTCAATGCTTTACATCTCAGGGGAAGGGGTCAGTAGGCAAGGCAGAGACCCAGAATGGAAGCACTCCAAGTGACTGGTATCAGGACAGGAGTCTGAGTAGGTACACACAAGAGAGAGTCGAAAGAGGTCTCAGGCAAGGTGAGCAGCATTAAAATGACAGCAATATAAATATATACTGTTAAACCAATGGAGAAAGTCACAAAAAGCCAAGCAGTTCGGAGTTCAAGAGAGCAGTCTAACCTAGGCATTCACAATCTAACCTGGGTTCTTGCAACTAAACTGGGATGCCAGAACCAAACCTGGGCTCTCTTTGAACCTGTGATCTCCTGGTTCCAAACCCATGATCTTCAGTCCTCCCCAAGTAGCTGGTAGTGAGGCGGAGTCAGGTGGGAAGCAGTGGAATGGTGAACCTAAGGAGTGGAGTATAAAGAAACCCAGCACACACACACACAAAAAAATAAATAGATACACTGTGCCATGATGCCTTCTACTTGTCCATGCAGTACTGGAGGACTGGCGCAATTGCCTGGGGAGGGGGTGTTTGAGGCTACAAACACTTCAGAACAGCTTAGCTGTTGTGGAAGATTTATGTCAGGGATCACCCTGGTGTAGTCTCTACACCTTACTGGAAGCCAGAAGCAAGCTGCAGATGGCCGTGTAGTGGGCCACACCCCCCTGCGAGCACTTCATCCTGACTGCCCCATACAGCTCTGTGGGCAGGGTGGGATCAGGTCAGGTGGCACTTGCACTAATGCACCAGTGCTTTGTAGCTAGTGCCGGGTGCTCTGCTTGTATAGTGTGGACGATCCGGGGCCTAGTGGCCTCTAAGGATTGGGGGTGAAACAAGCTATGGTGGTTCTCAGTTCACTTCCTTGTGGGTAGGTAACACCCTGACAACTGGCACCCTCGCTGACAGTCTGATATGGGAGGCCAAGGACTGCATGAGAATGAAGTCTGAGCTACTCCTTTCGCCCCACATGGGGCTGGTCCCTCCATGACAGGGTTGAGGCACACCGGAGTAGTGGGGAGGGAGGGGGGGGAGCTTGCACTGTGGCCACAGCACTGTACATGTCATGCAGGTGAGGAGTTTAGCATCCAGTGCCATCTGTCTGGATATGCTGCAAAACAAAAAGAAAAACAGCTTGCACATGTGCACAGAGTCTTGCCGGAGCACCCCAGAAAGTAACACACTCTGAGGATATTTTGTTTGTTTCTACATAGTTAGGATAGGGTGAGGCACCTTTACTTTGTGTGGAAGAAATATCAAAGATTACGCAACTACTCGGAGACTTGTACATGGGAAATGATTTCTATGATTCAGCGCAGTTTGCCAGCAGACTGTAAACACCCACAGCTGGCCTGTTCGATCAGACACTCTACGTTTTATAGCCTACAAGAACAACATCTGAATGGTGGACTAAAACAAGCCCCCAACATCCACAAAGATATGGCATAAGCTGATATTCCTCATGGGGGATGGGGATCCCCCCTTTTTTTATATATATAAATAATTTTTTCGATTTTAACAAACTATAAACAGGCACATACTGTGGGTGTCTTTTCCAGTACAGATCAGCCTGAACAGTGGGAAGACAGAGTAACCTGAAAATGAGAGCCCATGTTACCTGAACAGAAATGCCATCAGTCCCCTTTCCCTGTAGTATAATCTCATGTCCCCAAATGTTTCCCTCCTGAGATTTTTTTTCCTTTTAGAGAAAATTACCGACTCAGCTTTTCACTGTTGCTCCAAGGCTTGCTGGCATTATTTGGCGAGGCGCAGGACTAATTTTGTTTATGTTACAACTAGCAATCAGTGCAGATGGAGACCAAATGGCAGAAGAGTGGCACAAAAGACAGCTTTTGTGCACATATCCTCAATAATAAAGAATAGGGAGATGGTAAATATAAAGTATAAGGTCAGATATTTACAGAACTGATAGCTCGTTTTCAGCTGAATACTGCTGTGGGTTACATGGACCTGTTTTATTGATGAGAGGGATGTTGGTCATGGCAGCAGGAAAAATTCCCCATCTTTTATGATAAGTACTGTGTGATCTTTTACTTTCACCAGAACAACCACCAGAGACGGGCACAAAAAGTCCTCGGCTTAATGTCTCATTGGAAGGATGGCACCTTATTAGTGCAGAATGCCACTCGTTCTGCACTATAGTGTTAGCACTGGCTACTGTATTTGTCAACGTTCCTGGCAGGGGTCTAGAACTCACAACCTTCCCATCTTCTGATCTCAGAGATGAGTGTGCAACTTAACTGAGCCATTGACACTTCTTTAAAAGAAAATCCAGTGTCTCTGGGAATATACGGACACAAAATGTTGCCTGTGAGGCTATAACATGAACCCCAAGTATCTGAAATCAGTAAAATCGTCCCACCGTCTGTCTCACATCTAAGTGGAAATGGCTACAATTGTCCAGCCTACAGGAACAGATCGCGTACTCTACATTCCTCACCAGTCCTTTGTTAATACAGTCGAGACTGAAGTCTAAAGATCGATCTGCCATATGCCCACTGGTTACATAAACACTATACACTATTTCCCATTTTATGGTGCCTACAGGTGTCATTATAAGCAGTGCTCCAAGCCCTCCTACCCTGTGAAGGAGAGAATGCTGTTGAGTTCTGACAGTCCCCTTGCTGCCCTCCACTCGTGCTGTCCTGAGCTTGAGGCGGAAGCTGTGGCTGCTATTCCAGCATGCCAAGGGACCCTATGATATGAGGCGTTGCAGCAGTACAAGAGGGTGCTTAAAATGCAGAGTGGAAAATATGAGGTCGATATACTATTAACAATCTTTTTTTACATAAATTTTCCTCTGCCGCTGCCACTTGCCTGGTCTTCAAGCCTGCAGGCGTACCCTCCCCCCATTAGTAGCACACTCACCCCATCATCCACTAGCCCACCCCTCACACCAGAGGGATCCATGTGCATGGCTCAAGTGTACCACTGGCCATCATATGGCAATGTTGTTGTATTTTTAATCCCTGGTTTTCTTCCTAGTTCCACCCCATGCACTGAAGAGGACCAGCCAATCTAATACATGCAGAGGTGGTGATAGATGTCCCAGTGGACTCCTGGAAGATAAACTCCCAGGCCCGCCATAGGAGTTGTTGTGGTGCGAAAAGGTGCCCATCACTTCACTGGGCTGGGATGAGCTGTTGTTGGAGTATTATGCCCCAGCTCTTGCCGCCCAACTAAATGCCCTGAATCTGCCCCATACCCAGGTCAACAGCATGGCAGAACACTGGGCAAACAGGCAACCCTACAATTAAGGGCCTTAATGACTACATTTTCTACTTCCCGATTGGCTGGTATTGTGAGCAAATGAAAATAAACATGATGTGGCAATATCTGTTTCAACGGCAAGTGGTCTTTTAAAACAGCTCAAAATAGAAGTACCACCGTGGAAAACCACAGGAGTGGATGAGGACCCTAAAAACAGGATGATCTGGTCCAAAACCAGATGGGAGAAATGCTAAGCAACAGGCATTAGATAGAGTCAGTGCCCCAGTAGATGCTCTCCATCACTGGATGGGAAGGCTGGATGCTTTTCTACTTTATTGCCTCCCAGTGGCCAGGAGGAGCCTCAGTTAGGAGTGCAAGGAATAGGGGAAGGGAGCTGCCACATTAGAAGTGACGTTAGTAACTCAGCGCTTGACATCTCAGGGGAGGGACCAGTAGGCAAGTCAGAGAGTCAGAATGGGAGAGCTCCAAGTGACTGGTATCAGGGCAGGAGTCAGTGCACCCAAGGGAAAGATGACAGAGGTTTCAGGTAGGGGGAGATGCATTATTTATTTTATTTAAACGTTTGATAACCGGGAAAAGCACACTGAGCCAAGGTTCATTTCCAGGTGCGACCTAGGGGTGAGGGTGAGGGAGTTACAACAGTATACATACATAGAACAGATACATGAGAATATAACATACAATCACATAAATCCGTCCATCTGAAATGCTGGGTTTGGTCATTTGTCCATTCTCATTCTGTATGCCACACAATAAACATTTTGCAAATCTATTGCTGTTTCTTAACTCTTTATTACACACCCCATTTCTCTAGTTTGGAGATAATGGCTTAGCTCTTGCAGCCTAATCTGCACTCTCACAACCTAATCTAGGCTCCCACAATCAAACCTGGTGACTCACAACCCAACCTGGGCTCTCGCAACCTAACCTGGGCACTCACAATCAAGTCTGGGCTCACACAACCCAACCTAGGCTCTCGCAACCTAACCTGAGCATTCACAACCTAATATAGGCTTCTTCAACCTAAACTGGGCACTCACAACATATCTTGGGCTCTCACAATCAAACCCAAAACTCACAACCTAACCTGGACTCTCACAATCAAACCTGGGGAGAGGAAATAAGAGAAAAGTTTCCAGTGCAGTTGTTCATACTCATAACTGTATGTGAGATGTGCATATTACAATCAGAACTCTTCTCCCCCTTCCCCACCAAATTATCTCATTAACCCCACCACAACAGACATGCCTTTCAACTGTTCCCGATTTTCAGGGACGTCCCTGATTTTGCATTACAAATGTAATGTGTCCCTCCACTGAAGAATAGCGGTTTCAATAATAACATCATACAAGACAACAGTTTTACATAGATACATAGACAGTGTCGGCAGACCCACCCAGTCTGCCCATTTGAGCTTGTAAGTTCAGTTTATGTTTTCCTAGAAGTCCTTCATCAGAAAATGCTTTTATAGGTAAACTACTTTTTGTAACAGCTGCATGAACTGATATTATTCTTTTAAGATGTTTCCTAATTTTAGTCATGTGTCCCCAAATTTGTTCTTGATTTTGAGGAAGGGGTTGAGAAGTGTGCTACAGATCTCCATTTCAGGTACAGACGAGAGAGGAAAGAATACTGCCATTTTAAACCATAGCAAGAAAACAACATACCACTGTTGGCAGCCCAAACAAAATTCCACCTTATTACAATAATAGAAAGTGAGAGAGAGAGAGATATGGAGGAAGAAGAGTGCAAGACTCTTTAACTGCAACTGTAAAATCCACAGATCACTGGGTAAGCAAATTTCCCCACCCACCCCTGAACTTGGCAGTTCACACATGCTCACTTTGGGCTGAACCTGTGGCAGAGCTGCTTCCAAAGGAAATCCCAGCACAAGCCTTTACAAAGCCTCCTTTTAAAGGGGCGGTACTCCATTACCCTATGGTTGCCACATCCCTTTCCCTGGAACTACTGGTGTGTGAGTGACAGGCTGCTACAATGCCCAAATCAATTTCTATTGGTCCCTGATCTTAACACAATGGTTCAGGCAAGCACCCTCTCTTTGACTGGTTTTCTTTAATCAGTGTTTTTTTTTACTTTCTATTTTGTTCCCCTAAGTCTCTGGCTCTGCCCTTCTAGACACTACCAACCATGCAGCTGTTGCTGATACTGGTGGCTATCCACTGGGTTCCTTGGCCTGCACCTGCCACATGGGCAGAATTCGACCTTAACATTGTTTTACTAGCCCCAAACCTAGTGCAAATTGGCCAGGCTAGTGCAGCTAACCTCTACTTGTCCACCTTAACTAGTGCAGGTTTTCCATGGCTGTTAATGAAGTTAAAAATGTCCCTGCTTCAGCAGGCTCTAGTCATCATGCTAATCTATCTGGTGGGATTAACACCTCATTAAGAGCTGCAGGTATCTGGCAGTTCAAGAAGAGGATCTCACAAAAGGCTCAATGTGTGAGTGCTTATCACTCCACTGTCAGAATTTTCAGCTCCTGTCCTGGGTGTGATCAAGAGTAGAAGCTGTTAAGTCACTAGCTTTCAGTTATCTGAATGTATCTATCTGACAATTTGTCCCAAATTAGTAAGACCAGTGCTCCTCATTTCCCTACATTTTGAGTAGCTGTATCCTACATTTCAGTGAGAAAATGCTTTTGATGGGGGGAGAGAAGAGGTTCTGTAAAGGAGTGGCCAAAGGTCAGGAATAGCAGACACATTTAATCAGTGTTTTTTTTTTTTAACTTTTGTTATGTTTGAGAGTATCTTCAAATTGATGTTTAGTGCTGACTGTGTCTTACATTTATTTTGCCAAGGACCCTTTGTAAAAGAGTCATCCTGGATCAAATATATTAATCTGCTACTGAAATAAATATTTCAGTGACAAAATGCTAAGAGATATACAGGGTCTGCTCTGCAGGTGGTGGGTTTTATCCCAGCCTTAATATAGCTGCTCCCTCTCCTCTCCAAATCTCTCAACTCTGTACCTTCCATGGACAACCCTGCAGCCCATACTCTGAAATAACTATCCATAGACCCATTGCTGCCCTTACTGGCAAATGTAGGGGTCCCCGCTCTTTAAAATGGACCATGCCGGCCAACACCATCCATACAGTCCCACCCACATACTACTCAGCATCAGCATGTCCCTTCATCCTAAAAACAAAGCTTTGAGGCATGTATGGTACAACATGCCTCAATAAAACATATAATTTGAAAAGTTAAATAAGTTTTCTGGGGTGCATAGGTCATCCTATATAGAAACAGGGTAGATAGTATCATGCCTGTGTACTGCTTACCCTGGCCTGATGAAAGGAGAATGTTTAAGAAATGTTACTGTTGGGGCATAGCATGTTAAAATCAATATTTTAAATATAAATGTCAGCGTTTTCTGTTTCCCAGTCCTTAAGCTTGTGGCCCTCCCCAAGGAAGTCCTGGAGCAACTCCTGGCTTACTCACTTGACACCGTATGAAAACTGCCAAGTGCTGGTCTCCAGTTGATCACAGGATGGGATCTGAGGTGTCTTTCTCTCCCAGAGACTCTATTTATTACAGTGTGCGTGGTGGTGAGAGTTTGGTGAGGTGCATTATGACGCCAGCTATTGTGTGTGCAGAGCAAGACCTACTTGACTGAACATTTGCTGCTGTAATATACTCGGGTTCAGGGGTGCAGAAAGAGAGAGGAGGGCCAGGTACAAAACAATCGGGGGGGGGGGCATACTGTATGTGATGGCTCTGCAGTCTTTTTTTCAGCTGGGCCAGAAGCAATATAAGAGCAGGATACATGTGCAATAATTGGGAGTATTTTCTTGGCTTGCATTTTTTCCTGTATAAATGATCAAAATTTATAATTACAATTGTGGGCTAGTGCAACCATCTGCGGGCTAGTGCAATGTTGACCCCTGCACCTGGGGTACGCGCAAGTGCCAGAACGATGTTGGGAGTGGCTACTACAGCCATAGCTCTGCCTCTTTGATAAGTGGCAAGGCCTGGCCTGATCAGTTTTTGCTATCATTTTATTTATCACTAGGGAGGACTGTGCCTTTAAAATGCAGCATGTGCAGCAAGCAGTGTTATTTTCCAATTGTTCCCTTTGTGGCTTGCAGGGTGTCAGAAGAATTCTGGAAAGGCCTTAATGTGTTGTGTGGGGGGCAGGTTAGAGTCAAGTCCTACTTAGTTATTGCACAGTGGTCAAACTTAAAATGAAAATGAAGGCCAGGCCGTTGGGGGAGGGCATCAAGAAATCAGGCACAGTTGGTACTGTTAGTTATTGTTGCTGGGGTCTTACTCTACATATACATATTCGATTGAGAACAAATTTAAATAAAGGTATGGGTAAACTCACTAGACTGGGAAGGGGCAGAATTGACTGCTTATATGCTTGGCCCTACCACATTTTCAGATGCTTCCACCACTTATGAGGGTGGGGTCAAAGGGTAGATGGCTTCCCCTTTGAACATTCCAGCCTTTGCGAGAGGACAGGAATCTGTGCGGGCTCCAGATGTACTGCGCTTTCATCCTGCTGAGTCAGGGTTTTTCCTCTGTTGCAGACCGTCCCATAGAACATAGGCCCATAAAAGGTCCACAGTTGGCATATGTACACAGCGGCGGGGCCATCACCAAGCCCAACTGGCACTCCTCTCCCTTTATGCCTCACTACAGTACCACCTATGGTCAATCAGATGGCAGTATCTCAGTGAAGGCAGCAACCCTTCTCTGGCAAAGGCCTTCTAGGATGCTCCACCCCCTCAGCCCACCCACCAGCCCAGGCTAGTTCCCGAACCAGGTCACAAACAGCAACACTGACCCTGCATCAACAGGCCAGCTTAATCTGTACTTTATATCTCCCTCCCTCAGCACTGCCCAATCTGTACAGGTGGCCAACTAGCACCATCACACCAGCATAGCACCCTCCAACTGCTTGGGTTCACCCCCCCCCCCGAGTAAAGGGTGACAGGAGGCTGCACAGGGCCAGAATGTGCTGAAAATCATCCTGTCAGCCGAGTGGTATTTGAACCCACTGTTTCTCCCTCCCAACCCTCACGATGTCAGCAGCGAAGGTTCTACATATGATGGCACCCAGAGTCAGTTAGCATCCTCCATCAATAGCTCCTCCTGCCATACACTTCCCTTGGTGATACCTCAGGTGGCAGTGTTGAGGTGAAGACCAGTGGCAGCCATCTCCTTAGAAGAGCATCCTATGGGACACTCGATCCTCCCTGCCTTGGGCTCTTTCCCAAATCCTGGTTGCCACTGTCACAAACAGTGGGGCTGCTGTTGCGCCATTGACCACAGCTTTATCACTCCTCATTTGTCTCCTGTTGCTCTCCATCCGCAGTTCCGACGTTCAGGGTAACCGCTGTCACACTTTTCCTCACAGCAGGAGGGCAGGTGGCTACTTTCACTGCAAATGCATCTCCTCTGTCAACTGGCAGGGTTGTCTGAGAGCCTGCTGCACACTCCCTCTTTGGCAGCCTCACAACTCACCACTGGGACAGCCCCAGCACTGGAATCTTGAGCTTGAATCTCAGATTTCCAGGGGCAAACCATATTCTGGACCAGCCTAGACTGCAGTATTGTTTTTAAATTTTTTTCCCCCTTGTCTTTTTTGGTCCCAGAGACCCAGCTCACCGTCTGCTCGCAGTGCACCTTCTCCCACCCAAACACCTCCTCCTTCATCCTCCACTCCCAAATGTCTGTAAAGCTTCATCACCATAGCAGGTTTCAACCTAATGCCAGGATTCTACACTGGGAATGGGTTAGTCTCCAGGGATGCTACTGAGTGTGTGGGTAGAAAGACTAGGTGTCATCTATGCCAGCTCTGCATATTTTTTATCAATACTGACCCCCCAACTCCCTCTGATCGACACCATCTCAACTCATGTTGGTCTTCGGGGGGTGGGCTGATGTCACGTGGTCACCCACCCACAAAGTAAAGCATTTGATTTGGTACATGATGAAACACTTCTGTTAAGACTACAAATGATGGGGATAAATAATAATTCCTTGCAGTGGTTTAGATCTTACTTAACGAATCGTAAACAGAGGGTGGTTTGTGGTGTGGCTGTCTCAGATCTCCTGGATTTATATCGAGGTGTACCTCAGGGCTCAATTTTGGGCCCTGTGTTATTTAACATTTATATTAATAATCTTTCTGATCATGTGGTTAATACTCATGTGAGACTCTATGCAGATGATATAGTTTTGGTAGCATCTGCTACTGATCCGGGAGATCTGAGACAGCAACTTCAGACAGACTTTACTAATGTTGAGTCTTGGATTAGAGATTCTGGACTTTTAATAAGCTCTGGAAAAACTCAGAGTATGACTTTTCTGTGGGATCTAGAACTAAGAATTCTACTGATTTAAAGATTAGTTTTTGGATGGTACATGTGTTCAAGAGGTTAATACCTATAAATATTTAGGAGTTATGGTGGATTATCGCTTTTTCTTTTCTGACCACATAACATCACAAATTAAAAAAGTAAATCAAAGATTGGGAGTATTAAGAAGGGTATCAGGATGTCTGAATAAGGCTATAAAGTCTAAATTGATAAAACAACTGTTGTTACCTGTATTAGAATATGGTCTTCCATTATATAAACATTCTTATAAAAATCTTTATTAAAGTTGGATCAGATCTACTATAGATTGGGGAATTATATACTGAATAACAAATCTAAGGTTCATCATTGTATATCTTTCAAGAACTTGGATGGCTATATCCATCAGCTCGAAGAGAATTTGTGTGGCTCATGATATGTCATGGTTTGATGCATTCAAATATGCATTCTTTAAGGTATTTGATTTGTTTGAATTCAGACACTAAATACTTAGATATGTTTAGGAGATCAACAAGAAAATTGCCTACAATTCAAAATTTAAATCGCAGGGGGATATGGTTTTACAGAATAGTGTAGCTAGGTCATGGAATGGTTTGTCTTGTGAAATTATTGAAATTTCTGACTTGTATACTTTTAAGCATGAATTGTTTAATTATTTAAATGTTAGTTGTAATTGTTATTAATTTTTGTTATTGTATTGTGTGTTTTTGTTATGTTTGATGTTTTTGTATGACAACACAGGTATTTGTTGAAAATGGGGATTAATTTCCCAACAGATAAACCTGTATAAAAATAAATTTTAAACAAACAAACCCACAAAGGCCATGCAGTTCCACCTATTTCCAAAAGAGGAACTTGTACAGGCACCACCCCGCCACTCTTCTCCCCATCTGAGAGCTCCAGTCGGGGCCGGGGTCAGTCTTGAGACACGAAGCCTTGTCTCCAACATGGTAGAACAGCTCTTTACCATTGGCACCACTGAGGCGACTGTCCCCAACTGTATGCTACTTTAAACTCCTGACTACATCCCAGAGGGACAGTGTTTCTACTGGGAATCCCAGAGCAGATTACTGGCTCAACAGGGTCAAGCTCAGTACCTCTCAGGAAGAAAGGGACCTAGGGGTCATCATATGTGACACCCTGAAACAGTCAAGCTAATGCAACAAGGCTTACGGCAAGGCAAATAGAATGCTAGGGAGTAGGGAGAGGTTTCGACAGCAGGAGCAGGGAGGTGATCCTCCCACTGTACAGACCTCTGGTAAGACCCCCAACCTGGAGTACTGCATCCAGTTTAGGAATCCACACCTAAAAAAATAGGGATAGGCTGGAGACCATATAGAGAAGAGTGACCAAGATGATACAGGACCTCCATGATCTCCCATATGAGGAATGCCTAAAATAACTACTCTTATTCTCACTGGAAACAAGGTTCGGGGGGGGGGATGTGATTGAGACTTTCAAGTTCTTGAAAGGCATAAATAAGCTACCATACACAGAACTATTTCAGAGGGCCTCCAGCTCTACCACCAGGGGGCACGAATGGAAACTACACGGAGGAAGCTTCAGAAAAGATCTAAGGAAGCATTTCTTCATGGAAAGGGTGGTGGAACCCTGGAACGGCCTGCCGGCAGAAGTGGTGACTGCAAAGACCGTGTCAGCTTTCAAAAAGGGGTGCAACAGAGCAAGGGCTCAAGGGGGAGCTGTAGGATCTGGGAAGAGCAGAACTCATAAGGGGGGGTTAGGCCCCTGGACCTAAAAGAGGTCTTTAGAACTCTTGGGCAGACTAGATGGACCAACGGTCTCCTGTCGTTACTTTTATATGTTTCTATGGGCTAACCCGCCAGCACAGTGGTAAGACTATCTCTTTAGATGTCGACAACCAGAGTTTGGGAACAAGCTCTGAATGTCAGAGGCTTAGTCAGGGGAGAAGGATTGAGTGTCCAAAGCGTAGTTCTCTGGGAGGGGTGGCATGGTGCTCAGAGGTAGACTGTCCCAAGCAAAAGTTGGGGACAGTACACCAGGATGTGGAGGAGTGGTAGTTTAGTTTAGTTAGTTTTGTTGACCGGTAAGTGCACTAGACAAATTCTGCCCATTTTCAGGCATGACCCAGGGGAGAGGGATACAGATTAATGCCGACCGACTGAACCAGATTAAGCTGTTGGTGGTATTTTAGTGAATGGTAGGCGTCCGTTGTGCCACGCATGGGAGTGTACATGGCACCTCCATTGATGCCACTGCACAAACACGCCTCTGTGTCATGGGGGGAGGGGCCAAAAAGCAGGAAAAAGACGTCCTGTATGGCAGGATGATCACTGCCCCTCGCAGGCTCACCCCTGCCAACTTGGGCATGGTCCTTCTGGAACCTGGACCCGTCTGATTGACAGTGCTCCCTGATGCAGGGGGCAAGCTACAGGAAACTGGGATCTGGTAAGTCCTGGGGGAAGTCAGGGTGATATGGCTGGGAGTTGGCGAGATGGGGCCATACCAGTGGGGAGATACAAGACAAACTAAAAAAAAATAATAATAAAATAGCGTTTGATACAAAATTATTAGGAATGTAATATGAACCTGACAGAATATAGTGTTAGTAGTCTGAAGGACACACTGCACCCTCATCATTCAGTAGGACCCCAAAGCCTAGGCGTGGGACTTTAACCCACACTCTTCAGAACTAAAGGTAGGGGTGCCAGCATGGATCCAAGCAGGCACATTTCTCGACTTTCTTGACAATTCACTGCTCATTCATCCTCCGCTCACATGCCCCACCCATGTCAGGATTCTCCCTGGCAAAGGTAATCTCTTTCATGTCCCACCCTCTGCTTGCTTGTACTCCTTTGAAGTGTGCTTGGTTACCAGGGATCTTCCTTATGTACCTGCTGTCAAAAACTGAGTGCTGTGTCATTCTGTGTGCAGGCTGCAAATGAAACTAACAGATTAAGTGAAATACAGATCATGATAGAAAATAAATATGGAATAGATATTTCTACTGATAGTGCGTTTTAAGGAATTACCTAGAAAACAATGCAAGTAAGCAAAAATCCAGTACTGAGGAGTCTTGGGAGTGCTGAGGATGTCGCATTCATGGATTCTAGGATTCGGGGGTTACTCGCCCAACTGCAAATGCAGCTCCTTGGGCAAGTGCTGCAGTCATCCATTCCCTTGGTCAGAAATGTGTCCAGGCATACCTTGAAGGCATGTACTAGCTTCATGTCCATTGTCTCTACAGGTAGGCTGGTCCATACATGCACCACCCACCTGGCAGAAAAAGTGCCTCCTGACGTTACCCCTGAATTTATCACATTTGAGATTTAAGGTCTGGCCCCTTGTTTTGCTGAGGTGCACCAGATTCAGCATGTCGCTGTTCGCAGTCTTGATGCCACTGAATATGGGGAATACTGAGATTATGTCCTCTCAGCCTCCTTCTCTAGGAGGAAACAGGTTAAGGGCATTCAGTTGCTAAAGTATTTTAGCTCAGTATAACTGGAATCCCTCAATCTACTGTAACTTTCAGGGAGAGAATATAATACTGATGTAAATCACAACTCAACAAACAATATGCTGGCTATGTGTGCTGTTGCATCTGTAAACAATGCTGTATAGGGTTACCACCTTTTAGAAGCCCAAAGTGGGACATTTGTTATTGAAACTGATTTTTCAGAGGACAATGTAACCACGACTCAATGCAACAGACTTGTTTTCTAAATAATCAGAATTAAGACTAAGAGTTGTAATTTTTCAGTTGTTTCTAGTGTATGTTATTATATTACAGTATTTTAGTTAAGGTATTATAGTTGTTTGTAGCATTTAGAGAAAGTCCCCGAAACATTTTTTCTACTGTAATGTCAGGACATGTAGTATTTTTCATGTTTTTTTTCAGGACACAGCTGCCCAAATCAGGACTGTCCTGAGGAAAGTGGGACAGGTGGTAACCCTAATGCTGTACCGAGTACTGGATAACTTTCATAGTTAAATCCAACATAGAAGGGACTTTAGGCAGGTGTACTGCCTCTTTAAATCATGGAGTTTTGAACAGCTGAAGCCATAATTTCCAATGTTTTGTCATCTAAATACTGGGGTCTGTCCTTTAAATGGGGGGGTGAGGGAGCAAATGTGATCAAAGCTGATAAAATGAGAAGCAGTACCATGCACAAGATCAGCATTAGGGCACATACACATTAAACAGAGGCCTCAGTATGAGGGGGCTGGCCCTTCAGCGCAGTGGCAGCATTACCGCTTGTGGCGCTGGTGATCTAAATTCAGGAAAGAGCCTGGGTCATTGGGAGCCAGCCAGAGGGAGGAGGATCAAAAGCTCTCCTCCTGCGTGTGTGTGTGTGTGTGTGTGGTGTGGAAGGATATCCAGTCCCAGTGTTATACTGCCACCTGGGTGACTACAGGTAGTAGTGTGCCTGGGGTGACACAGCAGTGGGGACCATGTTTGTGTGCACAGGTTTGTGATGCCACCCATCGGCGTCCCATCTAACTAGAAGTAAAAACCCTGGGCAGCACAACATGATGGATCCGACCCTTGCATGCTCCAAACCAGTGGCAGGATGCTCTACTGGATGACAATGGATCCATTCTGCCAGACGGTTTGGCTTGGGTGCAGATTCTGGGGATGGCAAAGATGGCGGACAAGATGATGATGTCATCAGATGAGATTTCAGCATCATAATGAATTCTTGCCTGATGACATCTGTGATCTCTATTAGCAATAGTTCTAGTAGTAGCAGTAAAGTACTGGTAGCAGAAGTGGGAAGGGGGCTGTGCCCCTCCCCAAATGAAACAAGCCGTTATATGCGTGGGGGAAGGACACAATCCCCCCCCCAATCATCTCCACCCTCATCAGCACTGGAGACTGGTACAGTGTTGACTGTTTCCTGGGAACAGCTGGCTCTCGGGGTGAAATTTCGCCCACCAGTGTTGCCATCCCTCAGAATCCAAACCCGCTCCACCGGTTTGAGGGGACCCACCATGGGGGGGCAAGTCATGGAGGAACATGGCTGGGATTACAGGTAAGCCCCTGAAGAGCTAAGTGACAGGGCTGAGGGGTCAGGCTGGAGCCAGAGCCTGCACCAGAAAGAAACAGCATTAACAACAACAACAACAAAAAATACAAAGAGCACTGTGGCTGGATAATTCAAGAAGCAGAGGTAAGCTGTACAACCAAGTTCAGCCTCAGTAATGGAAAAGAAAGATATGGAAATCAGCTCAGAACATCACGGAACTCAGCAATTTCAAGCCCATCAGATTTGCTGAGTGGCATATTGTTCCTTCCATCTGTACATGCTAATGGTGTTGTTTGGATTTATAAATGTAGACACTTTATTTATTGAAATGTTTCACCAGGAAGGCACACTGAGCAACAAGTCATTCATCTCCCGGTGCGACCTGGGAGGAAGGGGTACACTGCTTTTTCTTTGTACATTGCTATATGAATTTGTTTTATGTTCTGCCTCCAGCCCTGGTTGTGACTGAAAAGGTGCCTTGGCCCAGTGCACAAACGAAAAAGACAAAGTGCTGGGAAGGTGACTCACAATCAGGGTCAGTGACCGACTAGTCAGCTGTTTGCTAGGACTCCACCACACTGGAAGGAGCAGCCTACAAGGTACAGAGTGGTTTGTGAGTACAGTACTTGCAAACACAGGCCAAGTGCACATGCTAATAAGGGCCGTAGTCGTGAATACAAGTCCTAATTGCATATTGGAGGCTCAAGGACACACCCCAAATGCCTCTTTATGCTCTAAAAGATAAGCAGTGCTGAAAGCACGATTTAACCACTGGCAAATGGCTGCAGGACCACAGTAGGCATGGATAGTCAACGACCACTAAAAGGACTAAGGAATTGTATATCCCTGCATGCTCAGGCAGGAAAGTAAGCAGTCTGTGAGGAAGCATGTGCATATTTAAAAGATAAATATTTCAATTTTATGTTTACGTTAGGTTTTCTTTTACAACCTATTGACACAGGATTTTTTAATTTAACTAGGTACGGCCCACTAGGCACAGGTGCCTGTTTTCATGGGCAACCTGGGATCACTGGGCGGTTAAGTGACTTGCTCAGAGTCGCACAGTATGCAAGTGGAGGTTGTGAGAATCAAACTCAGGTCTGGTCTGGTCTGCTGGATGTACCAAGCTTGTTCACGCCTTGTTCCTCTAACCTCTAGGCTATACTGCCAGCCCAGCTGACATGCAGCAGCTCATTTTCAACTGGGTCCTGCTTCAACCTGTTTCTACAGCTGGACAGACTTAAAGCAGTAGTAGTAAAAATGTTTTTATACAGGAAAAAAAAATCTTTAGGCCGGTTGGCCTAGTTTGCAAGACTGTCCTGTTTCTTACTAGTTGCCTACACATTTAAAAACATTTACTACAAGTTAAATTAACTAACAAACATTGACAAGACATAAAATGTTAACAATTACTTTCATCATGGTCCAGTAGCAATCTCAAACTTCCAGTAGTCCTTTCATGCTTTACCATCTAAAACATTGACAAGTAACAGAACTTGGTATAATCAATTCCTGCAGGAACTGGCCATATGCTGGGAATATACGTGCCAAGTGGAGATAGCTTATTCCAATGTTTTTGCTTGGTGATATAATGTCTTTTCTCCATATTTGTTTTAACAACAGCAATGGAATTTTATTTAAATGGCTAAATCTCTTAGGTCTTAAGTCAATTTGGTCATATCCGCCAAATAAATTTTTGTTTATGTAATGTTCAGGACTATCAGTATGATATTTGTAAATTAATTTTTGCCACATCAAGGCACATTTTGTGTCAAGAGGTAACCATTGTAATAAGGTCAATAGGTCACAACTGTGTGTTTTTGGATTACTCCGCAAGACACATCTTGCAATCCTATAATACACTATCTAGGATGTTTAATAATTTCTTATTTCTGGTACGGGGTGAACACTTGGGGCTCCATATTCAGAGCCGGACGGATGCGCGGCACAAATGGATGTGCCGCACAAAAGAATGGGCCAGCTAGCTCTGACAGGCTATTCAAACAGAATGCGCGATTGGAACAGATCATGCATTCTGTTTGAGTATCAGACCCTGACTGCACGGCACAGAGCTGGCGGTCGCCATGTTGGGTGCAGCACATCCAGGGTTCAGTTCGGGCTGAGGATCGCCATAGGGGAATGGCGGCACATACCAGTATGCGCCATTTCCCCAGGGTGATATTCAGCCAAAATATGCTAATGAGCTCATTGGGCATGCACTGTGCAAAGGGGCCTCATGTGGGAGAGTGGACACAGCTGAAGGGATACAGGACTTACAGGAAGATCTGGAAAAGCTAGGGAGGTGGTCCAGGATCTGGCAGCTTGGCTTCAATGCCAAGAAATGCAAAGTTATGCATATTGGAGCCAAGAATCCTATGACAAGAGTACTACCTGGGTGGAGTCAGAGTATCTGCATCAGAGGAGGAGGACCTCAGAGTGATGATCACTAGTGACCTGAAGCACTCCACGCAGTGCAAGACAGCAGCAGCAAAGGCAAACAAGATGCTGGGATACATATCTAGGGGGATCAGTAGTAGGAGAGGGGAGGTTATACTGCCCTTGTACAGGTCACTGGCAAGGCCGCATCCAGAGTATGGGGTTCAGTACTGGTGCCCACACCTCAAAAATGACATTAACCTGCTGGACAAGGTCCAGAGAAAGGCTACAAAGATGATAGCTGGTCAGCAGGGTAAGGCATACAAGGAGAGGTTGAGGGCACTGAACATGTACTCCCTGGAAGACAAGAGAGGGAGAGAGGGGACATGATTGGGACCTTCAAGTACTTGAAAGGGATAAATAAGGTTGATAAGCACAGTCTCTTTAAGCTGAGTGGCAACCATAACACGAGGAGGCAGTCTTAAGCTGGAGGGTGAGGGCGGTCAGGAAGCACTTCTAGAGAGGGTGGTGGACACTTGGAATGTGCTGCCAGAAGAGGTAATCTCACTGGAGACAGTGAACAGCTTTAAGAGAGGCTGGGACAGGTATAGGAAAGGGTAAGGGTCATGGATAGGGAGGATGGGAGGAGTGGGGAGAGGGGCAGGACAGTAGCTCAAGCTGTGTACCCTGCAACACCAGCAGACTTGATAGACCAAATGGCCTTCTTCTGCCGACTTCTTTCGTATGATCGTATGCCCATTATGGGCTCATTAGCATAGCTAAGTCAGGCTATATGCACTAGCCCAGCCCTCCCCAGCCCAGATAGAATAATAACATGATAGTGTCCCTGTTTCCATAGTGTAGTGGACCCCAGCCCGATAGAAACATACAATGACACTGTCCCCATCTTCATATGTAGTGGCATCCCTCCCAAGCCTTGATCTCCACTGAATGAATAACACAATTCCCCTGTTCCATGCTGTAGCGACCTCCTCCCAGCCCTGATCACAGGTGACAGACATATAACTGCCCCTTTTCCGAAAGTGTAGGACACCCACTCCCCGAGCACTGTATGCAATAGTATCACGTAACGTCCCATTGCCATAGTGTAGTGTCCCCCTAACCCTGCCTAGTCGGATGGCGACAGCCTCTACTACCCTGCCATGGCCAGCTGCCAACTAATTAGTACCCAAGTGCGCACAAGACATAGTACATGCTCACTGGTCATCACCAACCAGTTAGTGCGCACTATGTGCTGCAGGTGCTTGGGTACCGATCAGTTGGTGGCTAGCTGTGGCAGGGTGTCGAGGGTGTGCCAGCCACCAGCACAGGTCAGGTTGGGGGGTGCAGGAGCGGTTATTGCTCACTGGGGTGGGGGGACACTACACTCAAAGCAATGGGACATGGTTACGATCCTACTGCATACAGTGCTCGAGACTGGGGAATCACTACACTATGGAAAAGGGCAGTTATATTTCTGTCACTCTGTGATCAGGGCTGGGGGCAGTGCAGCATGGAACAGGGGGAAACTGTGTTATTCTTAGTCAATTGGGGATTGGGGTGGCGGGTCCCCTACAGCATGGAACTGGGGAAATTGTGTTATTCTTATTTAATCGGGGCTGGGAAGGGGGGCCATTACGCTACTGAAATGGGGAAACTGTCACTGTATTTTTCTATCGGGGATCGGGGCTAGGGAGGGGGACCACTACACTATGGAAACGGAGCTGGGAAACAGGTTTCTTGTACGATGACTGGCCGGGCAGGGGGGATCATGTGACCGGACATGGACTTTGTGCCGGCGCATCCGGTTCTGTCTTCACCAGGGGAGGTTTCAATATTGCGATGCAGGAAATATGAACGAGGGACACCTCATTTGCATGCCTGCATCACAACCACGGTGCAGCTGGGTTTGTGTGGCACATTGGAGGCTTCTGAATACTGCCATGCCCCCGATGGCCATCACAAGTTCGGAGATGCACATGCATCTAGGATGCACCACGATCTCCTTTGAATATGTGGGCCTGGGAGGTTAAGTGACATGTCCAAGGTGTCACAGTGAATATACGGGCTCTGGTAGGTGTTGCAGTGTGGTCTACTGGTTAGAGTGCCAGCCTGGGAACCAGAGGATCAGAGGCTCGAATCCTGCCAGAGTCAA
This sequence comes from Neoceratodus forsteri, assembly GCA_016271365.2. Taxonomy (NCBI): domain Eukaryota; kingdom Metazoa; phylum Chordata; order Ceratodontiformes; family Ceratodontidae; genus Neoceratodus; species Neoceratodus forsteri. Next base: position 1,430,024,992 of record CM057456.1, read on the forward strand.
ATACTCACCGTGCGACCTTGGGCAAGTAACTTAACCTTCCAGTGCTCTAGTCCACCCAGCTAAAGAAATCGACTGAAGTAGAGCCCCACTGGAAATAAGATGTTGCATCTCAGCTGGGTTATTCCAGATAAATGAGTTGTAAAGTAAATGAATAAATCTGTGATCGCCTGGTTCCTCAAATGGATGCTCCAACCACTAGATCACACAGTTTTGCTGAACAGGGAGGAACATAAAGGTCTACATACTGTACATTTGTTATATTCTTTTAATGTTTGCAGCACCTGGGTCACCCCGTAACCAAAATATAAATATTTAATTTTTTAAATGCATCACTGTACTTACCATAGTGAGACAGACTGTCTTGAAAATACTGAACTATAATATGCTTTAAAAAAAATACCTTGCAGATGCCACAGATGGTTTTTAAAACAAGTTATGGCTACCCCAGGGCATAAACGGCAAAGTACAGAAACAACAATCTGTCCTGTGGACAGAATCGTTCTGCAACACTGTCACAAAACATGTCTCCATATACCTGCATCACTGGTGCTCAAGTCTCTAGATTGCTGCTTTACTAAGCAACATATAGTCTTCATACACAGTAACGGGGATAATGACATTATAATTAGTTGCAGATTGCTGTCAATTAGATGGTAAAAAAATGTTTGAGTTGACTCAAGAGTGCATTCATTTGCATAACAGGTTTCAATATACGTTTCTGGTGTTCAGACAAAAACATGTTAGTGACTCTCAAACAGGGGCCCTGCGCAGAGCCACAATTCAGTAGCGCATAGTGGGCACAACACCCACAATGCTGTGCCACTGTTCAACCTTAACACCCACAATGCTGTGCCACTATTCAACCTAACACCCCTCACAGAAAGGTGTTGCAAGCTATTCCCTGCACCAGCACAATGGGAAATGTGCCGGCAAAGGGACGGGGCCAACCAGGGTAATAAGGGTACCACATGCAATTAAGCCGCTAACCATACAGTGGCTCACTGGCAACTTCACCCATCAGTTGCAACCCACAGCAACCCCTGACCCAGGTAGACCTGTTGGAAGCAGTCTGACAGGGGGTGGCTGGCTTGAACGATGGTACTAAAGTTGTATTGGGAGGCAGGGAATAGGTGGCACACAGCAGAACTGAAGTAATTACAGATTTGGACAGGGCTGGGGGGGACCCACTGGACACCAGGGAGTTACATTTTACAGATGTGATCTGAGGGCCACAGGACCACTATGCTGTGTCAGCATAGGACAAAAAAATACATTGTGGCATGACCCACAAGTCAAGGTGTGGGAGGGGCTGGAGGAAGACTGTGGCAGTAATGTCAGTGATCAAAGGCTCTTTCTCTTTACTCAAAAGAAGTGGCCGGGAGGTTAGGGAGAAAAAGCATTCAGGAAGTATAAGGAAACATAGAAGGAGCAGGACAGAGAACTATATCAATTAAAGCAGAAGGAAGTGGGGAAGGCAGTCAGAATAGCAAAGCCCAAACTGAGGAAAAGATAGCCAAATCGGTTAAGAACGGGGATAATACCTTTTATAGGTACATTAGGGAGCGAAGACAAAGGGAGGGATACTGAGGCTGAGGAGGGTGGGTGGGCAGAGAGGGACAGTGAAAAGCAGGATACTGAACAAATACTTCTGCTCAGTATTCACAAAGGAAGAGGAGGGGAGGTACCTAATCCAGTCAATAGAAGCACTCTGTATAGGGGGGTCGATATCAGTCTTTTCACAGAAAAAAGGGTTCTGAAAGAACTCCTGAAACTGAAGGTGGACAAAGCAATGGGGCCTGATGGGATTCACCCCAGAATTCTAAAAGAACTAAGGGGAGAGCTAGTAACACCACTGACTACCCTTTTTAACAAATCATGGCAGGATGGTGTGGTACCCGAGGACTAGAGAAGGGTAGATGTGACTCCCCTTCACAAAAGCAGGAGCAAGAGAGAGGCAGGAAACTACAGACCTATCAGTTTGACCTCAGTGGTAGGGAAACTGATGGAATCACTTCTGAAGGAAAGAACTGTTGAGTACCTAGAGGCCAGTGGGGCACAGGACCCAAGACAGCATGGATTCACAGCAGGAAGGTCATGTCAGATGAATCTAATCGATTTCTTTGATTGGGTGACGAAAGTAGTAGACCAGGGAGGGGCTGTGGACATGGCATACCTAGACTTTAGCAAGGCATTTGACACAGTCCCACACAAAAGCTTAATAAACAAATTATCCAGCTCGGGAGTGGGTCCCAGGGTGGTAGCCTATGTAAAACTTTGGCTGGACAACAGGATGCACAGGGTAATAGTAAACGGAGTCCACAGTGAAGAAAGGGGGGTTACTAGTGGGGTACCGCAGGGTTCAGTACTGGGTCCAGTCCTTTTTATGTCTTTATAAGTGACATTGAAGAGGGACTGGAAGGAAAGGTATGTCTCTTTGCAGACGACACAAAGATCTGCAACAGAGTTGATACACATGGTGGGGTGCATACCTCTCAACTGTCACGCATTACGAGGTACGTCACTCATTTTACCCCTCAGAAATCCTCTGCCCCACATGAAGAAGGGGATATTCCACATTTTCCACATTTTCCACTGAGACTTTAAAGCAGAAATTCATAATTATCTACTGTGCTCTGTTATCAGCAAACATTATTATCATTACTGCACTGACAGGGATAGTGTTCTGAACTTGCACTGCCAAGTTTGATGATATGTCACACATTTTGGCCATTTGTCACACATTGTGTCACACATTTCAGGGAAGAAAGGTTGAGAGGTGTGGTGGGGTGGAAAGGATGAGAAGGGACTTGGCAAGGTTGGAGGAATGGTCAAATGTATGGCAGCTTAGATTCAATGTTAAGAAGTGCAACGTAATGCACCTGGGAAACCAAAACCCAGGAGAAGAGTACACAATGGGGGGGTGAGAGACTAACAACAACAAAAATGGAAAGGGACCTGGGGGTAGTCATATCAGATGACCTAAAGGTGAGCAAGTAATGTGAGAGGGCAGTAAGTAGGGCTGGGGAGATACTGGGATGCATAGGGAGAGGCATCACCAGTAGAAAACAGGAAGTTGTTATCCCTCTGTACAGACAGCTGGTGAGACCCCATCTGGAGTACTGAGTGCAGTTCTGGAGACCCAATCTCTGCAAAGATATAGACAGGATGGAGGCAGTCCAGAGGAGGGCAACTAAAATGGTGCAGGGTCTGCACCAGAAGACATATGAAGAGAGACTTAAGGAGCTTAATATGTCTAGTCTTGAGGAAAGGGGGAGGGGGGGACATGATAGAAACTTTCAAGTACCTCAAGGGAACAAACTCCAAGAGGGCAGCATCTTTCAGAAAAAGAGGTGTGCAAGAACAATGGGCACAATCTGAAGATAGAGGGGGATGGCTCGAGAAGTAATGTGAGGAAGTATTTTTTCACGGAGAGGGTTGTGGATGCATGGAACAGCCTTCCTGAGGAGGTTGTGGAGTTAGAAACAGTGGTGGAATTCAAGAATGCATGGGATAGTGATAAGACAATTCTAGGGGGTTGGGGTAGGGGGAAGTAGGCTGTTGGTTAACTAGGATCTGCAGCTTATCCATTAGATAGGGAAACAGGCAGACTGGGTGGGCCAAGCAGTCCTCATCTGCCATCAGATTCTGTTTCTAACTCACCCTCTTGGAACGTGGCCTCCTTACCATCTGACAAGGCAGTGTTCCACGTGGCTGAGGTCATAAATGATCATGTGCTGCAAGAACTGCACGCTTTTCATATGGAGGTCTGCAATTCATTGGCGGGGTGCATCAAGGAATAAACACCCCGAAACAAGAGCTAAAGGATCTCCAAGAAGCAGCTACAGCCCTCAATGATAAAACGGACACCATGGCATATCTTCTGTTACACCTGCATCAACATGGGGTGCAGCTTGATCAGAAGCAGCAGGACCTTAAGAGCAGACTAAGAAAGAACCTAAGGATTTATGAGGACATCAATTACTGCCTTTACACAGAAGCTGATCTGCAATCTGATCTGGGACACCCTGCAGCTTCCAGAAGATCTCTGCCTAGACCTGCAGCAAGTTCACCAAGACCTAAGATCAAAACTGGCCCTGAGAGTACCTCACTCCATCACAATGAAGTTTTGCACATTCAATTTAAAAATAAATGGTCCTGCTCACCGCCTGGGCAAAAGGAGGACATCAATGAGTATATGCAGATCTGGTGCAATCATGGCTTCGCTCCCACCAAATAACAATGTCCTGATACCCTAATTAATTTAGTCCACTGAGCCAGAGTGACTGCTGTGTAGGTGAAAAAATCCCCAAGATTAAACTTGGATGGGGGATGAGCTAACAAGAAGCATGCTATATTAAATCATTCATGTGAAATTCAATACTTTTCCATGGGGAAACATGACTGATTTATCAATCTTCACATGCTGGGAGTGGTTGGTGCGAGACTGCTGTAAAACCAGTCAACTGTGTTCTGTGACAAACCCAGACCATGGAGTTTAAGCAGGAACGTATGGTTAACAAGGTTGAAGGCTTTAGTAAAGTCAATATATATAGTTCCAATGAGGTCACCATTGTTAAGGTCCTCAAGAACAGCTGGTGTATTCCAACAGCATTGTGTTGGTGCCGTACAGCTACCGGAAGCCATGCGGCCGTACATACTGGACACTGTATTTTTCGAGGTATGTGACACATTCGTCAGAGACTAATATATAGACTATTCTCTTGAGGGCCTTGGACAAGGGGTAGAGAATAGAAATGGGAATATAATTGGCAAGGCTAGTGTCATCACTTTTGAAAATCGCACAAAAGTTTGAAAACTGAAGTAAAAGTTGTTTGGAAATGTAGGCAACATTATTTCATTACTCCTAGAATTCAGGCTAAATATATGGGGAGGGGACTGTTTGGTCATTGTTGGGGCAGCAGATTTAGACCAGGCTCATATGCTCTGGTCCTGTCCAGTGTTAAAGATTTTGGCAGCAGTTGACGACTCAGTTTTCCTTCCTCTCAGTAGATGCACAGGTCCTTCAACCGGACGCCCTTCTCCTAGCATTCATGGTGGGGAGGGGGGCAGGGAACTAGACTGTTCCCTGATTCAAGTTGATCTTTTGGCTGGAAAGAAGGCTATCTCTTGGCTTTGGTTACAGGCCATTTCCCTCACCTCACCACAGGACAATGGCAACAGACAGTGGCACACATTTATGCTTTTGTAAAATTGACATTTCAAATTATGGAGAAAGCAAAGTACAGTTATGTAAGAACTTACTGTAATAGTAGATCTTCAAGGGGAGCTTTTGCAGTGGGTAATATCAAGAAGACTAAGCTGGCAGGCGTTAGGACTCCATGGAAAATATCTAACTAGTAGTCTATGGCGGGGCTCCGACCAGACGTTAGCTCTGGTATAAAGGGGCGGTCCTCGCACCACCTCTCAGTTCCTCCCATTGGAGACCTGGCTGATATGGAGAACCGAGGAGGATCTCCTAACCCCAAAGAGAAAAATGAAATACTAGTCCCCGGGGTGGTGGAAAGACTTTCTGTTGCAAGAGCTCTTCCTCGAAGATCTACTGTTACGGTAAGTTCTCACGTAACTGTACCATCTACTACCAGGGTAAGCTTTGCAGCAGGTAATACCAATAAGACTGAGTCCCAAGCAGTACCCAAAGAGAGACAGGTTAGAAGGGTGGAGGACTGTCTACAAAGCCCTAGGCACTCAGGGCAGAACTCCCTGAAGGACTGCTAGGCGAAACCTGTTCTCCTTCTGGAAGCAATGTCCAGACTGTAGTGCCTGACAAAAGTGTGTAGTGAACTCCAAGTAGTGGCTGCACAAAGGTCCGCTGATGAGACATTCCTGAGGGACGCAAATGATGTCGCGAACCCTCTGGTGGAGTGACCCTTGACCGGTACTGTCAAGGGTCTGTTGTACATTTGATAACAGAATGTAATGCAATTCACGAGCCACTTGTTCACAGTCTGTTTTGTTACTGGTGCCCCTACTTTCCTTTGGGCAAATGAGACAAACAACTGGTCTGTCTTTCTGTTGGAACTAGTACAAGCAAGATAGTAATGAAAAATTCTATGTACATCCAGAGGATGTAGTAAGGCCTCCCCTCTGTTTGAGTACTCTGGGTAATAAACCGGTAGCTGGATGTCTTGGTTCAAGGTGAACTCAGACACTACCTTTGGAAGAAACTCAGGATTTGTACACAGGCTACCCCTTCCTGTGAAAAATAAGATAAGGCTCTTTACACATCAGAGTCTGCAGCTCAGAAATCCTCTGGGAAGTAATGGCAACTACAAATAACGCCTTCCAAGATAGAAAGCATAGCTCACTACTTGTGGCTGGTTCAAAGGGGGCACGGTAAGCTTTTCTATTAATATGAAAGATTCCTCTTAAAAGGTCTTGCATAGGTCCAACTGTGCCAGAGTCTTTCCATTCAGAGGTGCATAAGCTGATAGCTACTCGTCCATTAAGGTGCATCTCTGTGCGTTAAGACCCAAGTCCAGAGGGAGAGAAGACACTCCTGCAGACACTCCACTGGACAGGTGAGGGGATCCAGAGAACGGGGGAGATGCCCACAAGCAGAAACGCTTCCACTTCATGGCATATGTTGCCCTGGTAGAGGGCTTTTACGAATCTGTCCCTAGCGAAGTCTGCAGGAGCCATGCATGCAGATTCAGAGATCAGAAGGCCAGATGAACCAGCATTCCCTGCTCCTGGGAGAGCAAGTGAGTGGACAGGGGAAACGGAACCGGCAGTTCTGATGCCAGCTGCTGTAAGAGTGGGAACCAAATATGTCAAAGCCAGAAGGGCGCAACCACACTCATTCAGGCACCTTTCACCTGCAACTTGAGCAGGATCCTCTGAAGAAAAGGGAAGGGAGGGAGGGAAGGCATACAGAAACCTCCCTGTCCAAGAGAGGGATAATGTGTCTCGCCAAAAAACACCAGGCCCTGGATCTAGGGAACAGAAATTGGGCAGTTTGGTAGTGTGGGGACATAAAGAGGTCCAGTTCTGGCCGACCCCACCTTCCGAAGAGGTCATCTATGACTTCTTGTTGAAGTTTCCATTCATGGCTCTGAGATAGAGAGCAGCTTAGGCTGTCTGTGAGGACGTTTTGGATCCCTGGAACATGGACTGCTGTGAGATCCATGCTGTGATCCACTGCCCAGGTCCATACTCTCATTGCCTCTCTGCATAGGGGATAAGAATGAGTGTCCCCGTGCTTGTTGAGATGGAAGACTACTGGGGTATTGTCTGACTGGACTAGAAGGGGTCCAGGAAGGAGTACTCCTTAAAGGGTTCTATAGCATACAGTACGGCTCTCATCTCTAGAATGTTTATGTGGAGAGACTGTTTCATGGAGTTCCAGGAGCCCCTCATCTGGTGAGATGCCAGATGTGCTCCCCATCCCAGTCCCGAGGCATCTGTTGTCAAAATTTGTTGGGGGCTGGGATGTTGGAAATGAACCCCTCTGTCTAGGTGAGCTGGGGCGACCCACCAAACCAGGGACTGACAGACCGCATTGGAGACTTGGATCAGCTGATCGAGATCATCCGCGCTTGATCCCACTGAACTCTGAGGTTTCACTGCAGGACCCTTATGTTCAAACAAGCAAGGGAACTGTGGCTATGGCTGCAGCCATGTGGCCCAGGATTGCAGAATCACCCTTGCTGGGACCTGGTCTGAGGTCACCGCCTGTGAGCAATCGACCTTAGCCTGACTGCCCAGTCTTCAGAAAGAAAGGCTTTTACTTGGACGATATACAGGACTGTCCGCATGTATTGTAGCCTCTGAGAAGCTTCGGGCATCACTTGGACAGGTCGAGTGTGATACCCAGGTTTGGAACAGACTAAAAGTCTCCTCCAACTTTCATGAAATTGGTCTTCTGATGAAGCTGTGAGGAGCCAATACCCCCTTCTGAGGGCTGCCGCCACTACTGCTCAGCACTTGGTAAAGACCCTTGGTGCCGATGAAAGGCTGAATGGAAGCACCCTGAACCGGTAGTGCCTGCCTTGGAAGGTGAAGCCAAGACACTTCCTGTGGGACGGCAGGATCTTTATGCATATAAGCATCCTGCATGTCCAGAGAGCAGCCAGTCTCCTTGATGGAGCATGGACAGCAGGCTCACTAATGTCACCACTCTGAACCTTTTGTAGTCAATGTAGGTGTCCAGCTGGCTCAGATCCAGAATAGGAAGAGGTCATCTGTCTTCTCTGGGACTAGGAAGAAGTGGGAGTAATACCTTTGCCTGTTTGAGCCCAGAGTACCTCCTGAAATGCAGGTTACTCACCTGTAACAGGAGTTCTAGGAGTGGTATATGTTGTTCATCCACACTTATTGGCAGGTTCCTCCGCTTTAAATGTTGCCGGAAGGTCTTCAAGCTGGCTCCTCCCACCCACCTGGGTGGTAAAACTCGGCTCCGTCCCATGACGCCAGATCTAGCCACTGGAAGCCAGGTTGCTGGCCGGCCAAGGAGGTCGGTGGGTTAGGTGGATGAACAACATGTACCACTCCTAGAACTCCTGCTACAGGGTGAGTAAACTGTATTTCTAGGAACGTGATATGTTGTTCTATCCATACTTATTGGCAGACTCCTAGCAGTTCTCCGGGAGAGGGAGGCAAGGCGCACCCCACTTAGGGAATAAGGACTGGAGAACCAAGGTCCCAAAACCAGCATCCCGGCGTGACTCTAGGTCGATGTGGTAATGGGTAATGAAGGTGTGTGCTGACTTCCAGGTAGCAGCCCTGCAGATTTTCTGGAAAGGGACGTCCCTGGAAGCAGCAGTATGGCGGGCAGAATGAGCTCTTATCCCTTTGGGAGGCTCCATGCCCGCCAACCTATAGCAGAGATCTATGCAGGAGGTGACCCACCTGCCTATCGTCCACTTAGCTGCAGGTCTGCCAGGTGTGGCTTCAGCGTAGGTGACAAACAGCTGGCGAACCTCTCCCCAAACTTCAGCCGTCCGCTCCTTATAATAAGAGAGTACTCTTCTAGGGTCCAGAGTATGGAGCCTATATTCGGCCTCCAAGGTGTGACTGGGGTAGAACACCAGCAGAGTCAACACCTGGTTAAGGTGAAACTCTGACACCACCTTCGGAAGGAATTTCGGGTGGGGGCGCAGGACAACCTTGTCTCTGTGGAAGACGAGATAAGGAGACTCGATGGAAAGCACCTGGAGCTCTCCCATCCTTCTGGCTGGCATGATAGCCACCAAGAAGGCAGTCTTCCACGACAGGTGAGAGATGTCACACCTGTGCATCGGTTCAATGGCTTGCCCATGAGCTTAGCCAATACCAGCAGTGGATCCCATGGAGGTGGAGGTTCTCGCACTGAGGGATATGTGATCAAGGCCTTGAAAAAGCACCACCACCTTCTCCTGCACCACCGACTGCTTTCCGCCCGCGCCTGTAAGCAGAGATGGCTGCCAGGTGCACCTTAAGGGTCGCTGCATCGAAGCCCTAGCTGAGAAAGAGACTATAGGTAGCCCAGAATGCTGGCCAAGGAAAAGGAAGAAGGGTCCAACCCTTATCCTGACACCAAATGGAGAATCTCTTCCATTTGAAGGCATAGCATTTTCAGGTCGACTCCTTAAGGGATGCTTCAACAACGCTGAGGACCTCGTCGGAAAGACCCAAGGCCTGGAACTCTAGCCGCTCAGGAACAAGGCCATCAGGTGCAGGGATTGAAGGTCCAGGTGGAATAACTTCCCCTGGCTGACTGAGATCAGGTCCGGGTGGGCTGGAAGCCGTCTCGAGAGCCTGGAGCTGAGGCTGAGGAGATCTGGATACCAGAACTGACGGGGTCAGTCTGGGGTTACCAGAATCACCTGCGCCTTGTCCCTCCTCACCTTGAGAAGCACCTTGTGGATCAAGGGAAATGGGGCAAAGGTGTAGAAGAGGCCTGGGGTCCACGGCCTTGAGAAGGCATCCCCCTGCAACAAGCCCTGCTGAGGGGTGGGCATGAAAACAGCCTTAGTTTCACATTCTCCCTGGAGCAAACAGGTCCACCTGAGTTGTGCCCCAGTGGGAGAACAGATTGTATACTACCTCCGGCAGGAGGACCACTCATGAGATGCAGCACCTATCCGGTTTAGGACATCGGCCAGAGTGTTGGGAGGCTCCCGCCACATGAATGGCTAGGAGATCACGCCTCCAGTCTGCCCACGAAGACCAAGTGCAGAGAGCTTCCTTGCACAGAGGCAAGGAGCGTCCCACCCTAGCAGTTTAGGTGATACATGGTTGTGGTGTTGTCCATCTGGACCTGGACCACCTGACCCTGTACAAACGGAGCAAAGGTAGTGAGCGCTAGTTGAACCACTCGAAGCTCCAGCAGGTTGATGTGGCATCGAGACTCCGGGGGGGGACCAGAGGCCGTGCGCTCTGAGCTCCCCCAGATGGGCACTCCAATCCATCAGAAAGGCGTCAGTCGTCAGATTGACCCATCGGCTCTGGGCGGACAAACAGGATACCCTCCTGCAGATGAGCAGGAATGATCCACCATTGGAGAGCGTTCCCCATTTCCTGGGTCACTATCACTGGCTGGTCTAGAGGACTGGAGCACTGTGACCATTGGCGGGCCAGTCCCCACTGCAGGGGATGCATGTGCCAGTGGGCCCAACAGACAACGCTGGTGGCGGCCGCCATGAGGCCCAGGAAGTCCCAGGCGGGGCACAACTGCCCAACCAGAAATGACTGGGCAAAGGAGGAAAAGCCCTCGGCCCTGTCAACGGGGCCATGCTCTAGCTTGAACAGAGTCGAGCTCTGCCCTGATGAACTGAATCACCTGCATTGGCACGAGTTCGATTTGGCCTCATTGATGAGGAGGCCAATCTGAGAACAGATCTGGAGGGCCAGATCCCTGGGACCGCTTCACTCCGACATGGAGGAGGCTGCAATCAGTCAGTCGTCCAGGTAAGGGTACACCTGGACCCTTCAGTGCCGCAGGAATGCTGTCACCACTGCCATGCATTTGGTGAAGACCCTGGGAGCTGGAGAGAGGCTGAAGGGCATGGCCCGGAACTCGTAAAGGGATCCCTCCGCTCTGAAGTGGAGGAATCGCTGGTGGGATGGACAGATTGGGACGTGAAAGAACACGTCCTGAAGTTCCAGAGAACAGAACCACATGCCTCGTTCCAAGGATGGAATGATTTGAGCCAGAGTAACCATCTTGAAGGTTCGAGACCTTAGGATCTTGTTCAGGTCATGGAGGTCTAGAATGGGGTGCCAGCCCCCCGTCCGTTTTGGGACCAGGAAGTACCTGGACACAAACCCTGAGTCTGAAGGAGGATCCGCCACCTCCCTGACCACCTCCTTCGGGAGGAGCAGGGCAATGTCGGCTCGACAGACTGACAGAGAGGATGCGGACCCCGTAGCCCCCGTGGGGCGACGGCTCGATAGGGTGGGGACTGCTCGAATTCCAGAGGCAGACCCTTTCCTACCACTTCCAACACCCAGCGGTCCATGGTGATATCGGACCAGGCGGAAATGAAGTGGCGAAGCCGTCCCCCCACAGGGGGAACCCGTGGAGGAGTGACGAGGTTGGGGGCGACACCCCTCAACCCGTCACTGGCCAGGCTTGGAGGAAGGACCGGCTGAGGAGCCTCCCGGCTTCCTGTTGGAGGAAGCGGCAGGCTTAGCTTTGGGGTGCCAAGTGCGAGCCTGCTGGCCCTGATGTTGGTGTTGCTGGGCCAGTCATGCCACAGGGGCTGAAGGACGAAAGGGCTTATGCTGCTGTTGGCAGCCTTTGTCCTTCTGGGCAGACGTGACTGAGTCCAAGGTAGCACTGGACTTCTCAATCCGCTGAAGATGCCCCTCAACCCCGGGACCAAACAAGTCGGTACCCAGGAAGGGAACGTCTGCAAGCTTGTGCTGGGTATCTGCCGTAAAACTGGAGATCCGCAGGCAAGCTCTGCGGCGCATGGCCACTGCGGCCGCTACTGACCGGGCACATGAATCAACGATGTCCAGGGAGGTCTGGAGCTGCTGTTTGGCCACCGCCCTTCCCTGATCCCGCACCTGCTTGACCGTAGTTTGGAGGTCAGCCGGGAAAGAAGGAATCACCTCATCCAGAGAGCCTAAAAGGGCGTGTGAAAAGTGTGCCATCAAGATGGCCAAGCTGGCCTGACGAAGGCCTAGGGAGAAAGCGGTGTAAACTTTCCACCCAGAGTAGTCCAGCTTCTTGGACTCCTTGTCGGGAGGCTTGTCTACGTCCCGAGTGTTCCCGGAATACCGGAAAACACTATCGGTCACGAGCCCCTCCGCAGAGGGGTGCTCCGAGAAACTGGAGACTGAACCGGTGGGCACAGCATACTTCTGAGCCATCCTGGCCGAAGGTGCTGGACAAGAAGCTGGCCGCTGCCATAGCTCTAGGGCTGGGCCAACAATGGCTTCGGCCACTGGGAAGGCCTCCGTGGGGGAATCCCCTCGGTCCAGTATCTCCATGAGGGGATACTTGGCCTGTTTTGAAACGGGTTCGAGCTTCATCCCAGTGGACTCTGAGATCAGCCGAAGCATTCCCAAAAATGAGGATGGGCTCTCGTCCACTGACTGACCCCCAGTGGACTCTAAGTCAAGCGGCCTGGAGAACAAGGAGGAGTCATCATCAGACTCCAAGGAGTCTGTGAACAGCGCCTGAGCCACCCTCCACCTGCTGAGGTCAATCAGGAGTGAGGGTGACCGACAACCGATGGGGCAAGCCCTGACGTGACCGAGAATCCTTGGTGGGGCCCCAAATTTTAGTTGTGGGCGGGGGGTTCCACCACAATAGGTGGCGAGCAGATTTCGTCCGAACAACCGGTGCTGGCTTCGCCCTCGATCACTAAGAGGGGTTGTTTGGCTGCTCCAGTGACAGCCACTTAATGGCGGGAGACAACGAAGTCGGCCTATTCCCAGTCAAAAGGAGCTGCTGCCACATTAGCTCCTCGTAGCGCCGACACAATCTGCACCAAAGCCTATCCTCCAAAAAGGAAGAAGACAAGGATGAGCGGCGCTGCTGCTTTCCACAGTGCCGAGACAGAGACTGCCGATGTCGGCGGGATCGGCTGGACCGAGAAGAGGTCCGAGACCGAGACCTTCGGTGTTTCTGAGGGTGGGCCTGAGAGGGGGCGGGGTAAACACGCTCCTCCCTTGGTTCAGGGACGTAAAGCGGGGACTCTGGCACAGGCAAGTCCTCGGTTTCCACCAGGGGAACCAGTCAAGAAGGGTTGTTGGCTTCTCCAGTCGACAGACCGTCCGACGGGTGGAGAAAAATCTCGACCGCGTCGACGGGTGTCTCGGCCGGCTGACCTGATGGGGACCCCGTGAAGCCAGTGGCCTTAGCCGCAACCTCGACCGAAGTAGAGTGTCGGCTCTCCGGGGAAGGGGACCTCTCCCGCACCCACGAATGAAGACGGTGGGACTTACCCTGGGGTCCTTCTTTTTGGACCGAGAGAAATGTCCCGAAGGGCCTTCTCCCTTGGTGGAGAGGGACTGGCAAAGCTCCTTGAAAGAAGCTGTGTAGGAGGATTCCAAAGAGAGCGGGATAAATGCCGCAACTGAGGATGATGATGATGCGGCCTGGGCCGCCTCCTCCTCGAGGGCGATCATCTGCTCCAGCTGTTCCACTGAGCCCGCAGTCGCGGACACCGCCCAACAGGCCTCCTCAGACTTAACGGAGGATAACGTTTTTCAGGTCGCCCCAACAGTAACCGGGCAACACGGTCCTCCAAGACCAAAGCCGAAAAGGATTTGCTCAACTCACAAGCCTGCGAGTCATGGCCGAGTCCAAGGCAATAAACGCACGTGGTGTGCGGATCAGTCCGGGACATCTTCTGCCCACAGGGGCACCGACGAAATCCAGAAGTTGATGTGTCCATCGCAGCCACAAGGGAAGATACAGACCGAAGTCTTGTAAATCTTAAAATAAGTTTCGGATTAACAGAAGAGTGTGAATACAGCCTAAAACGCAGAGTTCTAAGGAGGGAACCTGAGCTTCCAAGCGGTAAGGAAGATCTGGCGTCATGGGGCGGAGGCGAGAGTTTTACCACCTGGGTGGGTGGGAGGAGCCAGCTTGAAGACCTTCCGGCAACATTTAAAGTGGCAAGGAACCTGCCAATGAGTGTGGATTGAACATATCCACGTCCCTAGAATAGCTTTTTTCTAGCAAAGCCTATATTTCTGCATGCAGGAGAGTCACGTGGGAGGGAACGGGCGTACTGTTCGGTGGAATCTGGCTGAACTTCAGAGTGCCCCCTCTCGACTATCTGGAGGACCCATTGGTCTGTAGTGATGCTGGACCATCCTGATAGGTAAAAGGAGAATCTCCCTCCTACCACCTCCCATGCACCTCCTCCAGAGGAGGAGGGGGGAGGTCGGCAGGGAGTCATGCCACGGCGGAGGGGGTGGGCAAAGGGGGTCTAGCCACCATTGCACTTTTGGGGCCCTGGGCACCTGAAGCAAGGGGGAGGGCATCTTCTCTGTAATCCTTCTTTATGCTGTGGTTAGCGTCTGCCCTGCAATCCATGATTCTTCCGAAAGGGACGGCGCCGAGCTGCTGGTGGTTCTGACTGGTACATACGATGAACGTCAGACACCGCCTTGCCCGAATCCAGCAGTCCTGTGATGAGCTTTTCTGTTTCTATGCCAAAGAGGATGGACCCTTGAAAGGGTGCATCCAATACAACATCCTGCAAATCCTGGCAGAAAACAGAGACCCTCAACCAGGCATGTCTCCTCATACATATCCCAGTTGCTGCTGCCCTGGCTGCTGTGTCTACGGAGTCATAGGAACGCCTCAGCACATTTTCCATGTCCATGCCCGACTGGATGATGGTTGGAGCTCTGACTTGCCATCTGAGTCTGGTTGTGCTTTGACCAAATACATAGCCTTAGCACAAAGTGATTCTTGGTATGTGACCATATCAGCTAAGAAATTCGCGCCCTGACCATGCAGGTGGCTGAAGAATAGACCTTGTGGCCCATCTGGTCCAGTTTCTTCAACTCTGGATCTGGGGCTGAGTGCTCATGTGTCTTGGCTGCACACTTCCCATGCGCTGCCGTGAGCACCATTGAATCAGCCTTTGGCTGTTCGGTTAAGTGCAGTTCTCCTTGGGCGTTTTATAGAGCGGTCTGCTTTTCTTGGGACTACTACAGTAATAGCCAGGTGCTTCCAGGTCAACCGCAATGTCCTGGAATGGTTCGACAGTGGGGGATGACCAGAAATTCTGGGTCATTTGCCCTAGGAATTTAGCCAGGCAGCAGTGTTCCAGATCAAGTTCCTCCATATCCCACTGATTTAGGGCTTGGATGAGTCTCTTTATGTCCAGAAAGGACGGATCATCCAAGGGTGACCGTGGGGAATCCCTTCTCAGATCCGGGGGGGGGGTAGTTCATACTCCGAGGAATAGTATGAGGAGTCCCCAGCATCTTCCCCTGAGGTAGAGGGTGGACGTCCAATGGACGAAGGAACAGAAGAAGGGTGCCTCTTCCGGTCACTTGGGGCTGGTGACTGCCAGTCATCATCCTTGGGTGGCAGACGCTCTGGAGGTGGCGGAGGTCACCTGGGTCTCTAAGGCAATGGTTTCCTGGGTGGTACCCAAACAGGGGATGACTCTCTGGGCTTTGGCAGAAAGTCCACCTCGATAGTGTTCCACCATGCATTAAAGAGAGCCCCTACTTCCATCAGCAGGACAACTGGTGGTGGAGTAGGGACATTTGAGGGGCCTGGCGTCAAATCCTGTGACGCTTCAGGTACTGATGTCTGGTCCTGAGGCTCCTTGTCTACAGGTGCCTTGGCCATCAGGGCCAATGGGGCCTTCTCCGGTGGTGCCGAGCCTCCTTGGGGTCTGGCGTCCGGCCCCTCAGAAGGAGGCGGAGGAGGAGGGGGCAGCCGGTTATCCTCAGGCCTGGGTGCTTTTGGTCCAACACCCAGTCCTCTGGGGCAGATGGACTCTTCGCTGGCGACACCTGGTTCATTTCTGACACAGAGTCGGAGTGGCCCATAGTCTGTCAGTCCTCTGAAGCTGTCACCCTGTCTTTGGGTGGGAGGCATCTGGTACCTGAGCGACCTCCTGGTGTCTGGAGGTAGATCCGACCTCTTTGTGTGTTGGATGACCCTGAAGACTTTCGGGCAGGGGCATCGGAGATGCCTGTTCTTCTGGCGCCAACCCATGCGTATGCTTGTTGGGCCTATGTGCCAAGGGTACTTGGGCGGACGAACGCCTGTGAGAAGAAGACTCCTTACCTTTAGAGTGGGAGGCACTATTCTTCTTCAAGGAAGCCCCAGCAACAGCCGTTGAACCTGGGGGAACGGATTCCAACCTCCCGCCAGAGGTGGAAGAAGCAGAAGGCCTGTGAGGGGACCTAGGGCAGGATTCAGACCTGGCTCTCTCTTTATCCCTGTGCTGAAGTTTCCCACCCAATCGTTTTTTCCTTGGAGGGGGGATTCTCTAGCTGAGAAGGAAGAACTCTGTCTTGAATGGGTCCTCTGCATGGTGGCCACTGGTTGCTCAAGCAGATAGGCCTTGAGTGTCTTGAGGCGGCGTATGAGTGTCGTTATTGAACTTCTGGCAGTGCGGGCAGTTGTCTGCCCGGTGGTCGGGGCCTAGGCAGATCAGGCACGCGGAGTGGCCGTCCCTTGCCAGGATCTGCTTGCTGCACGCACACTTCGACTTCTGCCACTGAGAAAATGAAGAAGACATGCACTGGAGATGGAGAAAAACTGTGAGAAAGGCAGGAAACTAATGGTAACTGCACGAGGTGCAAAATGGCAGTCAATTGCGAAGATGGTATCCGTGGAGCAGATGGTAGTGGGAAAAGAACTGAGGTGGTGCCAGCGTACTGTCCCCTTTATACCAGAGCTGACAGGGGTCCCTGCCACAGACTGCTAGCTAGAAGTTTTCTGTGGGTCCCAAGGCCTGGTGGCTTAGTCCTATTGGTATTATCTGCTGCAAGAGCTCCCCTTCAAAGTAAGATCCAGGATTTTGAGACAGATGGCAACCTTGCCCTCATTTTATGCCTTAAGAATTTTTAACTTAACTTTTGGGTACCTATTCGCTGCTGCATATCCTGGGATGCACTGTTTATATGCTGTTGTGTTTACCTGATTTAGCTGGAACTGAATTACCAATAGCATACTGCTCTTGTAATTACCTGCAGAAAATGTGCTAAGTATTCTTCCAAGACAGACATGGTTAATTGTATATTTTTCACATAAATATATATATATAAAAAAAAATCACCTGCCTGTATCATTCTTGTAACTGATAAGCCTGCATGCATCGGGGAACCTCCTTCCTTTCAGAAACATTGTGAGCCTTTTGTCCCATCTTTGTACCCAACAGCTGCATTTGTTAGAAGGACATCCCACTCACAAATCTGAAGGTTGATTATTCTATCAGATTCTTTTCTCCCATTGAAAACCTCCCCAGTTCTGTCTGACAGTTCTCATGGCCATTGGCAGGTGTTTATCTTCTTTCCTCCCTCCCTACAGTGTGCGGGCTTCCCGAGCATGACTCAATGCACAGCTGACACCACACCACCTCCTCGGCCTGACGAAATGAAGGATGTCGGGGTGAAGGGACCCCACCTTGTCCCCGCTCGAGGGAAAAACGAAGCTCCATGGAGGATCGAGAGGTAGGTCTGTGTAGGCGAGAGGCAGGAGGATGACTCCTTGGATGCCCTGAACGGTCGGAGCTGGCAGGCAGTAGGGGGTAAAGAGAGAAATTTCAAAAAAAGGAAAAAAAACCCACTGGTGGGCTGGCAGTATAGCCTAGAGGTTAGGGGAACGAGGTGTGAATGAGCTTGATACATCCAGCAGACCAGACCTGAGTTTGATTCTCACAACCTCCACTTGCATACTGTGTGACTCTGAGCAAGTCACCTAACTGCCCAGTGCTCCCAGATCACCCTGAAAACAGGCACTTGTGCCTAGTGGCCTACCGGTTACCAAAGACAAAAATAAATAAAATAAATGTTTTCCCAAAACTCAGCAGCAGACAATACTATCAATCCAGACACCAGCTGGGCTTGGAGCTGGGGATGCACTGGCCGTCCATGATCTATCCCTAATGCTCTGTTACATTTGGGGGCATTTTTATTTAATTGCTCTGTGGTCCAGCTGAGACGCAATCCCTCGTTTTCAATGGGGTCTTACTTTAACACTCTTTTTCAGCAGCACGGACTGAAGCACAGGGCTGTGTGTCTTGCTCCAGGTTGTACAGCAAGTGGCGTGATGGGATTTAGCTGGGATCTTCTGGTTCTCAAGCGTATACTCCAGCCACAACACCACCTGCCTCCTATTCATATTCATCTCCTTATTCTACCAGCATGATAGGACATTCCTGAGTAGGTCTACCCATCACAAATAGAAGCTGTGGAACTGCTTAACATGGCAGCAGAAAAGGTAGGCAAGTGATGGTCACCATGCAGTATTGGCAAGGGGCTTAGGAGGTAGGAGTAACAAATGTCCCTGGAATATAATGAAATATTGGTACAAGAATAAACTATGGATAATGAAACAGCCCACAAACTGTGCAAAATAACTTGCATCTGTAGTACTGGTGTCCTTTGTAACTTATACCTGAAATATTACTTTAAGATTAATGTATCTATTCATGGAAACAATAATTTCAGGTCAGCATGGACTCTAGGTGTATCAGGTCCACCCTTGCTTCATGAGCAGGGATAAATCAGCTTACGTGCATCAAGTACTAATTTATTGCAATTCCCTTAAAGTTTAGTTAAAAAAAAAAACATTGTTTTACGTGAGGACCACACACCCTGAGGAAGTGATGTCTGTTACCATTAAAACTGGTGTGACGGCCAGCCTGGTGGTGCTGAGGGTTGAGGCGCAGGATGCCACACCTTGCCGGCAACCCGGGTTCGGAAGTGGACTCGGGTCATTGGTGGGTTGGCCGGGGGGGGGGGAACAGGCTTGAGCGTCCCACGACAGCTCGCCTTCTCTGGGGAGGGATGAGGGGATGGGTGGCTGCTGTACAGCGTGGATGTCAGCGCCTTGTGCCATGAAGTCAGGGGTCGCACACTGTAGGAGAGGGAGGAAAAGAAGATAAACACCTGCCAGCTCTGGGAAGACGGGCTTCCCGGAGCATGCCTTCAATGCACAGCTGACAGCAGACCACCTCCTCGGCCCGACGAAATGAAGGATGTCACGGAGAAGGGAACCCACCTCGTCCCCGCTCGGGGGAAAACTGAAGCTCCGTGGGGGATTGAGAGGTAGGTCTGTGTGGGCGAGAGGCAGGAGGATGACTCCCTGGATGCCCTGAAGGGTCGGAGCTGGCAGGCAGCAAGGGTTAAAAGAGAATTTAAAAAAACAGAAAAAAAAAACTGGTGTAACAAGCTGTCACCAGCATGAAGGTAGATCTTAAGTTTTCCGTCAATGATGTTAGGTTAACAGCACAGGCATGTTTGTCATTTTTTTTTTTGTTAAACTAATTAAATGATGTTCTTTAGGTGGCCAGCCTGGTGTTGCAAAGGGTTGAGCTGCTGTGCATCTTACCTCACCTCTTGCCACGCTGGCAACCAGAGCTTAGGAATGAGCTCAGATCGTTAGGGCTTGGCAGTATGTGTGTGGGGTGGGAGTGGATTAAGCAACTGCCAGGCAGCTGTACACACCCAGATAGGGTGTCAGGCTGACTTGGCTCTTGGCTGTCACCAGGTGATAATGCCAACACACAGTGGCTGACATTAGTTAGGGGTGGGAGCTACGGTTCCAGCACTCCATAAAGCCTCACGCACATGCGCACCCCATACCACCACAGCTCAGGACAGAAAGCAGAAATAGGGACCCAAAGACTTAATGAAGTCTTGTCCATCAACCCCAGACACACCACCACCCACACACCTGATCTGTAACTTGGGAGGCAATCTGTGGAGGGCTTGCTCCATGTAACTCGGGAGGCGGATGCCAGTCATGTGGGATGGGGACAGGAGAGGATAGCAGTCTGAGGATTAAAAGGGTAATGTATATGAAAAAAATTTCCTAAGGGATGAGGAGTTCGCTGTCTTTTGAAGGTTCTCAGATCAGAGATGTGATTAGAGACACCTAGGGAATAGCAAAGATCAACAGGAGGGCACAGAACGTCACATTCTAGAGGGAAGGTTTAGATTAACATTCATCAAAGCCTTTGGTTCTGCTGGCAAAAGAGTCATACAAAGGCAGGAGTTAAACACAGCACTCCAGTACTGAGAGAATCGGTCAGTTAACTCGAACCTATGCTGGTAATCGTTCAGTACAGAGCTCTGTTTTGCATCCATCTTGCATAAAGTAATCTCTGTAAATAATCAATAAAGGACAAACTAGTTTTCTATCATTTCTTGTGTACAGAGCTCCACACTCGAGGCAGTGATTCTGCTCACAGAATATGACTACAAACACAAGCTGGTGCTGAAAAGCGAACTTCTAAGGCTGGTCGAGTGGTGCACAGGGTTGAGGCGTGGATGCCACCTCCGTGCTGCCCTGGCGACCCGAGTTAGAGAATGAGCCAGGTCGTCTGGGGTCAGGAGGAGCTGGATTCATGAGCTGCTGTTGGGCAACTCTCCTCTCAGGGGGTTGGGCACTGATCAATCAGATCAGCGGATGGTGTCAGGAGGAGGGTGCTGTTAGGCGCTTGGAAGCAGAGTCTCTGCACAGCTTCCCACCTGGACTTTGGTCCTTGGCGCCCTCTGGGTGGGGTTTAGAGCTTCCTGTAGCTACTTTCATTACTATGGAAAACCCACATCCCTACCATGCCCTGTGATCCCTGCTGGA
The DNA here is from genome assembly GCA_016271365.2 of Neoceratodus forsteri. Taxonomy (NCBI): domain Eukaryota; kingdom Metazoa; phylum Chordata; order Ceratodontiformes; family Ceratodontidae; genus Neoceratodus; species Neoceratodus forsteri. The sequence continues at coordinate 1,430,045,732 of CM057456.1, forward strand.
GCAGATGGTCAGTATGCTGCCACTGAACCTCATCAGCAGTTGTAGAAAAAATGTCCTCATAAAAAAAAAAAAAAAAAAAAAAAGAGCGAAGTTCTGGGTGACTTGGGTCAGTGTCAGGCAATCTTAACTCAGGTGAGCAGTCATACCCCTGAGGGAGCGCACATACTGTAAGGTGGCATAATGGCAACAGGCCAAAGATTAAAGGCTGTCAAGGCGGGCTCCTAGTTACTCTCCCATGATGGTGGCAATCTGATTTCTACAAAATCTTCAGAGTGAACACAACCATTGCAGTTTGTAATCTTAGGAACACTGGAAATGCTAGATTATAAACAGACCACTTCATCTCCTGCCATTCAGGTAGCTGCATCATTCAATTTCTCATGAAATAACTAGCCAAAGGCTACTAGTAAGTGTTATGGACACTGTTACTATGGGGAGAAACCAGTCAGTGGTAGAAATTTCAGAGGAACTCAGGCCAAGATAGTAAGTTTTTGAAGTAAGTAAATAAAACCTTTAAAATCTGCAAGATGAGTTATCTCATACAGTTTTAGAAATGTTGTATTATAGCTCCATGACCTCCACCCCAAAGGAGCGACAAAGGATACTCTTGGAATTCTTTCTTTTTTGGGGGTATCATAGTTCTCTTCTGTCTCATTATTTAGTTGTTTTGACTTCAGTTTTGTTGTTGATCTTTAGGACTGCAATTTTTTTTGTTTGGTCTTTTTTTTGTTTTGTTTGTCTAGGAGCTTAGCAGAAAGATTCCTAAAGTTTGGCTTGTGCAGGGTGCATATTTACTGTTTACACTAATCAGCAGCAAGTGGATCAGTGGGATGGCCCCCAGCTGTGTTCTCGAGCTGAAATGACAGAGGTCTGCTCTAAGCCGCTGCCGTGGAGAGTTGAAATGCCATTTTCAGACCATGTGTGCAGCACTGCAAACTGTACTCCAATGCATACCTCCAAGAATCCCATGATGCCCAAGCAAGAAGTCTGTGCCAGTGAGCAGTCTCGCAGCAAACACAGGGCTGTACGATTTGAGCACCCACAGATACGCACTATATAACTGGCGCTGGGGTGCTCACTATTGTAGCAGGCACTAACAATACAGCAGGTAAGGCACAATGGAGGGCAGTCGCATCACAATAGTCAGGTGTTCGTTGTCTACCTCACCAACCAACCACTGCACACACCGTCAAAGATGCTTGTGGGCACCCTGGCAAACTCCTAGGCAGCGGCACCACTATGGAATGCTGCCACAGAATGACAGTATTGTAAACCGCCTTCGTGGCAGCAGGTCAACACCAAACCCCTACAGCTTACAGTTATAAGCCTTACACTTCCACACCTTAATCCTGTTGACCTTTCACAGTCTCACAGCTTGTTCATGGCAATTGTCAAACACAGAAACCCAACTTGCTGGTGGCTGCATTCTTGATTTAGCCCTTAAACCTCCCACTAACGTAGTTAGGTGTAGCCTAACGCCATAATAGCCATATATCAACAGAGTGCAGGCTTAGTCAGGGATCGCTCCAGACTGCTGTCAGCTATAGGGAGGCCAAATATCTCATTTAAAAGAGATTTTCATGCACAAATTATAAAGGACAACATTTATAAATGTTGCCCTTTGTAGATACTATATCCTGTAATTTAAAGCGATACCATAATCTGTCAATTTCACTGCTGGTAGGACCTACAGACTACCCCCACCCTAACCCCATGCAGAAGAGTAACCAGGAGTTCTGTACACATGGTTTTATATAAATGCCCCCACACCATGTATAAAAGTATACTAACTTATTTTACTCTATTTTAACTTCAAAGATGATAGTGCTCAGTCCAGTGACACCAGCAATAGCACACTGCACTGCAGATATGGTTCAAAGCTTAAGCCCAGCCCCTGACAGGGCAGGTGGAGTTTAGGAATGCTGTATCAGCACCTCCTATTCTGGCCCAGTTCATGACACTGATGGTCTGGTGGACCACACACAGTCACCAAGGTCCCACTTACAGCTTGTAGCACGAGTGTAGGCCTTCCATTAGGGGAGGTGTCAATGTCAGTTTTATTTATATGGTACCCAATCCCAAGGGCTCTGCGCGCCTTACAGTGCCAATAAATAAAACATACATATTGACAACAGTTAATCAAGGTACAGGCCATAACACAAATTAAAAAAAGAGGTGGGAGGAACTTTGTGAGAACAGGAAAAATTGTTTATCTGGTGTTGCCCCCCCATACCAACACACATGGCCTCTGGCACTTCTGCTCCCCGGGTCACTGTCAGGTTCATGCACCTGCTTCTCTCCAAACAGTCAGAACATGCTGCTTGTGGGGCTTCCTGGCTAGGAGATGGTGGCACCATATTCCAGTGCATCTTGTGCTGGGCCATGGAGCTCAGCCTCCTCCATAAGGATGCTACAGACTAGGTTGCAGTCAGATTACCAGAGGGCGATGGGAGGGCAGGGGAGGAAAAAAACCAAACACCACCACTCCAACAGGTCTCATCACGTGAAGCTGTGCTGCAGTGTCAGGGCTAGGAAGTTGCGGTAAGCCCAACTGAGCCAGAAGGACGAAAGTGAGGAGAAAAACTATATTGGAAGGGATGGGAGACAATATTTGATTATAAGTTACTAGTAAAATTATTTCCAACTATTTTTACAAGAACAAAATGTAAACTCTTGTGGGGAGCATGTCTCCAGATATGTCTGAAATTTTTTAAGAGGTGCCCGATGGGCTGCCACGTGGACATCCTGGGTTTGGAAGCATCCTCAGGAGTCTGCATTTGGGTAGTCAGGCAGGGCCAGCCCCAGTTAGGAAAGATGGCATTGGTGGACCCTGCCACAGCAACTCCCACTGGGGAGCCAAGGAGCTCGCTCTCTGCAGTGGGGACGGCTGCATCATTGCGCCACTCCAATGGGCAGGGCTCCACAAAGCTCTGCGCTGAAAGGGGGGGTGTGTATCCATTAGACTGATGGCTGGCGGTGTTCCCAGCTCCATGCCATAGATCCCCATCAGAATGTTGAAGCGTCAATGAGGTTAGTGGAGGATGGAGCTTGGGATGCTGCTGGGGCATGTTCCTGGGCCTGAGGATAAAAGCCTATATGAAGATGGAGGTGGATTCTATGCACTGAAGATGGCGAGATTAACCCTCCACCATAAATTTTCACAACTGCAGCTATCCAATCCCAAATCGAAGATACCAAAGAGACCCCCTTTTTCCAGATACTGATAGTGTGTGACATGCTACACTGGCTCGGGGTGTGGCTGTGCACACGCCACTTTTGTACTGTTTTTGGTTTACTTTAGCACTTCCTGCAGCAGTTTCACAAACTGTAGGTCTGAAGCTTCCTTTTCGCTAATTTCTATTACTGTATCAGCTAGCAGTTCTGTCTAGAGTAGAACATTCTGCCCTAGTGCCTTCCCCATATTCATCTGCCTCCTATGGTTTGTGAGTGTCTCACCCTTATTATTTTAACAGTTTCTTTTGCCACCCCACCCCCCATATCCTCCACTCTACTCTTCTAGTCATGTTGCTAACACAACACCGCTGACAACATCCAAGGAAAACAGTCTTATAGAAACAGATGGGCAAGTATCACTCATAAGCCAAGAGAAGGGGGCACCATGAAGTGAGGTGCAAGAAGCTCCCCCAACCCCAAGCAGAAATGCATCACACTCTCCTCCATATGGCTGCTCTCCCCAGCCTGGGACGCAAGTGACCCAATGCTGTTCTCAATGGCCAAGGAGTTTCCATTTTCAACGGAAAACACCACAAACACCAGAAAAAAACAAAACAGAATGTGTCATTTTTAAACCAGCATTTAGGAGTCAATTTTTCATGAAAAAAATATCTGCACCACTTTATCACGCAAATAAGTCAACTTCACTCTGCACCAGCTTTTTGTACAAACCCCTGTTCAATCTGCCCTCAACTCTGGGGGGGGGGGGAATTTTGTGAAATGTTAATTGGTCATTTTTGTAAACAAAAGATCACTGGCCCTACATAAGCCACAAAGCTTTCCTTTCCTTTTTTTTTTTTATTAAAAAAAAACCAAAAACACTCCTCACCCAGGAATCACCCCAATGCCAGTCCTGCTTGGAGAATTTGAAACCATATGATTTGTTTGGGCTGTTTTGCTTGTCAAAGCAGAACATGACGGTCAGCAGATGTGTAACTATGCTTCCTATCCATGAGTAAGCTAAAAAACAGAGCCTAACAAAATGTATTTAATAAGATTGCTGCAACCTGTTGATGTGGTGGTAGTGTTATCCTTCCGATGTCGACAACACAGACTCAGAGGTGAGTCTAGGATGTCAAAGGCCATTGGGGGGGGAGGGGCTAGAGTGTCCCAGTGGACGCTTTCCTCCTCCGGAGAAGGTTGCACTCTCTGTTAGTACATTGCCACCTTGGTGACCACAGGTGGAACTGCGGCACAGTGACACTGAGGGGCACGGGACACTGCCTGGCTCTCGAGCACAGCTATGCAAGTATCTGCACCTCAGAGCCTTAGGCAGCAGTGTCCTACAGTGTGGAACAAAAGCAGGACCGCCTCCCCCCATGCAGCAGAATGACGCTGGCATTCTTTGGGGCCCCTCACCATTCCTGACTACCCACCACTCCTCATACTTGACATGCCTGAGGGAGACCATGGCTGTGGTTCTACCCAAGGAGCTGTCACACAAGAGGAACTACCTTCCATATTTATTTATTTATTTTTAACCAGTAAAAGCATTAAGCTGTGATCGCTTGTTTTCGGGGTGGCCTGGGGTGGGTTGCATGGATCTGTTTTACTGATGAAAGGAATGCAGGCCATGATGCTGGGGAAGCTCCACTACTCTTCATCGATAAGTGCCATGGGATCTTTTACTTTCACCTGGACAGCGACCAGAGATGGGCAGAACAGACCTCAGTTTACTGTCTTGTCCATACGAAGGAAATACCCCCAGCAGACCCAATGGAACCATGTAAAAGATAGAGAAGGGACACAGACGAGGCTGGGAGGTCACCTGGCAGAGAAGGGCAGCAGCAGCAGCAGCAACCAAGGGGACATGCAGAATGTCAAAAACACGTAAAACTGCTGGCTGCCCAATGGCTGCAAGCAACGGATGCCAGCAAGCGGGCAGCCGAAGTCAGGGTGTGCGGCCAGTAGCTGCAGTCACTGAAGCAGTGACTGAGGTACCTCATTCTGCAGCAGCTGTCACCTGGAGGGTACTCCCTCCAGCCACGGAAAAACGAGTGCTTTTCAAGCCAACAGAAAGCAGTGCCAAAACACCAGGTGCCTGAGGGACACAAGCAGAGTTAAAAACCATGCAGCTGTCTTGATAAACGCAACAGGTACTGACAGAGCCCACGCCAAGCTTGACCACACAGGGATACAACATGGAAGGGAGCAGTGCACGGGGCTGGGAGTTTACTGTCCAACAAGGACAACCCTGAGGACCGGCAGTGGAAAGAAAAGGCAGGATTACAAAAAAAAAAAAATACTGAATAAAAAGTAAATTACATTGCTCTAGTCACTCTCAATTACTTGTCTAAGGTTTCAGTTTCTGAGTTTATCCTGCTTTTGACAAAAATACTGTGCCTGCAACACATGGGCCACAGACAGAGACTGGTAACAGGCTGCACCATTTGCTCTCACCAAGTATAGTAGTCTTCCCATACCCATCACCTTGTCACCCAAACAGAGGAACCTGTGTAAATGAACAAAAGCAGGACATCCTATTACGGAGCAATGCCATGCTAAAAATTGAGAGGTGGTTTTTGTGCACTCATTTTTTGTCCACTGAGCATACTGATCTGAATTTCTGCTTTAAAAATCAGGGTTTTAAATAACTGATTAGCAGTTTTTTCTTGGGATGATACTAACTGTACAGAAAGTATTTATATAGATTTTCTAGAAGTGCTGTGTTTGTTAAACACAGTGAGGCAAGAGCTATGCATTTTCATGATGATTTAGCACTTTTATGAGCAAAACGCTAATCAATTTTTAGAGTTAAACAAATCCCTGAAAATGGCAGCATACAATGTGGAACAGCAAGCGTCTGAGTGCTAAGAAAAGGATGCCCTCTCCTAATATGGTACAGAAGAGAGGTAGGTGTCTCCTACGTATCTAGCTCCACAATTCATTCTTTCTCTCTCTCTCTCAGATGCTATATTTGACTCTGGAAAATAGATAGCTGCCGGAAAGCTGTGTGCAGTCAAAGGCACTGGGGAATTACTGCAGCAGTATCAAGCTATAATCAAGCCCATGCCAGAAACAAATGTGTGTCTGCGTGTGCGCTATGGAGCGCAGTTACTTGCCTGTAACAGTAGTTCTAGGAGTGGTACATGTTGTTCATCCACACTGTTTGGCATGTCCCCTTCCACTTCAAATCTTGCCGGAAGTCTTCAAGCTGGCTCCTCCCACCCACCGGGTGGTATATACCTCAGCTCCGCCCCATGATGCCAGATCTTAGTCAGGTGGTGATGAATGAACAACATACCACTCCTAGAACTACTGTTACAGGTGAGTAACCTGTTCTTCTAGGAGCGTGGATATGTTGTTCATCCACACTGTTTGGCAGACTCCAAGCAGTTCTCCGGGAGAAGGGAGGCAATGCGCACCCCTACTTAGGAAACAGAAATTGGAGAACCGAGGCCCCAAAACCAGCATCCCGGCGTGACTCAACGTCACTGTGGCAGTGCGTAATGAAGGTGTATGCTGACTTCCAGGTAGCAGCCCAACAGATTTCCTGGATGGGGATGTCCCTGGAAGCAGCCGCCGATGCAGCAGTATGGCGGGTAGAATGAGCTCTTATCCCTCTGGGAGGCTCCTTGCCCGCCAACTCATAGCACAGACCTATGCATGATGTAATCCATCTTGTTATTTGGTCCATTTGGCTGCAGGTCTGCCAGAAGTGGCTTCAGCATAGGTGACAAACAGCTGGCGAACCACTCCATGAATTTCCGCTGTCCTCTCCTTATAATAGGAGAGAGCACGCCTCAGTTACAAAGTATGGAGCCTGTACTCGGCGTCCGAGGTGTAATTAGGGTAGTATACCGGCACAGTCAACACCTGGTTAAGGTGAAACTCTGACACCACCTTTTGGAAGGAATTTTGGGTTGGGGCACAGGACAACTTTGTCCCTGTGAAAGACCAGATAAGAGGAGTCCACCAAAAGCGCCTGGAGCTCCCGTCCTTCTGGCTGACATGCTAGCCACCAGGAAGGCAGTCATCCACGACAAGTGTGAGAGCTCACACTTGTGCATGGGTTCAAATGGCTTGCCCTTGAGCTTTGCCAAAACCAGCAACAGATTGCACGGAGGTGGAGGTTCACACACCGGAGGGGATATGTGATCTAGGCCTTTGAAAAAGCGCCCAACCACTGTCTCCTGCGCCAAAGTCGGCTGACCGGCCAGCGCCCGGTAAACAGAGATGGCTGCCAGGTGCACCCTGAGGTTGATGACCGAGACCTCCTCTGGAGAAAGACCAAAGGTAGTCGAGAATGTTAGCCACAGAACAGGATAAGGGTCCAGGCTCTTACTCGGACACCACATGGAAAACCACCTTTTCCATTTGAAGGCATAACATTTCCTGGTCAATTCCTTTCTAGATGCCTCCACCATGGTGTAGACATCTTCGGAAAGACCAGAGCTTGGAACTCCTAGCCGTTCAGGTACCAGGCTGTGAAGTGCAGGGATGAAGTCTGCTGAAATACCCTGGTTCAGAGATATCAGGTCTGGGTGTGTACGAAGCCGCTCCGGGGGCCTGCAGCTGAGGCTGAGGAGTTCTGGGTACCAGAACTGGCGTGGCCATTCTGGGGCTACCAGAATCACCTTTGCCTTGTCCCTCCTCACCTTGAGTAACTCCTTGTGAATGAAGGGAAGGTGTAGAGGAGGCCTGGGGTCCATGGCCTCGAGAAGGCATCCCCCTGCAGCGAGCCCTGCTTGGGGGCATGATAAAGCCTCAGCTAGCGTTCTCCCTGGAGCAAACAGATCCACCATCGGTTTGCCCCAATGGGAGAACAGGCTGTAAGCTACCTCGGGATGGAGAGACCACTCGTGGGATGTCTAGCCTATGTGGCTGAGAGCATCCGCCAGCTGTTTCGAGGTTTCTGCCACATGGATGGTTAGGAGATCCGCCTCCAACCGGCTTACGAGGGTCCAGATGCGGAGCACCTCCTTGCACAGCAGACGGGAATGCGTGCCGCCCTGCTTGTTGAGGTAGTACATGGTCGTGGTATTGTCCGTCTGGACTTGAACCACTTGACCCCAGAGCTAAGGAGCAAAAGCTGATAGTGCCAGTCTGACTGCTCTGAGCTCCAACAGGTTGATGTGGCATCGGGACTCCTTGGTGGTCCAGAACCCGTGGGCCCTGTTGTCCCCCATGTGGGCTCCCCAGCCCATGAGAGAGGCATTGGTCATAAGGACGACCATCGGCTCGGGGCGGACAAACGGGATCCCTTCCTGCAACTGGTCTGGGGCAATCCACCATTGAAGAGTGTCCCACACCTTCTGGGTTACAGTGAACAGCTGGTCGAAATTACTATATCGCTGAGTCCACTGGGCAGCCAGCTCCCATTGGAGGGGGCGCATGTGCCACCTGGCCCAACAGACCACCGAGGTGCATGCCACCATGTAACCCAGAAGGCACAGAAAGTCCCGAGCAGGGCGCAAATGCCCAACCAGAAATGATCGGGCAAAGGAGGAGAGACCCTCCACCCTGTCCACCGGGAGCCGAGCTCTGGCTTGACAAGAGTCGAGCTCTGCCCCGATGAAGCCCATCACCTGAGAAGGCACGAAGTCGACTCTGGCCTCGCTGATCAGGAGGCCGAGTTGGGAGCACGCTTGAGGGCCAGATCCTGGACCTCTCCACCTCCTGAAGGGTGGAACCTGCCAAGAGCCAATCATCGAGATAAGGGTAGATTCTGACTACTCGATGCCGAAGGTGGGCCGCCATCACTGCAATGCATTTGGTGAAGACCAGTGGGGCCGATGACAGGCCGAACGGCATGGCTCGGAACTCGTACATGGTCTCCTCGACCCTGAAGTGGAGGAACCGCTGATGGGACGGACAGACTGGGACGTGAAAGAACACGTCCTGTAGATCCAGTGAACAGAACCATGTTTTGCTCCAGGGATGGTATGATCTGGTTCAGAGAGACCATCCGAAAGATGTGAGACCTGAGATAGTGATTCAGGTCATGGAGATCTAGGATGGGGCGCCAACCCCTGGAGACAAAGCCTGGGTCTGTCGGAGGACCCGGCACTGAAGCTACTGCCTCCCTGTGGAGAAGCTGAAGTACATCGTCTCGAAGAGCTGACTGGGTGCATGCGGAAATCCGCTCCTCCCGAGGGCTGCGGGCTTGGCTGGGAGGGTACTGCTCGAACTCGACAGGCAGTCCCCGACCGACCACTTCAAGAACCCACCTGTCCCAAGTGATAGCGGACCAGGCAGAAATGAAGTGGCACAGCCGATCCCCCAAGGGAGGACCCAGAGCTGGCGTGAAGGGTGTAGGGGAGGTAACCCCCAACCCGTCACTGGGCAGGCTTAGAGAAGAAGGAGGAGGCTCCAGGATCTAAGCCTCGGCCTCCTTTACGAGGCTGCTGAGGACCCTGCTTGGGCCGACGGTGCCAAGCTTGAGCCTGCTGCTGTTGTCCTCCTTGATAAGAGGGCTGCTGGACTGCAGGGGAAGAGTGCCGAAATAGCTTCTTCTTTCTTTTCTGCTGGTTCTTGCTTTAAGAACCCTTGGCAGAAGTAACATCCAAGGTGACACTGGACTGCTCTATACGCTGAAGGTGACCGGCCACTCCTGGACCGAACTAGTTGGTACCCAGGAAGGGCATGTCAGCAAGCTTATGCTGAGTATCTGCCAGGAAGGAGGAAAGCCTCAGCCAAGCCCTGCGGTGAGAGGCCACTGCGGCTGCTAGCAAGCGGGCACAAGAATCCCTGATGTCCAAGGCTGTCTGGAGCTGCTGTTTGGCGATAGCACGGCCCTGATCACAGACCTGCTTGACCGTGGTCTGCATGTCCACAGGGAGATGAGGGAGGACTTCGTCTAATGACTCGAGAAGGACATGAGAGAAGTATGCCATAATGACAGCCGAGCTGGCCTGATGAAGGCCCAGAGAAGAGGCCGCATAAAACTTATGGGCAGAGTGGTCCATTTTTGGACTCCTTGTCCGAGGGTCGGCCAGTGTCGGCCAAACTATCAGTACGCCTGGACACAGAGGTGGTCGCCAGGCTCTCGGCCAAAAGGTGCTCTGTGAACCCCGCAAGGGACCCCATGGGCACCGTGTACTTGCGGGCCATGTGGGCAGATGGTGCTGGGCAGGAGGCAGGATGCTGCCAAAGTTCACGGGCAGAGCCAACAATGGCCTCAGCCACTGCAAAGGCCTCCGTTGAAGTATCCCCTCTCTTGAGGATGTCAGTGAGAGGGTACTCCGTCTTTTTTCTAGACGGGCTCCTGGGGCATTCAGGTGGAATCAGAGATGAGGCAGAGAATGCCCTGGAAAAAGGAAGGGCCTTCCTCCATCCCTGCACCAACAGACGATTCATCATCCCCGGGATGTGAGTGCAGTCCAGTGACGTCCAAGTCCGAAGAATCATGATACAGCAGTCTACCGCCTAAGTCACCCTCGATACGCCAAGGGCAATCTGGGGTGACTAATCTACAGATGTCGGGGAAGCCCGGTGTCCTGTTGGTCCTTTTTCGAGGGTGCCCCTCCCTCAGGCTGCTTAGGCGGTGGTTCCACCTGAATCGGTGGAGAGACCGGGCTAGGCCGAACTGGGAGACGGACCGGCCTCTTTTTTGAGCGCTTATGGCTCTTCCTCAGTCGTTCCACCGTGGGGGTCCTGGACCAAGACCGGGCAGGCCAACTCAGTCAGTCGGAAGACACCGGAATCGGTGAGACCCGAAGGTCCGGAACCGGGTCCTTGATGGGGATACCAGCAGGCTGGGTCTCCTCATCAGTGAATACCAGGACCGGAGTCCGTTCAAATGAGTTGTCGGCCATGGCTGGTGACAAAGGGTCGAGCGGGTAGAGGACAAACTCGACCTGTCGGACACTTCCTCCGTCCCCTGGCCAGATGGAAGGTCAGTAGCCAGCGGCCGAGGATGCGATCTCGACTCGAGGTCGAAATTGCGTGTTCTGGGACTCTGACCTCCCGGTCCCAAGAACGCCTCAGTCAAGACGAAGAGACAATGGGTCTTTCTCCCTCTTATGAGCAAGCCTGAAGGCGCCTCACCCAGTGGGGAAGAGACAGGCACAAATCCTTGAAAGAGCCCATGAATGTGGAGCCCTAGGTTCAGCGGGACAAGAAGCTTCCATTGGCTTAGCGAAGCTGCTTCCTCCTGGCAAGCCTTCAGCAGTTCCAACTGTTCGGCAGAGCCTGCGGCTGAGGAAACCGCCCACCTAGCCTCCTTTGATTTCAACGGTGGGTTCTTTTTTCCGGTCTCCCCAGCTTCAGGCATGCCTTGCGGTCTTCCAGGATGTGGGGATGGAAGGCCAGACAAAAACTGCATGACGAAGTGTCATGGCCAACACCTAGGCAGTATATGCATGTGAGGTGGGGTTGGTGCGTGACATTTTCTGGCCGCAGGTACACCGGCGAAATCCCGGGGAAGATTTTTCCTCCATTGTCGATACGGCAAAAGCACGATCGCTAACTCGAACGAGTTTGATTTTCGGTAAAACCAACAATTTGAAAGCCAGGGCCTATGAAATGCTGACAGCACGAGGGAACCTGTATCTTCCAGCGGAAAGGAAGATCTGGCGTCATGGGGCAGAGCCGAGGTATATACCACCCGGGTGGGTGGGAGGAGCCAGCTTGAAGACTTCCAGCAAGATTTAAAGTGGAAGGAGACATGCCAAACAGTGTGGATGAACAACATATCCATGTTCCTAGAAAAAAGAATGTCATTTTTCTATCAAAGCCGCTTCATTGATGTATCCCTTGTGTTGCACTCGTCTTTGTACACACAATGCTAACAAACTGAAATGACACTTTCATTTTTTTTTGTTTAAATGGGTACTTCTCCAGCCATACTGTACCCAATAACCACCTTGTATTATTATTACTTTTTTTTTTTTTTATTATTCTTTTCCTCTTACCCTCAGTTAGAGAATCTGGGCCAACACAGATGCACTTTATCTCTGCCTGGGAGGTGTATGAACCAATGGTGTTTACAGAGCAGACACCAATGCTGTTTCCTTGGTCAGCCAGAAGAGTTGTGTGAATGCTAGGCAGACCTCACTTTCCTTTGCCACATACCAGGCCCAAAGCCACGTAGAACGTTCTTAAAAGTAAATAAATTCGACATTTAGCAATACAACTGCATATGTCCATGTAAGGGATGACTACATTAAGTGTCTTAGAATGAAGGAAGGACTCCTGGAAGTGGAAAGTTACCTCCAGAACCAGTAAACAAACGTAGGATAATTGGGGTCATTCCCCCCTACTGCCCTTGCTCAGCACATACGGAGAATGTCATTGAAAGCACTGTCGGATATGGTGGCAAGGTCTTCACAGTTTTGAAAGTTAAAAATAGGAAATAACTAGGGTGGCCCATTGGCAGACTTACAGCTCGCAATGCCAGCAACTGAATGTTTGAGAATGTTTCCGAGTTGCCGGGGAGGCTGGAAGCAGAATATGGTGTCCTACAGGACAATGTCCTGCATTGGGAATGAGGGTTGTCGGCTTTGCTGAAAATACAGGTTACTCACCTGTAACAGGAGTTCTAGGAATGGTATATGTTGTTCATCCACACTGTCTGGCAGGTTCCTTGCCGCTCAAATCTTGCCAGAAGGTCTTCGTTGGCTCCTCCCACCCACCCGGTGGTAAAACCTTGGCCCCCATGACGCCAGATCTAGGCCCATGGAAGCCAGGTTGCACCCATCGGCCGAGGTCAGGGTCGGTGGATGAACAACATATACCACTCCCAGAACCCTGTTACAGGTGAGTAACCTATACTCTAGGGACATGGATGTGTTGTTCAATCCACACTTACTGGCAGACTCCTAGCAGTTCTCCAGGAGTTGGGAGGCAAGGCGCGCACCCCCTACTTGGGAAATAAGGACTGAAGAACCGAGGTCCCAAAACCAGCATCCCGTGACTCAAGGTTGATGTGGTAGTGGGTAATGAAGGTGTGTGCCGACTTCCAGGTAGCAGCCCTGCAGATTTCCTGGATAGGGACGTCCCTGGAAGCAGCCACCGATGCAGCGGTATGGCGGGTAGAATGAGCTCTTATCCCTTTGGGAGGCTCCATGCCCACCAACCTGTAGCAGAGATCTATGCAGGAGGTGACCCACCTGCCTATCGCCTGCTTGGCTGCAGGTCTGCCAGGTGCGGCTTCAGCGTAGGTGACAAACACAGCTGGCGAACCTCTCCCCAAACTTCAGCCGTCCGCCTCCTTGTAATAAGAGAGCTCTTCTAGGGTCCAGAGTATGGAGCCATATTCAGCCTCAGAGGTGTGATTGGGGTAGAACACCGGCAGAGTCAACACCTGGTTAAGGTGAAACTCAGACACCACCTTCGGAAGGAATTTAGGATGAGGGCGCAGGTCAACCTTGTCCCTGTGGAAGACCAGATAAGGAGACTCGATGGAAAGCGCCTGGAGCTCTCCCATCCTTCTGGCTGACGTGATAGCCACCAAGAAGGCGATCTTCCACGACAGGTGAGAAATATCACACCTGTACATCGGTTCGAATGGCTTGCCCATGAGCTCAGCCAGAACCAGCAGTAAATCCCATGGAGGTGGAGGTTCTCGCACTGGAGAGGATATGTGATCAAGGCCTTTGAAAAAGCACCCGACCACCTTCTCCTGCGCCACCAACTGCTTCCCGGCCCGTGCCCGGTAAGCAGCGATGGCTGCCAGGTGCACCTTAAGGGTCGTCGACCGAAGCCCTAGCTGAGAAAGGGACCATAGGTAGTCCAGAATGCTGGCCAAGGAACAGGAGGAAGGGTCCCACCCCTTATCCTGACACCAAATGGAGAATCTCTTCCATCTGAAGGCATAACATTTTCTGGTCGACTTCTTACGGGATGCCTCAACAACGTTGAGGACCTCGTCGGAAAGACCCAAGGCCTGAAACTCTAGCCGCTCAGAAACCAGGCCGTCAGGTGCAGGGATTGAAGGTCTGGGTGGAGTACCTTCCCCCTGCTGACTGAGATCAGGTCCGGGTGGGCTGGGAGCTGCCTCGGGAGCCTGGAACTGAGGCAGAGGAGATCTGGATACCAGAACTGGCGGGGCCAGTCTGGGGCTACCAGAATCACCTGTGCCTTGTCCCTCCTCGCCTTGAGAAGCACCTTGAGGATCAAGGAAAATGGGGAAAAGGCGTAGAAGAGGCCCGGGGTCCACGGCCTCGAGAAGGCATCCCCCTGCAGCGAGCCCTGCTGAGCGGGCGGGCATGAAACAGCCTCAGCCTCAGATTCTCTGGAGGCAAACAGGTCCACCTGAGGTGTGCCCCAGTGGGAGAACAGATCATGTACTACCTCCAGCAGGAGAGACCACTCATGAGATGCAGCACCTATCCGACTTAGGGCATCGTCCAGAGTGTTGGAGGCTCCCGCCACATGGATAGCTAGGAGATCCGCCCAGTCTGCTCACGAGAGACCAAGTGAGGAGAGCCTTGCACAGAGGCAAGGAGCACGCCCCGCCCTGGCGGTTTAGGTAGTACATGGTCGTGGTGTTGTCCGCCTGACCTGGAACCACTTGACCTCCCGCATAAACGTGCCAAGGCGGTGAGGGAAGCAATGGACCGCCTCAAGCTCCAGCAGGTTGATGTGACACGAGACTCCTGAGGGGACCAGAGGCCGGCACTCTGCGCTCCCCAGATGGGCACCCCAACCCATCAGAGAGGCGCTGGTCATTAGAGTGACCGTCGGCTCTGGGCGGACAAATGGGATACCCTTCTGCAGATGGTCTGGAATGAGCCACCATGGGACAGCGTTCCACATCTCCTGGGTCACTATCACTGGCTGGGCCAGAGGACCGGAGCACTGTGACCACTGGCGGGCCAGCCCCCATTGAAGGGGACACATGTGCCAGCGGCCCAATGGACCACGCTGGTGCGGCCGCCATGAGGCCCAGGAAGTCCCGGGAAGGGTGCAACTGCCCAACCAGAAATGATTGGGCAAAGGAGGAAAGAACCTTGGCCCTGTCCGCTGGGAGCCAGCTCTGGCTCGACAGAGTTGAGCTCTGCCCGATGAACTGAATTACCTGCATTGGCATAAGTTCAGATTTGGCCTCGTTGATGAGGAGGCCAATCTGAGAGCTGACCTGAGGGCCAGATCCCTGGACTGATCCACCTCCGACTTGGAGGAGGCTGCAATCAGCCAGTCGTCCAGGTAAGGGTACACCCGATCCTCGGCGTGCAGGAATGCTGTCACCACTGCCATGCATTTGGTGAAGACCCTGGGAGCTGGGGAGAGGCCGAAGGGTATGGCCCAGAACTCGAAAAGGGATCCCTCCGCTCTGAAGTGGAGGAATCGGTGGTGGGACAGAGGAATTGGAACGTGAAAGAATGCGTCCTGAAGGTCCAGAGAACAGAACCACATGCCTCATTTCAAGGATGGAATGATCTGGGCCAGAGTGACCATCCTGAAGGTTCGAGACCTTAGGAACTTGTTCAGATCGTGTAGGTCTAGAATGGGGCGCCAGCCCCCCATCCGTTTTGGGACCAGGAAGTACCTGGACACAAACCCTGGGTCTGATGGAGGATCCTCCACCTCCCTGATCACCTCCTTCTGAAGAAGCAGGGTGATGTCGGCTCGACGAGCCGACAGAGAGGCTGCGGACCCCGTAGCCCCCAGTGGGGCGACAGCTCGATAGGGTGGGGACTGCTCGAATTCCAGAGGCAGACCCTTTCCTACCACTTACAGCACCCAGCGGTCCGTGGTGATATCGGACCAGGCGGAAAGGAAGTGGTGGAGCCGTCCCCCCATGGGGGGAACCCAGGAGGAGTGACGAGGTTAGGGGTGACACCCTTCAACCCGTCACTGGGCAGGCTTGGAGGAAGGACCGGCCGAGGAGCCTCCTGGACCTTCCCCCCCCCCCCGGCTTCCTGCTGGAGGAAGCAGCAGGCTTGGCTTTGGGTGCCAAGTACAAGCCTGCTGGCCCTGATGCTAGTGTTGCTGGGCGGACATGCTGCAGGGCTACATGCCAAAAGAGCTTACGCTGCTGCTGGCAGCCTTGTCCTTCTGGGCAGACGTGACCGAGTCCAAGGTGGCGTTGGACTTCTCGATCCTTTGCAGATGACCCTCCACCCCGGGACGGAACAAGTCGGTACCCAAGAAGGAAACGTCTGCCAGCTTGTGCTGGGTATCTGCCGTAAAGGTAAAGATCTGAAGCCAAGCTCTGCGGCGCATGGCCACTGTGGCCGCTACTGACCAGGCACACGAGTCAGCAATGTCCAGGGAAGTCTGGAGCTGCTGTTTGGCCACCGCCCTTCCCTGATCCTGCACCTGCTTGACCGTCGTCTGAAGGTCAGCCAGGAGATGAGGAATCACCTCATCCAAGGAGCCCAAAAGGGCGTGTGAAAAGTGTGCCATCAGAACGGCCGAGCTGGCCTGGACGGCCTCAACGAGGAAGCCGAGACAGACTTTCCCCCAGAGTAGTCCAGTTTCTTGACTCATCGGGTGGCTTGTCCATATACTGAGCGCCCTGAATGCTGGAAAACGCTGTCGGTCACTAGCCCCTCTGCGGCGGGGTGCTCGAGAAAACGGAGAGTGAACCAGTGGGAACAACATACTTTCGAGCCATCCTGGTCAAAGGTGCTGGACAAGAAGCTGGCTGCAGCCATAGCTCCAGGGCCGGGCCAGCAATGGCTTTGGCCACCGGGAAGGCCTCCGTGGGGGAATCCCCTCGGTCCAGTATCTCCGTGAGGAGATACTTGGCCCATTTTGAAATGGGTTCGAGCTTCACCCCAGAGGACTCTGAGATAAGTCGAAGCATTCCAAGAACCGAGGATGGGCTCTCGTCCACCAACTGACCCCCGGTGACCCAGGTCAAGCGGCCTGGAGAACAGGAAGGCGACTGTCACAGACTCCAAGGAGTCTGCAAACAGTTGCCGACGGCCTGAGTTACCTCCACCTGCCAAGGTTGCTCGGGAGTGAGGTGATCATCAACCGATGGGAAGCCCTGACCCGACCTGGAATTCTTGGTCGGCCCCAGTTTTAGGTTGTGGAGGCGGGGTTCCACCACAATGGGTGGCGAGTTGGTTTCAGCCAACAACCAGTGCCGCTTCGCCCTCTACTACAATGAGGGGTTGTTTGGCCACTCCGGTGACAGCCACTTAATGGCGAGGAAAGCTGACAGTCGGCTTATTTCCAGTCAAAGGAGCTGCTGCCACATTAGATCTCGTAAGCGCCCGGCGCATTTGGCGCCGAGACTATCCTCCGAAGAGGACAAAGACGAGGATGAGCGACGCTGCTGCTTTCCACGGTGCCGAGACCGCCGATGTCGGCTGGACCTGGAAGAGGTCTGAGACCGAGACCTTTGGTGTTTCCGTGGGTGGGTCTGAGAGGGGGCGGGGGAAACCCACTCCTCCCTCGGTTCAGGGACCTAAACCAGGGACTCCGGCACAGGAAAGTCCTCGGTTTCCACCAGGTGAACCGATGAAGAAGGGTTGTCGGCTTCTCCAGTCGACAGCCCGTCTGACCTGACGGGAACACTGTGAAGCCAGCAGCCTTAGCCGCAACCCACTCAAAGTCGAGTGTCGACTGTCCGGGAAGGAGACCTCTCCCACTCCCACGAACGTCAACGGTGGGACTTACCCCTTAGAGTCCTTCTTTTTGGACCGAGAGGAATCTCCCAAAGGCCCCTCTCCCTTGGTGGAGAGGGACTGACAAAGTTCCTTGAATGAAGCCATGTAGGAGGAGCCCAAGGAGAGCGGGATAAATGCTGCAACCGATGAAGATGATGCTGCGGCCTAGGCCACTTCCTCCACGA
Organism: Neoceratodus forsteri; assembly: GCA_016271365.2. NCBI lineage: Eukaryota > Metazoa > Chordata > Ceratodontiformes > Ceratodontidae > Neoceratodus > Neoceratodus forsteri. Next base: position 1,430,063,658 of record CM057456.1, read on the forward strand.
GGGCGATCATCTGCTCGAGCTGTTCAGCCGAGCCCGCAGCCACGGACACCACCCAACGGCCTCCCGCGACTTGACCAGAGGATAACATTTCTCGGGGTGCCTCAAGTTGCAATCTGGCAGTGCGATCCTCTAAGACCGTGGCTGAAAAGGACTTGCACAAGTTGCAAGCCTGTGAATAGTGTTCAAGCCCCAGGCAGTAAATGCACGTGGAGTGCGGATCAGTCTGCGACATCTTCTGCCCACAGGGGCACCAACGAAATCCCGGAGTCGATTTGTCCATCGCAGCTGCAAAGGAAGATAAAGACCGAAGTCTTGTAAATTTTAAAATTAGTTTCGGGTTAACCAAAGAGTTTGGATCCAGGCCTAAAACGCAGAGCTTCCAAGCAGTAAGGAAGATCAGGCATCATGGGGCGGAGCCAAGAGTTTTACCACCTGGGTGGGTGGGAAGAGCCAGCTTGAAGACCTTCCAGCAAGATTTAAAGCGGCAAAGAACCTGCCAGTAAGTGTGGATTGAACAACATATCCATGTCCCTAGAAACACTGTTACCTGGATGACCACACGTAGCAGTGCAGTGAGAAGTCTGCATTGGAAGGTTGGATGCTACCTGGTGTCAGCTAGATGGTGTGCAGACTGCACAACAGGGCGATGATGCCCTAGAGAGGCGGCATCTGTAGGGGGTGGAAGAAAACAATGGAAGTGTACCAGGCAGGGCAGAATGGCGCCCAGCTCCCTTCAAAGGCCCCACACCGCTGACTTTGCACCCTTCCTTAATGCTAGATTAAGAACACTGAGGGAGGATTGCCTCTAATGACAAACCCACCATGGGTGGAAGCCATGGGGGCAACTAGAGAAGAGTTCACACACAATGTGAGTGATGATGGCAGATTGGTTAGAAATGGCAGAAACAGCCAAAAAAAATGTAAACTGGCATTCACACATACATACATATATATATTATTCAACATGGATGGGACCTTCCCCTCATAGAAAGAGCTAGTAGTTATTTCCTTGTATACACAACTTCAATCAAAGCTAACGGTATCCATACAAGTGTTTAAAGTAAACAATGGGCAAGTCTGCTACACTTAGAAACATAGACTTTGATGGCAGATAAGGACCGCTTGGCCCTAGTCTGCCCATTTCCCTACCTACAGGATAGGCCGCAGATCCTAGTTAACCAACAGCCTATTTCTTCCTATCCCCCACAAGAATTGCCTTATGTCTGTCCCATGCATTCTTGAATTCTCCCACAGTTTTAGACCCCACAACCTCCTCAGGAAGGCTGTTCCATGCATCCACTACCCTCTGTGAAAAAATACAGTACTTCCTCATGTTGCCCCGGAACCGCCTCTATCTTTAAATTGTGACCTCTTGTTCTAGCATATCTCTTTTTCTGAAAGATGCTACCCTCTTGGACTTTGTTGATTCCACTGAGGTACTTAAAGTTTCTATCATGCCCCCTCCCTTCTTTCCTCAAGGGTATACATATTAAGCTCCTTTAGTCTCTCCTCATACGGCTTCTCTTGCAGACCCTGCACCATTTTAGTTGCCCTTCTGGACTGCCGCTATCCTGTCTATGTCCCTGCAGAGATGGGGTCTCAGAACTGGATGCAGTACTCCACATGGGGTCTCACCAACTGTCTGTAGAGGGATAACAACTTTCTGTTTTCTGCTGTTGATGCCTCTCCCTATGCATCCCAGTATACCCCCAGCCTTCCCTACTGCCTTCTCACATTGCTTGCTAACCTTAAAGTCATCTGATATGATTACCCCCAGGTCCCTTTCCTTTGTTGTTGTTACTACCCTCCCCCATTGTGTAATCTTCCCTGGGTTCTTGTTTCCCAGGTGCATTATTTTGCACTTCTTTGCATTGAATCCTAGCTGCCATACTTCTGACCATTCCTCCAACCTTGCCAAGTCCCTTCTCATCCTTTCCACGCCTCCTTGTGTATCAACCCTGTTGCAGATCTTTGTGTCATCTGTAAAGAGGCATACTTTTCCTTCCAGTCCCTCTATAATGTCAATTATAAAGACGTTAAAAAGGACTGGATCCAGTACTGAACCCTGCGGTACCCCACTAGTAACCCCTCTTTCTTCATAGTGTACTCCATTTACAATTACCTTCTGTGTCCTGTTGTCCAGCCAATGTTCTACCCAGGCTACCAACCTGGGACCCACTCCCAGGCTGGTTAATCTGACTATTAATCTTTTGTGTGGGACTGTGTCAAATGCCTTGCTAAAGTCTAGGTAGGCCATGTCCACAGCCCCTCCCTGGTCTACTACTTTGGTCACCCAGTCAAAGAAATCTATTAGATTTGTCTGACATGACCTTCCCACTGTGAACCCATGCTGCCTTGGGTCCTGTGCCCCACTGGCCTCAAGGTACTCAGCAATTCTTTCCTTCAGAAGTGACACCATCACTTTCCCTACCACAGAGGTCAAACTGACAGGTCTGTAGTTTCCTGCCTCTGTCTTGGTCCCACTTTTGTGAAGGGGAATCACATCTGCCTTCCTCCAGTCCTCGGGTACCACACCATCCTCCAATGATTTATTAAAAAGAGTAGTCAGTGGTTTCACTAGTTCCCCTTAATTTTTTTAGAATTCTGTGGTGAATTCCATCAGGCCCCATTGCTTTGTCCACTTTCAGTTTTGGAGTTCTTGAAGAACCCTTTCTTCTGTGAAAGGGAGGATCGACCCCCAATCAAGAGTGCTTCTGTTAATTGGATTAAGCACTTCCCCCTCCTCTTTTGTGAATACTGAGCAGAAATATTCATTCAGTATCCCTGCTCTTTCACTGTCCCCCTCTGCCCACCCACCATCCATTCTATTCAGCCTCACTACCCCTCCTTTTGTCTTTCTACGCTCTCTGATGTACCTATAAAAGGTTTTATCCCCCTTCTTAACCAAGTTGGCTATCTTTTCCTCAGTTTGGGCCTTTGCTATTCTGCCTTAACTGGTACAGCTCTCTGTCCTGCTGCTTCTGTGTTTCCTTATACTTCCTGAATGCTATCTTTTTCTCCCTGACTTTCCCAGTCACCTCTCGAGAAACAGTGGCTTTTTCTTTCATTTTGATTTGTTTATGTGCTTCACACAAAGGCTTCTTGCCTCTGTGATGGCAGTTTTGATGATTCCCCATTGTTGCTCCACCCCTCCTTCTAGCCTGTTTGCTAGTGCTTTTCTGAGGCACTTTCCCAGCTTGCCAGTCAGCCCTCCTGAAGTCCAGTACCCTCACTTTTGTATGGCTTGACTCTGTAGCTGAGTTTAACATGAATCACACTGTTTGATGGTCACTTGTTCCCAGATGGCTACCCACTTCTAGATCAGAGATCCTCTCACTGCCCACATTTGAGAGCACGAGGTCTAAGATTGTTCCTCACGAGTGGGTTCCAAACTAGCTGTCTGAGGTCTGCCACCTGTAGGGCATCGAGAATGGCCCTGCTCTTGGATGTGGCTGCAGCAAATGTGCTCCAGTTAACATCTGGCATATTCAGGTCTCCCATCAACAGTATCTCCCCTTTCTCTGCCATTCTAAGAATGCCTTCTATCATATCCTTGTCCATTCCTCCCCTGACATGGAGGTCTGTACACAACCCCTGTACGGATTGTGGTGCCCTTTCCAGTCACCAAGGTGACCCACAGTGCCTCCTCTCCTCCCTGTTTACTCTTTTGTTCAGTTGCTTTTATCCCTTCATTTACACAGAGAGCTACTCCTCCCCCTCTTCTCTCCTGCCTGTCTCTCCTGTAGGTTATGTACCCTGGTATGTTAACATCCCAGTCATGGTTCTCTGTGTACCATGTTTCTGTGACTGCTATGATATCCAGGTATCCCTCTTCCATCAAGGCCACCAGCTCAGGGAGCTTGTTGCCCAGACTACGGGCATTGGTACTCATTACCCTCCATTTCTTGATGGCCTTACTCCTTTTTGCCCCATCCCTGTCCTTCTTGCCTTTGTCACTTTCTCCACTTACCCCTGCCCTTCTCCCTATCGCCACCTCTATGTTGGTGTTTGCCGCACTTACTACCGTGATTTTTTTTTTGGGGGGAGGGATTAGGATTTCCCTGCTCCTTTCCAGTGCCTCCCCCCTTGGCTACTTTAAATGCTTGCCAATGAAGCATTTAAACCTATCACCTAGGATCCTGGTTCCCCTCCTGGACAGACGCAGCCCATCATGCCAGTATAGGCTTGCATCACTCCAGGTGGACCCCCAGTCCCCAATGAAGCCAAATCCCTGAGCTCTGCACCAATTTTTCAACCACTGATTGAATCCCATGGTGCAGAACACCCTAGCCTCTCCTACGCCATAGATGGGCAGCACCTCCGAGAAGGTTACCATGCGTGCTACTTGTCTAAGGCCCCTCCCCAATTCCACAAACTCTTCCTGCACTGCTCTAATCCCTTTCTTAGCCAGGTCATTTGTCCCTAGGTGGACAATGACATCCAGCTCCTTCCTGTGCAGCTGCTCCGGCAATCCTGAGGATACGCTCCCTGTCCCTCCACGCCATGGTGCCAGGCAGACACCTTACCTCCCTCTCCCCTTCTCCTTCCTTCCCCAGTTCTACCTTCCTAACAATGGAGTCCCCCACCAGGAGTTGTTTCCTTCCCCTGTGGGGTCCCATGCCACCCTCCTGTGGGTCTCCTTTGTGGAGGTTCCCAGCATCCTCCTTGGTCTCCACTGCAGGTGCCTCCATAGAGGAACCACACTTTGCCAGAATGGCATAGGAATTGTGGAGAGGTACAACTGGAGGATGCACCTCTGTTCCACCACCCTCACCTCCTGAGCCCACTGTGGTCCAACCGCTCCTCTTTCTTGGCAACCTCTGAGGCAACGGCAGTGGCACTGGTGGTCCCTGGATGGAGGAGGCGGTCCCACAAATTCTGGCCAAGTCAGCCTGGAGATGAGCAACCTCCTCCCTCAGCCCAGAGAGGTGCCTGCAGATGGGACAACACCGCATCCTCCAGAAAGTCTCCCGGAAGACTGCTGCTCCACAGCCACTGCACTGCACCACTTCCATCATGTCTTATTTCTGGCCCCTTAACTGTTGTTTGGAATCCTTACTCTTTCCTCTGTTTTTTTTTTTGTTTGTTTTTTTTCTTCTTCTCTCTACTTACTTTCTGCCTCTGTGCCCTTTAAGCTCCTGATTGTCCTGTTCTGAGACAAGAATATCCTATATTTCTCAGTAGACCCCTTACTTGCTCAGAGGCAGACCTCCAGCAGCTAGAGGGGGCCGGAGAGCTACTTTTGCCCTTCTAGGATGGTGGGTCTTTGGTGGCTCTGTGATCACTCACTTCCTGCTCCCAAACAGGAAGTTCCTGTTGTCAGTCAAATCCTGTGCCTATAAAAGTAGAACTAGCTTTGGGTGGGAGGGTGGAGGTTAAGGAAGGAGGGCAATATAGTCCCAGTAGAGAAGTCCAGTCACACAACACTCCTTCCTCCTGGTGTCTTCTGCCAAGCTACTAACAGAATCTTTCTAAGGCAGTCTTTAAATTTAGATTCCTTCTAGCTAAGCCATTCCCCCTACTTACTAGATCTTTCTACAAGTAATTTAAACTGCACAGCTATCAAGTCCTTTCAATCACCTGAGATTTACACCTCGATAGCTGTTCAGATAACTATTCAGTTCAGTTAACTCAAACACACTAATTTTTTTTTGTTTGTTTTGTTTGTTTACCCTAAATTAAAGGTCCAAGTACAAGAGTTCTATTTCTTTAGTCCCAGTAGAGAAGTCCAGTCACATAGCACTCCTTTCTCCTGGAAATAACCCCATTGAGGGGGGCTAACCAAATCATAACACAGAAACACAGACTTTGGTGGCAGATAAAGACCGCTTGGCCAACCTAGTCTGCCCATTTCCCTACCTTTTGGGGTAAGCTGCAGATCCTAGTTAAAGAGACTTACCAGCCTTGGCCCCTGCACCTGATATTTAGGTGCTGTACCTTATGGGACTGCTTCTAATGTACAGCTTAATGAAAATAATTGCTGTAGTAAAAAATTACTACACTCGTAAAATTAGAAATACTGGGTCCCAAGGACTTCACGATTTCTGGTGCCGCCCACGCTCTGCCCCGCGCTCTGCAAGTTTATGACGCGATGCGAAGGAGAGCACGGGGACGCACTCCATTATACTCTATGGGCGGCACCTTTTTGATCTTTTTTTTATATTATAATGGTCATTTGGTGATAAAACGTGGGCACTGGTTGAATAACAAGGCTGGAGGTAGCACATTCCACAGGACATGGCCGGCAACACTAAAAGCTCTGTCGCTGGCAGTTTTTAACCTCGTCCTGGGAACCGCAAGAAGGCCCCTAGAGGAGGAACAAATGGGGTGGCCTAAGGCAGCAGGTGTTAGAACATCCGAAAGGTAGGTGTAAGTATATATGTGTGTGTACTATACGTACACCATATATACACATACGCACACACACGTGTATACACATATATATACACACACACACACACACACATATATACATATAGGAGTGCATATACATATTTTTCTCTGTATTATGCATAAAACATTTATAACCTTATCATGTCGACACTGATAACTGACCTGAGCCTTCTTTTGTCCTGTACTTCATACTCTGAATGGTCCTATTTTAACTGCTCTGTACTGTTGCAGTGTAACCATTTCCTGACATGGAACCTTTAAAACGGGACACTTGATCCTCAAAGGTATCTCCTAAATAAATACAATCAGCAAACAGTTTTGACCCCAATATTCTACCCTGAAAAAAAGATACAAGTTATTTTTGTCCTTATGACTAACAAATTTAAGCCCATGAGGAAAGAAATTTTTACTCACTGCTCTAGGAAAATACCCCAAACAATCTGAGGATAAACACACTTTTTTTCTGGCTCTGTTTGCTACAAAGGAAATTTCAAAACGCAATAATTAAAACATCTCAAATTTAATACAAAATAAAAAAAAAACTGACACGGAAACCATCTTAAAATCTTTGAAAAAAATACTGCTCACTGTTACAAGCAGATGCACCTTAAAAAGAAACTGAAACTCATAAAAAAGTCATAATAAAGGATGTGCCTTAGGTTTTAAATTGCTTCATCGTAATGTTTTCTGAACTCACTCCCCAAAAAAAATATCTTTGCAACATGCATTTAACTGGTTTCGGCCTGATCTTCCTTTGCTTTGCTGGTATCCACAGGCTCTGTGCCCATCTGCCCCTTAAGCTTGCGCTGCAGACTTCTATTCTCCTCCTGTAGCTGGTGAAGACATTTCTCCATCTCCAGGTACTCCCTGATCAGCTCCTCTTTGCTCATCTTCTCGAGGCCCTCGGCATGGAACTTCTCGTAGGTCTCACAAAAGTCCCTCTGGAGGAAACCGCCTTCATCCTCGCTCGAGCTATCACTGTCTGTGTCCTCTCCCTCCCCGCTAGTGTCATCCAATCGGTTGGCAGATCTCTTGGGGTTTAAGTCGATCTTCAGATCGGGCTCCTCAAGATCGTGCTCCTCCATCAGAAACTCATTACTGTTGTACGGGGCAACTGGGAGACCTTTTGCCATCTTTTCTTCCATGATCCTAGTGACCCTTGCTGTTGCTCGCTCATCAAGTCTCCTCTTCTCCTCCCATGTCAACTCGATGTACGGCCTAAAACGTCGCTTCTTTCTGGAAGCCCTTCGTCGATGCTTCTTCTTCCCATGTAACTCCACTGGTCCTTCTCCATCATGCATACTCTCATTTTGCGGTAGATGAGAGCACATTGTAGGTGGAAAGCCTTGATCAGGCTCCACGTGGCTGCCGCTGCTGGCCAAAGAAAAGGGAAACTGCCTTCCACCACTATGATGCCACTTACTGACTCCTGCAGCTGGAATGTTACTGGATGCATAACATGGGCTAGTCATTTCAAAGTCCGCAAGTTTTTTTTTGTTAATAAATTCAAATGGCACTTGGTCGAACTGGATGCTGTTTGGCCTCAAAAGGTGCAGCACATGACTTCAAGCAACATCATACAACCCTGTAATGCCTTCCACTAGGACCAATCTGAAGAAATAAAGAAAACAAAATAAGAAAACAAGCCCAAAGTACGCTTCCTTCAGAAAAGTATACATTTTTGTTTTTATGGCGGGGCATGACAATAGACCACAAAGAGGCTGAGCAGATACAGATCCTAGATAGTAGTGGGTACAATAAATCTTTAATTAGTTCATGTTTGCACAGCATACTGATTACTACCTGCTTATAAAGCTGGGGTGGACATGGACCTAGAACTCCTCTTCTGACTTCGAATTAGTATGTCACTATTTATGTAATACTGTTTCCAGATGCACCTTGGGGGAAGGGGTACACTGGAAGCAACACAAATGATCAATAAAGAACAGTAGGAATGTTAGTAACAGTAATCAGAACAGAAACCACTTCAGGTGGTTGGGCATGAAGCCGCAGGCCAAGTGTGTCCCAACACTCGAGAAGTGACGCTAACCCTGTGACATACGCCCTGCAGCACAATACTGCAATTTTAAAATGCCTTGCTTGTATAACAAAGAGGGTGGGAGAAAAAAAGCATTTTTAAAATACATTTTTACTTGCTTTTTGAATACATGTGATGATGTGCTGGGTAACATCACCGCTGAAGGGCAGCACTGACCAATCACAGCCCATGAATTTTCTTGCTGTTTGGGATCCATGGTATGGAGGAGAAGGAAGAAAGTCAGAAATGGGTTAAGGGATGGAAGTGGAGCAGTTTATGGGAGGGGCAGAAAAGAGTGGGTTAGGTACAGGAGCAAGCATGAGTAGTGAAGTCCCAATGCAGTGCTTTCAAATTGAAAGAAGAGGAAAAGCGGGGCAGACGGAAGGTTCGATCAGTGAATGGGAAGTCAACAGGAGAAGGCTGCTTCCCAGCTAAAGACTTGTAGCAGGGAAGGAGAAAGACCAGCATTTTTAGGCTGTATTTACATAGAAACATAGAATTTGATACTGATAAGGACCGCTTGGCCCACCCAGTCTGCCCATTTCCTACCTACTGGATAAGCTGCAGATCCTAGTTAACCAGCAGCCTACTTCTTCTTACCCCACCCCCACAATTGCCTTATGACTGTCCCATGCATGCTTGAATTCCACCATTGATTTTGACTCCACAACTCTTCCTCCGGAAGGCCGCTCCATGCATCCACAACCCTCTCTGTGAAAAAATACTTCCTTAAATTACCTCTGAGTCGCCCCATCTTCAAATTGTGCCTCTTGTTCTTGCACACCCTTTTTGAAAGATGCTACCTCTTGGACTTTGTTGATTCCCTTGAGGTACTTGAAAGTTTCTATCATGTCCCCCTCTCCTCCTTTCCTCGAGGCTATACATATTAAGCTCCTTAAGTCTCTCTTCATATGTCTTCGGTGCAGACCCTGCACCATTTTAGTAGCTTCTCCTCTGGACAGCTTCCATCCTGTCTATGTCTTTATGGACATTGGGTCTCCAGAACTGCACACAGTACCAGATGGGGTCTCACTAGCTGTCTGTACAGAGGGATAATAACTTCCTGTTTTCTACTGGTGACGCCTCCCTATGCATCCCAGTATCCCCCAGCCCTCCTTGCTGCCTCTCACATTGCTTGCCCACCTTTAGGTCATCTGATATGACTACCCCAGGTCCCTTTCCATTTTGTTGTTGTTAGTATCTCACCCCCATTGTGTACTCTTCCCTGGGTTTTGTTTCCCAGGTGCATTACCTTGCACTTCTTAGCACTGAATCTAAGCTGCCATACATTTGACCATTCCTCTAACCTTGCCAAGTCCCTTCTCATCCTTTCCACCCCACCCTGTGCATCAACTCTGTTGCAGATCTTAGTGTCATCTGCAAAGAGACATACTTTTCCTTCCAGTCCTTCCGCAATGTCGCTTATAAAGACACTGAAGAGGACCGTCCTAATGCTGAACCCTCATGGTACCCTACTAGTAACCCTCCTTTCTTCTGAGGACTCCATTTACTATTACTCTCTGTGTCCTATTCTCCAGCCAATTCTTTACCCAGGCTGTCATCTTGGGTCCCACTCCCAGGCTGGCTAACTTGTATATTAATCTTTTGTGTGGGACTGTGTCAAATGCCTTGCTAAAAGTCTAGGTAGGCCATGTCACAGCCCTCCTGATCTACTACTTTGGTCACCCAGTCAAAGAAATCTATCAGATTTGTCTGGCATGACCTTCCCGCTATGAATCCATGCTGTCTAGGGTCCTGTGCCCTCTGGCCTCTAGATACCGACAATTCTTTCCTTCAGAAGTGATTCCATCATTTTCCCTATCACTGAGGTTAAACTAACAAGTCTGTAGTTTCCTGCTTCTGCCTTGCTCCCACTTTTGTGAAGGGAATCACATCTGCCCTCCTCCAGTCCTCGGGTACCACCCCATCCTCCCATGATTTGTTAAAAGGGTAGTCAGTGGTGTCACTAGTTCTACCCTTAGCTCTTTTAGAATTCTGGGATGAATCCATCAGGCCCCATTGCTTTGTCCACCTTCAGTTTTAAGAGTTCTTTCAGAACCCTTTCTTCTGTAAATGGGTTGGTATCAACTTCTGTATCCAGAGTGTTTCTACTGTTTGTTTTATGTACCACCCTCTTCATTTGTAAATACTGAGCAAAAATATTTGTTTAGTATCTCTGCCTTTCACAGTCTCCCTCTGCCCACCCTCCCTCCCTTTATTAAGCCTCCACTATCCCTCCTTGGTCTTCCTTTGCTCCCTGATGTACCTATAAAGGTTTTATCCCCTTCTTAACTGAGTTGGCTATCTTTTCCTCGGTTTGGGCCTTTGCTGTTCTGACTGCCTTCCCAGCCTCCTTTTGCTTTAACTGATACAGTTCTCTGTCCTGCTCCTTCTGCGATTCCTTGTACTTCCTGAATGCTTTCTTTTTCTCTTGAACCTTCACTGCCACTTCCTTTGAGAACCATAGTGGTTTCTTACATCGTCTTGGTTTGTTTATTTGCTTCACACAAAGGCTCGTTACCTCTGTGATGGCAGTTTTTATTATTTGAAAGAAAAGAAAAACACAGCACCAACACTTCACAATAATAGAACTGTATTGTAACTTACAAAAAGGATGGCAAAAGATGTAAAATACAGTAGCGCCATGCAAGGCAACAACAGCTCCAGACAACAGAAAAACGCCCGACCGGTTTCGCGACAAAAAGCGCCTCCTCAGGGACTCATTCAGAACTAACAAGAACCCATAATATATAGTATGCAGTTTAAAGTGACAGTGCACCCAAACGGAACCAAAAATACAACATCATAAAAAAGTGTTAGAACGAATGTGAAAAAAAGATAATGAACATGTAAGATACAACAAATTACAGTAATCTATTTTAGGGCATATATCAAAAGTCATTATTAATATACTATACAATAATGCAAAATGCTATGTATATATATTTCATAAATTTTAATCAATAATAATACATTGTATAGAAAATGTATGTAATAATGACGATGAAGGGACTCCATCCTAAAAAGGGGAGAAAAGAAATAATAAATATCTAAGAATATCAAAAACTATATATCTACATCAAACCTCAAAATCATTTTACTTAGTATATCTAGACCTCAAAAGGAGCAATATCAAAGTATCATTTAGTCCTGATATACTAAAGCATTTAATGTATATATCAGAAAGACTCTCTGCGTAAGATTTTATTTTCCAAATCACCACCACGTGGACCAATATTGACCCTCTCAATGCCACAAAGAAAATGTATGTTTGGCATCATAACAATGCCGCTGTAAATGTTGCACTAAAGCATTTCTTTCGTTGCGACATCTAATATCACTAGTATGCTCACACACCTTAATTTAAGTGCCCTTGAGGTTTACCAATATAAAGGCACCACAAGTGCATGTCGCCAAATATACTACCCCTACTGAAGAACAGTTAATAAACTGTCTCACATCAAACTGCCTTTGACATTAACCGAAAACATTTGGTCTGATCCATAATGCTGCAAAATTTACAGTGTCCTAGACGAAAAAGCCACGGAGGTGAGGCAGTAACTGGTACTTATGGTACTCTACAGGTTGGTATGAATGCACCAGTCGATCAGAAATACTCCTACCTTTTTGTATACAAACCTTGGTTTAGTTTTAACCACGTTCTTTAACGAAAAATCGCATCAAAATAGACCAATGTTTATCAATAATACCTCTGATGCTGATGCATTCTGACCAAAATTGTAATAAAATTTAACTGTGCATCATCCTCAGGTCTAGTTTTATATTTAAGCAGTTCATCTCTAGGCATATTACGTACCTGGCCCATAGATTTATCAATGTATCAATGGCATAACCCTGCTAAAATCTTTCTGCCATTTCAAAGTCCCTATTTCACTACAATTACGTTTTACTCTTATAAACTGTGATTTAGGAATGTTACTGATGGTTAGTGAGGATGACAGCTAGAAGCATGTAATATGGAATTTCTATCTGTTGGTTTGCTAAAATGGATGTCGAATAGTACCATCCTGTAACTTAATATCCAAATCCAAAATTCAATGTGTCTAACATCCGCCCGCTGAAAATTTCAAGTGTACATTTGATGAATGTAAATATGCCACAAAATCTTCCAGCTCAAGATAAGTACCCGTCACACCATCAGCACATCATCAATAAAACGTCTCCACAGATCGATTTTGTCATAAAAGGATTTTTGTCACGATCATAAATAACATCCCTTTCCACTGTCCCAAATAAAGGTTACGCGTTGGGAGCAAATGTAGCTCCATCGCTGTACCTTTGATTTGGTGGTAATATTCCTTGAAAATTAAAGGCGTTAAATGTCAGACTCAGACAATTTAACTAAAAATCTATTCCACTCACATCCAATGTAGTAGTGAGATCAACCAAAGCACGCATCGCCTCAAGACCACCCTTATGTGGTATATTAGTATACAGAGACTCGATATCCATAGACACCAATAACCAGGACTGTTCAATCTGCAAGTCATCCAGAAGACCCAAAGTTTGCGTGGTATCCCTCAGATATGAAGGTTAAGTAACCACTGTATCACGTATGTGTGCATCCACATATTGAGAAAGTGGTTCAGTAAGGGAACCTATCCCCGAAACAATGGGTCTCCCTGGAGGACTCTGCATACTGTGGACTTTCGCAAAACATAAATGGTGGGTCTCACTGGATGTTGCACAGTAAGAAAGTCAAGGAATCTTTTGAAAGCCTACCATCCTGAAATGCCTGAGAGATCGCATCAATTTCCCTTTTGAAGTCCAGAGTAGGATCTCTTTCCAAAAGTATATAAAAGTATCATTATCAGTTGACGTAAACTTCATGTATATAGTCTACAGTATTTAACACCACCACAGCGCCCCTTATCCGCGGTTTGATGGTAATAGAGCGATTGTTCTCAATTCAGTCAAAGCTTGCTTTTCTCCTTGATTTAAATTACAAAAAGAATAGGTAGTCTGTTCCTCAAACATGGCATCAATGTCATTTAAACATGCTGTTTCAAAGACCATGATTGCACCTGAGGCGGTGGATTAAGGTGGATGGACCCTCAAAATGCAAAGATATCCTTCTCATTGTTCGTCTGAACCGATGTTATTTCAGAGTCTGCCATTATATCCACCAAACATTGGTTTTGTTGTCTGAAAAAGGATTTGATGCTTAATTTACGGTAAACCTTTTAATGTCCAAAAAGCATTAAACTTGGAAATATTGCACGTTGGTATAAACTTAAGTCCTTTCTCCAAAACAGAAACTTGATCTTGGTAAGTGTTATATTAGATAAATTAATAACATTCACTATATTGGTCTCCTTTGAATTTCTGCGTGTTCTTCTGTATTGAGGCTACATGCTGTTTGCCCGGAGACTTTTATTCTTGCGTCTCCTTCTCCCACCTCATCGTGTCTTGGATCTAACTCGAATCTTACTTAGCTCTCTCCGGAGTATGTCTACCGGTCGGAGAGGCTAGGGCAACGGCATGTAGCCTCAATACAGAAGAACACGAGAAATTCAAAGGGAGACCATATAGTGAATGTTACTAATTTATCTAATATAACACTTACCCAAGATTAAGTTTCTGTTTTGGAGAAAGGACTTAAGTTCATACCAACGGTAATATTTCCAAGTTTAATGCTTTTTGACATTAAAGGTTTACTCAGAATTAAGCATCAAATCCTTTTTAGCAGACAACAAAACCAATGTTTGTGGATCCAATGGCAGACTCTGAAATAACATCGGTTCAGACGTCAACAACAGAAGGATATCTTTGCATTTTAAGGGTCCATCCACCTTTAATCCATCGCTCTCAGCTGCAATCATGGTCTTTGAAACAGCATGTTTAAATGACATTGATGCCATGTTTGAGGAACAGACTTCCTATTCTTTTGTAATTTAAATCAAGGAGAAAAGCAAGCTTTGACTGAATTGGAGAACAATCGCTATTACCATCAAACCGCGGATAAGGGGGGGCTGTGGTGGTGTTAAATACTGTAGACTATATACATGAAGTTTACCGTCAACTGGATAATGATACTTTTATATACTTTTGAAAGAGATCCTACTGGACTTCAAAAGGAAATTGATGCGTATATCTCTCTCAGGCATTTCAGGATGGTAGCTTTAAAAGATTCCCTTGACTTTCTTACTGTGCAACATCCAGTGAGACCCACCATTTATGTTTTGCCGAAAGTCCACAAAGTATACAGAGTCCTCCAGGGAGACCCATTGTTTCGGGATAGGTTCCTTACTGAACCACTTTCTCAATATGTGGATGCACACATATCGGATACAGTGGTTACTTTACCTTCATATCTGAGGGATACCACGCAAACTTTGGGTCTCCTGGATGATTTGCAGATTGAACAGTCCTGGTTATTGGTGTCTATGGATATCGAGTCTCTGTATACTAATATACCACATAAGGGTGGTCTTGAGGCGATGCTACTTGGTTGGATCTCACTACTACATTGGATGTGAGTGGAATAGATTTTTAATTAAATTGTCTGTGTTTGTACTTACATTTAACGCCTTTAATTTTCAAGGAATATTACCACCAAATCAAAGGTACAGCGATGGGAGCTACATTTGCTCCCAATTACGCCTAACCTTTATTTGGGACAGTGGAAAGGGATGTTATTTATGATCGTGACAAAATCCTTTTTATGACAAAATCGATCTGTGGAGACGTTTATTGATGATGTGCTGATGGTGTGGCGGGCACTTATCTTGAGCTGGAAGATTTTGTGGCATATTTACATTCATCAAATGTACACTTGAAATTTTCTGTGCGGGCGGATGTTAGACACATTGAATTTTGGATTTGGATATTATTAAGTTACAGGATGGTACTATTGCATATCCATTTTTCTTCGTAAACCAACAGATAGAAATTCCATATTACATGCTTCTAGCTGTCATCCCCACCACACCATCAGTAACATTCCTAAATCACAGTTTATGAGAGTAAAACGTAATTGTAGTGAAATAGGGAACTTTGAAATGTGCATGTCTGAAATGGCAGAAAGATTTTTGAGCAGGGGTTATGCCACTGATACATTGGATAAATCTATGGGCCAGGTACGTAATATGCCTAGAGGTGAACTGCTTAAATATAAAACTAGACCTGAGGATGATGCACAGTTAAATTTATTACAACTTTTGGTCAGAATGCATCAGCGATCAGAGGTATTATTGATAAACATTGGTCTATTTTGGATCTGGATTTTCGTTAAAGAGCGTGGTTAAAACTAAACCAAGGTTTGTATACAAAAAGGTAGGAGTATTTCTGATCGACTGGTGCATTCATACCAACCTGTGAGTACCATAAGTACCAGTTGGCTGCCTTCACCGCCCGGTGTGGAACTTTTCGTTTGGACACTGTAAATTTTGCAGCATTATGGATCAGACCAAATGTTTTTCTATGGTTAATGTCAAAAGGCAGTTTGATGCAGTCAGTTTATTAACTGTTCTTCAGTAGGGGTAGTATATTTGGCGACATGCACTTGTGGTGCCTTTTATATTGGTAAAACCTCAAGGGCACTTAAATTAAGGGTGTGTGAGCATACTGGTGATATTAGATGTCGCAACGAAAGAAATGCTTTAGTGCAACATTTACAGCAGCATTGTTTTGATGCCAAACATACATTTTCTTTTTGTGGCATTGAGAGGGTCAATATTGGTCCACGTGGTGGTGATTTGGAAAATAAAATCTTACGCAGAGAGTCTTTCTGGATATATACATTAAATGCTTTAGTATATCCAGGACTAAATGATACTTTTGATATTGCTCCTTTTTTGAGGTCTAGATATACTAAGTAAAATGATTTTGAGGTTTGATGTAGATATATAGTTTTTTGATATTCTTAGATATTTATTATTTCTTTTTTCTCCCCTTTTTTTAGGATGGAGTCCCTTCATCGTCATTATTACATACATTTTTCTATACAATGTATTATTATTGATTAAAAATTTATGAAATATATATACATAGCATTTTTGCATTATTGTATAGTATATTAATAATGACTTTTTGATATATGCCCTAAAATAGATTACTGTAATTTGTTGTATCTTACATGTTCATTATCTTTTTTTCACATTCGTTCTAACACTTTTTTATGATGTTGTATTTTTGGTTCCGTTTGGGTGCACTGTCACTTTAAACTGCATACTATATATTATGGGTTCTTGTTAGTTTAAACAGCTTAATCTGGTTCAAGATCAGTTGGCATTCATCTGTATCCCCCTTCCCCAGGTCGTGCCTGAAAATAGGCAGGATTTGTCTAGTGCACTTACCCGGTCAACAAAAGCTAAATAAAAAATAATAAAATAAAATAAATAAATAGTTCTGAATGAGTCCCTGAGGAGGCGCTTTTTGGCGCGAAACCGGTCGGGCGTTTTTCTGTTGTCTGGAGCTGTTGTTGCCTTGCATGGCGCTACTGTATTTTACATCTTTTGCCATCCTTTTTGTAAGTTACAATACAGTTCTATTATTGTGAAGTGTTGGTGCCGTGTTTTTCTTTTCTTTGCAATATTGTTTCACTACACTGGCATGACTTGAACTGGAGCCGCTACTTTTGTGATTTAGTTTTTATTATTCCCCATTGTTCTTCCACCCCTCCTTCCTGCCCATTTGCTAGTGCATTCCTTAGGCACTCACCTATTTTGGCAAAGTCAGCCCTCCTAAAGTCCAGTACTTTTGTCTTTGTATGGCTTTGACTCTGTTGCTGTGTTTATTGTGAACTATACTGTTCGATGGTCGCTAGTTCCCAGATGGCTACCCACTTCCACATCTGTGATCCTCTCCATCTCCATTTGAGAAAATCAAGTCTAATATTGCTCCTCTCGAGTGGGCTCCAGTACTAGTTGTTCAAGGTGTGCCCCTGTAGGGCATCTATAATAACTGCACTCTTCAAGTGGCAGCTGCAACTGCACTCCAGTTAACATCTGGCATATTCAGATCACCCATCAGCAATATATCCCCTTTTCTGCCATTCTAAGTATACTTTCTATCATTTCCTGTCCATTTCCTCCCCTGAGAAGGGGTCCGTGTCTAATCCTGTGCATATTGTGGTACCATTGCCTGTCTCCAAATTTATCCACAGTGCTTCTTCTCCTCCCTGTTTACCCTTTTGTTCTGTTGCTTTTATTCCTTCCCTTATGTAAAGAACTACTCCTCCTCCTCTTTTACCCTCCCTGTCCCTCCTGTAGACAGGGCTGTTCATTTATTTTGTTGGACCGCTCCTGTGCTGCCCCAACCTCCCAAACCAATCCTAATGCATGTTTACACTGCCTCTCCCAGTGCCGATGCAAGTCATGCTGGAGGGGGCCAGGCGGGAAAAGGCTCCCTGAAACACTCAGGGCATACACAGCATGCCAGAGTGAGCAGTGCAGCCTGTCCACATGGCTGCATAAACCATTCACTCCAGAACTCTTCCCTGGATTGCAGCAGCACGGGAAGCAGTTTAGTGAAGGACTTACAGTGAGTAAGCAGTAAGTGTCCATATCTCCACAGCCACATTTGCATGGCAGCAACCCCAATGATCAGGCTGCTGTGGTGCAAATACAGCCATGGAATCTGGCCTTTAGACAGTAGTAAGAGCAGGGAAGACAGATTTAAGGTAGTAAGGAAAGAGAACCAGACTCTGGACAGAAACAGTGAGAAAAAAGTCTGCCCTCAAGGGTGGAGAGAAAGGCTGGAAAAAAAGAAGCAGTGATGGGATTGGGGGAGACCAAAAATAATAAGATTTGGCTATTACCAACATGGCTGATCTTGATTTTTTGCTGTTATGTTTTTAGCATAGCAGTTATTATATCACTTTAACAATTTTATTTATTTATTTATTTAAAGAACACCAGTTGCAGTGCAATTGAAAAGTTCCTCACAATTTGCTGACCTACAAAGGAGTTCATCAGTTCTGGATTTACAATTATGGTATGCATACTCTTCCTAGGGGAAGGGGTCTTAAATCTTCACATTGAGGAGCTGGTTACCAGATCCCTTCCTATTCCTGGTCCACTTTCAGCTACAACTCTGCCCCCACGCTCTCACGTTCTATAATGTAATAGTTTGTAGGGTGCAGGGCCACACTCTACTGACAGCAATGAAGCGGGTTTTCCAGGGCTTTTTTAAAACAGTAGCAGCCCACTGGGTTCTAACCAACACCACTGCTCAACTACTAAGGCTCGTGTAGGTTGAGTAGTAGCATTTATTCATTTATAACCCAGTCGACAGCTGGTCCTGTTTTACCAATTTTACAATGTATGTACATAAGCTAAGCCACCTGGAGAAAGCAATACCATCTGTAGTAGGCTTCCATATTTTGACCCAATATTTACAGTCTTTTCTGGCCCCTGCACAAATGGAAAATTGTGAGTAAACATTGGAAAAATTCAATGTTTCTTCATAAATCTGTTGTTCAACAGTCTTTTTATGATGCCATCTTATGATCAAGACAGGTGTTATTTTTTAAAATCCTAACCGAAAGGTAATTTTTGCAGTGCGACTGTGAAAACATGTTTCATCGGAGAGTTGAAAAATGACACCTATCACGTTCATGAGTCAGGGTAACAAAATGGCTATGTTGAAAATTTGGGACCAAACTCTGCAAAAAATCAGAGAGTTATTAGTAACTGTTGAATAATTTCAACGTCTCTTCAAAACGTTATATTTTTGACATTTTGAACCCATATTTCAACACAGTCTTTTTATGACACCACATTATGATGAAGAAAGGCGACATTTTTTAAGTCCTGTCTGAAATGTGATTTTGCAGAGGAACTGCAAAAACATGTTTCAGGATAGATTTGAAAAATTTCACCTACCTAGTTTATGATGTGGGGTTAAAAAAAAGTGAACATTTGTGGCAAAAATATTAAAGAGCACATTTTGTGCTCTGTTACAAATTCCACCAATTCACCGAGGACCCTTACCTACCACAGAGTCCAAGGAGGGTAAAATACAACATTTGTACTGCAGGGTATACATATTGAGCTCCGTTAATCTGTCCTCATATTTTCTGATGCAGTCCTTGTACCATTTTGGTGCCCTTCTCTGGACTGTCCAATTTGTTAATGTCCTTGTGAAGGTGTAGCCCAGTACTGCACGCAGTACTCCAGATGGGGCCTAATCAGTGCCTTTGTAAAAAGAGGTATTATTACCTCCTTATGACTTGTGATACCCTATTAATACACCCCAACATCCCCTCAGCCTTACCTACTGCTTTAGTGGTCTGCTTGATGATTTCAGATCATCGGTGAATGATGCCCAAGTCTCCTCCTTCCCTTGTGACTGCCAGCAACTCCCCTCCCAGCCTATATATAGCTTCAGGGTTTCTCTTCCCTATGTGCATGATCTTGCACTTCTTTGCGTTAAACCCCAGTTGCCACTCTTCCAACCATTTTGCTAGTTTATCCAGATCTCTTCTCATTCTGCCCACTCATCTGGATCATCTATTCTGGTGCAGATCTTGGTGTCACCTGCAAACAGACAAACCTTACTCTCCAATCCATCTGCAATGTTACTGATGAAGATACTGAAGAGGACTGGCCACAGGACTGATCCCCGAGGTACCCCACTTGTGACTTTCATCTCTTCTGACTGTATACCGTTTACCACCACTCTCTGTTTTCTGCCTGTCAACCAGTTTGCCACTTGTTAACCAACTTCTGACCCACCCCGAGCCTACCCAGCTTATTAATCAATCTTCTATGTGGAACAGTATCGAAAGCTTTGCTGAAGTCAAGGTAGGCGACATCAACTGCTCCCCCTTGGTTTACCACTCTGGTTACCCAATCAAAGAAATCTAGGAGATTAGTTTGACAGGACCTTCCTTTTGTAAATCCATGCTGTCCTGGATCCTGTGCTCCTATGAATTCCAGGTGTTGCACTGTACTTTCCTTACGGAGTGCCTCCATAATCTTGCCCACTACTAAGGTAAGACTAACTGGTCTGTAGCTCCCTGCCTTCTCCCTGCTAAAACTCCTGTGGAGTGGGATCACATGAGCCCTTCTCCAGTCTTCTGGGACCTCTCCTGTGTGGAGAGACTCACTAAACAGTTCTGATAATGGCTATGCTAGTTCCACCTTTAATTTCAATGTGAGAGCTACAAAGATGGTATAGCACACAAGCTTCTGGCGCTCAACAGGTCCCTTCTTCAGATGCAATAGCAAATGAAGCTGAAGTTATACACACTGCGATGCACAGTTTCAAAATAATTTATGGCAGGATAGTGAGAAGACTGAAAATAACATAAAGGGTGAAAAGGATATAAAATGAAGGGTGGGTGGGCAGTGAATGCTTTTCTCGCCCTATATTCAGGCTCCAAACCCAACCAACTCTGGATCTTTTCCATCGATTACCACATTACTTGGCGACCCATTAGAATATGCAAACAAACTTCAAATACCTGGGAGTCTGGATTGACAATCAACTATCCTTCACCTAGTATATCGAGGAACTGACAAAAAAAAAACTAAGACAGAGACTTGTACTATTTTTAGGATCAAACACCATCTTACTAAAGAAGCCAAGATGAGGTTGGTCCAAACTACCTTCCTTTCACTGATAGATTACGCTGACTTTCTATAGCCAGGGTCCTGCCGCAATGCTTACCAAGCTGATACACCCCTACCATAGAGCACTAAGGTTCATCACTGGCCTCCCTTCTCAACACACCACTGTTCCCTATATGCGGCTGTGGGGTGGTCTTTCCTACCCTATAGACGCCAAAGAAATGTTGCACTTTGAACTTATAGAGCTGTTACCAAAAAAAAGCCCCAATACATTTTTGACTGCCTTCCACTAGGTATCTAGGCTTTAAGAAGTACCACCTATATCTTGCTGAAAGTACCAAAGGTAAAATTATGCTTTGGTAGGGCCGCCATAAGTTATGTGCTGCCCGTTCTGTGGAACAAGTTGCAAAAAACATTGAAACTCATCATTCCTATCAACCTGTCTATCTTCAAGACTCTATATGCTTGTTTATTTAAGGAATCCTGCGAATGCTTTCCTCATCCCTAATCTTCCCATTTGCTATAGGTAGTGCACTTCTGTATCCTATCTGGCTTTTTTGCTTCCACCCCTGCCCACTTGTTCCCTTCCATCTTCTCACCTTTAGCTCATAAATACCTTATATTTGGTCATTGTGCTGATACCTAAATACTTCTGATTCCCATAGCCATGCATCATTGCCCTACGTACCACTAATTAGGCAGGAACAGTAATCTATGGTTGCTGAAACTTATACCCCGTTTCAGCACCTTGGCCCCTAACCTTAATACTCCCTACCCTTACTGCCCTTATACCTTTTTTGCACCCCCTTCCCACCTTCCTTATTGCCCCAATGTACTATGCCCCCGCTCACCTGCTGTGCTCTCCTAGTCCTACTAATTATTTTTTTTTTTTGCTTGCTGGAGATATTTTGTGGACATCTGCTGTAATATACCTGTAATTATGCTTATGTTTCTGTGCTGGCTTCTGTGTATATACTGTCATCATTTACCAAATTTGTTGTACTCGCTAATACTACCACTCTGGTTGACACTCTTTCTGAATACTGTAACCATTGTGAACTTTGATGTCTTATTTGTATTGTACACTGATCTCGAAGCTATCCAGGTCCATCTTGAAAATGAGTTTTGCTCAATGATGATCACCTGGTTAAATAAAGATTTGATTGAGTGAATAGAAACAGGTTTATAGCGGTGAAAGAATGTTTAGCAGGAAGTGTGAAGGTATTCTTAAGAGAACCTGAATGGGTGCCTTGAAGTGTTAATTTGGAAGGTATCCTGACCTAAGATACACAATACGAGTGTGTGTGTGTTCACAGAAAGAAAATATAGGGGATAATGTATGGGTCACTATCATTAACAAGTATGTGTACCCATCAAGAGGTTGCCACGGCGACAGTTTAAACCTCAGGAGCTACGTTTGAGAGGTTTAGATCTCCATGGCGACAGAGACTGGTACAGGCTTTGAAAGTTACCAGAGTGGACCCTACATTATATTTTATAGTATATGGTCCACATAAACAGGAAAATAGAAGTTTGGATCCATACTAAGTTTTTTTTCATCACCGCCAGTCCATACTGGGTCCAGCCACGGCCGATTCAGGAAGACTGGAGGATCATGTAAAGCACATACACAATCCTGATCCATATTGTTATGCCATCGATGGGTTAACAACAAAGCGACGTCACATCGATGGTATAACAAGCCTGGTAAAAGATGGATTTTGCCAGGTAACAACGTTCTACCACACGTTATAATTGTATGAAGTACTATACAGTATTAAGAGTTTCCTATACTGCATCATAAATCGAATGTCCCGATTGAGCCCATTACAGTTAGACTTAAACTGTTTGATTTTAATTCCCATGTCCTTCCCTCCTATGTGGTTCTGAAGTTTTTTTTTTATCAATAATTTGTATTTAGTTTAAAAGAATTATAACATTCAGATTCCAACATAGAAAAACACGCATTTTAAAGAGCTACTGATGCCTCAAAGAAAACTTTAAATAGAATAATTAAGTACAATTCTACCTGCATTCTATTTATATTTAAAATATTTCTCCTCCCCATTATTTATTACTAAGGAAATTTGCATTAGTATATGATCTTTATCCCTTAAGAGTTTCCATAAAGTCTATGTGCCTCTACAACTTACTCCCTACTTCAAATCATAATCTTCTGTTGTGACATCACAATCTGTTGCAATGGGAGTAACTGTGGTGCCACAAGCACAGCTCTGTGACTTCAGGTAGGAAGAAAGCAGCAGGAATAGACAAACTCTACAGGAGCGAATATCCTGCTTTCATACAGATGACCTCTATAATAAATAACGGGGAGGAGGAATACAGCACTAATGGGAAATACAATCTGGACTGTGTCTAAATATTAGGTTTTGTTTAAGTTGTCCTGAACGTGTCACCAACTCTTTAAGGTATAACAATATTACTATCTTTATGCTCATATTCAGGTTACATTAGTATTAGGACAGGTCTCATAAAGAATGGTCTGACTGGGAAAAATGCTGTCCTACTGGTGTGCGGATAATCTTTTTTTTTTTTTTATCTGGTCTGCCCAGTCCTACCCAAGGTGGAACATGATGGCTTGGCGGCCCTCACTCTTTATCCCTCCCTTTTCCTAGCCTCGTCCCATATATTTGTCCCATCTGCACTGGAATCTGTCTACTAAGTGCAGACAACTTCCTTTGACAGCTTGTTTCACCTCTCAGCCACTTTCTCTGTGAAAAAGCTATTCCCCCATCATTACTGAATCTGCCCCCTGCCAGCTTTATCTAGATCTGTCTTATGCCTGCGTTCCCACTCAGTGTGAACACCTCCTTGCAAACTACCTTAATTACTCCATGGAGCGGAAGTACTTGCATGCATCTCTCATACTTCCCCCTCATCTTTCTTGCCTCCAGGGTGCACAAAATGAGGTTCTCCAACCTCCCCATGTAGGATTTCTCTTGTTGTCCCTGGATTTAGTTTGTTACCCTTCTCTGTGGAGCTCTACCTAGTCCCAGTCTCTTCTAAAGTGTGGCCTCCACAACTGCCATCAGTACTCCAAGTAGAGGCAGGAGCAGAACAACTGTAAGGACAAAGATCCTGGAAATGAACTCGTAATAAAAGAATAAAAGGAGTACAAATGCAGTCTATCAAATATCAGCTGAATTATATCAAAATACTATGCTGTTTATGTTGTTGTTGCACAGGGAGATGAAAGAGGAACAGCAAAACAAAATGACATCAGTAGATACCAAGTACACAACCCATCCCAAATAAAACTGAATTTCCAGCTATTCTCAAGTGCATCAAAACATGATCCTCGTCATTTAAAGTTTTTGGCCGGATGTTGTTCAGGAGCAGAGGACAGAATCCTCAGCTTGTGACATCACATCCAGAGCCACACCGACAGACTGTGACATTGCACACATAAGATTATGACCTTAGCTCCTTACTAGCATCTAGACAAACTGAACTGTGAAAGACAAGGGTTCCCCCCTTTAATTCTTACATCCTTTTGTGTTACTGGGAACTAAAACTCTGTTTTAAAGGGTTCTAGACATCTCTAGGGAAACTTTAAGAAATGTAAAACGTGCACACAGTTCTGCTCATATTACAAACAAACACACACACACACACTCACTGTTTACCTTCCTTTACTTCTAAGGACAACTACCTGAAAATAAGATCCTTGTTAAGGCTGCAGAGGTAGTCCATTTGAAGATCCCACTGTCCTCAGCCAGACAGTACTGGTATCCGTCTCCAGATCCAAGGAATCTGAACTTGGATAAATTTTGGATCAGATGTTGGATTCTTTGGACAGATCCAGAGATCTATCAGATGCAATGGATCACAGTATTCTTTTTTTTTGTGTAATATTTTATTATTTTTCAAATAGATTAAAAATAGGTGTAGAATACACTGATAGTCAAGAATGGCATAGTGGTTAGTGGAGTGGAAGCAGACGGGGGAGTGAAAGCGATTTGGGTAACCCTGCAATCGAGGGGAGGCAAAAGACTGAAAGTAGGGGTGGTATGCAGATCCCCAGCAATGGATGAGGACCTGGAGGGAAAATTGGTTGAGAATATCAGGGGGCACTGTGACCGTGGAAAGGGTAGGGTGGTGGTCACGGGAGACCTAAATATGCCGGGGCAGACTGGGACACTATGACATCAGCGATGGCCAGGGAGCAGAGACTGATGGATGTGTTTCAGGATGCCTTTCTGGTCCAACAGGTGGGGGAACCTACTGGAGGGGAGGATACTGGATTTTGTCCTTGCAGACAGTGACCAGATAAGGGCTCTGGAGGTGTGTAGCCCACTGGCAGTAGGAGACCATGCCACAGTCTGGTTTCTACTGTGTCTAGGGGGGTCTGCTCAAACACAGTAGTAGTGGACTTCAGGGGGCAGACTTCGTGGGCATGGGCAGGATTCTGAGGGGGATCTTGAACAAGATTAGACCAGACATGGATGTTGGTAGCTTGTGGGAGACCATTAAAAATGGGGTGCAGGAGGCTACTAGCTCATGTACAAAGGTAAGGCGTAAAAATGGTAGGGCCAACAAGCCGTGCTGGTGGACCAGGGAGGTGCAAGAGGCAGTGAGGGATAAAAAAGCTGCCTATGCATGTTTCAAGCGCTCCGGGGGGACAGGGAGAGATGTGAGTACGAGCGGACAGCCAGAAGAGTCACAGGAGTGGTGAGGGGAGCCAAGGCAAGGATGGAGTGAAACCTGGCTAGGGATATCCGGAGGAGTGGAAAGGGATTTTATAGGGGAAAAGAGGAAAGGGAGAGCACAGATCTCCAGGATTAGGACTGGGGAGGGATGGGCTCAGGAGGCGGGGGAGCAGGCAGAGGTACTAAACAAGTACTTTTCCTCTGTATTTATGGAGGGTGACAGGGGATCCATTCAGTCGGAAGGGGCGGGGAAGACAGCTGAGAGAACAGGACAGATGGAGAGGAGAGGACCAGAAGAGACTGGGGTACCTGGTGGGACAGGCCTAGAAGTGGATGGGTGCTTTGTTGAAGGGGGGCTAGGGAGGGGGAAATCACAGAGGACAGTGTGAGGGAGACCCTACGGGTGCTAAAAACTGACAAAGCACCAGGACCGGATGGGCTGCATCCAAGAGTCCTAAAGGAACTGGCAGACGAACCAGCAGCTCCACTAGCTGCACTTTTCAACGCCTCTCTGCAGACAGGATGGGTGCCTCAGGATTGGAGGGTGGCTCACGTGGTGCCTATCCACAAAGGGGGGGTCTAGGGAGAAGATGGGAAATTACAGGCCTGTCAGCCTAACGTTGGTGGTAGGCAAACTAATGGAGGGCTTCATCAGGAGGCTCGAGAGGCAACTGGAATGGCTGGGGCACATGGATGACAAACAGTATGGTTTTGTCCCGGGGAGACTGTGCCAGACCAACCTCTCAGATTTTTACGACTAGGTGAAAGGGACCCTGGACCGACAAAGACCAGTGGACATCCTATATCTGGATTTCAGTAAGGCGTTTGACTCGGTACCCCACATCGAGTTGTTGACAAAGTTGGGGGGGATGGGGGTGGGAAGACAGTTGCTTAGATGGGTAGAAAACTGGCTCACGGATAGATCACAGAGAGTAGTGGTTGGTGGGATAGTCTCCTCCCCTAGGAAGGTCTTCAGTGGGGTTCCCTAAGGTTCGGTACTGGGGCCACTCCTGTTCAATGCCTATGTCTCCGATATAGGGAGCGGTGTTAGGAGTAGGATGAGCCTCTTCGCAGAGGACTCAAAATTGGGAGCACTGGCTGATGGGGAGGAAGCGAGAGAGACAGTCCAGAGGGATCTGGAGACCTAGGAGGGTTGGTCAAGGAGGTGGGGACTGAGGTTTAATCCAGGGAAGTGTAGGCTGCTGCATCTGGGGGGTCAGAAACCCAGGCCATGTATACACCCTGGGAGGGGTCTCACTAGAAGCCACAACGAGTGAAAGGGACCTGGGGGTGGTGGTTGACACCAGAATGAACAACACTGAAAACTGCAGAAGAGCTGCGGCAAAGGCAAACAGGATTCTGGGCTGCATAGCCCGGGGAATAACGTCCAGGAAGACGGAGGTGATCCTTCCTCTGTATAATGCCTTGGTCAGGCCGCATCTTGAGTGCTGCGTGCAGTTCTGGAGACCTCATCTTAGGAAGGACACAGCATTGTTGGAGAGGGTTCAGAGGAGGGCAACCAGGATGATCTGGGGCATGAGCGAGGGAACCTATGAAGAAAGGCTGGAAGTCCTTGGGCTGTACTCGCTGGAGAAGAGGCGAGACAGGGGTGACATGACTTGAGGTATTCAAATATGTGAAAGGGATTAACAGGGGCAGAGCCAAAGAAATGTGCAGGCTAAGGAAAGGGGGCAGAATCAGGGGCATGAGTGGAAGTTGATGGGGGAACTCACGGGAGAGCGTGAAGGCATTACTTCACTGAGAGGGTGGTGGAGCCATGGAATGCATTAGCCAGGAATCTAGATGAACAGGGAACAGTGGAGGGCTTTAAGAGGAGGTGGGACAGATGCATGGGTATACTGAAGCCGACGTTGACACTCTCAGGGGCCGGGGTGGAAGAGGAGGAGGAGCTAGCGCCAATAGGGGCTGGCTAACAACAGACACGAAAGACCATTAGGCCTATTCTGCTGGCTTTTAGTATGTTAGTATGTTAATACGGGTTGCACAATTTCTCATCTTGCTTTCCAAATTAATAACATATAATTAAATACAGTACAATCAATACAATCAGTAGTAGGAGAGAGGAAGTTATACTGTCCTTGTAAAGGTCACTGGTAAGGCCGCATCTACAGTATGGAGTTCTGTACTGGTGACCACACCTCAAAAAGGACATTAACCTGCTGAAGAAGGTACAGAAGAGGGCTACAAAGATGATAGCTAGTCAGCAGGGCAAGGCATACAAGGAGAGGTTGAGGGCACAGAACATGTACTCCCTGGAAGACAGGAGAGAGAGGGAGAGGGGACATGACTGGGACATTCAAGTACTTGAAAAGGATAAATAATGTTGATAAGGAAAGTTTCTTTAAGCTGAGTGGCAACCATATCACGAGGGGCACAATCTTAAGCTGGAGGGTGGGAGTTTAGGAGGGATGTCAGGAAGGACTTCTTCACAGAAAGGGTGGTGGACACTTGGAATGCACTGCGGAAGAGGTCATCTCATTAAAGACAGTGAGCAGCTTTAAGAGGGGCTGGGATAGGCATAGGGGGAAGATAAGAATAATGGGTAGGGAGGATGGGAGGAGTGGGGAGGGAAGGCAGGGACATTAGCTCAAGCTATGGACCCTGCAATACGAGCAGACTTGATAGACTAAATGGCCTTCCTCAGTTGGCATGTTCGTATGTATGTACACAGGATTTTAAAACAACAGGTAGTGTTCAGTCCATCTTGATGCACTATTGCCTTAAATCAGAGATTCCTTTACACATTCTATTAAGTTACTCATCTACATCCAGCAATATTTATACTGTGCAAAACTATAACATTGGCAGGATATCTAGTGCAACCTAGAGTTGGTACAATGCCATAACAATGTGAAGAAGATAGATAAGAGGTGAAAGGTATAGAAAGAAAATTAATTCTGCCATTTAATAAGTTTTAATTCTTTTTTATTTTGCATATGAATCTCAGATTATACAATATACTTGTATGGTGTTTTCTAAGGTGACATTTCATTACTGCCAAAGGCTTGCAGGTAACTCGCCTCTGTGAGAAATATTCTCGTCCCTCATTGTCTCACCCCTTCCTGGGATTCCATGGTGGAAAGTGATGTGAGAAAATCCACCCATTCTGTCAGAAACCTTTCCTCCTCTCCTTTCAGGGCATATGTGAACCTATCCGTGGCTAGGGTTGCTACCAACAAAGATCTCCACATTTGGGTTGTGGGTGAAACACCTGAGACCCAAGTGTTAAGAATTATTTGCCTGGCCACCACTTGAGCCACCCTCACCCATCTGGGGTAGATGTCCCACTCCCCTTCCCCTTCCCTCCCACCTCCACACCGAACAGGGAGAGAGAGAGAGAGAGAGAGAGAGAGGTAGGTGAGAACACCACCCCTCTGTTCCAAGCTTGGGAGATCTCTAGTGTGATGTCTCTACAATAGGATTGTATATTTAGACACGTCCAAAAATAATGGAAATATGTGCCTCTAGCCATTTTGCACCTTCCACACATGTCTGAAACCCCTGGGTAAAACTTATGGACCACACTTGGTGGATAAAATAGTCTATGAACAAATATATATTATGTTTTCTTAAACCTATTGCAAAGCAATAAACCTATGTGGGATGTCACTATTATGAGCCAATTTTCTTCTGTTATGGGGATCTCCAGGTCTACTTCTCACTGAGATCTGGTTTTCTTAGAGTGGTCAGGAAAGTATGCCCTATCCAATCTAGCAGCTCTCCTATTAGGCCCCCGGACCCTGCCGTATTTCTTGTCTCGATGCTGCTATGTGGGAGTTTTCAGTAGTTGGTCTATTTAAGCTGCTACAGTAGTTTCTTATTTGCAAGTATATGTAGAAGTGTGCCACTGGTAACCCTATGGATTCCTTCACTACCTCAAAGAGGTACATACCTTCTCTATTAAATAGATCCCCATAGCATCTAATACTCCTTTTCTCCCATTCAGCGAAGCCTTGGTCTTCCAGGCTCGGCAAGAACTCTGGGTTTCTTGCTAGTGTCAATAGAGTATCATCTTCTTCCACTCCCTCCTCCTCCTCTTAATAGCCTCCCAGATGTTTAATACCGATATCACCAAGGGGTTCGGATTGGGGAGCAGCTTGTAGGCCTTATGCCCATTCCTAGACAAACACACGGTTAACCTACCTAGGCACCCTTCTTCCTCCAATTCCAAGCAGGAGGCTGCTTCTCCTCTATTGACCCAATTATGCAAGTATTGGTACTGGATGGCCAAATAATAACCCCTCACATCTGGAAAGTCTAATCCCCGGTAGCCTTCTGCCTGTCTAACTTCATTCTAGATTTTTTCCCTCTCCAAATGAAATCCGCAAACCCCTTTTCCAACCTGTGGATATCCCGGGCTGTAGGGCATACTGGGACCATCTGCATGGTGTAAAGGATCCTCGACAGGACATTCATTTTTAGTAAGTTAATACGGCTGAGCCACAATACTGGGAGGGCCCTCCACCTAGCCAGGTTCGAAGACTGTGTCAAATAAAGGGGTGTAATTCCATCCATACAATTTATTCAGTGCCCCTCCCACCCTAATTCCTAAACAAGTGAAGTAGTCCTTCACCTTCTTTAGGCCCCCCACACATGGTTAAGCATCTCATCCCTTCCTCCCAGGAACAGCATCTCTGACTTTTGGAGATTAAGCTTATCCGTGAAGACGGGCAAATTCATCAATGATTCGAGAAAGGCTGGTATCGAGTTCCTTTCGGGTAACAAAGAACAATATGTTGTCTGCATAAAGAGTTTAAAGTTTATTGTTCTAGGAATTAATACCTTTGAGCAAAGGCTCTTGAGTAATCAGTGTAAAGAGAGCGTAAAAATCAGAGTAAATCAGTGTTGCCCACCCTTATATCCTGGGATCCCTGTATTTCCTGACTCTCCCGTATCCTGATAGTCAGTGGTTCAATAGCTATAGCAAAATGGAGGGGGGGGGGGGAGCCCTGCCTGGTGCCTCTGAACAATTCAAATTCCTCTGAGGGCAGGCCATGTACCAATACCTTTGCCCTCGGTCCTTCATTCAGCATTTTGACCGGGGCCACCAACCCATCTCCCTCCCCAAACCTGAGCAAAACTCCAAATAGATAGTCCCATTCAATTCTACTGAACGCTTTCTCAGCGTCCATAGTCAGCACACAGGCTTGTCCAGGATGCAGAGTACGCCACCACACAACATTAAGTAGTCTTCTCATATTATGATATGAGAGCCTGCCTTTCACAAACCCTGTCTGGTCGGAGTGCACCATGTGAGGGAGCACCCGTTCCAGACGAAGAGCCAAAACTTTTGCCATGATTTTGCAGTCGTAATTAAGGAGGGAGATAGGCCTGTAGGAATAACATTCTGTGCCACCCTTGCCAGGTTTCGGCAATACACATGTTTGCCTCCAGACGTGTCTTGGGAAGCCCTCTCTCCCCCCCCAGCCTCCTCCATAAGTAACCTTAGTTGCTCTGCAAATGCTCCTTTAATATTTTGTAGTATTCCACCCCAAATCCAGGATCACAGTATTCTAATCAGATGCATGAATGGGATCAGATGTTGTGCAATCTGTTCTCAAATGTCATCACTATTCAATGACAGACATTCTGCCCACTGTCTATTGGTATATGACTTGGTTCGATACTATCCAAGCCCACTAATCCTTGACTCCCTCAAATGTCATGTCTCCTGCCCCCTGTCTACAAGTGAAGTCATAAAACACTCCATTTATGAATCACAGTTGGTTGGCATGGAAAGGATTATGGGGTCACAAGCAGAAGATCATGACATCTTATGTAGAAAACAGTGTTCAACACCTCCCTAGGGTCGGATGTCTTCCCGGACAAATGGAAGGAGGCACTGGTCACCCCAGTTTTCATATCTGGGGATGCCACCAACTTGTCCAATTACAAGCTCTTCTCTATTCTCCCTCCACTTTTAAAAGCCCTTGAGCATGCGGTCTCTCATTAGCTCACCGAGTATCTTTCAAAGCACAACCTATTCTTTGCCCAGCAACATGGATTCAGGAGAGATCACTCCACCATCTCCGCCCTGGTGAATTACACCTCTCAAATTTATGATGCTTTTGATAATGGTCTGGCAATGAGGTCTATATTTATAGACCTCATGAAGGCATTTGATACTGTCAACCATCAATTCCTGCTACAAAACCTCCTCTTTATAGGCCTATTCAGTGACATGGTGACATGGTTTGACAGCTACCTCTCATGCAGGACTCAACGCATCAAAATCAAAGGCAACCTCTCAGAGCCAAGAGTAGTGAGCCTGGGTGTTCCCCAAGGGTCAATTCTTGTGCCACTCCTCTTCAGTTTCATTATCAACCCCCTACCTGCTGAAAGCCCAGCACACATCGTGCTCTATGCTGATGATGATGTTGTAATCTCAGTTAAAAGGGAAAACTCAGACCATGATCTCCACAGCACTACAGGACAATTTCCACAGACTAGAAAAATGGTTCACTAGCAACAAAATATTACTCAACTAAAAAAAAAAAAAAAAAAAAAAAGAGCATGCTCTTCTCTGTTCCACAGAACAGGAAGAAGTTTGGGCCTCTACAGATCCAGAGGCTCAAAGGAGACACACTGGGAGTGCTCTACCGACACCCGCATTCCATGACCCCTGAAGCTGGTCACTAGCTGTTCGGTCTTATCCACCATAGACTATGGCCTCGCTATCTATGGAGCTGGCACTGATACTGCCCTCAAAAGGGTACAAACCCTGCTCAACAAAGCCTGTCGCCTGGTGCCGACCACTGGACACATTACCTGCATCCTCTAACAAGAGACCGGATGACTCCCACTTCACCTCAGGGTTAAATACCAACCATGTCTACTTATCATGAAGTCTTTGCTAGGCCCAACCCCTAGTTCAACCTCCTGCTCATTCAAAACATTCAACCTACTATAAGGACTTTGCAACGCAGTTAAAGGAGGACTGGTGGTGCCATTTAAGCAGACAACTCAAGCCCAGAGATCCCTCTCCTTTCGGGTTCAGAGTAGTTCAATATACTCCCAAGGACTTGATCAGTGCAGTAAGGCTAGCAATTAAAATCTGGCCTTCAAGTCCATCTAACCCTGGAGACAGTCTGTAATTGTTTCAACAACCCCAAACATTACCTAGTCACCGTACACACAGTGACCCCGCTCCTTTCTTTCCACCCCTCGGTCCACTAGTCTAATTTGATACAATTCCCACCCCCACCACAGTGCCTCCCACTGTTCCTCTCCCTGCTTCTATCCCCCCTTTACCCTACCTACCCCATGCCACTCCTCTCTCCCTCCCTCCTGGTACCCTGCCCACCTCTCCCCCACTTCTACTGTCCATTACCCATACTACTCCCTGCCTCACCACCCTCCTACTCCCTCCCTCTGCTTATCCCACATCTATCCTCCTTCCACTATCACCTTTCAATGCCACACGCTGACAAAGCCTTTTGCTGCATCTAGCTATAGCACTGAATGAATTCCTTAGTCCTCTTGCTGTGCCCTGCACTTACTGTGAACTTCTGCACTAGAAACATTTTCCTAACCTCACACTGAATTGTAGGTAACTGTTGTGCTCTGGGTTACTCATGGTTACTTTCCTCCACAATGAATGTATCATGTACCCTTTGTAACCTGCAATGTTTACTTACTAAGGAATCCTGTGCAACCTATGTAATCTATGTGTAGTTTGTTTTTCTTCTGTGTCTGTATTCAGCTTGGAACTTCTGAAAACGAGTCCACGACTCAAAGGTATTAATCCCAATCCGAAATAATAAATAAATAAAAACAGCACAAAAAAGATAAAGTTCAAAGTACAATGACCCACATTCCATACAACATTCGCTCTTTCGCCACCCCCTGTCCCCACTTGAACTCTGGTATTGCTGTCTTCTCCTTCTTCCCTCATCTATGGAATTCCCTTCCCTCCTTTCTTCACTCACTAAGCCGCTTTAAACGCTCAGGCCCGGATATTCAAACTGTGCCAGGCTGTGGCGCAAGCCTGGGCGCAGCTCAACTTTGTTGCTCAGGGGTGTGGCCTGAGTGATATTCAACGGAGCTGCGCTATGGCGCAGCAGCTTTGAATATCGCACCCTGGCCACCCCCACTGTGCATGGCGCAGTGGCACTGCACCAGCATAAGTGGCCAGAGTGGAGCATGGAGATGCGCTAGCGCAAGTGCCATTGCGATATGAACAGCACCTGCGATATTCAAAAGGAGACATGCAAATGAGGCCATAATTTATGCAAGGCGCACAGGGGGCCATTTGCATCTCATTACGGCTCCATTTGCATGCCATTAGTGGGCACATAGAGATCCACTGGACCACCGGGATATTGGACGGGGGACTATACTGATGCCCGCGATTGGGCACACCAAAGTCACTGGACCACCAGGGATATTAGTGGGGGACTATACTGATACCACAGTCGGGCACGCAGGAACCACTGGACCACCAGGATATTGGATGGGGGATTTACATTCAAGGATGCCTGTGATGGGGCATGGGGAGCGCCCGCCAGTCGGCGGGAACTGGGTGGCCACCCACAGGTGGCAGCTGCCGTGTTCGCCCTGCAATGAGGCAGCTCACCCGTGAGTGGCCATCACTTGTTCCTTTTTTTGCTTAACTTTGTGCAGGCAGGTAGGGTTAGCATGCATGACTCTGCATCCTGGGCTGAATATCGGGCTGTGCAGGTTATGCATGGTCCACCCCCACCTGTGCCTGCATACATTACTGATGCACTCCAGGCGCGCCCGGGATTTGTGTGGCACTTTTCCCTTTTGAATATCGGCAGGCGCATGTAGGTTTTTGGCGCGCAGTATTAATGTTGCTATACGCAACCCTTTGAATATCTGGGCCTCACTCTACAGCCCCCCATCCCCCCACTCCTGTCATCCTCCTGATTAACCTTCATGCACCATGGCTAACTTTAGTTGGTCTGTTCAATCCTAAATTCACCCTGGTTTGCCTTTTGCTCCAATTCCTTATGCTCTTCCTCTCCCCGTCTACCATGTGTTCCCCTTGTACTTTCTCCTGGTTTTATTTTTAAATTACTTTTAGTTTTCAATTATGTTTAATATTCAATTATGTTATGATGCAGTGTTTAAATCAGTCTTTTATAAAAACTGTCTACTGCTATTTCTGCTTGTTTTTGTTTACCTTTGTTGACTTTCAGTTATTAATTTAGCTTGTATTTATTTTATCCTCAGGCAAAATACCCCTCAGGCACCTATGTAACTTGCCTGCCTTGATGCAACATTGTGCTGTAACACTGTTCCGTGCTTTTACTCAGGCTATTGTAACCTGCCTGCTTCATATATATGTGTATGTATGTACTCACCCCTTCCCCCACGTCGCACCTGGAATCGAACCTTGGCTCAGTGTGCTTCTCCCACTTATCAACTTTAATAAATAAATGCAATTAATTAAATAAATAAAGGGTAATGTTCGTGTCCCCAAAGCTTACTGAGCTAACTAGGAACTTGAGATCCGATTAAGAAATTCACAACAGTAAAACATTTTGAAGGTACTTTTTGTGTACAAAGCTTTTATATCTGGTTGATCACATGAACCCCATACAATATGACCAGTCTCAGGGACCCACCATGGCAGTGCCTCTAATAATGTGAAGACAAAATGGAAGCAGCACACCAAAACTGCTGGCAAAAAGGAGATTTGCTAAAAGCCTCTCTTCAATGAATTTTATTCATGGCATAAAAATATAGTGCACTTTTACAGCAACGATCAGAACTAACCTTAGTGCTTCGAACCACACTGGTTCTTCATCAGATGACGTAAGCAGGGGGTTTAGCCACTAGGGACATCTATGAGCCAGCATGCGTCCTTTAAGTTTTAAATAAGGTACTGTAGTGCCTTTCCACACTGACTCTGCCAATACTGATCTTGCCCCTTGAGGTTGGGGAATGAGATCGGTTTTGGCAGTGTCAGCAAACAATTCCACTACAAGATTTATCAAAATCTTTATACACAAAAAGTAGGTACCAAAAAATTATCTACTGGTGTGAATTTCTTAATCAGGACCATTAAGTCCCAGTACATTAGTTTAGAAGACATAAACATTCCCTTTTAATAAAAAATAAAGTGTTTTAATTGTGTCAGTGGCTCAGCAGGTTGCACACTGCCTCTGAAGCTGGTAGAGCAAAGGTTGTGGGTTTAAGCTCCATGCCAGGCACCTAGGGTGAATATTCAAATACTGACACTGTAGTGCATCATGAGAGGGATGCTGCACTCCTGAGATGCAGTCTTTTGGATTAGACATTAAACCGAGGTCCTGTCTGCCTGTTCTGGTGGTTGTTCAGGTGGACGTTTCAGAGCCCATGGCACTTCTCGAAAAGAGTAGGGGAGCTTTTATTCAAGAACCACAACAACACTTCACGATACAGGCATAGTAAGGAAACAGAAAAACAATATATAGCTTATCTCAACAGAAATAACATCAATGTTATACACCTACTTTATCTCATTTTTTCATGAGTCATTTCTCCCCACCACCCCCAATCATCGGACCGTATCCTATAAACCTTGTTTTGAACCTTTATAGTAAGAGCTAGACGTACTATACTAGTGTTTTTGTTTTTTATCTCCCCACAGATTTTTCCATAGCATAAGATCCGAGCAAATGCTCTGTTACACATAATTTTCCCAACAATATCTGTCATTATGCATATTCTCTAAAAGTAGGAAAAGCCTTTCAGCACATCATCACTTTTTCTTGGATGAACCCCCACTCTTTTTATACACCTCTCCCATAGCCTTTTCACACTGTGTACTAAACCCTTCATCGTTGTCTCCTTTTGTTGCGGCAGCAACTGGCGATGACTCTACCATAGGCAGTATTTTAAGCATGCAAAACACCTGCAGCGTGACACTATTACATTGTCTCAATAGTGTGGGAAAGATTCCCAACACTAAATCTGGATAACTTAAATTCACTAGCCACAGCATCTTCCACTTGCCAGTCAAAAACACCCATAATTGCCTAGCATAATCACATCTGAATAAAACATTTTCTTGGGTCTCCACCTCTTCATGGCATCCTGGGTATAAAGTTTCTTTCCTCTATACTGTAGCTTTGTGTTTGTGATTTCCTCGTACCCCTATTCTGCCATGTGCCATCAACCGCTGGGTGTCCCTTGGATTATTCAACATTCTAACTGTGAATCTGTCATTATTTGGTGTTTCTCCTATAAATTCTGGTTCTTTTATTCCAATTTCTCCAATAATTTTATAATACATATCTTTTCTTGTTGCCTTATAATTTTCCATTTTTGTAGTTTTGTTATTGTGTCTTTATTAAACCCTGGCACCTCCAATCTTTTTAATCCTTTAGGCACTTCTTCCTTCCAACGCTCATAAAACTTCCCCATTATATTCCAACTCCATTTACTCTTTAAGCTTTCCTGTTCACCTAACACTACACTTATGTTTTTATACCAGAAAAAGAGTATGAAAAACCTCCTTTTTTAATTGTCAAATATGTGACCTCTCTCCTTATTGGGTTCAGCCCGCCTCCTCAGACCATTTGAAAGAATATTCCCAATATTCTGGTCTCCAAACTAATAGGCAAAGGAAAAATGTCTGCTACATACAAAAAACATGGAGCTAAAAATTGCTTCACCACAAACACTCTTCTTTCTCCTTTGCTATTGATAGTTCCCAGTTAGTTTTACCATTGTCTCCTTTCCCAAACCAAATTCCTAATATCTTAATTGGTTCATCCAATATTTTTATCCTTTGTTCAATTATACCTTCTTCTGGGACCCCTAACCACATTCCCTGCTCTTTTCCATGGTTAGTTTTGCTCCTGATATTCTAGAAAACCAATTTATTTATTTTATCCGGCATGGAATTTCACTTGCAGATGACAAAAGTATGTCTAGGTCATCTGCATATGCTGTTATTTTATTACACCTCCTTCTTGTCCTCCCTTAATACCTTTTATACTTTCTGATTCACTGATTAGTCTAATTAAAGGGTCTACACTAAAAACATATAATAGTGGACTTAGAGGGCATCCCTGCCTGTATTTGAATAGGACCCCACCCCGGCTTCCAAAGTACTCTCTGCACTTTCTTATAATTTTCTTGTCCACCTTATTTTTTCCAGTAACCCATACTGCTTCAGTGCCTTAAACAAGTATTTATGGTTCACTCGGTCAAATGCCTTATTCTGATCCAGTGAAATCACAACTCCTTTTTTTCCTTCTCTTTTACTATACTCCACTCCACTACGTCTCTCATCATGGCTAAATTTTCTTGGATGTTTCTGTCAGGAATAGCACGTCTGGCTTTGGCGTATCACCTCGGACGCATATTTTTTTTATTCTTTTCTGTAACACCAGAGCCAATATTTTATAATCCGAATTCAAGATACTTATAGGTCTCCAATTCCTTATTTCCATTTTATCTCTCTTTTTTCGTAGCAAGATTACCAACCCCTTGTTATCTCGGGAGGTATTTTTCTAATTTACATAAAAGTTAAATTCCCAAGTAAAAGCTGGGAAAAACAGAAATAACTTGTATATCTCATTCGGTAAACCATCCACCCGGGACCACACCCTGTTTAAGTTATTTTATCACCTCCCTCTTCTTCTTTCTGTCATGTCTTTTTGTAGCTCAAAACCTTTCCTCTTGATGTTTAGGTATTTCTACTTCTCTCAAGATTTTCTACCTCTTTTTCTGATAAGTCTGCACCATTCATTACTTCCTGTATGTGTGTTTTTATTAGCCCCTTATGCCATCTATATCTCTGACTCCCCTTTTTTTAACTTCTAAGCTGCTGTGATTCTTGATCTATTTTTCTTTCTTTACACGCCTCACATTGATCTGAAAAGGGTGTTTCTGTGTCCCAAAACTTAGTTCGGATGTTAGTGTTGCTGCTGTATCATATTGCACCTTCATTTTATTTTTAATCTCTTCCATTTGGTCACTTCGATCTTGATTTCCTGCATAAGATGCTTCCAACTCTTTATACAGTTTGTTCCTTAGCCCCAAATATTCAACGTTTTTCTTGCTCTAGTCTTTCCATGCCTTTGTAACCATCTGCACATCTCTTTTTTTGTGTCCAACCACCACCGACACAAGTCATATATCCCTAATATAGATGTCCTTTCTAAAAATAAGGATGTTAATCCTAACTTCACTTCCGATTCAAACAAGTAGTATTCACTTTCCATCTTGTTCTGGACTGGCTCCTTTCTATCTCAGTATTTATCACTACTTTGATCATTAAGTGACCAGAGAACCCCAAGGGTGCTACCTCTTTTACTACATCCATTCTTTTGGAAATAAATACATAGTCTATTTTGGAAAATACTCTTCCTCTTACATATGTAAATTTCACTGGCGTCACAGCTTTAGCTAGACAATCTGTTAATTCAGCAGTTTCCACACACTTTTTAAAGAATATGAATCACAGCACACCTTTTCCCCTAGATTTTTCCTCTCTTTGAACTCCAAGGTACAACTGTAGCCCCCTCCAAAAAATATATTTCTACTTGTACACAGATACGGTTGGACTCATTCTAATAACTTCACCCTTTCTGCTTTCGCCCGAGACCCATATATTACCACAAACCTTGTCTGCTAATTATACCATAATCCATCTACTTAGCAGTGCTCTCCCTGGCTGAATGTCTACCAGCTTTTGAAATTTCATTTCATTTCCAGAAAACAATATTCCTACACTGTCCGCTCTGCCTGGCCCAATGGACCAGCACGAAGGCCCCCACACCCACCCCCTCTGTGTCTGCGCAATTGTGTTAACTGAGTCAAACCATGTTTCTTGTAAAAACACCACTTCGCATGCTAAATCTGTCAACTTAGCCCACACAGCCACTCTCTTCTTGCTATGTAGAATGCTGCAAATATTTGCAGAAACTAATGTCAACAAAACCATGCATTTTTACCGTGCCCCTTTTCTTTACAAAAGACCTCAAATAATTTTTCTTCTTTTTTGCTTTTCATTCCTTCGCCCCCTCCCCATTTATTGATCCCTGTTGAAAAGTTTGTATAGACATTATCTGAGTCATTTTCGTCCAGATTTGTTTCATCGTCCTTTTGCGTCTCTAGAACCTCATAGGGGTTGTACTGAAATAACTATGCTGCAGTTCCTTTTATGTTTCTCAAACTTTTTATTTTCCGCCCCGGTCATTTTCTCCTGAATGTTAGATGGTGGGGGGCATCTTTCCAAACCCTGCCCTGGGCCTGTTCCTTCTACTTCCATTTCCTTAGCTTGTTCTGTGTTTAGTTCTGCTTCAACTATTATCCTGGTCAAGGGCTCTTCTCTCTCCATTTCTTCTTCTACCTTTCCTTCAGGGGCAACCCCTTTCTCTGGGGTGGGATTTTCCTGGTTCAGGGGTTCTGGTGCCTCTTGTTCCTCTCTCTCTTCTGTTGAAACATCTGGTTCTCTAACAGGCCTCTCTTGATGAGCTTTCCTAATTATTTTCTCTGGATTAATGCTCCTTACGTTGTTCCTAGTAGCCCAAGGGCAGTTTTGATACATATGCCCATATTCCTCACACAAGTTGCACCTTACATGGTTCCTGTACTGGGAGTTAAATGTGGCCACACTCCCCGCATAACCCACATCTTATAGTGTCACAAACATTTGAAAAGTGCCCCGCACCTCTAACAGGCCTTTGTTTGCCCAGACTAGAAAACCACTCCCCATCCCTCCCCAGAAAGAAGCGATAGGGAATATGGACTACACCTTCTTGACTGTTGGAGTTTAACTTTAAAACGCCACCCTCCTGTCCAAAGAAATTCTGTGTCTATAATCGGAGCTTATCACCTCACATTTCTGTGTAAGCCATTGCATCATATCTCCCACGTGAACACACTCATTCCTGAACATCACTGTCACCGTTTTTATTGAAGGTTTGGTTATGGAGATAGCCATGAAAGGCTACCATGTGGGGATATACGTCAGCTGGTCATACTTTAGCCAAAACCTCTCCAGCCCACGCACTGACCTGAAACTAACGTCATTTATGTCCTCTTCTGATATGTGAATCAGGGCATATATTTCTGAGGCTGCGTACCTCACTGACTCCTTCAAATGTGTTCTTCCCACATATATTCTGTCTGGGAAAAACTCCAGTCCACCCTTGTATCTTAGACAGACCGCAAACCTTCTTGGTGAAGGGTCTATGTACCCATCAGATTGCTGACCCTTAGGTCTTCCTCGGTGGGGGGTGACTTGCTCTTCCTGACGATTCTTGCCCATCTCTTCTATTATCCCCTCCTCTCAGTACAGTAGAATACTAACTCTCCCCACCCCTCCTTGCATTCTCTGGCCTTTAGGGTTGCATACCCCACTCTCTTGGGATCTGCCTCTTTTGTGATCCTGTGCCCCTTTTCACTGGTTACAGTCTTGTCAGGAGCCACTTTCTCGGTTTCTCTCACCTCTTTCCTTCATGCCGTTTTTTCCCCTCAGGAGTGGAACCCCGAGTCTTTCTACCACATTTTGCTTTGCTCAAGACAATTCATGCCTCCCTGGTTTACCTGCTCACGTTTCCTTATGGCTGGCAATTCCTTCTGGCACTCAGTTACTGTTCTATGATAGATCCACCCAGTCATTCTCCGGTTCCCACCTTCTATCCTCTTTCTATCTCCAGCCTGCTCCTTTCAAAGCGGCACCCGGTGTCCATTCTTCCTCGGTCCTTTCTGTTTCGGGTAAACCAAATGCCCGAACTAGGACCTGATGCATGGAACTTCCTGGTGCCTCCTCTCTCTCTGGGTCGGCCTACTTCCTTCAGGTTGTACTGGCCTATTAACCTCCTGACTGCTCCTCTTCTCGTCTGTTTCTGGTTCCGGTCTTTTTAAAGCCTCTCCCCTTCGTTCCTGCAGCCTCCGTTCGTCATCTTCCTCCAAGATTTTCTGCACAGTAAGACGTTTCTCCTCTATCTTCCTCTCACGATTCTCTGCTGCCTTCCCGATATCATGCTTGGAAATGGCTTGCACATCCTCTTCTCCCTCCAAACCTGTGCCTCTAGACGCATGCTTTCTTCCTCCAAATCCTCCGAGACAGGGGCTGACACATAGGGTGGGATATTGAAAAGGGTTGTGTATGGCGCAACAGTGTTGCGCCATCACTAACCACTAATCTTCAGTAGCGATATTCAAAGGGGAAAGTCGCGGCACAAATCCCAATCGCTTGGGCGCATCAGTAATGTATGCAGGCAAGTGGGGGCGTGCCCATGCATACTCTGCACATCCCGATATTCAGCCTGGGATGTGTTGAGCCCATGCAGGCGCACCCTCTGCGCTTGCACACAGCTGAGCTAGAAACAAAAGGAGCAACAGCTGGCCACCCACAGGTGAGCTGCCGTATTGCAGGGCGCAAGACTGCAGCTGCCAGCTGTGGGTGGCCACCCGAGCTCCGGCAGCACGGTCCGTCGTGTTAGCGCTCCCCCATGCCCGATCGTGGGCATAAGTATTAAAATAGACAGTCCAATATCCCTGGTGGTCCAGTGGACCGCCTTCAGCCCGACTGCAAGCACAAGTATTAAAATAGAATATTCCAAGCATCCCTGGTGGTCCAGTGGACCGAATCCTGCCTGATTGTGGGTATGTGTACAATAAAAGAAACCCCCAGATCCCTGGTGGTCGAGCAGTACCCCACTCCCCACCCGCCCCTCTGGGCCCTGCCCCTGGTCAGCGGCGGCTCCCCCCCCGCAGCTGCCTACGCCTAACTGATCATGCGACATGGCTGCTACGCCCACTGGTCCACGTGGACCAATGTGCGACAGCCGCATTGCACACAGTCAGTCGGCAGGTGGCTGGGCACTCTGGTGGGGAGCTGCTGCCCGCCGTTGACTGGGGGGGGGGGTCTGCTCGACCACCAGGGATCTGGGGATTTCTTTTATTGTACTCATGCCCGCATTCGGTCCACTGGACCACCAGGGATTCTTTGGAATATTCTATTTTAATACTTATGCCCGCGATCAGGCTGCAAGCGGTCCACTGGACCACCAGGGATATTGGACTTATGTGTATATTACTCATGCCCGTGATCGGGCATTGGGGTACTTTGCCGTGTTGTGCAAGGGCATCGCCCCCAACAGCTGCAGCCTGGCAGGCGCCAGGTGGAAATCGCTGGGTCCAGCGCGCCTCGTGCAAATGGGGCCATAATGACGGCCTGGGCACCATTTCATGCTTTGCATGTATTATGGCCCCATTTGCACGCTTCACTTTTGAATAACATGGTTGATGCGCCAAGCTAACGGCACTTGCGCTTAGCGCATCCCCTGCCCCTTTCTGGCCACTTGCACTGGTGCAGTGCCACTGCGCCATGTGGGTGGTACACAGCGATATCAACTATGCTGTGCCATGGCACAGCACTGCTGAATATCACCCTCAGTCAACAACTGGGCGCATCCCAGTTGTGTTGCGCCCAGGCTTGCGCCACAGCATGGCACAGTCCGAATATCCCACCCATAATGTTCCTCATCCACGGACGTGCAGAACTCGGACTCCCCTTCCACCATCAGTTGCTCCACTGCAATCTCTTCCTCCAAATCCATCCGTCACACTGACTCCTCACAAACCGGACAGCAGCTCCCCCTACCGACGAGTAGGGGAATTTCCTGATGACCTGGCCATACTTCCTCCATTCACTAAAAAAATACCACCAAAAGCTTAATCTGGTTCAATTTCAGTTGGTCACCATCTATATCCCCCCTTCCCCAGAGACAAGGCTGAAAATAGAATTGTCTATCCCTCCCCCTTTCCCAGTCAACAAAAATGAAAATGAATAAAAAAATAATACAATAGAAACAATAGGAAATTCAACTACAATTTAAGTATAACTTCCATAGTTTACTTAGATGTACAGCAAGTTCTTTAATGTACTCAAGACTGGATAACATGCAAGTGGCCAGGTTTGGATTTGAACCCATGTCTCCTGGTAAAAAGTCTGTGCGGCAACCTTAGCAACACACTGCCTTATTTCCTCAGTCCCTCCTGCATTTGACTGGTGTCTCCGATAAGCATGTATTTAAAAGCACAAAATTGCATCAAACATTAAAGTCATCGCCCAGTTATCATTCAGAAAAATACTATAATAAATCAGTTGTTGAAGCAGTTTTCTAAGCACACATTACCATTTTTTTTTTTTTACATGGCGTCCCTTTTTTTTGGTCATCTGTTCCTGATTTTACATTGGAGGTTCACGGATATGTCGAGCTTCTCAGAATATTTTTTTCTATAAAAAAAAAAAGCTGAACAGCATTGTCATCACAAGACATACATTTTTAAGATAAATAATAAA
Source organism: Neoceratodus forsteri (assembly GCA_016271365.2). Classification (NCBI taxonomy): domain Eukaryota; kingdom Metazoa; phylum Chordata; order Ceratodontiformes; family Ceratodontidae; genus Neoceratodus; species Neoceratodus forsteri. The sequence continues at coordinate 1,430,107,593 of CM057456.1, forward strand.
AGGAAAATCTCCATTTTTGAAATTGGAAAGGAACATTTATGCAGGTTTTTTTTTTTTTTTAACAATTTAATAACCCAAGATAGCAATGCAAACAAAAGCAACAACATGTCAGGGTCCTGCTCCTAACCCTTTCCACTGCAGGATGGACAGTAGCACTGGGAGGTTGAGTGACATGCTCGAGTTCACACAAGTGTTTGAGCACTGATGGGGTATAAACCTATCTACTAGTTCCCGGGTGAATGCTCTAACCACTCCATTATGCCAGTAAACAGGCACCTTTATGCCTAGTACACTTACCAGGTGAACAAACACAAATAAATAGACCGCACTGCCTCTAGCACAGTAGGTTCCAAAAACTGATCCAGTTCATTCTAACCCAGGAAACTGTCAGTCTTTAGACCCCCGAGTCTCCAATGGAATGAGTTCCGAATTTGGGGCAATGGATTTTTTTTTACTTCAAACCTACAAAAATGTGTGGGAGAGCCAAGCCCCAGGTTAACAGAAAGACTCAAAACAGACAGCTACAATGCTTTATTTGGTAACCAGTCCTTTTAAAGGTAATTGTACAATGACAAGAACACAGAAAGATAACACATAGAGATAGATGGATTAAAGTGCGACACTTTGTAGCAAATTAAAAACGTAAGGTAATCATCAGAAGCCTACACGCATAAAGAACATTACTTGGCAAATAAAAAAAAGAACACTTTGTCAACAGCCCCATCAACAGAGTTAATGGGTAGTAGTATGGGTAGGGAAGTCCTATAAAGTGGATACGTGTTTGCGCAGCATACTTCTCACCTTCTCATTTGTGAAGCAAGGGGAGGAACATGAGGAATCTACAGTCACCTCCAACTTCAAATTACAATGTATGTTACTAGGAGCTTACTGTTTGGACTCCCAACTGCCACATCCCAAACACTCCTTAGTTTGAATCGCAAAATAATCTTGAAAGTCTGACATCTTGCCCCCAAATACTTTAAATACCCCCTCATAAAAATCTTAACAGTCTGCCCCCCCAATCCTGATAACCTGCTCCCTCCCAACAATTCCTTAAAGTTTGACTCCCCAATCAGAATGCTGAAATCTGCCCCAAAAATAAATAATACTGAGGGTAGTCCCATCCTGAAAATCAAACTGTTTCCCGAATGTACCCCCCATGGTACAGTGGCTGTCAAATCCTTCAACGTTACTTCCTCCCTGTGTGACACTGAGCTAGTCACCCTGTCAGTGCTCTGTCCACCCAACTGAGAAAATAAGCAAACATGTATACTGACACCCAAAAGGAAAACATATAGTGACAGCCAACTGTGCAAGCATCAATCAAGAATAACAGACTATTCAGAAGAAAGCTGTATGTAATGAAAAACATAAAATTTACTTTATATAACAAAAAAATGGGACCATGGGGAGCCCGGGACTTCCCAAAAATTGAAATGACTTCCAAATTTGGGTCCATGGATCCGTTGGCTTTCCAGTGCGTCCCTTTCCCCTGCCTCTCAGATAAACTCTGGCACAGCGCCCCCTATCGTTTGAAGCAGCGCTCCATCGCACAACGAAGCCATTAGCTATCCGACTGTATATCTTCCTAAACTCAATATTTTTTTTTTTACAAAAAACACACATAACAGGACCGCCTCCCCCAGCCTGAACAGATGTAGGAAGACGCGATTTCATGTGGTGAAATTTAATTTAAAAGGAATATAAAGAATTAAAATAACAGACGTGTGTACTATACCTATCGCACGTCCCCCTACCACCGCCGTATTTGAGTCTACACGAAACCCATTTCCGCCGTCCCACAGAAGAGGAAAGGGGGAAGGGCTGAGGGAGATGGAAGAGACGAGGATAAAAAAATAAGACGGCGCACGCGCAAGTCCTCCCTGGGAGTTGTAGTCCTTCCTGTGCTGGTGTTTCGCGACCTTGGATAGAAGTGTGTGGCCGAGAGCTTTCTATAAAGAACTTCAACTCCCAGGAACAGCCGGGGCAGCGAGCGCCAGGGCCGCTTTTCTCGGTTGGATGCCGTTAAAGTCAATCATTTTACACGCTGCTATCCCGCCTTCCGAGGTGGTAGCTCGGTTTGTTTGTGGATTCTAAATACTGTAATATTAAGCTTATTTAATAGTTTGTAAACCAACTATATTATTTATGAGGTACCTATGTCGATTATTTTAATTATAATACAGACTTGTGTAAAGTAACGGTTGATCAAGGAATTGTGTACAGTACAAGGCGTCCATTTTGTTATTTTTTTGCCTCATATGCATTTTTGACAGATCTAGAAATTCCAAATGTGTGTTTTTTATTGCCCACCCACACATACGTTTCGGCATTCATTTACTTTTGGGGACACTCCTGAGATGCTAGTGCGCCGAGTGAGAAATACGGCCGCATGCGCATTGCAGCCAATGTCACGTCACCGGACGAAATGTTATGATAAAAAAGCAAACGTTATGAAATGTTATGATTTTTATTTTGGTTTACCAATGCGGACCGGAAGTGCCCCCATAAGAGTTATTTCCATTATAAAGGCTTTTCATTTAAGAACTTGCTGTAAAGACAGCGATTTTTATTTTGATTTACCAATTTTTTTTTTGGGGGGCTACCTTCCAAGAGAGCTCTGAAGTTTTGCTGGATTATTTTAGTAATTTTGCTGGAGATTTGCTGAGTTTGCTGGAGCAAATAGTTTATGAAAGCCGGGAGTCGGGGGACCGCCAGGCCCCCAGAAGCTCTGGGGTGCATTTTACAGCTTATTTTGAATATATTATTTGGAAGCATTATAACGCAGTGGTTTAAGGCTCTGAGCTGCAAACCTGGAGAATTGGATTTGAATCCCATAGCCCCCTCTTGCATACTGTGTGACCCTGAGCAAGTCACTTAACTTCCTTGTGCTCCCCAGACTACACCTGTAAACAAGCTTTCAGCTTAGTGTGTCTCACCTGGTAAAACAAAAAGTGTTTTATATACAAAAAAAATGCACTACACATTTCTGCTAACCGCATTTTATTTATTAGAGTATCAGTTTACAGTCCTTTGAGTCATAGACTCATTTACAAAGGCACCTCGTCATGGGAAAACAACACAAACAGCAATACAATGGTACAATACTTACAAAATGGCTTATAGAGCGACCAGTGTTAGACATTCACTGGTGGTCCAAGTGTAGCAAACGTTAAGATGCATTAAACATATTTTAGGTACGCATCACACCTGGCTCGATGGAAATAATCTGTCTGTTCTTTATGTAATATTTTTTTTGATCTCTGAAGACCCATTTTATTATCCAGTTCACATACGTTACTATTTATTTCTTTATAACAAATATTACTTTGTGAGGTATGCTATCGTACGCTGATTTCCCTGAGCAGGGCCAATCATCCCATCTTTACACACTCTCCATAACAGCTCTTAAACTAGCAAACCATCCCCCATTCTGTTTGCTGACAAAATTAATAGACGGTATATGTGATTTTTCCTGCTCTGCACTGCTACTTTGACAAGGGAAAGTGTGTGTGTGTGTGTGTGTGTGGCCCACCTAGAGGGTGCCACTGACTCTGTCACTCTATACCCTGGAACCCCTTTCACCATCACACATCCATGATTGTCAAGAAACATAGATTTTGACGGCAGATAAGGACCGCTTGGCCCACCCAGTCTGCCCATTTCCCTACCTAATGGATAAGCTGCAGATCCTAGTTAACCAGCAGCCTACTTCTTCCTACCCCCACCCCCTAGAATTGCCTTATGACTGTCCCATACATGCTTGAATTCCACCACTGTTTTTGACTCCACAACCTCCTCTGGAAGGCCGTTCCATGCATCCACAACCCTCTCTGTGAAAAAATACTTCCTTAAATTACCTCTGAGCTGCCCCCTTCTATCTTCAAATTGTGCCCCCTTGTTCTTGCACACCTCTTTTTTTGAAAGATGCTACCCTCTTGGACTTTGTTGATTCCTTTGAGGTTCTTGAAAGTTTCTATCATGTCCCCCCCTCCCTCCTTTCCTCGAGGTTATACATATTCAGCTCCTTAAGTCTCTCTCTTCATATGTCTTCCGGTGCAGACCCTGCACCATTTTAGTTGCCCTCCTCTGGACAGCCTCCATCCTGTCAATGTCTTTGCGGAGATTGGGTCTCCAGAACTGCACGCAGTACTCCAGATGGGGTCTCACCAACTGTCTGTACAGAGGGATAATAACTTCCTATTTTCTACTGGTGATGCCTCTCCCTATGCATCCCAGTATCCCCCCCAGCCCTCCTTGCTGCCCTCTCACATTGCTTGCCCACGCTTAGGTAATCTGATATGACTACCCCCAGGTCCCTTTCCATTTTTGTTGTTGTTAGTATCTCACCCCCCATTGTGTACTCTTCCCCTGGGTTTTTGTTTCCCAGGTGCATTACCTTGCACTTCTTAGCATTGATTCTAAGCTGTCATACATTTGACCATTCCTCTAACCTTGCCAAGTCCCTTCTCATCCTTTCCACCCCACCTTGTGCATCAACTCAGTTGCAGATCTTTGTGTCATCTGCAAAGAAACATACTTTTCCTTCCAGTCCCTCTGCAATCTCTCTTATAAAGACATTGAAGAGGACCGGTCCTAATACTGAACCCTGCGGTACCCCACTAGTAACCCCCCTTTCTTCAGAGTGGACTCCATTTACTATTACTCTCTGTGTCCTATTCTCCAGCCAATTCTTTACCCAGGCTGTCATCTTGGGACCCACTCCCAGGCTGGCTAACTTGTATATTAATCTTTGTGTGGGACTGTGTCAAATGCCTTGCTAAAGTCTAGGTAGGCCATGTCCACAGCCCTCCCTGATCTACTACTTTGGTCACCCAGTCAAAGAAATCTATCAGATTTGTCTGGCATGACATCCCGCTCAGAATCCATGCTGCCTGGGGTCCTGAGCCCTCTGGCCTGTAGATACTCAACAATTCTTTCCTTCAGAGTGATTCCATCATTTTCCCTACCACTGAGGTTAAACTAACAGGTCTGTAGTTTCTGCTTCTGCCTTGCTCCCACTTTTGTGAAGGGGAATCACATCTGCCCTTCTCCAGTCCTCGGGTACCACCCCATCCTCCCATCATTTGTTAAAGAGGGTAGTCAGTGGTGTCACTAGTTCTACCCTTAGTTCTTTTAGAATTCTGGGATGAATCCCATCAGGCCACATTGCTTTGTCCACCTTCAGTTTTAAGAGTTCTTTCAGAACCCTTTCTTCTGTAAATGGGCTGGTATCAACTTCTGTATCCAGAGTGTTTCTACTATTTGTTTTAGGTACCTCCCCCACTTCCTTTGTAAATACTGAGCAAAAATATTTGTTTAGTATCTCTGCCTTTTCACAGTCACCCTCTGCCCACCCTCCCTCCTCTTTATTAAGCCTCACTAACCCTCCCTTGGTCTTCCTTCGCTCCCTGATGTACCTATAAAAGGTTTTATCCCCCTTCTTAACTGAGTTGGCTATCTTTTCCTCGGTTTGGGCCTTTGCTGTTCTGACTGCCTTCCCAGCTTCCTTTTGCTTTAACTGATACAGTTCTCTGTCCTGCTCCTTCTGTGATTCCTTGTACTTCCTGAATGCGTTCTTTTTCTCTTGAACCTTCACTGCCACTTCCTTTGAGAACCATAGTGGTTTCTTACATTGTTTCATTTTGTTTATTTGCTTCACACAAAGGCTTGTTACCTCTGTGATGGCAGTTTTTATTTTTCCCCATTGTTCTTCCACCCCTCCTTCCTGCCCATTTGCTAGTGCATTCCTTAGGCACTCACCCATTTTGGCAAAGTCAACCCTCCTAAAGTCCAGTACTTTTGCCTTTGTATGGCTTGACTCTATTGCTGTGTTTATTGTGAACCATACTGTTTGATGATCGCTAGTTCCCAGATGGCTACCCACTTCTACATCTGTGATCCTCTCTTCATCTCCATTTGAGAGAACCAGGTCTAAGATTGCTCCCTCTGGAGTGGGCTTCAATACTAGTTGTCTAAGGCCTGCCCCCTGTAGGGCATTTAGAATAACCCCACTCTTTGAAGTGGCTGCTGCAACTGCACTCCAGTTAACATCTGGCATATTCAGATCACCCATCAGCAATATCTCCCCTTTTTCTGCCATTCCAAGTATTCTTTCTATCATTTCCTTGTCCATTTCCTCCCCCTTGAGAAGGGGGTCTGTATATAACCCCTGTGCGGATTGTGGTGCCATTGCCGGTCTCCAAATTTACCCACAGTGCTTCTTCACCTCCCTGTTTTCCCTTTTGTTCTGTTGCTTTGATTCCTTCCCTTATGTAAACAGCTACTCCTCCTCCTCTTTTACCCTCCCTGTCCCTCCTGTAGATAGTGTATCCTGGTATGTTTATGTCCCTGTCATGGTTTTGTGTGTACCATGTTTCTGTGACTGCCACGATATCCAGATATTCCTCCTCCATCAAGGCCACTAATTCAGGAAGCTTGTTACTCAGACTACGGGCATTGGTACTCATTGCTCTCCATTTTTTGATGGCTTTACCTTCTTTTGCAGCATCCACCAAGGGAGAGGGCAATCCTTTTGTGGCACCACTTTAGGGCATCACACTATGTAACAACTCAGCTGCTCTTGAGCTCCCCAAGACCCTCTTGAACAGAGATGCACCAAAAAGAAGCAAGCATGGTGAGCAAAAACCTCAAAGGAAATGTGCGACATACCTTGCTGGGCTTCAGAGTCCATTTCCCTGTGAGGGCGATGGTCAAGCTGTGCCAGAATTACAAAAGTTACTAATAGTTACTGCAGCCATACCCAAGAGCAGGGTCATTCTTGGTGCCCTGCAGGGGGCATGCCTTGGACAGCTAGTGTTAGGACCCACTCAGGAAGGAGCAGTCTTAGACCTGGTACTCTTAAATGGGATGGAGAGAGGATCTCCGATTTTGAAGTGGGTAGCCATCTGGGAATAAGAGACCACCAAACTGTGGTTCACAGTAAACACAACTGTATAGTCAAGCCTTACAAAAGCAAGGGTGTTGGACTTTAGGAGGGCTGACTTTGGCAAAATGGGAGAGTGCCTCAGAAAAGTACTAGCAAACAGGCAAGGAGGGGTGGAGAAACAATGGGGAAAATCAAAACTGCCATCACAAAAGCAACAAACCTTTATGTAAAGCAAATCAACAAAACAAAATGAAAGAAAAAGCCACTACGGTTCTCAAAAGAGGTGGAAGGGAAGGTTAAGGAGAAAAGGATAGCATTCAGGAAATATAAGGAAACACAGAAGGAGCAGGACAGAGAACTATATCAGTTAAAGCAGAAGGAGGCAGGGAAGGCAGTCAAAATAGCAAAGGCCCAAACTGAGAAAAAGATAGCCAACTCTGTTAAGAAGGGGGGATAAAACCTTTTAGGTACAGTAGGGAGCGAAGAAAGACCAAGGGAGGGATACTGAGGCTTATTAAAGGGAGGCATGTGGGCAGAGGGTGACAGTAAAAAGCAGGGATACTGAATGAATATTTCTGTTCAGTATTCATAAAAGAAGAGGAGGGGAAGGTACCTAAACCAAACAAGAGAAACACTCTGGATAGGGGGGGTCGATACCAGTCCATTCACAGAAGAAAGGGTTCTGAAAGAACTCTTAAAACTGAAGGTGGACAAAGCAATGGGGCCTGATGGATTCAACCCAGAATTTTAAAAGAACTAAGGGTAGAATCAGTGACACCACTGACTACTCTAACAAATCATGGGAGGATGGGGTGGTACCTGAGGACTGGAGGAGTGCAGATACGATTCCACTTCACAAACGTGGGAGCAGGGCAGAGGCAGGAAACTACAGACCAGTTAGTTTGACCTTAGTGGTAGTGAAAATGATGGAATCACTTCTGAAGGAAAGAACTGTTGCATACCTAGAGGCCAGCTGGACACAGGACCCAAGGCAGCATAGATTCACAGTGGGAAGGTCATGTCAGACATATCTAATAGAGTTCTTTGACTGGGTAACCAAAAAAGAAGACCAGGGATGGGCAGTGGACATAGCCTACCTAGATTTTAGCAAGGCATTTAACTCAGTCCCACACACACGATTAATATACAAGTTAGCCAGCCTGTGAGTGGGTCCCAAGGTAGTTGCCTGTGTAAAATATTGGCTAGAAAACAGGATGCAGAGGGTAATAGTAAACTGAGTCCACAATAAAAAAAGTTAAGTTACTACTGGGGTACAGCAGGGTGCAGTACTGGGACCGGTCCTCTTTAATGTCTTTATAAGCGACATTGCAGAGGATCTGGAAGGAAAAGTAAGTCTCTTTGCAGACGATACAAAGGTCTGCAACAGGGTTGATATACAAGGTTGGGTGGAAAGGATGAGAAGGGACTTGGCATGGTTGGAGGAATGGTCAAATGTATGGTATCTTAGATTTGATGCAAGGGGGAAGAGTACAGAATGGGGGGTGAGATACTAACAACAACAAAAATGGAAAGGGACCCGGGTGTAGTTATAACAGATGACCTAAAGGTGGGCAAGCAATGTGAGAAGGCATTAAGGAGGGCGGGGGGATACTTGGATGCATAGGGAGAGGCATCACCATTAGAAAACATGAAGTTGTTATCCCTCTGTACAGACAGTTAGTGAGACCCCATCCAGAGTACTGCATGCAGTTCTGGAGATACCATCTCTGCAAAGACAGAGACAGGGTGGAGACTGTCCAGAGGAGGGCAACCAATATGGTGCAGGGTCTGCACCAGAAGACAAACGAAGAGAGACTAAAGGAGCTTAATATATATACCCTCGAAGAAAGGAGGAAGAGGGAGACATGATGGAAACTTTCAAGTACCTCAAGTGAATCAGCCAAGTCTAAGAGGATAACATCTTTCAGAGAAAGATGTGCAAGAACAAGGGGCATGATTTGAAGATAGAGGGGGGACGGCTCAGAGGTAATGTGAGGAATTATTTTTTCACGAAGAGGGTTGTGGATGCATGGAACAGCCTTCCTGAGGAGGTTGTGGAGTCAAAAACAGTGGGGGAATTCAAGAATGCATGGGACAGATATAGGGCAGTTCTAGTGGGGGTAGAAGAAGTAGGCTGTTGGTTAACTAGGATCTGCAGCTTATCACTTAAATTGGGCAGACTAGGTGGTCCAAGTGGTCCTGATCTGCCATCAAATTCTATGTAGTGTCCAGTAAGGGAGGGAAGGGATTGTAACTGTGGCTGAGCCACCCGCCAGCCGATCCCTTTCTACTTCCCTGTCTGCCTGCTCTGCCCCAGAGCTCTCACATTTTGTGACATTTATCCAGAGAGGGCGCGAGGGTGTACCCCATACAAGTCTATGGGGATCATTTTCAAAATGTTTTTACAGCACATTAAGCATCCTTTGATAAAAAATGAAAGCCACTGCAGAACAGGCAGACAGGAACGTGAAAACAGATCAGCTGGTCAGTGGTTCAGCCAGTTACAATCGCTTCCCTCCCTTACTGGACACTAGTAACGTTTGTAATTGTGGTACAAATTGACTATGCCTCCACAGGGAAATCGGCATTAAAGCACAAAACTGGAAACATTTGAATCATACTCTCACTTTAAATGCATAATAAAGACTATATTGCAGCAAATGAGAAAATAAATCAGTTGAACTTCAAAACTGGTAATGTTCTATAGTCCTTTAAATGTAAAGGAGGCATACATCATTTGTCAAACTCTAGAGATGGTACTGTATTCTTAAATGCGTAATGAGAGACGTTTTAATGACGAGACTGACTTTTTTACAGTCCTTAATGTTGCCATCTATGGAACTGGGCAAACTTGTGGAAAATCCCTTGAAAATGTAATAACACGTAAGTGTCAGAATCATTTTTTATTTATTGTAATGTACTGAGATTGGTACAGGACTGCCTTAGTAATAAAGCTGGAAGGGAAAGGTATCTTCAGATCAAAACCAACATGATCCAGCACAAGCTGTTATCAGACTCACAAGTAACCAAATGCTAATGTAATCTTTAATTATTTCTTTGAATAAGAAACAGTGAGTTTCATGACGATAATCTTGTAGTAGATGTGCAAATACCCTGAAAACAAATTTAATATAACATCGTGGTTGTCTTATTTTAGGAATTCAAAAGTAAACAGCAGGATTGTTAAGTGCCTGAATGCTGCATCACTGAAAGGTGCACCGAGGCACTTGACTAGGGAATAATATGCCAACTAGCCTGTTCTTTACTCATCCTCCTCAAACCTCTCAGATATCAACCTGAATCTCAATAGTAACTTCAGTACCTTTCAGAGCTGGCTAGTGCTAAACAAGCTTGTCTTAAATAAATATAAAACAGTGACTGTGCTCTTCGGTTCAGGTTCAAAAATTTGGTCCTGCACCCAGCCATTAAGTATCAGTGCTTGATGGCTCTCCCCTTAACACCGTTACCTCTTTTAAATACCTAGAAGCAACCTTTGATTCCCTTAGTTTTGACCTGCAGCTAGCCCCCAGTAAACCTGTCAATATTCAACTTGGCTGGCATATAAGGTGAGACATGGCTAACATCCATGTGAGGAAGGCCATTGCACAGAGACCCTGAGACCCAAATTGGCATATGGGTTAATAGCCTTACTGAGACTACTGGAGGGCTCCTCCGAAAGTGGGATGTCTGCTACAACAGCATTTGCCATTTTACTTCGTCTTTACCCAAACTTACTCAACGATGCACACTGTACTCCAGTCTGGGATGGTTTACCCCCTCAGCTTTCCGTCAGTTTACTTCCTACTGTTTTATAAAGAATATAATCTCCTCCCAGATACCTGACAAATTGGCTCTACTGTTCAAACCTGTGACTTCTGCCTACCCACTGAGAACAGCTGACAAATCCCTTCTTGTCCAACCAAGATGTAAAACCAAAATGGGGGAGAATGCTTTCTCTAGCTGGGCCCCTAAACTATGGAACTCCCTTCCACTGAGTCTAAGAATCTCTCCTTCTCCATGCAGCTTCAAACAGGAGCTTCACATGGCTCTTCTAAGCTCTGAACCCTGCTCTTGTTCTCTGTTCACCCACTCCTGTACTGGCTAGTACTCTCAAACCTGCCTGGAAATCTTGCTATTTCCTCTCTTCTAACATTTACAAGTTAAATGACTTATGACTGTTAGTTAATTGCACTTATATTTCTGTTTTGTTACTACATATAGATTCCTGTGAATGTACTGTTATTGCTGAACATTTTGTATAAGTGTACTATGTCTGACTTCAACTTGTTCCTGTGATGTTTTCTTGTATCTACTATTGTCTGCATACCCTTTGTTTTAATCTCTCGGGTCGTACCTGAAAATAGGCAGCTGTGCTGTCTAGTGTACCTACCTGGTTAACAAAAACTAAATAAATAAATATTATTTGGGCTAGGGCACTAAAAAGCCACATGCTTTCATTTAATAGATGGGGCCCTGTTTTGGAACATCAAGTGCGACTCCACTATCGAACACCAATAATAAAACATTCAATGGCCACTGTTACATATCGACAAAGCAGACACTCCCTGCATGAACAAACACATAACACACATCACAGTGCACAACTAGCATGAACAAACACGTAACACACATCACTGCACAACTGGCATTGTCCAGATACAAGTTATCAACCACCACCCATGTGTAGTAGTAGTGATCATACCGTATCAGCTTCCTTTCTAGCCAGTACCTAGCATTTGCACAAGAAATTCATCCCCCCATACGGGAGGACACTATTGATAGCTACTGCAGCCCTTAAAACATAAATTCTATTAGTGAGAACTCTATCTCTCAACATCAGACTGCAGCTGTAAAGGCATTAATAAGACATTAGATTGAGTCTATACCAGGTGTCAGTTTTACCTCTGCTGGCTAATTCCTCCTCAGCAGCACCGACAGTAAAAAATGGTCAGATAAGTGGAAACTCTGTTGCAGTCAGCTAATGGCTCTGTTGTGGACAAACTGCCACCATGACACCACCCACGCAGTCTAAAACGGCCACTACTGCAAATGGGTGGATCCTGGCAACTACAACCTTAAATTACCCAGTTAACAGTCAGCTCGATTAATGCTGCATGAGCTACTCTACCAGGGATTTTTAGCAGAAGTGGAGAACACTAGACCACTGGCATTTCTGTAAGGAATTAGCATAGGTCACATCTGACTGATTGCACCAATGTACATGATTGCATGACAGCGTCAGTGATAGTATCAGTACTTTTAAATCTCCGCTTCAGGATTCATGCTGTGCTGGTTGTTTTTTAGTTTGTTTGAGTTGGTCCACCCCCCCAACATCCCTATGTTAAACAAGATACAGAGGTGTGGGGGCAGAGCCCTCTACACAGACAGTGACAACCATGACGTCATGATGTGTAATCTACCAAGTTAATGCCCAGTCAGTTACATTTTTAGTTTGTTCAATTGGGGGTTTTGCCCCCTACACCAAATGTTGAAAAATACATGGGGAAGGAGGCAACCCCCCCCCCAACTCAAACTAAAAAATGACAGAGCATGCATCACATAATTACCGTAGGATACTTTATTTGCGTACTGGTGTCTGATTTTGAAACACAGTTGCACAAGTTTCTTTTTTTTTTAACCGGGAGAGACACACTAAGCTGGAAGCTTGTTTACAGGGTGACCTGAGAGCTCAAGAAAGTTAAGAGACTTGCTCAGGCTCACACAGTATGTAAGTGGGGGCTGTGGGATTCAAACCCAGGCCTCCAGGTTTGCAGCTCAGAGCCTTAAACCACTGCACTATACTGCCTCCTCTGGTATTCTTTACTATGGCTGGGTTTCTTTTTAATCAATAATCAGCGATAGTGTAGAATATCGGGTACACCTAGGAAGCTTGCCGTAAAAGCTTTCTGAATACAGGGCTGCTTTGGTGACCTTTCTTACTTGGTTGTCAGTTTCAGTTGGGGAGGGGGGCTTTGCCCCCCACCAGCCTTTTTTTTTGTTTTTAACAGGTTAGTGTGGGGACAAACATCTACCCAAATAAACTAATATAAAGTAAAGGCGACTGCACCAAATAGTGTAACTTGAGCGCTACGCTAATAGCATAGGTCCTAGGCAGGGGTGCTAATAGAAACTCCTGGACCCAGGACATACCTTTAGGACTGCCCCCCGCCCTAGCCACTGGGCTCGGGATAGTTGTCCCGCCGTTTGCTCCCCTGGTCCTGGGTGTACCCAGTATTCAACACTATCCCCCAATAATCTTTATTTAGAAGCTATCAGCTATCACCAATGATATAGAAACATAGACTTTGTCGGCAGATAAGGACCGCTTGGCCAACCTAGTCTGCCATTTTCCTACCTACAGGATAAGCTGCAGATCCTAGTTAACCAACAGCCTATTTCTTCCTACTCCCCGCAACATTTGCCTTATGTCTGTCCCATGCATTCTTGAATTCTCCCACAGTTTTAGACCCCACAACCTCCTCAGGAAGGCTGTTCCGTTTGTAACCCCTAGGTGGCAGTACCCCTGCCTGCTGGGAAACCGGTAGGTTGAGGGGCCTGAGTTCTGAAACAGGTTCTTCTACAGAGGACAGGGTTATTAGTGGTCGCACTAGTTTGGGCACAGCCCTCTGGGACACTGTAACCCCCCTCAGTTCCTGCAAGTGGCCCACACAGAATATAACAATGACCTTCACAGTACCCCTAATATGCTTTACCAGTATCCAAACCCTTGGCACTTACTACCAGGATTGGTTTCTCCAGCTCGACCCTGGTGACCCCCTGTAAAACAAGGTAAAATAGAGCAAATGGCAGTAACACAATACTTCAGGCATAAACAAGACCCACAGACAGTTTAAAAGGCAGATAAAAGTAGATCTGATTTATTCAGCGGGGTTTGAACAAGGATGGGGCAATCAGGTTAATTAGCTTACTTTCCCTAACAATCACACAGTTATGCAAGCAGTTAGAATCCCTAGCACAGTCACACTTCTGGGTACCCAGGTGAATGGGGGGTGGGCTAGCCAGGACCTTTTTCTTGGGGTAGGCCGGCGTTGCAGCTGGTAGGGTCCCTGTGATGAAAAAAAACACACCTTGCACAACACAATACTTGTAATCTGGAGCTGGAAGGCTCAGTTCGTGAAGAAAAAAGATAACAAGACAATCAGGTAACACACTTTTGATTTAGCTATCTGTTGCAGGGAGCTACCTTGGATATTATTCATGGTACCCAAGACTGGACACAGGATGGATGAAATTGAGACAGATGAACTCTCCTGGATGCCAGGAGAAGCAGAGCCCACACAATCCGAAGAGGTGTCGCTTCTGTTCAGGCGTGGAGAAGGGGGGATGCTCCCCAGGCAGGTCTCTCATCAGTGGCTCTTCTTTGTGCAGCAGGGTGATCTGGCAGGACCCTTGTGGCAAGGCCCAGCCACATAGGGCTAACAGCGGATTTAGTCCGTTTTGCGCTGGATACAGCTTCCAGCATTCAGCACACAGTTCACACAAAAGGGGACTTAAACCGCGATCCCCATTCAGTACACAGCACATTTACGTGCAGAGATATATTACTGTACCAGGCACACTGCTCCATGGTCACAAAGTCACCGCGCAAACTGGGGGCTCAAAGTAGCTGGAGTTCCTGACAGGCCAATCGCGTTCACCGAAAATCTTCGGTCTTCTACAGGTTAAGCGTGGTCTCAAGTCAGAAGCTTGCTCAAAAGCACACAGCTCGGATTTAGTCCGAAACAATTCTCTCTCTCTCTATTCTCTTCAGGGTAATAGCAGACTTGCAGGCCTCAACTCAGACCTCTCTACAATTCTCCCACTCGAACTACGCAGTTTACTGCTGTGCTATCCCGTGCTGCTTCTCTTTCGACTCCCAACTCAAATCTGGCTTGCCAGCAGACAGCTCGTGGTATTTCCCCAGATCCAAAATGGTTTGGTTGGCCGACACAACTGTCAATCTCACTAGAACTCCCCTTTTAGTAGCAAAAGGCACCAACAGTCCAGAACTACAAATCCCACGGGTTTGGGTCCATGCAGTACCTATGAGCAGGCTCCATTTTAGAGTCCCCTATCACTGATTGGTCCAATTCGGCAGTTTGGGACCAAAATGGTGGAGCCCAGCAGAACAGTCCGGGCTGCAAAGAAGGCAGGTTAGAACAAACTACATTACCATTACGACGCTAAGCGATTTCCAGCAAATAGTTACATCTTTCAGCAGGACTCCCTCTGCACACCTAGCGATGGCAGAAACGGAGCAATTAACAGGCAGCCCAGGTGGGACCCGAGCATGGAAACACTCAGTCCCCCCCATCCAGATTAATTATATCTGCAATCAGGCAGCACTCAGAGATAGTACATGGAGGCTTTAAAGGCGCTTACTGGTAATACATTTAATGGCTACGGTGCTGAACACCAGCCAGGCAGTGAGCACTTAGGCAAGCTCGTAGAAGACTTTTCGGGAACCCCCATTGATAAGGGGGTTACACATGTGTCCACCACCCTCTGTGAAAAAATACTTCCTCACAATGCCCCTGAACCGCCCCTCCATCTTCAAATTGTTTCCCCTTGTTCTTGCACATCTTTTTCTGAAAGATGCTACCCTCTTGGACTTTGATTCCACTGAGGTACTTAAAAGTTTCTATCATGTCCCCCCTCTCCCTCCTTTCCTCAAGGGTATACATATTAAGCTCCTTTGTAACATGGCATTAATTCTGTGCACGAAATGCCGATCACCGATAGGCGCAAGAGGGTCACGGGACGGCAGCCGGAGCTGGCATTAACCCAACTTATATGCCGTGCCCGCTCCGGCAGTACTGCGACCAGCTAGACCCCCAGCCTAGCAGCACTGGCTCCTGTGTGGAAGCGAGAGCAGGAGCGAGATGAGCGGCGGTCCGGGAGCCCTACTAGCAGTCCGAGGTTGGAAAGGGAGCTGGGGGGACGAGAACCAGCGGCGCACAGTCGCATGAGTGTGTACTTGGGAAGGATGACAGGCGATGCAAGAGAGCGCGGTCTGCTTTTCTTTGGTAGGAGGGGCGGCGATGGACGAGTGGGTGGACGAGCAGTGGTGGGCAGCAGGAGCGGTGGGCACCGCAGCGTACGGGACACTGACGATGGGAGCCATTGAACTGCTGGAGCAGGGCACGAGAGAGGAGCCCGACCGTCGTGCAGCGAGGGGCCGGAGCAGGCAGGATATGTGGGCGACAGGGCACCATCTCAGGTTGCAGAGGTGCGTGCAGTGTGCAGCCAGCCGGGAGTGGGCACAGTCAGCAGTGCTCTGGAAACCACACGGAGCTGGGGGAGCGATGGCTGGAGCAGGGGGAGCGGGAAGAGGTCCTGAGGGGCCAGTGAGGCAGACAGCCAGACCAGGAGACACCAGCAGCTGTCGGCCATGGGGCTGGACGCCCTGGAAAGCAGCAAGGTGGAACGTAATACAGAGAAGACGACTGCATGGGCATGCAATGTTTTCTCAGACTGGTTAGAGGAGAACTGCATGACCCTGGACATTGCCACAGTGACAGTTCCACAGCTCGCAGAGACACTGAGGCACTTCTACGCCACGGTGCGGGAGGAGGGAGGCGAGGAGTACAGTGTGAGCTCCCTGGAGGGCATCAGAGCTGGCCTGAACTGCTACGTAAATGGGACGGAGGTCAGACGCCACATGAATATTATGACAGATCCAGCTTTCAGAACTGCTAACAACGTATTTCTGGCAGTGCTTAAGAGGTATCAGCGGGCTGGCAAAGACATGGCAGCATATTTCCCGATGATAACCCAGGAAGATCTGCACCGGATCAGGCACTGTGACATCCTTGACCCCCGGACAGCGTACAGCCTTGTCAGGTGGGTCTGGTTCGAGATACAACTTGGGCTGGCACGCAGAGGGCGAGAGGGACTGAGGCAGCTCACACAGGCATCCTTTGTGGTTGACAGAGATGCAGCAGGGCAGGAGTTCCTGTCACTAGGCTTTAATGAAGCGATGAAGAACCATAGCAGCGCCACCGAGACAAACAAGCAGAGCCTTCGGGGGGTCCTCTATGCACAGCCTGGCAGCGTCCTCTGTCCAGTGGCCCTCTATAAGGACTATGTCAGGAGATGCCCTGAGGGAGTTCCCGCTTTCTACCTGCACCCCCTCCGCCTCCCGCAAGAAGAGATGGACAAGCAGCAGGTGCGGTTCTCACGACAGCCAATGGGCAGGAACTATCTTGGGGAGATGATGTCCCAAATCTCTGAGGATGCCCGCCTGTCACGCAGGTATATGAATCACAGCGTGAGGAGCACGGTCGTGCAGATGCTGACAGAGGCTGGTCTCGCATCACGCAAAATAATGTCAGTTACAGGCCACAGATGCGAGACCAGCCTCCGCAACTACTGGTCCCCAAGTGTGTCCGACCGGCAGAGGTGGTCGTATATCCTCTCTACCACCGACACCTAGGCTCCAGCACCACCCCCAGCCCACAAAGAGACCAAGTGTGCACAGCAAGCCCTCCGACCCCTGAGAGCGCACAGCGGAGCAGAGACACGCAGAGAGCTGGAGCATTAGGCGGCATCAACAATAGCAGCTCAGGAGCCCAGGCGGGACGTCCCCACAGCAGCCACCCCAGGGAGCACCAGTCCATGGCCGACGACCCCGCACACCAACCAGCAGAAGAGCAGCATCCCCGGAGCCGGAAAGACCTACTGACAGCGACCATCCCGGAGCGCGCCACCGACCCACCAGGATTCCACTGCCACACGTTCACCGTCCATGGCACAGTGAACTTCTTCTATGGAACCGGCCCGCCGGCGATGGAAAGCAGAAGCACCAGTCAGAGCAACACACCGCAGGGCAGACCGGGCAGCATCATGCAGAGAGCATCTGGACGCCGTCGGACGACTATCCCGGAGGCAGCAGGAAGTGACAGCGCCTGACATGCACAGCGCAACTCCAGCACTGCTCGGAGTGGCGGAACCGTGCACCGCAGACCTCCCACTGTGGGTATGACCAGAATACCCGCACCAAACTCTCCAGAAGAGGCACACGACTGTTGGCTGCCGGCCTCCGCACCAATGTACGGACACTCGCTGATCAGCACATCAGTATGTATCCAATGTTGTAGACCGTTGTCTGAAAGTGCAGTAAAAGTTTCTAAAGTTGTCACCGCCTCCGCCTCTTATTCTTTAGCTGTGACAGTGGGCCCCCTCCACCGAGGCGCGGCCCATGTTACAAGCGCATTAAGCCACTCCGTCGGTGGCATCTAATGCGATTGATGCATGGGGGGCCGCATCAATCCAGCATTAGATGCCACCTTCATCGTGGCTTAATGCATACGTAGTCTCTCCTCGTATGGCTTCTCTTGCAGACCCTGCACCATTTTAGTTGCCCTCCTCTGGACTGCCTCTATCCTATGTTCTTACGGAGAAGGGGTCTCCAGAACTGGACGCAGTACTCCAGGTGGGGTCTCACCAACTGTCTGTACAGAGGGATAACAACTTCCTGTTTTCTGCTGGTGATGCCCTTCCCTATACATCCCAGTATCCCCCAGCCCTCCCTACTGCCTTCTCACTTTGCATGCTGCTAACCTTAAGGTCATCTGATATAATTACCTCAGGTCCCTTCCCATTTTTGTTGTTGTTACTACCCCCATTGTGTAATCTTCATGAGCACTTTACAGGTGCCTTAGCTTGCCAAATTTCACTTCCCGACCATAAAACAGTAAAAGCTGGCAGAAGGTAGCTGACCTCCACCTCAATATGCTGAGGTTTTTATTGCTTGCTGGAGGTCTGAATGATGCAGTAGAATGCTGGAGACTTGGAGGCAGGCAGGCAGGCAGGCAGGGGCGAGCGCCCCCACAGAAGGAAGAGTTATTACTATTATAAAAGCATTCCGTGACATCAAGTGAGGCGAGGATGACAGAAATAAAAAAAAAATGATAGACCCGACTACACTGGATTTTTAATGGTGAGTGGTAATGTTATGAAAGGTAAATGTTAGGAAAGAACTTGCAAAGCGGAGTCTGAGTCGCTGGTTGTGCTTATTTAAATAATTTGTTCGCGCTGATTTTTCCGTGGTCTCGGTATTTTTTTACATTATGAAAGGCAATATGTATACGTTAACTGCCGTACACTTACTAACTATACATGGGGCGGGGGGTGTATACGCCTAGGTATCAAGGAGAACCAATTAATTGCGACAAAATAAAAACTAGAGCAGAAAGCACATCAACAATAAAAGAGGAGATAGGAATAAAATGAAAAAAAAAACAAAAACTGAATCCCAGATTTTTGGAGTGAGATTAACAGCCAGTGGCTCGGACGGAGCAAGATCAACAGTTGAGTCTCCCTATTACTACGTCATGTTGTCAAGTTTGAGACTCGAATCTGCTCCGTCATCGTGATAGCTTCTTTTTGTCTGCTGTCTGCAATTGCTTTATTTTTCGGGGGTGTTACTGAAGCGTTCCTTGTTTGGTATGGAACTGAGAGTTACTGTTTGCCTAACCATGATCATAGAACTGAAATGAAAGCAAGTCTTTATTTCTCAGTGTTTGTTCCCAGTCCCTAGAAGTAAGCGGACGCGATTTCCCATAATGCCGAGCGCTTGTCCCCAGCCCATCTTCTTTGGACACGTCAGTGGAGTGGTCGGACGGGATTAAGTGTTGCACATGATGGAGTTTCGCTCTGAGCAGCTACCGGCAAACTATCAGTAAAAGCTAGAGTGAGCACTCAGGGGGAAGCAGGTGCGGCTGCATAAGGAACGACACGCACTATCTGTCCTTTAACCATCGACTGTGGTGCTCCGAATACATGTCGAAAGATTCCCCGTTGTCGTTGGAAAGACAGCCATTTGTTTCGATGCCAAGGGCGTTGAAATCATGCTTTTCTCTGTCGGGAGTTGATCAGGTCTGTAAGTTGTGTCTTCTACGTTTGACGCTTCCGTCGCAAACTCGCATTTCTGCTTTCACTTTCTTGTGTTTGTATCTAACTGACCGACCAGTCCGGCTTGTACCACTCTGGGCCAATCCTATTGGTCCAGTTTTCACTAAGTCCCACATATTTGCTCTGTACAAACTGGTTCGACCTTGATCATGGAAGGGAGTCAGGGTGTTGGGGGTCCCTTGATAAAGTTTGTACCCCTTCTCACAAGTGGAGCCATACAACCATACCTCTCAACTTGTTGCCTCATGAATCGGGGACAAGGCTTAAATAAATCGGGGACAAAAGCCCCAAATCAGGGACACGTCTTAAAAACTGATGCTATTCACTCAGAAAGTTGACAGAATAAAGGGATTTGTGTTAAGATGCATTTTCTGAAGAACAAGTATGTTACTTTAATGTTTGACATTATGTTGTGCTTTTAATCTCCACTGTTCTGTCACAAAAACACAAATTTTACGAGGGACAGAGGAAAATGTTGAGGCAAACTCATCGACCGTTGAGAGGTATGCATACAACCCCTCATTACTTTTTTTTTTTCCCCACACACACCAACAAGTGACAGGCTAAACCTCGGGTCAGAACCAGTTGTACTCTGCATATCTGTATACGTTTTCCCACTATATGCCACAAGCTATAGGGTTACTATGCATTTCATACTTCTGTAGCATCATGGCACCCCATGAGTTAGTAAAGCAGGGGGCTTTCATTGCTGTAGGGACACTACATTTTGGACTTTGGTTTGCTGGTGGGCACCCTTGGGTCCCCCAGTTCTGAGCTCAGCCGCTTCGTGCCTCACCAGTCTTCCTGCTGCAGCACGGACACCACCCCTTGCATTGAGTGCCTCATGTCAGAGCTTCTCATTTTCACAGGATGGTGTGCAGTGCAGTTCTGTTTTACTCCAGCCTGCCTGCTGGCAAAGGCTGACAGTCGCCATAGCCCCTCTGCCAGACAGAGGAAGCAGCTCTGGCACCTTTAGCAGCCTGAGATCTCGTGTTGAACAATGTAGGCATAGTTCCTACTTTAGTCAGCAGTCTAGTCTCTTTCACCAGTTTTTTTTCAGCAGCAGCTTGGCTTGCAGCATCACTTGTGTATTGGAATGTAATAGTCACCCAGTGTGACACCCTCTCCTCTAGGGGATGCTGTGCCGCAAGATTGCCCTGAACTCCCTTGAGGATGAGCCCCTCTAGGTCCCCACACTCTCCTGATGTGTCCCCAGAATTAACAGTGGTCTGCTCTAAAATGCCTCCCAATCCCTTCTATGGGCTCTTCTCTTCTGTCTGGGCCTGCCCCATCAGGCTGCCATGTGACTGGGTGTCAAGGCGTTCAGGTCTCAAAAGTGTGAAGTCCCTGCCACATCATGGCAAATTTGACCTTGAGGGCACCCGGGAACCCTCCTTTCCATCACTAAATTTTGCCCACTGGACTATCTTTAGAGTTACTACCACATAGTAGGCTTTGGGTCTGGCAGTCTGAGAACTGGAATCTAGTGACAGGAGGTGGGGGTTACAACGGTGTATTTAGCTTGTGTTTCTTACTTCATTATAAAATGTTAATCAACATTTTTTAGACAAATGACAAAACTCTTATCCAAGTCCTAGAAGCAAAATAGAAGTGCTGTCCAGCTGCAGTCAGTGTTTGGCAGTTATAACAGTGATTTACGTTAGTGAAATGTGTAGCATAGAATAAACTGTTTGAGTAGCATCTTAAAACTATGCTGGTTAATGCATTGAATTTACTTGGCCAGAACTATAGTATATCGAACTGTATGTTGGTCCTCTTGTAGCATGCAATGCATTGTTCTTCATTTTGTTTGGTGTGTCCAAAGGAAGTGACCTCTCGGTTAATATCTGTAAAGTATACTGTCGACCACAGGTTGTTAAAGAAACATAAAGGTCGGGTACAAGGAAAGCAGCGCTTCCATGAGGAGTAACCAGTGCAAACCAGGTTGTCTAGTCCTACAGTCTAGTAATCTAGTACCAGAGGAAACAAATGGGTTGCATTTGAGGAACCATTTAAATGGAACAGTAGTATATGCTGGTAATGGTGATTTTTTTTTTAAAGCAGTGTGCACCAAAACAACAAATATGGCAGGAACGCCGACAGGATCCTTAACAATTTGACCCATCCAAGGTCTTCATCAGACAAAAATCTTGTAAGCTCCATGGCTCTTGTTTGGCATTCTTGCATTTTTCTTGTTTTGCTGCCTGCTGCCCTTTTAATAAAATCACAATTATCTGAATATAAAGGGAACATAAAACCTGCTGTTTATATTTTTTTATATAATTGCTAATATGGGCATAATAATCTCGGTGTATTGTTTTGGGTTTGTTTTGAAATAGTGCTTTTTTTCCTTACATGGGGCCCCTTTTTAATGCAGTCTTTTCCTGACTTATATTTATTTTTTTGAAAATTAGTGACGTCAGCTAGGCCTAAGTCTAGAGAGAAGCTTTCCATGCCGGGCTTCCATTCAGCTGATCTCATGGGTTCAGGAACGAAGTGATTAAATAAATAACAAAATAAATATTGGGCGGGGAGAAAGACTGCATTAAAAAGAGACCCTAAATAAGGAAAAATAGGATTGTTTCAAAACAAACACATAGAACAGTACATTGTGGTTATTAAACAGGCTTCACAATTGTCCAGATCTACTTCATATTTAAAAAATAAAAATAAACTGGGGTTACACTTCCCTTGAAATCACAGAGGACACTCTCCACCAACCTCCAGCGTGTAAACTGCATCCCTTTTTAAAATTGTTAAAATGATGATTCAGTAACGTCTGGAATATGCAGGCAAATAACATAACCTGTATTCTTGAGAGACAACTGCTATGTCACTTTGAGATCTATATTGTTTGTAAAAAGGACCAGTGGAATGCAGACATCAAAGCTAGCCTTTCTTTCCAATAAGCTGGAGGGTATGTGGATGACATCACTGTGATGGACATTATAGTAACCAAACAGCACACTACAGACACAGATGTTCATTGAGAACTGCAACAGCTTATGTTAGGTGATACGTCTGCTCTTGGAAGTTATGAGTTTAATTCTGGCAGCCTCAACATGTCTATGCATAAGGCAAGAGGAGTGGTCTCGAGAGGGATTGGCTTTTAGGAGAGGGGGCATCTCGGCACTGAAGTGTCTCACATTACCAAGCCAGTCCTGTCAAGAGATACAGCCATGTTGAGGTAGACAGATTAGTTAGTTTTTGTTGACTGGGAATGGAGGGGTCGGAAGTACTTCCTGTTTTTCAGCCTTGTCCTAGGGCCAGGGGGATACAGATGCAGAACAACTTTAGTAAATGGAGGAGATTTTGGCCATGACCTTGGAAAAAGCCCCCCATTCTTTCTGAGAAGTGCTATGGGATCTAAAGTGCCCATGTAAGGCAGATGGAACCTTGGTTTTGTTATTCCTCAGTAGGCAATAGTACATAGATATAAAGAATAAAATATACTTTGAAAGATGTAATCTGGTGGGGGTACAGCCTTCAGCCAGTTCCTTAAAAGCTGAGGTGGTAGCCTGCTCAGTTTTGTTAAGGCTGCCAGCATATAGTTATTTAAAAAGGCTGGAAGAAATTGTTAGTGTACAGAGGACTGGGTGGCTTAGAATACACTCTCGAGTGCTGTCAGACTAAGCAAACATGTTTTGTTAAAATACTCTTTTTAATTTTTCAGATTGAATGAAGGAAGTGCATTGGAGTGAACTCCAACACGGTAAATAGACTGAGAAAAACATGCCAGCATCACTCATGCATAAACAAAGCCGCCAACGAAGACAAAATCACCATTACTGGGAGATGAAAGAAGATGGCCAGAATGGCCTTTTAGAACTGGAAGTGGATGAGCGAGAAGCACTATTACAGGATTATGACAGTGACTCTGCCTCTAATGTTTTGAATACGCCTAATAACCTTAAAGGAGAGCTAGGAAATATATTATTGCTTTTGTTTCTTTATGTTTTGCAGGGGATCCCACTTGGTCTGGCAGGAAGCATTCCTCTAATTTTACAAAGTAAGAATGTTAGTTACACAGACCAAGCTTTCTTTAGCTTTGTATTCTGGCCATTTAGTCTTAAGCTGCTCTGGGCACCTCTAGTGGATGCTGTGTACTTCAAGGGCTTTGGACGTCGGAAATCCTGGCTGGTGCCAACTCAGTACATTCTGGGGTTTTTCATGCTATATTTGTCAACTAAAGTGGACTCTTTATTGGGCTCTGACAGAAATGGTAGCCCAGATATCGTTTCCCTCACTGCAGCATTTTTCATGTTTGAATTTTTGGCTGCCACTCAGGATATAGCAGTGGATGGCTGGGCATTAACTATGCTGTCACGGGACAATGTTGGTTATGCGTCTACTTGTAATTCCGTTGGTCAGACCGCTGGATATTTTCTGGGAAATGTCCTCTTTCTGGCCCTTGAGTCACCCGACTTCTGCAACAAATATGTAAGATTCCAACCTCAACCCACAGGACTCGTTACTCTTGCAGGTAAATTATTAACTGCCAGATACATTTTGGAGTGTTGAAGCAGGTTGGGTCAGCCTGTTTCAGGCATACACAAGAGCATTCGGATTTTTAAAGGAGTGGGCAGCACATTCGAAAGCCACACAAACTCCCCTGCAAAAAGCTGTGTGACCATACTAAACTGTGGAAGGCACCAAAGGAGGTGTATTGGAAACCTCACACTAATCTCTGTTGTGCAAAGGTATTTCCAGTGTACCTCCTTTTAGTGCAGTGAAAAGTAATGCCTTTTCCCGTTTGGTAAGTGCAAAACACAGGTGTCACCACACACATTAAATGGCCCCTACTGGGCAGTTTGAGAGGCATAAACACCACAGTGCAGAAGTGCTAAACTGCAATTTTGGTGCATGTTTTTATATATATATGTGTGTGTGTGTGTGTGTGTGTGTGTGTGTGTGTGTGTGTGTGTATATAATAGAGAGAGAGAGAGAGAGAAAGATTATCCTTCAAAATATGCACGGCGCCACAACCCACTTACCATCATATGACTCCTTGTTAAAATGGTGTATTGCTTTCCACATTTGATGGTGGCTGCAGGCTGCATTATCTGCACTCATCTTGGACAAGTGAGATACAGTGCCTTCAGAAAGTATTCACCCCCTTGATTTTGTCACATTTTGTTGTGTTACTACCAGAATTTGTAATGCATTGAAATGATTTTGTTCCTCCTTGATTCACACAGCATACTCAAAAATTTAAAGGGGCAAAAATATTTTTATTGTGTAACAAACATTTATGAAACATTAACTGAAATATCTTGTTTACTCAAGTATTCACCCCCCCGAGTCAATACTTTGTAGAAGCACGTTTGGCAGCAATTACAGCTTTGAGTCTTCTTGGGTATGTCTGTATCAGCTTTGCACATCTGGATTTGGGGATTTTCGCCCATTCTTCCTTGCAGATTTGATCAAGCTCTGTTAAGTTGGATGGGGAGCGTCGGTGAACCGCAATCTTTAAGTCTTTCCACAGATTCTCAATGGGATTCAAGTGTGGGCTTTGGCTGGGCCACTCAAGGACATTCACCTTCTTGGTCTGAAGCCACTCCAGTGTTGCTTTGGCTGTATGCTTGGGGTCGTTGTCCTGTTGGAATGTAAATCTTCGCCCCAGCCCAAGGTCTATTGCAGACTGATGCAGGTTCTCCTCAAGGATGTGCCTGTATTTGGCTCCATTCATTGTTCCTCTATCCTGACAAGTGCCCCAGTCCCTGCCACTGAAAAGCATCCCCATAACATGATGCTGCCACCACCATGCTTCATGGTAGGGATGGTGTTACACGGGTGCTGAGCTGTGTTCGGTTTGCGCCAGGCATAGTGCTTTGCATTCAGGCCAAAGAGTTCAATTTTTGTTTCATCAGACCAGAGAATCTTTTGCCACATGGTCTCAGAGCCTGCCACGTGTCTTCTTGCAAACTCCAGGCATGCTATTATGTGGCCTTTTCTCAGGAGTGGCTTCCGACTAGCCACTCTCCCATAGAGGCTGCATCTGTGAAGTGCTGCAGAGATTGTTGTCCTCTGGACAGGTTCTCCCATCTCAGCCATGGAACTCTGTAGTTCTGTCAGGGTGGTCATTGGGTTCTTGGTCACTTCCTGACCAAGGTCCTTCTTCTTGATTGCTCAGTTTGGGAGGATGGCCTGCTCTAGGAAGAGTCTGGGTGGTTCCATAATCTTTCCATTTCCTAATGATGGACTTGACTGTGCTCCTGGGAACTTTCAACACCCTAGAAATGTTTTATACCCCTCCCCAGATCTATGCCTCCTCACAATTCTATCACAGAGTTCTACGGACAGCTCCTTGGTCTTCATGGTAGAGTTTGTGCTCTGACATGCACTGTCAACAGTGGGACCTTATATAGACAGGTGTATTTCCTCTGAAATCATGTCAACCATTTGAACTGACCACAGGTGGACTCCATTCATGTTTTAGAGTGATCTCACAAGGAAATTGGATGCACTTGAGCTCAATTTGGAGTGTCATAGCAAAGGGGTTGAATACTTATCAAATCAAGACATTTCAGGTTTTTATTTTAAATTTCATGTACAAAAAAATTACAGAAGTTTCATTCCACTTTGACATTATAGAGTAATTTGTGTAGATATGTGACAAAAAAAATCCCATATAAATGTATCTTAATTTGAGTTTGCAACATCACATAATGTGACAAAATCCAAGGGGGGGGTGAATACTTTCTGAAGGCACTGTATAGTACTTGCTGAACATCTCGGAGAAACCGGCTTCTGTTGTTTCTGCAAGTACCATAGCCATATACCTGATCGTAGTATTGATACAGTGCTGGCAGTAGTTGAGGCTGGCAGTGGAGTGGAGTAGAGTGTATGTGTGTACTGTCTGGGGATTGGGCAGGGAGGAGGGGTGTGTGGTGGTGCCATGAAAACATGGAATTTGACAGCAGCAGGAGACTAAATGTCTGTTAAGTCTGCCCTTACTCTATAACCTCACACCAGCAACTTACTACCCTGGTGGGCTGCATCCCTCTTATCCCGCTACCCCCAAACTCTTACTGCTCCTCTTGGAGACTGAGTCTCCTTGCCCAGTCCCAGCTATACTTGAACCTATTAAGGATAGCTGCCCCCACCACTTCTACCTGCAGTCTGTTCCACCATCATGAAGTAGATCTTCCTCAGGTTTTTCCTGAGCTCTCGTGAATATTCACTAAAAATACCACCAACAGCTTAATCAGGTTCAAGGTCAGCTGGCATTCATCTGTATCCCCCTCCTCCGGGTCGTGCCTGAAAATAGGCAGGATTTGTCTAGTGCACTTACCCGGTCAACAAAAACCAAATAAAAAAAAAAAAAAAAAATACCAGGCATGATCACAATAGGGTTTGGGAGTGGGAGGGGATGCTACCATATGTCGGAGGTGATCATTTAGGGAAAGGTTAGGGAAGTGTGTGCCACTGGACAACAGAGATAATGTTAACATAGACTGGGGGGTTATTTGCGCAAAGTTAAAACCTATTTTCTGAAGGCGGTAACTAGCTCTGCACAAACAGCCGGTAAACGCTTCCAGAAAGCTTAAGGGGCACTGTCAACCCCACCCCCATAGGCCTCACAGTGACCCTAGTTTAAGAAATGCATTTTATGATAGCCAGCATTATGTAGAGGTTGCTGATGTAGCTGGTAGTTTGATTCTGATTTTTTTTTTTTTCTTTTAAAAAGTGAAAAACAGACTGCCCAACATATTGGTGTTACCACACAAAAACAGATTTGTTTACATTCCCTGATCAGCTTCAACTGCATCTTTCCTGGGCTTGGAAATAGCACCAACTCAGTCTAGATCCTCGTGATGCAGTTGGAGTTTAGTAGCCTATTGCATCATGAGTGACTGCACTATTTAGAGGTGTTTCTAATGTTCAGGAAGTATTCATTAAAAACAGATCCAGGATTGTAAACAAAACAAGTTTGTTTATAAATATACATTAGTATGCATTTCAGTTCTACCAAACGAGACAGACAAAACAAACAGCAACATCAGTAAACTTTAGAGAAGGTCTGCAATCATAAAATGTAGATTTTAACTAGAAATAATATGATGGAAAACAGGTTGACAGTGTCCCTTTAAGTCTCTGCACACTGTATGCATTACGTTGCCGCTCATTTGTGTGCGCTAATGCAGTACTTTAGCACATATAAGTTTGCATGAAGCAAAGCCTGTTTGCTCGGAGCTAAATCTTCCAGTATGCTGCCCTCATGACAGTTCTGATATCAACTTTCTTATGTGAATCCAAAATCTCCATGGACCTCTTAAGTTTTCTCACTGTTAATGTAAAAACAACAGTTCTCTATTTCTTGGGGTTTTCCCATGATACTCCCAGCAAATGTGTGCAGACACACAGATACTTTATATGCATATTTTGTTTATACTTTTTTATTTAAAGCAACAATGCAACATAATCAGGAAATGATTATCAGAATTCATTTTCTTGGTTGTAAGCATGTGGTCATAAATTAGTTTTTTTTTTTTCCTGTAAATGTTTTTTTCTAGTGATCTTTAGTTTTTTAGACATTTAAAAGTATTTGCATTGTTGTGGTGCCACAATAAATATGGAGGCTGCCTAGTTTTTAGCTGCACTCCCCATTCACATCGCATCACATCTTTTGATTATAACAGTGGGACCCTGTGCTGAACACTCCTGATGTCCCTATGAAGTACTGCCATTCATACACATGTGCAGTTGGCAGCAGAGGGGGTTCCTGTTCAACAAGGCCATTGTCAGAAATGTAAACAAAGACAAAGGAAAATAGTGCACATTATGTGGTGATAGAACAATGCCAACGGGAAAGATTACCAGGAAATAAACTGTCAAAAAGCAAAATTTTTGTTCTACATAGCATTGCTGCTTTAATATAAATATTGATACAGCACTGACAATCTGGTAATAACTGGAGCTTCAAACAGCATGAATCCATCAATGAGATTTTGTACAAATGGTATCAGTCTGCAGGAGTGTGCTGCCCCGGAGATGAAACCTTATTTTAATTGTGGAATTCAGAATGTTCTTCCTGCCGTACTCATAGCGTTGGTTTTGTTCCCCCCTGAACAAAGCAGTCACCCCAAAGTCCGCTCCACTCTTCTGGTCAACCATTTTACAGCTTATCTTAGCGTTTATTGTTTTGGTTCCCAGGGACTGGAGAAGAAGACTTGATAGCTCTGTTCTGGCCTGAAGGAACCAACCACATTTTACCTAAAGCGGTGAATCTGAGCATGCACAACCATATCGACTCTAATGCTCATGCCTGGACTTCTAGCTTTAGTTTTCAAAACACGTTACGCCGGATTTTCAAAGCCCTGGCACAGGCTGCGACAATGGCAGCTTGCGCGGAGTACTGTGTGCCTGGGACCCTGCGCCCGAATTTCTATTTAACAGTGTCCCGGCACCCAAGTCCAGCGGCTTGCGGCAAAAGAGGTGCTGCGCCTGACGTATGGCACACCCACCCGGAATGACGCAATGGCTGCGGGGAGTCCGCAGCGCCCACGGACAAGGGCTGACAACCAGGCAGTGCCCCCAAACACCACTGCAGCAATGACACCAGCGCCTAAACACTCCCAGTACCCTGGTGGGCTGGTACCCCCTGCCTCTCAGCACTCCCCCCTCGCCTTACTCATCCGGCAGCCCAGCACAGCCTCCACACCACCTGGCCAGCTGCCGATAGGCAGTCCGTGCATGTACTGTATACAGTACACGCACTGACCGCTCATTTGGCGGTCGGCCATGGTGGCATGTGGAGGGCTGTGTCAGTCGTCAGATCGAGGTATGGGAGGGGGTGGGAGTGCTGAGATGGGTACCATGGAGGGGGTGGCAGAACGTACGGACGTGGGTGTCTGGGACCGTGACGGGGTGAGGGGGGACCACCAGGGATTGCCCAACGGGGATGAATGGGGTGGGCCACATGGTGGCATACAGGATGACCCTCAAGAGAGCTATCTAAGTCCCCTTAGACCTGCCCTTGCTGGGTTCTCAAGGGCATTTGCCACTCTGGTTCCTGGGGGGTCTTTCAAATTCGATCCGAGGGCCGCGGCAGTCTGTGTCTGCAAGTCCCCAGCGCCATGCCTCAGTCACTTTCGTGGCGCAAGGCTGGCGCTAGCACACATTGGTGCAGGCAGCCTGCTGGGTGACAGACTGCCTTTCAAAATAGCACTTGGCACAAGGTGCCCTTGCGTCAGACCTGTTCGCATGCACCTTACATCAATCTAACGCCTTTAAAAATCTAGCCTATTATCACTGTATTACAGTGTTTCATTTGGATGTAAACTTCATTTATTTTTAGGATTGACTGCATTCCATAACTACATAAAAACAAACAAAAAATGGTCCTGAGCGCCTCTCCTGTAGTGCATCTGAGACTTTCTCTTGTAGTAGGGCAACCCTAGTGGTAGGAAAGTGGTGAAGCTGCTGATCATTTAGGATTGGGAGTTAAGTAGGTAGGCAAATGGACAGACTAGGTGGGCCAGGTGGTCCTTATCTGCTGTAAAAAATCTATATTTCTATGTTAGTGCACCCCCCATGTACTTTGTAGTTCCTCCGCATATGTGTGGACACCGGGGTGCCTACCCCCAGTGCTGTCAAACATCTGTGACACTGAGGTGCCCAATCCCTACTCTCACTGGGGACTTGTAATCAGGACGTAAGGACCTATTCACTGGAGGGGAGAGGGGAGATATGATAGACTATCAAGTACCTTAGAAAAATAAACAGGGTACAGGTGGAAAACATATTTCTGAGAAAACTCTGCACAAGAACAAGGGGGCATAATATGAGGCTGAGGGGTGGAAGCTCAGGGGTAATGTTGGGAAGTACTTTTTCACTGAAAGGGTGGTGGGTCCATGGAACAGCCTTCTAGCAGAAGTGGTGGGGGCCAAAACAATACAGGGGGTTCAAGAGTGCTTGGGATAGACATAAGGGTACCCTGGAGATGTGCAGAGGAGTAGAGCCGCAGATCAAATAGGATCTGGGGCTGCAGCAGTGAGTAGGGAAATGGGTAGACAAGGTGGGCTGTATGGTCCTTATCTGCTGACAGATTATGTTTCTGTTCTATGTTTCTATGACTTGAGCTGTTTAATGGGGGGGAAAACAAACAAAAAAGGTCCATTGTAGTCTTATTTTTTTATTTGTAATACCTGAGAAGTGGAAAGGGGAATTTTTTTTTAACTTGGAGGGAGGATAAAAAAAGTTAGTGATGTGCTGAGGGTCACACAGTATGCAAGTGGGGGCTGAGGGATTCAAACCCATGTTTCCAGGGTTGTAGCTCAGTGCCCTAACTCACAACACTATACTGCCTCCAGAAAACCATCCCATTAGTGTCTTTTTTGCAGTCTTCCTCAAGCCCCCCCCCAAAATACCCCTCACTCAACTAAAACACATCCAGAGCCATATCGCCATTCTGCAAGGAAAACGTCCTCCTCCTGGAATCGCAGCTGTAAACCGAGGAAACAAGGTAGGTGCGGTCAATGTATTTCCAGTGTGTTTTGAACTTGGTCATTTAAAAAAAAAAATCTTTATCTAATTTTCAGCATGTCCTTTTTGGGGACCCCCACCATATGAACAAGATAGGTAAATATTTTTTCAGATTTGGCCCTAGAGGTGATTTCTCAGTTGCTCCATGAAATCACCTTTCAGGTGGGATTTGAAAAATTGAACCTAGCAGTGTTATGAAGTGGGGTCACGAAAAGGTTTGGTTAAAAATTTGGGGTCATAGTTTTAAAAACAAAATTATGAATGAAATAAAATAAAAATACGTTGACTGTCTTAATATTTACTCTTAAGTTTGGTAATTTTCTACATTTTCATATGAACATACGAAGGAAGCCAGCAGAAGAAGGCTATTTGGTCTATCTAGTCTGCTCGTATTGCAGGGTCCACCGCTTGAGCTAATGTCCCTGCCCTTCCACCCCAAATTTTCCACGTAACCATTTTTTTTTCACACCACCCTTGTGAATGCTATGGGTGGTGTTTTTTCAAACCCTGCTCAAAATGTGTTTTTGCACTTGTGAGAAATGACATGTTGGCCAGTATTTTATTAATGATATCTGCTATGCTTAGGAAGGGGGTCATTAAAAGACTGTATTGAAAAGTTGTCAAAATGTGAACAAAAAATGTTTTTATGAAGTAACATGTGTAGGGCCAGCTGTTGGTCCATCAGGTAGCGTGTTGTGCTCCTGTTCCAGGGACTTGAGTTTGGGGAACCAGCTGGGAAGTATTAGGATGGGGGCCAATTCTGTTGTGCGTCACCGTTAATGGTCTAGGAAGGTATTACACATAGTTTGGCCACACTCTAGATACCTTGTGGCGGGCCAGCTATCCTTTCCTCACAATGGGTTAACGTGCATGTCAAGGCCTTATGGGGCGATGCACTACACTGAGAGAAGTGGACATGAAAAATGAGGCTTGACTGTCTCCACTATTCTGCAGGCTGGCCCACAGACAGAGCTACCGCTTGTGATGCAGACGAGCTGAGTTCATGAAAGAACGTGGATCGTTACTTTATGTGCTGCAGAACTTTACTCGCTGCCACAGAAGTAGGCCTAAGGTGCTGCAGAAATTCAGACCCTGGCACTGAACTTAGGTGTACTGTGCTGCGGAGAACAGAGGTTCACGTCCCTAATGACAGTGGAACGCATGCATTAAAGGGTTCTCCTCACAAGCAGCAGTCCCTGTCAGATGGGCTAGATAGAAAAGATAAAGCTGCTCAACCATCAGAAAGGTATGGAAAGGGTGGAAAACACTTCAGGATGTCCGAAAGGGGAACTCTGATTCCAGTGATTGGGGGGCGCCAGAACAGGTGCTGGAACCAGAGCCTTCCAAGAGGAGGAGGGGAAAAAAAGCTTGTTCCTGCCACTCCTTCTTTGAGGGAAGGCAGTGAAACAGAGGACATGTCTGAGGTATGGTAGTTTCTCCAGGATTTCAGGCTATGCGACATTATTCAAGTTTGCCTGCCTTCTTCCCAGGCTTCAGTTCCAGACCACTTGCCTGTAGATGACGGGGATGTATAGTACGAAGAGGCGGAGGAAGGTGAACCTATAGAGCCTGTTGATTCACCTGACCAGGAGTTTGGCTCCCCGTTAGGTCTACATAGGATTACACCTCTTATTCCGCATTCATCAAGCAGATGGTGAACACTCTCAACATCCTCTCATGAAACCGAGGAGGATGAAGAGTAGATGGAATTCACAGACATGATGAGACAAGCACCACAGGAAGACTACTAATCCCCCTTCACATATCCCTCTAAAAAGCCATACCAAAAGTCAAGTCGGCTCCCAGTTAAGCTGCTGACATTGTTTAAAAAAGTGGAAAAAAAAAAAGTACCAGGTGGACAGATGGGGTGGAATACCTGTATGCACCTCTGACCATGAAGGTGTGCTGTAAGCAGCTGCCTGAGGAATGCCAAGGTGCCAGTCTCAGCTCAGCCTCCTGAAAAGGATTCCAGGAAACTGGACATTGAGACCAGAAAAGTGTATACAACCACCTCTGTGCTCCTAAGGCAGGCAGCTTATTTGGCATACACAACCCAGCGCCAGAAAGCATTGTGGAATGCAGCACTGACCCTGAGTGACTACTCAGGAGAGAAACCAACAAGTGCTTTTCCTTTTGTTTATTTTCTTGGAAGGCTCTGGTTCCAGCACCTGTTCTGAGAAACCAGCAAGGGGCAGATTGATAGTGACAGCGTTCAGCCTGTTTGATGGGACTCTTTGTGTAGTTGAAAGGAGGCAGCTGTGCCTTTCAGCTACAGGATACTGCCCAGCAGGCAAGTTGAGCGCTGTCATGTTCAGCCTGCTCCTCTACTTCCACCCCTGCTGTACATCCCATCCATCTCCCAGTCTCTTTCCCCGGTGTGCCCCATACCAAAAAAGCATAGTCACACTCCTGCCGTACATTCCACTCGCCTTCCAGTCACTTTCCAGAGTATGTCCTTAACCAGAAAAGCAGTCCTACACCTGCCTTATGTCTTAACCCACCTCCCGATAGCTTCCCCAGTGTACTTCATACCAAAAATGCTTAGCCTCACCCCTACCCTGCATCCCACCACCACCTGATCACTTCTGTGGTGTG
Source organism: Neoceratodus forsteri (assembly GCA_016271365.2). NCBI lineage: Eukaryota > Metazoa > Chordata > Ceratodontiformes > Ceratodontidae > Neoceratodus > Neoceratodus forsteri. The sequence continues at coordinate 1,430,141,479 of CM057456.1, forward strand.
CCTGTAACCACAAAAGCAGTCCCCTGCTATGCATACCACCCTTCCAGTTGCTACTCCAGTGTGCCACATACCAAAACAGTACAACCCAACCCCATTCGTACATCCACCCACCTCCTGATCCTTCCCCGGTGTGTCTCACACTATAAAAAAGCAGTCCCTCCCTGTCATAATCCCACCCAACTCCTGAATGCTTCCTGGTGTGCCCCTGCCGAAAAAGCAGTCCCTCTGCTGCCGACCCGTACATCTGTATTCAGTGTGATTTTGAATTATTGTCAAAGGTTCCAAAAAAACTCAGTTTCTGTAGTTAAACTAAATAACCAGAATAAATTGGGATAGAAATGTTTCCTGTTTGGATAAATTTGAACAAAGTCGCACTGCCTGAATCTTTGTTTGCTTTTGTCTTGAGGGAAGCTTGCAAAGAATGTTATAAGATGTTACAAGGCATAGCATGTCCTTTCTTCCATGTGGTCCTGTATCTGCCTCGGAACTGGGCTGATAGTTTTCTGACAGCTGTGGCAGTGTGTGTAGTGCCTGTGGTACCCAGCACTGCACTTCACTGGTGGGACAAAGCTTACAGTTCTGTGTAAGAAGGTTCCTTAGATAGACATTAGGTGTTGGAAGGGAATTTGTAGGATAATATCATGGTGTCAGTAGTGATTTATTGTTGTATCACTGGAACAAAATAATCTGCAAATACAAGTACAGTGGATATATTCCCTCTCACACGATTTCAGAATGTACTTGGCATGCCCAGCAACCGCATAAAAAAAAGTTAAAGGCAGACCAGTGGTGCTTTAGGGGTGGTATTATTATAGAGGTTGAGAATATTGGATCAGGATGGTTATCTGCTTTATAGGGGAGCCGTTAAACTATATTCTGGTCATGGACCTTTGCAAGTGGAAAATAAAATAAATATATATATTTTTAATTTCAGTTCCATAGGCTTCATGTACTCATAAAAAAACAAGTTAAACTATAGTCCAGCATAAAACATTCCTAAAGCACACATACGGAAGAATAGATGGTATAGAATACTAGAATTCAGTGTCAGTCAAGACTGATACTATAAAAGACCCCAATTCCACTGATGATAGAACTGAAGTTTGTCATTTGTGTGGAGTTTGGGGAATCTATTCCTATTGGTAAAGCTGTGCTATCCCATGACAGAGTCAAACCGGTAAAAACCCATTATCAACTCTACAGGTGAACAGAGTTTATGCAGTGGAGAAGAAAATACAATTCCGAACATAAACTGGCTTATTTGCAGTGATGACGTGGCTTAAGTGTAAATAATTTATTTACACTTCAGGCACGTCATCAGCATTTGTTTCCACTGCAGCTGCGTCATCAGCAGCTCCCAAGACTGACATGAGCTTTTTCCTCTGAGTCAACCTGGACATGGAGCAACGCTGTATGTCCCTCCAGAAGTTTGCCCATTGCATAAACAAAATATGGCATGAGCAGTGTGAAAATAATTTTTTGCTTCAGAGTTTGACCTCTATAGATTTCACTCATGACTTTACCACTTGTGAGGTCAATAGAGGTCAAAACCTGAAGCAAAAAATTATTTTCACCCTGCCCATGCTGTAACCCCTATGTATAATGTTGCATTCTGTGGATTTGTATCCAACAAGGATTTCCACATAAATGCACAAGTCAGTTGCTTGAGTTTTGCTGTGTGTTTAGGGAAGGGCACACCGGAGCTACTGACGACTGTGTAGCAGTACTGTATTGCGTTACTTTGGTGCCTGCACAAAGCTATCAGTCCTGAGTAAGCAAACCTGATGTATAACTTGAAAACAACATAACCTCAAACACACAAAGATGAGACCTTTGGGGTCTGAAAAACTGTGTTTAAAATTTTTGGGTTAGTGTTTAAAAAAAAAAAAAAAAAAAAAAAGGCATTGAAAAATACTGACAATGAGACTGTGGAGTCCTTTTCAGATTCAAGCACCACAGGCAGGAATATTACACAATTATAGCTCTCCCTAGTAAAATGAAAAAAAAAACATGAAGTAGGTAAATGGTATAAAGGAAAAAGATTTATTGAGGGATTAAGCCAGGGCTGTTGTCGGCATCCTCCAACCCCTCCGATTTTGATCTTACTGCCTCAGTAAGCCTTTTCATGCATTTATGCTGTTAAGCATTGTTTTTACGGTTACATAGCCTATAGCTATGCTGACATAATGTGAACAGAATAAGAAAAGTAAGGGATCTGATTGGAATTCCTAATGCAGCACAGCTGTGTTGTTATGCAGAGTGGAGTTGAAGCACAACTTCCTGCAGATCTGTCCACCTCCTCCCCCGTCACCAAAAAGTGTTTTCTTCTTTCGCCTCCCCCTCCCTCGACGCACTGTTGTCTTGTTCGCAAAGTTTTCCCTCCTCCCCTGCCACACTATCTTCTTGCTCCTGCTCTGGGACTCAAATATAGGAGGGATCACCAGGAGTATTTATTAGAGCTGGAGACGGGGGCAGTCAGGTCTTCCCTTACATTTGGGACCCAGCAGGCATTCAGAAGAACAGGCAGATGCTGAACCACACACAGTTCTCACAGCTTTGGCAGAAACACCCCCTCCTTCCACACTGGCTGGATTCGTCGGTGAACTGCAGGTGCACCGCACGACTTGCCAGTTTCAGGGGAGGAAAATGCAGCAAGTGCGGCCATGGAGCCAGATTACTGTCCTGGTGCTGCTGGTGATGGTGAGTTACAGTGCTGGTGTGTGGTGCTGTGGGGGGCAGGAATCTAGGTGAGGGCAACTTACCCTTTCATAATTGGGCCAACTTTCCTGAAGTTTGACAGAGGAATAAAAAGCTCTCTGAGAGCATAGGGGAACTTTTTTTTCCTTTTTTTTTTTTTTTTAGCTCCCGATACAAGTTGTTGGAGGTCTGGGAACATTTGTTAGGAGAGGGTTGCTGGCTGGCTGGTGGTCATGGAGGGGGTGCTGAGCTTGAATTAGGAACCTCATATGAAGTTTTATTTTTATTTTTTTAAATCTTCTTTTTATTATTATACATGTTTTAACTTGTATACATACAGATCATCAGCTTTGATTTTACACAGTACATTTACATCTGGTCAGTTAATACAAGTAGCTTTTTGAAGAGATTTCAGACCATTCGACAACAGATTTCACAATTGTTTCAACAGATATGTTATTCCCAAAAGCCTAATGACTTACTTTAAGGTATGAATTGGTCAGTAGGACATCGAACTATTTACCTTTCAGCTTCTTCTTTTTCCTTTTCCCCCGTGTTAAATAATGCAAACCTGTATTCTCCGGTTCAATTATCATAAGGGTTCCAGTTACATAAGGGGGGGGACCGGGGAGGCCAGACCCCAGAGACCCTGAGGGATGGGGTACAGTCTCCAGCCTTAGGGTGATCAGAGCCTCTCTAGGGTGAAACTCCTCAAGGCACAAATAAAGGGTCTTTTAGCATATAATGTAGCTGCCATTGCGTCCACCTTAAAGAGAAAAGTTCCCCCCGGTCATTTAAGTTGTGAGTCATTTTTTCCAGGTTATAAATTTGTCTGGTAATATCCCACCATTCCCGGATGGTCGGAGCTTCGGATGACAGCCAGTGCTTGGTAATTACCTTCTTAGCCACCGTAAGAAGTAATGTGAGGAGATACCTAGTGTTAGGACCCCGGTAGGGCTTAGGAATTATAAGGAATATGTACATCTCTAGTGTAAGTCGAAATTTTGGGTCAATGAACTCCCGCAGTTGTGTTTCAAGTTGTTGTATGTAAGTGGAGAGAACTGGGCAGTCCCATATAATATGAGTCAGGTTGGCTTCTTGCTCTCTGCACTGTCTCCAGCACTCCGCTGTTTTACTTGGCATATAGTGTTTAGTGATCGAGGGGGATCTAAAATAGCGAATTAATACCTTCCAGGCATATTCTCTCCATTGATGTGAGCTGGTAACCCTGGAAACCTGTTTGCAGGCTATTTTCCATTCAGCAATGCTAAGCAGGCAGCCAGAATCTCTATGCCATTGTATGCGTATTTTTTCGGTAAGGACGTCTCCTTGTGAGTTCAGGGATTGATGGTAGAGGGAGATCAGGTGGTCCTGCTTCCCCAAACCATTAAGTAAGATTTGACATTGTATTAACGCTGGATATGTTTCGGGGTTCCGCAAAGAGGGCGGCAGACCCTCCACATAGTGTTGGAGTTGTAGATATCTGTAGAAGTCTTTGTGAGGTAAATGAAACTTTACCTGGATTTCTGCATAGGTCTATATTCTTCCCTGTGTCATTATTTGTGGCAAAAATCTTAACCCAGAAGTGGCCCATGTACCAAACCCAGAGTCCAAGGCATTAGGGATAAAGTCTGGAAGAGTCTGGATCGGGGATGTTAGAGGCAGATAGGTTAATAACCCATAAGATTTTTTTCAAGGAATTCCAATTCCGCAATTGAGCTGCCAGCCAGGGGCTAGTGGTTAGGTTGGCCGAATCTCCCGATGCTTGTTGATACAGCATCCGAAGATATTTAGCATCACTAAGGAGCCATCTCTCCATTTCCATCCAGTGTGGGAATGCAGTCTTATTTTGTCTAGCCATAACGTTAACCATGGTAACTGCTTGTTGGTAACGTTTTAGATCTGGAAGAGCAAATCCCCCATCGACCTGTGCGAGGGATAGCACATTAAAATTTACTTGGGCTCTCCACCCGTCCCATATGAAATTCCGTAATGCATGGTTGATTTCTTTAAAGGTTTTTAGGGGGGCTGATAGCGGGACATTTTGAAAAAGGTATAATGCCCTGGGGAGGTTATCATCCTTATAAGTTCAATTTGTCGTGTGAGACTTAATGGTATTACAGACCACGCTCGAAGATCTTGTTTTAGTTGTGATATAAACGGTGAGTAGTTGCACTTGTAGTACTCAGACTGCTTCTGAGGTATGTAAATGCCTAAGTATTTTAGTTTTGTCAGGTTCCACCTACCAGGAAGGCATTCCACTATCCTCTGAGTGGGGGTATAATTGAACGTGAGTATTTCGGTCTTAGTGAGGTTAAGCTTATAACCTGATACTATACCATAGGAGTCTAATATTCGACGTACCTCTGGAATGGATTGTTCCGGGTTTTGGAGTATAGGAGGATATCCTCTACGTATAAGGCCACTTTGTGTTCAGTGCCTCCAAAATAGACTCCTTGTAACTGTGGAGAATCTCGGATTTGTTGTGCTAAGGGTTCTATAACTGCTGCAAATAGTAACGGGGATAGTGGGCATCCTTGTCGGGTGCCTCTCCCGAGTTGGAAGTATTCCGAATGGTGTCCATTCACTCTCACGCATGCCCGAGGGGAGGAATATATGTTTTGCAGTGTTTGGGTAAGGCCTAGGGGAAAACCGAATTTATTCAGGATCGAATACAGAAAGGGCCAGGCCACCCTATCAAAGGCCTTCTCGGCATCTAAACTAATCATTACCGCTGGGGTATCTGTTTGGCTCATTTGGTTTACTAGATGAAGGGTACGTCTGATATTGTCAGTTGTGCGAGTCCTAACAAAGCCTGTTTGGTCTTTATGTATTAAGGTAGGTAGGATTTGGTCAATACGCTTAGCTAATATAGTCATGAACAATTTGTAATCTTGGTTTAGTACAGAAATTGGTTGATATGAGGCGCATTCCTTGGGGTTCTAACCTGGTTTGGGAATTACAGAGATAGTTGCATAGGACCAAGATTCTGGGGGTAGGTTTCCTTCTAATAGCGAGTTAAATACCCTAAGAAGGGAGGGAAGGACTTGAGTTTTTGTCTGTTTATAGAACTCTACCCCATATCCATCGGGTCCTGGAGCTTTTTGGGATTTGGAGTTGTATCAGAGGAAGGAGTGATTTGTCGCCTTGCTGATGGGCCTGTTGTAGGAAATGAAGGGTTTCTTCGGGATTAGTCCTCTGTTCATCACGCTGTCACCTCTTTTGTGCTGCATATTTAATTATATGCTCTCTCAGGACTGCTTTTATTGTGTCCCAATAGACCGAGGGGGAGGCGTCAGAGACTGGATTATCAGCCATAATCTCAGTGATCTTGTCCGACATGAATTCCTGGAATTCTTTGGACCGCAAATAACATGGGTTAAGTCTCCATTGAGTGGTTCTGGGTTGAAGGCCTAGTTCCCAGTGCGTAATCACGGGAACATGATTCGAGATGGAAATATCTCCCAATTGTGCTTCGCTTACATTATGCAGTTTTTCAGTTTGTGTATAGGCATAGTCTATACGTGAGTATGTGTTATGTACCGGAGAATAGTAGGAATAATTTCTGGCCCTTGGATGAAACTTCCGCCAAATGTCACACCACCCGATTTTCTGAAACGAAGTTGTTAAAAAAAACTTTTGGGTTGTGGTTAGTTTCTGTGGTTTCGCTCTAGAGGAGTCCAGGTTTGGGTCAGCAATTAAGTTGAAATCTCCAGCCAATAGCAGGGTGCCTCTGGTAAACTTTACCACCCTATCCAATAGGTGTCGCAGTTGTGAAGTAGTAATACCTGGTGAGAGGTACATATTAGCTAAGGTGACTTTTTCATTATTAAGTTTTCCCTGGGTTAATATCAGTCGCCCTTCTGGATCTGACCAAGTCAATTCTGGATGGTATGGTGTATGTGGTGAGATAATTATCGCCACCCCTCTACTTCTACCTCCCTTACAGGATGCATAGAACGTCTGACCCTTACTTAATTTAGCTAATTTAGCATGTTCCAATGAATTCATATGGGTTTCCTGGAGGTAGACAATTTCGGCTTTAGTTCTGCAAAGGTAAGCCAAAGTCCTTGATCTTTTAATAGGGGAGGCCAGGCCGTTTATGTTTAAGGAGAGCAATTTTAATTTTGGAGAGTGCATCATGGCCGATATGTGGGTCTCTGAGGTACTGGCTCCCCGCCCTCCCATAGGGCGCACGGGAGAATCTTATTTTTTGCTGTAAGGACCAGATGAAGTTCGATGACCTATTCACAGAACAGTCAACAACAACAACATAACCATTCACACCTACACACAACATGTTACTAATTAGAAAAAAATTGACCAACATGGCCTTTGAAACAACAGTTGGTACTTCCATAGATCTGGGCAAGCCCTGATCCTTGATAGGGCACAAGTGTCCTATCTGTGTGGTCCTTTTAAATTAAGGACCTTGGGTACCTAGAGGAGAAAGGGTAGTGGAGATTGGTGACTAGAGCCGCGAGACAATGCGTCCCCTGAAGTCCTTCATATGGGAGGGGCATACTTTATAACGGTGAGTCAAGGCCGACTGATGTCATAGATAAGTTTTAACCGGCCTCTATGAGGTGCCTACTGTTGTGAGGGGGTCGGGTGAGGGTACCTAAGGGGTGCTTTCATGCCGCTGGGAGTGTGGGCCCCATCCTCACTTACCCAGCGCAAGGCGAGAAAGCTGAGGTGCACGAATGCACTAAGGGCCAAGCCATAAAGACAAGGCCCAGAGTTTCCGAAACATGGATCAGTTATTATCCCCAGTGCAGAGTGCATCAATACGGTCCGATTCCAATTCAGACGGGCTCAGGGCAACCCAAGACTTGGAGTATCTATCGAGTAGAACTGGTGAAACTGTTTACCAGATGTAGTTCCTAGTCTCGGCCTATACACTGGGCGGCCCGGAGTTTCAACCCCAATATGTCACTGTTCTTCATATGGGCTTTCGAAACATGTATGTAGAAATATGTATATATATGTATATAGAAACTAATAAAAAAAAAAAAAAAAAACCCTTCCTCCCTCCCCTCCCTCCCCTCTTCCAGCAGTTCTACTTCATATTTCCCACTTTACTTCCTGCTCCATCTCAGCCATGGTTTTAACTGCTTTCTGTAGCAGATACTAGTGAGTTCATTAAGGGCTGTTGCTCTAAAGTGGAGCTCTCTGAGTTCTCTTCCCCCACCGCCCCTGCTGATTTCCCCATATTATTAGTTTCCTCCCTCCCCGTGTCAGCAGCTAATGGGCTCGGAGACAGCCTGGGGGCATCTTGTACCCACAGCCAAGGTCACTTCATTAATCTACAAGAAAGCCCCAGTGGGATGATCCTTCTACAAGTCCATTACCACTGTTTTCCAGAGATATGCATGAGACATCCATCATGGGTAGCAGGCCAGCAGGGATCTCTGCAGCATTGGCCACTGGGCATGCAGCTCAATTAGGGCTACAGCTATTGTATCGGGCTGCTCCATGTCCCACCATCCCCACAGCCATTTCGGGCCACTCTGGGGGTGCGTGTCAGTTTGGGCTATCCTTTACTTCGGACCAACATCTGGGAGGCCTTGTATAAAATCTCTGTCGCTCTGGGGAGAAGCTTTCTCTATTGGGAATCACAGGAGAGAGGGTCAGGTTGTACTGTTCAGGGTTCTTACGGGGGAGGAGAGAGGGCGAGCCACGAGTCCGCGGCATCCCCGAGCTCATGGCAACATCCGGCTGTTTAGGATTCAGTGCTACGCCATCCCACCCGCCTGCAAGCCGCGGCTTCTAATCAATATTAGCAGGTTATTCTAGTTCCCACAGGGTCAGGTTTCCGCTGGTCAGCCTTGCCTCCCTTCCCCTCCAGTATTACTGGTCAGTTTCTCGTCTCCCCTCTGTCTTTCTCCAATGCTAATATCCACTGTAAAGGAACTAAACACTTGCTGCTCGAACGTCCTTCACGGTTCTTCCGTCAGATCGAGGACAGACCGAGGGGCGAGCAGATCACTCCAGCAGCCACTGCCTGCCTCATCGAGCCAAACGCGGACATCCACCCCGGGCATCCTTCCACCTTCCCTTCGACTCCCCCAGCTACAGTCAGTGCTATGTACTGCGACAGGGTTCCAGGCCAGACCAGCTCCCGTGTTTGTCTTAGGGTAGGAGACCCACTAAACTACCAACATGAATTCTGCCCTCCCTCTTCCCTTCCACAGTCCCCCCAACCCCACACCTCTCTTGTCCAAATCCTCCCACAACCGGTTTAGCTGTCCCAGCAGTTCAGATGACTCATCAAGCTGCTTGTATATATGACGGTGGGCTCCGCTGTCTCCACGACCCCCAAACAGGGACTTCCACACAAAGGGAAGAAACCTCGCTCGGGACAAAACAGTTCAGTATCATTTGTCTGGGAATTTCGCTGGTGACTTTGGAGGCCCATTTCCCACGACTACCACCCATTCCAGTTCCCAGCTGTTTCCCCGCTCCCGCCAGAAGCCTTCCATCATCAGTCCCCGCCAATGTAAGAGAGGGATCAACTACCATTTTTCCAGGTCTGTCAGACAGGCAGGAACCGTAAGGAAGGCTTCGCCCATCCAGCTATACTTAGAGAGGTGACCCAGCATGTGCACAGCAAATATAAAGAAACGGTTTTCATATGTCCATTTTTCTGAAGGCCCCCTGCCTCCCCCCAGAGCCCTATATCTAATCCCATAACCTCCCCCCCCAATATAATATAACTTCAGCTTTTTAATCCAGCCATTCTCCGGCAGGTCTTATAAATTGTAACCAGTCCCGAGGAATACTCAAGAGCAGCAAATAGATCCCCAAATAATACTTGCGATTAGTCTTTCAGGTTTCAGTGTCCTGGGCAATCAATCTAGGACCTGGCTGCTTTTGAGGGTCGGTTTTCAGGGAGCAAATAATGTTCTGCAAGGCCTCGACGCCCTGCCTGCGTCTATTCTCGCGCTGTCCAACAGACCAGGCTCTCTGGGCAAGCTTTGCAGCAATAGGGATCGTGTCTGAAGTGCGCTGTTGCTGAACCTCGATTTTCCTGGAACGTAGCTCCTTCGTTGCCGCAGCTGCTGACTCAAACACAGTAGGCCCCTCCGGAAAATAGGCAACCAGCTTCGTTGGATAAAGGGATCTAAACCAAATTCCTGCACTCCTGAGGGCCTTCATCATGGGGAAATAAAGCCTCCGGCGGGCCATTACCTCTGGTGCAAAGTCGTTCTCAAAGTAGAGCTGGTGAGACTCGAAAAAAAACTTTGCCTTGTTTCCAAGCTGTATGTAAGACGGTTTTTCTCTTGGTGTATGAGAAACTTAAGGAGGATCGCCGCCGAGTGCCCGTCGGGGGTCTGGGTCCCAGCGTGCGATGCACTCGCTCCATTTCCAGGGTAAGGTTGTCGGGCAGGGGAAGAATCTCTCTCAGCAGGCTTTGCATATATTGGATGAAGTCGGTATTCTCATCTCCCTCCGGCAGCCCCAACAGCTTAATATTATTGCACCGGTTTCTACATTCTGCGTCTTCAGCGCGTTCTTGAAGGGCCTGAATATGTGTATGTAGCCGGGCGATGGCTCTCTCCGCGTTGTCTACACGCTTGTCTGTTGCTGTAAGTTGTTCCTTGGTTCCCTCCTGCTTCTTTTCCAGTTTACTAAGGTCTGTTCTTAACGCCGTTACTGTGGATCGCATCTCTTTTTTAAATTCACGGATCTCCGAGAGCATTTGAGTCATTTGCCTCTGCAGAATTTCATGCGGGATGTGGTCAGCCTGCACTGTGCTATGGCGGAGGCTGATGAGACCTGCGAGTCTTCGCTGTCTGACTCCTCGAGCCTGAATCTGTCACCATCTGGTTGAGCGGAGGGCCCTGATTTATCTGCCCCTCGTTTCTTAGGCATTGTAGTAGCTGGTATTAATTTTGTGAGATAGCCTTAGGAGGTTTTGCCACTTTTAAGTAGGTTATTTTAGCAGGACTGCAGGGGAGCCTCGCGTTTGTGCTGCTCATTCGTTCATGATGTCACCGGAAGTCCCTTCTTTTTTTAATTCGGAAAATGTGAGCACAATACATTCATTAAGCATTGCAGTGTCATACATGTATACAATACATTATCGCACTGTCTCATTAATTATAGCGAACAATTGATTAATATACAATGATTTTGGGGGGGGGGGTGCTGCTGAGTAGCCTAAGAGGAAGCAGCTCTTCACTTGGACCCCCAAAATAATTTATTTAAAACTATTTTTTTATTTTATTTTCGGTGAGAAGTACCCGCTAATTTTTCAGTGTGCAGTTGCTGGTTACTGTTGTAGCCCAGTGGGCAAATCTAAGGGCTGTAGTCCACTGACTGAGGACATTTTTAAGCCCAAAGAACAGAACGTGATGAGCTGCCTGGGCAGCAAAGTAAAGCCGGGACCTCTGTTGACGTTCCAGTAGGTGAAGTGACTCTGTCCACCATCAGTGCCACGTTGGGGCAGTTGGCAAAAACGGTCCAAGAGTTGGACCACAAATTTGATGCTCTACACCCTAGGGTACCCACCGTTGAATCCAGAATAGACAATATGCAGCAATCTCTCCAGTGCACTGAAGACTCAGTTTCCAGATCTGTCAGCGCCATGTGAAATAGAATTCCCTGCTGTGACTGAGACTTGAAAATGTGGAAAATCAAGCTACGGGATAAAATGTCTGTGTTAGTGGCCCTATGGAATCAGCAGAGGGGGACAACAACTGTTTGGGTTTTACTGAAATGTTTAGTGCCAGCTTTCTGAAGACGACCCTCCTGTGTCTGTCGAGAAGGCCTTTCGCATCTTTCCATGGTGGGCGGCCATGGCATCAGTTACCCCTGATCCTTCATGCTGGTGTGCAGTGGGATAGGAAACTGAAAAGAAAACTATCTCTGTGGCATGGAGAAGATACTGTGCTATTATTCCCTGACCTCTGTCACTGCACGAGGCACAGACAGAAAGCTTTTGATGGGAGAAGGACTGTGCTTCGTCAACTAAAATTGCAACATCAGCTTCTGCTCCCAGTGCAGGGGTCGAAATTAAGTTTTGCAGCCGCTAGCCAGCAGGGCTGGTGACTGGGAAAATCCACTAGCCCCACAGACTCTTCTGCTGGCCCAGTTGGTGTACATACTGAAGTGTTGCCTTCTGCAGCACAAGCTTGCAGGGCTAGTTAAATGAAAATCTTACTAGCCCGATACAAAATCTACCAGCATTGGACTAGTGGTCCGGTGCCAGTTTCGACCCCGCAGTAAAACTATGCCTGCAGTGGAATGGCCAGTTGTATCTTTTTATACAATGGCAAAAAATTTCCTGGACTCTGATTGGTCAGCGTGTGCTCATTACAGTGAGGTTATCATGAGTACAACCTCTGTGTCAAGTCAAAACATATAGCCACTGTAAAAATGGTTTTGACATGCGCATATTATACCGCATGCTTGACTCGGTTCTTCCCCCTCTCACTGATCTTCTTAACCTGTCCCTGTGCAAGGGCCAGTTCCCATCTCCATGGAAAACAGCCACTATAACTCCTATCCTAAAAAGTGGTGATGGCTCCTCTCCAAATAACTATCTCTCCATCTCTATTCCCCCAAGCCCTTGAAAAAATCATGTCCGGCCAGCACACCAACTACCTCCTCTCTCACAACCTCCTTTGCAGAGAGCAACATGGCTTTAGAGCTGGCCATAGCACCACAACGGCCCTTACGGAATTCTCCAATTCATTCCACTCTGCGCTTGACAAAGGTCACCTCGCACGGGCTGTGTTCATAGACCTCTCCAAGGCCTTCGATATGGTCTCCCATCCCCTCCTTCTTAACACTTTACAGCAGAATCTGAGTCTCACAAGGACCCCTCTCCTGGTTCTCATGCTACCTGTTCTCAAAAACAGTGTGTTAAAATCAATAATACCCTATTTACCTTGCTTCCAGTTCACTCTGGGGTCCCTCAGGGGTCTATTCTGGGTCCCTTGCGCTTCGGCGTATACCTCAACGCCCTGCCTAAAGCCTGTGCCAGAAATCTACTTCTTTACACAGACGATAAAGTTCTTTACGCCTCGGATCCCGCCCCCTCCACACTTCAGACCTCCCTTCAAGGCTCCTTCTGTCCAGTCGAGCACTGGTTTGCTGATCACAGGCTGGTTGCCAATATCAAAAAAGCTGAGACTATGCTCTTCGCTTACCACCAGTCTAAAGCTAAGGACTATACCATGACAATCCACTCCAGTGTCCACCTCCCCCTTGAACAGGTCCAGACTTCTAAATATCTGGGCATCACTTTCGACACCTCCCTCTCATTTCACGAGCACATCAAAATCCTCACCTCTGCCACCAGCATCCTTGTGGGTCTTCTCTACAGACATAAGGACTGTCTGCCGCCAGAAGCACTTCACCTGGCTATCACTTCCTCGGTCTTATCCCTGGTAGACTATGACCTTACAATTTATGCCGTAGCCGTCCCTACAGCGCTGCACCAACCAAATACTATCAACAAGGCTCGCTTCACCCTCTCCGTGCCAACCGCAGGATGCACACCTGCACTCTCTACGTACTCACCAATGCTCTTGCACTCGAAAAGAGACTACTGTACCAGGCCTGTCTGCTCTCCAAGAAAATCCACCTGGGCATAACCCCCATTAGAGTCATGGCCTCCCTCCAAGCAGCCAGCCATTCTGCGTCTATGCGTGCAGCCTCTAAGACAATATGGAAGATCCCCAGAGTCAGGACCACCCTAGCTCAGTGATCCTTCCCGTCTAGAGCCCCGTCCTGGTACAGTGCCCTTCCTTCTGCCATCACCACCTTGGTGGCATTTAAAATGGCCTTAAGAGCTCATATCCTATCCTCCCGTAACTGCCAGTGTCACCGCTAACATTTATGTCCTCCCTGGTAATCCCAGGACTCTCGCTACTTTAGCTTGACTTGCAGTATGCTGTTCTCCAGACAAAGCCCCTGTCGGCTGCTCTCTGCTAGATAGATTTTCTCTTTGTGTTGGTGCCCGTTTCATTAATTTGGATAGGTCAGTTCTTTATGGCTAACCACTGTTCACCTATTAACTACCAACTGTATAGGTATGTTCGCTGTTCTTTTGATAGCCACCAATTTGTAACCTGTCACTAATTTCTGTCTACATTGTGGTGTTGCTCTGTTTCCTTCTTGTGGTCTCTACATCTCCAACTTACTTGCCCGCTGAGTACCCACAAGTCTGCAATTTTGTACAGCTTACCCACCGAACAGCCTACTCCTGTATTTTGCACTAATGTTCCAATATGCCTGTACACCTACTGTGTCATTCTCCACTGCTTAGCTACTGCTTGTATAGGCATCTCACCATTACCTGTAAGTTCACAGCCTGTCCTTACATGCTTGTACCCCGTTGTACTTTATTGTTGACATTAACTGACGCAGAGCCTTTGGAAATGAGTCCACGACTCAAAGGGTTGTAATTACGATTGTCTCAAATAAATACATAAATGACTGCATGCCAGACTGAATAACTAGTCACTGCTTTTCTTACCAAGAGTCAAGCTCTCTTGACAGTTGCAATTGTAGTACAGCAGCAAAAGCTTAGTTTCATATAAAACCCTTATTTACTTGTATTGTGGGGGGCCAAAATTTTTGTCATGGCTAAAACATTTCATGGTTAGGCAGAGAATAAGCGTCAGAACATGTGTATAGTGTGGGAACATCTCTTTTATAGTATTAGTTTTACAGTTTTATTTTTTATGAGGAAAAACGCCACATATGAATGCACTGCACCATGGGTATGAAAATACCCAATTGACTGGTATTGCATAACGCACTACAGTGATAAGACAATTGATTATTTGCATACTCATGATGCGGTGCTTTCACATGGAGTGTTTCCTCAAAAACAAATTCAGCTGATGCTACTAAAATAGATGTCTTTGCACATAAGAGATGTTCCAACACTTGTTCTCTGCCTAATAGCCATCTACATGTGCTCATTTGTGTCCCCACAATATTAATAAATAAAAGCCATTGTACAATAGCAATAATGCACTCCAGCATGTGGGTTGTGCTGAGATAGCCTCACTTCTGGTGTGTTGGATGCACTTGGCCTTTGGCCTGGTGCCAGCCACCCCAGGTGTGAGATTATACCAGCACGACCCACACCCTGTCGGGCATCATTGCTTAATTATTGACCCAAAAGATAATGAAAAACTGTTGTGGCATATTGAATCTGAACTGGAGTTGCAGGAGGGATTGGCAGACTCTGCGGATGGCAGTTAAATTACTGCCTAGACTTAGGCGTAAGTGCCTTTATTGATATGTGGGTTGGGCAGTGCTATGATTCCCACCATTTATTTTGCTTAACTGATTATGCTGTTTAACTCTGCTACTCGGTAGAATGATTTTATTTTCGTTTTTGTTGACCGGGCAAGTGCAGTAGACAAATCCTGCCTATTTTCAGGCATGACCCAGGGGAAGGGGATACAGATGAATGCCAACTGACCTTGAACCAGATTAAGCTATTGGTGGTATTTTTAGTGAATGAGGGAAATTTGGCCAGGACACCGGGGAAATTCCCCTACTCTTTTCGAGAAGCGCCATGGGATCTTTAACATCCACCTGAACTTCCACCAATCCAGGCAGATGGGACCTCGGTTTAACGTCTCATCGAAGAAATGACACCTCAAAGTGCAGCACCCCTCTCATGCTGCACTACGGTGTCAGTACTGGGATATTAACCCAAGCGCCAGATGTGGGAACTGAACCCACAGCCCTCTGATCTCCCCGCTTCAGAGGCGAGTGTGCTACCTACTGAGCCACTGACACTGACGCTGACAAGATGCCAGCAGACTTGCTCTGTTTACAGTGTGGAGCTCAATTATGGTCCACTGACTTTCTTTTTCATAATGACGGCATTTCCTGCCAAATCTTGATGTCGGACAGCAATTCTCACTTTAGCATAGCAAACTTTAGTTTGCATTCTAGTGTACTGGTGACACCTTGGACAGTAATTGTGCTCTTGTGGACATAGTGTTTGCTGAAATTTGAATGGCAATGATTAAGCCGTTTATGGTATCTATCTGGATTACATGCTTAGTATTGTTAATATTGATTGCTTAACATCTGTCGTAAATGCAGTTTTAACTTAATTGTACCGCATTTGTTTTCAAGCTCTCTTTACTGATGCACGTTATGGGTATTGATTTTTCCTGGGAGGCTGAGGGAAATTTCTCTTTGAATGTGCTCCACAGTGGGGAACTCTATAAACCCATGGGTCATTTTGGTAAGAGGGTAAATTGGGACCATACTTTGCCTGATTCCCCAGTTTGTTTCCTTGGTTGCATGCTTTTGCTGACTTTTTCAAGGTTGAAGTAGTTACCATGCTGCATGCCTTTGCTGTTTTTTATTAATGACAAAGTACTGAACTGGTATCCCCCCGAATGTTGTAACAAACGGGGAGGTGCCATACATTCTGTCCTTCGTAAGTGAACATTATTTCTTGGAAACTGTATTTGTGTTATCCTTCTGTGTATTTCTTTGTAAGTTTTTTATAGTTGCAAACTTAAAAAAATAAGACCAAAAAAATACAGTGATAAAAGAAGTAGCCCAGGAGCATGGGTCCCAACATGAACATAGATTCAGTTCAAGCAAATCTAAGTGAGGGGTAGTTTATACTAAAATAAGTAGCATTTTCCCTAAGTCAGGTTGACTACTACCGTACCCTAAGTTCTTGTGGTTATTTTAATAATTGTAACATTTTGACACATCTGCCTATTCTTATAATAGCTGCTCTAATGCTACAGTAGAGTCCTTCCTTTGATTTGACCCAGTTATAGAAGAGAAGCCATTGGGAATTGCATTTCTCTGTGGTTAAATGTGTTTTTTTTTTTCGTTTGTTGTTTTTTTAAATTATGATCTGAATGGCTTTTCATTTGAGGTTAGATGACTGTAATATGGCTCCACGTTTGACTCCCAACTGCTGCAGTAGCTTACAAGCCTTGCCCGGTTGTGCTGCTGCAGGTGTATGGGTGAAAGGGGAGCATTTTAGCCAGGATAGGATAGACCATGCTATGCCATGTCGCCAGTTACTTCAGTGAATCTCCACCTTCAAATTGTAGTACCATCCATGCTAATGTGATTAAGTGGCCTTACTTTGTTTTAGGCTGCAAAGATGCCCCCCCCCCCACCAAAAAAATGGTGCTGGTGGCCTCATTTAAACAATTCTGACCAGGGGTGGTGTTTTGTACCCTAAAACATGTGCTCCTTTAGACTTTGGCCATGCTCCTACCTATCTTCTTTTAAATTTAATAGTTCATTAACAATTTCTTGCTTGTACTAAAGGTTCTGAGTAATTTATGTACAATAATGGTGTTGCCCATTTCTTAGGTGTTGCTGAGATGAGCACATGGCAGTGTGATACCTGTGTGTGTGTGTGTGTGTGTGTGTGCTGATGCCATCAAGCACTGAAAAGGCACCCACCCAATCACTGCTACACATCAAATCTCCAAGAACCGTGCCCCCCCCCGACAGACGCACACACCACTGAATTCTTCACCCAACTCTGGCTCATAGTCCACAGCCACTTGTCCAGACCACACCACCTGGACTGCCATATCAATTTAATATTTTGCTCCCTATAATTGGGAGATGATTTTTCCTGGATTTCTGTATTTTCCCATGTAACCAGCACAAGTCTAGATCTAGAACAATTTCCTGTAGACTGCTACCGTACATTTACCTGTGCAATACATGGATCCATTTAGATCTTGGACCCCTGCACCACTTCATCCTGTGTGATGGCCGACTGCATTCAATAGTGATTCCAGCAAGGCTCCCAGATCTACAAGTATTCTTGTATTTTAAAGGTAAATTGAGGAGTAGTCTACAAGAAAGTTGTGTCCATAGGCTTGCGTTGTATACACGGAGGTAAACAGAGCAATTCCTCTCTTCCATATCCTGGACTAGTCTTTCAGTTTCACCTAACAATTTCCAGCTAGAGCATACGTCAGTAAATTTTAACTTTCTGTGGTCTACAGTTCAAAGTATAAAACAAAATATAATAGTTTCATTATTTTGTAAATATTCCAGAGACAGCCTGTTGAAAATTGGCAACTTTCTTAAACAGAAAACAACAACAAAAAAGGGAATTACCCATTAGGCTTCCCTTGATACATGCAGAACACATGACTGTTGGTCTCACTGTCTTGCTACTTCTTTTGGCTTATCTGTCTCAGTGATTTGTCTTTAATTTTCATTTTTATCACTCTATGTGATCTTTGTTCTTTCCTTCCTGTTTTGCTTCTTACTTTGGTCTTTCTGCCTCATCTTTCCTTTCATTCTTTCATCTTCCTCTGGCCACAATTCCTTTTGTCCCCGTTTCAACTTGTTTTCCCCCTTTCTTTCTTTTGTCTATGGACTGTAAAATATGTTATCTTTCCTTCTTTGCTTGTTCACCTACTTTTAATTCACCTCCCTGTCACACACTTTTGTTTGCCACCTGGCTGTAAACCTGCTGTAAAACACACATGCTCGATCCCTCCCTGCCTGCCTATGTGCACATTAGTCTGCCAGTTGCCATGCTCTTTTTCTGCCTGCCAACTCGCCATCTAATCTGTGCTGGCCGCCAGCGTAGGTGTCTCTTTGTTGAGACTTCCTTACTGAGTCTGGCTTAAAGAGCACCTTTCCTGATGGTCCAAACACTCAGTTCTTGCAATCAATTTGTAACATACTGCACCTCAAAGATTGTGTGAACTTGTTATTTTTACTTACCTCACTCCGCTCTAGAATGGAATCTTGAGCGAGTGCTGTATTCTTGTATAAAAATGGCTGTTTTCCTGAGCAGTTAGAATGTTCGGAACTAAAATGGTAACACTTCGACTTGGGAGTATAAATAACTGAAAAAGTATAACTCCTGTCACAAAACTTACAGCACAAAGTTTGCTCATAATAAAAAAAAATCTTTAAAATGAGGGGTCACACATGTTAGCAGCATTAACCTTTGTTTTTTTTACAGAGCATGTAACAATGAAAATTTACATTTTTTTTTCTCTTTTTTAACTAAAAAAAAAAAAACACCTTAGAAGTGGCAAATGTCTGTATGATGGTTTTCCATCACACCAACATCTGTGCATTACACTGCCACAGTTTAGAGTATTTCTGAGCTGTTTTACATAATGAAACGGACTATAAAGTAAAGCATGTGCCAACACGTAACGCCAGTAAACCGACTGAATTCAGAAAAATTTTCTGCACAACTGCCCACATGACGCACAAACCATGATAACTGAAAAAGTATGTCTCCTAGCCCCTAGACACCTGCACGGAAAAAGTTCACAATACCAAGAGCTTTAAAATGATGGGTCACTCATGTTAGTAGCATTTGCAGATATTTTTTTACAGTTCCTGAAATTATAAAAAAAAGCATTTTTTTTACATTTTGTTCCCAAATAAAATGCTACATCATAAAAAGTACACCCCCCAGACACCAGCATAATTGTCCACATTAAAGAGACCGTTCAGATGATGGGTTACACACATTTCTAGCATTTACAATTTTTTTAACAGTACATGAAATGGAGGAAAATCATATTTTTACACCTTTTTTATCCCCAAAAAACTAAAAAAAAAAAAAAGTACACCTCCTAGCTCCCAGACACCAGCATACTAATTTTTCACAATGAATAGAACTTTTAAATCAGGGGATCACACGTTTCTAGCATTTACAGTTTCTTTTAACAGTACCTGCGATGGAGAAACATAGCATTTTCTTCACTTCTTAACCCAAATTAAAACCTAAAAAAATCTGAAAAGTAGCAAATGTGTCCAATATAAAGTCAGTATTCTGGTAGGTAGGAATGTTTCCTACCGACCTGCACGTTCCAATAACCTTATCCCTGATTGGTTGATCCAGAAAGTGCATAAGAAATGCAGGATGCACATATGCGCTATGGGGATGAGGGGAAGTGAATACCTGATGCATTTATGCGGTATGGGGACTAGAGGCATTTTTCTGATGACGCACATGTGCGTTATGGGGCTGAGTGAGTTAAAGTGCTCCCATTTTTCCAGATTTACATGTGTTTCTTGTGGCCCTGTTGTTCTTGTCTTGGTTGTTCAGCTGCTTGGCTGCTCGCTTCCGCTGACATCACTATATGGAGCAGCCAAGCAGTGTTTCAGTGAATGGGCAGTGTTTTTGGTCTGGGAGCAAATGCTATATACCCTTGTGTTGAACATGTTCACCGTTGTTCCCCCTTCCCCTCACAATGCACCTTGTTGAAAATAAACGTTCCCCTCGCAAGACACCAGATTAAAAAATAAAATACACCTAGTATTTTAGAGCTGTAGACATATGCCTCAGTAATGTCCCACACAGTCATTGACTACAGCATTAGTACCTGCCTGATCGGCCTTTGGGAACAGTTTTGAAAGGCTACTGATGAAGGTGTGTAGTGCCAGGTTTAGCAACGTCCAATACATAACTAGCCCCATATTCTTATATAGCAGCTACAAATGTACTATTTTTGTAAAAATCACACTTCTGTCATCCTGCCTAAAATAGGAGCTCCGCGAATCTGTGAGCCACAATGGCATGGAGCAACGGGGAAACTCATTCATGAACGAGTTGGGTTTTGTGGTCGTACCTGCAAAGATGCGCTTGTCCATTTCTTGTGGCAAGATCGAGTATTCCAAAGTTAGTCCGACTGAAAAATGAACGCTGGAACCGGTTTTATTTAGTATTGAAAAATGAAAGCGGTGATTCTGAGCATGCGCATTACCGGCAATGCGCATGCTAGAGTAACCACTTTGATTTTTTTAATATTAAATAAAACTGGTTCCAACGCCTGTTTTTCAGTCGGACTGACTTTGAAATTACTCTGTGTTGCCACAAGAAATGGATACATGCATTTTTGCAGGTACGACCACAAAAACCTAACTCGTTCATGAACAAGATTTTCCACTGCTCCGCACCATCGTGGCTCATGGATGCATGGAGACCCTATTTTGGGCGTGAAGACAGAAATGTGATTTTTACAAAAATAGTACATTTGTAGCTCCTATATAAGACTGTGGGGCTGCTTATGTATGTGACGTTGGTAAACTTGGCACTGCACACCTTCATCAGCAGCCTTTCAAAATCATTCCCAAAGACTGATCAGGCAGGTACTAATGCTGTAGTCCGAGCCTGTGTGGCACATTACTGAGCATATGTCTACAGCTCTGAAATACTGTGTGTATTTTATTTATAATCTTGTGTCCTGTGAGGGAAACATTTATTTTGACCAGGGTGCATTGTGAGAGGAAAGGGGAACAATGGTGACCATATTCAACAAAGAGTAGATAGCATTTGCTTCGAAGCCAAAACACTGCACATTCACTGAAACACTGCCTGGCTGCTCCATATAGTGATGTCACAACACAGCCTCTGGTCTAAAGTAACATCAGGCTCCCTGCTGAAGCGCTGCTACAGCATGCCGGTTTCAGCAGCTCAGATTGCAAAAACAAACTGCAGACAATATGAAATAAATTTATCACAAGCATCAGTGCAACAAGGGGGAATTTATGCATCCATGTCATAGGTGCCATGGAAGGTGCTGTTTAAAACAACATGTCTAACAATACTGCAGATGTAGTGTGATCTTACGAGGCCCTATTTCCAACTTTATTTTACTCTCTTATCCATAATTGTAGTTCTGAAATGTGTAAGAAAAATCAAGAGTTGTGTTTGGCTGCTCCTGCCAATCCACTCATGTAATTTTATACCCCTTGTCAAGTTAATACATTAGCAGCTGTAATGGCTCTGACCAGAGTTTGTTTCTTTGGCTGGCGTGTGTGTGTGTGTGTGTGTGTGTGTTGTGGATTCTGTAGGGCTGGCTGCCCCAGTCAGCACTGGATAATTATATCTAGGACATGCTGTTTCAGAGTAGGACATGCTGTTTGAGAGAGAGAGAGACACAGAGACAAATCAATCAAAGGGATTTTTTTTTTTTTTTTAAGCATAGAAACATAGAAGCATCAGATTAGGACCACCAGGCCCATCCAGTCTGCCCATTCTTTTTCTACCTTATGAATCTGCCATCAGCCTTTGCTCTACCAATGGCCTATCTCGTCATACTCGATTGTATTGCTCCCTTATGCCTATATAAAGCCCTGCACTGTAGTTATATCCACTACTTCCTGAGGTAGGCCATTCCATGCATCCACCACCCTTTCTGTATAAAAGAACTTCCTCACATTACCCCTTAATCGACCTCACTCTGATCTCATGCTGTGTCTTCTTGTCCTGCTATTTTTCTTGTATTGAAACATGTTGGACTCTTTCGCCTTGTTGACACCCTTAAGGTGTTTGAATGTTTCGATCATATCACCTCTCTCCCTCCTTTGCGCTAGGGTATACATATTGAGCTCCGTTAATCTGTCATCATATGTTTTTTGATGCAGTCCCTGCACCATTTTAGTTGCCGTTCTCTGGACTGCCTCAGTTTGGTTAATGTCCTTGTGAAGGTGTGGCCTCCAGTATTGCATGCAGTACTCCAGATGGGGCCTAACCAGTTTCTTGTAAAGAAGGATTATTACCTCCCTCTTACGACTTGTGATACCCTTACTAATACACCCCAACATCCTCCTAGCCTTACCTACTGCTTTAGTGGTCTGCTTGGATGATTTCAGGTCACCTGTGATGATGATGCCCAAGTCTTTCTTCCCATGTGACTGCCAGCAACTCCTCTCCCAGCCTATAGGTGGCTTCATTGTTTCTCTTCCCTATGTGCATGATCTTGCACTTCTTTGCCATAAACCCCATTTGCCACTCTTCCGACCATTTTGCCAGTTTATCCAGGTCTCTACTCACTTTGCCCACCCCATCTGGATCATCTACTCTGTTGCAGATCTTGGTGTCATCTGCAAACAAACAAACCTTACACTTCAGTCCATCTGCTGTGTCACTGATGAAGATATTGAAGAGGATTGGCCCCAGGCTGATCCTTGAGGTACCCCACTTGTGACTTGCATTTCTTCTGACTGTATACCGTTTACCACCACTCTGTTTTCTGCCCGTCAACCAGTTTGCCACCCAGTTGACCAACTTCTGACCCACCCCATGCCTACCCAGCTTATTAAACAGTCTTCTATGTGGAACAGTATCGAAAGCTTTGCTGAAGTCAAGGTAGGCGACATCAGCTGCTCCCCCTTGGTCCAGCACTCTGGTTACCCAGTCAAAGAAATCTATGAGATTAGTTTAACAGGACCTTCCTGTTGTAAACCCTTGCTGTCTTGGATCCTGTGCTCCTATGGATTCCAGGTGATTCACTGTCCTTTCCTTAATGAGTGCCTCCATAATCTTGTCCACTACTGAGGTAAGACTGACTGGTCTGCAGTTCCCTGCCACCACTCTTGTGTAGCGGGATCACATGAGCCCTTCTCCAGTCTTCTGGGACCTCTCTCCTGTGCTCAGAGACTCACTAAACAGTCCTGATAATGACATTGCTAGTTCCACCCTTCTTGGCTCCTTTAGTACCCTGGGATGTATGCCATCAGGTCCCATTGCCTTGTAGGACCCTGCTTTTGTGAAGGGACTAGTGCACACCTCCCTCCCCCTGTGTCCATGGTGCTCAGCTGTGGGCCCTACTTTCTCTTTAGTAAATACTGAGCAGAAGTAGCTATTTAGGATAGATACTTTTACATGGTCCTCCTCCTAACACGCCCCCTTATCCCCTTTGATCTTAGCAATATCCCCTCTGGACTTTCTTCTTTCACTAATGTATCCTATAGAAAGTCATGTCAGCTTCTTTTACTGTTCTTGCTAGTGTTTCCTCGGTTTGTGCCTTTGCCTGCCTTACTGCCTTCCCTGCTTCCCTTGGGGAAGTTTGGTATGCCTCCCTATCTTCATCTTACTGCGTTTCCTTATATTTCTTGTAGGCCAGCCTATTGGATCTGACCTTTTCTGCTGCTGTTTTTGAGAACCAAAATGGTTTCCTTCTTCATTTGCACTTCCTTTTCCTTTTCTTTCTAACACAGTGGGATGTTGCTTAAAGTATTGCATCCTTAATGCTTGCCCACTTTGCCTGTACCCCCTCACCTGTATTTCTTTTTGCCAGGGCTAGCTTAACTCTGTTGGCCATCTTATCAAAGTCGGCTCCTCTGAAGTCCCATATTTTTGCCTTGGAATGGGATGATTTAGTTCTAGTGGACAAATTGAACCAAACCACGTGATGGTCACTGGTCCCCAGGTGACCTTCTACCTGGAGATCTGTGATCCTTTCCCCTGTTGGTCAGTACTAGATCTAGGATAGCCCTGTCTCTTGTGGGTTGTTGTACCAGTTGTTTGAGGCCCTTCCCCTGCAGGGAATCCACCATGTTGTCTAGTTCTGGTAGATGTTCCTGCTGGTATTGACCAATCTGTATCTGGCATGCTAAAGTCTCCCATTATCGACCTCCCCTTTAGCTGTCATGTTTTGTATATCTTTTAACAGTAATGTGTCTGTATCCTCCCCCTGGTCTGGGGGCCTGTAGACAACCCCAGTTCATATGGCTGTCCCATTCCCTATTTCCAGGGTGACCCACAGTTCTTCTGGCTCCTTATGTGTATTCTGAATTTCTATAGATTTGATATTTTCATTGACATAAAGGACCACTCCACGCACTACCTCTCCCCCCCCCCCCCCCCCCTTTTTTTGCATCTTACACAAGCAAAGACAGCTCCCAGAGACGGAGTCCAGCTTGTGGGGGAAGATGGGGGATTGGACTGGCTAGGGGAACTTGCTCCCTAAAAGGTAGGGGTGTGTGTGTGTGTGTGTGTGTGTGTGATAGAATAATGGAGGAGACTTTTTAGGAAGGGATGCTGATTGTTTCTCAGCCTAAGAGACATTTAGGACCCCTTCTTGTATGCTGTGGGGGTCAGGAGTTGACTAACCTCCATCAGACCAAATATACAGTATTGGTTTTTCACTACCTTTTTGCAGGTTCAGCAGACTGAGGGGGTGGGGTCACTGAAATGTATTAGAAAATGTATAGGCTCCATAGGTCATTGCTGGCATCAGCTGTCACTCCCTCCTCAGAAACAAAAGAGACAGTGGCCACTGTGTATTTTATTCTTAAACAAGCGAAGACAAATCTCGGCGACAGTCTGGCTGGGTGGAGAGGGGATTGGACGATCTACAGTAACTTTCTCCTTAAAAGTGTGTGTGTGTGTGTTAATAGAGAAAGAACAGACTTTTTAGGAAGGGATGGTGATTGTTTCTGAGCCTAAGAGACATTTAGCATTTGTATGCTAGTGAGGTTAGGAGTTTGCTTATCTCAGTCAGGTCGGGTATACTGTTGCTCATTTTCAGCACTTTTTGCAGGTGCAGTGAACCCCGGGGGATCACTGAAATATATTAGAAAATGTATAGGCTTCATACACCTCTCCCCACCCCCAAGTAAGAGAGACAGTGGGCACTGAGTATTACAGGCTCCAGAGTGAGTTTTATCAGTGTTAGAGGTTAAAGTTATTTCGCCATGGTGAGGGCAGTTGAGAATTTTAACTAGGCATATAAATTATATACTATTACAGCCCAGATGCAGTCCCCTGGACTTCGGGCTTCAGCTATTTTAGAGGGGCTTTGTGGACTGGCAGTAGGGCTGGGACATAGGTTGTGTTAACTGAGTGGGTCAGGATTCCCATTTACTCATTCAATTCATCAAATGGCTATCTGCAGAAAAAATATTAGATGATCTAGGATCCTCTCTCCAAATATTTATGGGGGTTCCAAGGCTTCTCCTGTCCCTCTCCCTGACGAGGCCTAATGAGTAGATTGAGCAGTTCTCTGGTGATTACAGCATTGATTCCACATCCCTGTAGGTAACATTCTGATAGGTAGTGGCTGGCCTTGCTCTCCTTTTACTATTTTTCCCTTTTTTCATGGGGTTTCTTCTTTCTGTTGTCACTTTCTGTAATTCTCAGGAAATTTTCTTTTAATCCTCTAGAACTTCCCATGAAGCCCATTTCCTTCCATGCATGACACCCACATAGTGGCTGCTTGAAAAAATCGGTTTTAATCACTGCCTTATTGCAGGGGTTGAAACTGGCCACTAGGCAAATGCTGATAGATTTTGTATTGGGCCAGTAAGAATTTCTTACAACTAGCCCTGCAGGCTTGTACTGGAGAACGTTAACATTTCCATAAGTAAAACAGCTGGGCAAGTGGAAACGTCTGTGGGGCTAGTAGATTTTCCAAGTCACTGGCCCTGGTGACTAGTGGCTGCAGAATCTAATTTCAGCCCCTATTGGTGTTAACCTTTCTCTGGGTATAGACAAAGCAGCTCTCGCTTCTCCTTTCTTTTACCTTAATGTATACTCCTTTAAGGGGAATTATCAGCAATAAAAGCCTCTCAGCTGATCCCAATTTGCACATTGTGTACAAAAACATTTTTTTGGCTTACTGTGTACTGCAGTATAGTACAATGCATTATGCTAATTTTGCTGATTCTAAGATGCCATTTTCTGTAACCAGCAATCCCAGAATCTCTTGCAACTGACATCAGAGGAGGGCTGCAGAGCTGGGAGATTTAGTAGCCTGCACTATACATGTTTAGGATTTTGTAAGCTAAAGCCGGATGTTTACTAATCCTGCTGTGTTCACAGGACTTAATACTGTCTTCTGTGACTGTACCTAGCACCTGGAGAACAGCAGACCAGCAAACAGAAGATCACAGGTTATAAAAACTAACATTCACTGCAGGCTGTTGAATCTCCCACTGCTGCAGACCTCCTCTGATGTCAACTACAGGGGAGTCTGGCATTTCCAGTTACAGGAAATGTCAGCTTACAAGTGAATGAAATTAACCTGATACACTCTACTGCACTCAGTAATTAGTAAACAAAGGCCCTGTCCACACTCCCCTATGAGTACCGTTACCACAGGTTGCAACCGTTATGGAACATGATAAAAATGATTCGCGTCCACACTGGTAACGGTACCCGATGCATTTTTGCTACTGATTTTGAGACCTGTTGGAAGGTAGTCTCGAGATCGGTAGCAGAAACTGTTAGTTGCCAAACCAGTGCCCAAAAGAAAAAATTACTCACCTTAGTAATGTTGTTTCTTCTAATGGAATCTTGCTATATTATGACATATGCAGTATAACCCCAGGTTAGAACTGCTCCGGAGGTGAAAGAGTTAACTTCCATGCAGGGCATGGAATCTTGAGCGCGAGCTCGGTTAAACACTCTGTCTGTTGAAGCTCAAACTTAAACTGTCAGATCTTTACGAGCAAAAACTCACTAAGGTTCTGTGTGGAAGCCGAAAACCTACACTGGCTACTAACTACAAAAACACCTTTTTGATCTTGATCCCAAAACAAAGACTCAAGTCGGGGGATTCAAGAAGAACTTAAGCATAACACCTAAGCACCCTAGAAGGGTGAAAAGAAGTGTCAACATTGCACTGCCCACCCACATCCCAAAAACAGAGGTTCTGAGAGGGGCAGGCTGGGGGGAGGTCATAATATAGCAAGACTCCATTAGAAGAAACAACATTACTAAGGTGAGTAATTTTTTCTTCAAACATGAAGTCTTGCTATATTATGACATATGCAGACTACACAGCAAGTACCTCCATGGAGGGACAGAACCTACTTGGGAAATAGGCTCTGAAACGCGGCTGTGAAATGAGCATCACTCCTAGCCTGGATATCCAAGGGTAATGCTTAGTAAAAGTGTGAACTGTTTTCCAGGTAGCTGCTTGACATATCTCTAGGATAGGAATGTCCTGGCAGCAGCCAGAGATGCAGCTGTACCCTGGTAGAGTGAGCCCTCAGGCCTGAGGGAGGAACCTTACCCAGTTTTTCGTAACAGAATTGGATACAAGAGACAATCCACCTGGCAATGGATCTTTTAGTGGCAGGTTTCCCTTTACCAACCTCCCCATAGGTGAGGAACAATTGGAGGGATTCAAACCTGTGACCCTTGGTACGCTCTATGTAGTAACTAAGGGCTCTTTTGACATCTAAACTGTGCAATCTCCTCTCACCAGAGGAGGAATGGTCAGTGAAGTACACAGGGAGAGACATGGATTGATTAAGGTGAAAGTCTGAAACCACCTTAGGCAAAACTTCCTGTTAGTCCTGAGGACTACCTTATCTCTATGAAAGGAGATGAAATCAGGCTCCACTGACAAGGCTTGTAGCTCACTTATCGCCTGGCAGAGGTGATGGCTACCAGAAACAGTTTAAGTCAAGTACTTCAGCTCTGCTGAAGACAGTGGCTCAAAAGGGGGTTGCATAAGCTGAGCGATGCAAATATTAAGATCCCAAGCAGGGGCAGGATCCCTGAATGGGGATTGGTGTGAAGCAACCCTTTAAAAAACTTGGAGAACACAGGGTGAGCTGATAAAGAAGAGGGCTTACCTGCTGACAAGAAGACAGACACAGCTGCCAGGTGCACTTTTAGGGTAGCTGGTCTCAGCCCCAAGGAATTCAAATGCACCAAATAATCCAGGATCGTGGGCACACCAGCAGATTCTGGAGGGATATGTTTACCAGCACACCAAATGGAAAATCTTTTCCATTTTGAATTATAGGTAGCCCTGGTGGAAGGCTTCCTAGAGGCCTTCAAGATATCCAATACACCTTGAGAAAGGTGTAGGTCAGCAAACTCCTAACTCTTCAAGAGCCAAGCCTTGAGATTGAGAGGTTTGAGGTTCAGATACCAAACTCTCCCCTGGGCACAGGTTAACAGGTTGTGATTCCTGGGAAGGCATAGGGGAAGGTGGACTGCTAAGGACATGAGGAGTGGGTACCAGGGCTGCCTGGCCCAGTCTGGAGCAATCAGGATCATCTTGCAGGACTGAGATCTGATTCTGACTAGCACTTTGAAAAGAAGAGGAAGGGGAAAAGCATAGAGAAACTTCCTTCCCAACTGAGGAGGAAGGCATCCAGAGGACTGAGCCCAACACTGGGGCCTGGCAGAAAAGGAAGTTGGTGATTGTCTGGGGCTGCAAAGAGATCTATTTGTGGAGTGCCCCATCTGGCAAATATTATCTCCAGTACCAGGGGATCCAGTGCCCATTCGTGATGGCCCTGGGAAATCCTGCTGAGAGCATCCGCTAGGACATTGTCCTTGCCTGGGAGGTGAACTGCTGTAAGGGGGGCGTTCAGAGAGTAAGCCAGAGACCACAACTTCATTGCTTCTGTGCACAAGGCCGTAGACCGAGTGCCCCCTTGCTTGTTGATGTACCACATTGTAGTGGTATTGTCTGTCCTGACCTGAACTGCCTTGTTCTGGACAGATATGGAGAAAACCTGAAGTGCTAGAAAAACTGCTCTGAGCTCCAGCAAATTGATGTGGAGCAGGGATTCCTGAGGGGACCACAGCCCTTGGGTGGAAAGGTCGCCCATGTGAGCTCCCCAACCCGGGAGGGATGCATCTGTAGTAAGGGTCAAGGAGTGAGACTGGGGGATGAAGGGAACCCCCTGTCTCAGATTGTTCTGATCCTGCCACCACTGAAGGGCCTGGATCAGGGTTGGAGTCACTGGAATCAATTTGGTTAGTGGATCCGTCCTTTGAGACCAAAAGGCTCTCAAATGGAACTGAATGTCCCTCATCTGAAATCTCGCTCCCTGCACTACTGCTGAAGAAGCAGCCATGTGCCCCAGGAGCTGTAGGAAATGCCTTGCTGGTCGAGAGACCTGCAGGGTGAAAGAGGAGGTCAGAGACACCAGGGTCCTTGCTCTCTCCAGAGGAAGGAAGGCTCTGGCTACTTTTGTGTTCAGTTCTGCGCCTATGAAGGTGAGAAGCTGGACAGGCTCCAGAACTGACTTTGGAAGATTGAGAAGGAAACCTAGAGATGTAAGCAGCTGCTGGGTTACTTGCAAATTAAGTTTGACCTGTTCTGGAGACTGGCCTACAATGAGCCAGTCGTCCAGATAAGGGGAAGATGGCAATCTTTTGCCTTCTTAAATGAGCAACTGCTACTGCCAGGCATTTTGTTGACACCCTTGGAGCCGAGAGCCCAAAGGGCATTGCTCTGAACTGGTAATGGCCTGAGGGCAGTTCGAATCTGAGGTACTTTCGATGGGAGCTTCTGATGAGAACATGGAAATAGGCATCCTTGAGGTCCAGGGAGGCTAGCCAGTCCTCTGGCCTTAGAGAGGGTAAAATAATCCCCAGGGTCACCATTTTGAACTTTGGTTTTAAAAGGTGCTTGTTTAGATACCTGAGATCCAGAATGGGCCTCCATTCTCCTGTCTTTTTTTGGGGTAAGGAAGTACCTGGAGTACAACCCTTTGCCCTGGTGTATGGGTAGAACCCTTTCCATGGCTCTGAGAGCCAGGAGGGTAGAAACTTCTGCTTCCAGGGCAAGTGCCTCTGATGGGTTTGCAGGAGGAAAAGATCTGGCTCTCATCTTTGGACATTTTTTGAAGCTGAGAACCAGTCCCTGGCTTACTACCTCCAGGACCCACTTGTCTGATGTTAAAGACTTCCAGTCCTGGACAAAGTAAGCCAGCCTGCCCCCTACTGGTAGTGAAGAATCGGCCCTGGCTACCCCATCAGGGAGCCTGTTTTGCAGGGGCTTTGGGTTGAGGGGTAGAAGCAGGCTTACTAGAACCCCTTCTGCCCCTTCCTCTAAAGAACCCCCTCTGGGCATAAGCAGAAGAGGAGGCCTGGGCTTGGTAAAATGGCCTATGAAAAGGCCTGCCCCTGCCCTTACATGCTGCCTTTGAGGAGTTGACTTTTCTTTGGCCTGTGCACTCTATAGGTGGTCCTATACTCATCCATTTTCTTCATATAATTCTCTGTCTGCTCCCAAACAGAGAATTTCCACAACAGGAAAATCCATAGCCTTAGACTGGGTATCCCTGACAGGGCAGTACATCTGAGCCAGGCCATTCTGCAAAGAGACACAGATATAGCCATAACTCTAGATGAAACATCATTAGAGTCTACAGCAGCATGAAATTGCACCTTGGATGCCTCAATACCATCTGCAGCCACCTGCTCCAGCTCCCTGGCAAGCTGTTCAGGGGCCTGTTTTGCTAGGGCCAGGACAGTATCCCACCTGGATTTCTGGTACCTAGCTGCGTAAGCCATATAATTTGCCTGTCTGAGTCCCAAAGATGCTGCCATGTACTGCTTTTTGCCATGGCATCCATCCTCCTGGAATCCTTTTCAGGAGGGTGAGAGGTAGAGGAATATTAGCCTTGTCACTGGCTGCAGCCTGCACTACCCCACATGGCTGCACTGCTGAGATAGAAACTCCGTATCAGAGCCTGATCATACCTCTTGTCCATCCTTTTATCCACAGGAGGATAGAATGAGGAGTTTTCAGAATTTTAACTGTCTGTTTCCTAAAAGATTTATGCAAGGGAATAGACAGTCTCCTAGACTCTGGAATATCCATCATTTCCACTAAATCAGGCTCTTCTTGATCATCCACAGCTTCCTCAACAGGGAGCTGCAGAGTGTCAGCAACTTTCTTGTAAAACAAAAAATGAGAAGGGGACTCAGATAGCCTGGGAGGGGATACTCCTGAAGGTCTGTCTGGAGAGATGTCCGGTTCAATGGGCACATCCAGACTGTCAAAATCACACTCACTCTCCTCGTACCCCTCCTCCCCTTCCCCTGGTTCATAAAAATCTTCAAAATCATAATCTTGAACCGAGGGAACTGACCGAACCGGGCGCTTACCCAATGGTGCCGGTTTGGATGGAACTGGGGAAAGAGACTGGACAATCTGAATAGCTTTGGCTATTTCCTCAGCGGTTGGAGAAAGAACTTTTGGCCCCAAATTAGCTGACCTTCTATCCCTTTTAGTTGGAACCGGCTCCTCAGAGCTGGCTCTTCGTTTGCCCGAGGAAGCATCGCCCTGGTCAGAGGGCACTCCCTCAGGTTCGGTTGGAACTGAACCGGGCTGGCCATCCGGGTCAGCAGACTTTTTGGCCTCCCTTTCCCTGAGCCTACCAACTCTTTTTTCCACGGTGGCAGCAGGAAAACTTTTACAAATCTGGCAGTCTGCATTGAGGTGGTCAAACCCCAGACAATATACATATGGTGTGTGGGTCAGCCTTTGCAAGGCTTCCCACAGAGGCCACAGTGCTGAAACCCAGTGGGTCCGGTTTTTCCTTTGGGTTTCTCAGACATAGTGCCAGCCTAACCAAAACTTGCCCGTTAACAGCAGTCCACCAAGCAAGACTCTCTTATCGGTTCCCAACCGTGTCACCGGTCGTGGAAAAAAACGTAATAAAATCCGGTTTTTAGAACCGATAAGAACCGGGAACCGCACTCTAAAGGGCTGGAAAGTAATTTTTAAACCCCTCTGATCGGTTCAAACCGAACCGAAAAAGACGTTTACAAGTTCCACACAGAAGAAAAATAAAAAAGTAAGCCTATCTATTACTTACAATACCACAGACAGAGCTTGAACCGACGATTGTGTTAAATTTCGTAAAATAAACCGAGAATTACACTTTAAAACCGATAAACAAAACCGAGCAGCAGGAGGAATCTCCGAGCGACTGTTCAGTGAGGCGGAGTAAAGAATCTGACAGTTTAAGTTTGAGCTTCAACAGACAGAGTGTTTAACCGAGCTCGAGCTCAAGATTCCATGCCTTGCATGGAAGTTAACTCTTTCACCTCCGGAGCAGTTCTAACCTGGGGTTATATTGCATATGTCATAATATAGCAAGACTTCATGTTGTTTGAACATTAAACTCACCAGTGCGAATGAGAGACTGCTCCTACAGGAACCGCTGGTCCTCCATGGCCCCACCAGGCATCCCATGAGGGAGCGTGGCAAATGAACATGCGCGTTAAGAGTGCATCGTGAACCTGGAAGTGCTGCGAGGCAGGCTGTTTAAATGCCCTGTAGTAACAGCATGATCCAACATTACACAGGATGCCATCCAGACCTGTGTGTGCTCATGCTAGCTAGCTAGTCTGGTGGCTAAGTAGCCAGGCAGTTACAATTTGGGGACTATTTAGGCGCTCTGGTGCTGCCACTGGAGCCCCGTGTTCATTTCCGTTTACTGCACCCGTGGAAACGAGTGACTCACAGCATTCTAGGATTGTGTGTGTCACTTTGCTGAATTTGGACCATGGCTGCTGTCACAAAACACACTGGAGTGGTGGAATGTGGATGTGAGAGGAGCGAGCACACCAGGGCGAATCATGGTTTCTGGATAGTGTGGACTGGCTGTAAAGATAAGTGCTAAACCGGTACTGGAAAACAGTTACGTGATAGCCATTGCAGGTGTGGACAGGGTCAAAGTGTGTTTGCATACAAAGGGCTAATTGGGATCAGCCTCACACTTAGGTGTGAGCTTATTGCTGACAGTTCCCTTTCCCCTGTTGGCACGGTTGCCACATTTTACCTTTGTTCGTTAAGATCTCATCCCTTTAGTATATGTCTTATTGTTTTTGGTTGAGGTCTGTCCTCTTTCTTTCTTTTTTTCATCCTCATAGTTCATGCCCTCTGACCTTTTAATCATTTCTGTTGCCCTGTACTCCATAGTCCTTTCTAATTACTGTGTACCCTTTTGTGTACTGTGCACATTTATGCAGATAAATTGTGTTTAACTTGTACTATAACTAAGCAATGACACACAATGGGGTGTGGGTTATGCTGTAATAAACGTACGCCTAGGGGCGTATTGAGGCACCAGGCTAAAGGTTGAGTGCCTTACCGGCCCTAGAAGTGCATTTATCAGAACATAACCTATGTCCCGGAGTGTGTTATTGCACTTGTAAAATGGATATATGTTAAAGTATTGCAGGTTTTTAGAACAACTAACAAAAATTTTAAAGTTTTTCTTTTTTGAAGTAAAATAGTCCCTCTGCATAACTTTCAGTAAGGGATCTTCAGAGTGAGTAGATTTTTCAGAGCTTTTTCTCCTCTGTCACTAGACTGCTTGTGTGCCACTTTTTTAATTACAGCAGAGTGTCTAACTTTTGTTTCCCTTCCGCCACTCCCATTTATTCACAGCTGACTTCTGTGATTTCTCTAAAGAATGACTGCGGCTGGTCACTAGGCTGCTGGCAAGATCAAACTTTTCTTGTGGTCATGCTGGCAGTATGCCTATCTGCAGTCATAAGTTTCATCAAAATACCATCGTTCTCATGTAGGAGCAGGTCAGTGAGGAGATAAAAGCAGAGAACAAGTCGCTCAGGAGGGACAACAGTGGGGATATTTAAAAAACAAAAAACAAAAAAGGGCTTGAAGTTTAGGGGACTGTTGTGTGGACTTGGAGGGAGGGACAGAAATGGAGCAGCTGTTTAAACTGCTTACCTGTTTGTGCTGCTTGGGGAGTTGAACACGTAGGATCGAGAGAGATGAAGGAAGTCTTGCTAGGTGTGGTACAAGGATATCCCAGGTTAGTAGGCAAGTGGTGGTGGCTCTTGTTCTTTTCACTGTGGTATAACCAAAATAAAAGGCATAGCTGGCAAGGGCTATCAGCCAGTCACATTGCTTTACTGTCTGTACCCAGTTTATAAAATAGATTGAATTACACTGTCTGATTGGCTGTTGAAAGCCCAAACATCAGCAGTTAATTTGTAACTGTAGCAGTGGAACATATGTTTTCTTTCTGATATCTGTACCTTACTGTATATTGTGTTCATTCTTGGCAGGAAATAACGTGGGAAATGACCAGCCATCTACCGATACCGCCCCCCCCCCCGAATGTTGCGCTGCACAACTCACAGCTATACTGACATTTACCTCCTCAGTGCCTTAGAACATTTTAGTACATTACTAGCCACTGTACAGAATTAACTTGGTATAATATCAGGCAAGCCTTGTTTAGTATGTTGGATAAGAAGCTTAATTTTTTTTTTTTTTATTATTTAATAATATGGGGATAGTAGAAGCGTGTAGATGATTGGTGGAGTCCTGGCACCTGACCGTGCAGTAATGCATGATATACTCACAGTTGATGTGAGGAGGTGCTAGGTGAAATCGGGGAGCAGAGCCGCTCTGTTTTTTTGTTCCAGAGGAGCAAACGGGAACAGCAGCCATTTGTGTTTTGAGC
Source organism: Neoceratodus forsteri (assembly GCA_016271365.2). Lineage (NCBI taxonomy): Eukaryota > Metazoa > Chordata > Ceratodontiformes > Ceratodontidae > Neoceratodus > Neoceratodus forsteri. Next base: position 1,430,176,120 of record CM057456.1, read on the forward strand.
CTTAGTGAGCGCTGCAGTGAAACCCACACACCCCCACCTAGCCCATGGATCGCACAGAACTGAGCGGAAAGTTCCCTGATGGAAAAGCCAATCAGACAAGTGATGCTGCTGAGCGCTCAGTCGGGAGAGTGCGATATCCCTTAACACCGAGCTAACGGGCGTCGGCCTCATGTCACCTAGGGACAGTAATGTAGGGCTGGCGGTGAAAGTGTGAAAACTGTTTTTGTCATCCTCCAATGATTTTATATTCCCCAGTCCGCCTGCTGCTGTAGAAGTGCTGCTGGCACTCGGAAGTATCGCACTGCGCATATTCTGTTGAACTGTCAGTCGGGCCCCCCCCCCATGCTCATGTCAGTGGTGCTCGGAAGTGCCAGAGAGCATCTAAACACAAAGCGCTGCTCAGTGCATTATGACTGTCTCTGTGTTGTTGCTGTGCGTGTCAGTAACACAAGGAACCGCAGAGTACTGACAGGAATCACCAGACAATAGGTGGCAATGGTGTGGTAAATTACCTGTGAGTCTTGCCGCATCATGTGCTCCTCCTTACAGTTCCCAAGCACCCTAAGTGGCTCACAGTAGTGCCGCACACTTCATATGTTCAGTGCGAGGCACGATAATCTTCCCAGTACCACAGTAAGTACTGTGCGATAATTGAACTGTGCAGATCTTGCACTAGTGTGCCTCAACACAGCTGCCAGCCACAACATTCACATCAAGTACTGTGGTATAGTTGCACAGTGCCATGGGTGTCGTAGCACCTGGTTGAACCCTTTGCACACACCGTGCTGCTTGCAGTCTGTGTACTCTCCCCTAACTTGACAGCTGACAAGTACCGTCGGGTGCAGACCATGATGTGCAGTACTGTAAAGTTGCGTTTAGCCACATGACACTGTTACCACCGCAGTTCTGGTAATGTTCACGTACCCGAACGATACTGTTAGTCGCACGCTAATGTCAGCAGTGGAACACTGTAAATGTACATATCGTTGCATGGTCCTGGCAGCAATGGAAGACTCGCAGTCCCCGTCAGTTGCTGAGAGTGGTATCCATGAACTGCTACCTGCATGTCGACAGCACGATAATGTACCACACACACACCCTTTATAGGCGGGGCTCTTATAACAGCCCATCGCACCCTTTGCCGCAAGTAAGTTGCATGTCGCCGTTTTTCAGAGTCTCGCAGCAGTGCGACCGGCCCTTCCTTGCTCTCCACATGCCACCTACATCTGTGGGCTGCAACCTGTGCACAGCTGTTCCGGAGTTATAGTGAGCCACAACAGTGGAATCGCTGTATAGTAGACAAGTATGCCATATATATGTGACAGTCTTGCAAGAAGTGTTCCTTGTTTGTCTGTAACGTGTCCCATCATACTGTTTAAAGGAGATAGGAAATCATTTTTACATAGTTAACTGCCCTTCCATCTTCCTTTCCATGCCAGTTATGTATTCTGATCTGCTTTGAAGATTTTTTGAAAAATAAATAATCTAGCTTTGGTGTGCCCCCAGATCTACGCTGAGTTCCACTCTCCTCACCAGTTCCTGCTCTTCATTTTCTTATTTGTAAGACATTCTTTGACATCAGAAACTTCCATTCCATACTATTCTTCTGAATGGCCAGGAATGGGAGTTTGTGATGTCATAGAATGGTCACACAGTATGGAAAGAGAGAAAAGCAACTGCTGAGGAGAGGGGGGATTCAGGGTCCTTAAAAAAGCAGCAACATTAGATTATTAAGTTAACAAAAGGTAAAAGATCATATCAGAATACTGGGTAGCCAATAAAAGAACAACTAGAAGGCTTCTAGATGTGTAAAAACTGTTTCCTATCACCTTTAAAGAGCAACTTTCATGGACCTTTTGACTTTCATGCATAAATTACCCCTTCTTGTATTGATTCTGGAATTGTGTTTCATTACGTTCTGCTGCAGTTAGTTTTTGCATTCTGAGGTGCTAAAAACTACAGGTGTACCAGAGCTTCTATAGCAAGCCTGGTGTTGTTCTGGATCCAGGGTTGTACTGCTGACATCACTATATGGCAGAGTCAATTTAACAAAAAAGAAACACACTAACAAGGCATTTAGATTTTGGCACAGTGCATTGCTTGGGTAAGGAGGAGCACAGTATGTACACTGATTACTGGTAGTTTTCCCTCGCAACACTGTTGCAACTGCACAGTACTGCACAGTGTGAGTCACTCCTCTGCCCTCTAGTGATGTCATCAGGAGATAGCAGCCCAGCAGCTGAACAGCAAGGGCAAGTGCTGCAGGGCTCCAAAACAAATCCAAATAATGGAAGCCAGAGTAAATCTTGGTTAAAAATAACAAATGCACACACTCTCTCAAGTCTAGTACTGTATATAATGACTACAAGCTGACATTTTTGGACCATCAGGAAAGTTGCTCTTTAACTAAATCTTACTCGTCGTTTGCAACAAATGTTACTGTTTTGTGTGTCATCTGCTATCTCCTGTCATGGTATTGCAATAAATGTTACTTTTCTTTTTTGTTAGCTGACATCTTCCATGTTGTCTATACAGTGCAGCTGTGTTTGTGTAGTATGGGACTGTTTTGTGGGGTGGCAGGATACATCCATGAATCGAGAGTTTTTTTTCCATGCTACAGGCACACGGTTTTGTGTTTCAACATGGGGGTCACCCCGTGTTGTAAGTGCAATAGCCCACTTCAGGGTGTGTGGGGATTGGGGACTAATCAACACGCTGGGTGCTGTGAAGGCACTCTATATGCAGCCTTGTGCTCCACAGTGCACCTGGGGTGTTGACTAATCCCCAATACCCGTACACCCTGGAGTGGGTTATTGCTTATTTATCCCCCCCCCCCATCTGTTATTTTTCCTCATTTGTTTTCTTTATTGCTTTTTTTTTTAATTTATTTTTTTGTGTGTGTTTTGCAGCTGTCACATTGAAATGCATCAGGTGACTGGCGTACACCTTTTTATGACAGTAAATGAGTGACCGGTGTGTCTTGCAGCTCTCTCTAATGCTTTGCTATTTTTCTGTTGGCTGCAAGGATGAGAGTGCATGAGGACCTGCTGAACATGGTGGAAAAACTCTTGTGAATGTGCAGTTGACTTGAAGAAGCCCTCGGGTTGTTTAACCTAGTCCTTCACCTGGTAATAATGCTGACAGTGAATGAATTCACAGAAGTTCTAATACATTGTCAGCTTGCACAACCATGTGACGCTTGTAACAAAAAAAAGTAGGCATTATTCTTCTCCCGGCTTCTTGATATAATGAAGAAACAGCAGGGTTTCCTGGCCAGTGACTGGGAGAACAAAAGCGTAGAGAAAAGATCAGTTGCTGGAGCAAAGCGGGGGAGCGGGGGTGGCAAGGAGAAGCAATTTGCAAACCAGCACTTAGTCAACATAAAAAAGTTTGAATCTTTTTACCATGCTTACTTGCAAGGAGGTAAATATTTCAGCCTGTCAGATGTCATGCGTGCTCACACTGCTGTTACATTGAGAACTGCATGTGCAAAAAGTTACGAGCTGGCTTTGCCTTATCAGAAAGAAAAAGAGCAGTGCAAAGTTACCTGTGGCTATGTCTCTCTCTTCTAAACTACTTGGCTGGTCTAGAACCCAACAAAGCCCGTCAGAGAATTAAAAAAATATATAAATGTCCCTGTCCGTTGCCACGCTGCTGCTACTAGTGAGTTTTAGCATCTGTTACTTCCAGTCTGCAGCGCACTAGAGTGGGAGATTGGGGTGAGGCCTGATGGCATGCAGTTCTGAGGCTGTTATTCTAAGTGCACGTGATCCTAGCTCCACTGCTTGACTACTCTCTCGCTGTCTTTCCTTCTTTTAGTACTCAATCTCATCTCTGCACTCTACATAACACCACATGCAGGGTTCTTATTGCCAGGTGTGCTTGAACCCAGCATGCTGAGAAGTGGAGCAGCGACCCCTTCCCCAGTTGATTAACAGCACCCATCAGAAGCAAAGTCCTTGGGAGTGGGCTTGGCATCATCAATTTACCATCTATACCTCCCATTGAATTTATATAAAAAAAAAAAAAAAAATGATTGCCCCTCCCAACTAATTGACGGATTGGTGCCCAACCCAGCCTGTTTGGGGAAACAAATCTGCACCCTCTCAACTATGTGAGGTCTGGTGTGTTACAAAGCACAGGAGTTAGCTTCTTGTAGCACAGGGACCGTAGAATATTAACAAGTTGTTTTTTTGTAATGAATTTCATGCAGACTGTATCCCAGACTGTTTTAAAGGCAGAGGAGTTCCATACTGATAGGGTAGGGAATGTTGAATATAATAGAATTTGCTGTGCCCAAGGGAATAAAACAAATCTATTCCTCTCCCTCCAGCAACCTAACCGATTCAGTGCCCAACCTTGACTCATCAGGGAATTAAAAAAAAAAAAAAAATCTGCCCCCTCCCAATCCAAACTGCCTGATGGGTGTAGTGCCCAACCCAACCCATGATGAAATTTGAACAAGTCTCTTCACACATGAACAGTAAAGGATTTTACCCATATATGCAATCTGAGGGAGTTAAAAGTAATATATATTTAAGAGGTCCGTATAGAGCTCTTATGATTGATCCAGAGCACTGTGGCTCCGATGACATCATCACATAAGCACACCACAGCCATTGTAGGCTGCAGCTGGGAGCGGGGACTTGGAAAATCTTGGAGCTTTGTTTACATTTTTTTAAAGTTGCCGAAATGGTGATAAAATGCATTTATGGATAAAACAACATTATATCACAGTTAAGGGTTTGGTCTACAGGCTTACGTTGTCAGATTTTGCCTTCATTTAGTTTAACTAACTGGTTTAGTTGTCTTTTAAAACAGTCGTCATGGTTACAGGGTTGTCTTGGATACAATGTGTCCCATTACATTTGCATTGTGTCTCCTGGGTTGAAATGTCTTAGTAAAAATGTTACCAAGTAAGCCTTTATGGAACATTTTGTACTGCTGTGCTTAATATGGTTCACTTTTACCGGTGCTCAGTACTGTAACTCTGCTAGTGCCTTACCAGCCCCAAAGTCCAGTTCAGCACATGTTACAATTTTTCTTTAACCAGAATTCAGGATGGAAGGAATCTTAACTGGCTCCATGGAGCCAAGAACCCGATCCCTTACACTTCCTGATTTGAAGACATGCCCCGCTCTCATGTTATGTGATGTAATACTACGGAGAGCATGACTCATTTTCAAGTGCTTTTTTTAAACATTTAGAGTGTAGATTTCAACAAGTCAGGGCCACTGCTCAACTGACAAGTACCATGGTAGTTGAGCAGTGGCCTTGATTTGTTGAAACTGCCATTCTAAAATGTTTAAAAAGCACGTGAAAATGAATCCCTGTAGAACTCTGTGGAGCATGCCCCTGTGTACTCCATAGTGTAACATCACAAAATGTGAGAGTGTGGGGGCATGTCTTCAAATTGGGAAGTCGAAGGGATCGGGCTCTCTGCTCCACGGAGCCAAATATATGATCCCTTCTATCCTGAATTCTGGTTAAAGAAAAATTGTAACGTCGGCTGAACTGGACTTTGGGGTAAGCAGGGCACTTGGTATTTCTGGGGGAAATTTATAAGAAGCCAGGAAAGGTGCTCTTTAATGTTTTTAAACATCAAGTGTTTTTTGAATCCAGGATATATATGAGAAACATTCAGGACGAGTTGAGGTAGTCCAGCTTATTTCTCTCAAGCCAGAGAAGGGAAAAGGTCCTCTGTTCGGCAGACAGGCTCTCACTCCATCCAATAGAGAGAATTTCTAGGGAAAGGAGCTGCCTTGTGCATAACTCCGTAGAAAACACACAAGGAATATCTGTTGTCTTGAGCCTTTCTAGTGTTATGGGCTATTGCAGTTCCAGTATATGTATATGCTCAGCTGTCTTGCGTTTAAGGCTTTTTCTCTTATTTTTGTTTCCTAAATGATCATCTGCCTTAATAAACGGCACATAGAATTCAGTGTGTTAAACAGAATTTCTGTGCGTCTGCCTCCTGCCTCGCTTACCCTTTCACACTCTCCCTGTTCTGGTGTTCAGCCTCTGCTCCAGTGCTGCCCTCTACCGTCCTCCACCTGATTAAACAGCACATCTTATACTGCACTGCTCCTGTCAAGGTCTTCCTGATGCCATGGTAGAGTTGGAGCACTTCGAGGGTAGCTACATGAGCAGTGTGACAGCACTCTGCAACCCAGGACAAAATGCTGCTCTCCGCAGCACGTTTGTTCCCTGACCACCTGATAATCGTGGACTTGGGTTCAGTTGTAAGCCCAGGTCGAGTGCATGGCCACATAGAGCGTTGCTGCTAAGCTCTTGAGCGGGGCCCAGTCCTGCCTAATTCTGAGTTTGCTTGCAGACTTTACCAGTGTCGCTGCATATGCGTGTTGCATATTGTTGGCCTGCCACTGAAACTTGCTTGACTTGCGCGAGCACACACACACACACACACACACACACACACACACAGTGTTGGGCTAAATGGATGGGCTGATCTCAGCCCTTTTTTTTTGTTTCATCTTATGTTTTTTTTATATTATTAGCAGATTGTAGTGAGAAAGAAATAATGTCACCTGCTGGGTATTGAACCCAGGCACCTGGAATACAATCCCAGTGCTCTAACCACTGAGCTACAGACTTACATTGCTAGACCTGGGTTCAATGTTAATGTATAAGGCACACTTAACATATATATCAGATGTAAGAGATAGAGATGATTGGATAGTGCTTTTGTGGATCTGACTCCCCTTCTTCAGATAGTGCTGTTTCCCGACCTAGGATCCCACCATAAATCCAGTCAAAGATGGATGTTGGATTCAGGATTCGATAGCAATGTATCCGAGGTCAGATCCAGGCATCCTGGGTCATATTCAGGCATCCGAAGTAGCACATTTGTATCTGACCTTGAGTATGAATGTTGTATACATTATAACCTTTTTTTTTTTTTTTCTTCTCCATGCCTGGGATGGCTCCCATATGTTTGGACATCTTGACGGCCACCAGGACTTACCACTGACCAGTACCTCCCCCTGTCAGGGTGCCCCAATCTGCCTTCATGATCTGGATCCAGTAGTTGGACCGGTGAGCTCAGCTACTTGGGTGCGGGGCCTGTGAGGGTTCATGCACCTTCCTGCTGCTGTGGATTTTTCCCGTTTTCTTCCCCAGAGGGGTGCAGCATGCAGTGACGCCAGGGCACATGATCCATGCACCGCATGCCATGTGTAAGTATCTTCCCACCCCCCCCCTTACTGATTCTGTGGCAGTCCTAGGTACCTTACCACTAGGGGCTAGGCATATGCAGTGCTTTGCATCTCTCTCTTTCTCCCCCCCCCCCCGAGGACACGGACACTCGGTCCTGCTCTCCCTGGCTGTCCCTCCATCGGCCTGGGCCCGCTACTGCACTCAGATTGCTGGCATCTCAAGCGGTAGTGCTACCACTGCACTGGCAGCCGGCATAACCCTTTTTTTAAGCATTAACATCTCAAAAGATTGATAAGAGCAACAGTCTGTGACATGTTGCCATCAGGGTAAAGCTGTACCCTGTGATGGTAGTATGTAATGTTAACTATATATTTATTTATTTTTTAAATAATACACCGGTCCAGTGGAGGGCTGAGGCATCCTGCCTTATCTCCTGCCATGACAGCGACATGTGTTTGCAGTGCAGTTTGGTCACAGGGGGGTTGGTTGGGGAGGAGAAGGATCGAGAGTCCCAGGGACAGCAGTCCTTCTTCGGGGAGTGGGGAGATCAGTTGTCGGCGCATGCCTGGCCCCTAGCAGAGGTTGTGGGCTGGCATACCGATACTGCCAAGTGGTCAGAGGCAGGGCAGACGCCTGATGGGACGTGCACGGGAACGTGTGTGTTACCGTCATTGCATGCTCCACTCCTGAGGGAGAAAACTGGTGGAAAAAGAAGCTCCTGACTGGATGATGGAAGGAGCTCGCAGGTCCCACCCCCGAATAGCCACGGCATTGACCAGAAATGGATAAGGTCTTAGGTGGGACATGGGCTACCCCCGCTGACCCCGCCAGGGGGGCAGGTCTTGGGGGTAGATGGTTGTCGTTGGCAGGGGACGTCCGGGGGACAGGACTGGGGTTCCCTCCTGATCGAGGGCCGTGAAGCAAGGGGGATAAAATGGTTAAAAAAAATAAAAAAAAAAAAAAATTACACATACCTTGTATTCACAGTCACTTACCTCAGATTACTTTAATGTCTTCATTTGCATCACTTACATTACCGTACTGCTGTCAAGGTGTTCATTGAATGATGGAGAATAATTATAAATACTTCTCTATCTGCTCATTGAAAACTCTGTCAGCAGGGGCTGGCGGGTGGCAGCAATGACACAACAGCACTCATTTTCATGCACTTTGGTCTGTTGTGATGGTGATGATGTGACATAGCAGTCATTCTTGGTCACTGTTACCACTATGCAGACAGATGGTGTCCTGATGCCATTGTTCTTCTGCTCCTTATTTGAATCAGTCGCTGTGAAGAGGGGCTTCTAAGTTTGTTGAACTATGAAAAAATGTTCTTTCCTGGCTTATACTGCCAGTTCTTGAGGATGAGAAGTAAGTCCTAATTTTAAATTTGGCTTGTTTGCTGTTGCTGTAGGCTGGGTTGTGCTGCTGGTGCTTGAGGAGAAGTTGGTGGAGGAGGAGAGTCTTTAAGGCATTTGGCTTGTATACTTGTGCGAGAGACTGGGTTGTGCTGCTGGTGCTTGAGAAGTTGGAGGGGGTTATTAAAGGCTTGTACGCTGGTGCCAGAGGCCGGGTTGTGAAATCACAGGAAAAGGAGTCGGGGCGGTAGGCTGTTTATGATACTGCATGCTGGATATGTTAACAGTAGATGCCTGTTACGACAAAAGAAAATAGGATGTTACTGTATTGTATTTATTATGCCCCCCCCCTTTGGCTGAATGAACTCCCCGGGATTTAACCTGTGAGCCCAAGTTGGGGCTGTTTTAAAAGAGAACTTCATCTGTACCTCACCAATCTGAGCATCTGTGACTGCTGGCCAACCTGAGCAGCTGTGATTGCTAACCCTGTTTCTTTTCCTTTGTTTACCCTCCTCCTGCCCACATCACCCCTTTCCATCCCAACCCCTCTCCCCAGTGAGCCGTAATTTACCCCCGCCTAAGCTCCTCCTCGATGCACTTATTCCCACCTCTCCCTCTCGCCCCATTCCCTGTCCCTCCCGATATACCTTGACAATGAATTGTTCTGCGTAATAGATCAAGTATTACAGCTCTATTCTCGCTTTGTATGTAACCTTACATTCACCTGTATTAACTGTTTTATGTTTCACTACACTTATATTCTCTTTACAGTCCCATGTTTGAAACTCATGTTCTGTTGTCTATTTGTTATCTAAATGTATGTAAAATGTTATCTCCTGCTGACACAGAACCTTTGTAAACGAGCTTCCAGCTCAGAGGTGTACTCCTAGAACTCGATAACTAAATAAATAGATACTGTCCTGGGCTGTGATTAGCTCCATTGTTGAATGCCTTCATCTCTTGGACCTCTTGCTGCTCTCCTGCACTATGTCCTGTTGGGAATAGGAAAAAAGAAGACATTATCCTCATTTTGTTGCTTTGGCAGATGCAGTACGGCAGGGAAAACCAAAGCGGTGAGGAGTCCCCCAGGTTGCAAATTAATAAAAGGAAATTGGGTGGTAGAAGTGAGGGGGGATGGGAATGGGAGCATTGAAAAGAGAGTGTGGAAGGAGAGAGGGAAAAAAGGTGGTAACAATCTGGAAGCCATGTATGTAAATGCTAGAAGTCTTAAGAAATAGAATTCCAGACCTAGGGGCCATAATGTCGGAGGCCAACTTGGCTGTTGTGGCCATCAACCACAGGTAGGATATGGGCTATGGCTATACCAGATTGTCAGGCTATACTCTGTTTAGGAAGGACAGGGTAGGAAGTAAAGGGGGGGTGGCACTTTATGCGAGGGAAAGTGTAAAAGTGACATAGATACAGGTAATGGTGAGGCAGAGGTACTGTGGGTCACCCTGGAGACAGGGAACAGAGCCACTATTCTGCCTCAGGATCAAAATAGGATCTGCGTTGATGCTGTAGGAAGGGAAAAAAGGGCACATTGGGTGGGCCAAGCAATCCTTATCTGCCATCAAATTCTGTTTCTGTTTCTTACCTTAACAGCTGAGAGGACGGTAACTTGGGTGTGATGCCCATGATGTGTGCTCTAAGATACCAGATGGTGGTTTGCTGGAACTGCTGCCATTAAGGGAGACCTAATGAAATAAAGTGTGTTACTAAATGGCACTGCAAGTCAGTTTGCTAAGTGCCCACCAGATGATAATCTCCTCTGTGGCACCCTTTCTGAAAAGCCTGCTGGGACCACAAGAAAACCACATTTCTCAGGACAGTAGAGATTGAGTGTATGCAGAACTGCAGTCTTAGTATAGCAGCCTAGGATGGACAGCTGTGTAGAACACTGGCAACAGTCCTGGTTTTTCTGGTTGCACTTGCTTCCTGTATGGAAATACAAGAGAAAAAGTGCACTGTACTAACAGCAAGTTACTAACAGATGGATTACTGCCCTATTTCATCAAAATGGCAGCTCCAGCTCTTGCTGCCCCATTGCAAGAATTTTCAACCTATCTATACTAACCCAGACAGTGCCTGCAGTATGGAAAACGGCTCGAGTTGTCCCCGTACACAAAAAAGGGGACACCAAAAACATGGCTAACTCCAGACCGATCGCCATTCTCTCTACCTGCTTGGGAAGGCTGTTGCCACCTAGGTCTCAGAATATCTGCACCTTCACAACCTTCTATCCCCTGCTCAACATGGATTCCGAACAGGGCACAGCACCACAACTGCACTACTTCAGGTATCAAACAACGTTCTCCCTGCAGTGGATAAGGGCCTGCTTATGGGGGCCATTTTTATTGACCTCACTAAGGCTTTTGATCTTGTGAATCACCCCCTTCTGCTCTCCAAACTGTCCATTCTGGGTTTTTCCCAGTCTGTCATCTCCTGGTTGGATAGCTACCTCACTGGGAGGAGGCAATTTGTTCAAATTGCAACTGCTGTCTCTGACCCCTCCTTAACCTCTGGAGTTCCCCAGGGATCTATACTTGGCCCTCTCCTTTTCTCTCTTTATTAACAACCTGCCCTCACTTCCCTGTCTCTCCTCGCCGATTCTTTATGCTGATGATATGGTGCTTCTCGCTAGTGGTAAAGACTCCACATCAGTAAAGGCGAATCTTCAAGCTGACTTTGACTGCTTACAAGTCTGGCTTCTACAAAACAAACTCGTACTTAATGCTAAGAAAACTGTGGCTATGCTTTTTTGGCTCCCACTCTAGAATCAAATCCTGTGCTCCGGATCTTTCAGTACTATGTCTTGATGGTTCACCGTTGGTATCTGTTAACTCCTATAGGTACCTAGGAGTCGCACTTGAACAGTCTCTGGATTTTAACCTCCACCTCACGGCTACTTGCAAGGCGGTTAACTCCAAACTGGGTATTGCCAATAGAACTGGATCCTCCCTGAATGATGCTGCCCGGCTTGCTATTGCACAAGGTTTCCTCCTTCCCTCCCTTACATACTGCTCACAGGTATTCCTTAATGCTAGCAAAGGATCCCTCCATAAATGGAGCACATGCTATAACAGCATATGCCGATTTGCCCTCTCTGCACACAGACTGACTCATCGCTGTTGTCGTAGGGTGTGGGATTTTCAAAGTAATCAACACAGGCAGACAATCTGGTGCATAAAAAAAAAATGCCAGGATGGCATTCATCATTTTATTAGATGAGAACCATTTTAACAGAAATGAAGAAGGTTAGCTTTTTTCAAAGAACAAATAAACAAAATCACTGCTGGAGCAACAGGAACACCAGGTTTTGCTCAGCCTGCTCAAAGTGGTAGTGTAAGCCCACTCTCTCACCAGGTCTTGCACCTCTCACAGCCGGTTTCAATCAATCAATCAAAATCTTTATTTATTCAGGCGAACATCATTGAGCGTAGCTCATTTACAAGATGGACCTGAGTGGTCATACAAATAAGGGTACAAGTTTTTTTACAAAGACACGAGAATAGCATAACATTAGTACAATCAAATAAGAGATATATACAAAATTTACAGATATACAAGGCACAGTAAAATAACTTAACCTGTAAAAATGAAGAGGATAATAGATATAGCAGGGATAATAATCAAATAATAGGGCTTTTGTAGGCTTTTATATGAAATGTGATAACTGACTGGGTAGAAGAAGGGAAACTAAACATAGTGGATTACAGAAGGGAGGGGTGTAGGTTGGATGGGAGACTAGGCCTTATGGAAGCAGTTGCACAACTCTGGAAATAGGGCGGTGTATAATCTTTTGAAGGATGATAAGGGTAAGAGGGTATTCAGATTCATAGATTTTGGAGTGAGTTCCAGACAAATGCTAGGGAATAGCTGATAGCAGCCCTCCCAAACCGGGTGCAGGTAATGGGAATCTTTAGCATAATGAGCTTATTGATCCTTAAGGTGTATGGCCTAGATGTGATTCGGGTGAAACAGTCTTGAGATATAGGAGGGGAGTTTGCCTGATAAAGCTTTAAAGATCCAGATTGCAGCATTCCTTTTTCTTCTGTGCTGTAGGGATGTCCAATTGACTGCCATGTAAAGAGAGCAATGATGGGTGCTGGAGGGAAGGTCTGTAATAAATCTGATGGCTCTATGATACAGGGTGTCCGGCTTATTTAAGAGGGAGAGTGAGCAATGGCCGTAGAGAAAGTCAGCCTAGTCAATAAGGGATAGGAATGATGCCTGGATTAATCTTTGTTTGGAGTCTCTGGTAAGGTAGTGTTTTATTCTGTAAAATAGGCCAAGCCTTTGTCTCAACTTTTTTAATAGCTCTTCAATGTGGACAGAGTAGTCAAGTTTATTGTCAATCCAGACTCCAAGATATTTGAATTTATCCACAAATTCCAGCTTTTCTCCAAATAAGGTGGATAATTGTGGGGCGATGAATGATGGGGTAGTGGCAGAGCAATTCTTTGTTGCAAAGAACATAGCTTTTGTTTTTTTGGCATTTAGAAGTAATTTTTTTTCCAATAGGTTGTGTTGTAGGATGGAGAATTCTGACTGTAACAGTTCACAGGCTTTTGATGGTGAGGGATTGCTGACATATAATACAGTATCATCAGCAAACAGATGAATGTTAGATTGAGAGAGGTTGGCATCAATGTTATTAATATAAATGGCAAAGAGGATGGGGCCTAGGATAGAGCCTTTGTACACCTCTTAGCAGTGGTTTAGAGGTAGATAGGTAATTTCATTTTTACCAATTGTAACCTTCCAGAGAGATAGCACCTAAACCAATTGAGTGAGAGTGAATCAAGGCCTACAGAGCTAGAGAGGAGATTAATGATTCATGATCCACTGTATCAAATGCTTTACTCAAATCCAGGAACACAGCACAGGTACTATTCTTTTTATCCAAGGCAGTCTGCCAATCGTTAGTGACTTTGGCTAGGGCAGAGATGGTGCTATGCATTGATCTAAATCAGATTGTGCTGGATTTAGGAGGTTATTTAGTGTCCAGATAGGCCCTTAACTGTGAATTTACTAATTTTCAAGCATCTTGGATAGTACCGTAGGATGGAATGGGCCTGTAATTGTTAAGGTCCATGGATCACCTGATTTAAGTAGTGGAACTACTTGAGCTGTTTTCCATATGGAGGGATGGAACCAGTAGCTAGAAAGATTGAAGAGGTGAGTGAGGGACAGATAAGGCATGCAATGCTACTTTAAGAAAGTAGGGGTCCAGGGAGTCTGCACCTGCACTCTTAGAAGTATCTAAATTGGAAAGGAGGTCTTCTACTTTTTAAGGATATTGGTTCAAGGAGAATGTTGAAGCAGCCTTTTGTCCCACAGTGGATTGAAGGTTTAATGATGATCTCAAGAGATTTGCAGGTGAAGAGTCAAATGCTAGGCCAGCTGTGGTGAAATGGTCATTGAAGGTATTTAAGATTTCTTGCTTGTCAATGATTTCTATGTCACTTAGTAGCAGTTTGGAGGGTAAGGCAGGGGTAGAATTTTGGCCTAGAATTCCTTTATAGTACCCCAGAATCTGGATGGGTTAGTATAGGATGCATCCAATTCAGCTCTATAGTAGGCAGCTTTGGCATTTCTTATTTGTTTTGTGCATGAGTTTCTTGCTTTTCTGAATTGAAGCCAGTCTCTAGTATCCTTTGTTTTTCTTGCCTTTTTCCAGAGTTTGTCTCTGGCTAACAAAGCTGATTTAAGGTCAGCAGTGAACCAACGACAAGATTTTACTTTAGTTCTGACACTGGTTTCCACCTGACTCCCTATCTAAAATTTCTGTCCCTAGTGGAAGCTTTTATACCTTGGTCTAATTAATATCAGATGTCATGTGATTGGACAATTAAACCTTTTTTTCTTAATAATCACCTTCATTAAACAACCTTGATATCCGATAACATTCATTGCACAGCAAGAATGACTGACCTTTGTATTCCACATATCACATTAAACATAATAGGTTGTTAAGCACTCGAAAATATCTTTTTATCCTGAGAGGGCTCATTAAAGGGTGAGGCCCCTCCTACTTTGCTGACCTCATCAGCCACCATTTTGTATAAAACATTCTGATTGTGGGCTGCCATCCCTATAGTAGTCCCTCTGATGCAGCTCCACAGTAACAGGTACAACTGTTTTTTTTTTTTTTTTTATTCTGCATAGTTTTTGTTCCTCAGGCATCTCTCAGTTGGCAAGGGGAAGAGTAGATTAAGGGTGCACTCCTTATCTCCCTTCTCCCGCCAGCTCATGAGAACTGAATCCCATTACTTTATTAACTTCTTGTATTTTCTTAAATTGCTTTCAAGAAACATCCACAAGAGCTTTTAAATCATTAGCCCTCCTTTAGCTGTACACTTTATGTGCAGGGACTCCCAGCTGTGGATATATTTTAATTTTGTAATTTTTTTTTGTTATACACAAACCTGTCACTCTGTACTTTAAAACAATTTAACAAGAAGGGGGTTACATGTTATACATTTTTGTGCAGCAATTTAACCCTTTTTGCTGCTTAGCTTGATTTATAACATAGTTCCTTCTAGAACAAATCACTATGTCTACTTCACCTAGCCATTTGCAATGTATATACTTCTTCTAGGCTTATAATATTTTGGTTCCATTTTATTCTAACATATCTCTTTCAGTTAACCTGTTACCATGACTCGTGGTCACTATACATTGACCTCCCTATACTGGACCTTAGTTGAAAAGAGAAAATAAGAAAATGAGTTGAGTACAGAACAGAAAAGAGGGAGGGGGGGTTCACCTGGAGGTGGCCAACCTTCCAGGCTAGATTGTAAGAGAAAGGACAGTACATAGCAAAGAAAAGAACTGTTGCAACAGTAAGGTCTTTAGAGAAAGCTGTGGTCCATCTATCGTGGTGGGGACTTTCCCTGTTACTTTTCTTAGCACATCCATTTTGTACATTTCACCAGGCAACTCCCTAAGGGACGTTACTCTAGTGCCTAAGTGCCATTTCATTTCCCAGTAAGGAATTCCAGCCAGCATATGAATCTGGCATGTTAGCCATATTGCAGATGTTACAAGCACCTATGCTCTTTTTGTAATCTCCTGACATTTGTAGGCAGGGCTCCAGATAAGGTGTGTACCGACCGGCCTATTTTACTCGCCTCATTTTAGGAAATACTCTTCAGAAATTTTTTTGAGTACCAGTATTCACCCAGCATTTGTAAATACTCCACATGCCAAAGAATAGTGCTTCATAACATAACTGGTGATTCAAAAGTATCAGTTTTTTGCCAGATTTACAACACTTGTATGCATCCCACTTTTGTTTTACTCACTAGGTTTTAAAACTGGTGTGTAAATTCCTACCTGCCAACATTATTTAGAGCATTGTTGGCACCTGAAATTCTTATCGCGAAAACAATTTTTTTTTAAATAACTGTACCCTCAGTCCACTCTAGCAAGACATTTGTACACATCTGAATTTCGTTTTACTCACCTAACTTTCAAAATGAGGAGTACAGGTACTCCTCCCCAAAAATCTTATCTAGAGCCCTGTTTGTAGGCATACATCTCAGCCTTCAGTTTACCTTTCTTAACCATGGAGTTGGGGTTAAACAGGAGACGGGTCACTCTGTGACAGCTGTGAACTCTACTTCAGACTAAATTGGTTCTCCCCGACTTCGCACAGACTCTACTCTACTGGATGCTTGATTGACAATATCATCAGAATGCGGACACCTGAGTATCTCTCAAGGCTGCTATCTCATCCCTCCCAAGCATATCTCTTTAGGGCATCCGTACAAACCCAACTTTAAATTCCCAGATACCTCACAAAAAAGGGGGAACTATCCTTCGCTTTATCGGCTCCCAGCACCTGGAACTCCCTCCCCCCTCACATTAAACTCTCTAAATCCCACCCAGCCTTTGAGCTGGGTCTCCGCGCCCACCTGACTGACTCTGACGGCTGTTCCTGTGCTGTAACTTGACTGACTCCCAGTAGCATTCCTTACCTACATGGCACTTACTGTTTTCCTCCATTGTATAAAATCTGCATGTTCCCACTCCCGCCACAAAATCGTTAGTTAAAACTGTTATTTATTTTTTAGCGGTTGTCGTATGTCTTTAATTATTATTGTTGTATCATCCAGTGCAAGTAGCTAATATAAGGGTATTTGTTTACTCTGTTTCCACAGACATATGTCTTGCTTTTGTTGGCAGTCTGCGAATTTGTTTTGTTCCCACTTCATGCTGCACCATAAACAATTGTCACTGATGTTTGTACCTTCTTTGTACCTTGCTGTCCCTTGATTGTATTCTCCCACGTCGTGCCTGAATATAGGCAATACTCTTGCCTAGTGTACCTACCCGGTAAACAAAAAATAAGTCTAGGAAATCCTAAATCAAGGGGTTTCTTGCATGCAGCAGTTAAGTAAAAGTAGTGAACTTTAAGCAGGCGACTTCAGTCATCATCATCAACACCACAAGACAGTCTGGACTTTGAACGTGGTTGATCTGATCACATTTTCATTCAATTACGTTAGGCAAAACTTCAGCAATTGTTACTGCACAAATGTATCACATGAACCAAGCGAAAGTCACTCTTAACACAGATCAAGCTCTTTCTTCAAAAAATGCTTCAGAATTAAAAAAAAGTTTGCAGTTTGCACTGCACTTTGTGAGGAATGGGATTAGCAGCGGCTTGCAACAAATGACAATAACCTTATTTTCAGTGTCCAGTAGTGTAAAATCTGTCTTTGGAGAAAACAGACAGCAGTTACATACACTAGATGTAGTCTTTTTTTAATTTATTGAGATTTTGGATTAACACCGACGTGTTCCACGTCAAGTATGACACAAGTGACAGTACAGATATGCTCCACAGATACAGCAAGAAACAATTAAAAACAGTCTCCAGGAATAAATGCTGACAATAGTTATGCAGTCTAAGCACTTACGGGGTGCAGAGTCAAACCAAGGCTAACGTTTCACTAGGTAACGGTAGCATAACATGACGACGCTTGTTTAAAAAGGAGAATTGTACAACTAACAACATAGGCAGATAACTGGATTGTGCCTGAGTCAAAGAAAGAAGGAAGGTCTCATAGAGAGGGATGGGGAGGGAGAAGGCAAGCAGAGGTGGGAGGGGGTAGGATGGGGAGAGATAGGGAAAGGGAAGAATAGCTGTGTAGTCAAGGGGGAGGAGGGTGGGGGAAAGGAGGGGTGGAGCAGAGTAAGGAGGAAGAGGTGGTGTAGGTAGTGGGGTAATGAAGAAGTGTTAAGGCGGTAGGGAGGAAAGAGATGTGGAATGATGGGCAAAAAAAGGGAAGAGGTGGTGGAGGGAGGTAGGAGGGAAAATAAATAATTTAGGCAGGGGTAGAAAGCCCATGAAAGTGTTATGACCGGAGGCCCAAGAAATGGACATGAAACGTAACATTTTACTAGTCAATAGAGACCACAGAGATTGCAAATGGCAGGAGCAAGGTAAAGGCAAAATAGTGTTAGCAATCACAGGTTGCCAGTGAGATTAGATGCTGCTGGAGTTTTTTCTTAACCAATGCTACTTTGCTGGGCTCCTTTATGCTAGGCGGCAGGGAGTTGTACCACTGCGGAGCTTTGTATGCGAATGCACGTTGTCCAAAGGTGGTGTGGCACCATGGGATTCTGAAAGCCTGTTTGGCAGGGCTTCTGGTACTGCGTGAGTTACATGCAGGGGAAAGAAGGGCCATTACACCAGGGGGTAGCAGTCCCAAGGTGACTTTTTTTGCAAGCAGGCACGATTGGTATTTGAGCCTGCTGTCAAATTGTAACCAGCTAACCTGGGCACAAAGATCACAGGTGTGTGTGTGTGTGTGTGTGTGTGTGTGTGTGTGTGTGTGTGTGTCGGGCGTGCGGCTCCAGTAAGAAGGCAGCATGATTTATTTAATTAAGGCCATTTTTATACGTTGGAGGGCAGTGTCTGTAGCCGCACCGTAAATGATAATACCATAGTCCGCGAGAGAGACCACAGAACTGTGGATGGCCATGTTAAGTGCTTCAGGAGTGAGACTGTTTGTTCCTGTATAGAACTCCTAAATGCTGGTTAATAGCTTTGGCTGTTTGATCGATGTGCTGGGTGAAAGACAGGTTAGAGTCAGCAGTTATACCCAGGTACTTGAAATGGTGAACCAGTTCAAGAGGGGAGCCATTGTCATTAATGATGTTAAGCAGGAAGGTTTTGTGTCTGCTTTGGGAGGTCGAAAACAACATTGTCTTAGTCTTGTTGAGCTTATTATCCTGAAACCACTTCTCTGCAGGTGTAAAGGATTGCTGAAGTTTGTCCTGGAGACGGTGAAAGTCCATGTTGCTGGTGAAAAGTACAGTGTATGGAAGTATGTGGTTGCTGCAAGCTCATGGTAGTGAATTGAGGAAGCGGCTAAAAAGCAGTGGACCCAAGATAGATCGTTGTGGGACTCCAGAGCGTACAGGTCTACTATCTGACAGGGCATTAACAATTTTTACCTGCTGCGTTCGGCTGCTTAAGTAGCTTATGAACCAGCTTGTAGTGTCGGAGGAAAGAACAATGAAGGAGAAATTGTCTGATGAGGAGATCCTGGTTGTCCGTGTCAAAGGCCTTGGTAAGATCAATGAAAGTTGCCTTTACCAAGAGCCCTTGTTCCAGAGAGTTATTGATAAAGCTGGTAAACTCCAGGAGCACAGTGATAGTACTGTGTCCACTCCTGAACCCATGCTGTTGGGGACATTGGAGTTGGTAGTTATCCAGTAGTCCGATCCCAACATATTGCTAATTGGAGTTTGGACCAAGTGAGTTTTAAAAACTACAAAAGACAGCAGCGGCCAGAGCATCATAAAGTTTACCTGTATTGTACGTGAGATGAGTACACCATACTAGCTGCTGTTCAGATTGGGATGCATGTTAGCAAGACTGTATCACCTGATTGTTTTCAGTTGTACCATCTGGCCTGGGTTTTATTTGTTGGAGTAGTGCAGTCAAGGAAAGCGAAAGCACCAAAACACGCACTGTACCAGTGCTCCCATTCACGCATACATGTACATGAATCGCATATAAATTTCAAAATTCACGCACATTTATATGTGGAGGGGGTACAGTGCACACAGAGAACTTTGATTATACTAGCGCATATACAGTATAGTTCCTGGCAGAAAGCATGCATTTCCAAGACTTTGTGAGTGTGTGATGGGAGAAAGAATTGAGAGGGAGCAGAGCAACACGCAGCCAGGACGTCAACTCGATGAGGATCAGAAGTGAGAGTGGTCAGCGTAGATGGCAAATGGCAGAAACCAGCAAGGTTACCAACTGCTGTTATATGGTGTGCCCAGCTGAGAGAAAAAAGGGAGAGCACTTGGTAGTGAGAACACTAGTCCTTCCAACATCCTCAATTTCCAAATCAGAATACCCTGATTAGGCTTTTCAGCCTAAAAATATATTTCTAGGGACATGGATATGTTGTTCATCCACACTCATTGGCAGGTATCCTTGCCGCTTTAAATCTTGCCGGAAGGTCTTCAAGCTTGCTCCTCCCACCCACCCGGGTGGTATAACTCTCGGCTCCACCCCATGACGCCAGATCTTCCTTACCGCTTGGAAGCTCAGGTTCCCTCCTTAACGCTCTGCGTTTGAGACTGGTTCCTATTTCTCCGTTTGCAGATTTAAAATAAATTTTGCGAAAAGACTTCAGTCTTGATCCCTCGCTGGCTCGCGATGGACAAATCGACTGATTTTCGGAGATGCCCATGCGGGCAGAAGATGTCTCGGACGGAGCCCACCCACGTTGTGTCTACTGCTTAGGCCTTGAGCACGACCCGCAGGCTTGCGACCTGTGCTCATCTTTCGACCTCGTCCTCCGAAGACCGTGCTGCCCGATTGCAACTGGGTGGTCGAGAGGCGTTTCCCTCGGTGAAGTCAAGAGGCCGGTTGGCGGTGTCGCGGCAGCGGGCTTTCGGCGGATCAGTCGAGCGGATGATCGCCTCGGCGAGTGAGCGGCGCGGCCGTGATTCTCTTCCTGCCACGCATTTATCCCGGCCTCTCTGGGTTCTTCCTACACGGCTTCTTTTAAGGAGCTTTGTCTGTCCCTCTCCACTAAGGGAGAAGGCTCGTCTGCTGGACCTTATTCTCGGTCCAAAGAAGGACAGGGGTAAGTCCCTCCGTCGGCGCTCTTGGGGCGGGAAAGGTCCCTCTCCAGTGGAATGACCCGTCGGCTTGATTACGACCCCACCGGCAGCCCTGGCCTCTCACGGTTTCCCCTGGCCAGGTCAGTTGACTCGAGACTCCACCGATGAAGTCGAGATTTTTCTCGACCCGTTGACGGGCTGTCGCCTTTAGCAGCCGAGATTCCCTCTCCCGGTTCCCCGGAGGAGTTGAGGATCCCGTGGCTCGCCTGTGCCTCCGGTTCCGGAGCCTCGGATGGACCATCCGAGCAAGGGAGCGCTGTCTGCCAACACCTCCCACACCGACCTCGGAAATTCCGGGACTCGGTCTTGGTCTCGGACCTCTTCAGTCCAGCCGATCCCACCGTCATAGGCGGTCTCGGTCTCGGCCATCGATGTAGCGCGCCGCTGCCCTTCGCCCTCCTCCTCCTCCTCGGACGAGGGGAAGCTTCGGCGTAAATTACGTTGACGGTACGAGGACCTTATGTTGCAACAGCTCCTCCTGGCCGGGAGTAAGCCGAACCCGTCGCCTTCCCCGGCCATTAAGTGGCTGTCACGCGGCCGACACAACCCCTCGACTTATCCGAGGAGCCTATACCCAGGCCGGTTGTTCGGCCAAAACCAGCTGCTCCACCGATTCCGGTGGAACCTCCGCCTCCACAGCCACCAATTGGGGCTCCGACCAAGGATTCTCGGTCGGCTAAGGGTCTACCCCATCGGCTGTCAGTTACCCTCACTCCCGACCGACCTCGGCAGGTGAAGGGTGGCTCAGGCCAGAGGCAGCTCTTCGAGGACTCTTCCGAGTCCGAAGATGATTCCTCCTTTTTCTCCAAGCGACTGGACTTGGAGTCTTCAGGAGGTCAGTCAATGGACGATAGCCCATCGTCCTTCCTAGGACTGCTTCGGCTCATCTCGGAGTCCACCGGGATGGAGCTCGAACCCATTTCCAAACGGGCCAGGTATCCCCTCACGGAGATTCTGGACCGAGGGGAATCTCCGACGGAGGCCTTTCCGGTGGCCGAGGCCATAGTGGGTCCGGCACTGGAGCTTTGGCAGCGCCCTGCTTCCTGCCCTGCGCCTTCGGCCAGGATGGCCAGGAAGTATGCGGTCCCTACGGTTCCTTGTCCGTTTTGGAACACCCTCTGCTGAAGGGTTGGTTACCGACAGCGTTTTCGGCCGCACCGCGCCAGGGATGTGGACAAACCTCCTGACAAGGAGTCCAAGAAATTGGACTATGTCGGGCGAAAAGTCTACGCTGCGTCCTCTCTCGGCCTTCGTCAGGCCAGTTCGGCCGTCCTCATGGCACATTTTTTTCATGCCCTGTTGGGCTCCCTGGATGAGGTCATCCCTCATCTTCCCGCCGATCTGCAGACTATGGTTAAGCAGGTGCGGGACCAGGGCAGGGCAGTGGCCAAACAGCAGCTCCAGACTGCTTTGGATATAGGGGACTCATGTGCTAGATCGGTGGCGGCCGCAGTGGCTAAGCGTCGGCGGGCTTGGCTGAGGATATCCACCTTTACTCGGATACCCAGCACAAGTTGGCGGATGTTCCCTTTTGGGGACTGACCTCTTGGCCCTGGGGTGGAAGGTCACCTGCAGAGGATCGAGAAGTCCAATGCTACCTTGGACTCGGTCTCTTCCGCTCAGAAGGACAAAGGCACAAACCACAGCCTAAGCCCTTTCGTCCTTCTGCTTGCGCTTGACCCAGCAACGTCAGGGCCAGCAGGCTCGGCCTTGGCATCCCAAACCCAAGACGCGGCTTCCTCTCAGGGGGAGGCAGGAGGAAAGGCCCAGGAGGTCCCTCGGCCGGTCCCTCCTCCAAGCCTGCCCAGTGACGGGCTGAGGGGTGTCGCCCCCATTCCCGTCACCTTAACCCTGGGTCCTCCCGTGGGGGGACGGCTCCGGCACTTCCGTTCCGCCTGGTCCGCTGTTACCACGGACAGGTGGGTCTTGGAGGTGGTGGGAAGAGGCCTGCCTCTGGAATTCGAGCAGGCACCACCCTTCAGAGCCGACATCGTTCTCCTCCTCCAGAAGGAGGTGATAAGAGAGGTGGCGGACCCTCCTTCAGACCCAGGGTTTGTGTCCAGGTACTTCCTGGTTCCGAAACGGACGGGGGGCTGGCGCCCCATTCTCGACCTACACGACCTAAACAAGTTCCTAAGGTCTCGAACCTTCAGGATGGTCACTCTGGCTCAGATAATACCATCCTTGGAACGCGGCGTGTGGTTCTGCTCTCTGGACTTGCAGGACGCGTTTTTTCACGTCCCTATCCGTCCGTCTCACCAGAGATTCCTTCGCTTCGGCGGAAGGATCCCTTTTCGAGTTCCAAGCCATGCCCTTCGGCTTGTCTCCAGCTCCCAGGGTCTTCACCAAATGCATGGCAGTGGTGACAGCATTCCTCTGGCGCGAGGGTCCGGGTGCCCTTACCTGGGCGACTGGCTGATAGCAGCTCCTCCAGGAAGGAGGCGGAGTGGTCCAGAGATCTGGCCCTCCAGGTCTGCTCTCAACTGGGCCTCCTTATCAACGAGGCCAAGTCAGAACTCTAGCCAAAGCAGGTGATTCTATTCTTCGGGCGCAGCTCGACTCTTCTCAGCCAGAGCGCGGCTCCCGGCGGACAGGGCGGGGTTCTTTCCTCCTTTGCCCGATCATTTCTGGTTGGGCAATTTGCTCTACCGGGACTTCCTCGCCTCCTGGGTCTCATGGCGGCCTGCACCAGCGTGGTCCGTTGGGCCGCTGGAACATCGTCCTTCAATGGGGACTGGCCAGCCAGTGGTCCTGGCCTTTCGATCCTTTGGACCAGCGTAGCCGGTGACATTAGGGGATGTGGAACGCCTCCAGTGGTGGACCTGCTCCAGATCATTTGCAGGAGGGCATCCTGCTCGTCCGCCCGAGCCGACGGTCTCTCTATCGACCGATGCCTCTCTGATGGGCTGGGGTGCCCATCTGGGGACACGGGCTCATGGCCTCTGGTCCCCAGCGGAGTCGATGCCACATCAACCTGCTGGAGCTCCGGCGGTCCGCCTAGCTCTCACCGCCTTTGCTCCGTTCCTCCGGGGTCAAGTGGTCCGAGTCCAGACGGACAATACCACGACCATGTTCTATCTAAACCGCCAGGGCGGGACGCTGCCCATGCTTCTATGCAGGAAGCTCTCGCATTTGGTCACTCGCGCAGCCTGGAGGCAGATCTCCTAGCCATTCATGTGGCAGGAGCCTCCAACACCCTGGCCGATGCCCTGAGCCGGATAGGGGCTGCATCCCACGAGTGGTCTCTCCTGCCGGAGGTAGTACAGCATCTGTTCTCCCATTGGGGCACACCTCAGGTGGACCTGTTCGCCTCCAGGGAGAACGCAAAGCTGAGACTGTTCCATGCCCGCCCCCCTCAGCAGGGCTCGCTGCAGGGGGATGCCTTCTCGAGGCATTGGACCCCGGGCCTCTTTTACGCCTTTCCCCCATTTCCCTTGATCCACAAGGTGCTTCTCAAGGCGAGGAGGGACAAGGCGCAGGTGATTCTGATAGCCCCAAACTGGCCTCGCCAGTTCTGGTACCAGATCTCCTCAGTCTCAGCTCCAGGACTCCGCGCAGCTTCCAGCTCGCCGGACCTGCTCTCAGTCAATCAGGGAAGGTGTTCCATCCGGACCTTCAATCCTGCACCTGACGGCCTGGTTCCTGAGCGGCTAGAGTTCCAGGCCTTGGGTCTTTCCGACGAGGTCCTCAATGTAGTTGAGGCGTCCTGTAAGGAGTCGACAGAAAATGTTATGCCTTCAAATGGAAAAGGTTTTCCATTGGTGTCAGGCAAGGGCTTGGACCTTCCTCCTGTTCCTTGGCAAGCATCTTGGACTATTTATGGTCCTTTCTAATCAAGGGCTTAGGTCGTGACCCTAAGGGTGCACCTGGCAGCCATCTCTGCTTACAGGCGCGGGCCGGGAAGCAGTCGGTGGCGCAGGAGAATGGTCTGCGCTTTTCAAAGGCCTTGATCACATTTCCTCCAGCAGGGAACCCCACCTCCGTGGGATCTACTGCTGGTACTGGCAAAGCTCATGGGGCAAGCCATTCAACCTATGCACAGGTGTGCTCTTCTCACCTGTCGTGGAAGACCGCCTTCTTGGTGGCTCTCACGTCAGCCAGAAGGATGGGAGAGCTCCAGGCGCTTTCCATCGAAGTCTCTTACCTGGTCTTCCACAGGGACAAGTTGTCCTGCGCCCCACCCGAAATTCCTTCCAAGGTGGTGTCGGAGTTTCACCTTAACCAGGTGTTGACTCTGCCGTGTTCTACCCCAATCACACCGGAGGCCGAATATAGGCTCCATACTTTGGACCCTAGAAGGGCGCTCGCCTATTACAAAGAGCGCACGGCTGAAATTCGGGGAGAGGTTCGCCAGCTGTTTGTCACCTACGCTGAAGCCGCATCTGGCAGACCTGCAGCCAAGCGGACGATAAGCAGGTGGGTCACTTCCTGCATAGATCTCTGCTATAAGTTGGCGGGCATGGAGCCTCCCAGAGGGATAAGAGCTCATTCTACCCGCCATACTGCTGCAACGGTGGCTGCTTCCAGGGACGTCCCTATCCAGGAAATCTGCAGGGCTGCTACCTGGAAGTCAGCAAACACCTTCATTACCCATTACCACATCGACCTTGAGTCACGCCGGATGCTGGTTTTGGGGCCTCGGTTCTCCAGTCTCTCTTTCCCAAGTAAGTATTGGGGTGTGCGTCTTGCCTCCCTCCTCCCGGAGAACTGCTAGGAGTCTGCCAGTGTGTGGATGAACAACATATCCATGTCCTAGAAATACAGGTTACTCACCTGCAACAGGAGTTCTGAGGAATGGTATATGTTGTTCATCCTACCACTCCACCCGACCTCCCCGGCTCGACGCACAACCTGAGCTTCCAGCGTGCAGATCTGGCGCCATGGGGCGGAGCCGAGAGTTATACCACCCGGGTGGGTGGGAGGAGCAAGCTTGAAGACCTTCCGGCAAGATTTAAAGCGGCAAGGATACCTGCCAATGAGTGTGGATGAACAACATATACCATTCCTAGAACTCCTGTTACAGGTGAGTAACCTGTATTTTTTTTCTTTACCACCCTATAAATGGCAGCAGCTCCAATGTATTTGGCTGTAACGTACACATGGTCTAAGCAGTGCGGCGCCATTTGTCATGCTTAGCGGGGCTCTGTGGTGCTCCACCGTATAATTGATACAATGGGGTGGTGCGCAGTCACGCTGAGCATGTCAAATGGTGCTGCGCAGCTCTAGCCATGTGTAGGTTACGGCTGAATACATCGGAGTTGCTGTTATTATAGGAAGGTAAAGGAAAAAAATATTTTTGGGGGGGATAAAAAGCCTAATCGAGGGGTTCTGCTTTGGGGAGAGGGGTTGTTGGGAGGACTGTTGTTTTCCTTTTCTGTGTGCATGCCATGCTCGCCGCATTGTGTGTCTCATTGACTGCAGCTTCTATATGTCCTCATGTGAAAGTAGGGTCTGTCATCTGTGAACAGAACGTGTTCAGTTCTGTGGATGGCAAATATTTTTTGTAAAATGTCAAAAACTAGTCAGCTGCCAACAGGAGTATGGGACACATGAGAGGCGTGGCAGCACAGGAGAACTATCGAAATAGGGCATGATGAGGCTGTATATATTGTGAACAGGCCCGTTAAATTAAGAAAGCCCCAATTTTGTTCCAGACTAATGATGAAAAAATAAGTCGGTCTGAACTATGCATCTTGCAGGGACTTTACCTGCAGGATTCAAATCCCATTCTGGTTAACATTAAGTTTATAAAAAGCCAGTGCTTTTAGTTGGGGTGTAACTGCATGTTGTTGTACAATAAGGAAAAAAAAAACACTGACTTAATAAAATGGGTGATAGTTTTAAACAAAAACAGGTGCTTATGCTGTTTCTACCCGTTTAAAAACTACACACCTCCTGAAATGTTTTGAAAGGGTACGATGTGCCCTCAAAACTCATGTTTCACCCCTGAAACCATGTGGCAAGGGTACGCTGCACCTTCTGTTACATGGCTACAGGGGGAACACTGCACTGTACTAGTCTATTGCTATCAGGGCACCTAGTGCTCTGAGGCAACGATTTCTGTGGCAGGGCTCCTTGGTTTCTGCGGCAGCATTTTCTGATTTCTGCGGCATGATTTATTTATTTCTCTGGCAGAACACAGTCCTGTCATTGGTTAAATAGGATGTGTTGTCATCGATGACATCACATGCTGAGCGCAGAAGAGGGGCTTCAGGATAAGTGAGATGGGAAAGAAAGCCTGACACTATGGAAAAACAGTATATTTGAATGAAAATTCACAGAAAACAATGAATTATGAGGCACTATATATATTCTGCGGCATGATGCAAATTCTGCAACCGCAGAATCGCAGAATTCCAGGGTCTTGATTACTATATGACATAATGTATTTTATTGTTTTAAAGGGTGGGTCAGCTGGGTTGAGCAGACACCAAGACAGATGCAGAACAAATTTTTTCTTGTTGTAATATATTTTTGTAGGGAGGGATAAAACACCACACTGTCACACACACACACACAGTTCTATGTCCTATCCTATGTATAAAAAAAAAAAAAAAATTTGTGGGGTGCACAAACATACTGACACAAGCAATCATTCAATAACAGTAATAGGTGTTGCAAGCACATTAGTGGGTTATAAAGGTTGAAGGGGAAGGCCAAGTAACTACGCTGTTCAAGAACATTTTGGACAGTCTCTCACAGCTGGTTGTTTTGAAGTCGTCGGGTCGTCTACACAAATCCTACTCATAAGTATCTCACACTGAGTCCCACATAAGCAAAGCATGAAAGAGGCTATGAAAAACACAAAGAACATGGTGATGCAAGTAATACAGTCTCACACAAAATGAAGAGATCATTTGTAAGGCCAGCCATTAAACTGTATGGGTTTGAAAACTGTTTTCCCAGCAGATTGAAATGTCTTGGAAAGGAAATGGAAAGCTTTAATTTGTTGAATTGTGATGTTTGTGGTTTATGGTGGGTAATGCAACACTGACGTAAGGTGCAATTGAACAGCACTTGCAGCTGTAGCTCATGATATGGATTTGGACCTATGTGGCATCAATGAGTATATGAAATTGGCATATGCGTGATCATAAGATAACATCGGATAAATATGAGTGGGTGACGGCCAAAGCGTGCATGTGGAGAGAGCAAACAAATTAACATGAGACAAGAATGCCCTAGCTTTTAGTCATCATCCTAGCATACATCAAGATCAGGTGGTTGTGGTGGTGTCTCTGCAGGGTCACAGACAAGATCCAACTCTTGTGAAGTCGTTCTCTTGACATCATACAGATTTAACTTCAGGAAGGTTAGCTTCTCCACATTACCTGGACTCTGGCACGTTCTGCAGTGAGTCACGATCGCACCAGCAGCACTAAACACCCGCCTGGAGTATACGCTTGAGCATGGGCAGGAGAGGTAGTATACTGCCACAGTCTACAGCCCAGGCAATGTGGGTTTCTTGCCATGCCAATAGTTCAGTGGCTCTGGCTCCCTGTTATCGCCTGTTGTTTGTTTTGGCAAAGTATCCTTCAAGCTGGTCATGGGCTGGAAGAAGAAGAAGAAGCTTGACTCTGGATTCAGTGGTTGCAAACAACAACAACTGGGCAAATGAGAGACGATAGGGCAGGGAGATACCCTGTCTCATGGTCGGGAAATCATCGCCCTCTTCATCAAAGATGTCTGTTCTGTGGCACATGTTTTGTTTGCTCTCTCTTCCTTTCCACTACCAGAAGATGTCCCTTTGGTGCTCCTTGATGGTTCCTCCTCCTCGTTTGCCTCCCCCGCCCTTCTGCTCGTGGACTCATACTCGCCACCATGGCACATAATGTATCCTTCCATTTCCCAGGTCTGCATCCTCTGGCAAGATGTTCTGCATTTGGGTTTTAAAGCAGGGATCCAGCATGCATAGCAGGACATACTGTTCCTCTTGGAACATCTTGTTCTCAGAATGTGTATCAAGGATCGAGTGATGTGTAAGGCATGGGCTCATTTCAGAAATTTATCTATGTGGGATACTGACTCACTGCACTGGGTATAAAAAGTAAGGGTCAAATGAAAAAAAAATACATTGTTCAGCTGAGCCCAGATTCATAAAACAGCAGTTTAAAACCTCTATGACAGTGAGCAGGGTGTCCCCAAGGTAGAAGAAATAGTGGGTCAGAATTAAAAACTGTGTGCCAATTGTCCCAGTCCCCCACCCAAAAATAAACCCTGGCATCAGCATTTTTCTCTTGGTCCCTCTGATACACAGTGAATACTTGCCTTAAAGACATGCAGGAACCATAACTGTGGTAGTCCTATGCTAAGACAAGATGGCTCCTTGCTGACCTTGCATGTAATGCCTCAAATGGCTGTAGAACTCAGACTAGCATAATGGACCGTTGTCCACTTATGACCCGATAATATGGTATCTGCCCTGTTGATTTTGTGATGGAGCTGATAGTTGTGTACTGCCAACTTCTGTTCTTGAAATCTCTGTAGCATATTGTACGTTGAGTTCCAGCAAGTGGCAGTGTCCTGTTTCAGGGCATGCTCAGGCAGGTGTTTTTCATTCTGAATTCTGCACAGCTCTTTACAGGCCTTCACAGAGTACAAAAAGTGATTGCAGATCACATGGAACGGCCTTCCTGAGGAGGTTGTGGGGTCAAAAACAGTGGGGGAATTCAAGAATGGGACAGTCATAAGGCAGTTCTGGTGAGGGGGTAGGAAGAAGTAGGCTGTTGGTTAACTGGGATCTGCATCTTATCCGATAGGTAGGGAAATGGGCAGACTAGATGGGCCAATCAGTCCTTATCTGCTGTCAAAGTCTATGTTTCAGATTGTTTTTACTGTTCCTATGAGATTCCCTTACCATCCAGTTTGTTGAAATAGTCAGTGACCACCAGGTTAATGCAGTGGGCAAGACACGGCACGTAGGTGAAGAGTCCATCCATTTCAGTAGCCTTGACAGTGTTTCTGGCATTGTCAGTCACAGTCCGTCCTGCTTCAAGGCCATTGATACTTAACCATCAGTGGAAGACTTCTTTCAGCTCAGCCAACTGATTTAGAGACATGTGATCGGATGGAAATCCACTCACGTGCAGTGCTGGCTGCCTTCTGTACATATGCTTTAGTGAACAGACTTTTTAGATGTTGATGAGGTTGAACATTCAACCTCAAAGGGGACCCAGTGTGCAGTAACTACCATGTAATCAATGACCTCCGCATGTCCACTTGTCCAAGTTATCAGTGGTTACATGAACATTCTTGCAGGATGACCTCTTCAGGCACCAATAGATTTCCTCATACAAGCTGTTGTAAGTGCTGCACATATGAAGAAATGGTGGGAAGGGACATAATGGGATTCCACAACGGACATGAACTTTTGGAATCCAGAGTTAGAGGCAAATAATGGTAGCAGATAACTGTTTATTGGCTCCATCAGTGCTGCATTTATCTCCTTGGCTTGGGTGTAAGGGGGTAAATTGTTTGCTCATCAACAAATTATTGTAATGTCACCTGGCGCCATGGTGCACTTGGAGCTGCTGGCTGGTTTTCCTTCATTAGGCTCCTCCTTGGGGGGGGGGGGATGTGGAGTTCAGCTAGCCAAATGACCCACCATCATAGGCTGCAGTGAACCTGTAGCATCACTGGTTCCAGATGAATATCTATCCTCCTGCTCCTCTAAATTTATTGTTGGTGGAGTTGTTCTTCATTGCTGGGGTGTCTGTTTCTGGGTCAAGCCAAACCACTGTTGCCAGTGCTTGGAACAAAGGTGGTGTAACATACCGGACGTACCCAGTGCTGTTGTGGGTTTGATGTGGCTCAGACTATCACCACATAGTGTGCAAACGGCATGTGTGACTTCCTTCTGGCTTGTCCTGAAAAAAAAAGCCACACATCGTCATGGCCTCCTCTCTTTTTGGGGGCAAACTTAGTATGGACAGATCCAGTTGGCTGGGGGGAAGACGGGCTGAAGCGTCCGAAGATGACCCGCCTTCTCCGGGGGGGGGGGAGAGGGTCTTTCAACCCGGCGAGCGGCAACCCCTGGTGGAGGCCGGGGGAGCGACAGCAAGCTGGAGTCACTGGGGCATGATTGGTTGCGGGCGCAGGCTGGCAGTCAGTCAGTTACAGGGGCTGCTCCTTCGAGGAAGGAGGGGCAGGGATGTTGCTGATGTCTGCGTACGCGCCATGATGTTAGGGCTTGCAGCGTCTCACAGAACAGGGAAAACTCCTCATCGGAGCCGGGAAGACGGTGTGCCGAGTCGGGTCCCGATATGCCAGTGCCTGCCTACAGCCCTGGATCGTGACAAGATATACAAAAGATTTGGGGATCTGTCCCCGCCGGGGGTTTCAGAGGCCAGATGGAGGGACCGGAGACTATCAGGTAAGGCACCGGCAAGGTCAGACTTCATTGGTGACTCCCGATGGTGCGCCTATGGGGAATACAGAGAAATATATGTATAAAAAAAAAAAAAAAAAAGTATGGCCAGATCCAGAATCAACCTCATCCTTGTCCTCTTTTTCTTCCACATTGTGGGAACCATCGGTTCTGGAATGCCTATGTGACACTGACTTCCTCTTCTTGCTGACACTGGCCTTGCCCTCTGGAGATTTTGCAGTTGGATGACCACACTTTGATGGCACAGTTTCTTCATCACCATCGTCATCGTTATCCCCCTCTGTATTGTAGTCTTCATGCCATTCATTATCCAACATTTCCTGTGTTGGTGGACTGTAATCCACATCCATATCATCACCACCTCCTTCCTCTTCATCAGCCTTATTTGATCACTCAGCCTCCTCCACACGAGGACACACACAGTGTATCCATTGCATGTAACCTACATGTTTGCTGTCCACTACGGGTAGTGATGGCAGGACGTTTCTCCTTCTGCATAACTAAGCTACTTCCACCTCATTCCTTAACACTTGTAGACAAAGGGACCACAACATCTTAAACACCAGTACCACCAGGCTTACTCTGGGAAGAAGTTGCACACCTAACAGGCTTAAGCTGTGTGTGCTTTTTTTTGTTTGTTTTTTTTTGGTTACAGCAGTTGACTTCTTTTTAGCACCAGCAGCACAGCCTCTTTTGCCCCTGTCAGCAGATGACTACCGTGTGTGCTCACTCCCCGGCTGGCCCTGGAAAGTTTTCTCTTCAACCTCCCAAACATCTGTGTCAACCACCATCAGACATATTTTTCAATTTTTAAACAAGTCAGTTGGTGGAAACTTTACAAAATAACATCAAAAAGCAAGTTTTTGTGAGTTGGCTGTGTGTGTACATTAACTTGTAAATAATGTAGGTACTACACATCTGGCCAGATTTATTTTTCTCGCACATCACCGCTGTCTGAAACGCAGAGGAATATAGCAGAGCTTTTTTTAGCTGGGGACTCTCCGACTTTAAAGCAGTACAGTACCCACATGCACAGTTGCAAACTCATAAACAGTAAACCTTTACTGAC
This sequence comes from Neoceratodus forsteri, assembly GCA_016271365.2. Classification (NCBI taxonomy): domain Eukaryota; kingdom Metazoa; phylum Chordata; order Ceratodontiformes; family Ceratodontidae; genus Neoceratodus; species Neoceratodus forsteri. Next base: position 1,430,208,275 of record CM057456.1, read on the forward strand.
TCCCACAGGCACACTGAGGGAGAGGAATTTGGAAGACATCAGATTGGAGACTGAGACAAGTGGCAGGAGAAGAATCTGTTCAGTAGTGTCTACTGATTACAATAGCATTATTATTACATGTCCTGAAGTGAGAAAAGTGGTGATGAAAAATAAATGAGAAGAGAGAAAATGAGAGACATCTAGTCAGATTTTCCTCAAGAAGGAGAGAAAACCAAAACATCCCCCTTTCTGGCCAGTATGACACTGGGTAGCACTTACAGACAATCCAGTTAATAACTTCAAGCAAACCAGCTGAAAGAATCAATGTTGTGACTCACCAGTACTTAAGTCAGAAAGCAGAAGGAGATGACTAGCTCACTTGGTCCAAAAAACAGCAAAAAACCCCCAAAGAAATATGGGTCAGGATCGCTGTATAATCCAGAGAGCAGCTAGATCTGTGCCTACACAATGCGCTAACCTTCTCTAACTGCGACGATGACTGCCATAGAAAGCAGGAAGTGCAGGCAGTCACTTCTTGTCTGTCTACACACAGTTACAGCTGCAGATCCGTAGGATCCATCTTCGGATAGTTGGGATCCGAGATGGATCCATTGGTAAGATCCATGGATCTGTCACCAGGATCCATAGGATGCATGATGTTTGGCAGATCCATGCATTGGATCTGAGATGGTTGGATCCTTGGTCGGATGGCACTGCAGTCTGACCATAGCAGCCATGTGACCAAAATGGGTGGTGTCTAGCCGTCCCGGTGGCGCTGAGGGTTGAGGCGCTGGACGCCACACCTCGGACCACGCCGCACTCCGGCCCGATACGGACCGGGTTGCCAGGGTCGGCAGGGAAGGAGGATTGAGTGTCCCCACGGATGCCTCCTCCCTTCGGGAGGGACACAGGGTGTTTAATACACCGACGCTCAGGAGAGCCGGTGGAAGCACCGACTCGGGCAACAGCAGCTTCCTGTGGGGGAAGTTGGGGAGGGAGGACGCCACCAGGCACTTGGCAGGCGCGTGACGACGCTCCACCGAGCCTTGTAAGCCCTTTGTGGGATGGAGGAGGGACAAGAAAACCGAAAACCTCCTGGCGTTCCGGATGACGGCCGCTTCAGCCACCCAGCCTGTAATCACAGGCAGACCCTGCTGTGCAAAGTGGTGCTCCGAGGAGGAAGAGAAAGGAGGTAGGGGACACCGGAGCACTCTAGGGGCAGACTTGGGGAGGGTTGGGTGACATTGAGCAGGGCCTGAAGGAGTGGAACTAAGAGGGCGTCCAGGAGGGATAAAAAGAATAAAAAAAAAAAAAAAATGGGCGGTGTCCTAGTTTCTAGGATACTATCTGAGCAACTCTATTACGAGATACTGTATATAAATAGATGCACAGGAAATGCACATGCAGCTGAAGCAAGAGAAAAGCAGTTATACATTTAAATTTTGCAATGGGTCATGAAACCAGGTTCTATAGTTAATCCATTGTTTAAGGTCTATATTCAGTCCATTATTTGTAGTATCTAGAAGAAAAATAAGTTTAAGCTCATAATCCAGCTTTTATTGTGAATTTTTGAAGTGTCCTTAGAGAACCAGGACAGAGACGTTGGAGATGGAGTGATCAGATTACAAACAATTCACTTCAGTTTGTGACTTAGATTGCTTAGCAGTGGCTAATACTGCACCAAAAAACATCTGTATTATTGGCACTAACTTACAGGCAATGTTAGATTTTGTGTTTGATCAGTAACATTTTTCCTCTTACTAGCCCAGATGGATTGTATAGGATGTGACATTCCAGTAGGTAGATGGTTGCCATGCCTGTGGGGATCAGTGAGTTTTCACAGCCATTAACCCTGCTTACTCATGGTTCTGAAAATGTTAATCCCTGTGTTGACCCAGCCTCTGGCTAGTTTTGAAGAAAACTACTCCTGGTTCCAGAACTGAAGTAGCATTTCAGGCAGCTTGAGTTAGGATTCTGATTAAATTTCCTTCAAGCTTTCTTTGAAGTAAATTGCTCAGATTTGTAATATAAGTTTTGGACTTAATAGCCCCTTACCCTGCTGGCACGATAGTCTCTTTGTGGCAGAATTATAATTTTTAATAGTGTCTTGTAAGAGACAGAAGAGATCGTTACTCAGACTAATTGTGAAATGGAGTAAGGTCAATTCAGGGGGAATATCTTGGACAGCGGGTAGGGAAACCCAAGGGGGGAGCAGCAAACTCTGCGCCCATTATGGGTGCTGACTAACAGGCAGACACGAAGGACCATAAGGTCTACTCTTCTGGCATTTTAGTATGTTAGTAATTAGTTGAGCGGTGGCTTTCATTTGAACCAAAGGTAGCCTAAACATGCATAGTAACATTTTGAAAACCTCCTGCATAGCATTCAATCTCTCTGGTAGGCTGTCACAAAATGTCTGAGATCGGGAAGTGGAAGGGATCGGCTGGCCTGCAGTTCGGCCAGAATTACGATCCCTTCACTCCCTTACAGGACACTATTAAAAATAATAATTTTGCCACAAATAGACTATCATGGCATCAGGGTAACAGGCTATGGAGTCTGTTATACAGTCTGAAAAAATTCCCTTTAAAGGGAAGCTGTCCAAATCTTCAGCTTCCCCTCACCCCAAAGGCTTACCCCCCAATTAAAGTACATTTCCGATGAGACTCACATATAGTGGTAGCTGCCCTCATCGGCAGTTATTGTAGCTTGGTTTTACTGAATAACAGCAGCCCTTGCGTAAATAATATGACTTGTAACTTTACTTTAGACAATAGAAGCAGCCTCTATTCCGAGTGTCCAGGTTCGGCCGACACGCCTCAGCTCAAGCAGGTAATGTCGAGTGTGGCAGGGAGAGATCGGGGCATCGCCTCATTGAAAAGGATGGGTTTGATTTCTGATTCATTTTTAGGCTACAAAATGGTCACTTGGTGATTAATGAAGGATGCTGCTCAACTAACAAGGGCCATATTAGTCGAGCAGTGTCCATTAATTGCCAAGTGACCATTTTGTAGCTTAAAAACGAATCAGAAATCCAGCCCCATTCTTTTCAATGGGGTGCGCCCCGCGCTCCTGCTGATAGACAGGTTGCTGTCCTTCTCCAGGGAGGGCTGTATCCCTTGCCATGATACTGCCATCACCTGGGTGACCACGGGTGGTGCCAGTGTGGTTGGGGCATGGGACAGTAGGGGAAGGGCTGGCATCAGCCAGGGATCTGAGCGGAGGTATGTCTCAGCATGCTTCCGTCTCATTGGTCCCCTTCGAGTGCTGACACCAGAGGGGAGGAGACCAGAACAAGGAAAATGTGCCTTGCTCTCAGTCTAGGCAACGAGCCTCTAGCACCACGCCTACAGGAGGATCCGAGGGCAGACTACACTAGTGCACGCTCCCATGATGTTCGGGGGAGGTAAGGGGTGGCCTCCTTCCCCCTGCCTGGTGGGTTATCCGGGGGCTCTAGAGGTAAATGGAGCGAGTAGCACCTTAAGGAGCAGACACCTCGGGCCTCTCAAGTAGGTGTAGCAGTGCATGGGGCTCTGAGAGAGGGACTAGGAGTGGAGTGAGTAAGGAGGCAAAAAGAAAGTATTTATTAAAAAAAAAAAAAAGCAGCGGTGCACCACTCACTTCAGTACAGATTGCATTGAAACGAGCAGTGCAGTGCCACACTTTCACACTAAATGGAACTGCGCAGTGTCTGCCATGTTCCTGGCTCCCGGAGTTTACAGCAATAAAGTAAGTTCCAGCACATAAAATAAAGGCTTTTCTTTGCAAAAAGCTTCATGGGGGTAAGCCTTTAGGGAGGTGGGGAGCTGAAGATTTGGACAGCTTTCCTTTTGAAATTGGTGTAGAATTCCATTTGGAGTGTAGATGTGTATGCACTTAAACTATTTTAAAAGCCTAATGGAACTGCACAGATCTGAAGTGTTGCCTCTGTGACAGCAGTGAAAAAGATTAACCCTCCGTACTTCATCTCTTTTCCTGCCACACACGTGGGCAAGTGTGGCTGACGGGGTGAACAGTTACTGAATTTAGATGAGGTAAAGTGGATCTGGTTTTGAGATGAAGCCAAGGGCGTGCACATCCCTTTAGGGCTAAAATCAAAGGTAGCGCTCAACGTATGATGTCTGTGCTGTAGTATTACCACACAGGCAGGACTCTTCACTTAAAGTTTTGCAGCCCTTTACATAACTGCCAACCTCAGAACCGGTTGGGGGAAAAATGTTGCTAGCCATAACTATTGCAGCTCATTATAATTTTTAAATAACTGCCTGCCATTGGCTTGTGTGTTATTTATTTATATATACGTATATATGTGTGTGTGTGTGTGTGTGTGTATGTGTATGTATATATGGGATACGCAACCCCCATACTTAAAATAGTCGATATTTTTTTTGTTCGAGTGCCAGTTGACCAGACATCATGAGTGGCGAAGCCACGAGTGATGTCATTGGGTCAATCACATGAGAACAAAAAATATTGACAATATTTCCTGTAGGGGGGTTGCATATTCCATTTATGAAAAAAAAAAAGTAAATTCTTGCTATTTTTTGCTGATTATAAAAAAAAATCTAAAATAAATCTGTAAATGACATTACTTATTTTGTAGGTATTTTTGTCCTGATCAACTTTTTTTCTCAAAGTACTGTGCTATTATTTTTCATTTTAAAGTTGTATGCATTTGTTTGTCGCGAAAAGTGAAAAAAAATTAATTTTCTGCAGTTTGTTTGATAATTATAAAAAAAACTAAAAGGTATCTATGAATGAAACGCCACTCATTTTGTAGATATTTTTGTGCTGAACAAGCGTCGTGCTCACAGTACCATGGTATAATTTTTCGTTTTAAAGTTATTCGCATTTGAATACGGTTACTACTGCTTCTGTGGCCGAATATACAAATGAGTTCCGAATGAGCCAATCTCTACCTACTGTGTGGATAAATTTACCTACAGTGAGGATAAATGCAATATCTTCACTGTAGGTCTGACCACCCTGAGAATATTGAAAATATTTGCCTTTTTTAATCCTCACAGGCAGGGCATGAAATTCATAAAAAAAAAAAAAAAATATGCCCACTAGGGCATGTAAGCAGCACAAATACATGCCCAGGAAACTTTTTACATGCCACCCATTTTGCCACCTAAGTTGTGTATTCAGTGCTTTGTACTTCAAGTAACTACCTGACTGTATTAATAAAGTAACACTCACTGCTTAATAGCAGGCAACCAGGTAGGCTAATAAAAAGTTGAATGATTTGTCAGCTTGTAAATAATAAACTGAATATATAAAGAAATTAAACTGACTGTGTGATTTATTTCAGGCCACTACCCATGCGTGACACAACCTACAGCAAGCACTAACTGTAACTCTTGACAGCTAGTTTTTTTTTTTTTTTTTTTAAGAGGACAAATCAGTATGCAGTGTAGTGCAGACTAGTTAAGTACAGCAGTCCCAAAGAAATGGTTTGTATTTTTCTCTTCTGTCTAGCCCCACTCCCTGGCTAATACCCTCAGATGGACTTCAGTAGGCCTTAAGAGAGGACAGATACCATCCACTTGTCCACAGCGCACAAAGGTGATAAGAGAAAGTGTAAGTTATTTTTAAGAGGAGATCATCCTTCAGTCCAGTCGCCCCACATATTCAACACACAAAGTGGCAGGCTGCAGGGCTTTTACATTTTTTTTTTTTTTTTATTTCCTCCTGTTTTGCCTAGCCACTACCACGTGTGATGCCCTCCTTCAAGTCCTCCATAGGACAAATCAGTAGGCCCCTCTCACTAGTCCTTACGAGGGCAGTCGGACCCACAAGTTCCACAACATATAAAGATGACAAATCATTTTTAATTTATATTTTAGGTAGTCCAAATTCAAAACTAAAGATCTTGACTCTGAGAGTTAGATAGGATTTAAGGTAGTACTGAAAAACACAGGCACAGACAGTACCTCTTTATAGCTTCAAGGAGGCTTTTTATATTTCTAGTTTAGGTAGTGCAAAGGTTTCACAACAGAGTTGCATTTTCAGAAGCAATAGGGTCACACACTGACAGAATCAGATTTTAGGTAGGCAAGGCTATACTGAATTGCTTTTACATAAAGCTCCTTAATGAGTTTTTTTAGGTATCTAAACCCCCTTCCCCTAGTCTTAATAACAGTACTGCAGTCAAGCCGACTCCCTCAGCTCCACGTAGTTCTTAATTTAAATGTTTGACTGAGGCAGGGCTTAGTTTAATTACTCACAGTAGTAAAACAGCTTTTTTTATTACACACACACACTGACTGTAAGGATTGGAAGGAGGATTTATGTTTTCACTTTTGGTTTTCTGTACTCTCTGCAACTGTAATTAGACTGTAGGCAGTACAGAAAATGACTGCTGCAGCACACACATAGCCTAGGCTCTATGTCCCCCTTGCAGTCTGCTGTTCCAGTTCAGTTGAAGTTTTTTTTTAAATATTTATTATATACACAAGCAGCTGCAGCAGCAGTTTCTGTCACAGGCTGATAATTTGATCACTTAACGATCTTCTCTTCCATCCTGGTCTTGCGCTCCCCTATCACTAGCAGCAGGGCAGGCACTTGTTATTTAATTTGAGCCGTGCTTGGCTACTTCAATTTAATAATGGGCTTAGCTGAGTTCAGTAGCTGCTGTTACTTACAGCTCTTAAAAGAGCTTTTATTTATTTTTTAATTCCTTCTGCTCCTGGCTGAGAGTCCTTTCCTTCGTGCTCCCTCGACCCCCGAACTCATCAGTTTCTCTGTAAGATTGTTTGATTTATTGCTTGACTGAGTAGACTTACTTTAGAATAGCTCTTAAAGAGCTTTTTTTTAAATGGAAGCAGTGGCCCGGTTGAGGTGAAAAGCGATCCTGAAACAAATGGCAGGTTAAATCAAGCTGTAAGCATGCCACTCACGACTTTTTTCTTCAACAGACAGTGTTAGAGTGGCGTACTTTACAGGATCCTGTGAGACGCACTGTGTGGTGGTGGTGGGGGGGGGCAACTGTGCAAAGACTGTCCCTGATTGGTGTGTAAGTCTCTTGCAGCCCACCTCTGCCAACGATCGTCCTGAGAAGCTGGCTGATAAGTGTGCCACTCAAGGAGAGGAGGACCATCAGCCTGTTCTTCCCCTCGAGTCAGCTGGTCTGTGGAAGGGCTTAATTCATGACCAGCTGGCTCAACTCTCCTCCACTCGCCCAAGGAAAAAGAATTACGCTTGAGCATTGTGATCAATAGTCCCCTCAATGACGCTCGCTGTCTGCTGGTGCGTGGAAAAAAAAAAAAAAGGCTGCGCGCCCCCTGCATCCACAGCAAAACTAAAGGACTTTGTCCAATACCTTAGGTGCCCCACAGGGCAGGCACTGAACTCCAGTAGGTGAACTGTGGCAAAAGTGCCTGCCCTGCAGTACCTAAGGTATAGGAATTTCGCACCCTGCTGACAGGTATGGGATAAATATATTTCAAACAACATGAAGTCTTGCTGTATTCTGACATTGCAGTTAGCCCCAGCACTTGCATTACCCTGGAGAGGAAAGAGTTAAATTCTATGCAGAGCATAGAACGTTGAGCTCGAGCTCGGTTCAAACCTCTGTCTGCTGCACTTTGAAGTGTAACCGTCAGATTCTTTACTCCGCCTAACTGAACAGCCGCTCCGGAGATTCTCCTTTGCTTTTCAGTTCGGTTCCAGTAAAATCGTCGGTTTTATACTGCTATTTTCGTTTGTTTTTCGGTTCAGATCCCTGTCTGTGGTACTGTAAGTAGTATAGGTGGTGAACTGTTCTGTGAATTGTGTGGAAATTGTAAAAAGAAAAAAAAAAAAAAATTGTGTGGTGTTCGGTTGGTTCACTTGAACCGATCGCTTCCTGACTGAATTTTATTGTGAGGTACTGGTACTTATCGGTTCTTAAAAAAACAAACAAAAAAAGTGTTTTTTGCGGTTTTTTCAAATACCCGTAACACGGTTGGGAACCCATAAGTGAGTCTTCCCTGGCCTGAAGCCCTGTAAAGGGTAAGTTGTGGTTTAGGATGGCTTTGTCTGAGAGACCCAAAAGAAAAACCGGGCCCACTGGGTTTCAGCACTGCAGTGTGTGTGGGGAGGCCTTTGCAGATGCTGATCCCCACACCACCTGTGTTTACTGTCTGGGGTTTGACCACCTCGATTCAGACAGCCAAATTTGTAAAAATTTCCCTAAAGCCACCCTGGAGAAAAAATTGGGCAGACTTAGGGAAAAGGAGGCTGAGAAGTCCGCTGACCCGGATGGCCAGCCCGGTTTGGTTCCGACCAAACCTGAGGGAGTGCCCTCTGACCAGGGTGCTACTCCTTCGGGCAAAAGGAGAGCTGATCCTGAGGGGTTGGTTCCGACAAAAAGAAAGAAAAAAGATAAATCGGCTGGTTCGGATCCAGAACCGCATTGTCCAACTGCCGAAGAGATTGCCAGGGCGATCAGTATTGTAGAATCGCTCTGTCCAGTTCCGATTTATCTGGCACCATCAGGTAGGCACTCGGTTCGGTTGGTTCCTCCGTTTCCGGATTATTCCCCTGAAGAGTTTTATGAAACGGATCTGGAGGGGGAGGAAGAGTATGATAATAATGATGATGATGGATTGGGAGGTTTGGATGAACCTATAGAACCGGACATTTCCCCAGACAGACCTTCTGGTGTTTCACTTCCAAGGCTTTCTGAGTCCTCTTCCCACTCTATGTTCTACAAAAAAGTGGCAGAAACCCTCCAGCTTCCTCTGGTTGAAGCTGTTGAGGAAGAAGAGGAGCCTGACTATGTGGAAATGATGGACATCCCAGAGTCCAAGAGGCTGTCTATTCCCCTCCATAAATCGTTTGGGAAACAGACACAAAAATTGCTTAAAACATCAAATTCTCTACCCCCTGTGGACAGACGAATGCACAGGAGGTATATGCTGTCAGGCTCAGTGCAGTTTCTTGTATCAGCAATGCAGCCATGTTGGGGTTGTGCAGGCTGCAGCCTGTGATAAGACTAGCATACCCTTGGCTTCACCCCCCCAGATATGGATTCCAGGAAGATAGATGCCATGGCTAAGAAACAGTATTTGGCATCCTCTTTGGGACTCAGGCAGGCTAATTACATGGCCCATACAGCCAGATACCAGAAGTCCAGATGGGATACTGTTCTGGAACTGGCTAAGCCAGCTTCACCCCAGCTAGCCAAGGAGCTGGAGGAGGTGGCTGCTGATGGGATAGAGGCATCAAAAGTCCAATTCCATGCTGCTGTGGACTCCAGTGTTGTGTCATCACGAGTCATGGCTACATCTGTGGCTCTTCAGAGAATGGCTTGGCTCAGATGTACTAGCCTCTCACAGGATACCCAGGCTAAGGCCATGGATTTCCCTGTGCCGGTTAATTCTGTATTTGGGGAGCAGACAGAGAATTGTATAAAGAAAATGGACAAATACAGGACCACCTGCAGGAGTGCACGGGCCAAACAGAGGCAGGCAACTCCTCAGAAGCAGCAAGCTAGGGGCAGGCCTTTTCACAGGCCTTTTTCCCAAGCACATGCCTCTTCTCCCTTTCCTCAGAGGGGTTTCTTCAGAGGGAGAGGCAGGAGGGGGATGAGCAGAGCTACATCCTCCTCTCAGCCCAAGGCTCCTGCCAAGCAGACACCCTGATGTGTCAGCCTGGGTCGACTCCCCCCATCCAGTAGGAGGCAAGCCAGCTTACCATCTCCAGGCCTGGAAGTCTGTTACCTCAGGCAAATGGGTCCTGGAGTTGGTAAGCCAGGGACTGGCCCTCAGCTTCAAAAAATTTCCAAAGCTGAGGGTCAGGTCCTCTCCACCTGTAAACATCTATGAAACCATTGCCCTAGAGGCAGGGGTGTCCTCTCTACTAGCTCTCAAGGCTATAGAGAGAGTTCCTATAGTGCACAGGGGCAAAGGCCTGTATTCCATATACTTCTTTACCCCAAAAAAGACAGGGGAGTGGCAGCCCATTCTAGATCTAAGATACTTAAACAAGCATCTTCTCAAGCCAAAATTCAAGATGGTGACTCTGGGAATAATTCTTCCCTCTCTAAGGCCAGAAGACTGTCTAGCTTCCCTGGACCTCAAGGATGCCTACTTTCATATTCCCATCAGATGCTCCCACAGAAAGTACCTCAGGTTCGAACTGCCTTCAGGCCATTACCAGTTCAAAGCAATGCCCTTCGGCCTAACATCAGCTCCAAGGGTGTTCACAAAATGCCTGGCAGTAGTAGTGGCATTCCTAAGGAGAAAAAATATCTTCATATTCCCTTACCTAGACGACTGGCTCATAGTGGGCCAGTCTCCAGACCAAGTCAAGTCGGATCTGAAAGTGACCCAGCAAGTGCTCACTTATCTAGGTTTCCTTCTCAGTCTTCCCAAGTCAGTTCTCGAGCCAGTACAGTTGTTAACTTTCGTAGGGGTGGAGTTAGACACTGTCAGAGCAAAAGCATTTCTTCCCTTGGTAAGGGTGAAGGCCATCATGGAGCTGGCTTCTTCTTTCCACCCTCTGGTCTCTCGACCAGCAAGACATTTTCTTCACTTGCTGGGCCACACGGCAGCTTCCACTGCAGTGGTCTGGGGGCCAGATTTCGGATGAGAGACATTCAGTTTCATCTGAGGGGTTTTTGGTGTCAGAAAAAAGATCCCTTGACCAAACTGATTCCTGTGACTCAGACTCTGATCCAGGCTCTTCAATGGTGGCAGGGTCAGGACAATCTCGGGCAAGGTGTCCCAATCATTTCTCAGTCTCATTCCGTGATTCTAACCACAGACGCCTCTCTCTCCTGGGTTGGGGAGCCCACTTGGAGGCTCTCTCAGCCCAGGGAGTGTGGTCCACTCAGGAGTCTCTTCTCCACATCAGTCTTCTAGAGCTCAGGGCGGTTTACCTGGCCCTACAGGCTTTCTCACAGTCAGTAAAGAACAAGGTGGTTCAGGTCAGGACAGACACCACCACCACCATGTGGTACATCAACAAGCAGGGAGGCACTTGTCTACGGGCCTTGTGCATGGAAACCATGAAAATATGGTCCTGGCTTACTCCCTACAGACCTCTCTGGTAGCAGTCCATCTCCCAGGAAAGGACAATGTGCTAGCAGATGCATTGAGCAGGATTTCCCAGGGCCATCACGAATGGTCTCTGGATCCCCTAGTGTTAAAAGTGATTTTTTCAAGATGGGACACTCCAGAGATGGATCTCTTTGCAGCCCCAGACAATCACCAACTTCCTCTTTTCTGTTGCAGACCCCCAGTCTTGGCTCAGTCCCTCTGGATGCTCTGATTTTGAATTGGGAAGGGAAATTTCTGTATGTCTTCCCTCCTTTTCCTCTGTTGTTCAAGGTCCTAGTCAAGATATGGTCACAATCTTGCAAAGTGATCCTGATTGCTCCAGATTGGGCCAGGCAGCCTTGGTATCTCCTGTTGCTGTCCCTAGCAGTCCATCTTCCCAGGAATCACAATCTGTTATCCTCCTCTCAGGGGAGGATTTGGTGTCCCAACCTTCAGTCTCTAAATCTCAAGGCATGGTTCTTGAAGAGTTAGAGTATGCACGCTTGCATCTCAAGGGGTTCTGGATATTCTCAAAGCCTCTCGAAAACCTGCCACTAGAAAGACTTATAACTCTAAATGGAAGAGATTCAGCTTCTGGTGTTCCAAAAAAACAAATATCCCCAGACACTGCTAAATTGTCTACAGTTCTGGATTATTTGGTTCACCTCAATGGTCTAGGCCTCAGACCAGCTACCCTAAAAGTACATTTGTCATCTGTTTCTGCTTTTCTGTCAGTGGGAAAGTCTTCCTCACTAGCATCTCATCCTGTTTTTTTGTAAATTTTTCAAGGGATTGCTTCATACCAGTCCCCCCCCCTTTAGAGATCTTATCCCTGCCTGGGATCTTAATGTTTGCATTGCCCAGCTTATGCAACCCCCTTTTGAACCCTTGTCTTCAGTAGAACTTAAGTACTTGACTTGGAAGACTGTGTTCCTGGTAGCTATTACCTCTGCTGAGTTGCAAGCTCTGCCAGTGGAGCCTGATTTTATCTCATTCCGTAGAGGTAAGATGGTCCTTAGAACCAATAGGCTCTTCTGTTCTGTCTTCACCATGGAGAAGGATGGACCAGTGCCTTCAGGAGGGAAAAGAGGAGCAGGAGAGGGAAACGGGAGACACAGTGATAGAGGAGGATAGAGTGAGCGAGGGTCTGCTGGCATTGAAAGTGGACAAATCACCAGGCCCAGACAGAGTACATCCAAGGGTACTAAAGGAACTGGCTGAGGAGCTGGCAGGGCCACTAGCAGACCTATTTAATAGTTCACTAGAGTCAGGCATGGTACCACAGGACTGGAGAACAGCATAAGTAGTGCCCCTTCACAAAAGTGGCCCCAAGGATGATCCAGGGAATTACAGACCAGTCAGTCTGACCTCCATTGTGGGCAAGCTCATGGAGACCATACTAAAGGAAAGGTTGGTGGCATATCTAGAGGAGCATGGTCTCCAGGATGAGAGGCAGCATGGGTTCATGGGGGGGGGGGGAGATCGTGTTAAACAAATCTGATTGACTTCTTTGACTGTGTCACTAAGACAGGGGCCAAGCAGTAGACATCCTCTATCTTGATTTCAGTAAGGCCTTTGACTCTGTGCCCCACAAAAAGTTGACCAGGAAGTTGGTGGATCTTGGAGTTGGGGAGAAGATGGCCAGATGGGTGGAAAGCTGGCTGAGGGACAGAACCCAGAGGGTCATGGTGGGGGGAAGAGTTATCTGGCACCAGAGATGTAACCAGTGGGGTCCCACAGGGCTCCGTGCTGGGGCCAGTGTTGTTCAGTGTCTTCATCAATGACATTGGGGATGGCATTAAAGGCAGAATGTGCCTATTTGCAGATGACACCAAGCTCTGTGGGAGAGTGGACACAGCTGAAGGGATTCGGGACCTACAGGAAGATCTGGAAAAGCTGGGGAGGTTTTCCAGGATCTGGCAGCAAGCTTTAATGCCAAGAAATGCAAGTTATGCATATTGGAGCCAAGAATCTCAGGACAGAGTATTACCTGGGTGGAGTCCGAGTAGCTGCATCAGAGGAGGAGAAGGACCTGGGAGTGATGATCACTAGTGACCTGAAGCACTCCAAGCAGTGCAAGAAAGCAGCAGCAAAGGCAAACAAGATGCTGGGATGCATAGCTAGGGGGATCAGTAGTAGGAGAGAGGAGGTTATACTGCCCTTGTACAGGTCACTGGTAAGGCCACATCTAAAATATGGAGTTCAGTACTGGTTCCTACACCTCAAAAATGACATTAACCTGCTGGAGAAGGTACAGAGGAGGGCTACAAAGATGATAGCTGGTCAGCAGGGCAAAACATACGAGGAGAGGTTGAGGGCACTGAACATGTACTCCCTGGAAGACAGGAGAGAGAGGGGGACATGATTTGGACATTCAAGTACTTGAAAGGGATAAATAGTGTTGATAAGGAAAGTCTCTTTAAGCTGAGTGGTAACCATATCATGAGGGGACACAGTCTTAAGCTGGAGGGTGGGAGGTTTAGGAGGGATGTCAGGAAGCACTTCTTCTCAGAAAAGGTGGTGGACACTTGGAATGCGCTGCCAGAAGAGGTCATCTTATTAAAGACAGTGAGCAGCCTTAAGAGAGGCTGGGATAGGCATAGGGGAAGATAAGAAACATGGGTAGGAAGGATGGGAGGAGTGGGGGAGGGAGGAGGCAGGGACATTAGCACAAGCTGTGGACTCTGCAATACGAGCAGACTTGATAGACCAAATGGCCTTCTTCTGCTGGCTTCTTCGTAAGTATGTTCGTATGTTCTTACCTAAAGTGGTCTCAGATTTTCATTTGGACCAATCCGTGTCTCTTCCTGTATTCTTCACTGATCATTCTTCTTCTGGAGAGAGGATTACACAGTTTAGATGTTAAAAGGGCTCTTAGTTACTACATTGAGCGTACTAAGGCTCGCAGGTTTGATTCCCTCCAGTTGTTCCTCACTTATGGGGAAGTGGGTAAGGGCAAACCTGCCACTAAGAACTATTGCCAGGTGGATTGTCTCTTATATACAATTCTGCTACGAGAAGCTAGGCAAGATACCACCCTCAGGCCTGAGAGCTCATTCGACTAGAGGTACAGCTGCCTCCCTGGCTGCTGCCAAGGAGATTCCTTTACTAGAGATATGCAAAGCAGCCACCTGGAAAACAGTCCATACATTCATCAAGCATTACTCTCTGGATATCCAGGCTAGGAGTGATGCTCGGTTTGGTACAGCAATCCTGCAGAGCCTATTCGCAAAATAGGTTCGAATCCCTCCTCTAGGGAGGTACTGCTTGGTAGTCTGTGTATGTAAGAATACAGCAAGACTTCATGTTGTTTGAAGAAAAAATTACTCACCTTAGTAATTGTGTTTCTTCTAATGGAGTCTTGCTGTATTCTGACCTCCCTTCCTGCCTCCCCTCTCAGAACCTGGTTTTTGGGAGGTGGGCACGCAGGTGCAGTGTTGCACCCCAGGGGTGTAGTTGGGCACTCCCTCTTTTTAGACAGGGGGAGTGGGTTATGATCTTTATTTTAATAGTCATTAGATGTTCACTACCTGGTTTTTGGTTTTGGATTTCTCGACTTGAGTCTTTTGGGGAATCCAAAACACTTGGTTGCCGTTTTAGCTAGTAGAAGTTTTACAATTTCCACATAGTGGGTTAGTTAGTTAGTATTAGCTCATAAGAATCTGACGGTTACACTTCAAAGTGCAGTAGACAGAGGTTTGAACCGAGCTCAAGCTCAACGTTCTGTGCTCTGCATAGAATTTAACTCTCCTCTCTGGGGCAGTTCAAGTGCTGGGGCTAACTGCAATATGTCAGAATACAGCAAGACTCCATTAGAAGAAACACAATTACTAAGGTGAGTAATTTTTTTCTTATGCAGTAGGCGTGGACATGAATCATGTGATAAATCTGAGCTACTATGAGATAAATTCAATATGTTACATTTATACACACAGTAGACGCATCATCACAGATTTATATACATAGTAGATATGTCAAAATCACTCTGGAACTCATCTAGAATGTTCAGCCTCAGTACTTATACTAACTATATTCGAATGCAAGTAACTTTAAAATGAAAAAAGATAGCGTAGTGCTGTGAGCATGAAAGTTATGCAGCACAAAATTATCTACAAAATGAGTGGTATTTCATTTACAGATACCTTATAGTTTTTTTATAATTAGCAAAAAAAAAGCAGAAAATGCAATTTTTTGTTCACTGTTCACTGTTTTGACAGACCTATGCAAAATAGATATACCATCAAAAGCAAATGTCCCTGCACTGACAGAAAGCATCCCTATTGCATAAATGAAATATACAATGGTGAGCCGTCAGATAAATGATTTATCTACATTTGTGCTGTTTGACCTCTGACATCTCACTCATGGCTTACGCCACTCGTGAGGTTACCCGAGGTCAGACAGCACTTGTGTAGATAAATCATTTATCTGACAGCTCACCACTGTATATCCCTTATTTATTTATTTTAATTGAACTAGGCTAAACTTACAAAGGATATTCTCTGGTATTTCTGCGCTGATGTCAACGTCAGATTTTCTGGCCATGTACATGATTTTCATTCAAGCATTTTAAATCCCTCAAATAAACCATGGGTTCCTGTGTTTGACTGCGAATTAAGTGGTGAGACAGACTTAAAGTGAGCCTTTCTTGAAAACTGTACAGCAACAAAGAGGAGGCTCCCTTACCTCAGTAGGAGGTTATCTATGGCACTTGTTTATTTTTTTTTTATACAGCCCCCCAAAGAAGGGAAAGTATCATAATTTGCCCCTGAAGGGCTAGCAGAATAATCCTTTTCTACTTCCTGTTAGCTCACTCCACCCCTGCAACCCAATGTTTTATGACACGTCTATAGGGAGAGCGGGGAGCGTGCACCATTAAGTCTATGGAGCATCATTTTCAAACACTGTTTTTGACCGATTAAGTGGAAATTACATAAAATTGGAGCTAGAGATCAACTAACAAGTACCTTGTTAGTTGACCCCTGGATCTTTTTTTACCTCATGTCCACTTAAACAGCGAATAATAGTATTTGAAATGATGCTCCTAGACTCAGTGGAGCATGCTCTCCCGCTCTCTCTATGCAGATGGCATCAAACATCAAGTCTTGAGGACAGAAGTGAGCTGGTAGAAAAGTGGAAAGAGATTGTGCTGCTAGCCCCTCGGGATACATTACTATCCCTTCCCTTTCTTTGGGGCTGTATAAAAAAATAATAATAATAAAGTGCCACAGAGGAACGAGGTAAGGGAGTTTCCTCTTTGTTGTTTTAGCATTACTGAAAAACTGAGAAAGGTTCTCTTTAATACATCTTGGTGGAAAAAATCAGTTAAGGGGTCAGATTATTTTATTAGTGGCACCTTAATTGTTTAAGTGTCAACGTAAGTGCAAATGATAGAATAAAACAAACAGCACTTTTCAAGATGTTTACTGCTTCCATCAGTGCTACAATAAAGTATAAATTACTGATACTATGACACCCCGCTTGTACTAATATCTAAAAAAAAATTGTGAACATTTCTGTATGCTTTTACACATAAATTAGTGCTAGTCCCATGTTATTTTCATAAAACATTTTAGTGGGATGTAAAATATGATTGCATATCTAGTAAAAGAAAGAATTAACAGGAGCTGCCATGCTGTTTGTGGATGCATCTGCTTTCATAGTGGCAGAGTCAGAGCCGGTTGACTCAAGGCAAATATAAATAAAAAAAGCTAATATAAAATAAAATGTCCTTTAAAGCTAACAGTTAAACAAATACATAATAACATAGACTTTTAATATTAAAAGAAACAAAGCCACCTAAGATGGACAGACATGCTCAGTGCATCTTGAAAAATGCCAGTGGCTACAGTTGTGGAAATGTGCTGTTTCCTCACTGTCTTACTATTTAGAGCCTTAGCTGGACAAAATAAGTCATTATAGGCCGACCCGGTGGCACTGAGGGTTGAGGCGCTGGATGCCACACCTCGCGCTATGCTGGCAACGCGGGTTTGGTGACGGACTCAGTTGGCTGGGGGTCGGCAGGGGAGGGAAAGGATCGAGCATCTGGAGGACAGCTCTCCTCTCCCTGGGGAGGGTTCCAGGGTTGCTTGGTGTCCTGACGACCCCCGTTGGAGATCAGGGGTATTTTGCAGGTACACCAGCTGACATAAGGGACGGAGTGCGGCAGATGCCAGCAGGGCAGCCATGCGCAGGCGTCCTTGCACGCTGCACTCCAAGGGAGAAACAAGGGGAAAAAAAACAATGGCTGGTAAAGAGACAGCTGGTCTTCCGAGGCAGACACTACACATGGTCAGTGCCGGCCAGGATCCCAGCCCTACCACCTGGGGATCTTCAGCCTCCTCCTGTATGGGCTGGCAGGAGAGGAGGGGATCCTGATCCCGATGTCTGTCAGGCGAGTGGTTAGGGGTGAATGGTGAGTGAGCCAGCCTGAGATGCCCTGGACCACCAGGTGAGAAATAACGTTTAAAAGAAATTAAATAAATAAGTCATTATTCTAATAACCATTCTGTACGTATATGAATATATTTGCTACAGTAAACAGCCCTGAAACTGTTTTCAGATGCATCAGACAAAATGTGAATCTGAAACACCAGGGGACATCTTTAAATGTCTTGTAGCACAGCTTTGGGTTTCACTGTAATGTTGAGATGTGGAATGCTAATGGGCTGTGATGTGCTAACATGGTTTTCAGTTCTTTTATTAGATGTTTTGACATTAAAAAAGAAAGTGTCTGATTTTCTTTTCATGCTAGAGTTCCTGTGCTTCTGGGGAGTGGTGTTGTAGGCGACGACAACATTGATTGCGTTTTTGAAAAAAGAAAAACGGGAAACTGCCGCATCCAAAGAAGCAGCAGGTGGAATCCTGGAAACCTACAAACAGCTGATTACTATAGTTAAGATGCCAGCTGTTCTTTCTTTCTGCCTAATGCTTTTAACAGCAAAAGTGAGTCAACTGAATTGCATAGCTGTTTTACATTAACGTGTTTCATGTGATTTGACTGATTGGGGCTGAGCGCCGTGAATGAACTTGGTACATCCAGCAGACTTAGGTTTGATTCCCGCAACCTCCACTTGCGTACTGTGTGACTCTGAGGAAGTCGAAACACTTCCCCAGTGCTCCTAGGTCGCCCTTAAAATCCGGCACTGGGCCTAATAGGCGTTATCCGGTTACCAAAAGAATAATAATTTTTTTTTTTATTATTTTTGAGTATACTTCAGGAGGTCTAGTGGAATGCTGGGATACATGAGGGATTCCACTAAAAAATGTAACTATTCTTTTTTTACACTCCTGTGTCTTGTAAGTACAGAAAGCGTTTATTTTATTTTTATTTTGTTAGCTTTTTCAAATATAATCCCCCCCCCAACCCACCGTGATGGTGCTTTTATTTCCAAATTCTTGCTTGCCCCCCCCTTCACCTTCTCTCCTTTCACCCATCTCTGCTCCCCACTTTCTTTCTCTGCAGTCATGCCCCTCGATCCTGTACCCTTCCTTAAGTGACATTTTCTGTAGGCCAAGCTGCTTTCAGTTTCAGGATGCCTGCACTCTGGTCTTCCTTCCCCTACTCTCTGTTCTGCCTCCTTCGTCTTCTCCATCAAATCCCTAATTTGACTTCTCTTTCCATTTCTGTAACTGCTTTTGACTGTATTATGATCTGGCTTTCAAACCCCCATTATTTACCCTTCCTGACACTAGCTGATTCTGTCATTTATTGCACCTGTCCTTTGGTCATAGTTATTGTATGTCTGTTATGTTTGCCTAGTCACCTACAGCTGTAACTTGCTATTTATTATTTAATATTTTTTGTATTTTATAGCCCCTGACGGGGGGCCACCACACCGCAAACCAACATGCAGCATTGGCCACTGATGCCCCCCCTCAGCATGCATAACCTTACATTGAACAGCACTACACAGCCCCTGGGCCCAGCACAGACAGTACACAATCACACACACACTTCCACACACAAACATACACCCTGCCATAGCCACCAATAAATTCTCTCCCTGCCTGATGCTTGCTACCGAAAATACAAATTCACAAGTTCATGAACATGTTTTGCCTGGGGTTTTGCTGTGTTGGTCAGTGCGTGTTTACGCATGCCTTGTGGGTGGGGAGGTGTGTGCCCATTGGTTTTGTGTGTGTGTGTGTGTGTGTGTGTGTGTGTGTGTGTGTGTGTAGTGGTACATGGCCAGGTCCCTGGCCCTATGCCACTGCCAGTCCTCACTCGGGGAGACACACACACACACACAGCAATGGACATTGATGGCCCCCTCTCCATAGCATGTGGAACCACACAGCAAGCAACGCCGTGCAGCTTAAGGCCCTGTGCTTGTAGACCACAAGTGTACACACATTGTCCCCTCCCCTACACAGCCAACACACACTTTTTACAGCAACTCCCCCCCTCCCAAACCCCTGGAACACACAGTGTCCAGGTTGCACCAGTACTGTGCCACAGCTCACACACTTTCACGTCCTCTGCACCCCCTGCCACACTCTTACTTTTAACACCCCACCCTCCCAAAACATTGAACTCTAAACACTCCAAGTTGCACTGGCCCTAGCTTTGTGCCATGGCATCACACACACTGTTACCTTCCCTATACAGCAACACACATACACTTACACACACCCCGAACACACAACACCCAGGTTACACTGGCCCTGCCTGACTGCTCACAAACTTTTTAACCTACCCTGCACCACCGACATAGGGGTCACACACACACACACACTCTCTCACTCACTCATACACACACTTTTTCACAGCCTCTTGCACTGCGTCACCACTTCTCAATCACACACACTCACTCACTCACTCAGACAGGGAACACGCAATCACCCCTGTTTCAGATAGGTTGAGTAGTAGCCTAGCTACATCTGTAGCCACCCCCATGCACCTTTTGTTGCTGTTTTTGGACTCCAGTTGTGAAAGGTTAAAATTTACTTGCAGGATGAGGTCACACAGATCGATCGAATTGATGACTGGTGAATATTTGATATGAAGAGTGTTGCTTGGGTTGGCTTGGACAGCAGTGGAATATGGGGCAAACAGAGCCTTCTTTTTAGCTGAGGCTTTACCTGTCCTGGAAGAAATGCATTAAGGCATTGGCTGAACAGGGGAAGGCGTGCTACTGGAAGATGGCCCTGGTTGAGGCCGTGAAATGGTTTAGATAGGTTGAGACCCTAGAATCTGCAGTGATGAGGTCAGAATAGAAGGACGACAGGGGGCAGATGCAGTTGCTGGAAGTCTGTTCTCCAGAAAGGACATGTTGGACTCCAGTTGGGAAAGGTTACAGTTGATTTGCAGGATGAAGTCATGTAGATCATTCAGAGGATTGGTGACTAGTGGATGTTTGGTATAAAGAAGGTTGTTTGGGTTGGCTTGGAGAACAGTGGAATACAGGGTGAACAGAACCTTCTTTTTAGCTGAGGTAGAGAATGAAACCTGTACATCATTTAAGGCTGCTATAAGCTTGACAGTCATCCAGTCTTTATATTGTAGTTTGGATTTTGAGGAAGCCTTCTGAGGAGAATTCACAGACTGAACAGATGCTTGTTCGTCCTGGTCTGAATGCTGATCGCTGGCAGGACGTAATATGGTGTCCTTCTAGAGGAAAAAGAACGAGATGCTGATTGAAGCAATGGAAACACAATTGAATAGCCAATCTCAGTAGATCTCCATAATCAAGGGACCATGGCATACAGGGAGCAAATTCCAAGCTACATTGAACTGGTATTTGCAAGGCTACAATATCAGATGACTGGGCTTGCATCAGATGGTTTCACAGCCTTCAAGGTGCCTGTTATAGGCAACTGATCTCCCCAACAGTACTATCCAGAGCAGTAGCAGATCACAAGGGAGCAAGGCAAATGTGGATTGTGGAGACCATACTGATTGCATGGTCATGGCCAGAGGTCGAGTGGGGTGCCTGAACTGGGTGGAAGGACCACAGCCAGAGGTCGTGAGTTGAATGTCATGGAGGTTGTAGGTAGCGATCAGTGAAGTGATGGGGATATGCAGGATAAAGGGAGGCATAAGTAATTTCTGTAGAGCCTTTGGTGAGGATTTTAGGAGTGGTCTGGTTGGCTGGCCAAAGAACAGGCAGTTGTAAGGCAGGGAAATGCAGTTTTTACAGGCAGCTATAAGGCAGGGAGGCACAGTTCATATAGGCAGCAGCAGCAGCAGTGATGTAGACGTAGGTAGTGTTGCTGGGTAGAGCACAGTGGCTCAAGCAGAAGCAGTACAACAGCAGATGAACGGCAAGGGGAACCCCCAGGGCCACTAGGACCTAGAGCTGAGGGATGACTGTGCCAGTGAGGCACAGAGGCATTTGACTAGAACCCAGAAGTAACTGGGCTCCTAGAGCTGCGCTGCAAGGCAGGCTAAACTGGGACTACAAATCCCAATCACCTAAGCTGAGAGCAGTAGCAAATGCTGCGAGAAACAAAAGTAATCTGAGGCCAGGTGGGCCAACCGGAGGTGGGCTGAACTGCCAGAGTGGACAGCGGACCAGATGGTGAGGAAGACCATCTAGAAAGTGAAGAGCATCTTGGAGGCAGCAATGAGGGAAAGCAAAATGAGCAGCAGGAGCCAGCAGGGATTGCGAATAGCAGACTAGCGGCAGCAAAGGAGGCAAGAAACGAGCAAGGGAAACAAATGCAGCCACAGCCATGGAGAAAATGGCTGGAGTCTTGAGGGGCTGCAGCCTGTTTAAGTAGTGAGGGGTGGCTGAGGGAGTGATCTATCAGCTGACCACTAAACCCCAGCAATTTTATAATCCTAATGCCTAGTAATGGATAATGACTTACTGCCAATTTATACTCATTCAGAATATTCCAGCACAGTATGAGCGCCCCCGCCCCCAAGCAGCATGCTTGTAATGCTAGTACCAGTGAAAGTAACCTGAACCTTTGATGTCTTAGATCTTGGTTAAAACAGTATCTAAATATCTTGAATTCCACTTCAAGAGAGAACATGATGATAGTAAATAATGCATATATTTGTATTTTTAGATTGGATTCTCTGCTGCAGATTCGGTGACTGGCCTCAAACTGGTGGAAGAAGGAGTACCTAAAGAACAGCTTGCTCTGCTAGCAGTCCCTATGGTACCTTTGCAGATACTGCTGCCTCTGGCCATCAGCAGATACACAGCTGGGCCACGACCTCTGGATATCTTTTACAGTGCCATGCCATACAGGTAAATCAAGCTTTCTTTTGGGTAACTAGGGCTTGGAATTAATATGTTTAGCCAGCAGCAAACTTTCACTGCTGCTTAGATGAACATGGTAGCAAAATAATGTATTTCTTGAGAAGGCAGCAGCTCTGATCGCAGTACAAAAATTTAAGATTTAGAACCACTTAACCGTGTCTGTAGAATCATGCTTGCCAGCAAAGAAAAATCTTAGTGCATTTAGGCAGCCCCCGATTCCATTATACATTCCATAGACTGTGCTGCAGCCCTGTTCCCAACCTTACATAATTATGCTGTTTTCAGGGGCGGTGCTGCAGCGCTCCGCAGTTGCCCAGCTCGTACATGGAGGTTATGAGCCGGGTTTTACGAGGGAAGTATTTTTAAAACTACAGAGCAGAAAATAGTAATTTATAGCTGAAAAAGCTCCTAGGACAGGCAGCTACACAGTATAAGCTGCCTGCCCTGATTGTGTCAGCTGCTCTTTAAAGCTGGATCCAGCTTTGGAAGCCCCTGAGGGGGGTCGTAAATTGTGACACCTCTGCTTCCGAAGGGGAGATCTCTTTCGTATAGAGGGTCTTATAGAACTCCCTGAATGAGTTGTTGAGCCCTTGCGGGTCTTTCCTAACATCTCCATTGGCTGTTCTAATGCCCACAGTTCTGGACTTTACTTGCCTCTTCTTTAGTTGGTATGCTAGCAGTCGCCCCGGTTTCTCTCCTGCTTTGTAGAAGTGCTGTTTAATATGGAATACCACAAATTCTGCTTTCTGATGGAGGTGTGTATTCACCTTGTTTCTAGTATGTATTATTTCAGGGATTTGCCTTTTTTGTCTGTCAGAGTCCGCTTTATACTTTTCTTACAGGTTAAGTGTCTTGAGCTGCTTGTTAAGATCCTTAAACTTGGTTCTCTTAAGGTGGGAAGTGTAGCTGATGCACTCCCCAATGTATGCCTTCAGTGCTTACTGTTGGGTGGCTACTGATGAGTCCCCCTTACGGTTGGCTTCCAGGTAAATCTGCATTTCCTGGCTAAGGAATCGGCAGAAGGTTTTGTCTTTTTAGTAACCAGGCATTGAACCGCCATTGCTTTTGAGTAGTGCGTTATATATGTGATGGAAGCAAGGTGAAAGCCACCAGGGCATGATCCAAGGTGATGATTGTCCCAATGGCAGTATCTGCCACTCAGCCGCCATTTGTTGCGGTACTAGTAGTGGATCGATCCGAGAATGGGATTGGTGCGGAACTGAGTAAAAGGAGTAGTCCTGGCCTGTGGTATGCACTACGTGACACACATCAGCAAGGGCTAGCTCAGTTGCCATTTCGGCAACTGCCACAAGATGCCGGTGAGTGGGGCCCAGAGGGAGCTCTGCTTCAGTCCAGGAGGTCATCCATGACCGCACTGGCATCACCAACCTGTAGTGTGTGTTGCCAGTGTCAGTCATGTCCCGGAAGAATGTGGCATCTGTGCAGTTTGGGTCATATATGTTGCATAGTGTGATCTCTCGCCCAAATAGTTCCCCCTTTGACTATTATATATGAACATACGAAAATGCCAGCAGATGCAGGCCACATGGTCTATCAAGTCTGCTCGAATGTGGAGCTCCCAGTCTAATCTATTGCAGCTGCCCTACCCCTTTCCTGTCCATCTGATTTACCGTCCCAGACTGGTGTACCTGCCTTTCGGGTCTGGAATGGATCCTAGCTGTAATGGCACATTCTTATGTATAAGGATGGCTACTCCTCTTCTCTGAATTATGTGTTCCTAAACACTTAGGACCCCCCCCCCCTTTAAGTTTTGACTTTTTCATGTCTGAGAGATGAGTCTCCTGTATGAATGCTGTTCCCACCCCCTCCCTACTGAGTGATCTAATACTTCGCAACTCTTTACAGGGGAGTTGCTATAGTTTTTTTTTTCTTTTTTCAGTGCTGTGTTTTTGTTTGTTTTTTTTTTTTTTTTTTCCCCACTGCTGGCTTGCGACAGGGGATATACCTCCTTCAAGCCTTATACTGGATCTTCCCAGCCCAGTCACCCCGGCTTCCCGGGGACTTAACTGACGCCACAGGAGACTGCAACATGCCCCTTGACATATCACTCAAAGTAGGGTACACCCCTTCAGGACAGGAAGCAAATCCTAAGGAGGGGATTAAGATGCTAATCTATTGCATCCTAACCCAGCTCAGTAGGTGCTGGGCCTGTGAGTGGTGAGGTCATGGTGCTAGAGCCAAAGGGGCTTTTCCCTCTTGTTATG
This sequence comes from Neoceratodus forsteri, assembly GCA_016271365.2. Classification (NCBI taxonomy): domain Eukaryota; kingdom Metazoa; phylum Chordata; order Ceratodontiformes; family Ceratodontidae; genus Neoceratodus; species Neoceratodus forsteri. The sequence continues at coordinate 1,430,232,722 of CM057456.1, forward strand.
CTCATTCCTGAGACTGGTGTCTTAGCAGGCCATCAGTGCAGTGACGCACACTGGCTGTATGCATTGTGAAGGTCAGTCTTCAGTCACACACTCTTGCATCCTGCTGGCTTTCCCTTCACCACCACCTGCAGTCACCCAAGTGGTTGCATTATAGTGGAGTGGAGCTGACAACCCCCACCTCCCGGAGGGGCGAACATCTTCTGGGGAAATTGAATCCGATTCCTCTGGCTGGAACCTGATGACCGACATCATGAGCAGTAGCGCTGCGCTAATGGGATGTCAGCTGTGCTGTTGTTCAGGGCCTTGTGGTATAGGGTGGTCTGGAAGTGGACAGAGAACCTCCTCCCACCTCCCCCTTTGTATGTATGGACTGCTTGGGACTTGGATCACCGAATGGTGCTGTATGGAGCAAGATATCACTGAAAGAGAATGAAAAAAATTTTTTTTTTTGTGCTCTTTTTCTTCCCTGGGTCCTGCCTGCCACCTCTGATGTCCCTCCCCTCTTGCAGTACCCGAGGATCGGACCCCCTCTCCATTGCCCCCATGACTTATCTTTCATGGCAGGGGGTGGGGAGCAACTCAACCCACCAGCATGGATCCAGCTCAGGAGGTGTCCTCTCAGGGCGGCTCGGTGAGTGGGAACCATTGTCATTCTGCGCGATGGGACCACTTTTCCATTTTTTCTTGATGCTGCGGGGAGTGTGCAGTGCCGCCAGTGACGCACCACATGCGCATTTGCGCACTGTATGTCGGGCGGCTGCTCCAGCTCCGCTCCCACATTGTGGGACCTGGCATGTCGGCCCCCAGCCACTGCTAGGGGCCAGGCAAGTGCTGTGCCGGTCCATCTCCGCAACCTCCCCTGGGCAAGGAGAGCTGTCCTCCAGACGCTCGATTCTCTTCCTCCCCAGCTGACCCCCGGCGACCCGCTCACACTGCGAACACAGGTGGCCAGCGTGTTGAGAGGTAAGGCTGTAATGCCTCAGCCCTCCACGCTACTAGGCCGGATGAAGGAGACTGAGTTGTAGGGTACAAATGTGTTTCAAAAATACAACTTGTTCATAAATGATTTTAAGGCTACTCGACCTACAATATATTATAAAATGAGTATATTATAGAAACATTTCTAGGAGCGTGGATATGTTGTTCATCCACACTCTTTGGCATGTCCCTTTCCCCTTTAAATCTGGCCGGAAGTCTTCAAGCTGGCTCCTCCCACCCACCCGGGTGGTAAATACCTCGACTCTGCCCCATGACGAAAGATTTTCCTTTCCGCTGGAAGATTCAGGATCCCCGTGCTACTTCTGCGGTATCGTAGGCCCTGGATACTAATCAACGGTTTTCACTGTGACGCTTTCTTTGAAACCGTCTGAGTTTACGATTCCGATCGGCGCGCATCGGACATGGAGGATGTCGCCCCTGGTTTCGCTGGTGTCCTGTGGACAGAAAACTGTCGCTACCCATCCCACCTCGTGTTTATTTGGGTGTCATGCATGACACCTCTTCGTCACCATCTGCTTGGCCTTCCATCCCAATGTTCTGGGCGACTGCAAGCGCGCCTTAAGCTGGGAGACGCGAGCTCGCAATCCACGTGTGAAATTGAGGAGGCAAGTGGAGGTTTCGCCAGCGGGATTCGCCGAGCAGCTGGACCAGATGGCGCATTTGAAGAAGAAGTTGCCCAAGCCTCGCCAGCCGAGGTTTTTTCCTGCTGCTAAACCTTGGCTCTACCATCACAGGATCCTTTCGGGAGCTGTGCCAGTCTCTCCCCACCAGGGGTGAGGCGCCCTCGGGCATGCACTCCTCCCACCCTAGAAAACGGAACTAGGACCCTAAGTCTTCTTCTTGGAGAAGACGTTCCTGGGACTGAGAGGTGTCTGAATCCCAGGACCTTGCGGTCTCTGCCTCTGTCGAGATAGCTTCCTCGGCCACTGGCTTCTCGGACCTTCCATCAGGTCAAGGCACCAAGGCCGAGGAAACGGCCGAACCGGCTGAGATATCTCTTGACCCAATCGAGCCGTTGTCGCTGACCCCGGTCGATGACTCATTGGAGAGGACACCTATCCTTTCCTTCCCCAACGAGGAGACCCAGCCCTCATGTATCCCCATCGAGGGACAGGAGCTGGAACCTCTGTTTTCACTGACTCCGGCCTCTCCTGATTGAACAAGCCGACCTCGTCGGTCTCGATCGAGGACCAGGACCCCTTCGGTCAAAAAAAACGAAAAAAGGTCACAAACACACTCTGAAGAGGCATTGCCACCGATCCTCATCCTCCTCAGATGAGGAGAGACTTCGACGGAAGCTCCGGCGTTATGAGGACCTTATGTGGCAACAGCTAATTTTGACCGGTCATAAGCTGGCTCTGCCGGCTACACCGGCCATTACTTGGCTCCAACCTCTTAGGCAGACGCCGACCCCTCTGGAACTGAAGACTCCGGTTCTTCCTCCGGTAGGGCCAGCATGCATTCCTGTTCAGCCTGTTACGGTCTCCCCACCAATTTTGGTGGCGCCACCGCCTAAGCAGCCTCAGGAAGGGGCTCCCTCGAAAGAGGACCGGACAGATACGGGCCTGCCCCGTCTTCTGTCCATCACTGTTGTCCCCGATCGCCCTTGGCGTATTGAAGGGGACATAGGCGGGAGACCCCTATATCCCGACTCTTCGGACTTGGATACCACTGGTCTACACTCACACCCCGATGATGAGTTGTCAGTGACGGGCTTGAAGGAAGGTCCTTCCACTTTCCAGGACACCCTCCACATTATTTCAGAGTCAACCGGTATGCCCTTGGAGTCTGTCCAAAAGAAGGCAGAATATCCTCTCACAGATATCCTTAAGAGGGGGGATACCCCGACAGAGGCCTTCCCAGTGGCTGAAGCCATTGTTGGCCTGGCCCTTGAGCTATGGCAGCGCCCTACCTCTTGCCCGGCTCCATCTGCCCGCATGGCTCACAAGTGCACTGTACCCATGGGGTCCTTGGCAGGTTTCACAGAGCATCCCTCTGCCGAAAGCCTTGTGACTGCCTCTGTGTTTAGACGCAGGGGTAGCTCAGTGGATACTGACCACCCACCGGACAAGGAGCCCAAGAATATGGACCATTCTGCCCGGAAGGTGTATGCGGCCTCATCCTTGGGTCTTCGTCAGGCCAGCTCAGCAGTGATCATGGCACACTTCTCTCAAGCCCTCTTGGGGTCGCTAGATGAAGTCCTCCCTCATCTCCCAGCGGACATGCAGACCATGGTTAAGCAGGTCCGTGACCAGGGCCATGCTGTTGCAAAACAGCAGCTCCAGACGGCCTTGGATATTGGAGATTCCTGTGCCTGCTCACTAGCAGCCACAGTGGCCACTCACCGCAGGGCATGGCTGAGGTTATCCTCTTTCCCAGCGGATACTCAGCACAAGTTAGCTGACGTCCTTGGCACCGATCTCTTCGATCCGGGAGTGACAGGTCACCTCCAGCGCATAGAGCAGTCCAATGCCACCTTGGATGCCACTTCTGCAAAGGGTTCTTCAGGCAAGAACCAGCAGAAGCGCAAGAAGAAGCCTTTTCGGCACTCTTCTCCTGCGGTTAGACAGCCCTCCCTCCAGGGAGGTCAGCAGCAACAGCAGGCTCAAGCTTGCCGCCCTAGGCCCAAGCAGGGTCCCCAACAGCCCCGCAAAGGAGGTCGAGGTGCAGGACCTTCCTCCTCCTCTAAGCCTGCTCAGTGACGGGTCAGGGGTGGCCACCCCTACACCCGTCACGCCAGTTCTGGGTCCTCCTGTGGGGGCGGCTCCGACACTTTCTTTCCGCCTGGTCTGGTATCACTTCGGACAGGTGGGTCCTGGAAGTGGTTGGTTGGGGACTGCCTCTAGAATTCGAGCAGTACCCTCCCTGCCGAGCCCATGCCCCTCGGGAGGAAAAGATCTTGGTTTGCACTCATTCGGCCCTTCGGGATGACATTGCTCAGCTCCTCTGCAAGGAGGCGGTAGCTCCAGTGCCAGATCCTCCTACAGACCCAGGCTTCGTGTACAGGTACTTCCTGGTGCCCAAGCGGACGGGGGGTTGGCGCCCCATCCTAGATCTCCACGACCTGAATCAATATATCAGGTCTCGCACCTTCTGGATGGTAACTCTGAATCAGATCATACCATCTCTGGAGCGAAACATGTGGTTCTGTTCACTGGATCTACAGGATGCGTTTTTCCACGTCCCAATATGTCCGTCCCACCAGCGGTTCCTCCTCTTCAGGGTGGAAGGGACCCTGTACGAATTCCAAGCCATGCCGTTCGGGCCAGTCATCTGCCCTTCAGGTCTTCACCAAGTGCATCGCAATGGTGGCGGCCCATCTATGGCGTCAAGGGGTTCGGATATACCCCTACCTCGATGATTGGCTCCTGGCGGGTTCCTCCCTGCAGGAGGTGGAGAGGTCCAGGGACCTGGCCTTCCGAACCTGTTGCCAGTTAGGCCTCCTGATTAACGAGGCCAAGTCAGAACTCGTGCCCTCTCAGGTGATGGGCTTTATCGGGGCAGAGCTCGACTCTCGTCAAACCAGAGCTCTGCTCCCGGTGGACAGGGCGGAGGTTTTTTCCTCCTTTGCTGAATCATTTCTGGTTGGGCACTTGTGCCCTGCTCGGGACTTCCTGCGCCTTCTGGGTTACATGGCGGCGTGCACCTCAGTGGTCCATTGGGCCAGATTTCACATGCGCCGCCCCCTCCAGTGGGAGCTGGCTGCTCAGTGGACTCAGTGTCAGGGTCATTTTGACCAACTGGTCACTGTCACCCAGAAGATGTGGGATGCTCTCCAATGATGGACCATCCCAGGTCGTCTGCAGGAAGGGATCCCGTTTGTCTGACCCGAGCCAATGGTCGTTCTCACAACCGATGCCTCTCTCATGGGCTGGGGAGCCCACATGGAGGACAACAGAGCCCACGGGTTCTGAACCCCTGAGGAGTCTCGATGCCACATCAACCTGCTGGAGCTCAGAGCAGTCAGACTGGCACTGTCAGCTTTCGCTCCTCAGCTCTGGGGTCAAGTGGTTCAAGTCCAGACGGACAATACCACGACCATGTACTACCTCAGCAAACAGGGCGGCACGCACTCCAGTCTGCTGTGCAAGGAGGCACTCCGGCTGTGAACCCTTGTCAGCCGGTTGGAGGCGGATCTCCTTGCCATCCATGTGGCAGGAGTCTTGAACCAACTGTCGGATGCTCTCAGCCGCATAAGCCAGACATCCCACGAGTGGTCTCCCCATCCAGAGGTAGCTTACAATCTCTTCTCCCGTTGGGGCAAACTGTTGGTGGACCTGTTTGCCTCCAGGGAGAACACCAAGCTGAGGCTGTACCATGCCCTCCCCCCTCAGCAGGGCTCGCTGCAGGGGTATGCCTTCTCGAGGCCGTGGACCCCAGGCCTCCTCTACGCCTTCCCTCCATTTCCCTTGATCCACAAGGTGTTACTCAAGGTGAGGAGGGACAAGGTGAAGGTGATCCTGGTAGCCCCAGATTGGCCCCGCCAGTTCTGGTATCCAGATCTCCTGAGCCTCAGCTGCAGGCCCCCGGAGCGGCTTTGTACATGCCTGGACCTGGTATCATTGAACCAGGGGAAGGTGTTCCATGCTGACCTTCAATCCCTGCACCTCACAGCCTGTACCTGAGCGGCTAGAGTTCCAGGCTGTGGGTCTTTCCGAGGATGTCTACACAGTTGTGCAGGCATCTCGTAAGGAATCGACCAGGAAATGTTATGCCTTCAAATGGAAAAGGTTTTCCATTTGGTGTCAGAGTAAGAGTCTGGACCCTTATCCTGCTCTGTGGCTAACATTTTAGACTACCTTGGTCTCTCTCCAAAGGGGTCTTCACGTCATCGACCCTTAGGGTGCACCTGGCAGCCATTTCCACCTACCGGGCGAGGCCGGTCAGTCGACATTGGCACAGGAGACAGTGGTCGGGCGCTTCTTCAAAGGCCTGGATCACATATCCCCTCCGGTGCGTGAACCTCCACCTCCGTGGGATCTTTTGCTAGTTTTGGCAAAGTTCATGGGCAAGCCATTCGAACCCATGCACAAGTGTGAGCTCTCACACTTGTCGTGGAAGAATGCCTTCCTGGTGGCTATCACGTCAGCCAGAAGGACAGGGGAGCTCCAGGTGCTTTTGGTGGATTCCTCTTATCTGGTCTTTCACAGGGACAAAGTTGTCCTGCACCCCTACCCGAAATTCCTTCCGAAAGTGATGTCAGAGGTTCACCTCCAGGTGTTGACTCTGCTGGTATAATACCCTAACTACACCTCGGACGCCGAGTACAGGCTCCATACCCTGGACCTTAGACGTGCTCTCTCCTACTACAAGGAGAGGACGGCGGAAATTCAGGGAGAGGTTTGCCAGCTGTTTATCACCTACGCTGAAGCCGCTTCTGGCAGACCTGCAGCCAAATGGACCATTGCAAGATGGATTACATCATGCATAGGTCTGTGCTATGAGTTGGCGGGCAAGGAGCCTCCCAGAAGGATAAGAGCTCATTCTACCCGTCATACTGCTGCATCGGTGGCTGCTTCCAGGGAAATCCCTATCCAGGAAATCTGTCGGGCTGCTACGTGGAAGTCAGCAAACACCTTCATTACCCATTACCACATCGATCTTGAGTCTCGTCGGGATGCTGGTTTTGGGGCCTCAGTTCTCCAATCTCTGTTTCCTAAGTAGAGGCTGTGCACCTTGCCTCCCTCCTCCTGGAGAACTGCTAGGAGTCTGCCAAAGAGTGTGGATGAACAACATATCTGCACTCCTAGAAAAACAGATTCTAGGGACATGGATATGTTGTTCTATCCACACTTACTGGCAGGTTCCTTGCCGCTTCAAATCTTACCGGAAGATCTTCAAGCTGGCTCCTCCCACCCACCCGGGTGGTAAAACTCTCGGCTCCACCCAGTGACGCCAGATCTTCCTTACCGCTTGGAAGCTCAGGTTCCCTCCTTTGCGCTCTGCGTTTTAGGCCTGGATCCTACCTCGTCGGTTAAACCGAAACCCAAACTTAAATTTACTAGGCTTCAGTCTTTTTCTTCCTTCGCAACTGCGATGGACAAATCGACTCCTGGATTTCAATGGTGTCCTTGTGGGCAGAAGATGTCTCGGACCCATCCACACTCCATGTGCGTTTACTGTCTTGGGCTCGATCACGATCTGCAGGCCTGCGAATTGTGCAAGTTCTTCTCGGTCAACGTTCTCGAAGACCATACTGCCAGACTTCAACTTGGGCGCCCTGAGAGATGGATTCCTCCGGTAAAGTCGAAGGAGGCCCGTTGGGTGGTGTCCGCGGTGGTGGGCTCGGCTGAGCAACTTGAGCAAATGATCGAGCTCGAGGAGGAGGTGGCCCAGGCCATATTTTCTTCTTCCTCGCTCGCGGCATTTATTCTGCTCTCCTTGGGCTCCTCCTACTCTGTTTCATTTAAGGAGCTTTGTCAGTCCCTCTCTACTAAGGGAGAGGGGCCATTGGGACATTCCTCTCAGTGCAAGAAAAAGAATTCAAAGGGTAAGTCCCACCATCGACGTTCGTGGCAGCGGGAGAGGTCCCCTTCCCCGGATAGTCGACACTACTTCGGTCGAGGTTGTGGCTAAGGTCGCTGGCTTCACGGTGTCCCCGCCAGGTCAGCCGGCCGAGACACCCGTCGATGCAGTCGAGATTTTTCTCAACCCGTCGGATGGGCTGTTGACTGGAGAAGCCGACAACCCTTCTTCACTGGTTCCCCAGTGGAAACCGAGGACTTGCCTGTGCCTCCTATGCCAGAGTCCCCGTTAGGTTCTTGAGCCAGGGAGGAACGGGTTTCCGCTCCTTCCCAGACCCACCTCGGAAACACCGAGGTCTCGATCTCGGACCTCCTCTCGGTCCAGCCAATCCCGCCCGACATCGGGCGCTCTGTCTCGGCACTCGGGGAAGCGGCGGCGTCAGCCATCCTCGGCCCCTCCTCGAGGATAGGTCCGGTGTTAGTTGCCTCGGCGCTACGAGATCTGATGTGGCAAGCAGTCTTTTTGTCCGGGAGCAAGCCGACTTCACGCTTTCTCCCGCCATTACATGGCTGTCACCTGAGCGCCAAAACAACCCTCGTGGTCATCGAGGAGCCGAAGCCGGCGCCGGTTGTTCGGCCAAAACCAGCTGCACCACCCATTGTGGTGGAACCCCCGCCTCCACAACCAAAAACTGGGGCTCCGACCAAGGATTCTCGGTCGGGTCATGGGTCATCCCATTGGTTGTCGTCACCCTCACTCCCGATCATCCTCGGCAGGTGGAGGGTGGCTCAGGCCCTCGGCAGCGGTCAGACTCCGAGGAGTCTGCAAACGATGACTCTTCCCTGTTCTCCAGGCCTCTCGACCTGGAGTCCTCTGGGGACAGTCGGTGGACAAGAGCCCATCCTCGTTCATGGGATTGCTTCGGCTTATCTCAGAATCTACTGGGATGAAGCTTGAACCCATGTCAAAGCGGGCCAGGTATCCCCTCACGGAGATACTGGACCGAGGGGATTCTCCTGCGGAGGCCTTTCCTGGGGCCGAAGCAACTGTTGGTCTGGCCCTGGAGCTGTGGCAGCGGCCGGCTTCTTGTCCAGCTCCCTCGGCCAAGATGGCCAGGAAGTATGCCGTTCCCACCGGCTCACTCTCCAGATTCTCGGAGCACCCCTCTGCAGAGGGGTTGGTGACCGACAGTGTTTTCCGGCGCTTCCGAAACGCTCGGGACGTGGACAAGCCACCGGATAAAGAGTCCAAGAAACTGGACTACTCCAGGTGTCAAGTTTACGCTGCGTCCTCCTTAGGCCTTCATCAGGCCAGTTCGGCCGTACTGATGGCACACTTTTCCCACGCCCTTATGGGCTCCCTGGATGAGGTGATTCCTCATCTCCCGGCTGACCTCCAGACTGTGGTCAAGCAGGTGCGGGATCAGGGAAGGGCGGTGGCAAAGCAACAGCTCCAAACTGCTCTTGACATTGGAGACTCTTGTGCCCAGTCAGTAGCGACCGCAGTGGCCATGCGCCACAGAGCTTGGCTGCAGATCTCCACCTTCATGGTGGATACCCAGCACAAGATGGTAGACGTTCTCTTCCTGGGTACCGACTTGTTCGGTCCCGGGATGGAGGGTCACTTGCAGAGGATCAAGAAGTCCAATGCTACCTTGGACTCGGTCTTGTCTGCCCAGAAGGACAAAGGCCGCCAGCAGCAGCGTAAGCCCTTTCGGCCTTCTGCCCCTGCGGCACGTCCGGCCCAGCAACACCAGCATCACGGCCAGCAGGCTCGCATTTGGCACCCCAAAGCCAAGCCTGCAGCTTCCTCCAGCAGGAACCCGGGAGGAAAAAGCGCAGGAGGTCCCTCGGCCGGTCCTTCCTCCAAGCCTGCCCAGTGACGGGTTGAGGGGTGTCTATCCCAGCCTCGTCACTCCCCCCTGGGTTCCCCCCATGGGGGGATGGCTCCGCCACTTCCTTTCTGCCTGGTCCGCTGTCACCGCGTACCGCTGGGCGTTGGAAGGGTCTGCTTCTGGAATTCGAGCAGGCCCCACCCTGTCGAGCCGTCGCCCCATGGGGGGGCTATGGATTCCACAGTCTCTCTGTCGGCTCATCGAGCCTTCATTGCTCTGCTCCTCCAAAAGGAGGTGATCAGGGAGGTGGTGGATCCTCCACCAGACCCAGGGTTTGTGTCCAGGTATTTCCTGGTCCCGAAACGGATGGGGGGCTGGCGCCCCGTTGTAGACCTACATGACCTGAACAAGTTTACTAAGGTCTCGAACCTTCAGGATGGTCACTCTGGCGCAGATCATTCCATCCTTGGAATGAGGCATGTGGTTCTGTTCTCTGGACCTCCAGGACACGTTCTTTCACGTCCCAATCCGTCCGTCCCACCAGTGATTCCTCCGCTTCAGAGCAGAGGGGTCCCTTTACGAGTTCCGGACCATGCCCTTCAGCCTCTCTCCAGCTCCCAGGGTCTTCACCAAATGCATGGCAGTGGTGACAGCATACCTGTGGCACCGAAGGGTCCTGGTGTACCCTTACCTGGACGACTGGCTGATTGCAGCCCCCTCCAGGCTGGAGGTGGAGCGGTCCAGGGATCTGGCCCTCCAGGTCTGCTCTCAGATTGGCCTCCTCATGAACAAGGCCAAATTGAAACTCGTGCCAATGCAGGTGATTCAATTCATCAGGGCAGAGCTCAACTCTCTTCTAGCCAGAGCACGGCTCCCGGCGGACAGGGCCGAGGTTCTTTCCTCCTTTTCCCAATCATTTCTGGTTGGGCAATTGCGCCCTGCCTGGGACTTCCTGCGCCTCATGGCGGCCTGCTGGCACATTCGTCCCCTTCAATGGGGGCTGGCCCGCCAATGGTCACAGCGCTCTGGTCCTCTGGACCAGCCAGTGACAGTGACCCAGGAGATGTGGAGCAGCCTCCAGTGGTGTCTTGTTCCAGCTCATCTGCAGGAGGGTATCCTGTTTGTTCGCCCAGAGCCGACAGTCACTCTGACGACCGACGCCTCTCTGATGGGTTGAGGTGCCCATCTGGGGGAGCTCAGAGCGCACGACCTCTGGTCCCCTCAGGAGTCTCGATGCCACATCAATCTGCTGGAGCTTCGAGCGGTCCGACTAGCCCTCGCCGCCTGCGCTCTGTTTGTACGGGGTCAAGTGGTCCAGGTCCAGACGGACAACACCACGACCATGTACTACCTAAACCGTCAGGGTGGGATGCGCTCCTTGCCTCTGTGCAAGGAGGCTCTCCGCACTTGGTCTCTCGTGAGCAGACTGGAGGCAGATCTCCTAGCCATCCATGTGGCAGGAGCCTCCAACACTCTGTCCGATGCCCTCAGCCGGATAGGTGCTGCATCTCACGAGTGGTCTCACCTGCCGGAGGTAGTACAAGATCTGTTCTCCCACTGGGGCACTCCTCAGGTGGACCTGTTTGCCTCCAAGGAGAATGCGAAGCTGAGGCTGTTTCATGCCCGCCCCCCCTGAGCAGGGCTCATTGCAGGGGGATGCCTTCTCGAGGCCGTGACCCCAGGCCTCTTCTACGTCTTCCCTCCATTTCCCTTGATCCACAAGGTGCTTCTCAAGGCAAAGAGGGACAAGGCGCAGGTGATTCTGGTAGCCCCAGACTGGCCCCGCCAGTTCTGGTATCCAGATCTCCACAGCCTCAGCTCCAGGCTCCCGAGGCGACTTCCAGCCCGCCTGGACCTGATCTCAGTCAACAAGGGGAAGGTACTCCACCCAGACCTTCAATCCCTGCACTTGACGGCCTGGTTCCTCTGCGGCTAGAGTTCCAGGCCTTGGGTCTTTCCGACGAGGTCCTCCACGTTGTTGAGGCATCCAGTAAGGAGTCGACCAGAAAATGCTATGCCTTCAAATGGAAAAGATTCTCCATTTGGTGTCAGGATAAGGGGTTGGACCCTTCCTCCTGTTCTTTGCTAGCATTCTGGACTACCTGTGTCTCTTTTCAGCTAGGGCTTGGTTGCTGACCCTTAAGGTGCACCTGGCAGCCATCTCTGCTTACCGGGCACGGGCCGGAAAGTGGTTGGAGGCGCTGGAGAAGGTGTTGGGGCGCTTTTTCAAAGGCCTTGATCACATATCCCCTCCGGTGCGAGAAACTCCACCTCTGTGGGATCTACTGTTGGTATTGGCTAAGCTCATGGGCAAGCCATTCAAACCGATGCACAGGTGTGATATCTCTCACCTGTCGTGGAAGACCGCCTTCTTGGTGGCTATCACATCAGCCAGAAGGATGGGACAGCTCCAGGTGCTTTCCATCGAGTCTCCTTATCTGGTCTTCCACAGGGACATGGTTGTCCTGCGCCTCCACCCGAAATTCCTTCCGAAGGTGGTGTCGGAGTTTCACCTGAACCAGGTGTTGACTCTGCTGGTGTTCTACCCCAGTCACACCTCGGAGGCAGAATATAGGCTCCATACTCTGGACCCTAAAAGAGTGCTGTCTTATTATAAGGGGCAGATAGATGGCTGAAGTTTGGGAAGAGAGTCGCCAGCTGTTTGTCACCTATGCTGAAGCCACACCTGGCAGACCTGCAGCCAAGCGCACGATAGACAGGTGGGTCACCTCCTGCATAGATCTCTGCTATAGATTGGCGGGCATGGAGCCTCCCAAAGGGGTTAGAGCTCATTCTATCTGCCGTACCGCTGCGTCGGTGGCTGCCTCCAGGGACGTCCCTATCCAGGAAATCTGCAGGGCTGCTACCTTGAAGTCAGCTCACACCTTCATTACCCACTACCACATCGACCTTGAGTCATGCCGGAATGCTGGTTTTGGGACCTTGGTTCTCCAGTCCTTATTTCCCAAGTAGGGGGTACGCGCCTTGCCTCCCTCCTACCGGAGAACTGCTAGGAGTCTGCCAGTAAGTGTGGAATGAACAATATATCCACGTCCCTAGAAATACATGTTACTCACCTGTAACAGGAGTTCTAGGAGTGGTATATGTTGTTCATCCACACAACTCACCCGACCTCCCCGGCTTCGACGTGCAACCTGGCTTCCAGCAGGCTAGATCTGGCATCATGGGGTGGAGCCGAGAGTTTTACCACCCGGGTGAGTGGAAGGAGCCAGCTTGAAGACCTTCCGGCAAGATTTAAAGCGGCAAGGAACCTGCCAGTAAGTGTGGATGAACAACGTATACCACCCCTAGAACTCCTGTTACAGGTGAGTAGCCTGTATTTATGGGGAGGGGGAAGTGACTGATTAAAAAACTTGGGAGGTAGCAGAGAAGCTAGGGGTTTTGACCCTGGGACTCCAGCTATTGTGCTGTAGGAAGTTATTAGTACTACACTTACTAAAAAAAAAAAAAATGAAACTGGTGTTACTGAGTATAATAAATGTTTATTTAATTTCTGAAACATATCATTATTAGGCCAAATACGTAGTACTTAACTGCCCCCCCCCAAAAAAAAACAGCGCCATACTCATTATTTCAGCTTAAACAATTCCCTCCAAAAGTACAACATCCCACCTAAAAGTCTGAACTCACCCTAACTTCTAGACACAAGGGGGGACTACTCCCCAACTTGGAAACCGCAGTTTTAAGCCCTGAAAGTACAGATTCCGGTAATGGTCCCACAGAATTAGGCTAGGTTTGCCACGTCAGCCTTATTTGCCCTATGTATTCCTGCTGGGGCACTGCAGTCCCTGACCCATTTATTTTACTGGGAATGTGACAGGGCAGTGGGCCAGGCGGCTTCTCATGGGAACACGTGGATAGAACATCAGTTTAAATGACATAAAAATATTTTTATTTATTTGGTAACTGAGAGAAGAACACTGAGACAATGCTTGTTTCCATATGCAACCGGGGGGAGGGGAACAGCTCAAGAACGGCAGCACAGTGTATAGAATCAAAACATTTGAAGAACATTCAGTTAAAAAAAAAATTGATATAGTTGTTTAGCATTTATTATAATTTTGTATGTGCAGAGAATAAAGTGTGGTGCAGTTCGGTAAGAATGTCTAGCAAGTGCGTATTCAGAAGTGGCAGGATTACTTGGTGAACAAGAACAATATTAACAACAGTGATAGACCTGATGGGCGAGTTATTGGCCAACTTCGTAATAGAGGGAGAAGATTGTAGTTATATGGAAGTATTAAAAAAAAAAAAAAAAAGGAGCGGGGTCCCAACTGGCTACTTGCCAGGATGGTTTAGGCTTGGCCGTGGCTATATCATGAGGAAGGATAATAGGAATGGGTGGGGAGGGATTGATGATTCAACTGCTGCCTGAGGGAGCCAGGGGATGGGGAAAGATGGAGGGAGGAGGGGAGTCCAGAGTGAGGGAATTCGATAGGAGAAGGCAGATTGCCCAGCAGAGGGGGGGTGGAGTGACAGAAGTGTGATTGTCCCTGGAATGGAGGGAACAGAAGCAGGGGGAAGTTGGGACAGGAGAGAGTAGAAGTAAAAGGGAAGGGATTGGGAACCAAACTAGTGTTTGGGTATGAAGGAGGTACAATGAGCCTGGTGACGAGAGAGGGAGGATGGACAGGAATGAATACAGTGGAGCAGTGGTGGGTGCTGGGGAGTTTGTAGTAAAACAGCAAAAGGAGTTGCAGAGTGTGTCCAGTCTGACGAGAGAAGTGGAAAATAGCTTTAGTTCAGTCCAAAAAACAAGAAGGCTTAAACGCATCATAACATCGAGTGGCTTTCTCTCAAATCGGTCTTTCTGCTGCAGCCAGCTCTGGCTATTGAGCCCCCTTTCTCCTCCTTCCTGGTCCCTTTTTATGGGGCTCATGTGTTCCTCCTTGGGTCTCTTTAGCACTTCCTTCCCCCTGTATGCAAGCCAGCAGTTTGCGCCAGCATGGCAAGTCTGGAGTCATAAATGGCAAATCTAAAACTGAGGCAGTCTATGCTTCTCCAGGCAGGTATGACACGATGTGAGTGGCCAACTTTTACATGGCTAGGCAGCTGTACTTGCGACTCGCTCATATGCAGTAAGATGAACATGTTTGTCATTCTCAGGCCTCATTTTTATTAATGGGCTGGGGTCCTATAGTGGCTGGGTCTCCCTAGAGCTGGGGCCCAATCCCTTGCTCTTTCTGTGCTTACAACACCTGTGCCATAAGGCAGGTTTACACCGCAGCTCTGCTTTGTGCCCACACCTGTGCTACCCTGGCCCCCCCAGCTTCCATGCCAGTTTTGTACTGTTTCCACGTCCCTTGTCCCTGCCAGTCTAAGTTGTGCTGGAGAGGGGCTCCATGTTTGGGGGCTGGCTGAGAAGGCCAAGGAGAATGCAGGTAGCGTGCACTGTGCACCGGAGCGAGCAGTACAGCCTCTCCGCACACCAGCTTACATTGTTGGCTCCAGAATACGTCCCTGTTGCAGCTTGGCTTGGGTAGAGGAACAGAGGACAATCTTACTATAGTTGGGCAAGTGTCCACATGCCTGCTTTTACACCGCAGCAACCCATGCGCTCGGATTGCTGTGGTGCAAAAGAGGTAATCTGAACTGGCCTATACACTCATGCTGTTTGTTATTGCTTTGCCATCTAGTCCACTTGCAGTTGGTCTGTCTGAGCCTCCAGTTGTGCCTACTGTTTCTTGTGCAAGCTGGCCATCTCTTGGGCCCATAGTTGTGCTTGCTGTTTGTCTCTCTGGAATGATAACAAAATGAACTCTGGAAAAATGACGTTGAGATACCAGATATAATACAGACATTTTTATTTAACTCCCATGTGGGGGGCCCATCAATTCCAGGCACTTCAACCAAAGCAGGTCTTACTCAGTGGACATTCCCTGATGAAGACATGGTTTGGTTGAAGCACCAGGGCTTGGGGCTCCACAGGAGAGTTAGTGAAACCTTTTGGCTGTTCTCTCTGGCATCCTGCCGTCATGTTTCCACAGTGCATATTTTTGGTTTTCCTGTCTCCATTCTTTGGGGCTAGCCACCTGTACCAGCACTTCCACACTCTCCTGGACACACTGCAGCCTGTTCTTTCTTTGTGTTGGACACTCTGGGCCCGCAGTTGTTTCTGTTGGACTATCCAGTCTCTTTGAAGTTGGGCTTGTTGCACGTGCATCTGGGCCTGGTGGCTTAGCTGTCCCTCCAGCTATTTGAGGAATTTGTCTGTTTCCATCTTACCCCTACTTGATCAAAGGGAGTTTTAACCAACCACCGTGTCAGGGCAGTGGGATGATCTGCTTCTGGAGGGAGTAATCCGGCATAGAAAATGCACAGATAAGCTGGCCCACTGGTGCAGCGGTTAGATTTCCACTTGCGACATCGACGACCTGGTTTCAGGAATGGACCCAGGAGTCGGAGAACTGGCCAGGGGAGAGGGATCTAGCATCCTGGGGACTGCTGTCCTTCTCCAGGGGGATCGAGGGGAAGAGTGTCCGGCACTTTACGGACCCCTGGTGGAGGCTGAGGGCATCGCTGCGACTGGCACCAGTACATTAGGTGGGGCGGGCTGATGCTGGATATCATTGCACGTCCCCACCTCCGGGACAGCAAGTAGCAAAAATGCCGGCCCCCCAGCATGATGGCCTGCTCTGCTGTCCACTACGTCAGACACCTGCCAAGGGGTCCTGCTCTCGTGCCCCGACCAGGGGGGGAAGGGGTGTAATCTGGGGCTTGCCCATGATGTCTGTTGGGAGTGAAAAGCCCCCTTAGTGGCCCCACCCGGGGGGTACGCCTGGGCATGGGGATGGCGAGCGGACGGGTCCGATGACAAGGGGGGGTCGGACCGAAAAACCCCAAAATGTACAGATACCAACTCAAATGAAATAAAAATAGCTTTACTTCAACTCAAACTAGATGAAAATAATCCAGATATAGATATAAAGTAAACAATTTGTGTAGGCAGTGCAAGCCTGGGGCCTTAGAGTGCCAAAGGAGAAGAAAATGTCAGGGATGCGGAGCAGACATATACTGATTTCACCTATTCACTTATGCCATTTGAAAAATACATTTCTAGGGATGTGGATATGATATTCTATCCACACTGTCTGGCAGATGCCATTCCCCTTTAATTCTTGCCGGAACGTCTTCAAGCTGACTCCTCCCACCCACCGAGGTGGTAAAACCCCCGGCTCTGCTCCTAGACACCAGCTCTTCCTTTCCACTGGAAGCAAAAATAAAGGTAATACAAGACAAATTGGACCACTAATAATCAATAACACACCAACAATATCTGATAAAACTACTGCTGATCACTTAAATATTTCTGTTCTGTTTTCTCACACACAGACACAGTTCAGTCTATAATAACCAAACAACCGAACAATCATAATTACTTGATAACTATTAACCAAATTAAATTGGCTTTGAAAACTCTAAACAAAAATGGAAGTCCCGGACCAGATATGATTAGTCCCATATTTTTGGCAGAAACCACTGATACAATATCTACACCATTGGCTATTATCTTTAACAAATCTCTAAATGAATCATCAGTTCCCGCTGACTGGTTGACTGCATACGTAACACCAATTTTCAAAAAGGGGAATAGATCAGATGCAGAAAACTACAGACCCATAAGCCTGACTTCTGTGCCATGTAAAATACTAGAAAAAATAATTAAAATCTTAACGGAAAATGAAATATTATACTTAAATCGAAAAGACACCACACAATATGGTTTCAAACAAGGATACTCAACAACCGCTAATTTAATTGCCTTCTACAATCAAATTCACAACAAATTAGATGTAAGAATCCCCATGGATGTTATTCTCTTGGATTTCAGCAAAGCTTTTGATCGTGTATCTCACACAAAACTAATCAACAAACTGATATCGCTTGGAATTTCTGCACAACTAACCAACTGGGTGAAAAACTGGTTAACAGATAGAACCCAACAAGTTAGAATTAATGGAATATTGTCTGATAGGGGTGAGGTGACTAGTGGGGTGCCGCAGGGTTCCGTGCTCAGACCTGTCCTGTTCAATATCTTTATATCTGATATGCAGGTTAGCTCAAACACCCACCTATCAAAATTTGCTGATGACACCAAACTAGGGGGAAGGGTTGATACTCCAGACAACATAAACCTACTGTGTACAGATTTACGCCTAATTGAAGAATGGGCAACACTAAATGGTATGGCATTTAACAATAACAAATGTACTGTACTTCATTTTGGTAATAACAATCCACAACACACTTATAAACTAAATAACATAATTTTAAAAACAACAAAATGTGACAGATATCTTGGAGTAAATATTAATAACAAACTATCCTCAAGTGACCACTGTAACAAACTAGCAAAAAACTCAAATGGACTACTCAGAAGAATAAACCTTACATTTGTATCAAAACTCGAAAACTGTATTATTCCTCTGTACAGGACCTATGTAAGACCACATACTGATTATGGGTCACCATTCTGGAGCCCATATCTCAAAAAGGACATAGCCACTATTGAAAGCATCCAAAGAACAGCAACAAGGATGATACCTCTTCTGGCACACCACCATATGTTACTAGACTTAAAAAATTTAATCTTTACTCATTAGAAACCAGACGACTAAGGGGAGATCTCTTATTTCTCTACAAAATCTTGAAACAACCCAACATGATGCAACTCTGTGAATTAAATTACACAAAAAGAAAACTAGTTTCCAGATTACACAATAAACAACTAATTGTCCCAAAAGCAAATACTAACAAAAGACTACACTTTTTTACAACCAGAGTCCCCAGAATATGGAATAAACTACCCAGTGATCTTGTTAACACCACTAACTTCGAGACTTTTAAACTCAAATTAGACTTATGGTTGAACACCATTGGCAAACAATGATCCACAGTATTGTGGGAGATACCCTCGATGGGCACCATGCCTCCTTGTATCTCATCTAACCAAGTAAGTAATACCAAGTAAGTAAGTACAGGTTCCCTCCTTACTGCTCATGCGTGTAGTAGTTCCTGGTTCTTGAATCTTTGGATTTGCTTCCTAAACTTACTTTAAAACTCATTCAAGTTGCCGGCCCGGTGGCGCTGAGGATTGAGGCACTGGATGCCACACTCATACACGCCGGGCGACCGGTTCGGGAACGAACCGGGTGGCCGGGGTCGGCAGGGAGAGGGGATTGACGCCCCAACGGATGCTCTCCTCCTCAGGGGTGGGAACCATGAACGCCTGCTGCTTCTACATCACCTCATAGCCGTGGAAGCACCGACAATTGAGGGGATGGAGGCGGCTCCGCTTAACGGAGTCGGGAGGGGACGCCGATGCATGAGGGGCTGCGGCGCGCGCCAGCACGCCATCTCTCGGGACGACGCCCCAGCGCTCGACGCCCTAGGGGTAGGGGACGTAAGGGGAGAAAACGGAAAAAAACCCTCCGGCAAGCCCTAGATGAAGGCCGCCCTAAGTCCACCCGGACCACCTGCAGGACAGACCCCACTGTGCAAGGAGAGGAGGATAGGCACTCTAGGGGGGCAGATCCCCAAGGTAGGCGAGGGGAGACATGAGCGGACGGAAGGAGGGGGCCCGGAGGTGTAAGTGAGGGATAAAGAAAGAAAGTAAAAAAAAAAAAAAAAAAACTCATTCAAGTTATGGCTTTAGCTTTCTTCTCGCCTCCCGCGATGGAAGACAAGACCACTCCTGGGTTTTATGTGCCCATCCCTGCAGGGAGAAGATGTCATGGACCGACCTCCACGCCACATGTGTGAGCTGCCTAGGCCACGATCACGATTCGCAGGCGTGCGATATTTGTCAGTCCTTTCACCTGATGGTACTAGCCGACCGCGCTGCCCAACTCCAGCTGGGGCGACTGGAGAAGCGTTACCCGCCGGTCAAATCCAAGGATGTCTGTTGGGTGGTCTCCGTGGCTGCAAGGCCCGCTGAGCAACTTGAACAGCTCAAGGCCTTCAGTGGGGGAGACGGCCCAGGCCGCAGCTCAGTCCTCTTTAGCTTCGACCTTCGTTCTGCTCCAGTTGGGCTCTATTTGCCCTGCTTCCTTCAAGGAGCTGTGCCAGTCCCTCTTCAGCTGTCTGTCACTCTCACCCCTGATTGCCCCAGGTGGGTTGAGGGCGACGCTGGTGGCCGCCCGCTTTCCACGGACTCCTTGGAGTCGGAGGATTCCTCTCTGCACTCGCGTCCCGTCGATGCAGAGTCATTGGGAGGAATCGCCATGGACGAAATTCCTTCCTTTTTCATGGGCATTCTTCAGCTCATCTCCGAGCCCATGGGGATGGAGCTCGAGCCTGTCCAGAAACTGGCTTGATTTCCCTCACAGTGATTCTGGACAAATGGGATTCTCCTACGGAGGCCTTCCCAGTGGCAGAGGCTACTGTCAGTCCGGTCCTGGAGCTTTGGCAGCGTCCTGCTTCTTCCCCTGTGCCCTCAGCCCAGATGGCTCACAAGTATGTGGTACCAACTGGCTCCCTTTTGGGGGTTTTCAGAACATCCCTCGACCGAGGGATTGGTGACTGACTCCGTTTTTCGGCGTGCAGGCAATGCATGGGACGTCGATAGACCACCAGATAAAGAGTCCAAGAAGCTGGACCATTCAGCTAAAAAAGTCTATGCTGCCTCTTTGCTCAGCCTTCACCAGGCTAGCTCAGCCATGCTGATGGCACACTTCTCTCAAGCCCTTTTGGGCTCCCTGGACGAGGTAATTACTCACATCCTGGCGGACCTCCAGACCACGGCCAAGCAGGTCCGAGACCAGGGGAGGGCAGTGGCGAAACAGCGACTCCAGATGGCTCTGGATATTGGCGACTCTTGTAGCCACTCGGTCGTGGCTGCAGTAGTCATGCGCCATAGGGCTTGGTTGAGGATCTCTACATTAACGGCGGATACCCAACACAGGCTGGCGGATCCCTTTTTGGGCACCGACCTGTTCGGGCCTGGTGTGGAGGGTCATCTCCAGTGCATTAAAAAGTCCAGTACCACCCTGGACTCTGTGACATCTGCCCAGAAGGACAAGGGCCCTAAGCACCAGAAGCTCAAGCCATTTTGGTCCTCCACTCCTGCGGCAAAACCAGCCCAGCAGCAGCCTCAATCTTGGTGACCTCGGGCCCAGCTCCTCCAGAAGGAGGTTATGCTCAGTATTGTGGAACCTCTGAAACACCCAGGGTTTGTTTCCAGGTCCTTCCTGGTACCAAAATGGACATGGGGCTGCCGCCCCATTCTAGATTTGCATGACCTGAACAAGTTTCTCAGGTGTCTCACCTTCAGGATGGTAACTCTGGCACAGATCTTACCATCTCTGGAGCAAGGCATGTAACTTTGCTCCCTGATCTTCAGGATGCGTTCTTTCACATGCCAATCCGTCCGTCCCATCGAAAGGTTCCTCTGCTTCTGAGCTGAGGGAGCCCTCTACAAGTTTCGAGCCATGCCCTACGGCCTCTCCTTGGCCTCCAGGGCCTTCACCAAATGCGTTGCTTTGATGGCAGCTTACCTGTGGTGCTGAGGGGTCCGGGTGTACCCCTTCCTCTATGACTGGCTCCTAACAGGTCCCTCCAGGCAGGAGATGAAGTGGTACAGGGGAGCTTGGCGTCCAGATCAGCGAGGCCAAGTCAGAACTCGTCCCCTCGCTGGTGATTCATTTCATCGGGGCAGAGCTAGAATCCTGCCGAGCCAGAGCCCGGCTCCCTGCGGACAGGACTTAGGTTCTCTCCTCCTTTGCCCAATCATTTCTGGTTGGGCAATCGTGCCCTGCCCAGGACCCCGGGACTTCTGCGCCTTCTGGGATACATTGCGGCCTGCACCAGCGTGATCCGATGGGCCCACTGGTGTATGCGCTCCCTCCAGTGGGAGTTGGCCAGCCAGTGGTCTCAGCGCAAAAAGTCACTTTGACCAGCTGGTCACTGACCCAGAGGATGTGGGATGCCCTCCAGTGGTGGCTCATCCCAGCACATCTGCAGGAAGGGATCCTGTTAGTCTGCCCTGAGCAGACTGTCATCCTAACGACCGATGCCTGTTTGATGGGCTGGGGTGCCCACCTGGGGAGCACAGAGTCCACGGGCTCTGGTCCCTTTAGGAGTCCCAACGTTGCATCAACCTGCTGGAATGCCAAGTGGTTCGGCTAGCACTGACAGCATTCACTCCATTCATTCGGGGTCAAGTGGTCCAGGTCCGGACGGACAGTACCACGACCATTTACTATCTCAACAAGCAGGGCGGGACGCTCTCCTTGCCTCTGTGCAAGGAAGCTCTCCGCATCTGCACAGCCTGGAGGCAGATAATTTCACCATGCATCTGGCAGGAGCCTCGAATCAGCTGGTGGATGCCCTCAGCCGAGTGGGCGAGGCATCTCGTGAGTGGTCCCTTCATCCGGAGGCAGTACACGATCTGTTCTCCCAGTGGGGCATCCTTCAGATGGACCTGTTCGCCTCCAGGGAGAATGCAAAGCTGAGGCTATAGACTCCAGACCTCTTCTGTGCCTTCCCTCTACTTCTCTTGATTCTCAAGGTCAAGAGGGACAAGGTGCAGGTGATCCTGCTGGCTCTGGACTGGCCCCGCCAGTTTTGGTACCCCGATCTCCTCAGCCTCAGCAACAGGCTTCTGAAGCGACTTCCAACTTGCCTGGACCTTCTCTCCAACAGCCAGGGGGAGGTACTCCACCTGGACCTTCAATCCCTGCACCTAACAGCCTGGTTCCTGAGCGGCTACAGTTCCAGGCTTTGGGTCTCTCCAATGAGGTCCTCACAGTTGTTGAAGCATCCCGTAAGGAATTGACCAGAAAATGCTATGCCTTCGCATGGAAGAGATTCTCCATTTGGTGTCAGGACAAAGGGTTGGACCCTTCGACCTGTTCAGTGGCTAGCATTTTGGACTACCTTTTGTCCCTCTGTCAAAAGGGACTTCGGTCGACGACCCTTAAGGTGCACCTGGCAGTCATCTCTGCTTACCGGGCATGGGCCGATCAGCAGTCGGTGCAGGAAGAGGTGGTCTGGTGCTTTTTCAAGGGCCTAGATCACATATCCCCATCGGTGCATGAACCACCACCTCCATGGGATTTACTGCTGGTTTTGGCAAAGCTCATGGGCAAGCCATTCGAACCAATGCACAGGTGTGACATCTCCCACCTGTCATGGAAGACCACTTTCCGGGTGGCTATCATGTCAGCCAAAAGGACTGGGGAGCTCCGGGCACTTTTGGTGGAGTCTCCTTACTTGGTCTTCCACAGGGACAAGGTTGTCATGTGCCCCCACCCAAAATTCCTTCCGAAGGTGACATCGGAGTTTCATCTTAACCATGTGTTGACTCTTCTGGTGTACTACCCCAGTTGCACCTCGGAGGCTGAGTACAGGCTCCATACTTTGGACCTGAGAGGAACGCTGGCCTACTATAAAGAGCGTATGGCAGAAGTTCGGGGAAAGGTTCGCCAGCTGGTTGTCATCTGCACTGAAGCCGCACCTGGCAGACCTGCAACCAAGCGGACGATTGATAGGTGGATCACTTCCTGCATTGATCTCTGCTACAGGTTGGCGGGTAGGGAGCCTCCCATAGGGCTAAGGGCTCATTCCACCTGCCATACCGCTGCGTCGGTGGCTGCTTCTAGAAATGTCCCTATCTAGGAAATCTGTGGGGCTGCTACCTGGAAGTCAGCAAACACCTTCGTTTCCCATTACCACATTAACCTTCAGTCACGCCGGGATGCTGGTTTTGGGGCCTCAGTTCTCCAGTCCCTTTTTCCCAAGTAGGGGGTGTGTGCCTTACCTCCCTCCTCCCGGTGAACTGCTAGGAGTCTGCCAGACAGTGTGGATAGAACATCATATCCACATCCCTAGAAACACCGGTTACTCACCTGTAACAGTAGATCTTCCATGGAATGGTCTCTTGCAGTAAGTCATTATTTCTCGGAGTTCCCGATAGGTGGCGCTCTAGCACGGCAGTCTCTTCTAGCAGTATCCACTGGTAGTCTCTGTTCAGGGTTCGACTTTAACATACATTTACTAGCCCGGGGTATAGTGCAGATTGCCTTGGACTAGTGCAGATACATCCCTACCTGTCCACGAGTGCTAGTGCGGTCATCCGAGTCTGCATCACTTCTGGTGGTGGTAGTGGTCATCAGAGCAAAATCCTGCCAAGCCCCTGGAACTCTGGAGTGGCTGCAAAGAGTAGACATAGCTGGCGGGTACTCTCCGAGAACTGAACTAGCACGTCTGGCTTCCTTGTTGTTTGAGTTCCTATTATACGAGCTGTCACTCACTGCTTGTTTTTCCTATTGGCCAGCCCAATAAGCAAGTCAGCGGGGGGGGGGGGCAGCAAGAGGTGGGAACAGCACTGACATCACCATAGCACTGATTGGGTAAAGAATAGCCTGGGCATGTAAGAAGGAGGCAGACCGGCAGAAGCCACTGGTGGTTAGTGCTGTGGTGGTATGGCTTTGGGTGCCTAACCTTTCATTAAGGAGCTATTCTTCACTCAAAAAAGTGCAGTCGATTTGAAATTTGGTAGAAGCTTGTGTTGCTGAAAGTCTGGAGGAACAGTTCGGCGTATGAAAACTGGGAGCTTGGGAGTCTGGCGGAGTTTGGTGGTTTCAGCAGTTTTGATGGTTTTGGTTCAGTGATGCTGCGGCGGTCTTGGCAGGGATCAGAGCTGGAGGATTGTCAGACGTCTTCTTTGTGTGTGTTGAGCAGACTGCAACAACTATAGCAAGGCAATCAGAGCTGGATCACCTGAATTCCTGACACCAAAAATGCCAGCTCAGGTGAGGCAGTGCCACGTGGCATTATTCACAAAAATGCTGGTTATGGTCACCAGTTGTGTGGGGGGTTGGGGGCTTCTGAGTGTCTTGCTAGCAGAGTGAGTTACTTTTGCCTCATCTGTTTAGGCTTGTCTTTGCTTTGCTGCTCCAACCTGTAGTATTCTGCAGTAAATTAGCTTGGTAAGTGAGCTGGTGATTTAGGGCTGTTTGCTCCATTAGCAGCTCTTGTTGAATAGTGCCAAAAGTCTACAGGTTGGTGCCTAAGCCTGATGCAGCTCCACAATGCAGTTTGGTTTTCTTTTTGTTGTGTGCACTGCAGTATGTGAGTGTGTGAATGCTGCTTCTACAGATATTTTAATGGGGCCACTACTAGGAGCAGTATTGAAACAGTCTGCCCTTGTGAAAAACTCTGCATTTTGATGAGATTTACTCAGTCACACAGCCTTTGGTAAGTCACTGTATCATGTCATGGGATTGTTAATGCTGAGAGACTAGAGAGCTTGCTGTGCACTCTGGCAATCCTTCTGGAGAAAGACAATTAGGGATTCTTATTCTGCTTGGTCTGACTGCCAGTGGTGATTTGTTGTGGGGCTGAGCTGCCGGGCTGGGCTTGACTGGTCATGTCTGCCATTGCTCTGCTCATATTGTGTTCTGTTGCCTCTTGGGAGGGGGAGGTGTCTGTGGCTTGTTGTGGGGCAGGGCAGGGCAGGCCAGGCATGTCTGTGGCATGTTCCTTTTTGGACTGGATTGCTGCTTGAACACACCAATGTACTCAAGTAAGTCAAGTGCCAGTACTTGCTGCTGTTCTGAGGTTGTGTGGGAGCATGGGGGGGATCGAAAGTGTGCCATCGGGATCTGCCCTGTTGTTTATCTATTTTGCTGCAATACATTCTGACTTTCATTATAGAAATATAAATAAATATTTAAACTGCACTGATTTTTGTCATTTTTCATTGTGTGTCAAAAGCGCGTGGTGTCATGAGTCATGTGGGCTAGTGCACTTTTGGACTGACTTGTCCTACTGGCTAGTGCAAAAAAGTTATGGTCAACCCCTGTCTCCATTGATTTTTCCCGCCGGCTTCAGCTCTGACAGCAGCTTACTCTTCTGCCAGCAGTTTATGACTTGGATTGAACCCATAGCTTGGGGTGCTTGGGCTTCATACACTGCACCATATTCCTATACTCAAACAAGAGTTTTAAGGATGGATGACTCAAGGAGCTCTAACAGGCTTCGACAACATTGAGTCCTTTTCAAGAAGCATCGCAACAGAAGGAATTCCTTCACCATAAGTCCTGCCTGACCGCCTTTCAACGGTCATATATGCTAAACATATATTATCAAGAAAACTTTCTGTCGACGGGAGACAAATACCCCATCAACTGCAGACATTTCTACATCATCTTCTTCACAGAACAGAATACAGAGGCTTACACTATATTCCCATCGAAGGATGCATAATCCTCATTGACAGAGGCCTCCAACAACACTCTACAAAGGTTTACACTATGTTCCCGTTGACGGATGCATAATCCCCGTCGACGGAGGCCTCCTACATACTTCTCGTCGATGGGAGGTTCATTCCCCGTCAGCGGAGGCCTCCTGCATGATTCCTGTCGATGGACACTTCATCTGCCGTCGATGGAGGTCTACTACATACCTGCGTCGACGGGAGGTTCATTCCCCGTCGACGGAGGCCTCCTGCATGATTCCCATTGATGGACTCTTCATCCACCGTCGACGGAGGCCTCCTTCATGATTTCTCATCGACTGAATATTATCCACCGACGGAGGCCTCCTGCATGATTCTTATTGATGGACCACTCATGCCCCATTGACGGAGGCCTCCTACATACTTCTCGTTGACGGGAGGTTCATTCCCTGTCGACGGAGGCCTCCAACATCTCGTCGATGGGAGGCTCATTCCCCATCGACGGAGGACTCCTGCATGATTCCCTTCGACGGACGATTCATCCACCATTGTCTGAGGCCTCCTTCGTGATTTTTCATCGACGGAATATTTATCCACCGTCGACGGAGGCGTCCTACATGAGTCTCATTGACGGATCACTCATGCTTAGTAGCAGAGGCCTCCTACATACTTCTCATCGACGGGAGGTTCATTCCCCATCGACGGAGGCCTCCTCCAAGACTATCAGCAGTGGCTTCATATAAGAACAAGCCTCTCTCATCGACGGGTGTAATACCCCCCGTCAACGAGACACATTATCTTCATCTACTGTCGATGAGACACATTCCACTGTTGATGGAACATGCTCCCCTTCTTTCATCATCGACAGCTGATGATCCACCATCGACGGAGCATGATTTCTACTAATCATCATAGACAGTTTTCATTCCACCGTCTATGGGACATGGTATTCCTTCTACACCATTCACGGTGATGATCACACCATCAGTGGCCAACATTCCACCATCCACAGACTATGCTTTTCTGTATATTATTAACGGGAAACATTTTCCATCAACTGAACATTAACATGGTTACATATTCTCATCAACAGGGTGTACCCCTTCGACGGATGTCTCTTGGCTGCCTCCTCTATCAGTGAGGGTACAGGGCTTTTTTCACACTCATTTACTAAGCAAAAAACCCCACCAGTCAATGACGCCAATGTATACAACTATGAGACTATTTATTTATCAGCAAAATATATGGCATACCGCTACTATTCAAAGGGGCTTATTTCGTCATCAACTTCATATTTTACTACAATCAACGTATCAGATTCTTTGGCGTCCGCTACTCGGGACCCAGATCTGTCTAAGAAGGCATCATACTGTTGCCTATGCCTTTGTGGATAACCTCGCCAGTATTATAGAGGCACACCTCAGGGCGGCAGGTAACATGTTTATCATGTTCATATATACATATTTAATAGAGCTATCACTGTTACAGGCCATTATGGTCACATGATCGGGATGCCTCTTGGCCCGTTGTGCACCGGACCCTCGTGTCCTTCCCACGAACAGAGTCTACTACTATACTTTCCTCTCTCGACGTGACATCGCCGATACTTCAGCTAGAGCCTCTGCAGTCGGTACTCTTATACACTGTCAGCCATGGCTCCGACTCTCCGGACTAGCACCTGATATTCAGCAAGGAGTGGCTAATGCCCCCCTTTTTTTGGCGACCATCTCTTTGGCCCAGGGGCACAAACAGTACTGGACAACCTAAAAGCCTCAGGCAGACAACTAAAAACAGTACAATATATGTACCACAAACCACGTCCTCAGTATACTTATTCATACAAAACTGGAAATTACTATAACCAAAAAAGAAACCTCAGAGGCAAAGAAGGAATGACAAGGAACACATCTAAACCGACCTGTGACTGCCCTTTAGGACGTACGGATGCCTCTCCCTCTCATTAAAAACTTTAGACTACACCCCAGTCTCCTCTTCTAGGCCTCTGAGACTCTTTCTGGGGGCTTTGATTCGAAATTATACTGAGGCCTTTCCCATGAGGCTTTATACATACAGCCACTTTTAACGTATCAATGTTACAGGCCAGTACGGCCATTTCATCGGGATGTCCCTCGGCCTGTTGTGCACCGGACCCTCATGTCCCTCCCACAGAGCCTACTACTACTCAGATGCTGAGAAACAATCGATATATCCTAGTATTATAATATAGATCATAATATTCTTACCAACCTTTTACTGCTACATGCAGTCTTCACCTGGCCACAGATAAAGGCCACAGAAACAGTGGTGAGTACATATATATTATAAACTTAATAAACTCTACAAGACTTCTCAATTTTTTTGATCTGTTCTACTTGGACAAAAAAAAAAAACTTTATGATTTTTCCCAGATTAATATGTTTGGAATCTCAAAGATGAGATCTAATGGCTCATAATTGCAATTATCCAGATCATTATTTAAACTTCTGTTCACCTGACGGCGTAAATAAAGGGCCCACTGTATTAACATTTCGGGTTTACACCTAAAAAAGCGGCAGGCCCTGACATACTTGGGACCCCCTTGTAAATGAGACTACTAATGTACGATGGAACTGACTACATCACTCTGTGCATTCTATGTCTTTACCCTAAAACAGGTACAATATTGACTACAGCAATACTACTGACTCTTAAGAGCCACTGGATTTAATTATGAAATAGATCCATTGTTTCATTTCATAACATCTTTGTTTGCTGATTATGTAGCCTATTTATTCCAAAAATGGATACATTTTCCTAATGCCTTACCAGACATGGCAAAACACTATATTAGCCCTGCTACATTGTAGCACTACAAAATAATAACATTGTATTATTTGGGTTACTGTTCAAAACTCAAAACCCAATAGGCTTTGACATGTACGGTCTTTTCCAGTGCATGCCACTGAAAACCTCCAGATTACTCCATTATAGGGCTGAATTTCTTCTGATGTATTGCAGTATCTGATATGCCATACCCTGATTGGGTTTCCATCTGCATAAGCCAGTCTGGCTCGTCTTTCAGCCATAACCCTATAACGAATACTATAATGGAGTACTTAAAGATGAAATACAAAATTCTCTTTATATGCTGATATACTACTCTCAGCACCTACCAGTCCTAAGACCACACTATATGTACGTCAGAATGCCATATTTGACCACCCCACTGCCATATAACTGCTTGGGAATCTTCCAGAAGTAATGACTTACTGCAAGAGACCATTCCGTGGAAGATAGATCAGTTACGCAAAGATTTTTGCCGTAACAATAGATCTTCTAGGAATGTCTCTTGCAGTAAGTAGCTTCCCTTCCTCTGACCCCCTGCCATTCTGCAACAGGGAAAAATGATGTAGGGTCGGGAGACTTTGGTATCTCGGTTCCCCTCGGACCCTCGCCTTTGCAAGCTGAAACTGGCGGGGAAAGGAGACTGCCAGGGACCACCCACTTTTATAGGCACAGCCCAGGAAATGAGGTCGTGTGGGTGGTCCCTGATATGGATACTGCTAGAAGACACTGCTGTGCTAGAGCGCCACCTATCGGGAACTCCCAGAAGTAATGACTTACTGCAAGAGACATTCCTAGAAGATCTACTGTTACAGCAAAAGTCTTTGCGTTACTTCTCTTTTTAGGAGTGGTATATGATGTTCATCCACACGAACCCACCCAACCTCCCCAGGCTCAGGCGCACAACCTTGCTTCTAGTGGGCTAAGATCTGGCATCTAGGTGTGGAGCCGAGGGTTTTACCACCTGGGTGGGTGGGAGGAGCCAGCTTGAAGACGTTCCGGTAAGAATTAAAGGGAAAGGCATCTGCCAGGCAGTGTGGATGAACGTCATATACCACTCCTAGAACTACTGTTACAGGTGAGTAACCCGTGTATCTTTCACTGCTTCAGAATACTGCAGAAACTATTGGAAAAAATCATTTAAGGTGTTAAAACAATGATAAAGTGGCAGGGAGTCGGATACAGCATAGAAAAGCAGTGTAGTGTGGTGAGCAGAAAGCTCCCATGTTGAGAGGCTCCATTATTGTTTTATAGCTTCCACTTTTGTTTTTCTGTGAGAAAAGGATATCTCCTGAAATTTTCACGATACTTTTCATGAAAATTAGCGTACCATATTTGCTTTTTAGGTCTAGTCTGCATAGCAGATCACTTCCTGTTGGGACCAAAGTCAGGGAAAGGTTTTGCAGCTGTCCCATTTAAATGCATTGGGGGACTGGGATAAACCTTTTTATGGCTGGCAGTGAGTCAGTGGTGTGCCTTGCTATTGCTCCTTGCAGCTGTCTTTAACACTTTACTGACTTTATCTGTTGGCTGCAAGGAGGAGAGTGCATGAGAACCAGCTGAGTAATTGGTGCTGCTCTCATGAATGTGCAGCTGATCTAGGTGATGCACCGAAGAAGTCCTTGTGTTGTTTAGCCTATAACACCCACCCCCTCGCTGTGATGACAAGAATGACAGTGAATGAACTCAGGGAGGAAGTGCATCTAAACTCTGTCTGCACAACTTTGTGAATGGAAAACTAACCTTTATTTTTTTCTGTAAGAAGCAAAATGAAATCGCCTATATAAAACAGCTTTTGTGCTGCTAAATTATTGCAGTGCAAAATGACAAAGAATAGCATAGCTATGGCACTATTTGATGCTGTAGGAGATATGAAGTATCTCGCTCAACCTCTGTAATGAAAAAACAGCCGGGTTTCAAGTCATTCTGAGTAGCCTGATCATGGACTGGGAAGACTAAGGTGGGGGGGGGGGGCAGTTGCTGGAGCAAGAGGGAGGCCAGGGTGAGGCAGTTTGCAAAACAACACTTGATCAAAATGACCTTCATACTGTATCACAAAGGGTTTTACAAAGCAATGGAGTTCCATACTGGTAATGCAGGGAATGTAGAATAGAATTTCTGTTGCTGAACCTGGCTCGACAGGGAATAAAAAAATTAAAATATCTGGCAGCCTCTCATAACTACCTGATGGGTTTTGCGAGCAGCCCAACCCGTCGTGGAGTAAAAAAAAAAAAAATCTGTTCTAGGGACATGGATATGTTGTTCTATCCACACTTACTGGCAGGTTTCCTGCTGCTTTAAATCTTGCCTGAAGGTCTTTATGCTGGCTCCTCCCACCCACCCGGGTGGTAAAACTCTTGGCTCCGCCCCATGACGCCAGATCTTCCTTACCGCTTGGAAGCTCAGGTTCCCTCCTTTGCGCTCTGCATTTTAGGCCTGGATCCTACCTCTTCGGTTAAACCGAAACTCATTCTTAAATTTACTAGACTTCGGTCATTTTCTTCCTTCACGGCTGCAATGGACAAATCAATTCCTGGATTTCGGCAGTGCCCTTGTGGGCAGAAGATGTCTCGGATCGATCCGCAGTCCATGTGCATTTACTACCTTGGGCTCGATCACTATCCGCAGGCCTGCGAATTGTGCAAGTCCTTCTCGGTCAGCGTTCTCGAAGACCGCACTGCCAGACTTCAACTTGGGGGCCCCAAGAGACAGATTCCTCCGGTAAAGTCGAAGGAGGCCCATTGGGCAGTGTCCGGCGGTTGAGCAAATGATCGCCCTCGAGGAGGATGCGGCCCTGGCCGCATCTTCTTCTTCCTCGGTCGCGGCATTTATCCCGCTCTCCTTGGGCTCCTCCTACTCGGCTTCCTTCAAGGCGCTTTGTCAGTCCCCCTCTACTAAGGGAGAGGGCCATCAGGACATTCCTTTCGGTCCAAGAAAAAGGACTCCAAGGGTAAGTCCCACCATCGACGTTCATGGGAGCGGGAGAGGTCCCCTTCCCCGGATAGTCGACACTCGACTTCGGTCGAGGTTGTGGCTGAGGCCACTGGCTTCACGGTATCCCCGTCAGGTCAGCCGGCCGAGACACCCGTCGATGCAGTCGAGACTTTTCTTGACCCGTCGGACGGGCTGTCGACTGGAGAAGCTGACAACCCTTCTTCACTGGTTCCCCCGGTGGAAACCAAGGACTTGCCTGTGCCTCCTGTGCTGGAGTCCCCGGTTAAGGTTCCTGAGCTGGGGAGGAACGGGTTTCCCCCGCTCCCTCCCAGACCCACCCTCGGAAATACCGAGGCTCTCCGTCTCTGTCTCGGACCTCCTCTTGGTCCAGCCGATCCCGCCAACATCGGCGGTCTCAGTCTCGGCACCGAGGGAAGCGGCAGCACCGCTCATCCTCATCATCGTCCTCAGAGGATAGGCTCTGGCGCAAGTTGTCTCGGCGCTATGAGGATCTGATGTGGCAGCAGCTCCTTTTGTCCAGGAGCAAGCCGTCTCGGTCGTCTTCCCTGGCCATTAAGTGGCTGTCACCTGAACGGCCGAAACAACCCCTCGTGGTCATCGAGGAGCCGAAACCGGCACTGGTTGTTCGGCCAAAACCAGCTGCACCACCCATTGTGGTGGAACCCCTGCCTCCACAACCAAAATCCGGGGCTCCGACCAAGGATTCTCAGTCGGGTCATGGGTTGCCCCATCGGTTGTCGGTCACCCACACTCCTCGGCAAGTGGAGGGTGGCTCACGCCCTCGGCAGCTGTTTGCAGACTCCTCGGAGTCCGACGACTCTTCCCTGTTCTCCAGGCCTCTCGACCTGGAGTCCTCTGGGGGACAGTCGATGGACGAGAGCCCATCCTAGTTCATGGGATTGCTTCCGCTCATCTCAGAATCTACTGGGATGAAGCTCGAACCCGTGTCAAAGCAGGCCAAGTATCCCCTCGCGGAGATACTGGACCAAGTGGATTCTCCTACGGAGGCCTTTCCTGTGGCCAAAGCCATTGTTGGTCCGGCCCTGGAGCTATGGCAGTGGCCGGCTTCTTGTCCAGCTCCCTCGGCCAGGATGGCCAGGGAGTATGCCATTCCACGGCTCACTCTCTGGATTCTTGGAGCACCCTCTGCGGAGGGGGTTGGTGATCGATCGTGTTTTCCGGCGCTCCGGAAACGCTCGTGACGTGGACAAGCCACCCGATAAAGAGTCCAAGAAACTGGACTATTCCGGGTGTAAAGTTTACGCTGCATCCTTCTTAGGCCTTCGTCAGGCCAGTTCGGCTGTACTGATGGCACATTTTTCCCACGACCTTTTGGGCTCCCTGGATGAGGTGATTCCTCATCTCCCGGCTGACCTCCAGACTACGGTCAAGCCGGTGCGGGATCAGGGAAGGGCAGTGGCAAAGCAACAGCTCCAAACTGCTCTTGACATTGGAGACTCTTGTGCCTGGTCAATAGCAGCTGCAGTGGACATGCGCCGCAGAGCTTGGCTGCAGATCTCCACCTTCACGGCGGATACCCAGCACAAGCTAGCAGACGTTCCCTTTCTGGGTACTGACTTGTTCGGTCCCGGGGTGGAGGGTAATTTGCAGAGGATCGAGAAGTCCAATGCTACCTTGGACTCGATCACGTCTGCCCAGAAGGACAAAGGCCGCCAGCAGCAGCGTAAGCCCTTTCAGCCCCTGCGTCACGTCTGGCCCAGCAACACCAGCATCAGAGCCAGCAGGCTCGCACTTGGCACCCCAAAGCCAAGCCTGCAGCTTCCTCCAGCAGGAAGCCGGGAGGAAAAGGCCCGGGAGTTCCCTCGGCCGGTCCTTCCTCCAAGTCTGCCCAGGACGTGTTGAGGGGTGTCGCCTCCAGCCTCGACACTTCCCCCTGCCCCGTGTGGGGACTGCTCCGCCACTTCCTTTCCACCTGGTCCACTATCAGCGTGGACCGCTGGGTGTTGGAAGTGGTAGGGAAAGGACTGCCTCTGGAATTCAAGCAGGCCCCACCCTGTCGGGCCATCGCCCCACGGGGGGCTATGGGGTCCGCAGCCTCTCTGTCGGCTCGTCGAGCCAACATTGCTCTGCTCCTCCAAAAGGAGGTGATTAGGGAGGTAGCGGATCCTCCACCAGACCCAGGGTTTGTGTCCAGGTATTTCCTGGTCCCAAAACGGATGGGGGGGTGGCGCCGCATTCTAGACCTACATGACCTGAATAAGTTCCTAAGGTCTCGAACCTTCAGGATGGTCACTCTGGCACAGATCATTCTATCCTTGGAACGAGGCATGTGGTTCTGTTCTCTGGACCTCCAGGACGCGTTCTTTCACGTCCCAATCCGTCCGTCCCACCAGCGATTCCTTCACTTCAGTGCAGAGGGGTCCCTTTATGAGTTCCGGGCCATGCCCTTTGGCCTCTCTCCAGCTCCCAGGGTCTTCGCCAAATGCATGGCAGTGGTGACAGCATTCCTGCGGCGCCGAAGGGTCCGGGTGTACCCTTACCTGGATGACTGGCTGATTGCAGCCCCCTCCAGGTTGGAGGTGGAGCGGTCCTGGGATCTGGCCCTCCAGGTCTGCTCTCAGATTGGCCTCCTCATCAACGAGGCCAAATCGGACTTCGATGCAACGCAGGTGGTTAATTATCAAGAGCTCGACTCTCTCGAGCCAGAGCACGCCCCGTGGTCAGGGCCCGAGGTTCTCTCCTCCTTTGCCCAGTCATTTCTGGTTGGGCAATTGCGCCCTGCCCGGGACTTCTTGGGCCTCATGGCCTGCACCAGCGTGGTCCATTGGGCCCGCTGGCACATGTGTCCCCTTCAGTGGGGGCTGGCCTGCCAATGGTCACAGCGCTCTGGTCCTCTGGACCAGCCAGTGGCGGTGACCCAGGAGATGTGGAACGCTCTACAGTGGTGGATCGTTCCAGGTCATCTGCAGGAGGGCATCCCGTTTGTCCGCCCCGAGCAGACGGTCATTCTAACGACCGATGCCTCTCTGATGGGTTGGGATGCCCATCTGGGGGAGCACAGAGAGCATGGCCTCTGCTCCCCTCAGGAGTCTCGATGCCATATAAACCTGCTGGAGCTTCAAGTGGTCCGACTAGCCCTCACCGCCTTTGCTTTGTTTGTACGGGGTCAAGTGGTCCAGGTCCAGACAGACAATACCACAACCATGTACTACCTATACCGCCAGTGCGGGACGCACTCCTTGCCCCTTTGCAAGGAAGCTCTCTGCACTTGGTCCCTCGTGAGCAGACTGGAGGCGGATCTCTAGCCATCCATGTGGCAGGAGCCTCCAACACTCTCGCCGATGCCCTAAGCCAGATAGGTGCTGCATCTCACGAGTGGTCTCTCCTGCCGTAGGTAGTACATGATCTGTTCTCCCACTGGGGCACACCTCAGGTGGACCTGTTTGCCTCCAGGGAGAATGCGAAGCTGAGGCTGTTTCATGCCCGCCCCCCTCAGCAGGACTTGCTGCAGGGGGATGCCTTCTCGAGGCCATGGAACCCGAGCCTCTTCTACGCCTTTCCCCCATTTCCCTTGATCCACAGGGTGCTTCTCAAGGTGAGGAGGGACAAGGTGCAGGTGATTCTGGTAGCCCCAGACTGGCCCCGCCAGTTCTGGTATCCAGATCTCCTCAGCCTCAGCTCCAGGCTCCCAAGGCGGCTTCCAGCCTGTCCGGACCTGATTTCAGTCCCAGGGGAAGGTACTCCACCCGGACCTCCAATCCCTGCACCTGATGGCCTGGTTCCTGAGCAGCTAGAGTTCCAGGCCTTGGGTCTTTCCGACGAGGTCCTCAACGTTGTTGAGGCATCCCGTAAGGAGTCGACCAGAAAATGCTATGCCTTCAAATGGAAGAGATTCTCCATTTGGTGTCAGGATAAGGGGTTGGACCCTTCCTCCTGCTCCTTGGCCAGCGTTCTGGACTACCTATGGTCCCTTTCTCAGCAAGGGCTTCGGTTGATGACCCTTAAGGTGTGCCTGGCAGCCATCTCTGCTTATCGGGCACGGGCCGGAAAGCAGTCGGTGGCACAGGAGAAGGCGGTCGGGCGCTTTTTCAAAGGTCTTGATCACATATCCTCTCTGGTGCGAGAACCTCCACCTCCGTGGGATCTACTGCTGGTATTGACTAAGCTCATGGGCAAGCCATTTGAACCGATGCACAGGTGTGATATCTCTCACCTGTCGTGGAAGACCGCCTTCTTGGTGGCTATCACGTCAGCCAGAAGAATGGGAGAGCTCCAGGCGCTTTCCATCGAGTCTCCTTATCTGGTCTTCCACAGGGACAAGGTTGTCCTGCGCCCCCACCTGAAATTCCTTCCGAAGGTGGTGTCGGAGTTTCACCTTAACCAGGTGTTGACTCTGCCGGTGTTCTACCCCAGTCACACCTCGGACGCCGAATATAGGCTCCATACTCTGGACCCTAGAAGAGCGCTCTCTTATTATAAGGAGCGGATGGCTGAAGTTCGGGGAGAGGTTCGCCAGCTGTTTGCCACCTATACTGAAGCCGCACCTGGCAGATCTGCAACCAAGTGGACGATAAGCAGGTGGGTCACCTCCTGCATAGATCTCTGCTATAGGTTGGCGGGCATGGAGCCTCCCAGAGGGATAAGAGCTCATTCTACCCGCCATACTGCTGCTTCGGTGGCTGCTTCCAGGGACGTCCCTATCCAGGAAATCTGCAGGGCTGCTACCTGGAAGTCAGCACACACCTTCATTACCCACAACCACATCGACCTTGAGTCACGCCGGGATGCTGGTTTTGGGACCTCGGTTCTCCAGTCCTTATTCCCTAAGTAGGGGGTGTGCGCCTTGCCTCCCTCCTCCTGGAGAACTGCTAGGAGTCTGCCAGTAAGTGTGGATAGAACAACATATCCACATCCCAAGAAATACAGGTTACTCACTTGTAACAGGAGTTCTGGGAATGGTATATGTTGTTCATCCACACAACCCACCCGACCTCCCCGGCTTTGACACACAACCTGGCTTCCAGCGGACTAGATCTGGTGTCATGGGGCGGAGCCGAGAGTTTTACCACCCGGGTGGGTGGGAGGAGCCAGCTTGAAGACCTTCCGGCAAGATTTAAAGTGGCAAGGAACCTGCCAGTAAGTGTAGATGAACAACATATACCATTCCTAGAACTCCTGTTACAGGTGAGTAACCTGTATTTGCTGTTGCAGCAGCTTTTACTTACAGTACTGAATCAGTGATCCTGGATGTATTACTGTCACATGGGACAAGAGGCATTGTAGGAAAAAGTAACAGCAATAAAAAAATTCAAACATGGACATTCCCAGGGACCATAAAACTATTAGGCAACTTAAAACAAACAAAAAAAGCCTAATAGCAAACAAAGGGAAGGAGAGACACAGTGTGTTTTGCAGGTTTTGACTGTAGTACTCGTTTAAAGGCCAAAGATGAGAGCCTGGAGACCCAGGTTTGACTCCCACAACTCCCAATTACTGTGTGAACCGGAAGAGGTCACGTAATCTCATTTTACTTAACATCTAAAATCTCCCCTAATGTATCTCTGTTTTGTAGCTTCCTCTGTGCCTAAAATGGCAGCAACATTTTAAATCCCTCCCCTCCATACCTCTCAACCTTTTGTCCCCCAAATGTGGAACATTGCCTCTCAAAATGTGGAACAAATGAGCAAAATGTGGAACACTTAACTAAATCTTTACTTAAGAAGCTCAGAACACTGTTAAAATGTTTGCATTTATGTTCAAAAAGTCTGTTATTAATTGAATAATATATTTTTTGCATCATTTACTAAAGATTTCTACTTTAAAATGTTGACACTGAATGTGGGACAAGTACTCACAATGTGGAACAGGGAGCTTTTGTGAAGTAAAATGAGGAACGTTCCTCGTAATGTGGTACAGTTGAGAGGTATGCCTCCCTCCCCTACATTGCAAAGCACCTTTGAATCCTGTTTGTAATATCAGTGTGCTGTATAATATAGTACCAAAATTCCTTTCCAGTCCTTCCTCATGTTTTTGTTTTCTTTTGAGCCCTTCTTCTTTTCTCCATTGTCCAGCACGATATTCTCCGTTCCCTTCCACATTTCTTGTGTAGCGTAACTTACTTTTCTTTTATTGTTTGTGTTCTGTTCTACTCCTCCTGTTGTTGCCCCTCATGTTCTTTCCTCTTGTGTCTTCTCTTGCATGTCTCTCCCGCTTTCATGCTGTAGCTCTTCTCATTTCTTCATTTGTGAACCTCCGGCAGTGCTTTAAAAAGGGCTAGCATTGCATCTTTAAATCAGTGGATTACTTTGAATAATGTCAGTGTAACAGTGGTTTAGAAAGTACCAAACTGTGAATGGTAGCGGTGGGAGGACAAATTAAAGCACTTAAATGTAGTGGAGGAGCGACTAAGGGTCCGTTAGAGTACCAAAACACTTTTTATGTTGTCTTGCGCACAGTTTAAGCAATATGTGGTAGCTTGGTGTGGAGTAGCAGGTTTTGAAGGGGCGGTCATGTTGTGGCCAGTGGCACCACTGCTTTTTCAGGCTGGTCTCTGTGGCACAAATGAAATAGCATGCTGTCTGACAGCCCTGCAGAAATGTGCCACCAACTTGAAACAATTTCGCCGATGCAATGAGGGAGCTCCCCATCATTGCAGGGTCTGCCTTACTGTGTGTAATATTTCAATAAACATGGCGGTGGCTGTCGCCATCCACCTCTCACAATCGCAGCAAGCCGACTTCGGGGGTGCCTAATCCCCCTGTCGGCATGCCCCCTTCCCAGTTCAATTGGTTTGCCAATGGGGAGCCCAACTCCGCCGGCATAATGTCCCCTACTTTAATTTGTCTGCTGGGGGTGCCCAAGCCCTCAGCATTATGCCCCCCAAAAACACAGATACGCTTTTGCCGATCTAGTGCCCAATCCCCATCGGCTCCAGTACCCCCCAGAACACCTAGGCGGCACACTGGGAGCCCACCCCAGTGTGCCCAAAACAAACCTGGAATAAAAGAAAACCTTCCCGTAAAGTGCTTTTTTTTTTTTCCTTTTATCACTTGAAAACAAGAAAACGGTCCCTCACGGTCTGTTGTAGCCCCTCCCTCAACCCGCACCCATCCTCTGCACACCCCACTTCCCCGCACCCCTCTCACCCCATACTTACCTCCGGACACCAGTGCGACGATCTTCGGTGGAACGGGAACACATCAGCACTCTTCAAAGCTGACCACGAACTGTAGAAATGCCGATAAGCTGTATAATGGAATCAATGGGGGGAGTTCAATTTAGGTGGATATCTCGGCCACTTTTGCGACTTTTGGCTCCAGATTTTCAATTTGGGGCTTTTGGGACCCCACCTCATGAACTCAGTCACTGTCATGTCATTATTTGATCCCGAAAGGTGATTTCACGGTCACTGCATGGACTCACCTTTCGGGACCGATTAACGAAACAACAGTGTCATTGTTCATGAGGTGTGCTCCCAAAAGCCTATGTTGCAAATTTGGTATAAAAATTCCAAAAATGACTGTTATGTGCATGCATTGCGCAGTTTCCACATACGCTCGTAAGTTCGAGAATTTTGAATATTTTTACTCCAGGTTTTCAACATTGCCATTTTTTTCACACCTCCTTATGAACAGTACAGCTGTCATTTTTCATATCCTGCCCCGAAATGTGTTTTCACACATCTGGCACACAGTAGTGTGGTCGCTGTGGGAAATCCATGTTCGGGACAGATTAAGAAAATCACAGTGACACTGTTCATAAGCGGAGGTCCCAGAACACCTGTGGTGAAAATTTGGTGACAAAATGACAGTGTTACGAGCGTGCGTTGCGCAGTTTCCATGCACACTCTTAACTTAAAGAATTTTTAATATTTTCACTTCAGATTTTCAACATTGTCATTTTTTCACACCTCATTGTGAATGGTACAGCTGTCAGTTTTCATGTCCTGCCCGAAATGTATTTTCGCACATCTGGCGCAGAATGGCGCGGGTCACTGTGGGAAATCAACGTTTGGGACAGATTAGCAAAATCACAGTGCCACTGTTCATGAGTGGAGGTCCCAAATGCTTTCATGAGGCGGGGTCACAAAAAGCCTGTTTTGAAAAATCTATTTATTTATTTGCTTTTGATAACCGGATGGGTGCACTAGGCATGAAAGTGCCTATTTTCAGGCACGACCCGGGAGAGAACAGTTTGAAAAAAATAATACATACATAGGGGTGCATGTGACGCAGCACGTGCAGTAGCAGGGCAACAAACAGGGTACACAACTTTACAGGTAATACAGCAACAATACTATATGTACAGGTAAGGCATTTCAAACACTTTGATATGTACAGGTAATGCAAAACAGTTTGAGAAATATAGACAGTGCTAAATTGATGGTGTACATAAAACAAGACAGTAAAGGCAAGTCTGAACAGTGAAACAGTTTAAGTGCCCAGTTGTGATTGGTGGAAGAGCACAAGGAGAAGTAGGAAGAGTGGTAGGAAGCCTGGAGAAAAGGGATTAGAGAGCCTTAAAGGGTTTGAAACCAGAAAGAGAAAGAGGACATGTGAAAGGGGGTGTAGGATAGGTGGGAAAAGGTGTATGAGAAGTGTATTTACTTGGTAACTGATCTAAGGTGGATTGAAGCAGGTACAGGGGCTGGTTACCCACAGATGTTCACGGTGCAGTTGTTTGAAACTGGCATGGGAGGTTGCTTGACGGATTGAGTAGGGTAGGGAGTTCCAGTATTTTGGGGCCATGTGAGAGAAAGCTTGTGCACCCATATTTGTTCTACATCTAGAGATGTGAAGAGGAGCTTTATCAGTAGATCGTAGTCCATAGGAGATAGGTTGTGCATGTAGCAGAGAGGCAAGGGATAGGGGGAGACCTGATCTGGCGATGCAGTCAATTTGAGCGCCAAGAGACTGAAGTCGGTGGGTAGAGAGACCAGGCCATTTAAGGTCAGCATAGAGCTGGCAGTGGTGTTTGTAACGTGGGGATGCAGAGGTGTAGCGGCAGATGTTGTTATAAGTGGTGTCCCATTTGTGGAGGGAGGATTTAGAGGCAGTTTGGAAGATGACTGAGCCATAGGCCAGAGCTGGGAGCAGGAAACCTTGCGCCACTGCTAGTCTGGCCGAGGGGGTGAGGGCATAGCTAGTTCTGTAGGCACTACCTAGCTTGGCATTTACAGAC
Source organism: Neoceratodus forsteri (assembly GCA_016271365.2). Classification (NCBI taxonomy): domain Eukaryota; kingdom Metazoa; phylum Chordata; order Ceratodontiformes; family Ceratodontidae; genus Neoceratodus; species Neoceratodus forsteri. The sequence continues at coordinate 1,430,273,140 of CM057456.1, forward strand.
TTACAGACAGTAGTTATATATAGGTCAAAGTCAAGAGATTCATCCAGTGCGACTCCTAGATATTTGAAGGATCTGGGTGTTGACCAGAGGGGAGCCGTCTGCAGTTCGGATATCTAGGGCAAGGTGGTTCATTTTAAGCCTGGCAGGTGAGCCAAAGAGCATGGAGTGTGTCTTTGGAGTGTTGAGAACAAGTTTGTTCTTAGTTAGCCAGGATTGGATGTCTGCGAAGTCCGAGGCAAGAGAGAGGGTTATGATGTCAGTATTTCTAGCACTGTGGTAAATAACTAGATCATCAACGTAAAGCAGAGATGAGCAGTTTGGTGCTAGGAGTGGTAAGTCATTAATGAAAATTGAGAAAAGCAAGGGGCCAAATATGGAGCCTTGGGGTACTCCAACATGTATAGGGAAGAGATCTGATATGGCTGAGTTAAAAAACTACAGCCTGTTTCCTGTCAGATAAGTAGCTCTTGAACCAGGCTACTACGTCAGGGGAGAAGCCTAGGGAGCGAAGTTTATCAAGAAGAAGGGTATGGTTTACCAGGTCGAACGCCTTTGTTAGATCAATGAAAATGGCACCAGTCAGGAGGCCTGAGTCCATGGAGGTATAGATGTCACTTGTGAGTTTCAGAAGGGCGGTAGAGGTACTGTGGCCTTTTCAGAAACTATGCTGTGAGCCAGATAGAAGGTTATATTTCTGAAGATATTCAGTTGCTTGGGTGGCCACTAGCTTTTCCAGAAATTTACTGAGCATTGAGAGAATAGCAATAGGGCGGTAGTTCTTGATTTCCATGGGGTCACCTTTTTTGGGAATTGGGGTGACTTTGGCTATTTTCCAGATGTCAGGAACTGAGCCATGACATAGGGAAAGGTTGAACATGTTGGTTAGGGGAGAGGCAATGAGCGGGGCAGCTACTTTCAGAAGCCTAGGTTCTAGACCGCCAGCCCCTAAGCTGGTATTTTCGGGAGCGGAGAGCAGTAGTTTTAGTACTTCTGCCCTGGTGATACTCCGGAACCTAAATAGGGGGTGCTTAATTAGAGGTTCAGTTGGTGAGGTGGTACTTATTGTCTGGAAAGATGTCAGGTAGCTAGTGAGATCCGAAAAAATGCTGATTAAAGGAGTTTGCTATGGTCTCTGGGTTATTGCAGTGAATACCATTTAGAAGCATGTCCACTGGTATGGGCCCTGGAATTATTTTATTTATTTATTGAAAATGTTTCACCAGGAAAGGCACGCTGAGCAAAAAGATGCTCGTCTCACGGTGCGACCTGGTATACTTACAGTAGATGAATTTAGCATTAATGCAACACAGACAATATACATCGATTGGAGGTATTACAAATGAGCTTGTTACATAAGGAGAGGAATACAGAACAGTGAACAGGATCGACAAGGTAAATATGACATAGGTAAAAGGCAAGGTAAGAGCAATATAAACTTGCACAACAGGGACAGGGTAAACACGTTCATGGGTATACATATCAAGTGTACAGTCGTGGTTGGAGCAAAGCAGAGCAAACACTACAGGGGAGGAGTGAACATACAATGGATACTCTAAGGGGAAATACATTAGTTACGTAAGTGCCATTAGCACACTAGCGTGACAGGTCAGAACTTGAGTGCCTGTGCAGCCATGAGCTGCAGTGGGAAGCACAGGAGCCTGTTGGAGTTGGGGGGGAATAGTATGCTTAGGAGCGTGGGGGGTAGGTATAGGTGATGTGAGAGGGAGGGCCAATGGTGTTGGTGAGGCGGGGGAGGGAGAGATAGGGAGGGGTGGAAAGAGGGAGGTTTTAGGAGTGAGAGGGGGGAGTAAGCGTGAGTGTAAGTGCGTAGAGCAGCATATAAGCCAGCCAATTTGGCTATTGCCAGGCCGCTGGTCAGGCTCTGGGAGGTAGCTGGGGGAGAGAGGTAACGAGGTGGGGAGAGTTCGGGGCAGTTGCAATTTGTTGCGAGGAAGTTGGTGAGGGCAGAGGATAGGGAGTATTTGGATGATGAGTGGCGGATCTGAGCAGGTAGGCCATTCCAGAGTTTGGGGAAGAGGTAGGAGAAGGCCGATTGGCCGGCGGTGGTCTTTCGGTGGGGGATGGATAATAGCCTTGTGTCGGTGGATCTGAGGGTGTGAGTGGGGTTAGGTGGGGAAGATAGGGAGGATGCTAGGTAGGGTGGGAGGGAGCTGAGCCAGAAGTTAGAAGCGAATTTTACAGTGTGGAGTAGGCGCCGGTTGCTCAGGGCTGGCAGGGCCAGTGAACGGTAGAGCTCGCAGTGATGTGAGCGAGGGGCATCGAGGGCAAAGCGGCAGAACGCATTAAAGAGGGGGTCCAGTCTGGCTAGAGTGGTCTTTGAGGTGGAGTTATAGACTACGTCACAGTAGTCGAAGGTGGGTAGAATCATTTTCAGGACTAGATCACGTCTGATGGGTAGCGAGAGGGAGGACCGGTTCCTATAGAGGACCCCAAGTTTAGGGCGCAGTTTGGAAGTGATGGCATCTACGTGTGTGGTAAAGGAGAGGTGGCGATCGAGCCAAACCCCTAGATACCTAAAGGAGGGCACTTCTTCGAAGATAGTATTGTTTAGGGTATGGAAGATCAGTGGATGGGTGAGTTTGGATAGACGCTGCCTTGTGCCGAACGTCATGGAGACGGTTTTCTTGGGATTTAGGGAGAGTTGATTGGTATTGAACCAGTGTTGGATTTTGTTGAAATCCGTTTGTAGTTTGGAAGTGAGTTTTTCGTGGGTCTGGCCGGAGGTAAAAAGGACCGTGTCGTCTGCATACATGTGTATAGCGGAGGAGGAGCATGAATTTGGCAGATCATTTAGGAGGATGGAGAATAGAATGGGACCAAGAACTGAGCCTTGGGGAATGCCGGTGGTGATAGGGAGAGGGGAGGAGATGTGGTCAGCTATTCTAGTGGATTGGGTTCTATTTAGTAGGTAGGCGCTGAACCAGTTTGTGGCAGAGTCGGCTAAACCAGCCCTTGATAGGCGGGATAGTAGGAGAGGGTGGGAGACCATGTCGAAAGCTTTAGCTAGGTCTATGAAGATAGCGGCCGATTAGCCTCTTTATCCATCCCGAGAGAGGATGGCGTCGAGACGAGTAGGGAGGAGGTGGTAGAGTGGTGTTTTTGAAGCCGGACTGAAATGGGGTGAAGAAGTCGGTTTCTGAGAGAAAGTGGAGAGCTGGATAGAACCAGGTGTTCTTGGAGTTTGGCGAGGGCGGGAGGAGGAGATGGGACAGTAGTTTGTAGTGGAGGAGGGATCACCACCTTTGGAAGAGGTAGGACAGTGGCATGCTTTCAAACGGAGGGAGTGACTCAGTGGTAAAGATAGATTTAATAGGCATCAGAGGTGTCGCAATGGCTGGGGCAGAAAGGAGGAGTTTGTTATCAAGACCGTTGGGGATTTGCCTTTGGAGGGTTCAGGGAGCATAGGGCATCTAAGGTTTCGATAGGGAGATGGGTCTGAATGAAAAGGGGGTCCCACCTGTTGGCAGGGGGATAGATGACAGGGGGTGGAGGAGGTTGTCGATGTGGAGGTTGGGCAAGGTTGCTGGGGGGTAAGGAATCGAGGAGGGTTTGAGGCAAGTAGTGAAATAGAGTTAAACTCGCGGCTACCTTCTGGGAGTCGGTGAGGAGTGTCCCTTGGATGAGGAGAAGAGGTGTAGGGTTTGCTGTTTGAGGGTGAAGAGGAGTTAATGACTTTCCAGAATTTAGAAGGATTCCCAAGATTTGCTTTAGGGTGTTGTTGAAATATTCGGCCTTAGCAAAACGGATGGCCTTTGTACATTTGTTATGGAGCATGTAGGTGACAAGATTATTTGGGAGGGGCGTGGCTTTGTAGTTATGCCAGGCCTTGTCCCGGGCTTGTTGGCAGGCTGTCAACTCAGGGGAGATCCAGGGTAGATGAGACCCACAGACTCTTGCCCAGCGCAGGGGGGCCTGTTTGTCCCAGGCGGTGAGGAAGGTGTTTTGAAAATGTGTAAAGGCTGAATCCATGCTAGAGCAGTCAGTGCTTGGGACCCAGTTTGAGTGAGCAAGATCTTCCAGGAGGGAAGAGAGGTTGAGTGATTTGTAAGAGCATTGGAAAATAAATTTGGGAGGGGATTTAAGTCTGTGGATTTTGCAGACCAAGTAGATTAGGTGGTGGTCACTAATGGAATCGGAAAGGAGGCCCGAACTGATGACGCGATATGGGTGGGATGTAAGCGCCCAGTCTAGTAGTGTGTGATTACTGGCCTTATGGTTTAAGCGGTAGGTTCCAAAATAGTTTGGGTAAGGTTGAGAGCGTTATCTCAGTTTGGGATTTATTAAAAGTGGGAGTTAACCAGTTGTGGTTAAAGTCTCCCATGACGTATAGTTCACCCGACTGGGCATGGGAGGAGAGTTGGCCCTGTAGGTCAGTGACTATTGTGGTAGGAGTGCCTGGGCGGCAATATATGCCAGCCACGAAGATAGGTAGTGAGGAGGGAGGGGACAGCTTTACCATGAGGAGCTCATAAGCTTTGGGTTCAGCTTTTGTGAGAGAGACGGGAAATGAAGGGCTGATCTGATGTAGATAGCCACCCCTCCGCCTCTGGTGGGCCGGTCTTGCCTTATGGTTGTAAAACCAGGAATGGCAATGGAGTTATCAGGTAGGCTGGCGTTTAGCCAGGTCTCGGATAGGATAATTATATCCGGGGCATGGTGGTCGGCTAGAACCTGAAGCTGATCGAGCTTAGGGGTAAGACTACGAATATTTAGGTGAAGGAGGCGTAAGCCTCTGGGGAGGTAGCCAGGACGTGTGTTGGAGGTGGCTTGGGCTGAAGGGTTAGGTATGGGGCGATCTGGACCTGGGGTAGGGCCGGGGTTAGGGTGAATATCACCTGCAGACAGGAGGAGAAGGGCAATGATTAGGTGGCAGTGTAGGACCCGGAGAGACTGGGATTTTACTGTGCGCTGGTTTGGGGTGGTGGTATGGGGTACGGTGTGGAGGGAGTGGGTACTGGAGTGGGTGAGAGAGGCCAGAAGGCAGCCAAAGGGAAAGACTGGGGAGGAGAGTGGTGAGGGGAAATGGGACCAGGAGATAGTTGGGGGGATGAAGAGGATTTAAAGGGGGTATTTGTAGGATGGGTCAGGGTTGCCGGTGGGGGTGGGGTCTGGGAAGCAGCTTAGTGGGGGAATTAGGATGGGAAGGGACAGAAAAATGGAGGAGAGCAGAAGTACAAGGTTTAATTGTGTAGGCATTTTACCAGATTAGGGGAGGAGGTGCCCTAGTAAAGTGCCTTGGTAGTAGGAGGGTGAAGGTTATGGATATTTTGGTTACCCTTCAGAAAGCGTAGATACCACTGTAGAGTAGTGGTACTGTCACGGCCTCTGGTGGTCAGGGTAAAAGGTTCAAGGCCCAGGCGGGACAGTTGGGATAGGGCTTGGCTAGGAGCAGGGATCCTGGTACTAGTTGGCTTGAAAGTGGTCAGGTTTGGGCCAGAAAACAGGGTTGGAATAGCGACTCCTAGTGGTCATAAGGGGTTAGTACCAGAGAGGGTGGGATCAGGCAATGTGGCATGGGTTTGAGTCGGGCTAGTCAGGTGACCAAGGGAGGGGCATGGGCAGAGGTTGAAGGGGGAGAGGGGAGAGAAGTGGTCAGCTAGTAGATGAGCTACAGGAGGCAGGAGAGGGGAGTAGTGTGGAGTTAGAGGTAGCAAGGACAGGGGGGTTCCCTCTAGTGGTTAGCAGGTATAACCTGCAAATGGGAAAGTGGGGACTTAAAAAAATGAAGGGGAGGAAGTGATGTTATAGGGCAGCGACCATGTAAGTAGAGACGACCGTGGGTGGTAGGGACGGGCGGGGCAGTCCGCGCACAGTGCGTCGGGCTAACCCCCTCACAAGGGTGCTGCTTAGAGGTACTGTAATTACCTCCGTTTGGCACCCGTGTTGTCTGGAGGGAGCACCAAAGGCTTCAGGGCAGTTTGCTGTGGGTTGCGGAGGGGACTGGTGGAAGCGAGGCCTATATAGTAGGGAGAACAAAGGAGCACATTAGAATGCAGCGGGAGAATTTGAACGTAAGCTGCGTTTGCACAGGCTGTCCCGATAGAGCAATTCCCAACTACTCGCGATGATACCCTGGGTTAAGTTAAACGGACAGAGGCAACTGCTGCAGGTAGGAGATAGCAATAACTGTTTCATAAATCTCAGTGCCAATTTACAGTATAAAACACTTTTCAAAGAGTAGTCGCTAGAGAGAACCCCCCAACCTTAGCACAAACTGTAGATAAAACGCATTTAGCGGTACACTCAGCGTTAGTTCACTGTCTGAAGAACGATTGGCTAGAATGCAGACTTGAGCACCGTGGCAGAGCTGGAAAGTAAACCCCCCTCACAAGGGTGCTACTTAGAGATACTGTAATTACCTCCGTTTGGCACCTGCGTTGGTCCCTGCTCCTGGAGGGAGCACCAAAGGCTTCAGGGCAGTTTGCTGCGGGTCGCGGAGGGGACTGGTGGAAGCGAGGCCTCCGTTTGGCACCCGCGTTGGTCCCTGCTCCTGGAGGGAGCACCAAAGGCTTCAGGGCAGTTTGCTGTGGGTCACTGGTTAGCACCAAGGAGTGTTTTTATGGTAGACCAGAACTTTTTAGCATTGCCAGCAGCCTTTGTTAGCAGGTCTCTGCAGAAGATGCTCTTTGCTAGGCGAATATTTCTTTTACATATGTTTCTCTGAGATCGATACTGGTAGTAGTCGTTTGGTAAGCCTGTTGTTTTGAAACGTCGCCATAGTTTGTCTCTGTCTCTTAGTTGTGTAAGCAGATCTTTTGTTAGCCATTTAGTCTGTGTTCTTCGAATCCGACGAGTGACACGGGGGGCATGGGTGTCTTGAAGCAGGCTGAAGTGAGCCAGGAAGTAGTCAAGTGCCGCCTGGGCGTTTGTAGAGGAATAGATGGGGGGGTCCAGTCAATCAAGGAGAGATCATGAGTAAACTGGGTGAGGCTGGAATGGGCCATGTTGCGGAAAGTAATTAATTTAGGAGGCAGTGACGGTTTATTTGTAGCACGCCAGATGCAGAAAATAGGGGAATGATCACTTATGGCATCTGCAAGGGTGCCTGCACTTACTATGTTGTCAGGGCGATTTGTAAGGACCCAGTCAATAAGAGTGCTTGTCCATGGGGGAGTCATGACCCTTGTAGGGTCTGTGATAAGTTGGTGTAGGTTGTTACCTTGTATCATTGTATGTGAGGATAGGTTAGATTCACTAGTCCAGTTTAGGTTGAAATCCCCCATAATAAGGACTTCATTACGGCCGATAATATTAAGGCTAAGAGTGCCAGGTACCATAACTTACGGTGGATGAAGGGTGGAGGCAGTATGAGGTGCAACGTGGATTTACGTAGAGTATAGGATAGATGGTAGATGAAATTATGGGGGATGAGCAGAGGGGAGGAGTAATGGAGCCAGCATGCTGGCATGCGCAAAGCACAGAGCGACAAGTCATCAGGGTGGGTGAATTGATGGTGTATGGCTGGAGGGGAGTAAAATATAGGTAGCCAAATAAGGCAGGAGAAAATAATAATGACCAGTAGAAGAGTAGTGCTGGGTCTTTTAGCCATGTTTAAATTATTTAAGAGGGTCATTTTTGGGGTGGGGTTAAGGGGAGAGTGTTAAGGAGAGTAGCAGAGTTAGTGAAAGAGTTTGCAGGGAAATTGGAGTTTTCAACCAGAGACAGAGACTATTCCAAGACGCCCTCTAGCTACCAACAATGATAACCTGCAAATGGTGAAGTGAGGAGATGGTTACACACGTGGTTAGAGTCTTTGTGCCCTATAGCTAGAGCCGGACAAGGGTGGTATGGTGGGGGCGGGTGGGGAGCAGACGCGAAGCGACTCTTGGGAAAGCAGCAGCTGTCCACCAGCTGCAGGCTGTTGCTACTCCAGACCCTTCTTCTAAGTTTAAACTGGCGCTTCAGGTTAGCGGGAGAGAACAGACTGCAATTCCCTCAGAGCGCAGGCACGGTAGTCTAATTGTGAACTCTTCTAAATCGGGCAGCCGCTTGCGAGAGAAAAGGCGCCAAAATTTAAAACAAAGATGGCCAGCAGTGAGGTGCTGCTCGAGTCTCAGTTTAGGATAGTCAAATTACCTTCCACAAGCGGCCGGCTGACTGATTGGGGGGGCGGCTCCGGGCAGAGGAGCCCTCCAGAGGTGAAAGTCGCCTGCTGAGGAGAAAGAAATGAGGGTGAGCAGCTGCTTTATATAGAGCAAGAAGGAAGGAAAGAAACGGGGGGAAGGTAATATGAGAAGATGTGGTGGGGTGGACAGAGCAGAGTGAGGTAGAGAACTGAAAGATAGGGCACAGAGATCAGTGAAAGGCAGTAACTGTACCTACAAAACTTGCAGTGTGCTATTACTGGTACTTGCACAAAAAACTCACTCTAACAGATAAAATGTGGCTTTTACTATGCAATCAATTTTAAATATTATCTAGGCATAACAGGAGCAGTGAAAGCATCTGTTTTAAAATGTAACACATCACGACTGTACTGTCAGCTTTTAAGGTGTCCACAATATTGCTGCAGGAGTGCAAAAATAGTTGGTGGTTACATTTTCATGGAGCAGCAACACACCCTTTTAGAAAATAATTCTACAGGCAGCACCCGTCGACCAGCTGCAGGCTACTGCTACTCCAGAGCCTTCTTTTAAGTTTAAGCTGGCGCTTCAGGTTAGCGGGAGAGAACAGACTGCAGTTCCCTCAGAGCGCAGGTACGGTAGTCTAATTGTGAACTCTTGTAAATCGGGCAGCCGCTTGCAAGAGAAAAGGCGCCAAAATTTAAAACAAAGATGGCCAGCAGTGAGGCGCTGCTCGAGTCTCAGATTAGGATAGTCAAATTACCTTCCATGAATGGCCGGCTGGATCGTCGAGGGGGGGGCTCCTGGGCAGAGGAGCCCTCCTGAGGTGAAAGTCGCCTGCTTCCACGAACGGCCGGCTGGATCGTCGTGGGGGGAGCTTGGGCAGAGGAGCCTTCCTGAGGTGAAAGTCGCCTGCTTCCACGAATGGCCGGCTGGATCGTCGAGGGGAGCTCCTGGGCAGAGGAGCCCTCCTGAGGTGAAAGTCGCCTACTTCCATGAACGGCTGGGTAGATCGTCCGGGGACTCCTTGGCACAGGAGCCCTCCTGAGGTGAAAGTCGCCTGCTGTGGAATGCAAATACCAACAAACCCCTTGGGTGTTAGGGTTTCTAACCATGACATCCCACCCTGTAGAGACTGACAGGTGTCGGGGTGTGCCTTTGGATTGCCGGCTGTAATGCTCATGCCATTAAACCCCCACCCTGCAGCCAGTGACAGGCATCAATGTGTGCCTTGGACTCTTCGGCCCCAAAGTTCACCTCATTCACCTATAGTGTACCCATCTCAACATATTTCCTTATGGAATGGGGTGAGCGTAAGGCCCGACGATGCCAAGGCACAACACAACATTTGTCAGAGTCTGCAGGGTAGGGTGAGGTGAAACGGCATGAACGTTATGGCCAGTGACCCAAAGACACACCTCAGTGCCAGTCAGTCTCTGCAGGGTGGGGGTGGGGTTGACGTCCATTCCATACTTCACTGCCATTCCTATTATGCACCTCTCTAACTCCTGCACTGCCAATGCCAATGCCAGCAAGACCGCATTCAGTATTGACACATGCTTGTTTCTTTCCTTGTTGCTTTTTGGAGCAATTTGAGATACTGTGCTTAATGCTATAAAGATTCTCTGTAATATTATTTATCTTTTTTTATAAGCCATTTTCAGATGAGCACTGTACTTAAACCTTTAGCCTGTTGGTCTGAAGATTTGACTTCCATTTTAGAACAAATTGGGTGTCCCAGAGAACTAAGAAGTCCACAGGAAATGGAGTTTGTTTCAGGCTTTTCTTGCTGCCAGTCCCCTTCTGTACTGAGAACAGAAAAATGGGGTGGGGGACCCTAACAGAAAACTTTTCGAGCCAAAAATTTCAAACTTATGTTAATTATTTCAAACATGCTGGTTCCACTCTGTTTTGCCCTTCACAATGTGGGCTTCTTCAGGAGACTGCTTTTATCTGTACAACAAAAAGTAAAAAGCTGCATTTTAAACAGAAGTCTCAGCTTTCTGTGAAGCCAACACTTTCATATTAAAATTGAACACCAAGATCAAGCATTGCATCTGAATGTGCTGCCTTGAGGTTTTCACTTGTTTCTTCTATCTGATCGATGATGATCTCGACACAATCTTGTTCTGCAAAGGGGTATTAGAACATTGTTTATGTAGACAAAACTTGTAAGTTAATAAAAACTGGTACGTGGTCAAACCCCTGAAGCCAGCAAACTTCACTGTCATACTGAAGAACACGAGTTAGCAGAATCCTAGAGTAGGTTTCAACAAAGGGGCTACAGCAGAAAATTATTACACAGAGACACACAAAGGGAAAACAAATGACACAGTAGGCCATGGAAGACATTCGTAGAAACACTGATAGAAACAGGACAGTATTCTCCACAAGGAATAATGACAAAATCGGAGAAATAAGGCATATTCTGAATAGTCATTGGCCTATACTTCGAGAACATGCTTGTACACAGGTAGCCTGTAAGGTATCGCCATTAATGGCTGCTATGCATGATTGGGGCGGAAGTAGGTGGAAAATGCTTGTACCCTGCCCATGACTCCGCACCCGCGGACCGTGCACACATGCCAGTATTCACAACTGGGCTGTCCACAGTCTCCCCAGTGCGCAGGACTTTGCAGGATGGCTGGGGAGGAGTTGCTGTCCTGGATGGGCATCCAATGGGATGCCTCTTCTGGGTCACAGACTGGATCCCTCGTGTAGCGAAGCACAGGTCTGAGATAGTGCATGCCTACCACAGGCACCCGGACCTGCGTGGCATGGGCCCTACTGCTCGTTCTCCACCGGGCCAGTCTGTGGCACCCAGTGCCCTCCCGGCACACTGATGTACTCCCGGTGGTAGGATCCCGCCCCACAACACAGCTGTGCCCCAATCCTGTGCCCCCCATGGTGGACAGTCTCTCCCTCCCCCCTGTTGTCCGTATCTGCCGGTTGGCGCTGGGCACATGCCCGCTCAGCATTCTCAGCGCCCCCCCGTACTGCCCAGTGGGCTGTAGCAGCATGGGAGGTCGTTTCCATGTCCTGCCGTGCCCAGCAGGTGGTGTTGGTGGGGGTGTGGGTTACAACAGGGTCTACCCTGGCATAACCTGTGCCCCCTTTTCTGCACCTATGCAGTCAGCACTACGCGCCTTGGTGAATAACATGTAGTGCTGGCATCCCCTGACCACTCCCAGCGTGTTGCTCTCCATGCAGCCAGGGCATCAGGCACATACCTGTCTTCCATGCTGGTCATGAATGCTGCAGGGGCCACCGGACCCCGCCGCACAACATTCCTGCGTATCTGTGCCTATGCCCCCGGTTTTTGCGGCGTGTAGGCATAGTGCATAGGGCCCAGTAGTAGTAAAGTACCACCCACCCTGAGGGACAGACATATTCACATAGTTAATAGTCAAGGAAATCTGCAATGAACAAAACAGCTGCTTCTAGGCTCCTTGAGGCCAGGTATGCTCCATTGTGGACATTGCTCTGTTTGTGGTTATATGAGTACGAAAAACATTTTTATTCATCCTCATACCAACAGAGAGAGCACGCCATATTCAAGATGGCTGCCACGCTGGGATAGCCATCAGCAGTTCTGTAGCATCAGGGATTTAAATTAGTTTTATACTTTATTTTATTTTATTTTTTGTTTTGTTTGTTTTAGTTAATAACTGTGTTTCTAGAGGTAGTGAGTTGGGGCTGAAGCAGTGAGTTTGTAGTGGTAGGAGCATTTTTTTCTTTTCGTTTAGTTATATATTTTAAGCCACATGTGTTTTTGTTCTCTGTGCCCTGAATGGCTTACATTTGTCGTCGGGTTTAACTATTTTTTCTCTCACTGAAAGAAAACCTTCCTATTATTACTGGTGATCTGCTTCTGGGCCAGGTTTGGAGTTGAAGAAAAATTGGAGTCGACCTACCAGCTGGAGTGGAGTTAGTTTTGGGAGTGTAGGAGATCTGGTGGAGTTGTGGTGGTTGTTGCTGGAGTGCAGGAGTGGAGCGGGAGCCTTGTCGTAGCTGGTGGTGTAGACTGCCGGAGTTGAACTACGGGGATTTTCTCGGTGTCTTGACGGATTGTTGCCCTGGACTCTGGTTTGGACCGCTCCCACGGTATTTGTGGTGGCCTTGGTTTTCCAGGGATTGAGAGATTGTGGGCTTATGTTGTTTGGGCCCTGTGCTTGCTGAGTGGGCCCTGTTTGAACCTGGGGTGGAATCTGCTGGGGTTGTTGACCTCACGGGAGGCTTGATCCGGTGTTGTCGGAGGACGCACGTTGTGGTGCCCGGCTCTCCTTGGTTTTCCATGGGACAGACTGGTGAGCTTGTGCCGCGTTGAGACCTAGTTGCGTCCTTCTCTCCTGGCGGTGCCTCCTTGGAGGATGGTTGGGCAGTGTGAGGTAGCTGGAGGCCTGTTTGCCTGAAGCTGGAGTATTTCCCCAAAAACCCCAACAAGGAGGCCTGTTTGCCTGAAGCTGGAGGATTTTCCGAGAATCTCGACAGGGACTGCACCAGATAGGCGGGTTGACTCTTCCTTTTTATTTATTCCTTGAACCTGGTGGGCAGTGAGAGTGCCCTATCTTGATTTGAACATTTTATAGTAATTATGTTTACTGTACCCCGACCTAGGTGGGAGATAGGTTGGGGAGTCAGTAGTCCTTTTCTCTGGTGAGGTGAGAGCTCCCAGAGATTAGTCAGTTATTTTTGGAGAGTGTTGTGGCTACTATTTACTCTGTAACTTAATTTCATTTCATATCATCAGTTGTTTTGTTTTCTTAACTCGCATATGTTTTTTGGCATTATTTATCAAGTCTAAGTGTTTGTGGGTGTGTGGTGTAGAAGTTGATTGAGTAGTTGTGCGTGTGGGTGGTGAGTGTTTAAGTGTGGTGTGGATTATATTTGTAATTTTTTGTGATTTAGTTTTGGGTGTCTGCAGAGTGTGGTAGAGATGTGCTGGGAAGGTGCAGTGACGGTCAGGTATTATTCCCCCTCCAGGCTTAGGGACCTCCGTCCTTTTTCTTGTCCCCCATTATCTCCAGAGGTTTATAGATGGTGCTGGGCTCTGGGGATTGTTAGGAGGAGGATGGGGTCTGGGCCTGGAGGGGGAATGGAAAGGAGTGGGTGGATTGGGATAGTGGGGACAGGGAATCGCCCTGGGGTGAAGTGGGTCCAGGAAAGGAGTTTTCCTTGTCTGGTTCCCATACCCAAGGGCTCTGCTTGTAGCAGGCAGGTTACACGGTCTTCCTTGGTTATTCAGCCTACTTGGGTGGTGTTATGTAATGCCAGGTCCATTAAGAACAAGATCACTATAATAGCGGATCTTGTTGCATAACCGAGACCTGGCTGGATGAGAATGCTGGTCCAACTTTGGCGACAGCAATTCCAGCCAGGTACTCAGTGATACACTGCCCGAGGATGGATTGTAGGGGGCGGGATAGTTGCCATCTGTTTTAGATTGGAACTGAACCTGGTGGAGGTACCAGTGGGGACCACCAACTCCTTTGAATGTATCATGGGTGAGGGTGTGGGGTGCAGGATTTTTCTCATCTGTAGTCCACCAGGAGATGGGAATGTTTTCGTGCAGGAAGTCGCAGGCTTCACTGTCTACCTGACATTGAGATCCCCAGATGGCTGATCCTGGGGTATTTCAATGCCTGGGTCGACGACGAACTCTCGCAGTTTGGTCAAGACTTCCTCCAGCTAATGGGTTCACTGGGTTCAAACAGGTTATTTCCTCCCCGACCCATATTGGTGGTCATTCATTGAACTTCGTAATTCTCCTGGGGATGGAGCTATCCGACTTGGTGGTGGAACCAGTCGGGTGGTCTGACCATCATACCATTGGGTTCAGTTTTGTGGCCCCCCAAGTAGGTCGGCCCCTACGGAGATGGTCCGGTACTGCCCTTTGAGGAGTGTTTCCCCTGATGGCGGTGCTGAACCTATCGGGTTTACTGAGTGAATGCATGGATCCTGAGGACCTGGTACTTACAAGGCAGTAGTAGTGTCCCTGGATGCCACTGCCCCTGTTCATGTTCATCCCCTCACTTTTTGCCCCAGGCCTTCCTGGTTTGATGAGACCTTGAGAGAGAGTTGAGGAGAGTGGTATGAAGGCTAGAGAGGTGCTGGTGGAAGTTGGGCCTGGAGTGTGACAGACTTAGATTGCTGGACCATTATGGGGTCTATCAGTCAGCAAGTACCTGTAAGAAAGCAGAATTCTAGGGACGTGGATATGTTGTTCAATCCACACTTATTGGCAGGTTCCTTGCCGCTTTAAATCTTGCCGGAAGGTCTTCAAGCTGGCTCCTCCCACCAACCCGGGTGGTAAAACCCTCGGCTGCGCCCCATGACACCAGATCTTCCTTACCGCTCGGAAGCTCAGGTTCCCTCCTTAGCGCTCTGCGTTTTAGGCTGGATTCAAACTCTTCGGTTCTTCCGAAAATTATTTTGAAGTTTTTCAAACTTCGGTCTTCATCTTCCTTCGCGGCTGTGATGGACAAATCTACTCCCGGCCTCCGTCAGTACCCCTGTGGGCAGAAGATGTCCCGGACCGATCCGCACTCCATGTGCGTCTACTGCTTGGGCTTTGACCACGATCCTCAGGCCTGCGATCTGTGCACGTCCTTCACGGCTTCGGTGTTAGAGGATTGCTCTGCCCGACTCCAGCTTGGGCGCCCTGAAAAATGGTACCCGCCAGTGAAGTTCAAGGAAGTCTGCTAGGTGTCTAGAGGCGGTTCATGGAGCAGCTGGAGCAGTTGATAACCCTTGAGGAGGAGGCGGCCCAGGCCGCTTCATCTTCCTCCTTGGCTATGGCATTTATCCCGCTCTCCTTGGGCTCCTCATAGTCTGCTTCTTTTAAGGAGCTTTGCCAGTCCCTCTCCACTAAGGGAGAAGGGCCATCAGGACATTCTAGTCGGTCTAAAAAGAAAGACCCAAAAGGTAAGTCCCACCGCCTACATTCGTGGGAGCGGGAGAGATTCCCTTCACCGGACCGTCGGCTCTCAACTTCAGTCGAGGTTGCGGCTGTGGCTGCTGGCTTCACGGAGTCCCCGTCAGGTCAGCCGGCCGAGACACCCATCGATGCGGTCGAGATTTTTCTCGACCCGTCTGACGGTCTGTTGCCTGGAGAAGCCGACAACCCTTCTTCAGTAGTTCCCCCGGTGGTTACAGAGGACTTGCCTTTGCCTCCTGTGCCGAAGTCCCTGGTTCAGGTCCCTGTACCGAAGGAGGGGCGGGTTTCCTCTGTTCCCTCTCTGACCCACCCTCGGAATCCCCGAAGGTCTCGGTCTCGGACCTCTTCCAGGGCCAGCCGATCCCGCGCCAACCATGGTCTCAGTCTCGCACCATAGAGGCGGCGTCGCTGCCTCCTTCGGAGGACAGGCTTCGCATAAATTGGCGCCGACGCTTATTAGACTTGATGTGCAGCAACTTATGACTGAAAACAGTTTAATTCGCCGCCTTCTCCTCGCCATTATGGCTGGGCCACCGGAGCAGCCGAAACAACCCTCATTGCTATCGAGGAGCCGAAACCGGCTGCTCCACCTATTGTGGTGGAACCCCGCCTCCACAACCGAAGACTGGGGCCCCGACCAAGAATTCTCGGTCGGGTCAGGACTTGCCCCACAGGTTATTGGTCACCCTCACTCCTGATCGGCCTCGGCAGGTGGAGGGTGGCTCAGGCGCACAGCAGCTGTTTGCAGACTCCTTGGAGTCTGACGACGACTCCTCCCTGTACTCCAGGCCTGTTGACCTGAAATCTACGGGGGGCCAGTCGGTGGACGAGAGCCCATCCTCATTCCTGGGCATTCTTCGGCTCATCTCAGTATCCTCTGCGGTGCAGCTCAAGCCCGTTCACAAAAGGGCCAAGTATCCCCTCACGGAGATACTGGACCAAGGAGATTCCCCTACGGATGCCATCCCCGTGGCCGAAGCCATGCCCGGCATTGGAGTTGTGGCAGCGACCTGCTTCTTGTCCCATGCCGTCAGCCAGGATGGCCCGCAAGTACGCGGTCCCCATCGGCTCGCTCTCCGTCTTTTCTGAGCACCCCTCTGCAGAAGGGCTGGTGACTGATAGCGTTTTCCGGCGCTCCGGGAACGCTAGGGACGTGGACAAACCGCCTGATAAAGAGTCCAAAAAGCTGGACTTTTCCGGTCGGAAAGTATATGCTGCTTCCTCTCTCTAGGCCTTCGTCAGGCTAGCTCGGCCATGCTGATGGCACACTTTTCACACGCCCTTATGGGTTCCCTGGATGAGGTGATTCCTCATCTCCCGGCTGACCTTCAGTCGATGGTCAAGCAGGTGCAGGATCAGGGAAGGGCAGTGGCCAAACAGCTGCAAACTGCTCTTGACATTGGAGACTCTTGTGCCAGGTCAGTTGCAGCCGCAGTAGCCATGCGCCACAGAGCTTGGCTGAGGATCTCGACTTTCACAGCGGATACCCAGCACAGGCTGGCAGACGTTCCCTTCCTGGGCACTGACTTGTTTGGGCCTGGGGTGGAGGGCCATCTCCAAAGGATTGAGAAGTCCAGTGCCACTTGTCTGCCCAGAAGGACAAAGGCCGCCAGCAGCAGTGTAAGCCCTTTCACCGTTCCACCCCTGCGGCACGTCCGGCCCAGCAGCACCAGCAGCAGAGCCAGCAGGCTCACACTTGGCACCCCAAGGCCAAGTCAGCCGCTTCCTCCAATAGGAAGCCTGGAGGGAAAGACCCAGGAGGCTCCTCGGCCGGCCCTTCCTCCAAGCCTGCCCAGTGATTGGTTGAGGGGTGTCACCCCAGCCTCACACTCCCCGGATTCCCCATGGGATGGCTCCACCACTTCCTGTCCGCCTGGTCCGCTATCACCACGGACCGCTGGGTGTTGGAAGTGGTCGGCAGGGGTTCACTGAGTTCGAAGCAGTCTCCTCCCTACCGAGTCGTCACTCACTGAGGCCCACGGGGTCCGCAGCCTCTTTGTTGGCTCATCGAGTCGACATTGCCCTGCTTCTCCAAAAGGAGGTGATCAGGGAGGTGGCGGATCCTCCTCCAAACCTGGGGTTTGTGTCCAGGTACTTCCTGGTCCCAAAACAGACGGGGCTGGCGCCCCATTCTCGACCTACACGACCTGAACAAGTTCCTAAGGCCGCATACCTTCAGGTTGGTCACTGTGGCTCACATCATTCCATCCTTGGAACGAGGCGTGTGGTTTTGCTCTCTAGACCTCCAAGACGCGTTCTTTCACGTCCCGATCCGTCCGTCTCATCAGTGATTCCTCCGCTTCAGAGTGGAGGGATCTCTTTATGAGTTCCGGGCCATGCCCTTCGGCCTCTCTCCGGCCCCCAGGGTCTTCACCAAATGCATAGCAGTGGTGACAGCATTCCTGCAGTGCCGAGGGGTCCGGGTGTACCCTTACCTGGACGACTGGCTGAATGCAGCCCCCTCCAGGTTGGAGGTGGAGTGGTCCAGGGATCTGGCCCTCCAGGTCTGCTCTCAGGTTGGCCTCTCATCAATGAGGCCAATCGAACTGCCATCGTGAGGTGATTCAGTTCATCGGGCAGAGCTTGACTCCTTTGAGCCAGAGCCCGGCTCCCGGCGGACATGGCCGAGGTCCTTTCCTCCTTTGCCCAATCATTTCTGGTTGGGCAGTCGCGCCCTGCCTGGGACTTCCTGCGACTTCTGGGCCTCGTGGCAGCATGCACCAGCGTGGGCCATTGGGCCCGCTGGCATATGCGCCCCCTGCAATGGGGGTGGCCAGCCAGTGGTCACAGCTCTCCGGTCCTCTGGACCAGCCGATGACTGTAACCCAGAAGATGTGGAACGGCCTACAGCGGTGGCTCGTCCCAGGTCATCTGCAGGAGGGTATCCCGTTTGTCCACCCCGCACCGATGGTCACGCTTTCGACCGATGCCTCTCTGATGGGTTGGGGTGCCCATCTGGGGATCTCTAGGCCCACGGCCTCTGGACCCCTCAAGAGTCTCGCTGCCACATCAACCTGCTGGAGCTTCGAGCGGTTCGACTAGCCCTCACCGCCTGCCTCCGTTTGTACGGGGTCAAGTTGTTCAGGTCCAGACGGGCAAAACCACGACCATGTCCTATCTCAACCATCAGGGTGGGACACACTCCTTGCCTCTGTGCAAGGAGACTCTCTGCATCTGGTCTCTCATGAGCAGCCTGGAGGCGGATCTCCTAGCCATCCATGTGGCAGGAGCCTCCAACACTCTGGCCGATGCCCTCAGCTGGATAGGCTCTGCTTCTCACGAGTGGTCTCTCCTGCTGGTGGTAGTGCAAGATCTATTTTCCCTTTGGGGCATTCCTCAGGTGGACCTGTTCGCCTCCAGGGAGAATGCGAAGCTGAGGCTGTTTCATGCCCGCCTCCCGCAGCTGGTCTTGCTGCAGGGGGATGCCTTCTCGAGGCCGTGGACCCCTGGCCTCTTCTACGCCCTCTCTCCATTTCCCTTGATCCACAGGGTGCTTCTCAAGGTGAAGAGGGACAAAGGGCAGGTGATTCTGGTAGCCCAGATTGGCCCCGCCAGTTCTGGTATCCAGATCTCCTCAGCCTCAGCGCCAGGCTCCCGAGGCGGCTTCCAGTCCGCCCGGACCTGATCTCAGTCAACAAGTTGGAAGGTGCTCCATCCGGACCTTCAATCCCTGCACCTGATGGCCTGGTTTCTGAGCGGCTAGAGTTCCAGACCTTGGATCTTTCCGACGAGGTCCTCAACGTTGTTGAGGCGTCCCATAAGGAGTCGACCAGAAAATGCTATGCCTTCAAATGGAAGAGATTCTCCATTTGGTGTCAGGATAAAGGGTTGGACCCCTCTTCCTGCCCTCTGGCTAGTATTTTGGACTACTTGTGGTCCTTTTCTCAGCTAGAGCTTCGGTCGACGATCCTTAAGGTACACCTGGCTGCCATCTCTGCTTACCGGGCACGGGCAGGCAAGCAGTCGGTGGTGCAGGAGAAGATGGTCGGGCGCTTTTTCAAAGGCCTGGACCACATATTCCCTTCAGCGCGAGATCCTACACCTCTGTGGGATCTACTGCTGGTATTGGCTAAGCTTATGGGCAAGCCATTCAAACCGATGCACAGGTGCGATATCTCCCACCTGTCGTGGAAGACCGCCTTCTTGGTGGCTATAACATCAGCCAGAAGGATGGGTGAGCTCCAGGCGCTTTCCATTGAGTCACCTTATCTGGTCTTCCACAGGGACAAGGTTGTCCTTCGCCCCCACCCGAAATTCCTTCCGAAGGTGATGTCGGAGTTTGACCTGAATCAGGTGTTGACTCTGCCAGTGTTCTACCCCAATCACACCTCGGAGGCTGAATATAGGCTCCATACTCTGGACCCTAGAAGAGCGTTCACTTATTATAAGGAGCGGACAGCTGAAGTTCGTGGAGAGGTTCGCCAGCTTTTTGTCACCTACGCTGGAGCCACACCTGGCAGACCTGCAGACAAGCGGACGATAGGCAGGTGGGTCACCTCCTGCATAGATCTCTGCTATAGGTTGGCGGGCTTGGAGCCTCCCAAAGGGATAAGAGCTCATTCTACCCACCATACCGCTGCTTCGGTGGCTGCATCTAGGGACGTCCCTATCCAGGAAATCTGCAGGGCTGCTACCTGGAAGTCAGCACACACCTTCATTTCCCATTACCACATTGACCTAGAGTCACGCTGGGATGCTGGTTTTGGGACCTCTGTTCTCCAGTCCTTATTCCCTAAGTAGGGGGCGTGTGTCTTGCCTCCCTCCTCCCAGAGAACTGCTAGGAGTCTGCCAGTAAGTGTGGATTGAACAACATATCCACGCCCCTAGAAATACAGGTTACTCACCTGTAACAGGAGTTCTAGGAATGGTATATGTTGTTCATCCACACAACCCACCCGCCTTCGACGTAAGCTACTTGGCTTCCAGCGGGCTAGATCTGGCGTCATGGGGTGGAGTCGAGGGTTTTACCACCCAGGTGGGTGGGAGGAGCCAGCTTGAAGACCTTCTGGCAAGATTTAAAGTGGCAAGGTACCTGCCAATAAGTGTGGATGCACAACATATGCCACTCCTAGAACTCCTGTTACAGGTGAGTAACCTGTGATCTTACTTCGAGAGGGCTCTTGCAGTAGGTAATTACATATAGGACTGACGCCGGCCAGTGGCAGGACCCCATGGAAAAATTTCTAGTTCTTGTTGTCACTGGCGGGACCCCATTTCACGTTGTGGTGACCGCGCTATACGACGTCGGTATAAAAGTGGTCCCGGACGCCCGCTTCCAGTTCTAATCACGCCGCTCGCAGCGCCTGTTAAGTTGTTATTGCTCAGTCCTATTACTTCATTGGTTTTCTGAAAGTTTTATAGAATTTTATTCTTCTTTCGCCAGGTGAACGCTGGTTTATGTCGCCCCTTCAAAGAATAAGTGACTGCATGGGCGCCTAACTGCCTCATACAAAGACGGTCACCCCTTTGCCTTTTCTGCTTAGGCCCCACCACGCTGTCGACAAGTGTCTGCACTGCCTTCGATTCAACGCGCCACCCGCAGGACGACGCCAGTAGTCCTCCAAGCCCATCTCCTCAAAAGAAGATGTCCGCGATGGAGAAGGAGTTGAAGAAACTCGGCAGGCGCCGACCTCCCTGAAAGGGCATAAAAGCGGGAGAAGTCCTCCTCCTCCGACTCCGGCCAGAGTCGCGGGCCAGGTGTATCCCTCCGAGGATGCCTGACGACAGCCTCCAAGGCTTTGGAGGGCGTCTCCCGCCCGTCGGGTTCAAGGCTTTAGAACCCGCGGGCATCTCTGGGCAAAAGGAGACTCTAGCCCCCAGTACCGCCGAGGCCTCCTGGTGTGGCACTTTGCCGACGCCGGGCTCCTCTGACGACGCCGGGAGAAGGCCGCTAAGACACTCGACCTCTCGGGCGGCGCACGGCAGTGTCCCCTCGGACCGGGCCTCTTCCTCGGCCTGCCTCCGACGAGGGACCCCGAAGTCGGATGCCGCCTCTGGCTCCGCCGGATTCTGCCCATAAGCCACACGCCTCCTCCGACGCGGCGCCAGGCCTCAGAGCTCACGGCAGACCCCGCTGCCTGTCGCACTCAGGCTCCCCGCAGCCTCAAGGCCGCCAGGGAGCCCCAGTCCCCTGCCTGACCCCAGGGATTTTCCCCTCTGTCCCCGGACGAGGCTCGGGACCCCGCTCATCCGATCCTCTTCATGAAGAGCTGGATCTGACGCCGCCCCGCCGACGCCAGTTCCGACACCGGCCCCTCCGATGCCGGCGGGGGATATTCCTCTTCCATCAGGCCTCCACCCCACGGGCCTATCCCGACTGATCCGCCTGTGGAGTACCCGCCGGCCGCCTGCTCCGTAGCTCCTCCAGTGCCTGGGCATCCGCCATATCCAACGCCGGTTTTCCCAGGTCCGCAGGTATCCCGCGCCGTCAGTACCCGTGCCGACTCTTCGATGTCGCAGGCACCGGCCCGTATACCTGCAGCCGGTTACGGATACCCCCTCACGGATTTCCCTCTGCATAACTATCCTCTCTCCACTGCCCCTAGGCCGCCAGTGTGATCTTCAGGAGACTTGCTCTTTCGGTGGCTGGCGCCAAGGCTCAGCTCACTAAGTGAAGTCGAGAGCCATCTGACGGCACGTTCCACCCTCGCTCCCACCCCGAGACGCACACTCCCTCTCCTCTTCCGGATTCTGACTTTACCTCGGGACCCAGAGAGGCAGGACATGCTCTGGGATCCCCAAGGAACTGTTCCTCCCCAGATGAGTTAGGAGTCTTACTGCTTCAGATTCTTCCTCCTCTCTCTCGGACTCTGAGGCTTCTGATGGATGTTCCGAGAAAGACGACGAGCCATGCCTCCGTCCAAGCCCCCGGCCGAGGACCTCTGAAATCTCCTCTGGAGGATCCTTCCTTCACAGAGTTGCTCGAAGATCCAGAAGTCCATCAGTGGCACTTCTTAGAGCCAGATCCTCACAGGTTAAACTCACAACATCTGGACTTGCCTCATGGCTCCTACCCTAGTGCCATCCCTGGACTCGAGCCTCACGCCCACCTTGTTTCCACGATTTGAAGCAACCGCCGGCTTTAGCCCCACTTCTCAGGAAGTCGAACAGGCTATACCAGGCTCCGGAGGGTGTAGACTTTTTAGACTCTCACCCCCGTGCAGATTTGGTTGTGATTAACGCCGCTCACGGCCGGTCAGCACACCGAAACACTTGAGCTCGTCTCCCCCAGATAAGGAATGTCGCCTTCTGGATCAGTATGGAAGGAAGATCTACGCTTCTTCCACTCTGGGGATTAGGGCCCTGAACTATGTAGCACATATGGGGGATTACCAGAAGGCCGTCCTTACCCAGGTGGAATCTAAGATAGACTCTTTGCCTGACTCCGAAGTCAAGCAGGAGTTGGCCGACCTGGTCCATTCTGCTCGTTCGGCCAGTCATCATATTTTGAGGATGACCTACGACGCAGTGGATACTGCCGGACGGAGCTCTGCATTTGCCATGAGTCTTTGGCGTCATGCATGGCTCCGTGTGTCAAGTCTGGTCCCGGAGGTGCAGTCAGCGATCCAAGAAGCACCTTTCAGGGGTTCTGTGGTTTTCAGTGGTGATGTCAAGGACATAATCACTGATTTGCAGGAGAAGGGGACGGCCCTTAAATCTGTTGATTCAATGTACCGTCCCCATCTCCCACAGCACCGTCCCTTTCGCAGACGCAGCCGGCCTCAAGCGAAACCTCAGGGAAGGCGGGCCACTAAACGTCGGGCCCCCACAGCTGCCAGGCCCCCGCCGCCCAAAAAAGCAACGGGTGCCTCAGCTGCAGCGCTGCCTCACACCACCTGACTCCTTCCCTCTCCCACCGCCTCCGGTAGCCCCGGAGGAACTGGTAGGAGGGAGGTTCTCCCTCCACCTTCCGGGTTGGGAGAGGATAACATCGGATTCATGGGTGCTTCAGATCATAGCAGAGGGCATTCCATAGATTTTCTACAGAACCCTCCGCTCTCTCCTCTGAACTCCGCTTACTCAAGGGACCATCTTCCTTTGGTCAGGAAGAAATCTCGGCGCCTTATGAAACAGGTTATAGAACCCGCCCCTCACCTCTACTTGACGGGTTACTATTCCCACTTCTTCCTTGTACCAAAGAAGACGGGAGATCTCAGACCTATTCTCGATCTCAGCTCTTTGAACCTGTATGTGGAATACAAGAGGTTCAGGATGCTCTCCCTTCAAACCCTTTTGCCCCTGCTTCGGCCGGGCCAATGGCTTTGTGCACTAGATATGCAGGATGCATACCTGCACATCCCCATTCGCCCTTCGCACCGAAAGTACCTCAGGTTTTGCATTCCAGGGGTCCACTACCATTCCGGCACTCCCGCTTGGTCTCTCCTCGCCCCCGAGTCTTTACCAAATGCCTGGCGGTGGTAGCAGCCCACCTGCGTTCTTTGGGAGCTCAGGTTTTTCCTTACCTGGACAACTGGCTCCTGGCGGCCTTGTCCAGGGAGGAACTCCTGCATTTTCTCTCCCTCACCCAGCAGGTTTTCACTGGCCTGGGTATTACCATCAACCATTCCAAGTCTCACCTGGATCTTCACAGAGGCTCCAGTTCATCGGGGCAATTCTCGACACATCACTGTGCAAGGCCTTTCTGCCTCCGGACAGGGGGGCCCCCCTCCAGTCACAGATTTCCCTCCTATCGGAACGCAGGAGGGTCCCAGGGAGGTCAGTGCTCCATCTTCTGGGACTTATGGTAGCGGCCATCCCGACGGTTTCGCGCGCGCGCCTCCACATGAGAATCTCTCAGTGGACTCTCCGATCTCAGTGGGATCAACGGGTAGATGACCTAGATCATCTGGTTCTAATCTCCTCGCCGATGGTAAGAGACTTGCAATGGTGGATGGTTCGAGAGAACCTATTCCGGGTCCCCTTTTTTCATCCTCCCGATCAGACTCTGACCACGGATGCTTCAGGCGAAGATTGGGGAGCTCATCTGGGTCCTCACCAACCCAGGGCCTATGGTCAAGTTGGAGATAGTTCTCCATATCAACGTGTTTCGAGCTGCAGCAGTGTTGTATGCGCTCCAGGCCCTTCACCAATTCATCCTTCCCGGTCACCTAGCTGTCCAAACGGACAACATGTGCGTGGTGTGGTACATCAACAAGCAGAGAGGGACTCGGTCCTACCCGCTGTGCAGGGAAGCGATGAGGGTTTGGGCAACGCTTCACAACCTTCACCTCACGGCGATCCATGTTCCGGGAGTCGACAATGTCCTGGCAGACAGACTAAGTCGCTCGTCTGCTCTACCACACGAGTGGGAATTGGACGAAAAAGTTCTAAAAAGCATCTTCCAGATTTGGGGGACTCCTCAGATAGACCTGTTCACTTCCTCCCAAAACGCAAAGCTTCCACTCTTTTGCTTGCTCGCTCCAGAGCGAGGCGCTTTCTGAGCGACGCCTATCGCTAAGCTGGAAGGACAGATTCGCTCTATGCTTCCTCAATTCCTCTGGTCCTCATGTGCTACAGAAGCTTTGCTTTAGAAGGAGCGAGAATGATCCTGATCGGCTCCTTTCTGGCCCAGGCAAATCTGGTCTTCTTCTACAACAATACTCAGAGGTTCCTCCTCTTCCTCTTCCTTTATCTCCAGGATTGCTGACCCAGGATCAGGGGACCCTGGTCCATCCGGGACTCAAGTCCCTTCAACTTCATGCATGGCTCCTGCAGACCTAGCTCAATCTCGCTTGAGCTTCTCCTAAGGTGGCGAGATTCTGGTGGAGGCTAGAAAACCCTCCACTAGGTCCACCTACACCATGAAATGGAAAGATTTTCTATCTGGGCTGCGTCCAGGAACGTGGAGCCCTTTTCCTACCCTGTGACCATTCTGCTTGAGTACATGCGTCATCTTTTCGACCTGGGTCTCAGTCACTCCTCTTTGAAAGTCCATATGGCAGCTATTTTAGCCTACCATGTCCCTTTTACTGATAAGGCATTTGCCCAGCTGGAGGTATCCAAAACTTTCCTCAGAGGAGTCCTTCATCTCAGGCCCCCTGTCCGGACTCCAGCTCCGCCTTGGGACTTAAACTTTGCCCTCGAGAAACTTACCCTTCCTCCCTTTGACGCAGACTTGAAGTTTTTATCGTGGAAGACGCTGTTCTTGGTGGCCATTACTTCTGCTGCAGAAATTTCGAAACTCAGGCCCTGATGTGCAAAATCCTTATTTGATTTTCTACAAAGAACGAGTAGCTCTTCCGACGAATCCTAAGTTTCTTCCAAGGTAGTAGCGGAATCTACCTTAAATCAGTCTATTGAATTACCTGCTTTCACGCAGTACTCCAATCAAGGAGAATACCTGCTCCATACCATGGATGTTCACAGATTCTGAGATACTACACGATAGGACGAAGGATCTCAGAAAGACTGATCAGTTGTTCATCTCTTTGGCTCACAAAGAGAAGGCAATGCTGTCTCTAAGCAATGCCTATCAAAATGATTGGCCCATTGCATCACTTTCTGTTATGACAGATAAACAAGACCCTCCCGGTCAAGTCAGAGGTCACTCCACTGTGGAGTTGCCGCCTCTAGTGGCTTGTTTCAAGAACGTGTCTGCGGCAGACATCTGTGCTGCCGCCACTTGGACTTCAGTCCATACCTTTACTAAACATTACAGTTTGGACATTGCCTCTCGCCGGAGAGCAGGCTTCGGGTTAGCTGTCTTGCAAGGCCTCCTTTCTTGAGACCTGCTAGATTATTTAATACTTTTTGGAGTAGTTCCTCCTCCCGGTGCCTTTCATTTGTTCCTGACTGCTTGGGATTCTGTCCTATATGTAATTACCTACTGCAAGAGCCCTCTCGAAGTAAGATAGTACAGTTACGTAAGAACTTACCGTAACAGTAGATCTTCGAGAGAGGCTCTTGCAGTAGGTAATACCTTCCCACCCTCCATCCCCCTAGGCTTTTTTCAGCTCCTTTTCCATTGAGGGAAATGTCTGCTTCTCTCTTGTCTGGGCCTTCCGGGCCTGTGGCGGGAAAGAACTGGAAGGCGGGCGTCAGGACCCGCCCCTTTATACCGACGTCGTATGGCCTGGTCACCTAGTGGGACGGTCCCGCCTGGGACTGCTAGCTAGAAATTTTTCCATAGTCCTGTTACCAAGGCCAGTCCTATATGTAATTACCTACTGCAAGAGCCTCTCTCGAAGATCTACTGTTACGGTAAGTTCTTACGTAACTGTACTTTTTCAAACATTGCCCTCTGGCTGACTGCACCACTACAGAAAACCACCCAAGTGCTCTAGAGCGATAATTAAAGTAAGTGAAATCGCCAGCCTTGCACTTTAGCATTGCACTTCTACTGTGGACCTGTAAGTTAACCTAATTGGACAAATATTGGACATATCTCACCAGATTAAGAGACATTAGTTGAGAAACTTTGTTTTGTCCATATTTTCCTTTATTCTTCCCTGGCTGGCTGGGCATCTGTATCTGCCCATCCCGTTCTGGCTCCGCTGCCATCCCAAGTTACACCACCTCCAATCTCGGGCGGACCGTCTGTGCTGGGGGGCTTCATCAAGCCTCAACCCCAAATTTTTTCACCTATTTTCTCCCCGTTTTACCCCGGAGCGCATGGAGGTGCGCACATACGACTTGATCTCAGTGACTCCACTCCTCCCACCCCTGGCCTAGCACCTGGCTCCCCTCCGGCTGCACCACCACGCCTCCACATGGTGGCAGCCTAAGGACAGGCGAGCCAACCTCCCCTATCTGAGAGAGGAGAGCTGCTAAGCGGCCACTCAGTCCTCACCCAGCCCTCCCCCGGCAACCCGTGCTCATCACTGAACACGGGTCGCTGGCATGGCAGGAAATAATTGAGAAGCTTTTTTTTAAGCTGTTTACTTCATCTGCACATCTTTAAAGCAGCCAGGAACAGAGTATACATACTGGATAAACATCAGTTGGTGCGCTGCTCCATAGGCTCTTATTGAGCACTAGGGTGAAGTTTGCTGGCTTCAGGGGTTTGATCACTTATCACAGTTTATAATCCTACAAGTTTTAGTCTGTATAAAGAATGTTTTAATACTCCTTTGCAGAACAAGATTGTTCAGAGATTATCAGATTAAATTAATGAAACAAGTGAAGAGCCTCAAAGCAGTACGTCCAGATGCAGTTCTTAATCTTGGTGTTAGCTTTTTGTGAAGTGAACACTTTTAGTTTAAAATCCGAGACTTATGTTTAAAATGCAGCTTTTTACATTTTTTGTTTTACAAATAAAAGCAGTCTCCTGAAGAAGCCCACATTCTGAAGGGCGAAATGTAGAGTGGAACCTGGATGTTTGAAATAAATTCACTTAAATTTTATTTTTTTGGCTGACCAAGTCTTCTGTTAAGTGGGACCCCCATTTCCATTTTAGAAGGGATCCCCCCTCCCTTTTCCATTTTGAAGCCACAACACCTTTGCTGTTGGGTTAACAGGTAAGGGGCAGAGTAAAGCAGTTGACCATTCTAGTAATTACTACTGTATAAAAGAGATTAAGCAGATAAATGTTTTCTAGAGCATGTCAGCTAGTGAAGTGACCTGAGATTTATGGATCGTTAAAGGCTGTGCAGGAGTCGTCATAAATTTACAGTGGCACTTACTGATGAAACGGTGTAAGCATGATTGACTATGCATTGCTGCTGCTGTTTCAGATTAGTGATGGGCTTGGGCTTTGCCCTGCTGGTTTGGTGGACCGCAGTTGTCAAGTCTGAAGAAGGATTCCCTGTTTATTACTATGCTATTCTGCTGCTAAGTTATGCCTTGCATCAGGTAAGACTTTATGTGGTAACCTGAAATTCTTTGTCTGGTGAGTCATCTATCCTGTTTGTTTGTTTCTTTAAAATTTGATAACTGGGAAAAGCACCATGAGAAGATGCTCATTTCCAGGTGTGACCCGGGACCAGGGGTACAAAACAACAGAGGATAACAGACTGCAAGATAAATAGTACATACAGCGTACATAGAAGCAGTTCGTGCAAATGACAAATACATGAAATGTGCAGAAAGTATTTGCATCAGTATACAATATGTTATATATAGGTGTGTGTGTGTATATATATACACACACACACACACACACACACAGTACATGCACATTATTAGGTAGCATAAATAATACAGCAGCTAAACCATAGAGTAACAACTATGTGGGGCAGATCATAAAGGGGGGACCAGCTGACACAGAGATGAAGAGCCTGCTGACGCGGAGACAGAGTAAGGGAGGTGCAAGTCGGGAGCAAAGGGAGAACAGCATTAGAGAAGGAGGCAGGTGCAGGATGTGGAACGGGTAGGTCTGAGTAGGCGCTTAAGGGCAGGAAAGAAGAGGGTGATGTGGGTTTGTGGGGCGAAGCTGTCCAGAGGGAAGGAAGCCTATAGGAGAAGGACAATTTGTCTGCCAAGGAGCAGACACGTGGGAAGGCAAAGGAATGGGCACTGATTGTCCGCGAGTTATACGCGGAGAGGGTGGTAGGTTTGAGGAGAGAAGTAAGGTATGTGGGTAGCGTTCCAAACCAGTATTTGGATATGAAGGTGACACAGTGGGAAAAGCGTGTCGGGGACAGGGATTGGAGGAGTAGGGAGGAGTAGAGGTCGCAGTGGTCAGTCAAGAGGGAAGAATTTGAGGCAAACCAACAGAAAGCATGGTAAAGCACATCAAGTTTGGAGAGGGAGGTTGCAGGGGCAGCACTGAGAACAGCATCTGCTTAGTTGAAAGTCGGGAGGATCCACTTGACCAGTAGGTTACGTCTAACAGGGAGGGGAGGGCTAGCCTTGTGTCTGTGGAGCAGCCCTAGTTTAGGTCGCAGTTTAGAGTGGAGGTCGTTAAAGTGGGAGGAGAAATTGAGAGAGGGATTGAGTGAAACTCCAAGGTACTAAGTTGTAGGTAAGGATATTTTTAAGGGGAGTAGACGGTCCAGAGAGGAAGGAGGGTAGTGCATTGAGTTTAGCCAATTTTTGCTTGGTTCCGAAAGTCAGAGCAAAGTTGTTTTTTTTTTCTTTCCTTTTGTATTTAGTTTTAGACAATTAACGTTGAACCATGAGTTAACAGCTGATAAATCATTTTGTCGAGGTGTTTGGATAGCCGAAATGGACGGGCCAGAAAGGAAAAGGACGGTATCATCTGCATACATGTGGATCTTGGCTTGGAAGCAAGCAGAGGGGAGGTTATTAATAAACAGGAAAAAAAGAACAGGCCTGAGGATGGAGCCTTGGGGTACACCAGCAAGAATAGGGAGCAGGGACGGTAGGGCATTACTAACTTTTACAGGCTGAGAAAGGCCCATCAGATAAGATCTGAACCAGAACACAGAAGATGGAGAGAGATTGAGGGCACTTAGTTTATTGAGGAGAGGGTACAGAATCAAAGGCCTTTGCAAGGTCAGTGAAAATGGCTGAGGTGATCTCACCTTGGTCTGTGGCAGAGTGGATAGCATTGGTAAAGCGTAGAAGGGAGGTGGTAGTAGAGTGATGGCTTTTTTTTTTTTTTTTTTGATTATTCTTATTTATCCGCCTGCTGTGGTGACTACCGGCGGGGGCATCCAGCTGCCAGCCCTGCCCACCGGGAGAGTACCAGGCTCACTCACATGATGGGGGATCCAGCACGGCCATCGCCGATCCGCTGGAGGGTCTCCCCATACCCTATCCAGCCAGACCAGCTCCAGACCCCCCCAGTGCAATTCCACGCGAGTCCTCCCGGCGTTGCAGGCGCGGCCATCAGGCTGCACGGTTGCGCCCAGCCATTTTCCACCACCACTTCTCCCATTTGGGTGCGCAGATGCATGTCTGTGCATGCCAATGTTTGCCGTGCGCCCCCCCCCCATTTACACCAGCGCAAGCTGTACCCCTGGGCATCCCTAGGGTCGCTGCAGCACAGTGTGGATTCTTCAGCCTCCCAAGGCCTAGGAGAGCTGTCTCCCGACACTCATCCTAGTCCTCCCTCGCCGACCCCCAACGCACCCGGCTCATTCCCAAAACCCAGGCCGCCATGAAAGCAGGTGTGGCGTCCAGCACCTCAACCCTCAGTGCCACCATGCCGGCAGAGTGATGCTTTCTAAACCCTGATTGGATATGGGATAAGATGTTAGAGGCCAGGAGGAAGTCATTTAGCCTAGAGAGGACTAAGGACTCTTGGACCTTGGCGCGTGAAGGGAGAAGTGATATAGGGCAGTAATTGCCAGGTACAGTAGCATCATCCCTTTTGAAGAGGGGAAGGACCATGGTGAACTTCCAGACTGAGGAAACGGTAGCAGAGGAGAAAGACAGATTGAGAATAAAGGTTAAGGGGTTGACAGTGAAATTAGCAGAGGATATTAGGAGCCTAGGGTGCAAGCCGTTAGGCTGAATTTGGTAGGGTTGAGGGAGACAAGAGCTCTAAGGTCTTAAGAGGGGCATATCGGCGGCAACTGGAAATCAAGGGTGTGCGAGGGAGGGGCGTAGGGTGGGGAAGAGGGAGAAATGTGTGGAGCAGGAGAGGTAGTGGAAGAACTTATTTAGAGTTTCTTCAGCAAGGGTGGGGTCCAAAACAAGTGAACCCACTGCACTGAGAGTGGGTGGAGGGGTGCATGGGAAGGGTGGAGGAGTGATCGGACATTGCGCCAGAAGTAGGACGGAGTGCTGCTTGAGGCTTGCAGGCGAGATTTGAAAAATTCTGACTTGGCCTGTCAAATAAGCTTTGTGCAGCTGTTACAGAGGGTATGGTAGGTCTGAAGGTCATCAGGGTCGTGTAAGGTTTTTAAACGAGACCATGTAAGGTCACAGGATTTACACGTGGCCAGAATTTCGGGGATGATGAGTGCTTTACCCTGAGTGACTTTAGAGGGGTATGGGTATCCCAGACTTTTAGAAAGATGCATGTGAAATGTGTGAGTGCAGCATCAACAGAGAGGTAGGAGAAGACAGGTGACCAGTTGGCTGTAGCCAGGTCTTGGAGCAGTTTGCCCAAGTCGAGGGATCTGAGGGGTCGGTACGGGATGTATTTCGGAGGGTTTGGGGGAGTACGGATCTTCCTGATACAGAAGATGGGGCAGTGCTCGCTGAGTACATCAGGAAGTATACCAGTAGAGCAGATACGAAGAGGGTAAGTTGAAAGCACCCACTTGAGCAGGGAATGAGACTGGGAGCGAGTATTTGGGCATGTGGGTTCTTTTATTAGCTGGGAGAGGTTTAAAGCTTCAATCTGTTGACAGAAGTTGAGCGAAGAGGGTGAGAGCCAGTCTAATTTAAAGTCTCCTAGGGGGATGAGTTCACTCATTGAAGCAAGGGGGGAGGCAGCAGTGACACAGGAGACAAGGGAAGATGGTGGAAGTTTCGGTGAGGCATTAAGCACACCCGCAAAAATGGGCGTTGGGAAGGGAAGATGGAGAGTGGCTAATAGGAATTCATGGGAGCGAGGGATCGCTTCCCGATGTGAACTGGAGCAGGATAAGGATTTGCGGAAGTAGATAGCAACACCATCACCTCTTTTACCACAGTCTTGTCAGTGGAGGTTATAGTCAGGAAGGACCAGCTGAGAATCTGGGATATGGGAGGATAACCATGTTTCTGAGATGCATAGTATGTCGGGGGAGTGCTGAGTTGCCCATACTTTTAAGTCGTCCAGCTTAAGAAGTAGGCTTCAAATATTAATATGGAAAATTTTCAGACCTTTTGGGTAAACTAAGGGGGAAGCAGGGTGTATGGGATTGAGGGGGCCAGGATTTAGTTCAGCGTCGCCAGCCAGAAGTAGGAGAAACACCAGGAAGTGAAGTTGAGGGGGCATGATGTTTATGCTTAAGTCGATTGCAACGGAGTGGGAAACGCGAGGGATGTGTGTGTGGGGGATAGACGGCAGATGGCTTCAAAATTTAAAAGGGAGCCATTGAGAAGCCTTGGGTGAAACAGGAAAGTGTAATAGGAGGAGCTTGAGAGATAGGGAAGGTGAGGGGAGACAGCGGAAGGGGCAGTTTAAGTTGCAGAGAGGGCAGGAAGCAGCAGGGGGATGTAGGAGTGAGGTGGGGAAGAGGCAGGGGGAGTAGTAGGAAGCAAGACAAGGAGAATAAGGATAGGAAGCCTACAGACGATAGCCATGGGAGTAACATTACAGTATGTAGAAAGTCATCTGAATGACGTTTGGCTGGGATGCACTGCCAGGTGGAGCCCAGAGTGTAGTTAAAGCATTTGAAGAGTGCTGGGAGCAGGAGAAAATTAAGCCACAAGTAGCAGTGCAGACCAGGCAGCGGAGGGGCTGGAACATCTACAGTGTCTGGGCTGAGAAAGTGTCCAGTCAGCAGGGGCCTAAGGAGAAAAGCAGCCAATCAGCATCGAGGAGCAAGGTGAGAGCCAAGAAATGAAAAGCTGGCGCTTTCCAGGAGGGACCGTACCTGCAGGGAAGGCTTGTGTGAGGAGAGTGGAGTGGGTGGCGGTGAGGCAGAAGTGCCGCCCTACTGGTAGTCGAGTTCCCGGTCAGGGGAGCCCAGAGAAGCTGAAAGACGAGGGGGGGGGGAGGTTAAATAGCTCACCCTGTGTTGAACTGCATAACAGCTTGCACCCAGATGCAGCATCACTCAAAATGGGCTTGTCCCAGTCCATTTACCTTTTTAAAACAAAATAAATAACTGGGGAGCAAATACTGAACAAGAGTAGCGGCATTCAGAGAAATGAGAGTGCGTTACAGTGGGCTCGGTCCCAGTGGATGTCCTGACTCGAGACTGGTCAGGAAGTTTCCCTGTATGTCTTTCCTCTCTTGCTTAGGGTGTTATTGAAGCTGAGGAGCCAGTCAAGACACCATGATACTGGTGGCTCCAGATTGAGTCAGGCAGGTCTGGTACTACCTTTTCCTGGTCCCCTCCATCAAGCTGCTCATCCGCCTCCCAGTGAGGCACAACCTACCGACCATGTCCCAGGGCAGAATCACCTTCCCGAACCTCAGGTTGCTGTGCCTCAAGGCATGGTTCTTAAAGAGCTAGATTAGTTTGACTTTCACCTCTCTGAGGAAGTTCTGAAAGTCCTCAGCGTCTCCAGGAAGCCAGCAACTAGGAAAACCTACACTTCCAAGTGGAAAAGGTTCTCTCTGTGGTGTGCCCCTAAGCAGCTCAGCCCTTTACAAGCAGATCTGTCCACAATCTTGGACTACTTTGTCCACCCCTTCAATCCTTGGGCCTCAGGCCTAAACCCATAAGGTGAACCTGGCTGCCATATCCGCTTATGTCAAAGCAGGTAAGGAGAAAACAGTGGCTTTGCATCCCATTTTTAAGGAGCTTTTTTAAAGGGCTTCTGCATCTGCATCGTCCGGTTTGGGACCCAGTCCTCCTTGGGATTTGAACCTGTGCATAGCAAAGCTTATGGACTCCCCATTTGAGCCCATGGCTATTGCTGAAATTAAGTTTGTCACTTGAAAAACAGTGTTCCTGATTGCCATAACTTCTGCCAGAAGGGTGTGCGAGTTGCAGGCCCTTTGTACTGATCTGAATTATATCATCTTTCACAGAGACAAGATAGCCCTAAGGACTAACAGAAAATTCCTCCCCAAGGTGGTGTCTGAGTTTCACCTGAGTCCATCACCCTTCTAATGTTCTTTACAGCAAAATACAGCTCAGAGGAGCAGAAACTCTACAGCCTGGATGTTGAGGGTGCTTAGTTGCTATGTGGACTGCTCAAAGGATCTCAGATCTCCCACTCACAGCTGTTCCTCACATATGGTGAAGTGGGCAAGGGTAGGCCAGCCTCCAAGAGAACTGCTGCTCTCAGGATAGTCTCCTGCATCCAGTTCTGTTACAGCAAAGCTGACAAATTACCTCCACAAGGCCCTAGGGCATACTCCACGTGTGGCACCTCTGCCTCTTTGGCAGCTACAAGGGATGTTCCCTTGCTAGAAATTTATAAAGCAGCTACCTGGAAAACAGTACACAGCTTTACAAAACACTTTTGTCTGGTTGTGCAGTCCAGAAGGGATGCCAGGTTGGGCACTGCTGTCTTGCAGACCCTTTTCCCTAAATAGTTTATGTACCCGGCCTCCCAGGGTACTTATAGTCTGCAACATTAAGCATAGTGAGGGATTCCTGGGGTTTGAAGAAAAAATTATTTACCGTAGTAATATTGTTTCCTCCAAGGGATCCCTCACTATACTTAACACATGCACCCTACCTCCCTTTCCAGAACCCGGAAAAGGTTCTCCAAGAATCTGTTGTTCTTCCAGTCTTCAATTTTGCTTGAGCATTACTTTTACACTGCCTACAATCAGTTCTGGCTGTTTTTGGTGCATAGCTTGTCCCAGTGGGGACCAATCATTTTGTTTTGTTTTTCTGTTTGTTCTTAGTTCGAGTCTAGCTAGCTTAGTGGTCACTGCTCCCCTGGCTATCAAAATAAATGTGACATTAGAGGGCAGAGTAGAGCATGACCATGCGGCAGAGATTTGAATTTTATTCCATTGTTCCCTAATTTACATAAAATCCACCCTCCGGGGCAGCTTAGACCTCCAGGTTGAGTGCAACAGTAAGTGTAGTGAGGGATCTCTTAGAAAAAAACAATATTACTATGCTGAGTATTTTTTTCATATCCCTGAAGGTCCCTCTTCCATCCTTGGGACCCCATCTGAACCAGGTGCACCCGCCATTTTTATTTCACCCTTTAGAGCCACCCTTATCCCTTCAGCTTCATCATTACATTTTGATTCCCCTTTTACTTGAGACTTAAAACTGACACAAATGCATTGTTTAAGGTACACCTTTAGGCATCATTAGAATTACTGAGGATACCAAGTAGAAAATTTGTGGTAAACATGTAAGTCTCAGAACTCCTTTTTAAATATTAACCGGCTACTGAAAATCTCCTTGAGTAATTGCAAAATTGGCAGAGGTTTGCAGAACAGAGAAACTAGGGACATGAATATGTTGTTCTATCCACACTTACTGGCCTTGCCGCTTTAAATCTTGCCCGAAGGTCTTCAAGCTTGCTCCTCCCACCCACCCGGGTGGTAAAACTCTCTGCTCCACCCCATGACGCCAGATCTTCCTTACCGCTTGGAAGCTCAGGTTCCCTCCTTAGCGCTCTGCGTTTTAGGCCTGGATCCAGACTGTTTGGTTAAACCAAAACTTATTCTCAAATTTTCTAGACTTCTGTCTGTTTCTTCCTTTGCGGCTGCAATGGATAAGTCAGCTCCCAGATTTCGGCGGTGCCCATGCGGGCAAAAGATGTCTCTAACCCATCTGCACTCCACGTGCGTTGATTGCCTTGGGCTTGAGCACGATCCACAGGCCTGCGAATTGTGCAAGTCCTTCTCGGCCAATGTCCTTGAAGACCATGCTGCTAGACTCCATCTTACATACTAACATACTAAAATGCCAGCAAAATAGGCCTAACGGTCTTTCGAGTCTGCTCGTTTGGTCAGCCCCCACCCTGGGTGCTGACCTTGCTGCCCCCCCTCGCCTTCCTTCTATGGCTTCTCCCTTCCCAGTTCCAGATATTCTTGCTGCATTGGATTTTGCTTCCAGAACCCTTCCCTGTACCTGTCCCAGCCCTCTTGAACCCTCCACCTGCCTCTGCC
Organism: Neoceratodus forsteri; assembly: GCA_016271365.2. NCBI lineage: Eukaryota > Metazoa > Chordata > Ceratodontiformes > Ceratodontidae > Neoceratodus > Neoceratodus forsteri. The sequence continues at coordinate 1,430,308,697 of CM057456.1, forward strand.
TCCACCAGCCCCTAGGCAGTGCATTCCATGGCTCCCACCACCCCTCAGTGAAGTAGCACCTCCTTTCTCCCTGAATCTCCCCTCCAGCTTCCACCCATGCCCTCTAGTGGCCCCTCCTCCTCCTTCCTTCAAGCACCCTGACTGTTCCTCCCCTATTTACCCTCTTCATGTACCTGAAGACCTCTATCATGTCCCCGGTCCCTTCTCTCTTCCAATGTGTACATATTTAGCTCTTCGAGCCTCTCCTCATAGGTCCTGTCCCCCAAGCCCCAAATCATTTTGGTTGCCCTCCTCTGGACCTTCTCCAGGAGTTTAATGTCCCTCTTTAAGTGTGGTTTAAGTTAACTTGGGTGCCCCGAGAGACGTATTCCTCCGGTGAAGTCAAAGGAGGCCGGTTGGGTGGTGTCCGGCAGCGGGCTCGGCTGAGCAACTTGAGCAGATGATTGCCCTCGAGGAGGAGGCGGCCCAGGCTGCATCTTCATCATCCTCAGTCGCGGCATTTATCCCGCTCTCCTTGGGCTCCTCTTACACTGCTTCTTTTAAGGAGCTTTGTCAATTCCTCTCTACAAAAGGTGAGGGTCCATCGGGACATTCCTCTCGGTCCAAGAAGAAGGACTCGAAGGGTAAGTCCCACCGTTGGCGTTCATGGGAGCGGAGAGGTCCCTTCCCGACAGTCGACACTCTACTGGTCGAGATTATGCTAAGGCCGCTGGCTTCATGGTGTCCCCGTTAGGACAGCCGTCCGAGACACCTGTCGACGCAGTCGAGATTTTTCTCGATCCGTCGGACGGGCTGTCGACTGGAGAAGCCGACAATCCTTCTTCACCGGTTCCCCCGGTGGAAACCGAGAACTTGCCTGCGCCTCCTGTGCCGGAGTCCCCTGTTAAGGTTCCCGAGATGACGGAGGAACGGGTTTCCCCCGCTCTCTACCAGACCCACCATCGGAAATACCGACGGTCTCGGTCTCAGACCTCTTCTCGGTCCAGCCGATCCCGCCAACATTGGCGATTCCGGTCTCGGCACCGAGGAAAGTGGCGACGCCGCTCGTTCTCTTCTTCTTCCACCTCAGAGGAAAGGCTTCGGCGCAAATTGCATCGATGCTACGAGGACTTGAAGTGGCAGCAGCTCCTTCTGACCGGGAACAAGCCGACCCCGTCGCCTTCACTGGCCATTAAGTGGCTGTCACCGGAACGGCCGAAACAACCCCTCGTGGGTATCGAGGAGCCCAAACTGGCTCCGGTCGTTTGGCCAAAACCAGCTGCGCCACCCATTGTGGTGGAACCCCCGCCTTCACAACCTAAATCTGGGGCTCCGACCAAGGATTATCGGTCGGGTCAGGGGTTGCCCCATCGGTTGTCGGTCACCCTCACTCCCGTTCGTCCTCGGCAAGTGGAGGGTGGCTCAGGCCCTAGGCAGCTGTTCGCAGACTCCTCGGAGTCTGATGATGACTCTTCCCTGTTCTCCAGGCCACTTAACCTGGAGTCCACTGGGGGACAGTTGGTGGACGAGAGCCCATCCTCGTTCATGGGTTTGCTTTGGCTCATCTCAGAATATACTGGGATAAAGCTCGAACCCTTGTCTAAGCGGGCCAGGTATCCCCTTACGGAGATACTGGACCGAGGGGATTCTCCCACGGAGGCCTTTCCAGTGGCTGAAGCCATTGTTGGCACCAGCTTTGGAGTTATGGCAGCGGCCGGCTTCATGTCCTGCTCCTTCGGCCAGGATGGCCAGGAAGTACGCGGTCCCCACCAGTTTACTATCCGGTTTTTCGGAGCACTTCTCTACGAAAGGGCTTGTGACTGATAGTGTTTTCTGGCGTTCCAGGAACACCAGGGATGTGGACAAGCCTCCCGACAAAGAGTCCAAGAAGCTGGACTACGCCGGGTGAAAGTGTACGCTGTGTCCTCCCTAGGCCTTCTTCAGGCCAGTTCGTCCGTACTGATGGCACACTTTTCCCACGCCCTTATGGGCTCCCTGGATGAGGTGATCCCTCATTTCCCGGCTGATCTCCAGACTACGGTCAAGCAGGTACGGGATCAGGGAAGGGCGGTGGTGAAGCAGCAGCTCCAAACTGCTCTTGATATTGGAGACTCTTGTGCCCGGTCAGTAGCGGCCGCAGTGGCCATGCGCCGCAGAGCTTGGCTGCGGATCTCCACCTTCACAGCGGATACCCAGCGCAAGCTGGCAGATGTCCCCTTCCTGGGTACTGACTTGTTTGGTCCTGGGGTGGAGGGCCATTTGCAGAGGATCGAGAAGTCCAGTGCCACCTTGGACTCGGTCACGTCTGCCCAGAAGGACAAAGGCCACCAGCAGCAGCGTAAGCCCTTTCGGTCTTCTGCTCCTGCGGCACGTCCGGCCCAGCAACACCAGCATCAGGGCCAGCAGGCTCGCACTTGGCACCCCAAAGCCAAGCCTGCAGCTTCCTCCAACAGGAAGCCGGGAGGAAAAGGTCCGGGAGGTCCCTCGGCCTGTCCCTCCTCCAAGCCTGCCCAGTGACGGGTTGAAGGGTGTCGCCCCCAGCCTCGTTGCTCCCCCACTGGGTTCCCCCCATGGGGGGACGGCTCCGCCACTTCCTTTCCGCCTGGTCTGCTATCACCACAGACCGCTGGGTGTTGGAAGTGGTAGGAAAGGGTCTGCCTCTGGAAATCGAGCAGGCACCACCCTTCCGAGCCGTCGCCCCACGGGGGGCAACGGGGTCCGCGGCCTCTCTGTTGGCCCGTTGAGCCGACATTGCCCTGCTCCTCCAGAAGAAAAAATTACTCACCTTAGTAATGTTGTTTCTTCTAATGGAGTCTTGCTATATTATGACATATGCAGTTAGACCCAGCTTTCGAACTGCTCCGGAGGTGTAAGAGTTAACTTTCCATGCCAGGCATGGAATCTTGAGCGTGAGCTCGGTTGAGAACTCTGTCTGTTGTTCTTCAAACTCAAACTGTCAGATCTTTACGAGCAAAACTCACTAAGATTCTGTGTGGAAACTGTAAACCTACACTAGCCAACTGGCTACTAAATATTAACACATTTTTGGTCCCAAAACAAAGACTCAAGTCAGGGATCCAAAAATAAAAACATTAACACCCAAACACCCCAAGAAAAGGGTGAAAAACAAGGGCATCTACTAAGTGCACACTGCACTGCCCACCCACATCCCAAAAGCAGAGGTTCTGAGAGGGGCAGGTAGGGGAGGTCATAATATAGCAAGACTCCATTAGAAGAAACAACATTATTAAGGTGAGTAATTTTTTCAAACAACATGAAGTCTTGCTATATTATGACATATGCAGACTACACAGCAGTACCTCCATGGAGGAGGGACAGAACCTACTTAGGAAATAGGCTCTGAAGCACAGCTGTGCCAAACCGAGCATCACTCCTAGCCTGGATGTCCAGGGAGTAATGCTTGGTGAAAGTGTGAACTGTTTTCTAGGTAGCTGCTTGACATATCTCTATGATAGGGATGTCCCTGGCTGCAGCCAGGGACGCAGCTGTACCTCTGGTAGAGTGAGCCCTCAGGCCTGAAGGGGGAACCTTACCCAGTTTTTGATAACAAAATTAGATACAAGAGACAATCCACCTGGCAATGGACCTTTTAGTGGCAGGTTTCCCTTTACCAACCTCACCATAAGTGAGGAACAGTTGGAGGGAGTCAAACCTGTGACCCTTGGTACGTTCTATGTAATAACTAAGGGCTCTCTTCACATCTAAGCTGTGCAGCCTCCTCTCGCCAGAGGAGGAATGGTTAGTGAAGTACACAGGAAGAGATATAGATTGATTAAGGTGGAAATCTGAAACCACCTTAGGCAAGAACTTCCTGTTAGTCCTGAGGACCACCTTATCTCTCTGAAAGGAGATAAAATCAGACTCCACTGACAAAGCTTGTAATTCACTTATGCGTCTGGCAGAAGTGATGGCTACCAGAAACAGTTTTCCAAGTCAGGTACTTAAGCTCTGCTGAAGACAAAGGCTCAAAAGGGGGGTTGCATAAGCTCAGCAGTGCAAAAATTTAGATCCCAGGCGGGAGCAGGGTCCCTGAATGGAGGGTTGGTGTGAAGCAATCCCTTGAAAAACTTGGAGAATACAGGGTGAGCAGAAAGAGAAGAGGGCTTTCCTGCTGATATAAAAGCAGAGACAGCTGCCAAGTGCACTTTCAGGGTAGCTGGCCTCAGCCCCAAAGTATTTAAGTGGACCATATAATCCAGGACTGTGGGCAAATCAGCAGATTCTGGGAAATATGCTTTCAGAGCACCATATGGAAAACCTTTTCCATTTAGAATTATAAGTAGCCCTGGTGGAAGGCTTCCTAGAAGCTTCAAGATATCGAGTACACTTGAGAAAGGTGTAGGTCAGCAAACTCTAACTCTTCAAGAGCCAGGCCTTGAGGTTGAGGGATTTGAGATCTGTACCAAACTCTCCCTGGGCACAGGTTAACAGATTGTGATTCCTGGAAGACACAGGGGAAGGTGGACTGCTAAGGACAGAAGGAGTGGATACCAGGGCTGTCTGGCCCAATCTGGAGCAATCAGAATCATCTTGCAAGGTTGAGATCTGATTTTGACTAGCACCTTGAACAACAGAGGGAAGGGGAAGGCATAGAGAAACTTCCCTTCCCAGTTGAGAAGGAAGGCATCCAGAGGGACTGAGCCCAACACTGGGGGCCTGCAGCAAAATAGCAGAAGTTGGTGATTGTCTGGGGCTGCAAAAAGATCTATCTGAGGGGTGCCCCACCTGGCAAATACTACCTCCAGTACTAGGGGATCCAGAGACCATTCGTGATGGCCCTGGGAAATCCTGCTGAGAGCATCTGCCAGGACATTGTCCTTGCCTGGGAGGTGAACTGCCATGAGGGAGGTGTTCAGGGAATAAGCCAGAGACCACAACTTCATTGCCTCTGTGCACAAGGCCAAGACCGAGTGCCCCTTGCTTGTTGATGTACCACATTGTAGTGGTGTTGTCTGTTCTGACCTGAACCACTTTGTTCTGAACAGATGCAGAAAAACCTGAAGTGCTAGAAAACTGCTCTGAGTTCCAACAGATTGATTGGAGCAGAGATTCCTGAGGGACCACAATCCCTGGGTGGTGAGGTTGCCCATGTGAGCTCCCCACCCCAAGAGGGACGATCTGTAGTAAGGGTCAAGGAGTGAGACTGAGGGATGAAAGGAACCCCTTGTCTCAGATTGCTCTGATCCTGCCGCCACTGTAGGGCCTGGATCAGGGTTCGAGTTACTGGGATCAATTTGGTTAGAGGATCTCTCCTTTGAGACCAGAAGGCTCTCAAATGGAACTGAATGTCCCTCATCTGAAATCTTGCTCCCTGCACTACTGCTGTGGAGGCAGCCATGTGCCCTAGGAGCTGCAGAAAGTGCCTTGCTGGTCGAGAGACCTGCAGAGTGAAGGAGGAGGCCAGAGCCACCAGGATCTTTGCTCTTTCTAGAGGGAGGAAAGCTCTGGCCTGCTTTGTGTCCAGTTCTGCGACTATGAAGGTGAGTAGCTGAACAGGCTCTAGAACTGACTTTGGGAGATTGAGAAGGAAACCTAGAGATGTAAGCAGCTGCTGGGTAACCTGAAGGTGTAATTTGACTTGGTCTGGAGACTGGCCCACTATGAGCCAGTCGTCCAGATAAGGAAAGATGGCAATCTTTTGCCTTCTTAAATGAGCAACTGCTACTGCCAGGCATTTTGTGAATACCCTTGGGGCAGAGGTGAGGCCAAAGGCATTGCTCTGAACTGGTAATGGCCTGAGGGCAGTTCAATCTGAGTGTACTGGGACCTTCTGATGAGAACATGGAAGTAGGCATCCTTGAGGTCCAGGGACGCTAGCCAGTCCCCTGGCCTTCGAGAGGGTAAAATAATTCCCAGAGTCACCATTTTGAATTTTGGTTTTAAAGGTGCTTGTTTAGGTATCTGAGATCCAGGATGGGCTGCCATTCTCCTGTCTTTTTTGGGGTAAGGAAGTACCTGGAGTACAGTCCTTTGCCCTGGTGTAGGGGAGGTACCCTTTCTACAGCTCTGAGAGCCAGGAGGGTTGAGACTTCTGTTTCCAGAGCGAGAGCCTCTGATGGATTTGCTGGTGGAAAGGATCTGGTTCTCATCTTTGGAAATTTTTTGAAGCTGAGAACCAGTCCCTGGCTTACTACTTCCAGGACCCACTTGTCTGATGTTAAAGACTCCCAGTCCTGGACGAAGTAAGCCAGCTTGCCCCCTACAGGTAATGGAGAGTCGGCCCTGGCCCTCCCATCAGGGTGCCTGTTTGGCAGGGGCTTTAGGCTGAGGGGTGGGAGCAGGCCTGCTCGTACCCCATCTGCCTCTCCCTCTGAAGAACCCCCTCTGGGCATAGGCTGAAGAGGAGGCCTGGGCTTGGTAAAAAGGTCTGTGAAACGGCCTGCCCCTGCCCCTGCCCCTGGAAAGCTGCCTCTGAGGAGTGGCCTGCCTTCCCTGGCCTGTGCACCCTATAAGTGGTCCCATACTCATCCATTTTCTTCATGTAATTCTCTGTCTGCTCCCCAAACAGAGAGTTACCCACAACAGGAAAATCCATGGCCTTAGCCTGGGTATCCTGTGACAGGCTAAGTACACCTGAGCCAAGCCATTCTGCGAAAAGCCACAGATGTAGCCATGACCTCTTGAAGATACATCATTAGAGTCCACTGCAGCATGGAATTGCACCTTGGATGCCTCAATACCATCAGCAGCCACCTGCTCCAGCCCTTCAAGCTGGCCCAGGGACCTGTTTCGCTAGAGCCATAACAGTATCCCATCTGGATTTCTGGTATCTTGCAACATAGGCCATATAATTTGCCTGTCTGAGTCCCAAGGATGCTGCCATGTACTGTTTCTTTGCCATGGCATCAATCCTCCTGGAGTCCTTGTCAGGAAGGTGTGAAGCCAAGGGAATATTTGCCTTATCACAGGCTGCAGCCTGCACTACCCCAACATGGCTGAATTGTTGTGAAAGGAACTCCGTATCAGAGCCTGACAATGTGTACCTCTTGTCCATTTTTTTATCCACAGGAGGTATAATGTGAGGAGCTTTTAAAATTTTTATTGTCTGTTTCCTAAAAGATTTATGTAAAGGAATAGACAATCTCCTAGACTCTGGGATATCCATTATTTCTACATAGTCAGGCTCCTCCTGTTCATCCACAGCTTCTTCCAAAGGGAGCTGGAGGGTTTCAGCCACTTTCTTATAAAACATAAAATGAGAAGGGGACTCAGAAAGCCTAGGGGGAGACACTCCTGAAGGTCTGTCTGGGGAGATGTCCGGTTCAATGGGCACATCCAGACTTTCAAAATCACATTCACTCTCTTCATAATCTTCCTCCCCCTCCTCCGGTTCATAAAATTCCTCTATATCATATTCTTGAACCGGTGGCACCGACCGAACCGACTGCTTACCTGATGGTGCCGGTTCGGTCGGAACCGGGGAAAGCGACTGGACAATTTTGATCGCTTTGGTTATCTCTGCAGCGGTTGCAGAAGGAAATTTTGGCTCCACACCTGCTGATTTTCTAGTCCTTTTTGCTGGGACTGACTCCTCCGAGTCAGCTCTCCATTTGCCCGAGGAAGTCTCGCCCTGATCAGAGGGCACTCCCTCCGGTTCGGTTGGCACCGAACCGGGCTGGCCATCCGGGTCAGCGGACTTCTTGGCCTCTCGCTCCTGAGCCTACCAACTCTTTATCCAGAGTAGCTGCAGGAAATTCTTGAAAATCTGGCAGTCTGCATTGAGGTGGTCAAACCCCAGACAATAAACACATGGTGTGTGGGTCAGCCTTGGCAAAGGCTTCCCACAGACACTACAGTGCTGAAACCCAGTGGCCCGTTTTTTGGGGTTTCGACATAGTGCCAGCCTAACCAAAACTTGCCCGCTTACGTGCAGTCCGCCAAGCAAGACACCTTTATCGGTTCCCAACTGTGTCACGGGTCGTGGACAAAAACGTAATGAAACCGCTTTTTTTTTTTTAGAACTGATAAGAACCGGGAACCGCACTCTAAATGCAATTTAATAAAGTTTAACAATAACCTGATCGGTTCAAACTGAACAGATATCGTTTGCAAGTTCCACACAGAAATAATGTAAAACCTGTCTATTACTTACGATACCACAGACACAGCTTGAACCGACCGGTTGAGGTTAAAATATAGACAAAATGCGGTTTAAAAACCCGAGAAATTACACTTTTTAACCGACAAAATTAACCGAGCAGCAGGAGAAATCTCCGGAGCGACTGTTCAGTGAGGCGGAGTAAAGAATCTGACAGTTTGAGTTTGAAGAACAACAGACAGAGTTCTCAACCGAGCTCGCGCTCAAGATTCCATGCCTGGCATGGAAAGTTAACTCTTTCACCTCCGGAGCAGTTTGAAGGCTGGGTCTAACTGCCTATGTCATAATATAGCAAGATTTCATGTTGTTTGAAGGAGGTGATCAGAGAGGTGGCGGATCCTCTACCAGACCCAGGGTTTGTGTCCAGGTATTTCCTGGTCCCGAAATGGACGGAGAGCTGGCACCCCATTCTAGACATGCACAACCTGAACAGGTTCCTAAGGTCTCGAACCTTCAGGATGGTCACTCTGACTCAGATCATTCCATCTTTGGAACGAGGCGTGTGGTTCTGTTCTCTGGACCTGCAGGATGCATTCTTTCTCGTCCCAATCCGTCCGTCCCACCAGCAATTCCTCTGCTTCAGAGCAGAGGGGTCCATTTACGAGTTTTGAATCATGTCCTTAGGCCTCTCTCCAGCTCCCAGGGTCTTCACCAAATGCATGGCAGTGGTGACAGCATTCCTGCGGCGCCGAAGGGTCCGGGTGTACCCTTACCTGGACGACTGACTGATTGTGGCCTCCTCCAGACCGGAGGTGGAGCGTCCAGGGATCTGGCCCTCCAGGTTTGCTCTCGGGTTGGCCTCCTCATCAACGAGGCCAAATCGAAACTTGTGCCAAAGCAGGTGATTCAATTCATCGGGGCAGAGCTTGACTCCCTTCGAGCCAGAGCTTGGCTCCCGGCAGACAGGGCCGAGGTTCTTTCCTCCTTTGCCCAGTCATTTCAGGTTGGGCAATTGCGCCCTGCCCGGGACTTCCTGCGCCTCCTGGGCCTCATGGCGGTCTGCAACAGCGTGGTCCGTTGGGCCCGTTGGCACATGCGTCCCCTACAGTGGGGACTGGCCAGCCAATGGTCACAGCGCTCTGATCCTTTGGACCAGCCAGTGGCAGTGACCCAGGAGATGTGGAACGCTCTCCAGTGGTGGATCGTTCCAGCTCATTTTTTTTAATTTTTATTTATTTAGCTTTTGTTGACCGGGTAAGTGCACTAGACAAATCCTGCCTATTTTCAGGCACGACCGGGGAGGGGATACAGATGACAACTGACCTTGAACCAGATTAAGCTGTTGGTGGTATTTTTTTGTGAATGAGGGAAATTTGGCCAGGACACCGGGGAAATTCCCCTACTCTTTTCGATAAGTGCCATGGGATCTTTAACATCCACCTGAACTACCACCAATCCAGGCAGATGGGACCTCGGTTTAACGTCTCATCCGAAAGACGGCACCTCAGAAGTGCAGCACCCCTCTCATGCTGTACTACAGTGTCAGTACTGGGATATTAACCCAAGTGCCAGATGTGGGAACTGAACCCACGGCCCTCTGATCTCCCGGCCTCAGAGGCGAGTGTGCTACCTACTGAGCCACTGACACTGTAAAGAAGGAGGGCATCCCGTTTGTCCGCCCCGAGTCGACGGTCACTCTGTCGACCGACGCCTCTCTGATGGGTTGGGATGCCCATCTGGGAGAGCACAGAGCACATGGTCTCTGGTCCCTTTGGGAGTCCCGATGCCACATCAGCCTGCTGGAGCTTTGAGCGGTCCGACTAGCCCTCACTGCCTTCACTCCGTTTGTACAGGGTCAAGTGGTCCAAGTCCAGACAGACAACACCATGACCATGTACTACTGTGCAAGGAAGCTCTCCGCACCTGGTCCCTCGTGAGCAGACTGGAGGCGGTTCTCCTAGCCATCCATGTGGCGGGAGCCTCCAATACTCTGGCGGATGCCCTAAGCCAGATAGGTGCTGCATCTCACGAGTGGTCTCTCCTGCCGGAGGTAGTACACGATCTGTTCTCCCACTGGGGCACACCTCAGGTGGGCCTGTTTGCCTCCAGGGAGAATGCAAAGCTGAGGCTGTTTCATTCCCGCCCTCCTCAGCAGGGCTCGCTGCAGGGGGATGCCTTCTCGAGGACGTGGACCCCGGGCCTCTTCTACGCCTTTCTCCCATTTCCCTTGATCCACAAGGTGCTTCTCGAGGCAAGGAGGGACAAGGTGCAGGTGATTCTGGTAGCCCCAGACTGGCCTCTCCAGTTCTGGTATCCAGATCTCCTCAGCTCCAGGCTTCTGAGGCAGATCCCAGCCCGCCCGGACCTGATCTCAGTCGACCAGGGAAGGTTCTCCACCTGGGCCTTCAATACCTGCACCTGACGGCCTGGTTCCTGAGCGGCTAGAGTTCCAGGCCTTGCGTCTTTCCGACGAGGTCCTCAATGTTGTTGAGGCATCCCATAAGGAGTCGACCAGGAAATGCTACGCCTTCAAATGGAAGAGATTCTCCATTTGGTGTCAGGGTAAGGGGTTGGACCCCTCCTCCTACTCCTTGGCCAGCATTCTGGACTACCTGTGGTCCCTTTCTCAGCTAGGGCTTCGGTCGATGACCCTAAAGGTGCACCTGGCAGCTATCTCTGCTTACCGGGCATGGGCCGGGAAGCAGTTGGTGGCGCTGGAGAAGGTGGCCGGGCGCTTTTTCAAAGGCCTTGATCACATATCCTCTCCGGAGCGAGAACCTCCACCTCCATGAAATCTACTGCTGGTATTGGCTTAGCTCATGGGCAAGCCATTTGAACCAATACACAGGTGTGACATCTCTCACCTGTCGTGGAAGACCGCCTTCTTGGTGGCTATCACGTCAGCCAGAAGGATGGGAGAACTCCAGGTGCTTACCATCGAATCTCCTTATCTGGTCTTCCACAGGGACAAGATTGTCCTGCACCCCCACCCGAAATTCCTTCTGAAGGTGGTGTTGGAGTTTCACCTTAACCAGGTGTTGACTCTGCCGGTGTTCTACCTAAGTCGCACCTCGGAGGCCGAATATAGGCTCCATACTTTGGACCCTAGAAGAGCGCTGTCTTATTAGAAGGAGTGGACGGCTGAAGTTCGGGGAGAGGTTCGCCAGCTGTTTGTCACCTATGCTGAAGCCGCACCTGGCAGACCTGCAGCCAAGTGGACGATAGGCAGGTGGGTCACCTCCTGCATAGATCTCTGCTATAGGTTGGCGGGCATGGAGCCTCCCAGAGGGATAAGAGCTCATTCTACCCACCATACCGCGGCTTCGGTGGCTGCTTCCAGGGACGTCCCTATCCAGGAAATCTGCTGGTCTATCCTAGATCTAGTACTGACCAACAAGGAAGGGACCACAGATCTCCAGGTAGAAGGTCACCTGGGAGCCAGTGACCATCACATGGTATGGTTCAATTTGGCCACTACATCTAAATCATCCCATTCCAAGGCAAAAATATAGGATTTCAGAGGAGCTGACTTTGATAAGATAGCCAATGGAGTTAAGCTAGCCCTGGCAAAAAGAAACACAGGTGAGGGGGTTCAGGCAAAGTGGGCAGGCATTAAGGAAGCAATACTTCAAGCAACATCCCATTGTGTTAGACAGAAAAGGAAGTGCAAAAGAAGAAGGAAACCACTTTGGTTCTCAAATACAGTAGCAGAAAAGGTCAGAGCCAAAAGACTGGCCTTCAGGAAATATAAGGGAACACAGTGGGATGAAGATAGGGAGGCATAACAAACTGCCTTAAGGGAAGCAGGGAAGGCAGTAAGGCAGTCAAAGTCCCAAACTGAGGAAACACTAGCATGAACAGTAAAAGAAGGTGACAAGACTTTCTATAGATACATTAGTGAAAGGAGAACGTCCAGAGGAGGTATTGCTAAGCTCAATGGAGAAAAGAGGGCATGTGAGAAGGAGGACCCTGTAAAAGCATCTATCCTAATTAGATACTGTTGTTCAGTATTTACTGAAGAGAAGGTAGGGCAGGGCCCACAGCTCAGCACCATGGACACGGGGGAGGGAGGTGAGCACTACTCCCTTCAGAAAAGAAAGGGTCCTACAAGAGCTCGCTAAACTCAGGGTTAATAAGGCAATGGGATCTGATGGCATACATCCCGGGGTACTTAAGGAGCTAAGGGTGGAACTAGCAGAGCCATTAGCACAACTGTTCAATGAGTCTCTGAGCACAGGAGAGGTCCCAGAAGACTGGAGAAGGGCTCATGTGATCCTGCTCCACAAGAGTGGTAGCAGGGAGGAGGCAGGGAACTACAGACCAGTCAGTCTTACCTCAGTAGTGGGCAAGATTATGGAGGCACTCCTTAAGGAAAGGATAGTGCAACACCTGGAATCCATAGGGCACAGGATCCAAGACAGCATGGGTTTACAAAGGAAGGTCCTGTCAAACTAATCTCATAGATTTCTTTGACTGGGTAACCAGAGTGGCGGACCAAGGGGGCGCAGTTGATGTCGACTACCTTGACTTCAGCAAAGCTTTTGACACTGTTCCACATAGAAGATTGATAAATAAGCTGGGTAGGTTCGGGGTGGGTCAGAAGTTGGTCAGCTGGGTGGCAAACTGGTTGATGGGCAGAAAGAAAAAATTACTCACCATAGTAATGTTGTTTCTTCTAATGGAGTCTTGCTATGTTATGACATATGCAGTGAGTCCCAACCTTCGAACTGCTCCGGAGGTGAAAGAGTTAACTTTCCATGCAAGGCATGGAACCTTGAGCGCGAGCTCGGTTGAACACTCTGTCTGTTGATGCTGAAACTCAAACTGTCAGATCTTTACGAGCAAAACTCACTAAGGTTCTGTGGAAGCCAGAACTCCACACTCAGCCCACTGGCTACTTAACTACAAAAACACATTTTTGTTCTTGATCCCAAAACAAAGACTCAAGTCAGGGGATTCAAGAAGAAAAATATAAAGGCACCTAAGCACCCTAAGAAGGGTGAAAATAAAGTGGGCATCTATGAAATGCCAACATTGCCCTGCCCACCCACATCCCAAAAGTAAAGGTTCTGAGAGGGGCAAGCTGGGGGGGAGGTCATAATATAGCAAGACTCCATTAGAAAAAACATTACTAAGGTGAGTAATGTTTTCTTCAAACAACATGAAGTCTTGCTATATTATGACATATGCAGATTACACAGCAGTACCTCCATGGAGGAGGGACAGAACCTACTTAGGAAATAGGCTCTGAAGCACAGCTGTGTTAAATCGAGCATCACTCCTAACCTGGATGTCCAGGAGTAATGCTTAGTAAAAGTGTGAACTGTTTTCCAGGTAGCTGCTTGACATATCTCTAGGATAGGGATGTCCTGGCAGCAGCCAGAGACGAGCTGTACCTCTGGTAGAGTGAGCCCTCAGGCCTGAGAGGGAACCTTACCCAGTTTTTCATAACAAAATTGGATACAAGAGACAATCCACCTGGCAATGGATCTTTAGTGGCAGGTTTTCTTTACCAACCTCACCATAAGTGAGGAACAATTGAGGAGTCAAACCTGTGACCCTTGGTAATGCTCTATAGTAACTAAGGGCTCTTTTGACATCTAAACTGTGCAATCTCCTCTCGCCAGAGGAGGAATGGTCAGTGAAGTACACAGGAAGAGACATGGATTGATTAAGGTGAAGTCTGAAACCACCTTAGGAAAAACTTTCTGTTAGTCCTGAGGACCACCTTATCTCTATGAAAGGAGATAAAATCAGGCTCCACTGACAATGCTTGCAGTTCACTTTCTAGCAGAAGTGATGGCTACGAAAAACACAGTTTTCCAAGTCAAGTACTTAAGCTCTGCTGAAGACAATGGCTCAAAAGGGGGTTGCATAAGCTGGGCAATGCAAATATTAAGATCCCAAGCAGGGGCAGGGTCCCTGAATGGGGGATTGGTGTGCAGCAACCCCTTGAAAAACTTGGTGAATACAGGATGAGCTGAAAAGGAAGAGGGTTTACCTGCTGATAGGAAAGCAGACACAGCTGCCAGGTGCACTTTCAGGGTAGCAGGTCTAAGCCCCAACAAATTCAAATGCACCAAATAATCTAAGATTGTGGGCAAGTCATCAGATTCTGGGGAAATGTGCTTGCCAGAGCACCATATGGAAAACCTCTTCCATTTGGAATTATAAGTGGCCCTGGTGGAAGGCTTTCTAGAGGCCTTCAAAATATCCAATACACCTTGGGAAAGGTGTAGGTCAGCAAACTCTTAACTCCTCAAGAGCCAAGCCTTGAGATTGAGAGATTTGAGGTTCGGATACCAAACCCTCCCCTGGGCACAGGATAACAGGTTGTGATTCCTGGGAAGGCACAGGGGAAGGTGGACTGCTAAGGACAAAAGGAGAGAGTACCAGGGCTGCCTGGCCCAATCTGGGGCAATCAGGATCACCTTGCAGGGTTGAGATCTGATTTTGACTAGCACCTTGAACAGGAGAGGGAAGGGGAGCATAGAGAAACTTCCCTTCCCAACTGAGAAGGAAGGCATCCAGAGGGACTGAGCCCAACACTGGGGGCCTGCAACAAAAAAGGGGAAGTTGGTGATTGTCTGGGGCTGCAAAAAGATCCATCTGCGGAGTGCCCCATCTGGCAAATACTACCTCCAATACTAGGGGATCCAGGGCCCATTCGTGATGGCCCTGGGAAATCCTGCTGAGAGCATCTGCCAGGACATTGTCCTTGCCTGGTAGGTGAACTGCCGTAAGGGAGGTGTTCAGGGAATAAGCCAGAGACCACAACTTCATCGCTTCGGTGCACAAGGCCGTAGACCGAGTGCCCCCTTGCTTGTTGATGTACCACATCGTAGTGGTGTTGTCTGTTCTGACCTGAACCACTTTGTTCTGAACAGATGTGGAAAAAACTTGAAGTGCTAGAAAAACTGCTCTGAGTTCTAACAGATTGATGTGGAGCAGAGATTCCTGAGGGGACCACAATCCCTGGGTAGTGAGGTCGCCCATGTGAGCTCCCCACCCCAAGAGGGATGCATCTGTCGTAAGGACTAAGGAGTGAGACTGGGGAGTGAAAGGGACCCCCTGTCTCAGATTGCTCTGGTCCTGCCACCACCGAAGGGCCTGCATCAGAGTCCGAGTCACTGGGATCAGTTTGGTTAGAGGGTCCCTCTTTTGAGACCAAAAGGCTCTCAAATGGAACTGGACGTCCCTCATCTGAAACCTTGCTCCCTGCACTACTGCTGAAGAAAGTGCCTTGCTGGTCGAGAGACCTGAAG
The DNA here is from genome assembly GCA_016271365.2 of Neoceratodus forsteri. Taxonomy (NCBI): domain Eukaryota; kingdom Metazoa; phylum Chordata; order Ceratodontiformes; family Ceratodontidae; genus Neoceratodus; species Neoceratodus forsteri. The sequence goes on from CM057456.1 coordinate 1,430,324,000, forward strand.
GGTGAAAGAAGAGGCCAGAGAGATCAGGGTCCTTGCTCTTTCCAGAGGAAGGAAGGCTCTGGCCTCTTTTGTGTTCAGTTCTGCACCTATGAAGGTGAGAAGCTGGACAGGCTCTAGGACTGACTTTGGGAGATTGAGAAGGAAACCTAGAGATGTGAGCAGTTGCTGAGTTACCTGAAGGTGTAGTCTGACCTGATCTGTAGACTGGCCTACTGTGAGCCAGTCATCCAGATAAGGAAAGATGGCAATCCTTTGCCTTCTTAAGTGGGCAACTGCTACTGCCAGGCATTTTGTGAATACCCTCGGGGCCGAGGTGAGGCCGAAGGGCATTGCTCTGAACTGATAATGGCCTGAGGGCAGTTCAATCTGAGGTACTTTCGAGGGAGCTTCTGATGAGAACATGGAAGTAGGCATCCTTGAGGTCCAGGGAGGCTAGCTAGTCTCCTGGCCTTAGAGAGGGTAAAATAATTCCCAGAGTAACCATTTTGAACTTTGGTTTTAAAAGGTGCTTGTTTAAGTATCTGAGATCTGGGATGGGCTGCCATTCTCCTGTCTTTTTTGGGGTAAGGAAGTACCTGGAGTACAACCCTTTGACTGGTGTAGGGGTGGAACCCTCTCCTCAGCTCTGAGAGCCAGGAGGGTAGAAACTTCTGTTTCTACGGCAAGAGCCTCTGATGGATTTGCAGGTGGAAAGGATCTGATTCTCATCTTTGGAAACTTTTTGAAGCTGAGAACCAGTCCCTGGCTTACTACTTCCAGGACCCACTTGTCTGCTGTTAAAGATCTCCAGTCCTGGACGAAGTAAGCCAGCCTGCCCCCTACTGGTAGAGGAGAGTCAGCCCTGTCCACCCCATCAGGGAGCCTACTTGCAGGGGCTTTGGGCTGAGGGGTAGAAGTGGGCTTACTTGTACCCCGTCTGCCTCTCCCTCTGAAGAACCCTCTCTGGGCATAAGCAGAAGAGGAGGCCTGGGCTTGGTTAAAAGGCCTGTGAAAGGGCCTGCCCCTGCCCCTGAGATGCTGCGTTTGAGGAGTGGCTTCCCTTTCTTTGGCCTGTGCACTCCTATAGGTGGTCCTATATTCATCCATTTTTCATATAATTCTCTGTCTGCTCCCAAACAGAGAATTACCCACAACAGGAAAATCCATAGCCTTAGACTGGGTATCCTGTGACAGGGTAGTCCATCTGAGCCAAGCCATTCTGCGTAGTGCCACAGATGTAGCCATGACCCTTGATGACACATCATTAGAGTCTACTGCAGCATGAAATTGCACCTTGGATGCCTCAGTACCATCCGCAGCCACCTGCTCCAGCTCCCTGGCAAGCTGGTCAGGGACTTGTTTCGCTAGGGCCAGCACAGTTTCCCATCTGGACTTCTGGTACCTAGCAGCATAAGCCATATAATTTGCCTGTCTGAGTCCCAAAGATGCTGCCATGTATTGTTTCTTTGCCATGGCATCCATCTTCCTAGAGTCCTTTTCAGGAGGGTGCGAGGCTAGGGGAATATTTGCTTTGTCACAAGCTGCAGCCTGCACTACCCCCACATGGCTGCACTGCTGAGAGAGGAACTCAGTATCAGAGCCTGATAAAGTATACCTCTTGTCCATCCTTTTATCAACAGGGAGGATGGAGTGAGGAGTTTTTAGAATTTTTACTGTCTGTTAACATAAAATGAGAAGGGGACTCAGATAGCCTGGGGGGGAGACCCGAGACAGCCTGTCTGAAGAGATGTCCGGTTCAATGGACACATCCAGACCTTCAAAATCACATTCACTCTCCCCATATTCCTCCTCCCCTTCCTCCGGTTCATAAAAATCCTCAAAATCAAAATCTTGAACCGGTGGAACCGACCGAACCGACCGCTTTCCTGATGGTGCTGGTTCTGACGGAACCGGGGAAAGTGCCTGGACACACAGAAGAAAAATAAATGTAAGCCTATCTATTACTTACGATACCACAGACAGAGCTTGAACTGACCGGTTGCGGTTTAATTTCGGTTAAGAAACCGAAAAAATAAAACTTTTAACCGACAAACGAACTGAGCAGAAGGAGAAATCTCCAGAGCAACTGTTCAGTGAGGCGGAGTAAAGAATCTGACAGTTTGAGTTTGAGCATCAACAGACAGAGTGTTCAACCAAGCTCGCGCTCAAGGTTCCATGCCTTGCATGGAAAGTTAACTCTTTCACCTTCGGAGCAGTTCGAAGGTTGGGACTCACTGCATATGTCATAATATAGCAAGACTTCATGTTGTTTGAAACAAAGAGTGGTGGTAAATGGTATACAGTCAGAAGAGATGCAAGTCACAAGTGGGGTACCTCAGGGATCAGTCCTGGGGCCAGTCCTCTTCAATATCTTCATTAGTGACCTTGCAGATGGACTAGAGGGTAAGGCTTGTCTGTTTGCAGATGTCACCAAGATCTGCAACAGAGTAGATGATCCAGATGGGGTGGGCAGAATGAGAAGAGATCTGGATAAACTAGCAAAATGGTCAGAAGAGTGGCAACTGGGATTAAATGCAAAGAAGTGCAAGATCATGCACATAGGGAAGAGAAACCCTGAAGCCACCTATAGGCTGGGAGGGGAGTTGCTGGCAGTCACAAAGGAAGAAAGAGACTTGGGCATCATCATCACTGACGACCTGAAATTATCCAAGCAGTCCTCTAAAGCAGTAGGTAAGGCTAGGGGGATGTTAGGGTGTATTAGTAGGGATATCACAAGTTGTAAGAGGGAGGTAATAATCCCTATTTACAAGACACTGGTTAGGCCCCATCTGGAGTACTGCGTGCAGTACTGGAGGCCACACATTCACAAGGACATTAACCAAATTGAGGCAGTCCAGAGAAGGGCAACCAGAGTGGTGCAGGGACTGCATCGGAAGACATACGAGTACAGATTAACGGAGCTCAATATGTATACCCTAGAGCAAAGGAGGGAGAGAGGTGATATGATCGAGGCATTCAAACACCTTAAGGGCATTAACAAGGTGAAAGAGTCTAACATGTTTAAATATAAGAAAAATAGCAGGACAGGAGGACACAGCATGAGATTAGAGGGAGGCCAATTAAGGGGGAATGTGAGGAAATTCTTTTTCACAGAAAGGGTGGTGGATGCATGGAACGGCCTACCTCAGGAAGTGGTGGCTATGAATACAGTGCAGGGCTTCAAACAGGCATGGGATAGGCATAAGGGAGCAATACAGATGAGTATGAATAGATAGGCCACTGACAGAGCAAAGGCCGATGGCACATTTATAAGGTAGAAAAAGAAATGGGCAGACTGGATGGGCCTTGCGGTCCTTATCTGCCGTCAACTTCTATGTTTCTGCTACCTGGAAGTCAACACACACCTTCATTACCTACTACCACATCAACCTTGAGTCACGCCGGGATGCTGGTTTTAGGACCTCAGTTCTCCAGTCCTTATTCCCTAAGTAGGGGGTGTGCGCCTTGCCTCCCTCCTCCCGGAGAACTGCTAGAAGTCTGCCAGTAAGTGTGGATAGAACAACATATCCATGTCCCTAGAAATACAGGTTACTCACCTGTAACATGAGATCTTACTTCGAGACACAGCTCTTGCAGCAGGTTACACCATTAGGACTGAAGCCGCCAGGCGCCAAGACCCCACGGAAAATTCTAGCTAGCTAACTACAGCGGGACCGCCTCGACGCCGGTCCCGCCTCCGGACGTCGTGGCAGTGGTACAAAGGGGCGGTCCCGCCCAGATTCCCCAGTTCTTTCCCCGGCCGTCGACTTAGCTACCTGACCCTTCGGTTACCAGTCTAGCGCGACGACGCGTGAATAGTTCCTTTTGATAACATTTTCAAAATCTTCAGAATCCTCTTCAAGCAAGATCTTGATGTCATCACCAACTTCTGGCCATCCATCAAGTGCGCTTGTGGAAAGCAGATCCTGCTCAAGGACCCCTCTGCCACGCCTGCGTCCGGTGCCTAGGCCCAGACCACGACACCCGGCCTGTCCTTCTTGCCAAGGGTTCAACAGCCGCACTCCGGATCCGGCGCCAGAAGGCTTGTGGCATGCTTTTCTGAGGAACAACCGGGAAGACCATGTCCTCCAAGGGGGAAAGCTCCAGGGTCCACAAGCACGCTGAGAAGAGAAGGGAGAAGGCCCTTCCAGGTCCCTTCCAGGGGTTCGGAGTCCCGAGTTCGTTGAAATCTCCCCGCTGCAATCAAGAAACCTTCATCTCAGGAGAAACTGCCAGGCCTTCCTCCCTTCCAGGGCCTTGGCGAGGTCCGGGAACGCATACCATCACCACCGCAAGTCGGGTTCCCGCCTCCGTACCGATGTCAGGTCTTCGCCGGTGCCTCCACGCAAGACGCTGGAGCTCACGCTTTAAAAGGCCTGTAGCCCAGACGCCGCCCGACAGCCATCAGCCGCGCCTTTCTTCCTGGAGCCGCTGCCGCCCGACGACCGACGCCGCCATTACATCCCAGCGGACGCCGTAGGGGGACCACGCCCGCCTCCCTGAAAAGAAGAAGGCCCTGTTGCCTCCGACCGACATCGGGTCAGGAGCCTCTATCGGAGGAGGACCTAGAGCAGCCCGAGGACCAGACGGCGACTCGGTCCTGCCGGTACTCCCAGGAACCCTCGCCATTACCAGAGCCCCTGTGGAGCCGACGCTGACCCGACGACCGCCCACCGCACCCGGCCGCTTGGGTCCCTCTCTCAGTGGAGGTGAAGATCTGTTCACCTACTGGTGGGATACCATTAAAAGACATGGTTCCCCCTCCTCCTCCTACTCCTCCTCCCATTCGGTTCCTGCCCCCTCGCCATCGGGTCGGCAGGCCGTGGTTCCTCCTCCGGAGCCTAGAAGCCCTCCAGGGGAGACCTGATAAACGGAGACCTCCGTCAAATCCTCTTCTGGATCACCCAGCCCCAAGAGATCCAGGAGACGCCGACGTCGCCTTCAACGGAGGACACGGGATCAGACTACTCCACCTCTAGATCCCCATCTCCACTCTCCATCCCTTCTCCGGACCCACGTGAGATGCCTAGATCTCCTCCGGATGATCCCTCGTTCCTTGATATTATGAGACATATACAAGAGAACATGGGATGGGATGCTGAAGACTTAGACCCTGAAAGAGTACGACTCACCAAATATCTTCGGCAAAAGGACCCCAAGCCTGTGGTGGTACCACCTTGGTTGACACTTTGTGACGCCACCAAGGCCGTGGAAGCGCCCACACTCGCCTCCCGGCGAGACCAAGAAAGCTGATCGCCACAAGGCTCCCATGACACCAGTACTTGACGCAGCATCCTCAGGCCGATTCTCTGGTCATCACAGCCTCACATGACCGGTCACAGAGGCCACAACATTTGAGCACCCTGCCACCGGACCCAGAGTCCAAACAACTGGACGATTGGGTAGGCGACGATGCTTCACATCTGCGCCATCAGATCCCTGAACTATTTAACCCACATGGTTCAGTTCCAGAACGCTTTGTGGGAACAGGGTCTGGAAGGCTGAAAAGATGCCCAAGGTGAGCAGAAGGAGGAGATGCTTCAGCCTCCGTATGGGTTCAGACGTGGGGACCCAAGTGCTAAGAGCCAAGATGACTCGCTGGACTCATCGGCCCGAGCAGCAGCTTCATGGTGTCCGGAGACACTTTTGGTTGCGTGGTTCCTGTTTTACCTCGGACGCCCAAAAGAACATCTTGGATGCCTTTTGAGGGAGAAGTATTGTTTGGTAATCCTACAGAAAAGATCCTTACCAAACTCCAAGAGGCCGGAAGGCGTGTAAGGTCGGTTCAGGCCATGTACGATTCAAGCTTGGTTCCTTCGAGGAACCAAAGCTGCTTGAGCGTGACGTAGAGGGCAACAGACCCACCCTTGCACCTCAGAGGGCTCTGTTTTTTCAGAGCCCAGGGCAAACACCCCGCCAGCCGAGGCCAGCGTTCTCCTAGGCAGGCCCAGCCAGCGGGTCCATCTGCCGCCACAGCCTGACTCCTTTCCGGCCCCCGCCCCTCAGGATCAACGGGAGTTTATAGTCGGGGTCGATTGTAACTTCCTGCCGGGATGGCAGGCCATTACCACTGACAGGTGGGTTCTTCAGTTGGTCAGTCTAGGCCACTTTATAGAATTCAGGAAAGCCACCCCGAGGCCTCCTTTGCTCTCCCGTATCAGGCAGACAAAGCCTTGATCTGGCAAGAAGTACTCGCTACTACGAAAGGGAGCGATAGAGTACGTCCCAGAGAACCAGAGAGGACTAGGATACTATTCCCACTTCTTCCTGGTTCCCAAGAAAACAGGGACCTCCGTCAATCTTGGACCTCAGCGACCTCAATGTGTCGGTCACTTACAAGAGATTCTCATGGTGACCCTTCCGGTCTTATCCCATGTCAAACAGGACGCTTTTTAGCCTCTAGACATGCAGGATGCCTACCTGCACATCCCTATGGCTCAGGCGCACGGAGGTTCCTGCGCTTCAGTTCCGACCACCACCTTCAGTTCGAGCCCTTCCTTCTGGACTGTTCCGCACTCAAGGGTCTTTACTAAGTGCATGGCAGTCGTGGCAGTGTCTCTGAGGAGACAGGGCCACTACGTGTTCCCTGACCTGGACGACTGGCTTCTCATGGCGCCTCCAGAGAGGCGTTGCTTTTCAATCAAGAGCACCCAGGATCTGTTCGATCCTGGGCATCCTCATAAATTACGAGAAGTCTCTCCTGGGTACCGCCGCAGAAACTGCAGTTCATAGGAGCAGTTCTGGACACTGTTGGAGAAGAGCCTTTCTTCCGGCCGACAGGCGGAGCGCATCAGATCCCCTCTGAGGACCTATCATTAAGCAAGGTTGTACCTGCCAGGTCGGTCCTTTGCTTGCTCGGACACATAGCTGCGCCATTCCTACTGTCCTTCGCAAGACTCCACATGCATTACTCAGTGGATGTCTGTGCGCAATGGGACCAAAGGCAAGACCACTTGCAGCATCCGGTCAGACTCACGAATTCAGTGATTCAAGACTGGCAGTGGTGGCTAGCCCCAGGTCGCTCTCATCAGGCGTCCTGTTCATTGCGCCTGCCCCGGAGGTCACCTCACCACAGACGCCCGGTCTTGGGTGGGGGCACACCTGACGGGTAAAGTCCCAGGGACGTGGACCCAGATGGAAGCTCACCTTCATCAACGTGTTGGAAATGAGAGCGGTCCTCTATGCCCTGCAGGCCTTTCAGTCAGTTATCCCACCGTGTACTCTTCTACTTCAGACAGACAACACGGCAGTGATGTATTACCTCAACAAAGGAGGCGCACACTCTACCCTTTGCAGGAGGCCATGAGAGTGGGATTGGGCAATCAGACACGGCGAATCTGATCACTGTGCATGCCTCGGAGTGGACAACACGGCTGCAGACGGCCTGAGTCGCTCTCAGGCCAGAGTCCACAATGGGAACTCCTTCAAGAGGTAGCAGAGGATCTGTTTCTTCGATGGGGAACTCCAGATCTAGACTTATTCGCCTCCCCATCCAGCATGCAAAACTGCCCAATTTTTGCTCGCTAGATCCAGGGCCTGGTGTTTTCTGGCGAGACGCAGTTATCCTCTCCTGGACCAACAGATCTCTCACGCTTTCCTCCTTTCCGCTGATCCAGAGAGTTCTTCTCAAACCGCGAGGGAGCACGCATAATGATCCTGGTGGCCCCATTTTGGCCCAGACAGATTTGGTTCCCTTTGTTGATTCAACTATCTCGGAACCCCCGCCTCTGTCAGCTCCCACTTACTGTCTCAGGAGAAGGGTTCACTTGTCCACCGGACCTCGTTCCTTGAACCTGCATGCTTGGCTCCTAGAGACATAGCCATTTTGCGTCCACGGGGTCTCGAAAGAGGTTGCAGAAGTCCTTTCTGCAGCCAGAAAGCCCGACAACGCATGCGGCGTGCGCCATGAAATGGCGCCGTTTTTAATGTATGGTCGCCCGAGAACGCGACCTTTCCCTTTAGGTTGTCCTGTGGGAGTAATATTAGAATATTTGCTCTCCTCTTTCATTCGGGTCTAGCCTACTCCTCTATTAAAAGTGCACCTCTGTGCCATTTAACTACCACCTCCGGTGGGAAATCGTACAGTGGCTCAGGTGGGCGCCTCGCGAGGCATTGCAGGGGAGTGTTGCACCTTAGGCCTCCCTAGAGACCCTGTGCCTCCATGGGTTTGCTTTTTGTCCTTGAACAGCTCACGCTTCTGAACCTGCCGCAGATTGCGAGCTACGTTTTCTGTCGTGGAAAACGTTGTTTTTAGTTGCTGTTACCTCGGCAAGAAGAATTTCTGAACTTCACGCTCTCATGTGCAAGAAGCCTTATTTAGTTTTCCACGGGACAGAGTATCCCTGAGGACGAACCTAAATTCTTGCCTAAGGTGGTTTCTTCACTCACTCTGAACCAGGATATCGACCTTCGGTCTACTTCCGAACTACTCTAATAGAGGAGAGGCTCTGCTCCATACCCTGGATGTTCACCGCAGCCTGAGGTTTTACCTCAACAGAACTCAGTCCTTTCGTAGTTCTGAGCAGCTTTTCATTTCCTTCTCTGAGAGAATGATGGGCCAATCAGTATCCAAACAGTCCCTTTCTGCTGGCTTGTCCAGTGTATTTCTCACTGTTATGGTATCAAACAAAGCCCCTCCGGGTACAGTCCGGTCATTCCACTAGAGGTGGCTACTTCCTTTGCAGCGCTCAAAATGTTTCCACTTCTGCTATATCGCTGCAGCCACTTGGAGTTCTGTGCATACCTTTATCAGGCATTATAGCCTGGACATCGCCTCTCGGCGAAGGGCTGGTTTTGGTTTGGCCGTACTTCAGGGTCTCCTGTCCTAGGTTCAGGACCTGGTTTTTATCCTTTATTTTCCTCCTCCCGGATTTTCTGACAGCGTTACTGCTTGGGAATCAGTCCTAATGGTGTAACCTGCTGCAAGAGCTGTGTCTCGAAGTAAGATAGTACAGTTACGTAAGAACTTACCGTAACAGTAGATCTTCGAGAACAGCTCTTGCAGCAGGTACCTTCCCGCCCACCTTCCCCCTTGGAGGAAGCATGGCTCAGTCTTTCTGAGCAGGAATTGTTATCTTTCTGTCTTCTGACGGTGAATCCTAGGTCTCCCATTTTGATGTCAGCCTGCGGCAAGAGTCTCGGAGAACTGGGGAATCTGGCGGGACAGCCCCCCTTTTGTACCACGCTACAATGACGGAGGCGGACCGACGTCGACGGTCCCGCTGTAGTTAGCTAGCTAGAATTTTTCCGTGGAGTCCTGGCGCCTGGCGGCTTCGGTCCTAATGGTGTAACCTGCTGCAAGAGCTGTTCTCGAAGATCTACTGTTACGGTAAGTTCTTACGTAACTGTACTTTCTAGGAATGGTATATGTTGTTCATCCACACAACCCACCCGACCTCCCCGGCTTCGACGCATAACCTGGCTTCCAGCGGGCTAGATCTGGCGTCATGGGGCAGAGCCGAGAGTTTTACCACCTGGTTGGGTGGGAGGAGCCAGCTTGAAGACCTTCCGGCAAGATTTAAAGCGGCAAGGAACCTGCCAGTAAGTGTGGATGAACAACATATACCATTCCTAGAACTCCTGTTACAGATGAGTAACCTGTATTTTCCTGTCCCACCATAAACAGGCTCCGACTTGCTTTTTTCCTGGAGTTGGGGTGGGGACAGTCAAATGGACAGCATACCCCCTCCACCAGTCTCACAGGTGGCCATCCTTAAGAAGGATACATACAGTCAGGTAGTTGGATATTAAAATCCCTTTGAAAACAGGGCTCCAACAGAATGGGCTGCTTGGACTGATAGTAACCAGATATCATGCACCTTTTTGCTTCCCACACACTGTACCAAAACCAGCCACCTGATGGAGGGCCTTTTTCAACCAAATGTAAGAGATCTTTAAACGCTGCAGTATTTTAAGATAACTTGAGACATTCATTACTCGTGCATTTAAGGAGTAGACATTTTTAATACTTCTAAAGCCATCTACTGTTCTGCTGTGAATATATATATAAAAAAATAGGGCCTCAACCAAAGCCTAATTGAATACCGATATAAACGAGCTCTGGTCAGAGCTGATATGGCTGTGGAGAGCTTTTGAGATGCTTTTACTCATTACTTCTAGTGAATTTGCACAATGCAGATCTGCTGAGGGGCTGTTTCAATGTCTTCTTCCTTTTATATATTTTTACAATGTATTTTCCTAGAATATGCTTGCTGATTTGCTATAAATTTAGCCTGGATAATTAACAGAGGAAAGGGCATCTTATTTTCGGGTGGCGGAGCACTGGCAGTAGGATGCTGGAATGGTCATACATAGGCATGAGCTGTGTGTGGGAGATGATGCCCAGTGGCCATACACCTCAGGCACTCTCATGCAAATCCATCATCCCGGTGCTGTTTCACCGCTCAGTGCGGGTGACAACTGATGCGATACCCACTCACACAGGTCCTGGAACAGGCATGCTACGGCCGACCTCCCATTCGTTTGTACAATCGGAGAACCACGGACGCACTAGCCATAGCCTGGAGCATACACTGCAAATGGCATTGCAGGATACCGCACCCCATGGCACCCAGGAACCTAAACAGTCGAGAGGGTGACATGTTACACAGGGGAATGGGGAAGAGTGTGGGCCTGCAGCGGTGTATGACAGCATAAGATACAGCATTGACAAGGCATGCATTGGAGGTATGCCAATTCCCTCTTACAGTTTGCCAGGGACATACACACGGCTGCATACAGTGGTGGGTCTGCAGCTTGTGTAGTGCCCCAGTGCATAGTACAGCCACTTGAGTCATTCCGGAACTCAAGTCCCCGGTCCAGGTCCAGTGCAGTCATCGGCCATGGCAGGGCGTGGAGGGCAGTGCCAGTCTCCGCAACAGGTCGGGTATGGGGGGAGTGGGGGTGTCTACATACCAAGGCGGTGGGTGGGGGTTCTCTATGCTATGGATATGGACTGTGATTTCCTCTGGTGTGATTGACTATGGAGCTCTTCAGGGATGGAGCTGGATCGGTCGGGGATGGGAAGGATACCTTTAATCCACCAGGGCTGCCAGGCTGCTGGGCACCTGGGTGCACTTCCACAGCCTGCCTGTGAGTGGCTGGCTGGGTTAGGCCAGCTATTAATGGCCTAACTGTGGGCCACGCTGCTCTGGACTGTGAGGGGCACATTCCCACTGAGTATGCCACAGCGCAGCATATGTATGGAAACGCACCCTCAACTTGCATGGCATACTGTTTGTGTGCACCCTGGCCCATTCCCTTGTGGCCAGCGCATCCCGAATGTTTGGCTGTCATGCTGCGGCGCATTGTTGGAGTTGTGTGGCACATCTCCCTTTTTCGCCAGGTTGCACTGCACATCTCCTTTGAATATGGGGGCCCTGGACTAGGTACCCTGAAGAAATACATTATCAAAATGGTAAAATCATGACCCCACTGAAAACAAGATATTGCATCTAATCTGGGACAGCCTGAGTAAATACAGTGCAAAAATGTGTAAATGAAGATCCCTATGACAATGAGATGTAGCACCTCCCCTTCGCTATCCAGGACACCAGATATAGGATAAGAAATATTTAAAGGAAAACTACCCTAAACTGAACTTCACTGTGTTCACTGAAATAAACAGTTTCTTTATTGTTTTATAACATATTAGATTACAGTATTTATTTTGAATGTTGTGGCCATGAGGAGAGTATATATATATATATATATATATATATATATATATATGTGTGTGTGTTTGTTTGTTTGCCGTAGCTCAATATATTTTTTCCTCAAAAAGCATAGTAGATGGGGGGGCGTAGACGGGGAACAGCTGTTTTAATTCCACATTGAACCCCATTTGACCTTACAGACTCGCTGATTGATAAGCAAGGTAGATACTCTGCAGTCAAGGGCCAATACAATGGTTCTAGGCTTACTCTTGTATCAGTGTATGCTCCTCCCGGGGCAGATATATCTTTTTATAAGGATCTGTTCCTAAAAGTATTGCAGTGGGCAGAGGGTTACTTGATCATAGGGGGGGACTTGAATCTAAGGTTAAACCCAAAATTAGACACCTCTGGGCAGTTTGTAAAAGCGGAGAATGCTCGGGCTAAGAAGGTTAATAAGCTCCTACAAGAACTAGGCCTCATAGATGCCTGGTGAGCACACCATAAAACCACCAAACAATATACCTATTTCTCCCACTCCCATCAAGTTTATTCTAGACTAGATTAGATTATTTCCGACTGCCAATAGAATCTATGGAAGTATGTGCTTCGGTGGATATGGGAGCTTCCTCGCTCTCAGACCACGCCCCCATTCAAATAAATTTAACAATAGGCCCACCCAAACGTTCCACCTTTTGGCGCTTAAATCTATCCTTGCTCCAAACTAAAGAAAATCAGGAAATAATAAAGGAAACTGTAAAACAAACCATACAGGATAATAGTGCACCCAACATATCCCTCAGTACTTTATGGGATACAGTTAAAGCCCTAGTCGGGTAAATTTATAGAGATATCCACAAAGGCAAAAAAACAAAGGATTAAAAGACAAAAAGATTTACAAAGCCAGATTGAAGAACTGGAAAAACAACAGCAACATAGTTTAAATAAAGATAGAGCCAGATTACTTAAATCATTGAAAGAAGAATACCTAAAGATCTTAGATTACCAAGTAGAACAGAAATTAATCTACTTAAAGCAGAGGTTCTATGAGGGAGGGCCGAGGGCTTTAAAGCTCCTGACCAGTAGACTGAGGCAATATAGGAGTAAGGCAACCATAACCAAGATCAGGGACCCTATCAAACACACACTGCAGTTTAAAACTGAGGAAATAGCAGAGTCCTTTCGAATATATTACCAAAGCCTATATGCTAAGGGAAACCTGTCCCCAACCCAGGTTATTAGGGAATATCTGGCCCCTCTAAACCTTCCGAAACTTACGGAAGAACAAGGGAAAGCTTTAACCGAACCCTTTGTGGACAGCGAGATTGCCCAAGAAATTCGGAACCTGAAGACTGGAAAGTGTCCGGGTTCAGATGGGCTACCTGCTGAATTTTTCAAATGTTTCAAAGAAACCCTGGTACCAATACTTAATGAAACTTACAACTATGTAAACATAGCAAAAAGTCACATACCCCCATCCTGGTCCCAGGCGATAGTGTCGGTCATCCCAAAGCCATCCAGAGATATCACCAAGTGTGCATCTTACACTTCATTTCCATATTGAGCAGCGATTACAAAATTTTGATGGCCATTTTGGCCAGGAGAGTCAAAAGTTCTTCCCGGCCTAATACATATTGACCAGGCGGGTTTCATCCCAGATGAGACAAACAGTGAACAACATTAGAAGGACTATCAATATATGAACGAATTCAAACTAAATCTACCCGGTGTGTATAATGAGTTTAGATGCAGAAAGCATTCGATCAGGTCTCTTGGGAATTTCTTCAGGAGACTCTGGGCAGCTTTGGATTTCCCTCACTGTTCTGCCAATTAATTGCTAAAGTATATAAAACCAATTGCATATATACGGGCAAATGGGTACATATCTCGCCCTTTCAAGCTATATAGAGGTACGTCCAAAATTGTCCCTATCCCTATACTATTTGCTCTTTATATCGAGCCACTGGCTCAAACTATACAACTAAATTCTGACATACAAGGTATACACTGGGGAGATGCGGTACATAGAATTGCGTTGTATGCAGACGACGTGCTATTGTATCTCTCTAACCCAGAGAATTCCATTTCAAAGTTTTTCAACAATTGGTGGCATTCTCCCGGATATCAGGTTACAAATTAAATTGGGCAAAAACAGAAATTTTGACTTTTAATTTCTCCCCACCACAAGGGCTGAAGACTAGATTCCCCATGAAATGGGACTGCCCCACTATTAAATATCTCGGAGTGAAATTAGGGAAATCTCTCAGATTTTTATTTAGAGACAACTATCCTCCCCTTCTGAAGAGCATTTGGACAGACCTACAGAGATGGGCACTCCTTCCTCTTCCTTTTTACTCGAGACTACAAGCCATTAAAACAAATATTTTACCAAGGTTATTATATCTTTTCCAAACAATTTCATGTGTAATACCAGTAGCAGAGATAACACAATGGCAGAGGAAAATTATGGCATTCCTATGGGCACATGCGCGCCCGAGAGTGAGTGCGAAGACTTTGTCTACCAAGACAGGCAGGGGGGAGGGCATGTCCTAACTTGCAGAATTACTGGCTTGCAGCCCAAACGAAAATGGCCCTCCTATGGGCTCACCCATCATACATATCCCACTGGAAAAAAATGGAACTTTATAGCCCCCAAACGTGACTTTACCAACGGATATATTTAATCCGCCTGCCCGGGTGGAGTGTGCTGCTTTCCAGGGGCATGCCCTGAAAATAACATTGCAGGCATGGTTCTGGGGACTAAGAGGCTATACAGCTAAAAATATGTGGAGGTAAGGAATTGGTGCTTCAATTCTGAGTTCAGACCACCGAGATACCATAAATGGTACATGTGTCAATTGAAGAGGGCATTTATGCTCCTTGGCAGTTGCTGAAGGGCAGGATGTTGAGGCCATTGAACTCCTAAAACTCAAAGCAAGTGGGCTGATTCTGACTGCTTATATTACTATCAAATAAAAGATTATATAAATAATAAACAGAAACAGATGCAGGCTTGGCAGGACGAAAGACCCTTTCCATATGCCTTTGAGACAATATGGGAGAGCACCAATGAAAAGGGAACAATAACCATGCTATATAATAACATGATTGCAGAGAGGGGCTACAATATACAGAAGATTCAACAGAAATGGTCATTAGAGCTAGGAATTTCCCTGAACTCCCAACTTTGGGAGAAAATCTTTAGAAATGCCTGGAAAACGACCTCTTCCCCAGGCTGGCAAGAGTTTACCTGGAAGCTTAGAATTAGGTTATTTTATACCCCAATGAGGCTAGCTGGGATGGGATTACTATCACAAGGGGCTTGCTGGAGGGACTGCGGGAGCAATTCAGCAAATCATTCACATGTATTTTGGTTTTGTAGTGAACTCAGAAGCTTTTGGAACCAGATTTGTGTCCACCTGTCTAATCTGTTTGGCTTATCATCAACTACTATAGCCCCGGAGCGCTGTCTGCTAGGCCTCTATCCAGAGGGGGTGGAGGGAAGGGAAGCGCAGTATCTCTGGGCCATCCTGACAGTGGCCGCTATGAAAGCGATAACAAAACATTGACTGCAACCAAATCCCCCACTTATAAGGGATTGGCTGGCAATAATCTCCCAAATTCAACATATGGAGGACATTACTCATTCCATAAATCATCAAAATGAAAAGTTTATTAACAGATGGAATGGGGCCAGCCCGGTGGCGCTGAGGGTTGAGGCGCTGGACGCCACACCTCACACTGCGCCGGCGACCCGGGTTCGGGAACGGACTCGGGTGGCCGGGGCTCGGCGGGGAGAGGGAAGATCGAGCGTCCCAACGGATGCTCTCCTCCCTCAGGGGTGGGTTACCAAGAGCACATTGCGCCTGCATTCCTTCCATAGCCGATTAGGCTTACCGACAGAGGAAGGGTGGGCGGCAAGCTTCCGGAGCAGGGAGAAGGTGTCAGCGGGCGCATGGTCTCGTGCATAAGCACGCTACCACTGGGACGTGCGTCCCTTAGCAAGCGTCCTGGGGAGGGGGACATCAGGGGAGAAAACTGGGAAAAATAAACATCCGCAGCCCTAGATGAAGTCCGCCCTAAGTCCACCAGGACCACCTACAGGACAGACCCCAATGTGCAAGGAGAGGAGGATGGGCACTCTAGGGGCAGATCCCTAAGGTACCGGGGGACATGAGCGGACGGAAGGAGGGGGCACCGAAGGCAGTAAGGAGGGATAAAGACGAAAATAAAAAAAAAAAAAAAAAAACAGATGGGATAGATATCAAAGGGAGGCCTTCCCAGCCAATTGAGGTTCTATACAGAATTTTTGAGATATTAGTTCTGAGTATGGGGTCCCCGGGATAAATGAGGACGACGTTAAACTGGTCAGGCAGGCAGTGCTTGAAGCCCTATTATACATCTTAGTTTCCTCCTCTAGCCCTCCCCTCATAACATAACTTAGATGAAAAAAGCTGGATAGCCTAATCAAATGCTCTAATTTGGCAGTGACAGCTAATTGTTTGCTCTCTAACTCTCAGTTTTGTTAATTTATGTTTAAAACATTAATTGGTTTTACTGAACTAATGTCTCTTTAATTTCGTATGGGAGACAAAACATAATTCAGTAAATACTGGTTAAGTGTACTTAGCCTTTATCTCTAAGTAGACTTGGACATGATATAATGTAAGATATTTGATTTAATAAGTAAAACTGAAACAATGTCTAGATTTACACAACAAAAGCGTTATATTCTTCAATATATACTTGTGTGAAACAAGGATAAAACAAACAAGTATAAAAAAAAAAAGCATAGTAGAAAATGCCTGCTGATTGCTACATATTTAGTCTGGGTAGTTCACTGAAAACCTGGTATATTTCTGAGACAGTGCTTATCAGATAGTGTCTTTAGAGGTAAAAAAAAAAAAAAGTGTAACTTATAGATTCGCTGGGAAAGGTATGACATTTATGAGGTATGAATCTTTCTTGAAAAACAATACATTCCCAAGTGAAACTAGTAGTAAGAAGCTGTTTAAATGCTAAATATTTAAATGTGCAAGTTGTTGCATTCTGAAGGGGATAAACAAATCTCCAGTTTAACAGACAACCAATATTTAACAAATATTTAACAAGCTGTTTCAATTTCCTAATGGCATCTGATAAGCAGCTTGGAGTTATGTCTCCAACATTCTAAACAGAAAGAATGGAGTATTTTATTTCCGTTGGCATGGAATGATACATTGAAAAGTCGAAAACATATTTTTCCAAGATACTCCATTTTCTAGCTACAGATAGCAAGACAGCTATAGGCTGCGTCCACAGCCATCAAAATGACAGTCCCTAGAGAGCCTGTCAGAAGTGCCATGACCAAATCCCCCAGTCAGGCCTCTTGTATCTTTGTGGAAGCTTAACCTATTGTGTATTGCACTATGTAGTCCAGCTTTCAAGTCACTTGCCCAAATTTCTGAGTTTATCTCTATGAAGACATGTTTTTTGATGACTGTTTATTCAGCCTAGTAATTTAGTGAAATTTAAGCCATGTCTTACAAAACCTATTACCTGACTTTTTGTGAAGACACATTAATTCTCAGAACAATTCTAGCCTTTATTCTATAGGTTCCATATAAATAAGGAACTCAACTTTCCACCCCTCCCTCTGTCCTGAGAAGGACAAGGAAAGACAAGTGTCTCTTGATGTTAGAAAATCATTAATATTTTTCCTGGACAGAACCAGGGATTTCAGAGCGTTGGACAAATTCTTTGCTTTCCCAGGACAGATGAGGACAACCCATATCCAATGACAGCATTGCCAGGAGAATCAATGCCTGTATCTGGAAGGTTTATCAAGCTGTGGGTTTAACTCTTCTAGAATGCATCAAGTCATGCGCAGCCTAAGCTGCAGCCGCTTCCTGGTGCTGACAGAATGCAGGTTTCCTCTGTGAAACTCTGTAAGGCAACAACCTGTCCACATGTTTGTGAAACATTACAGGCTGGATATACTTGGTGTCACCGACACAGCCTTTTGCAAACTAGTTTTACAATCTGTACCAAATCACTTATCTTTTTTCAATCTCCCTTTTGGGGTACAACACTGCTTGGTATGTCTTTTGGTGTAGCATAACCTAGAAAGATACATTGGATGAAACAGTGGGAAAATCAGATAATTACTCAGTGCTTAATTTGTGCCGGGGCTCAGCCCCGGTACCTATTTTGATTCCGGGGCTGAGCCCCGGCACCTCTCACACAGTCACACTGCACTAAATATTTAACTACTACTGTGTTGTTGCAGCACGGTCAGCCAGCTGCTTTGTGCTGCTGCTGCTGCCGTGGGCGCCTGCGTAAATCAGAGATAATCACGCTTGCAGTAGTTGGCATTGCAGCAGCTGGCTATACTACCAACCGGACCTCACCTAAGTAGTTGTGCAGTGCTCGTCCTCGCTTGCTTCAGAGGATCATGACCATTGCTGGCGGCGGCACGTGCAACCGCATTCCATTGTGGGATCAGATTGCCACCAGTCACCTGATCAATTGTTCTGTTGTCAGGTGGTGCGTGTCTCTGTTGCTGCCAAGCCTGCCAATCATAGCGTCACGATTTAACATGGGGGGAGTGACTGAGTCAGTCAGTGCAGTCGCCGATGCTGAGTCGAGTCACTGTTTCGGTAGGGCCAGCCAGGCTCAGACTGTGGCTCGTTTAAAGCAGTACAAAGATAATCATCAGTGTGAATAAAACGTTTGAAATGTGAAATGTGTTCTTGTTGTGAGATCGATCATCAGGGATAGTCTAGGGTTGTGGTTTAGGCAGGGAGCGAGTGACCGACCGTGGGTTTCGGGAGACTGTGCAGCCATGGTGGCGGGAAAGGGCCAGGGGAAATTTGGTAGTGGCTTCTGGCTAGAGAGAGCCTGAGTGAGGAGATTCAAGCCAGAGGCAGCAAAATTTATAGCAGGGAGAGCGAGTGACCGACCGTGGGTTTCGGGAGACTGCAGCCGTGGCGGCAGGAAAGGGGAAAGTAGTGGCTTCTGGCTAGAGAGAGCCTGTGAGGACGAATCGAATCAAGCCAGAGGCAGCAAAATTTGGGGTCTGGTGAAGCAAGCTCAGGCTCAGCCCAGTCAGACAATGTATTACTTTGGCAGTAGCTACATTCAAGCAAATTAAGGATTAAGCCAAGGAGAGGACCCCTGCACTTCTGGTCAGAACAGAGGAAGCTTCAGGCAAAGGACTTTTTCACTAGTTAAGAGTGAGACTTAATAAGGCAAAAGAAAAATAAGTTTGAAACCTTGGCTCAGCTGGCTCTTCAAAAAAAAAAAAAATAACGAAGCAGACAGTCGAGAAAGTCAACCAGCAGTCTGTCAGGGTTTGGGTTTGACTTATTATTTACTTAAAACATTCCTGCTAGTTCTAATCTCCTATCTCCACAAGCTGAACTAAAAATAAAATAAATAAACCCCTAACCCAAGGCTATATAAAGGCTGAGGTGAGGAGCTGTATAGTACCATCCAGGAGACTGGACCGACTGGGTTTGAATCCTGCAATCTTAAAACTGTCCTGAGTACTGTACTGGGTTCTTCTGCAGCTGCTGGTTCCACCAAAAAAATAAAATAACAGTAAAACCAGGAAAGCAGAGGAGAGGAGCTATGTAACCATAGTAAAGTGGGTTAAATTCGCTGAAGCTTCACTTATGCAGCACATACATAACTGTGTGACAGTGTCTTTGAAGGGACTTTTATTAAAAAAAAAAAAAAAGCGAATACAGGAAGAGGAACACGTTTGCGGACTGCAAGCTTGGGTTTGATTCTCACAAGTTCCACATACATATAGCATATTACTGTGCGTGACAGTAACTGTCTTTGTCTCTTTGAAGGGGCTGGGGCTTGAATAAAAAAAAAGGCTAATACAGGCAGAGGAATACGTGTGCGGACTGCGAGCTTGGGTTTGATTCTCATAAGTTCCACTTACATATAGCACATTACTGTGTGTGACAGTAACTGTCTTTTTCTCTTTGAAGGGGCTGGGGCTTGAACAAAAAAAAAAGGCTAATACAGGCGGAGGAGCACATGTGCGGACTGCGAGCTTAGGTTTGATTCTAATAAGTTCCACTTACATACAACACTGTATTGGAGCGCTGGACTCTGCAGGGGCTTTAAAATAAAAAAAAGGCTTAGTAAGATAGGCAGAGGAACAGGTTGGATCTCTATTCATTTTGGAGACAGGCAGACAGCTGACACATAAATTCAAAAAAAATGTCTCGTGGTCAAAAGAAAATATGGTCATATTTTTCTAAGCCAGGAGGTAGTATGAATGAGGGTGAGCCAGTGACTTAAGAGGAAGAAAAAGGAGAGTGATAAAAACTACAGAAAAGAATCTGAAGATGTATCAGGTGCCACTTTTACATGTGTCCGCATCCTCGGTGCTACAAAAGAAAAGAAAGTTCATGATTATGAAGGGAATAGTGTTGTGGAAAACAGTTGTGCCAATAGTGACTCTGAATCACAGAGCTCTGGTAGTGAGGACTAATTACCTGAACGAGTTGTGGCTCACAGCAAAGACTTACTTCCTGCAGGATGGACGCGTGAACAAGAACATTTTTTTCAGAGCAAATACCGTAACTTGGGTCCTGAAAAATCTGCCGGAATGAAGCTGGCTAAAGAATGGATCGTTCTAGGGACACGGACATGTTGTTCTATCCACACTTACTGGCAGGTTCCTTGCCGCTTTAAATCTTGCCGGAAGGTCTTCAAGCTGGCTCCTCCCACCCACCCGGGTGGTAAAACTCTCGGCTCCGCCCCATGACGCCAGATCTTCCTTACCGCTTGGAAGCTCAGGTTTCCTCCTTAGCGCTTTGCGTTTTAGGCCTGGATCCTAACTCATCGGTTGAACCAAAACTCATACTTAAATAATCTAGACTTAGAGGTCTTTTTCTTCCTTCGCGGCTGCGATGGACAAATTGACTCCTGGATTTCGGCGGTGCCCTTGTGGGCAGAAGATATCTCGGACCGATCTGCACTCCATGTGTGTTTACTGCCTTGGGCATGATCATGATCCGCAGGCCTGCGAGTTGTGCAAGTCCTTCTCGGTCAGCGTTCTCGAAGACCGTGCTGCCAGACTTCAAC
The DNA here is from genome assembly GCA_016271365.2 of Neoceratodus forsteri. Classification (NCBI taxonomy): domain Eukaryota; kingdom Metazoa; phylum Chordata; order Ceratodontiformes; family Ceratodontidae; genus Neoceratodus; species Neoceratodus forsteri. The sequence continues at coordinate 1,430,344,717 of CM057456.1, forward strand.
TTGGGCGCCCCGAGAGACGTATTCTTCTGGTAAAGTCGAAGGAGGCCCGTTGGGTGGTGTCTGCGGCGGTGAGCAACTTGAGCAAATGATCTCCCTCGAGGAGGCCGCATCTTCTTCTTCCTCAGTCGCGGCATTTATCCCGCTCTCCTTGGGCTCCTCCTACTCAGCTTCATTTAAGGAGCTTTGTCAGTCCCTCTCTACTAAGGGAGAGGGGCCATTGAGACACTCTTCTCGGTCCAAGAAAAAGGACTCAAAGGGTAAGTCCCACCGTCGACGTTCGTGGGAGCGGGAGAGGTCCCCTTCCCCGGATAGTCAACACTCGACTTTGGTCGAGATTGCGGCTAAGGCAGCTAAATTCCATGATGTCCCTGTCAGGTCAGCCAGCCGAGACACCACCGATATTTTCTCGACCATGAGGCGGGCTGTCGACTGGAAAGCCAGCACTTCTTCACGGTTCCCCAGTGGAAACCGAGGACTTGCCTGTGCCTGAGTACCCGGTTAAGATTCCTGAGCCGGGGGAGGAATGGGTTTCCCCCGCTTTCTCCCAGACCCACCCTCAGAAACAACAAGGGTCTCGGTCTCGGACCTTCTCTCGGTCCAGCCGATCCCGCTGACATCTGCGATCTCGGTCTCGGCACTGAGGGAAGCAGCAGTGTCGCTCATCCTCATCATCATCCTCCTTGGAGGATAGGCTCCGGCGCAAGTTGCGTCAGCGCTACGAGGATCTCATGTGGCAGCAGCTCTTTTTGACCGGGAGCAAGCCGACTCCGTCGTCTTCCCCAGCCATTAAGTGGCTGTTACCTGAGCAGCCGAAACAACCTCTCATGATCACCGAGGAGCTGAAGCTGGCGCCGGTTGTTCGGCCAAAACCAGCTGTACCACCCATTGTGGTGGAACCCCCGCCTCCACAACCAAAAACTGGGGCTCCGACCAAGGATTCTTGGTCGGGTCATGGGTTGCCCCATTGGTTGTCAGTCACCCTCACTACCGATCATCCTTGGCAGGTGATGGGTGGCTAAGGCCCTCGGCAGCTGTTTGCAGACTCCTCGGAGTCTGACGATGACTCTTCCCTGTTCTCCAGGCCTCTCGACTTGGAGTCCTCTGGGGGACAGTCAGTGGATGAGAGCCCATCCTCGTTCATGGGTTTGCTTCGGCTCATCTCAGAATCTACTGGGATGAAGCTCGAACCCATGTCAAAGCAAGCCAAGTATCCCCTCACGGAGATTCTGGACCGAGGGGATTCTTCTATGGAGGCCTTTCCTGTGGCCGAAGCCATTGTTGGTCCGGCCCTGGAGCTGTGGCAGCGGCCGGCTTCTTGTCCAACTCCCTGGGCCAGGATGACCAGGAAGTATGCTGTTCCCACCAGCTCACTCTCCGGATTCTCCAGGGCACCACTCTGCAGAGGGGTTGGTGACCGACAGTATTTTCCAGCGCTCCGGAAACGCTCTGGACATGGACAAGCCACTGGATAAAGAGTCCAAGAAACTGGACTACTCCGGGCGTGAAGTTTACGCTGCGTCCTCCTTAGGCCTTCGTCAGGCCAGTTCGGCCTTATTAATGGCACCACGCCTTTTGGGCTCCTGGATGAGGTGATTCCTCATCTCCGGCTGACCGCCAGACTACGGTCAAGCAGGTGCGGGATCAGGGAAGGGCGTTGGCAAAGCAACAGCTCCAAACTGCTGTTGACATTGGAAAGTTTTGTGCTCGGTCAGTAGCGGCCACAGTGGCCATACGCCGCAGAGCGGCTGCGGATCTCCACCTTCCGGGCGGATACCCAGCACAAGCTGGCAGATCGCCTTCCGGCACCAGACTTGTCTGGGTCCCGGGGTGGAGGTCACTTGCAGAGGATTGAGAAGTCCAGTGCCACCTGACTCGGTCACGCCTGCTCAGAAGGACAAAGGCCACCAGCAGCAGCGTAAGCCCTTTCGGCCTTCTGCCCTGCGGCACATCCGCCCCAACACACAGCATCAGGGCCAGCAGGCTTGCCATGCACCCAAAGCCAAGCCTGCAGCTTCCTCCAGCAGGAAGCCGGGAGGAAAAGGCCCAGGAGGTCCCTTGGCCGGTCCTTCCTCCAAGCCTGCCCAGTGACGGGTTGAGGGGTGTCGCCCCCAGCCTCGTCACTCCCCCCTGGGTTCCCCCTGTGGGGGGACAGCTCCGCCACTTCTTTTCCACCTGGTCCACTATCACCGTGGACCGCTGGGTGTTGGAAGTGGTAGGGAAAGGTCTGCCTCTGGAATTAGAGCAGGCCCCACCCTGTCGAACCGTCGCCCCATGGGGGGCTATGGGGTCCGCAGCCTCTCTGTCGGCTCGTCGAGCCGACATTGCTCTGCTCCTCCAAAAGTAGGTGATCAGGGAGGTAGCGGATTCTCCACCAGACCCAGGGTTTGTGTCCAGGTATTTCCTGGTCCCAAAATGGACGGGGGGCTGGCGCCCCATTCTAGACCAGCATGACCTGAACAAGTTTCTAAGGTCCCAAACCTTCAGGATGGTCACTCTGGCACAGATCATTCCATCCTTGGAACAAGGCATGTGCTTCTGTCCTCTGGACCTCCAGGATGCGTTCTTTCACATCCCAATCCGTCCATCCCACCAGCGATTCCTTCGCTTCAGAGCAGAGGGGTCCCTTTACGAGTTCTGGGCCATGCTCTTCGGTCTCTCTCCAGCTCCCAGGGTCTTCACCAAATGCATGGCAGTGGTGACAGCATTCCTGCGGCACCGAAGGGTCTGGATGTACCCTCACCTGGACGACTAGCTGATTGCAGCCCCCTCCAGGCTGGAGGTGGAGTGATCCAGGATCTGGCCCTCCAGATCTGCTCTCGGATTGGCCTCCTCATCAACGAGGCCAAATTGGAACTTGTGCCAACGCAGGTGATTGAATTCATCGGGGCAGAGCTCAGCTCTCTTCAAGCCAGAGCACGGCTCCCGGCGGACAAGGCCAAGGTTCTTTCCTCCTTTGCCCAATCATTTCTGGTTGGGCAGTTGCGCCTTGCCCGGTACTTCCTGCGCCTCCTGGGTCTCATGGCAGCCTGCACCAGCGTGGTCCGTTGGGCCCGCTGCCACATGCGTCCCCTTCAATGGGGGCTGGCCTGCCATTGGTCACAGTGCTCCGGTCTTCTGGACCAGCCAGTGGCGGTGACCCAGGAGATGTGGAATGTTCTCCAGTGGTGGTTCATTCCAGCTCATTTGCAGGAGGGCATCCAGTTTGTCCGCCCGAGCCGACGGTCATTCTAATGACCGATACCTCTCTGATGGGTTGGGGTGCCCATCTGGGGGAGCACAGAGCGCATGGCCTCTGGTCCCCTCAGGAGTCTCGATGCCACATCAACCTGCTGGAGCTTCGGGCGGTCTGACTAGCCCTCACCGCCTTCGCTCCGTTTGTACGGGGTCAAGTGGTCCAGGTCCAGATGGACAATACCACGACCATGTACTACCTAAACTGCCAGGGCTGGACGCACTCATTACCCCTGTGCAAGGAAGCTCTCCACACTTGGTCCCTCGTGAGCAGACTGGAGGTGGATCTCCTAGCCATCCATGTGGCGGGAGCCTTCAACACTCTGGCCGATGCCCTAAGCCGGATAAGTGCTGCATGTCACGAGTGGTCTCTCCTGCCGGAGGTAGTACACGATCTGTTCTCCCACTGGGGCACACCTCAGGTGGACCTGTTTGCCTCCAGGGAGAATGTGAAGCTGAGACTGTTTCATGCCCGCTCCCCTCAGCAGGGCTCGCTGCAGGGGGGATGCCTCCTTGAGGCTGTGGACCCCGGCCCTCTTCTACGCCTTTCCCCCATTTCCCTTGATCCACAAGGTGCTTCTCAAGACGAGGAGGGACAAGGAGCAGTTGATTCTGGTAGCCCCAGACTGGCCCCGCCAGTTCTGGTATCCAGATCTCCTCAGCCTCAGCTCCAGGCTCCCGAGGCGGCTTCCAGACCACCCGGACCGTCAATCCCTGCATCTGACGGCCTGGTTCCTGAGCGGCTAGAGTTACAGGCCTTGGGTCTTTCCGACAAGGTCCTCAACGTTGTTGAGGCATCCCGTAAGGAGTCGACCAGAAAATGCTATGCCTTCAGATGGAAGAGATTCTCCATTTGGTGTCAGGATAAGGGGTTGGACCCTTTCTCCTGCTTCTTGGCCAGCATTCTGGACTACATATGGTCCGTTTCTCAGCAATGGCTTCAGTCGACGACCCTAAAGGTGCACCTAGTAGCCATCTCTGCTTACCGGGCGCGGGCTGGGAAGCAGTTGGTGGCACAGGAGAAGGTGGTTGGTTGCTTTTTCAAAGGCCTTGATCACATATCCCCTCCAGTGCGAGAACCTCCACCTCCATGTGATCTACTGCTGGTATTGGCTAAGCTCATGGGCAAGCCATTCGAACCAATGCACAGGTGCAATATCTCCCACCTGTCGTGGAAGACCGCCTTCTTGGTGGCTATCACATCAGCCAGAAGGATGGGAGAGCTCCAGGCGCTTTCCATTGAGTCTCCTTATCTGGTCTTTCACAGGGACAAGGTTGTCCTGTGCCCCCAACCGAACTTCTTTCCAAAGGTGGTGTCGGAGTTTCACCTTAACCAGGTGTTGACTCTGCCGGTGTTCTACCCCAATCACACCTCTGAGGCTGAATATAGGCTCCATACTCTGGACCCTAGAAGAGCGCTCAGTTATTATAAGGAGCGGATGGCTGAAGTTCAGGGAGAGGTTCGCCAGCTGTTTGTCACCTACACTGAAGCCGTAACTGGCAGACCTGCAGCCAAGCAGACGATAGGCAGGTGGGTTACCTCCTGCATAAATCTCTGCTATAGGTTGGCGGGCATGGAGCCTCCCAGAGGGATAAGAGCTCACTCTACCCGCCATACCGCTGCTTCGGTGGCTGCTTCCAGGGGCGTTCCTATCCAGGAAATCTGCAGGGCTGCTACCTGGAAGTCAGCACACACCTTCATTACCCACTACCACATCGACCTTGAGTCACGCTGGGTGCTGGTTTTGGGACCTCGGTTCTCCAGTCCTTATTTCATAAGTAGGGGGTGTGCGCCTTGCCTCCCTCCTCCTGGAGAACTGCTAGGAGTCTACCAGTAAGAGCAGATAGAACAAAATATCCATGTCCCTAGAAATACAGGTTCTAGGGACATGGATATGTTGTTCATCCACACTTATTGGCAGGTCCCTTGCCGCTTTAAATCTTGCCGGAAGGTCTTCAAGCTGGCTCCTCCCACCCACCCGGTTGGTAAAACTCTCGGCTCCGCCCCATGACGCCAGATCTTCCTTACCGCTTGGAAGCTCAGGTTCCCTCCTTAGCGCTCTGCGTTTTTGACTGGTTCCTGAAAAGTTCGGTCTTCAAATTTATTAAAAAGTATTGAATCTTCGATCTTTCTTCTTCGCTGCGGCGATGGCTTTTTCCGGCCCCGAGAAACGTTCGGTTAGTTCCTCCAGGAGGGACTCGCACTCCACGTGCTCTTTTTGCCTGGACTTGGATCACGATCCTCGGGCTTGCAATTTTTGTACTGACCTTTCGGTCAGCTCTCCGAGGACCGCCGGCCCATTCGGGCTCGGACATCCATTGTTTTTTTCTGCTACGGCGCCCATCGATCAAGCGGTGCCCGCCTCGACTGTTTCTCTCGGCAGCGTCTTTTCCTGCCGGGAAGGGACGGGGTTCCCCTTCCTCCGGCCGGGTTGCGGAGCTTATCCCGCTCTCCTTGGATTCTTTACATTCAGCTTCGCTCAGGAGTTTCATTCCTCTCCTCCAAGGGAGAGGGAATCCTGGCCTGTCTCGGCCTATCTCTAAAGGCACGAAAGGGTCTTTCCGTCGAGCGGGAAGTTTTCTCTCCTTATTGGTCGACGCTCACTTCGCCGAGGTTTCGCTTCGGCCTCTGGCCTCACGGTACTTCTCGCCAGGTCAGTTGCCAAACTCTTCGGGGTCGATGAGGCCGTTTTCCGCTACCGGGCGAAGTCGAGGCTCTGTCCTCCGCTCGCTCGACAGCCCTCGGTCCGTTTCAAGCCGTAGGGAAGAGCTGGTACTACCTGCTTTCTTCCCAGGCCAGCCTCGGTTACCCCGAGATTTGGGTCTCGGTCTCGTCTGCCTCTCGGTCTAGCCGCCTACGATCTCGGCGTCTTGGTCGAGCACCGGGTTATGGTTAGCGTGCTCGTCCCTCCTCGGATGAGGAGCGGTTTCGATGTCGTTGGTGCCGGTGTTTCGAGGAACTTATGTGGCAACAGCAGTTGTCTGGGTTTCAATCGACCCCGCGATTCATTCCCCAGATAGCAAGCAGTCGCCGCTTGGTCGGAAGCCGTTTGTATCGGTCGAGGAGTCTTCTCCAGGACCAGTTGCTCGGCCGACCCTCGCTGCCCCTCCGCCTTTGGCGGAGCCCAGGCCGGACTGTGGCCTGTCCTTCAGGTCTCTCTGTTCCCCCACTCCTGGCCCGCCCGCGGACCTAAGAGTGCCTCGAATCGCGGCAGCTTCAGAGACCCTTCAGAGCCTGGAGCAGGCTCTGCCATGTTTCCTGACTGGGAGGACCCTGGATCTTCCCAGGAACATCTAGTAGACGACAGCCCATCGTCTTCTAAGGGTCTACTTCAGCTCATTTCAGAGTTTACTGGAATGCAGCTTAAGCCCGTCTCCGATCGGGCTCCTTACCCCCTTCTGGAGATTCTGGATCGAAGGGGTTCTTCCACGGAGGCCTTCCCGGTGGCTGAGGCTATTGTGGGCCCAGCCTTGAGCCATGGCGGCGTTTACCTCTTGCCCTGCGCCGGCCAGGGTAGCTCGGAGGTATCCTATCCCAGCTCGGTTCTCTGCCTGGTTCTCGGAGCACCCTCGGCTGAAGGGGTTATTACTGACGACGTTTTCCAATGTCTTGGAAACGCTGGGGATGTGGACAGACCACCCAACAAGGAGTCCAGAAGGATGGACTATGTCAGGCGTAAGGTTTACGCTGCGTCCTCCTTAGGCCTCCGTCAGGCCAGCTCAGTTGCACTGATGGCACATTTCTCCCACACCCTTTTGGGCTCCCTGGACGAGGTTCTCCCTCATCTCCCAGGCGACCTGCGGACCACGGTTCGACAGGTGCGGGAGCTCCAGACTGCTCTGGATCTAGGTGATTCCTATGCCAGATCGGTGGCGGCCGCAGTGGCCATGCGCCGCAGGGTGTGGCTGAGGTTAACATCCTTCTCCTCGGAAACCCAGCACGAGTTGGCGGACATCCCTTTTGGGACTGACCTTTTGGCCCTGGAGTGGAGGGATTAATCCATGGGCCCAAGAAGTCCGCCACCCGACTCGGGTCACTTTTGCCCACGGGTCAAGGGCAGCCAGCCTTTGCGTGAAGCCCTTGCCCCCTGAGCCCTGGGGTCCCCTGGCCCAGCATGAGGGCCAGCAGGCAGCTAGCTGGGCTACCTGTTGCCAATCCAGCGCCTTCTCCAAAGGAAGCGGAGAGGCAGGAAACCGAGGCCTCGGCCCTCCTCCTCTGCCTGCTCAAGGACGGGCCAGGGGCATTGCTCCGGCCCCTGTCTCTGCCTGGGGTTTTCCCATGGGGACGGCTCGCACCTCGCTCTGGAGTGTTTAGGTGGATCCTGTCGCAGTTGTGAGCGGATCCCTTGAGCCATTGCCCCACGGGAATTTGAGTTCACTGCCCCTGTGTCGGTCGTCCGGCATGCCTGGCTGTCTAGTTAGAGATGATCAGGAAGGCCGTGGCCCCCATTCAACCCTGGGTTCGATCCAGGTATTCCTGGTCTCTGACGGACGGGGCTTGCGCCATCCTCCTGCACGCCTGGATGGTCTCTCTTCTGCAGACATTCCATCCTCAGGACGTGGCGTAGCGACTCCTGGTCTCCAGGATGTACCTACTCCCTCGCCTGCCTGTTTTGGGGAGGCTCCACCCCTTCTTGCGGGGATCTGCTTACTTAGTTCCTAACACTTCCTTGCTTAGCAGCTCTCGTGGCATGGAAGGGTCCGATGTCACCCCACCCGAAGGCAGACTGGTCTCCTGCTCGGGAGCCGAGTGAGAACTCGTATCTTAGCAGTGAAGCTTCGGGACCAAGCTCGACTTTGAGTCCCGAGCTCAGCTCCAGGCTAACAGAGCGAGGTTTTCCTCCTTTCCGGTCGGGTTGGCTGGGAATTGCGCCTGCCAGACCTCCTGCTCCTCTAGTCTCGGCGGCCTTCCCTAGTGGGAGGGGCCAGCCAGAGGTCATAACGCCAGTGTCCTGTGGACCAGTTCGTGACTTACAGCCCAGAGTTAGGAGAATGCTCCTTGGACCGTTTCTAACTGGCAGGAGACTATCCTGCTTGTTCGCCCTGAGTTGCCGGGTCTCTCCGGCCGTGCTTCTTGGATGGGTGGGTGCCCATCTTGAGGAATGCAGATGCACGCCTCTGGTCCTCTTGTGAGTCCCGGATGTCCTTCCCGGTCTCGCTGGAGACAGACGGTCCGATTAGTCGGCACCACTGCCCAGCTTGTACGGGGTCTAGTGGTCTAAGTCCAGTTGGATTATTCCCAGACCATGTGCTACCTACTCCACCAGGTTTGGCTCATCCCCTGCCTCGGTGCAAGGAGGTTCTCCGCGATTGGGCGGTTGTAAGAGTCAAGGCTTCCTAGCCATTTCATGGCAGGAGCCCATTTCCTGGCTATGCCCTGAGCCGGGCATAGGCTGCGCCTCATGAGTGTCTCTCTGCCGGGGTAGCACAGGATCTTCCTTTCCTCCGGGACTATACTAGGCCGAGACTGTTTTTGCCCGCCTCAGCAAGGCTTGCTGTAGGATGCCATCGGGCCACGGACCCCGGCCCCTCCGTGCCTCTCCCCCATTTCCCTTGACCTACGGGCAAGGCGAGGAGGGATTTGGCGCAGGTGATGCTGGTAGCCCCAGACTGGATTGCCAGTGCTGGTATTCAGCTCTCCTCAGTCTCAGCCCCAGGCTCCCGAGACAGTCTCTAGTCCGCCGGTCCTGTCTTCCCTTTCAGGGGAAGGCTATCCATCTGGACCTTCAATCCCTGCACCTGTTGGCCATCCCCTGTGCGGCTAGGGGCCAGGCCTAGGGTCTTTCAACAAGGTCCTCGACCTTCGAGGCGTCCTGCTAGAAGTCGGCCAAGATGCTTGTCCTTGGGAGAAGTTTCCTTCTTCTGATGATGGGTCAGGGCCGTACCCTTCCCCGTCCCTGGGCATAGCATTCCGGACCTTTGCGGTCCATCCTCATACCAGGGGCTTCGGTCGACGCACCTCTGGGTGCCTCTATGGTCACCACTATCTTTGGGCACGGGCCGGAGGGTAGCTGGTGGTCGGAGAAGGTGGTCCGGCACCCTAGGCTCGACCACGCCTCCTTTTGGGAGAGTATCCCCATTCCTGTGGGATCCTTGCTGGTGGGCTTAGCTCATGAGCAAGCCATCCAAACCTTTGCACAGGTGCGTTTTCCCCCACCTGTTGTGGAAGAACACCTTCTTGGGGCCACTCCGCTATCCAGAAGGCTGTGAGAGTTCCAGACGCTCCTTTAACCTCCCTATCCGGTCTTTCACAGGGACTAGGTTGTCCTGCGCCCCACCCGAAGTTCCTCCAGGAGATGGTGGCGGAGTCTTCCCTTCGGGGGTTTTCCTCTGCCGGAGTTTATCCCCATTCACACCTCTGAGGCCGTATCCAGGTTCCGTGGGAACTGCTTACCTACTTGAGAGCGAGAGCTTAAATTCAGGAGAGGTTCGCCAGCTGTTCATCACTTCGCTGAAGCTGCATCTGGCAGAGATTGCAGCCTAGTGGAAGACAGCGGGCGGGTCACCCCTGCAAGGTCTCCACTGTAGGCGGGCGGGCATGGAGCCTCCTGAGGATAAGCGCCTTTAACCCGTCCTTCCGCTGCATCGGTGGTTGCTTCCAGGACACCGTCCAGGATATCCCGCAGGGCTTCTGCCCGGAAGCAGGCTTTACCGCCTCTTCCACATCGACCTTGGGTCACGCCGGGTGTTGGTCGGGCCCTGTTCTCCAGTCTTTCTACCAATAGGGTGTGCTGCTTCCTCCTCCCAGAGAACTGCTAGGAGTCTGCCAATAAGTGGTGGATAAACAACATATCCATGTCCCTAGAAACAGGTTATCCACCTGTAACAGGAGTTCTAGGAATGGTATATGTTGTTCATCCACGCACCCACCCGCCTCCCCGGCTTGACGCACAACCTGGCTTCCAGCGACAGATCTAGGCCATGGGGCGGAGCCGAGATTTTACAACCCGGTGGGTGGGAGGAGCCAGTTTGAAGACCTTCCGCAAGATTTAAAGTGGCAAGGGACCTGCCAATAAGTGTGGATGAACAACATATACCATTCCTAGAACTCCTGTTACAGGTGAGTAATCTGTATCTACTCACTCTGGCAGGGTTCTAGAATGTATGCTTGTTCATCCACACAACCCACCTGGACCTCCCCGCTTCGACGCACTACCTCGCTTCCAGCGGGCTAGATCTGGCATCATGAGGCGGAGCCGAGAGTTTTGCCACCCGGGTGGGTGGGAGGAGCCAGCTTGAAGACCTTCCGGCAAGATTTAAAGCGGCAAGGAACCTGCCAGTAAGTGTGGATCAACAACATATACCATTCCTAGAACTCCTGTTACAGGTGAGTAACCTGTATAAACTGCTGTTACTTCATACGGTACCAATAAAGCAAAGCAACAGAAATCACTATGGAAAAAGATAGAACATGCATGAACTAAGTCACATGTCGTGGCTTCTCGAATTCTTGAGCAGTCAAAAAAAGACACATTGCTGCAATTAGCTGCAGATGCACAGTCTGCCCAAATTGCTGCTATGGCCAGAATCTTCAGAACTGCTTATAAAGAAGCGCAGCGTAACCGGCCATCATATGGTTTTGAAGTAGAAATAGACTGTCAGCAGTTGAATGGACTGGGCATGGGGAGGATTTTGCATTCCAGTGTGGCATGTTGTAGCATTCAACATCACATTTCATCTGAGATGAAGAAAAAGTTGTTTGCCCAAATCACAGCGATTGCTTCTTAAGTGAGTCTTTTACTTGATGAAGCTACTGCTTTAAACAAGAAGAGCGCTTTAATTGTGTACATGCGACTGATGTTACCTGCCATGGAGTCTCCTGCTAATTTATTTGTGGACCTTGTGGAGCTGCAGGATCTGACTGCCGAGGGAATAGTGAACAGTTTGTCTGCGCTCACAAAAAATTGACACAACTGAAAACTTCCTTGCCAAGTGCCTGGTAGCGGTTGCTTGCAATGGAGCTTAAGTGATGTTTGGACGCAATACGGGTGTCGTGAAGTGGTTGCAAAACATGGTTCCAAATATCATAGTATGGCATTGCTCTGCTCATCGCCTAGAGCTTGCAGTCGGTGATGTCATGAAAGATGTTGGAGCTACGAATCACTTTTAAAGTTTGCTAGACAAGCTATATTCTCTTTATAGCACATCTGGGAAAAATAGATTAGAGCTGAAGGATTGCGCTGAAGTAGAGTGTTAGACACCCGGTGGGTTGCATCGAGCTTTAGAACAGTAGAGGCTGTTAGGAATGCTTACCCTGCTCTCTATAAGCACTTCACATCTGCGGCTAGTGACATTTCTCATGACAGCACAACACGCAAAACCTACTCTGGTCTAAGCAAACGGTTGTCGTCTATTCAGTTTGTCAGCAACCTTGGAATTATGTATGATGCCCTACAGGAGTTGTCAGGTTATGTCTGAATTGCAGCATCGCGATTGTACAATTGTTGATGCACACCGAGGTATCTGCCGCCAAATAACGGTATTCGACGCAATGGTAGAAAAACTAGGCAAATTTTTGGCACAGTGTGAGAAAGCCATAGAAGAAAGGATGTTTCAGGGTGTCCTATTGCATGAAGGAAATGTTTGTGACAAGGAAGATTCACCCAGGATAATGTTTCCGCAGCTTAGCAGACAATTTACGAAAACGTGTGCTGTCTACAGGAGGCACCACCGGTGACAAGACTGTCTATGAGAATCTGATCACCGAAGTGAGTGTTATATAAGCAGTATTGGCCCGATGAGCTACCTACACAGTATGGAGAAAGTGAGATTGAATCTCTTTGCGGAAGATTTGATATTGGTACCACTCGTGAAACCATTCAGGCATACAGGGTGTACAAGGAGTCAGGTGGTAAAGAAATTCAGGAGCAGTATAAGGACCTCTTGACAGCCGTGAGCACTATTGCCATCTGTAGTGCCGAGTGTGAGCGAGGTTTTTCCCAAATGAACCTCGTATGCACATCAACACGAGCATCAATGCTTATTGAAACTATTTCATCATTACTATTCCTCAATCTAGTCGGCCCACCATTGAAGAAATTCAGTCCCATCCCTTATGTTTGGTCATGGCTTGCCAAAGGGCACAGATCAGCCAGTGACACACGAACTAAGGAAAGAAAACACGAGGATAGCCAGAGAAATATGGAAATTCTATAGTCTTTTCTTGATATGTAGAGAAAAACCACACCAAACTCGGAATTTCCTTCTGCAACCTACAAAACTGGTGTAGCAACCTGGATGCTTACTTAATAGTATTTGTAGCTTAATACAGAAACTGTATTTTGGCTAGCAGCAGCTGAAACAGTGCATCATATACTCTTTTCTTTGTGCTATACTTCCACCATGCATTACCACACACACACACCAAATTAATACTGTAGCTTTTTGAGCAAGCATCCATCATAAAGTAATGGTGGCCTACCACCACCATCCATTACATCGTGATGGATACTTGCACAAAATGTTATAGTAACATTTGTTAAGGAACATTGTTCATTAGTGTCTCTTACCTGGCCAATCCAAGTAGGGGATCGGCTATTCATCAAAACTGAGTCTGTTCCTGAGGAATTAATGCCTGCAAAGGAAAACAAGAAATTTAAACAGGACACAAATAAACAAGGGTTGGATTTAAACCACGTGTAAATCATCAGATTAAAAAAATGTTTATACTTATTTGATAGGGCAATTAAGACATGTCAAGACCTGTAAAATAAGAGAGGTAACTAAATAAAATCTTCTAGAAAAAATATTTTTTTTAAAAAAGGCAGATGGTGCAATGCTAGATATTTTTAATATCCTGTTCTGATGAGGGCCCCCAGAAACTCCTGGGTTTTAGATGGTCTGATTTGAGTATTGTGGCTTTTATTGAAGATAGAACACACTTCTGTTACAGGCTCCTCTAGTACCTCCATGGTGTACTTTGATAGGAAGAGCTTGAAGTTCATTTTCCTGAGATAAAAAATGTTTCTAGGAATCAAGGGAGCATCCCCATGACTTATAGGGGAAACATTTTTTTTCATCTGGACGGAGTCAGATATTGAGACGGCTTCACCTTATTAAGCAACAACATATAACACATGGCAACTAGCAGGGTACAACTTTGCCCAGTGCCTGGTATTGTATGGTGTGCATGGTGGCCTGGGGTTCGATAAGTATTAGACCATGTCAATGTCATATTATGAAATGTTCTTACTTGAGCAGCTAACCTCCCATTATAACAAATTAATTGCAGGAGCATAATTAATGTTATAGGTAGGCCAGAAGCTCTTGGGTTTTGGATGCCCTGTGGTGAGTTTGGGGGCTCTTACTGAAGATAAAGCACACTTCTGTTACAGGTTCCCTAATAGGGAACCTGTAACGGAAATGTGCTTTATCTTCAACAAGGGAACATGTAACAGAAGTGTGTTTTATCTTAAATTAAAGCCCCAAAGCTCACCACAGTGCTTCTAAAACCCAAGAGCTTCTGGGGCCTGCCGGACCCCACACCCTGGCCTTTGATCACAGTACCTTGCCATAGCTTCTACATGGCCATGATCCTTAGCTATAAAAACCTTTTCATGCTTCAGTTTTAATTGGTTCTTCTATTACTTGTACCATGCTAGGTGTTGTGTGGTACATTTTGTTGCTAGTAAGGTCAGCCAGAATTATCCAATACCATAACTCCAGTATAAAGGGCAAGATGTGTAGATTATTTAAGGCCAGAGAGTCTGGGGACCAAATAAGCACCAAGCTCTTGGGTTTTAGATACTCTGTGGCGAGTGTTGGCCAGGGTTATATATTGCAGATAAAACACATTTCTATTCTTTGTCCCCCCAAAAAAAATTCTTCCCTTGGATTCAGGGGTAGGGAACCTGGCACAGAATAGAAATGTGTTTTATCTGCAACATAAGCCCGTCCAAAACTCACCACAGAGCATCTAAAACCAAAGAGCTTCTGGGGACCTACCGACCCCCAGATTCCTGGCCTTTAGATCAATTCACAGCATCTTGCCCTTTATACAAGCCCATAGTCCTTTACCAGTAGTCAGCCAGACTCTACAGTAATTGACTCTACCCCCCAAAACAATTCTTAACCAGATCCAGGGGTAGGAAACCAGACACAGAAATGTTTTATCTGGAATATAACCCCCAAAATTCACTACAGAGCGTCTAAAACCAAAGAGCTTCTTGGGGTCTACAGGACCCCAGACCCCTGGCATTGGAGCCAATTCACAGCATCTTGCCATTGCATTATACTTGTACATGCCCAGCCATGATCCTTTATCAGCGCCCGGTCAGCCAGGCTCTCCAACCTGACTCCACCCCAAAAAAAAAAAAAAATTATTTCCATGGATTCAGGGGCAGGGAGCTTGATATAGAAATGTGTTTTATCTGCAGTATAACCCCCAAAACTCACTACAGAGCATCTAAAAACCCAAAGCTTCTGGGGGCCGGACCCACGGCTTTTGGTATTTGGACTCAGAGCCCTGGCGTCTCTTTCTTTACAAATTAAGCACTGTAATTACTTAACCATTATAGAAACAGAAACATAAGTTTTGTTGGCAGAAAAGGATGTTTAGGCCCATCCAGTCTGCCTCTTGTCCCTGCCTATTCCATCACCATTGACCCTAGCTGGTCATAGGTGTCACTCCCTCCCTCCCTCTGTTCCTCTACCTAATATGCCCCAGTGCCTATCCCATGCATGCTTGAAAGCTCCCCATATTCTTTGCCCTGCACTACCTCCTCTGGCAGGCTTTTCCAGTCATCCACCACCCTTTTCATGAAGATGTGTTTCCGTACATTTCTCCTAAACTTCCACCTCTTGGCTTCTTGGCATGCCCACTTCTTCTAGTGACTTCATTTCTTGGAAACAGACCCACCACTTGCACTCTCTTCACTCCTGTGAGGCAGTTGTAGGTTTCAGTCACATCCCTCTCGCTGCTTTTCCCTCCCTCCTTCCCCCATCTTCTGCTGCTCTTTTTCTTTGGCTTTATGCTGGCTTCAGGAGCCTCTTTTTCTGTTCTCTTTTCGTTCCCTTGGGAGGTCTTCGGTTGGAGAACTGAAAGGCAGACGTGGGGACCGCCCACTTCATAGTGACTCTGAAGTCGGTCACATGACATCAGGTGGGAGATCCCCCATCAGACACTGCTAGCTAAAGTTTCTGTGTGATCCTGTTGCCTGGGGGGTGCAGTCCTCAAGGTTATTACCTACTGCAAGAGCATCTCTCAAAGATCTGCTGTTACGGTAAGTTCTTACGTAACTGTACTTTAACCAGGTAAGTGTAATGAGCCAAGGCCCTTCTTCATACACAACATGGGACCATAAAGAAACAGTCAAGATGTTACATAGAACAAATAACAATTTAGAATTAAGCAATAAGGCACAACAGGGTGTGGGTTATTGGGGGTTTATTTATGCCTTGTGTGTGTGTCAAAGGCTTAGTTGAAAGGACTTAACCACACAAGAAGTAGGTAAATCCTCTATAACTCTACACCTGAGTGCCTTATTGCGATTATACAATGGACCAATGTGTAAAATAAATGTAAAATGTATTTAATTATGTTTTTTATAAATGTAATTCCTCAGCCGTGGGCAGTGTAGAGTTTACCCACGGTCATGTGACATGTTTTGACCAATGAGGTTACAGGATTTTTGCACACCATTGTATAATTCTTATTTTTACCTAATCTGCAGCTGCCTCTGGCAGACCGGCAGCAAAGCAGACATTTAGCAGGTGGATCACATCCTGCATATCCTGCTGCTATAGGTTGACTTGTAGGGAGCTACCCACTGGGTTCAAGGCTTATTTCACCAGGCATACCACTTGCTCTGTGGCTGTTTCTAGGTACATCCCGAATGAGAAGAGCAGCAAGGCTGCTACCTGGCTAAAGCACATGTGTTCATATACCACTGCAGCATGCATGTGCTCAGTCATCCTGATGCTGCTTTTGGGGCCTCAGTCCTCTAGTCTGTTTGCCAAATAGGGGTGCACATTTTGCCACCCAGAAGACTGCTTTGAGTCTGTTAAATCTGAACAGTGACCTGAATCCAAGTTGATAGAAATATAGATTACTCATCTGTAACCGTAGTTATACCGTTGGTATTCAGTTCACATCCATACAGCCAAATTGGCCTCCTCAGGCAAAAGACGCACAGAGCCATGCTTCCAAGATCCGTGATCGATGGGATGGAACTGGCACAGATCCATGCTTCTGCTATGCAAAATCTGTCATCGATGGGGTGGAGCTGGAGGACAACACTACGGGTGGTGGAAGGAGCTTATCTTGAAGATGCCCAGTAGTGAGTGTAGCCCAGTAGAATTGCCATAGTGTGGATGCGAGTTGAATACCAGTAGAACTCTGGGTATGGTGAGTAACCTCTGTTTCTAACAACGTGGATGCAGTTCACTATCCGCGCATCCAAAGTCTTTAAGCTGAGCACCTCCCACCACCCAGGTTGTATATCCTCTGGCCCTGCCCCATGACATCAGATCTCTCTTTCCCATGGGAGGGCTGGGTCTCTTCCTTTTTAGCTCTGCAGTATTGAGGGATTTTGATAGTTCAAGTGCTTTTTTTAGGCAAATCTTCGACTTTTCAGTCTGTATTCAACAATAATGTAGCTCCTGTGTTTTGTGGCTCTGCTTTGCTTCAGTATTGACAATGTAAGGCAAGAAACCAGGGTTCAGATTCTGCATTCAAACAACATGAAGTCTTGCTGTATTCTGACATATGCAGTTAGGTCCTGCCTTTCAACTGCCCCGGAGAACAAAGAGTTAAACTTTCCATGGCCAGCATGGAGTGTTCACCGTGAGCTCGGTTGAAGCCCCTGTCTGCTGCTGTTTAAACTCCAACTGTCAGTTTCTTTACTCCGCCTCCAGAGATTTCTCCTTTGCTCGGTTCAAAAAAGTCGGTTAAAGTGTCGTTTTTTCGCTTGGTTTCTACCGAATTGCTGCTACCAATCTGTCAGTTTAAGTCTCACTCTGTGGTACCGTGAGTACTAGATAGGTTTTTCTGTATTGTTTCTGTGTGGAACTTTTAAATTGTGGATCAGTTCGGCTGAACTGATCAGTTTCAGGTAAAAAAAGTCAGTGTATTTACTTAGAGTGTGGTAACCGGTCCGTATCGGTTCTAAAAAAACAGATTTTATTACGTTTTTTTCCAAGACCCGTGACACGGTCAGGAACCAATAGGGGAGTCTTGCCTGACGGATTGCCGAAAAAAGGGTAAGTTTTGGTTAGGATTGGCCATGTCTGAGAAACCCAAGAAAAAAAATGGGCCCACTGGGTTTCAGCACTGCAGTGTGTGTGGGGAAGTCCTTGCCAAGGCTGATCCCCACACCACCTGTGTTTATTGTCTGGGGTTTGACCACCTCGATTCAGACTGCCAAATTTGTAAGAATTTTCCCAAATCTACCCTGGAAAAGAGATTAGGTAGACTGAGGGAAAGGGAGGCCGAGAAGTCCGCTGACCCGGATGGCCAGCCCGGTTCGGTTCCGACCGAACCAGAAGGAGTGCCCTCTGACCAGGGCGATACTTCTTTGGGCAAAAGGAGAGCCAATTCTGAGGAGTCGGTTCCGGTAAAAGAAAAGATAAATCGTCCGGCTCGGACCCAGAAATTCATACTCCGACCGCCGATGAGATAGCCAAGGCGATAAGAATAGTGCAATCGCTTACTTTGGTTCCGGCTGAACCGGTACCATCTGGCAGGGGTTCAGTTCGGTCGGTTCCCCCAGTTCCGGATTACACCTTGGAAGAATTTTATGAACCAGATGAGGAGGAAGGAGAGTATGAGGATGATGGTGGTGATTATGAAAGTCTGGATGTGCCTATTGACCCGGACATCTCCCCAGACAGACCTTCAGGTGCTTCTTCTCCTAGGCTTTCTGAGTCCCATTCTCACTTTATGTTTTACAAAAAAGTGGCTGAAACCCTCCAGCTTCCTATGGAAGAAGCAGTAGAGGATCAGGAGGAGCCTGATTTTGTTGAAATGATGGACATCACAGAGTCCAGGAGACTGTCTGTTCCCCTCCACAAATCCTTTGGGAAACAGACACATAAAATTCATAAGACTCCTAGTTCCATACCTCCTGTGGACAGACGAATGGACAAGAAGTATACTCTTTCAGGCTCAGACATGGAGTTCCTTTCCCAGCAATGCAGCCATGTTGGAGTAGTGCAGGCTGCTGCCTGTGATAAGGTAAATATCCCCTTGGCATCACACCCCCCAAGATAAGGACTCCAGGAAGATTGATGCCATGACAAAGAAACAGTACATGGCAGCATCTTTGGGACTCAGGCAGGCTAACTATATATGGTCTACACAGATAGATACCAGAAGTCCAGGTGGGACACTGTGTTGGCTCTGGCTAAACAGGCCCCTGACCAGCTTGCCAAGGAGCTGGAGCAGGTGGCTGCAGATGGGATTGAGGCATCCAAAGTGCAATTTCATGCTGCTGTGGACTCCAGTGATGTTTCATCAAGAGTCATGGCTACATCTGTGGCTCTTCGGAGGATGGCTTGGCTCAGATGTACTAGCCTATCACAGGATACCCAGGCTAAGGCCATGGATTTCCCTGTTGTTGGTAATTCTCTGTTTGGGGAGCAGACAGAGAACTACATGAAAAAGATGGACGAGTACAGGACCACTTACAGGAGTGCTCAAGCCAAAGAAAAGCAAGCTACTCTTCAAAGGCAGCAGTCCAGGGGCAGGGGCAGGCCTTTCCAAAGGCCTTTTTACCAAGCTTAGGCCTCCTCTTCTTACACTCAGAGGGGGTTTTTTAGAGGGAGAGGCAGATGGGGTATGAGCAGGCCTGTATCCACCCCTCAGCCTAAAGCTCCTGCCAAGCAGACACCGTGATGGGTCTGCCTGGGCCGATTCTCCAATACCAGTAGGGGGCAGGCTGGCTTATGTTGTCCAGGTCTGGAAGTCTCTGACATCAGACAAATGGGTCCTGGAAGTAGTAAGCCAGGGACTAGTTCTTAGCTTCAAAAAATTTCCCAAGATGAGAACCAGATCCTTTCCACCTGCAAATCCATCAGAGACCCTTGCCTTAGAGGCAGAGGTTTCTTCTCTCCTAGCTCTCAGAGCTATAGAGAGGGTTCCCACCCTACACAAGGGCAAAGGATTGTACTCCAGGTACTTCCTAACCCCCAAAAAGACAGGAGAATGGCGGCCCATCCTGGACCTAAGATATCTGAACAAACACCTTTTAAAACCAAAGTTCAAAATGGTGACTCGGGGAATAATCCTTTCCTCTCTAAGGCCAGGGTACTGGCTAGCCTCCCTGGACCTCAAAGATGCCTATTTTCACATTCCCATCAGGTGCTCCTACAGAAAGTACTTCAGGTTCGAGTTGCCCTCAGGCCACTATCAATTCAAAGCAATGCCCTTTGGCCTAACATCAGCCCCAAGGTTTTCACAAAGTGCCTGGCAGTAATGGTTGCTTTCCTAAGGAGAAAAAAGATCTCCATCTTCCCATACTTGGACGACTGGCTCATAGTAGGTCAGTCTCCAGACCAAGTCAAGTCACATTTGCAAATAAGTCAGCAAGTGCTCTCGTCCTTAGGATTCCTTCTCAGCCTTCCAAAGTCAGTTCTCAAACCAGTACAGCCCCTCACCTTCATAGGGGCAGAGCTGGATACAATAAGGGCAAGAGCCTTCCTTCCCCTGGACAGGGCAAGGACCCTTATGGAACTGGCCTCTTCATTCACCCTGCAGGTGTCTCGACCAGCAAGGCATTTCCTTCAGCTTCTGGGGCACATGGCAGCTTCCACAGCAATGGTCCAGGGAGCAAGATTCCAGATGAGGGACATTCAGTTCCACTTAAGAGCCTTCTGGTCCCAAAGAAAGGATTCCCTTACCAAACTAGTCCCAGTGACTCAAACCGTGATCCAGGCCTTGCAATGGTGCCAGGATCAGGACAATTTGAGACAGGGAGTTCCTTTTGTCACTCAGTCTCATTCAGTGATACTCACCACAGATGCTTCCCTGCTGGGCTGGGGAGCCCATCTGCTGGATCTTACCACCCAAGGCCTGTGGTCACCTCAGGAATCTCTGCTTCACATCAGTCTCTTGGAACTCAGAGCAATGTTTTTGGCACTGCAAGCCTTTTCCAAATCTGTGCAGAACAAGGTGGTCCAGGTCAGAACAGACATCACCACCACCATGTGGTACATCAACAAGCAGGGAGGCACTCAGTCTACAGCCTTGTGCACAGAAGCAATGAAGTTGTGGTCCCTAGCCTATTCCGTGCAGACCTCTCTGATAGCAGTTCACCTCCCAGGGAAGGATAATGTCCTAGCAGATGCTCTGAGCAGAATATCCCAGGGCCATCACGAATGGACCCTAGATCCCCTAGTTTCGAAAGTGATTTTCTCGAGATGGGGCACTCCACAGATAGATCTTTTTGCAGCCCCAGACAATCACCAACTTCCTCTCTTTTGTCGCAGACCCCCAGTCTTGGGCTCAGTCCCCCTGGATACTGTGATCCTGAATTTGGAAGGGAAATTTCTGTATGCTTTTCCGCCCTTCCCTCTCCTGTTCAAAGTGTTAGTCAAGATAAGGTCACAACCATGCAAAGTGATTCTGATTGCTCCAGACAATCACCGACTTGGGCCAGACAGCCCTGGTATCCCCTGTTGCTGTCCCTAGCAATCCACCTTCCCCTGTCTCTTCCCAGGAATTATAACCTGTTGACATCCTCTCAGGGAGGGATTTGGTACCCGAACCTTCGGTCTCTCAATCTCAAGGCATGGTTCTTGAAGAGTTAGAGTTTGCTGACCTACATCTTTCCCAAGGGGTTCTGGATATCCTTAAGGCTTCTCGAAAGCCTTCCACCAGAAAGACTTACAATTCCAAATGGAAAAAGATTCACTATTTGGTGTTCTAAGAAGAATATTTCTCCAGATTCTGCTGGGCTGTCTACGGTTCTGGACTATATGGTCCATCTCAGTGGCCTAGGCCTTAGGCCAGCTACACTTAAAGTGCATTTGGCAGCTGTTATTGCGGGTTAGGTACGAAATCCCGTCTAAAAAAAAAAAAAACGAATTGTAAATTACCGTGGAAAATATCCCGAACTGCACCTACGAAATACTGAAATATAAAATGTCATCAGGTCATCATGATGCACTGACGCGATGTTGAAACAGCAGAGGTGCAAGGCTGTAATCCGGGCTACATAGGTCTCCTGGCTACCAACCATGGCTTTCAGCAACAAACAACAATGTCGGTCCCAGACATTGATTATCCTGTGTGCCGACTTGTTCCTTCACAGAAAGGACGGAATATGCTGTGCGTGAGAGGGTACCCACTGGTGAGCGAAAAGATTAATGGTGAGCAGCATTACTGGTGCTGCCAAAGCCGCAAGTTACTGAACTGCCATGGTCGTGCAATTACTGTCCTTCGCAGTGGTCTGCATCTGCTGGTGAATGATAAAGAACACAACCATTCACCAGATGCATCAGATGCACCGAAGGCAGAAGCAATGTCCATTTTAAAACAGAAAGCTGTAGAAACCCACAACAACCCTTCACAGCTAGTGCAAGATGCACTGTCCTCAGTCCCCCCTGAACTCAGCCAAAGCATGCCACAGAAACAGGCATTGCTTCAGGTCATAAAGCGAGCAACAAGAGCACATAGACCTCCCGAGCCATGATCACTTCAAGAGGTTAGTGTGCCCGAGGAGTTGCAGTCAGTAAATGGTCAGCCGTGGTTGCTATGAGAAACCACTGTGGGCAATGAACGCTTCCTGCTGTTCTGCACTGGGGCTAATATTGAGCGGTTGTCCAGGGCAAAATATTGGATAATGGAGGGACTTTTAGGACTGTTCCCTCTATATTTCGGCAGCTTTACTCAATACACGCCCCGTGTGACCTGAGGAAACTTGCAGGATAGTACCTTTGACGTTTGTGATTATGTCCAATAAGTCCCAGTGTAGTTATCAATGATTATTTCAGGACCTACAAGACTTGGCAGACGAGGCAGACTTAATACTAGCCCCCAAGTACATCATAACTGACTTTGAACATGCAGTTATTAATGCGTGCAAAATTGAGTTTCATTCCACTATAAATAAAGGATGTCTTTTCCACCTGGGCCAGATTGTGTGGAGGAGGATACAGGCATGTGGGTTAGCACAACAGTATGGCACTGACATGGAATTTAGCCTTCTATTGCGACACCTTGTTGCTCTGGCTTTTCTTCCATCGGAAGAAATTATTAATGCTTTTCAAGAATTGAAAACTATAATGCCTGACAATGCTGCCCCTCTTATTTTGTGGTTTGAGGAACATTATGTTCTGGGTAGAGTCAGAAGAGTAATGAGAAACCGAGCACCCATCAGAAACCCTCCAATGTTGCCACCAGAATTTTGGTCAGTCCAAGATCAGGTTGAAATGGGATTTCCAAGGACACAAAATAAAGTCGAGGCTTGGCATCGACAGCTCGGGGCTTTGATAGGGTCTGCTCATGTTGGGACATACCGTTGTATAGAACAGCTACAAAAAGAGGCACTGGTCACAGAAACAACCTGTGAGAAAATACTTCGAGGTCTACCTAGGTCTTCAACAAAAAAAAGGTACTGCAAAAGGGAGGAAAAAATTCAGAATGTGGTGACAGTGAAAGAACAAAGAACCACATTAGATTTCCTTCGAGGTATAGCTCACAACCTCAGCGTTAAAGTGTACCTGATGCTGCTGCACAGAGATTCGGGAGTAAAGAGTAACTGTTGAAGTATGCTGTTTTTTTTTTTTTTTAAAGCTTAAAATAAAAAGTGAACTTTTAATGGAATAAATAAACTGAACGCTAATTTCAGAGGGATGGTGCTGAGGTCCTTTCCATGCTGCTGCTGCTGCTGCCCCGAGGATTTGATTTTGCTGCTGATGCATTTTCCATGCTGCTGCCGATGTCTTTTCTATCCTGCTGCTGCCCCGAGGATTTGATGCTGCTGCTGATATCCTTTCGAAGATGCTGATGCTGCCCAGAGATTCTGGAGTAACGAGTAACCGTTTTTTAAGCTTAAAATAAAAGTGAACTTTTAATGGAATAAATCAACTGAACGCTAATCGATGCTGCTGCTGCCCGGAGATTCGATGCTGCTGCTGATGATGTTCCTTCGATGCTTCCTTCGGTGATTAATGCTGCAGACTCTGGTGAGTCATTATTACTATCGTTTCCATGTAATGAGGCGGGATTTGGATTTTCGGTATTATTTTCTTTCTGTATTTTGTTTATTCGAGATTTTTTTTTCCAGGATTTCGTCACTCGGTATTTTCTATTGCAGGAATTAGGACGGATCCCGTTTCTGCTTTCCTATCAGTAGGCAAGCCATCCCCTCTGCAGGCCCATCCTGTGTTTTGTAAGTTCTTCAAGGGATTGCTGCACACCAGTCCCCCCCTTTAGGGACCCTGCTTCTGCTTGGGACCTTAATGTTTGCATTGTTCAGCTTATGCAACCCCCTTTTGAGCCTTTGTCCTCTGCAGAGCTTAAGTACTTGACTTGGAAACTGTTTTTGGTGGCCATTACCTCTGCCAGGTGTATCAGTGAATTGCAAGCCCTGTCAGTGGAACCTGATTTCATCTCTTTCCTTAGAGATAAAGTAGTCCTAAGAACTAACAGGAAGTTTTTGCCTAAAGTGGTTTCAGATTTCCACCTCAACCAGTCTATGTCTCTCCCTGTTTTCTTCACTGACCATTCCTCCTCTGGAGAGAGGAGGCTGCACAGCTTAGATGTTAAAAGGGCCCTCAGCTACTGCATAGAGCACACCAAGGGTCACAGGTTTGAATCCCTCCAGTTGTTCCTCACGTATGGAGAGGTTGGTAAGGGAAAACCTGCCACTAAGAGATCTATTGCCAGGTGGATTGTTTCTTGTATACAATTCTGCTGTGAGAAACTGGGAAGAACTCCACCCTCAGGCCTGAGGGCTCACTCTACTAGAGGTACAGCTGCTTCCCTGGCTGCTGCCAGGGATATTCCTATCTTAGAAATCTGTCAAGCAGCCACCTGGAAAGCAGTCCATACATTCACCAAGCATTACTCTCTGGATATCCAGGCTAGGAGTGATGCTTGGTTCTGGCACAGCAGTACTTCAGAGCCTGTTTCCAAAGTAGGTTCTGTCCCTCCTCCATGGAGGTACTGCTTGGTAGTCTGCATATGTCAGAATACAGCAAGATCTTCATGTTGTTTGGAAAAAGTACTCACCTTAGTAATGTTTTTTCTAATGGAGTCTTGCTGTATTCTGACCCCCCCGCCTCCCCTCTCAGAACCTAGTTTTTGGGATGTGGGTGGGCAGGAGCAGTGTTGGCACCCTAGGGGTGTCCCTTTTTCACCCTCCTTTATTTTGGGTATGTGTTGTGTTTTGGCATGTGTTTTGTTTTTTGGGTTTCCTGACTTGAGTCTTTTCTTTGAAACCAAAAAACCCTTTTATATAGATATAGTTGTGAGTTGGCTAGTTTTGAGTTTTACAGTTTCCACACAGAACTTCTAGTGAGTATTGCTCGAAAAGATCTGACGGTTGGAGTTAAAACAGCAGCACACAGGGGCTTCAACCGAGCTCGCAGTGAACATTTCATACTGGTCATGGAAAGTTTAACTCTTTGTTCTCCGGGGCAGTTGAAAGGCAGGACCCAACTGCATATGTCAGAATACAGTAAGACTCCATTAGAAGAAACAACATTACTAAGGTGAGTAATTTTTTCTTTGGTTTTGGTAGAAAACATAGGCCACGGATCCACATAGCACATGCCTGTACTTCTTGGACTGTTACCCCAGTGTCGTCCTATGCAGTCTTTGCTGGGCCATGATGTCAGCGTCCAGCGAAGACTGGAA
This sequence comes from Neoceratodus forsteri, assembly GCA_016271365.2. Classification (NCBI taxonomy): domain Eukaryota; kingdom Metazoa; phylum Chordata; order Ceratodontiformes; family Ceratodontidae; genus Neoceratodus; species Neoceratodus forsteri. Next base: position 1,430,369,747 of record CM057456.1, read on the forward strand.
AACCAAAAGACTGCAAAAAAGCCTTGGTGGCAAAGGGACATGGACAAACCTCCAAACAAGGAGTCCAAGAAGATTTTGCAAGAGGCTAAAAACGTTTACACTGACACTTCACCAGGTCTCCCATCAAGCTGGTTATTCAGTCATGATGGTGAATTGTGGCCATTCCCTGTGGGGAGGAGGGGTTATGGGAACTCCTCCCCCAACTTCCATCTGATAAGCAGCTTTCAGTGAAAGTGCTCCAGAGATGAGTGAGGGTCATGTGATGGTAACTTCTATACCCATGCCATGGCTACAGCCATCACCATGAGTCGCAGGGCCTGGCTGAGGCTCTTCTCTTTTACAGCCGACACTTGGCATAACCTAGCTGATGTTCCCTTCTTGGATACTGACATCTTCACCCTGGGTGTGGAAGGACATCTCATGCATATTGAGAAGTTCAGTGCAACCCTTGATTCTGTGGCTTCATCCCAGGAAGGAGGAAAAAGCTCAAAAGCCTAAAAAGAAGGCCTTTCAGTTTTAGTCCTTCCAGCCACAGTAACTTCAGCAGCAGCAGCCCCAGCAGGTGCAGTTTTAGTGCTGACGTCTGAAACCCAAGTTCGGGGGACAGAGGTGATGGAGCTTATGTGGCCCTTGGGTCCGGGGCCCCTCCAAGGCTGCGTAGTGGCAAGTTGTCAAATGTCATACCCCCTCTTGTCCAGTCTTCGTCCCAGCTCCCAGTTGGATGTAGGTTGTGCCAAGTCTTGCCACAATGGTCTGCCGTTACCTTAGATAAATGAGTTCTAGAAGTAGTGGTCAGAGGGTTGTCTCTGGATTTTGAGGTTCTCCCGCTGTACCAACTCCGAGCTCCTCAGAAGTCTAGGGTGTTGAATGACACATGCATGTTAAAAGTCAACATCACTTGACTCCAAGAACGCAGGGCGACAGCCCAGTTCTAGATTTTCTTGGCTGCTCAGAGATAATGTGCCCAGGTACTTTCTGGTTCCAGAACAGATGGTGACTGGGGGCCCATTCTGGACTTACACAGTCTGAACCACTTTGTGTGGAAGCACAAGTTCTGGATGGTCACTTTGAATTAGATCATACCATCTCTGGAGCAGGGAATGTGGTTCTGCTGCCTGGATCTCCAGGATGTGTTCTTCCACATCCCAGTCCTACCGTCCCATTGCCAGTACCTTTGATTTTGTGCAGAGGGGATCCTGTGACAGTTTTAGGTCATGCCCTTCAGCCTGTTGTACACACCCAGAGTCTTCACTAAGTGCCATGGCAGAGGTGGCAGTCTTCTTGCAGCTCTCGAGCTTCAGGGTATATCCCTGTCTGGATGACTGACTGATAGTCAGTCATCTTTGGAAGCTGTTGAGAAGTCCACGGATCTGGCCCTCGGGACCTGTCAGGACTTGTGCCTGCTGGTCAACTCATCTAAGTTAGAGCTGGTCCCCTCACAGGTGTTGATAGTATTATAGAATCATGTCAGCAGAAAAGGACCCAGCAGCCCATCAAGTCTTCCCCTACCCCCCTTTACTCATAACCCTTGCCACTGACCCTCCTCTTCCCCCACTTCTCAACCCCATACGTTTGTCCCATGGCTTCTTGAATCCTGTCAGTCCCCACCACCTCCTCTGGCAATCTGTTCCACCACCTTCTCCATGAAGAAACATCCTCTCACATTCCCGCTGTCTGTTCCACCCTCTAATCTTAGGCTATGCCGTCTTGTTATAGCCTCCTCCTTCCTTTTAAGTAAGCTCCCCTCCTTTACTTTATTGATCCCTTTTACATATTTTAAAGCTTCAGTCATGTCCCCCCAAATCCCTCCTGGTCTCCAGTGTGTACAGGTCCAACTCCTTACACCTCTGTTCAAATGTTTTCCCCTGCATACTGTGCACCATTTTGGTTGCCCTTCTCTGAACTTTCTCTGTTTCATCTATGTCCTTGTGTAGGTGCAGTCTCCAGGACTGTACCCCGTACTCTGTAAGTGTGGCCTCACCATGGCTTAATAGAGAGGCATCAGTAACTGCCTCCTTCTGCTGGTGATGCCTCTCCCTATGCATGCCAGCATTCCATTTGCCTTCCCCATTGGCTTGCTGCAATGGTTTCCTACCTTGAGGTTGCTGGATTTATCTCTCTCCTGCTCAGTTTTCTTTGACACCCCCGGAGTGTATATCGCTCAGAGTTTTACATCTTAAGTGCATCATAGCGCACTTTTGGCATTGAACTTCATTTGCTAAGTTTCTACCACCCTTCAGTCTCTTCAGGTCCTGCCTCATGGCCTCAACTGGCGCCCAGTGTGTCCACCCGATTTGCAGATTTTCATATTATCCACAAACAGGCACACCCTTTTCTTCCAGCCCTTCCACTAAACCACTGATGTAAATATTAAAAAGAGCCCGAGTGCTGACCCTTGGGGCACCCCACTCATCACCACCCTCACTCTGGAGTGCACCCCATTTACTACCGCTCTCTGACTTCTACCCTCCAACCAGATTTCCACCCATCTAGTTGTTTTTCTTTCCATCCGTAAGGTATCCAGCTTATTTATTTCTCAGTTCCTGCCATTTCTTCCTTAACTATTCTCCTCATTCTCTCAAAGTCGGTCCCTCTGAGGTCCAAAACCCTCATGTTGGTCCGGTTTGTCTCCCTTCCCATCCTAACCCTGAACCTTATGGTGTTAAAGTTCATTGGGGCAGAATTGGACTCCCTACAGACCAAGGTCCTCCTCCCAGCATACTGAGCATTAAATCTTACTTCCTTTGCCCTGTCATTTCAGGTTGGGTGCTTGCAACCTTTCTGGGACTTTCAGAGGCTGCTGGAGTTCATAGGGTTTTCCATCAGCAGGAAACGGGCACCCTTGAGGGTGTGTCACCTGCAGTGGGTGTTGTGCTGGTGGTGATCCCAGTACCTAGGTTGCCTGGACCAGCCTGTTATTGAGACCCAGCTGATGTGGGATGCCATTCAGTGGTAACTGACCCCACAAAATCTGGATGATGGAATCCCAGTTGTCCACCCAGAGCTTTCTGTTATGCTCACGACAGGCACTCTATGGTAGGGTGGGGAACACGCCAATGAGGTAACAGAGCTCATGAGTTTTGGACACCTCTTAAGTCTCAACACTACATCAGCCTGCTGGAGCTCTGTTCAGTGTCTCTGGCTCTTTCGGAAATTGCATTGATTTGGGGTCGGGTTGTTCAGCTCCAGGCAGACAACACAACCACCATGTTTTGCCTGAAGTGGCAAAGCAGGAAGCACTCCTTTCCCTTCAAACAACATGAAGTCTTGCTGTATTCTGACAGTAGCAGTGAGTCCCAACGTTCGAACTGCCCCGGAGATGAAAGAGTTAACTTTCCATGCCAGGCATGGAACGCTGAGCTCGAGCTCGGTTGAGACTCTGTCTGTTGCTTGTTTAAACTCAAACCCAGATTCTTTACTCCGCCTCACTGAACAGTTGCTCCGAGAGTTCTCCTTCTGCTCGGGTTCAATTTGTCGGTTAAAGTACCGCTTTTCTCGGTTTTAATCGACTTAAACTTTGAATCTGTCGGTTCAGTCTCTGTCTGTGGTATTTGTGAGTACTAGATAGGTTATATTTTGTCTATTCTGTGTGGAACTTGTAAACGGTTCATTGGTTCGGTTTGAACCGACTAGTTGTTTAAAAATCTTAAATTGTACTTTTAGAGTGTGGTTACTGGTTCTTATCGGCTCTAAAAAAAACAGATTTTATTACGGTTTTTTTTCCATTTACTCCATGACACGGTCAGGAACCGATAAAGAGGGTCTTGCTCAAGTGATTGCCATAAAAGGGTAAGTTTGGTTAGACTGGCACAATGTCTGAGAAACCAAAAGAAAACCGACCACTGGGTTTCAACACTGTAGTGTGTGTGGGAAGTCTTGCCAAAGCTGACCCCCACACCACCTGTGTTTATTATCTGGGGTTTGACCACCTCAATGCAGACTGCCAGATTTGTAAAAATTTCCTGCAGCTACCCTAGAAAGAGAGTTGGTAGGCTCAGGAAAGGGAGGCCAAAAGTCCGCTGAACTGATGTATGCCATCCGTTCTGCCCAACTGAGAAGGAGTGCCCTCTGACCAGGGCGAGACTTCTTCGGCAAAAAAGGAGAGCCGATTCTGAGGAGCCTGGTTCCTAAAAGAACTAGAAAAGAAAATCAGCTGGTGGGAGCCAAACTTTCCTCTCCAACCGCTGAAGAAATAGCCAAAGCGATCAAAATTGTTCAGTCGCTTTGAAGCTCGATCGAACCGCACCATCAGGCAGGCGCTTGGTCTGCCGGGTTCCACCGTTCAAGAGGCGGATTTAGAGGAATTTTATGAACCGGAGGAGAGGAGGAAGAGGAGTATGAGGAAAGTGAATGTGGTTTTGAAAGTCTGGATGTGCCTGTTGACCCGGACATCTCCCCAGACAGACCTTCAGGAGTGTCTCCTCCTAGGCTTTCTGAGTCCCTCCCATTTCATGTTTTATAAAAGTGGTTGAAACCTCCAGCTTCCTGTGGAAGAAGCTTGGATGACCAGGAGGAGCCTGACTATGTAGAAATGATGGATATCCCAGAGTTTGGAGGCTGTCTATTCCCTGCACAAATCTTTTGGGAAACAGACATTTAAGATTTTAAAGACTCCTAACACTATACCTCCTGTGGATAAGAGAATGGACAAGAGGTATACATTGTCAGGCTCAGACACGGAGTTCTTTACACAACAATGCAGCCATGTTGGAGTAGTGCAGGCTGCAGCCTGTGATAAGGCAAACATTCCCTTGGCTTCACACCCCCCGGACAAGGACTCCAGGAGGATTGATGCCATGGCAAAGAAACAGTACATGGCAGCATCCTTGGGACTCAGACAGGCCAATTATATGGCCTATACTGCTAGGTATCAAAAATCCAGATGGACACTGTTATGGCTTTAGCAAAACAGGTCCCTGGCCAGCTTGCCAAGGAGCTGGAGCAGGTGGCTGCTGATGGTATTGAGGCATCCAAGGTGCAATTCCATGCTGCAGTAGACTCCAATGATGTGTCATCTAGAGTCATGGCTACATCTGTGGCACTTCAAGAATGGCTTGGCTCAGATGTACTAGCCTGTCACAGGATACCCAGACTAAGGCCATAGATTTTCCTGTGTAGGTAATTTCTGTTTGGGGAGCAAACAGAAATTACATGAAGAAAATGGATGAGTATAGGACCACCTATAGGAGTGCACAGGTCAAGGAAAGGCAGGCCACTCCTCAAAGGCAGCTTCCCAGGGCAGGGCAGGCCTTTTTCAGGTCTTTTACCAAGCCCGGGCCTCCTCTTCTGCTTATGCCCAGAGGGGGTTCTTTAGTGGGAGAGGCAGACGGGGTACAAGCAGGCCTGCTTCCACCACTCAGCCCAAAGCCCCTGCCAAACAGGCACCCTGCTGGGGTTGCCAGGGCCGATTCTCAGCTACCTGTAGGGGGCAGGCTGGCTTACTTTGTCCAGGACTGGGAGTATCTGACATCAGACAAATGGGTCCTGGAAGTAGTAAGCCAGGGACTGGTTCTCAGCTTCAGAAAGTTTCCAAAGATGAGAACCAGACCCTTTCCACCTGCAAATCCTTCAGAGACACTTGCCTTAGAGGCAGAGATCTCTTCCCTCCTAGCTCTCAGAGCTGTGGAAAGGGTTCCACCCCTACACCAGGGCAAAGGGTTGTACTCCAGGTACTTCCTTACCCCAAAAAAGACAGGAGAATGGCGGCCCATCCTGGATCTCAGATACTTAAACAAGCACCTTTTAAAACCAAAATTCAAAATGGTGACTCTGGGAATTCTTCTACCCTCTCTAAGGCCAGGGGACTGGCTAGTGTCCCTGGACCTCAAGGATGCCTACTTCCATATTCTCATCAGAAGCTCCCATCGAAAGTACCTCAGGTTCGAGCTGCCCTCAGGCCATTACCAGTTCAGAGCAATGCCCTTTGGCCTCACCTCTGCTCCAAGGGTATTCACAAAGTGCCTGGCAGTGGTAGTTGCTTCTCTAAGAAGGCAAAGGATTGCCATCTTCCCTTACCTGGACGACTGGCTCATAGTAGGCCAGTCCCCAGACCAAGTCAAGTTACACTTACAGATAACTCAGCAACTGCTCACTTCTTCTTTGGGTTTCCTTCTGAATCTTTCAAAGTCAGTTCTAGAGCCTGTCCAGCTCCTGACCTTCATAGGCGCAGAGCTAGACACAGAAAAGGCCAGAGTCTTCCTTCCCCCTGGACAGGGCAAGGACCCTTGTCTCTCTGGCCTCCTCATTCACCCTGCAGGTGTCTCGACCAGCAAGGCATTTTCTACAGCTCCTGGGGCACATGGCTGCTTCTACAGCAGTAGTGCAGGGAGCAAGATTTCAGATGAGGGACATTCAGTTCCATTTGAGAGCCTTCTGGTCTCAAAGGAAGGACCCTCTGATCAAATTGATCCCAGTAACTCGAACCCTGATCCAGGCCCTACAGTGGTGGCAGGATCAGAACAATCTGAGACAAGGGGTTCCCTTTGTCACTCAGTCTCACTCTCTAATCCTTACTATAGATGCCTCCCTCTTGGGGTGGGGGGCTCACATTGGCGACCTGACCACCCAGGGGTTGTGGTCCCCTCAGGAATCTCTGCTCCCATCAATCTGTTGGAACTCAGAGCAGTATTTCTAGCACTTCATCTTTTTCCAAATCTGTTCAGAACAAAGTTATAAGGTCAGAACAGACACCACCACCACAATGTGGTACATCAACAAGCAAGGAGGCACTCGGTCCACGGCCTTGTGCACCAAAGCAGTGAAGTTGTGGTCTCTGGTTTACTCCCTGAACACCTCCCTCACGGCGGTTCACCTCCCAGGCAAGGACAATGTCCTGGCAGATGCTCTCAGCAGGATATCCCAGGGCCATCACGAATGGTCACTGGACCCCCTGGTCTTGGAGGTGATATTTTCCAGATGGGGCACCCTGCAGATAGATCTTTTTGCAGCCCCAGACAATCACCAACTTCCCCTTTTTTGCTGCAGGCCCCCAGTGTTGGGCTCAGTCCCCCTGGATGCCGTAGTTCTCAATTGGGAAGGGAAGTTTTTGTGTGCTTCCCCCCCCTTCCCTTTCCTGTTCAAAGTGCTAGTCAAAATCAGATCTCAACCCTGCAAGATGATCCTGATTGCTCCGGACTAGGCCAAACAGCCCTGGTATCCACTCCTACTGTCCTTCGCAGTCCATCTTCCCCTGTGTCTTCCCAGGAATTATAACCTGTTAACCTGTGCTCAGGGGAGGGTTTGGTACCCGAATCTCAAATCTCTCAATCTCAAGGCCTGGCTCTTGAAGAGTTAGAGTTTGCTGATTTACACCTCTCCCAAGGTGTAATGGATATCCTGAAGGCTTCTAGAAAACCTTCCACCAGGGCTACTTATAATTCTAAATGGAAAAGGTTTTCCATATGGTGCTCTAGGAAGCATATTTCCCAGAGTCTGCTGATCTGCCCACAGTCCTTGATTATATGGTCCATTTAAATAACTTGAGCTGAGACCAGCTACACTGAAGGTGCATCTGGCAGCTGTCTCTGCTTTTATTTCAGCAGATAAGCCCTCTTCTCTTCAGCTCACCCTGTATTCTCCAAGTTTTCAAGGGATTGCTTCACACCAACCCTCCATTCAGGGACCCTGCCCTGCTTGGGACCTTAATGTTTGCATTACTCAGCTTATACACCCCATTTTGAGCCTTTGTCTTCAGCAGGCTTAAGTACTTGATTTGGAAAAGCGGTGTTTCTGGTAGCCATCACTTCTGCCAGACGCATAAGTGAATTACAAGCTTTGTCAGTGGAGCCTGATTTTTTCTCCTTTCATAGAGATAAGGTGGTCCTCAGGACTAACAGGAAGTTCTTGCCTAAGGTGGTTTCAGATTTCCACCTTAATCAATCTATGTCTCTTCCTGTGTACTTCACTGACCATTCCTCCTCTGGCGAGAGGAGGCTGCACAGTTTAGATGTGAAAAGAGCCATTAGCTACTACATAGAGCGTACCAAGGGTCACAGGTTTGACTCCCTCCAACTGTTCCTCACTTATGGTGAGGTTGGTAAAGGGAAACCTGCCACTAAAAGATCCATTGCCAGGTGGATTGTCTCTTGTATCCAATTTTGTTATGAAAAACTGGGTAAGGTTCCTCCCTCAGGCCTGAGGGCTCACTCTACCAGAGGTACAGCTGCTTCCCTGGCTGCTGCCAGGGACATCCCTATTCTAGAGATATGTCAAGCAGCTACCTGAAAACAGTTCACTTTTACCAAGCATTACTCCTGGACATCCAGGCTAGGAGTGATGCTCGGTTTACCACAGCTGTGCTTCAGAGCCTATTTCCTAAGTAGGTTCTGTCCCTCCTCCGTGGAGGTACTGCTTTGTAGTCTGTTACTGTCATAATACAGCAAGACTTCATGTTGTTTGAAGAAAAAATTACTCACCTTAGTAATGTTGTTTCTTCTAATGGAGTCTAGCTGTATTCTGACTTCCCCCCACCTGCCCCTCTCAGAACCTCTGTTTTTGGGATGTGGGTGGGCAGTGCAGTGTTGGCACTCAGTAGGTGCTCACCTTTTTGTTTTCACCCCCTTCTTTTCTTGGGGTGAGTTGGTGTTGTGTTTTTCATTTTTTGGGTCTCCTGACTTGAGTTTTTGTTTTGGGACCAAAAATGTGTTTTATGTTTAGTAGCCAGTTGGCTAGTGTAGGTTTACAGCTTCCACACGGGACCGCAGTGAGTTTAGCTCGTAAAGATCTGACGGTTTGAGTTTAAACAGCAACAGACAGAGTCTCAACTGAGCTCGAGCTCAGCGTTCCATGCCTGGCATGGAAAGTTATCTCTTTCATCTCCAGGGCAGTTCGAAGGTTGGGACTCACTGCTACTGTCAGAATACAGCAAGACTCCATTAGAAGAAACAACATTACTAAGGTGAGTAATTTTTTCTTATGGTCACTTGGCCTTAGCCTGGAATCAGATCTCAGTCATGTCATGGGCAAGAACAACCAGCTGGCAGACTGTCTCAGCTGGGTCATGGAGATGTCACAAGAGTGTGGTCTGTGCATCAGGAGGTGGTAGACCATCTGTTTGCCTTGTAACGAAAGCTATGGCTGTTCTGTGCCCACCCTCCACAGTGTGGGACACATGGGGATGCTTTGCAAAGCCCTGTACCCTGGGCATTCTGTACACCTTCCCTCACTTCATGTTTGTTCACAAGGTTGTGATCAAGGCCTAGAAGAACAAGGGGTGGATGATCCTGATAACAGCAGACTGGCCTAGGTAGTTCTGGTATCCAGATCTCCTCAGCCTTAGCAGCTGATTTCTACTGAAGTTGTGTCTCTGCCCTGACCTGCTGATGAGACAACAGGGGAAAGTCCTGCACCTGGATTTTCAATCCCTGCACCTCTCTGAGTGATGAGAGTTTCAGACTCTGGGCCTTTCAGAAGATGCCCTCCACAATGTGAAGCCATCCTGTAAGGAGTCAACTTGTAAATGCTTTGCATTTCAGTGGAAGAGGTTCTCAGTCTAGTGCCAGGGTAAGGATCTGGCTCTCCTTACCTGCCCCATGGCGAGCATCTTTGACTACCTATGGTGCCTGCCTGAGTTGATTCGCCATGTGACAACCTCTAAGTTGCACTAAATAGACATTTCAGTGTACCGAACGAGTGTTGGTTTGCTGACAGTGGCTCGGGAGAAAGAAGTCAGGCTCTTTTTCAGAGGCCTGGATCACTTGTCTCCTCTAGTTCACCAATCTCTGCCTCCATGGAACCTGCTGCTGGAGTTGGCAGTAGTCATGGGCAAGCTGTTTGAGCGTATGCACAAATGTGCAATGTCACATTTCTCATGAAAGACCGCTTTCTTGGTGGCTGTCACGTCAGCCAGAAGGATCAGTGAGCTTCAGACTCTCTCAGTGAAGTCTCCTTATCTGGTCTTCCAGAAGGACAAGGTCATCTTTCACCTCCACCCACAGTTCTTAATGAAGGTTGTATCAGAGTCTTTTTTTTTACCCAGATGATCAACATATCGTTATACTTTACCAAGCCAACCTCAGAGGCTGATTGCAGGCTTCATACACTGGACATCTTTGTGTGTGTGGGGGGGGGGGGCTCTTCTTACTATAAGAAACATACATCTGGAGTTTAGGGTGAAGCTTGTTTGCTGAAGCCACACCTGGTAGACCTGTGGCAAAGTGGACGATTGCTAGATGGATTACATCCTGCATTGATATCTGCTATAGGTTCACTGGTAGGGAGTTGCCCAAGGGGCTTAGGGCTCATTCCACCAGGCATACCTCTGTCTTGCCGGCTGCTTTCACGGATATTCCCACTACAGAGATATGCAAGGCTGCAACCTGGAGTAAAGCACACACGTTCATCTCCCATTACAGCACTGACACAAGTCGTCTGGATGCTGCTTTTTGGTCCTCAGTCCTTCAGTCTCTGCCACATAGGGAAGCGTGGGGCTGCTAACAGTCTGCCAGAGTGTGGATAGTGAACTGTATCCACTTTGTTAGAAATAGAGGTTACTCATTTATAACCGTAGTTCTACTAATGGTATACAGTTCACATCCACACCCACTCAGCTGCCCCTGACAAGTGGCACCAGGATCCTTGATTCCAGCGTGCAAAGGTCTGACGTCAGAGGGTATAGCTGAAAGTGATACCACCTGGGTAGTGGGAAGAGCTTAGCTTAAAGGCTTCCGATGACTCAGCTGTCTTCAGCCAAACTGCCACTGTGTGAATGTGAACTGTATACCACTAGTAGAACTACGGTTATAGATGAGTAACATATTTTTTTCTAAGGTACTGTGGAAACCTTTTTTTCTCATTTATTATATTTTTATTGTGAGCTCATTTTTGATGGTTATTGGGGGTGTTTCTAGTGTTTGTTCTCCATTGCATTGCAAGTTCTGTAGATTGACCAAAATGAAACATTAGAACACTCATGGTATCAACACGCTCTGCTCACAGGGACAACTCTTAAAGGGAAACAGCACAAAGGGCCCCACACTCAAGTGTGAGCCTAGTCCTAATGGAACTTTGTGTGGAAAAATATTTTGGTTTACTTAATGTTGAGTATAGCAGATTGTATCAGACTAATGTTGCTTAGTTCTAGGCTGACATCTTTGTTTACTACAAATACCAGAATCCTTTGCAGCTGACAGCACAGTATGCAGCAGTGGAAGATTCAATAATCTGCAGTTCGTGTTAGAGCTTTTATAATCTCTGATCAGATTTTTTTCTGGGTCTGCTGTTCTCCAGGGCTAAGTACTGCCCTCTGTGGCTGTACTTAAATTAGCTCAGGGAGAAAAGAGGGCACAACAGACAAAAGATCACTGTGTATATAAACTGTAATATGCTCTGCAGGCTATTGAATTTTCCACTGTTGCCTACTGCTCTGATGCCAGCTGCAGAGGATTCTGGGATTTGTAGTAAAAGAAAATGTCAGCCTAGAACTAAGCAAAATTAGTCTGATAACAATCAGCTACACTACTCTAAACAGTAAGAGAAGCAAAATGTTTTTGCACACAAGGTATGCATTGGGACCAGCCCCACACTAAAGTGTGAGGACCCTTGGTGGTGACGGTTCCCCTTTGCTATAGCTGTAGTAGTGAGCCTCTAGTCAGGGTACACATTACCCAAGTAGCAATTCCCATTGACAGTGTTGGAGCTAACAGAAAAAGAAATTACAGGAAGATTTTTTGACTTTGAAAGAATACCTTTCAAATCAAACAATGATGTAACTTTTAAGTCTACTAATTGTGTCCTAACAGCCCAAATTCATTACAGGGTTTGAGGGCTAATTTATGGTTTAGTCCTCCCCAGCCCCCTTGCTCTGATCGCCGCCAAATCCCCCAGTGGAACCAGCCTGCTGCAGTGAAGGTACAGGACGAGCTCCCTTCTGAACTTACCGCCTTTCTGGCACACTCACGCCTGGACAGCTGAATTTAAGCCCCTTAAATTTGAACCAACTCCTTAGGAGTTGCTACTTGTCCTGAATTTAATCACTGTAATTTGTACTAGCTTCTTAAGAGCTGCTGCTTTTCTTTGTCTATTTTCTATTAAGTTGCTTTGGTAGTTATTTCTGCACTGCTTGTTTTATTAAGCAGTTTGGTAGTTATTTCTGTATTGCTACTGCTTATTAAGTTGCTTTGGTAGTTATTTCTGTAACCCTTATGTCCATTTTTGTAACATGGATATACATATGTGTATCTACGGGTTCGGGGAAGGATGAGGTTACCTGGCACAAGAGACCTAGGTTTGACTACTCTGCACACGGGCACCCAAGTAAATCCAACTACAGGAAGCAATAACTGTAATGTCCAGAACCAGAATTGGGATTTTTCAGTGTGGCTTTATTTATTAACTTACTGAACATAAACAAAGCTCTGTATGGTCCCCCAAAGGGCTACGTAACAGTAATGCAGATTAGAGGTTAAACACATCGGTCCATTTGAGGAATGAACACAATACAACAGTTGTCTGGCTTTGGACCCACCAGGCACTCAGCCCGGACTTTGCATGTGCATTGGATACACAGCCTGACTGGTCCGGCTCCCCTGCCGGCCACTCGACTGACGGTCCACTTGGCGAATGAACCCAAACTCTACTTGGAAAGACATCCCATCCAACAAGGAGGCTCCCAAGCTGTGGCTCCCCACACCACTTGAAGTCTGCGACTCCTAGAGAGATTTTGTTTTTACTTCCAAATCGAAACTCCCATCCAACAAGGAGTAATGTTCCCATCCTGTGGCTCCCCACACCACTTAAGAGTCTGCGACTCCTAGAGAGATTTTCTTGTTGCGACCCACGTCTGGGTACCCACCCCATCACTGGCCAAGCGCATGGGGCAAGTAGAAAAACACAGAAGAAATCCGTAGAGGTGGACCTGGTTACTAAAGATGGGGATTTATCCACCTCCAGCTCCCACAGCCCATACCCAGCCATTTATCTGAACACACAGAAACTTTAGGACTGTAACATGTAGATTGCATGGTGGATGAACTGACGCACCCCCTCTACTGCGAACTCTAAATCCATTTAAACTTTAAACTGACTGCTCCATTTGTTCGTCCTAGTGTATATAGTCCTCCCAAACAGCAGTCCCCAATAACATTTCCTGACTGAAAAAAAGAGTTGTTTGCCCCTTACACTGGAGCCAAACACTCACCCAATCGTTGCAGGGCCCCACAGGCGAAGTCCTTTAACCTTTGCTATATTGTAGAACAGCCAACACAAAATCAGGCAGCTTCTTTCCTTGGTGGATGAAGGGATTGCCCTGGAACCCACAGAGACCTTTTTCCTACCCCCGGAGGAGGGGTACTGGAGACGTAGGGGACGGTCTCCACCACTTTATAAATGGTGAAACACAGAAAAACTTCCTTCTGTGTGGAGGCAAAACTCAAACTACAGACTGATGCTTCCTTCTTGCTCAAGGACAAAACTAAACTGACTCTCTCTTTGAATCCCAAAGTTCTAAGAACTCTCTGAGCTGAAGGTTCCAAATGTGGCTCATGCAGCTGTAACAGTTCTATATAATGATGTCATCTCTCCAGTCTCAGTTGTAACTGAGGACAGAGTGAGACAGTGTGAAACCCATTTAACTGGAGTTTCACAAGCTGCCTTCCCTGCCTACCACTAGGTCTTACTGGGATTCTAGTAGCCCCGGGTAACAAAGGGGTTACTTTTCTACACTGCTATTTTTTATTAAGCTGTTGGTAGTTATTTCGGCACTACTTTTTCCAGCTTCGTTACTCTTCACCTCCTACTTTTTCCCCTACTGTCTCCCTGTATTTATCTATTTTATTTTTGTTAGTGCTCTCCCTCTGTAATTTCTTGGTTCTCTGGCCCCTCCCTGCTATGGATGCTGAAACCCTTTCTTCCCCCTCCCTCTTCAGCCATTGATGCCCTCTTACTTAACTGCAGAGGTTAACTTTCTTTTGTCACATTCTTTTAGAGGGTCTGAGGGCTAGTGTATGGCTTTAATTCTCCCTAGTTCCCTTGCTCTGATTGCCGCCAAATCCCCCAGTGGAACCAGCCTGCTGCAGTGAAGGTACGGGACGAGCTCCCTTCTGAACTTGGCACCTTTCTGGCGTACTCATGCCTGGACAGCTGAATCTAAGCCCCTTAAATTTGAACCAGCTCACTAGGAGTTGCTACTTGTCCTGAATTTAATCACTGTAATTTGTACTAGCTTCTTAAGAGCTGCTGCTTGTCTTGGGCTATTTTTTGCCCCCACCACCACCAACCCCGCTCTCTATTAAATGCTCTATTGCTTCGCCCTCCCTATCTAATTTTGACTAGAAGTACTGTAGTAGGTGGGTCCTTTCCTGTCCACTCAGTTTCTACTTCTAACTGTGAGAGCGCTGGAACTCGAGGAGGACATTGGGGATCAGCTCCAGCTCTCCAGGCCTAAAGTATCTGGCTCAGATAAACCCTATGAGGATGTCTACCTCACTCCTTTCAAACAACTTGAAGTCTTGCTATATTCTGACAAGTGCAGTTAGCCCCAGCCTTTAAACTGCCCTGGAGAACAAAAGGTTAATCTTTCTATGCAGAGCGTAGAATGCTAAGCTTGAGCTCTGGTGATGTCTCTGTCTGCTTCCCTTTGAAAGCTAACCATCAGATTCTTTACTCCGCCTCACTGAACAGTCACTCCAGAGATTTCTCCTGCAGCTCAGTTCGAAAGTCGGTTGAAGTTTCGTTTTTTCATCGGTTTCTAACCGGAAAAGTTTCCCGCATAGTCGGTTCAGTCTCTGCCTGTGTTACCGTGAGTACTAGATAGGTTTTGTACTGTGTTTTCTGTGTGGAACTTGTAAAAAGTGTGGATCAGTTTGGCTGAACCGATCATTTGCTTAATTCTTGTGTTAACTTTAGTGTGTGGTTACCGGTCCTTATTGGTTCTAAAAAAAACGTGTTTTGAAACGTTTTTTTCCAAGACCCGTGACACAGTTAGGAACCGATAAGGGAGTCTTGCCTGGCGGTTGCCAAAAAGGGTAAGTTTGGTTAGGTTGGCCATGTCTGTGAAACCCAAGAAAAAAAACAGGCCTACTGGGTTTCAGCACTGCAGTGAGTGTGGGGAGGTCTTTGCTAAGGCCAATCCCCACACCACCTGTGTTTATTGTCTGGGGTTTGAACACCTCGATTCAGACTGCCAAATTTGCAAAAATTTTCCCAAATCTACCCTTGAAAAGAGATTAGGTAGACTGAGGGAAAAGGAGGCTGAGAAGTCCACTGACCCGGATGACCAGCCCGGTTCGGTTCTGACCGAACCAGAAGGAGTGCCCTCTGACCAGGGTGATACGTCTTCGGGCAAAAGGAGAACCGATCCCGAGGGGTTGGTTCCGACTAAAAGAAAGCGGAAAGAAAAATCATTCAGTTCGGATCCAGAAGTCAGTGTTCCGAACGCCGAAGAAATAGCCAGAGCGATTCGGATTGTGGAATTGCTTCGCCCGGTTCCGACCGATCCGGCACCTTTTGGCAGCAGCTTGGTTCGGTCTGTTCCCTCAGTTCATGACTATACTGTGGAACAATTTTATGAACCGGAGTTTGAGGAGGAAGGGGAGTTTGAAGATGATGATGATGATGGTGATGGTAAAAGTCAAGATGTGCTTGTGGAACCAGACATCTCCCCAGACAGACCTTAAGGTGTATCCCCTCCTAGACTTTCTGAGTCCCCTTTCCACTTTATGTTCTTCAGAAAGGTGGCTGAGATCCTCCAGCTGCCGATGGAAGAGGCAATGGAGGATCAGGAGGAGCCTGGTTTTGTAGAAATGACGGACATCCCAGAGTCCAGGAGACTGTCTGTTCCCCTCCACAAATCTTTTGGGAAACAGACACAAAAAATTCTGAAGTCTCCCAGTTCTATACCTCCTGTGGACAGAAGAATGGACAAGAGGTATACACTCTCAGGCTCAGAAACTGAGTTTTTATATCAGCAATGCAACCATGTTAGGGTTGTGCAGGCTGCTGCCTGTGATAAGGCAAGCATTCCCTTGGCTTCACACCCCCCAAACAAAGATGCTAGGAAGATTGATGCCATGGCAAAAAAGCTGTACATGGCATCTTCCTTGGGACTAAGGCAGGCGAATTATATGGCCTATACAGCTAGGTACCAGAAGTCCAGGTGGGACACTGTACTGGCACTGGCTAAACAGGCCTCCCCATAACTAGCCAAGGAGCTGGAGGCGGTGGCTGCAGATGGGACTGAGGCATCTAAAGTTCAGTTTCATGCTGCTGTGGACTCTAATGATGTGTCATCAAGAGTCGTGGCTACATCTGTGGCTCTTCGGAGAATGGCTTGACTCAGATGTACTAGCCTCTCGCAGGATACCCAGGCTAAGGCCATGGATTTTCCTGTAGTGGGTAATTCTGTGTTTGGGGAGCAGACAGAGAAGTACATGAAGAAAATGGATGAGTACAGGACCACCTACAGGAGTGCTCAGGCCGAGGAGAGGCAGGCAACTCCTCAAAGGCAGCAGCCTAGGAGGGGCAGGACTTTTCATAGGCCTTTTTACCAAGCACAGGCCTCCTCATCCTTTTTCACAGAGGGGGTTCTTCAGAGGGAGAGGCAGAAGGGGGATGAGCAGGGCTGCATCCACTCCTCAGCCTAACCCCCCCTGCCAAGCAGACACCCTGATGGGCCTGCCCGGGTCAACTCTCCTATTCCAGTAGGGGGCAGGCTGGCTTACTTTGTCCAGGACTGGATGTCTGTTACATCAGACAAGTGGGTCCTGGAAGTAGTAAGCCAGGGACTGGTTCTCAGCTTCAGAAAATTTCCAAAGATGAGAGCCAGATCTTATCCACCTGCAAATCTCTCGGAAACCCTTGCCCTAGAGGGAGAGGTTTAATCTCTTCTGGCCTTAAGAGCCATAGAGAGAGTACCTACCCTACACTGGGGCAAAGGGCTGTACTCCAGGTACTTTCTTGCCCCAAAAAAGACGGGGGAGTGGCGACCCATCCTAGACCTAAGATACCTAAACAAACATCTTTTAAAACCAAAGCTCAAGATGGTAACTCTGGGAATAATCCTTCCCTCTCTAAGGCCAGGGTACTGGCTAGCCTCCCTGGACCTCAAAGATGCCTACTTTCACATTCCCATCAGGTGCTCCCACAGAAAGTACCTCAGGTTCGAGTTGCCCTCTGGCCGCTATCAGTTCAGAGCAATGCCCTTTGGCCTAACCTCAGCCCCAAGGGTTTTCACAAAGTGCCTGGCAGTAGTAGGTGCCTTTCTAAAAAGGCAAAAGATTTCCATTTTTCCATATCTGGATGATTGTCTAATAGTGAGCCAGTCTCCAGACCAAGTCAAGTCTCACCTGCAAGTGACCCAGCAAGTGCTCACTTCTCTAGGATTTCTTCTCAACCTTTCCAAGTCAGTTCTCAAACCAGTTCAGCTTCTTACCTTTATAGGGGCAGCACTGGACACAGTCAGAGCAAGAGCCTTTCTTCCCCTGGAAAGGGCAAGGGTTCTTATAGAACTTGCCTCTTCCGGGTATCTGACCAGCAAGGCATTTCCTCCAGCTCTTGGACCATATGGCAGCTTCAACAGCAGTGGTCCAAGGGGCAAGATTCCAGATGAGGGATATTCAGTTCCACCTGAGAGCTTTCTGGTCTCAGAGGAAGGATTCCTTTACCAAACTGATCCCAGTGACTCTGACCTTGATCCAAGCCATTCAGTGTTGGCAGGATCAGGACAATTTAAGACAAGGGGTCCCTTTTGCCACTCAGCTTTATTCAGTGGTCCTTACCACGGACGCTTCTCTTCTGGGCTGGGGAGCCCATCTGGGGGCCCTCACTACCCAGGGACTGTGGTCCCCCCAAGAATCACTTCTCCATATCAATCTCCTAGAACTCAGGGCAGTTTTTCTGGCCCTGAAAGCTTTCTCTCAGTCAGTGCAGAACAAGGTGGTTCAGGTCAGAACAGACACCACCACCACCGTGTGGTACATCAACAAGCAGGGAGGCACTCGGTCCATGGCCTTGTGCACAGAAACCATGAAATTGTGGTCCCTGGCTTATTCCCTGCAAACCTCTCTGGTAGCAGTTCACCTTCCAGGGAAGGACAATGTACTAGCAGATGCACTGAGCAGGATCTCTCAGGGCCATCACGAATGGCCTCTGGACTGTTAGGTGTTGAAAGTGATTTTTCAAGGTGGGGCACTCCAGAGATAGATCTCTTTGCAGCCCCAGACAATCACCAACTTCCTCTCTTTTGTTACAGACCTCCAGCCTTGGGCTCAGTCCCCCTGGTTGCTCTGATTCTGATTTGGGAAGGGAAATGTCTGTATGCCTTCCCTTCCTTCCCACTCCTGTTCAAAGTTTTAGTCAAAATAAGGTCTCAACCTTGCAAAGTGATTCTGTTTGCTCCAGATTGGGCCAGACAGCCGTGGTACCCCCTGTTGTTGTCATCCCTAGCAGTCCATCTTCCCCTGTCACTTCCCAGGAATTACAACTTGTTAACATCCTCTCGGGAGGATTTGGTACCCCAATCTTCAGTCTCTCAATCTCAAGGAATGGCTGTTGAAGAGTTAGAGTTTGCAGATCTGCATCTTTCTCAGGGGTTCTGGATATTCTCAAAGCGTCTCAAAAGCCCTCCACCAGAAAGACTTATAACTCCAAATGGAAGAGATTCAGCATTTGGTGTTCTAAGAAGCATATTTCCCCAGATACTGCTGAATTGCCTATGGTTCTAGAATATATGGTCCTTCTTAATGGCCTAGGCCTCAGACCAGCTATTCTCAAGGTACACTTGTCAGCTGTTTCTGCGTTTCTGTCTTTTGGGGAAGTCTTCCTCACTATCTTCTCATCCTGTGTTCTGTAAATTTTTTAAAGGATTGCTTCACACCAATCCTCCTTTTAGAGACCCTGCCGCTGCCTGGGATTTGAATGTTTGCTCAATTTATGCAACCTCCTTTTGAGCCTATGTCCTCAGCAGAGCTTAAGTACTTGACTTGAAAACTGTGTTCTTGGTAGCCATTACCCCAGCGATGACGGTGAATTCAAGTCTCTGTCAGTGGAACCTGATTTTATCTCCTTTCAGGGATAAAGTGGTCCTTAGAACCAATAGAAGGTTCTTGCCCAAAGTGGTTTCAGACTTCCATTTAAACCAGTCTGTGTCACTTCCTGTTTTCTTCACTGATCATTCTTCCTCAGGAGAGAGGAGACTACACAGTTTAGATGTTAAAAGAGCCCTTAGTTGCTACATAGAGCGTACCAAGGGTCACAGGTTTGACTCCCTCCAGTTGTTCCTCACTTATGGAGAAGTGGGAACGGCAAACCTGCCACCAAGAGAACTATTGCCAGGTGGATTGTGTCTTGTATACAATTCTGCTGTGAAAAACTGGGAAAGATTCCACCCTCAGGCCTGAGGGCTCACTCTACAAGAGGTACAGCTGCTTCCCTGGCTGCTGCCAGGGATATCCCTCTCTTAGAAATTTGTCAAGCAGCCACCTGGAAAACAGTCCATACCTTTACCAAGCATTACTCTCTGGATATCCAGGCTAGGAGTGATGCTCGGTTTGGCACAGCAGTACTTCAGAGCCTATTCCCAAAGTAGGTTCTGTCCCTCCTCCATGGAGGTACTGCTTGGTAGTCTGCAGGAGTCAGAATACAAAAAGACTTCATGTTTGAAGAAAAAATTACTCACCTCAGTAATTTTGTTTCTTCTATTGGAGTCTTGCTGTATTCTGACCTCCCTCCCTGCCTCCCCTCTCAGAACCTGGTTTTGGGAAGTGGGTGGGCAGGTGCAGTGTTGCACCTCAGGGGTGCTCCTTTTACACACTCTTCTTTTGTTTGGGTGTTTATTTTATTATATATCCTGTTTAGTTTGGGTTTTGAGTTTTGTGTTTCCAACTTGAGTCTTCTTTTGGTAATCCAAAACTTTTTGTTGCCAGTTGGCTATTAATCATTTTTCACAATTTCCACGTAGAATAGCTATTAGAGTGTTGCTCGTAAGAATCTGATGGTTAGCTTTCAAAGGGAAACAGACAGAAACATCAACCGAGCTCGAGCTCTGCATAGAAAGATTAACCCTTTGTTCTCCGGGGTAGTTTAAAGGCTGGGGCTAACTGCACTTGTCAGAATACAGCAAGACTCAAATAGAAGGAACATAATTACTATGGTGGGTAATTTTTTCATACCTTCTCCTACCTATCCTGTTAATTCTGGTGCACCAAACTGGCCTGCTTGCTGTAGTGCAACAGCACCAAGCTCATCCCGAATTCTCAGGGTATGTGCCCTATGCCAGTGGCACATCAGCTTCAAACTATATTAATGAAAAAATGGTTTCAGTAACTGGTCTAAGTACACCACTGCTTCCCCCTGGTAGATTAACACCTAGCTTCCAACATCATCTCTCATACCTGCTTACTTTCTCCAACTTCACAGCAACAACCAATAAATTCAACAGTACCTCCTCCTGGAGAAAACAATGGAAAAGGTACTTTAAACAACTAAAGTCATACCTACTGAAACTAATTCTACTGCTTTTACTCCTGTCTGGAAATGTGCACCCTAACCCTGGCCCTGTTAGGGCAATGGACCGATGCAGCACAAAAATGTCCTGTACGCTCTCCCCAGCGTCTATCAATATATGTAGTCTTCTATGTAAGTTAGACAACCTCAAGGTATGGATTACACAGCACAACCCTGATATTCTTTCTGTTCTAGAAACTTGGTTGTCCCCCCAAATCCCTGATTCTGCTGTCACCATACCTGGCTACTCTACTTTTAGGCAGGATAGGCTCACTAAAAGAGGTGGTGGCTGTGTTATTTACTTAAAAGAAACTCTAATGGGTCACGCCCTTGAATTGTCCTGCATAGGAAACTCCTTTCAGGCCCCGGCCATCAAGGTACTCCTGGAGACCCAAAACAAAACATTAACTATGCTATATGTTTACATACCACCCAAAGAATCTGCCTGTGGCATTCAGAACTTCATGGAATATATTCGAAGTGTGCCTCAGAACACTGAAACCATACTACTGGGAAATTTCAATGTAAGCTGGCTCTCAACTGACATTGGACACATTAAGGATGCTATCTCCGCCTTGCACCTTACCCAGCTAGTTAACACCCCGACCAGAATTAAGTATAGAACTGGATCAAGTACCTTACTGGATTGGGTTCTGTCTAGTCACCCTGAATGAATCACAAATGTCTGTGTACTCCCTGACACCCAGAGCGACCACTCCCCTATAGATTGTAGTTGGTCCAACAAGTTCAGCAAATCTCCATCTAAGGTTATTTTCAGTAGGGTCCCAACTCCAGGACACTTAGAACCACTCAGATCATACCATCGAAGCCAGGATTGGTCACTACTGGACTCTACCAATGACATTGACGAGGCACTTGATTTCTTCATCGACCGCTTTAATGCTGCATCTGATATCCGTGCCCCCCAAAAAAGTGGAAAGTTAACGGGGTGTGCAACCCTTTGGATAACACCTGAATTACTGGGCCTTATGAAGACTAGGGACTGCCTTTGGCATTGGGCCAAAGCCACAGGCAAGGAAGCAGGTATTCAGGCTTATAAAATATCCAGAAATGTTTGTTCCAGAGCCATCTGTTTTTCAAAAAATCAATACTTTAGGGAGGCACTTTCTAACTCGTGGGGTGACAGTAAACATTTCTGGAGCAACATAAAGGGCGTCACTGGCAAAAACCTCAAGAGAGCACCCACCATGCTTAACATTGATGGAAGCCCGACTCTTGACCCAGTGGCCATAGCCAGTATTTTTAATGATGCCTTTACAGACTTCAGCAGTGTCCTCCCCCTGATTTTTTTATGGTCTCTGCTCAGGCCACCCCCCAAGTCTGTGATGCTCAGCAACAGGCTTCTCCCCCTTTTTTACTTAAAAGAGGTTACTAAGCATGAGGCCAGAAAGTACATCCTCAAAGTACTCGGTAAAGCAAGATTCAGTGGGGACAATCTAGATCTCACATTTCTTGCCCTCACCCTCGAGGAAACTCTTACACCTCTTACCAAGATTCTGAACC
Organism: Neoceratodus forsteri; assembly: GCA_016271365.2. Taxonomy (NCBI): domain Eukaryota; kingdom Metazoa; phylum Chordata; order Ceratodontiformes; family Ceratodontidae; genus Neoceratodus; species Neoceratodus forsteri. The sequence goes on from CM057456.1 coordinate 1,430,391,707, forward strand.
TTTCTTTAAGGCTTGGGCAATTCCCAGTAACCCCTAGCACAAAGGTGGAGATAGGGCACAGCACACAAACTACAGGCCAATCTCCATTCTACCTCCTCTGTTGAAAGCACTAGAGCGTATAATTGCAGATCAGCTTGTGGAATACCTGGACAAATACAATATTCAGTGTCCCCAGCAGCATGGCTTTTGTAAAGGTCATAGTACTACCACTGCACTGTTAGAATTCACTGGTTTCATACATAATGCACTCGACCAAGGCCATCTGGTTGGGGCCGCCTTTATCGACCTGACAAAGGCCTTCGATACTGTGAACCACTCACTGCTACTTGGCCAATTTAATGCTCACAGGGGTGTTGAATGATGCTGTCAGCTAGTTTAAAAGTTACTTAGAAGACTGTTTGCAGCAGGTCAAGATAACCAATGTCCTCTCCGAAAGGAAGCCAGTCCATTCTGGAGTGCCTCAGGGATCTATACTGGGGCCCCTTCTCTTCAGTATCTACTTGAATAACCTCCCACGAGCCTGTCATGAACATATTCTGCTTTATGTGGATGATGCCGTGAACTACTAATCCTTACCCTAAGAGCCTTCAGGATAACCTTCGACACAGTTTCTCAGAAGTTGAAAAGTGGTTCAGCACTTAAAAACTGGTGCTAAACTGTAACAAGACCAAAGTGATGCTTTTCAGCAATGCCCATAAGAAACACAAGTCCAAACCCTTGTTCATCACAAACTGCATTGGCTCCCCACTTGAACAGATCCACTCCTTCAGCTATCTAAGGATCACTGTTGATGGTTCACTCACCTACTCACAACATAGTGATAACGTAGCTCGAACTGTCAACATAAGGATTGGCCTACTCCACAGGGACAAGCATAGCCTCGCTCCTGAGGCACTAAGAATAGCAATTTTCAGCTCTGTCATTGCCATCATCGATTATGGGCTGGTTGTTTATGGCTCTGCCTCTGCTACATCCCTTCACAGGATCACTGTAGCTCTTAACAAAGCATACAGACTCTTTACTGGGGTTGCCCGCCTCACACACACGTCTGACCTATATACTCAGAGTGGGTGGCTTCAGTTATTCAGCTGGATCCAATATCAAACCTGCAGTCCAACAGCTCCTTAGCCCTTGTCACAGTACCCAGCATACTCACAGCTTGGCAACTCAGGTCTTTACTGTTCCCAGATGCCGCACCACCTTGGGTCAGAGGTCTTTTGCTTACATTGCTTACAGAGCCCTCCTCTGGCTCAACTCCCTGGGTAGGGACATCTCTGCTGAGTCAAAACTCAGCCCTTTCAAACACAAACTCTGACAACATCTGTTAGCAAATAGTATATGTGACTGCTGCCCTTAGCAGCCTTCTGCTTATTTTATCATTGTACTTATACCTTTCAGCACTTTTAACTCTTTTCACTTCATTTCGATCCTACCCTCAAGCCTTTTCCCCAAACCCCTCACCCATGCTTCTTCTCTGCTCACGCATCTTCAAGTTCTTCCCTTGCTCCTTCTCACCTTCCCTCTTCCACCCTCCACCCATTCTCTTATCTCATGCCACCTCTTTCACAACTTCTTCTCCTTACGTTGCTCTCTCTTACCTCTCTTCCACCGATATTACTGTCTCTCTCTCTCTCTCTCTCTCTCTCTCTCTGTCTTGGGTTTTCAACAAGGCCTGCTAGCTGCCCCTCTCTCCTGACTAAACACCCCCTCTTCTCCTTATACTGTTAATTTGTCTTCCTCCCCCTCACTTCACCACCACTCCCCCCTTTTCTCTGCACTCACCCCATTTCCCTTCTTCCATCTCTCCATCCTCTCATCTCTCTATCCCCATTACCTCCTTTGCAACTCCGCTCCTTCCCTCTCTACCTCCTGTGCAACTCCTCTTCTTCTCCCTCTTGTTTCTCCTATCCCCCACCTTACACCCCATTACTTTCTCTCATAGATTTTGACAAGGCCTCCCAGGCTGCCCTCTCTTCTAGCCCACTCTACTGTTATATTGAGTAACAGTCAGTGCTGTTTTGATGGCTTTTGATGTATTTTTTTTTTAAGTATATTCTTGATATCTGCTATTTGCTTACCTATTGTTTACCTTGTTTTGTTTTGGTATTACTGACGTGGAATCAGTTGTATTGCTCAAAGGTGTAATCCAAGATTCAATAAATAAATAAAAAATGTATGTGATGTGTTTCTTATTGGCTTTTTTTTGTTATCTTGTGTGTAACTTAAATATGTTTGCATTGAAAGTATTTTGTTGGACCTTGTTCTTCAGTAAAATGTAGGTTGGAAAATGGGACTTTCATGGTGGTTCATCAAATAAAATAATGCACAGAAGTATAGAATCCATATTGAGTCACTAAAAAACCTCTGATTTCACAGATGCCTCCTTATCCCAGTTTTTTTTTTTCTTTTCCCCTTTAGTTATTTTTGCTCTGCGGCGGGCAGCGGTCCCGTGTCGGCTGACCATACCGGACTCCACAGTCATTCGAGGCACCCTCCCTCTTGTGCCTTGGTGGACCACCAGAGCTGGTATGGGGGCTTCATCAGCTGCAGCCCCTGATTTTTCCTCTGTTTTCTCCTCCCTAACCTGAGGCCTCAGAACGTGGTTGCCCATGCTCGTGGAAACGCACATGCTCACCGCGGCTCCGGTGACTGCCCCTTCTGCCCACCTGGCCTATTGCCAGGTTCCCCTCTGGTGTGGCAGGGAAACCTCTGCATCCCACCTCGAGGAGGAGAGCTGCCTGACGGCTGCTTTAGTCTACTCCTCTGTGCCTCAACCAGTGCCTCAACCCTCGGCACCACAAGGCCGGCTTCCTTGTCTCAGTTTTAATAGTAACTTTAAACATGCCCTTGGCAGGGTGGGTTTACCCACTTTGCTAGTGAATCCACTGCTACCTTAAAGTGAGTTGCTGTTATCCTGGGAAATTTTTAAGTTTCCGTTTAAGATTGCTGGATGGCCCATGTCTGCTGTGTTTGGAGTAATTTCAGAATAGCTCCAAAATGACTCAATATGTTTCCTTCAGATTTTAGTAAATTATTTCCCTTTGTATAAAGGGGTACTGTAGTTTGATTTCGGTGAGGGTTAAATCAGAGGTTGTGAACTGATGAAGCAGTAAATCCTCAAAGTGCCTGGGATCAGGTTGGAACTCTCCTTAGTGGGGTTAGCTGCATTTGCTAAAATAAATTAGCATTTTTGGTATCCGCAGATAAATGAAGTATTTATTTTGATACAGTACCGTTTGTTTGCTGTGATGTATTGCGCCCTTGATGAGGTGCCTTTGTAAATGAGTCTGTGACTCAAAAGTCTGTAAACCGATGATCTAATGAATAAAATAAATAAATGCCTTTTATTGGACCAACAAGAAATTTTCGGTGTTCTGAAAAAGTCTTGTAGGTTCAGTAAAAAGCATCTCGTTCATCTGTTGTACAAAGACCAAGACGGCTACAAACAACCCTCTGCTCTTTTGGTATCCAGCGTTTTTTAGTGCCTCTATGTTTGCATGCCTCTGACCTTGGCAGTTTCAGTGGCACAGGCAGTTCAGCTGTAGCACTACAGCCCCTTCTGTGTATGCTGCAGAAGGAGACGTGGTAGAACGGGGAAGGGGCACCAAAAGTGTGCTTACTGCAGTGAAGGGGTTGAAATGAAATTTTGTATCTCCTAGCCAGCACGGCTAGTGAATTGAAAAACCAACTTGCCACACAGACTTTTCTATTAGCTCAAATGGTATACTTGTTAAAATGCCTTCTGTAGTACAATTCAGTAGTGCAAAATTCACTAGCCCGATATAGAATCTACCAGTATTTGGCTAGAGGGCAGGTGACAGTTTTGCCCCCTGCAGTGACTAGACTTAAGCACATTGGTATAAGATAGTTCAGGAATAGCAGAAAATCGAAGTGTTTCCTCCTCCTTCAGGTGGCTCCTGCTTCAGTCCTATGTCCCTTCAAATGCTTAGGGTGCTACTCTGGTAAAATTTCATTCTGTAGTCTGGTCTTTAAGTCGGGTGGCCCCTCTGTGAGGAGTAAGCCACAGAAGGCCAGGTCAGGATTGGAGCAACAGAGGGAGCTGAGCAGAGTAAAGTGGAGGACCAGCCTTGTAAGGTGTATGATAATATGGAAAAATACAAGGTGAAAAAACAAACCGAGGTTATGTTTGTTTTTCTTAGCGTTATGACTTTTCATTATGGTCTTGTGTAACTTGTTCGACTAGTATTTAATTTCATGCCATACAAAATCTTATGAAACCAAGTACTTGAGATGTAGGATAAAATTAGCATTCATTTCCTGCTGCACTGCATATCCAGTTCCTTTTAAAGTTAGCATATGGTTACACACAGCACAAAAAGAAACCAGTCACTCTGACCAAACTTGATGTGGCACATAAAGGCCCCGTTCACACTACAGACAATTTTGAAAATGTTTTTCAATCCGTATTTGAAATTGTTTCAGCACTTACCGTGCTTATGCATCCGTACTACTGAAAGCATGTTCAGAAACGCTTTCTGATCCGTTTTTGGTGCATTCGCACTGTCTAGTAAATGTGTGATGTTTGCTTTATCCAAAATGAGGAACTGCTTACTATAATGCATTGTAGCAGACAACTCACAGGACAGGAGGAGGCTACCTAAACGATTCAGGGGCTGTTCACACCACAGGTAAACATGAATTGATTTCAAAAACAATTTTCCAACCGTGTTTAAGCCTACATCCGTCCAGGGCTTAAGCATGGTTCTTTCGCACGATATCCTGGATCGTGTACGGAAATGCGGCCTTGATCCGTGCTTCTGGGGCTCTTGAAGCGAATTAAGAGCACTTGAACCGTTTTCAAGAGCCCCAGTGCGAACAAGGCCTTAGAGGTCCACAAGCCTTCATTTTGGGCACTCTTTACAGGTTGTGTCTGTGGGCATTTGCAAGTTTTTGAGCAATTTCTCTCCCTTTTTATGATTCAGAATCCTCTGACTGCAGTTATAAATGGGTTGGCTATGTCTAGCCCAAGAAATATTCATAGTAAAGAATGGGGGGATGAGAAGTACCCTGTTGCAATGGCAGCAGGTTGTGCTCCACCAGGGCACATGCCTTCCCTGCTATACTCAGTGGAGTCAGCTGGGAATGGAGCACATTAAGGTGATGGTAGGCTCATGTGAAAGGGGAGCATGGGAGGGACAATGTGAGCCACTTAGCGTTCATGCACCCCTAAACTGGTTGACCAAGGAGTGGCGTTTGCATCAGCTATGTAGGCAGCCACTGGCCCACCCTCCTGGAGGAAAGGTGACTCTGGGGTAACTCAATCATCTCAGCAAGGGATGGGGACCAATGTGGAAAATTAAAAGGAAAAGCGAAAAACAAAGGAATAACCAGCCGTATCCTGACTTAGTAACACAAAGCTTTAAATCTGTATACTAAGGAGATGTATATTTCACAGTCTGACATCTGTGGCCGTAGCTAAATTTGCTGCCAATAACTAGTTGTGAAAAAGCCATCTTTTGAATTTTTTTTTTTTTCAAACTTTGTGCAGTATATTCTTTTTTTTTTTTTTTTTTGTTTCTCTTCATCCCAGCCTTCTTCAGTTGAAGGTTACTGGCAACCCTCAGTATTACCTACCTTTGGAACTGCTTTTTCTCCACAGCTTTCCAGCTGTAGTAGTGCCTTTAAGGTAGTGTCCTTTCCTGTGTTCAGTTTGGTAGAGCCACAGGTGGTAGAACTGGGCCGCGAGAGCACTAGTTTTGCGTCATCTTGCCTACATGGGTCCATGTCTTTGTTTTCTCCCTTGTCCTGCAGGATGCCAAAGGCAAGGGCGCCAAGGTGTGTGTCTGCAGATTACGTCTTCATACTCCCTCATGTTATGAGCCTTCGACTGCACTGCCACCTGGGGTCACCTAGGTGGCAGTATTAGGGCCTGCAGCCCTCCATCCCCAAGCACAAAAGAATGCAGCTTCTAGGATAGTCTGTTTTCTTCCTGGTTGTCCTCTGAAGCTCTGAGCCTGGGCCACAAACCTGGGTTAATGGTGCTACTTAAAGCAACACTGCCACTGAGCTGTCGAGTAGATCAGCATTCCCATTTATTTTGTAATTCTGGTGGAAACTAGATGCTTGTGACCTTAAACTCTAGAGGTGCAGGCCAAAGATTAGATATCTGTTTAATCTATACTTCCATTTGCCAGATTCCAGTAAATTATTTTAGACCTGGTAGCCTCATGCCTAAAGCAATTACCTACTAATTTTTATGCATCAAAACGATTTTCAGCTCAAGTTTCAAGGAACGGGTCATAGGCTATATTTGTAGGTTTATTATCTTGGTCAGTTCTTTTCTGAGATGTGATGCGTGCACCTTGTCTGTTTCCACATATAACATTGTAAAACACATGATTGTGAATATCAGAACAGGTCCTGCCCAAGATTAATCCCGAATTATTTCCCACTTTACTATAAATACGTCTAAAAAGTGGTAAATAATATACAGGGTCTCTTCACCCTCCCTCCCGCTTGGGAATATAAGGCAGTGGATGTGGTGATTGGGGCCAATGGCGCATTATTCCATGAACCTTCGATATGCACTGTACCTATGCATAGCCTATTTTTAAGTAATGTATAGAGTACTGGTGTCAGACCATAAAGGATGGTGGTAAAGGACAATTTTGAAGGATTTTATAAAAATCATTATGGGTGGGGGTGTAAAAAAAAAAAAAAAAAAAAAGGCTGGTGGCCCACTGCGTTAAAATAACGAATGGAGAACACTGATGTAACTGCTGTATGTCTAGCAGCAGTACAGTGGCACCACATGGCAGTCACCTTTGACCTTTACAGTAAAAACAAATTCTTAAAAGAGAACAGTCAACACTGAGAATCTCAGTCAAGTGTGGGGCTGGTCCCAGTTTGCACTTTGTGTGCAGAAACCTAATTTTTATCTACTGTTTGCTGCAGCACAGTATGTCAGGCTGATTTTTGTCGAGTTGCAAGCTGACATTCCCTGGAACCAGAAATCCCAGAATCCTCCGCTGTTGACATCAGAGGAGGGCTGCAGCAGCGAGAGACTCAATAACCTGTAGTGCATGTTAGGAATTCATATAACTTCTCATATTTTGTTTGCTGGTCGCACTGTCCTCCATGGACTACGTGCAGCCACAAAGGACTGTGCTTAGCCCTGTGTTTTTAGTGTCAAATGATTCCTTTGGAACACAAGAAAAATCTGGGGCAGCATAATCAACATCTTTGTGCCAGTCCACAATTTGCACAGTGAAGCAGTCTCATGTGCACACTGAACTACCTATAATGGAAGACTCACTGTGTGCTGCGTATAGTGGTTTACACTGCAGGCCAGAGGCATCCCAGATGCAAGTTAATGAGAAGGCATCTTATTGCCATGTTGCATCTGGATGTTGGGTGCTTTGTGCCCTGTTAGCCCCCCCAACCCAATATAACCTAACCTCCGTGTCATCCAGTGAACTCCCCCTTTCCCCAACTCGATCCCTGTATCACATAGAAAAAACATATCCTCTCTACCGTCCCAGTTCGGATGAGGAGTGGTACAGCATTTTCACACCATCCAGTCAGTAACATCCCATCTAACCCACAGGCACCCAGCTCCCCCCTCTCTACAGCGCCTAAAGGATACGCCAGCAGACTTGTAAAGAAAAATGTCCTCTGCAGCGGCCAGCAGTCAGCCTCTCTCATCACTGAATGAATCAGTGATGCCATGTGTAGTATCAGCTGGTTGACTGACAACACAACACTGATCAGTCATCTGTCACTACTCACTGTGAATGGATCAGTGATGCCATGTGTAGTATCAGCTGGTTGACTGACAACACAACACTGATCAGTCATCTGTCACTACTCACTGTGAATGGATCAGTGATGTGAGAGGCTGGCTGTTGGGGATGGTTTTCTGTATTGCAGGTTTGGCGGAGGGATGTAGTCTTTGGACATTGGGGGAGGGTGCTGGGTTTCATTGGGTGTGTGGGGGTGGAGGTAACTGATCAAATGGGCCAGGGTGGGGGAGGGACTATTGTAACTGTCAGTATCTGGACTGATGCAGGGGATATACATCATATAGTATGTCACGGAATACAGAACGGAGGGGGGCTAGGGGCTAATGGGGTGGGGGTTGGGGCAGGTGTCGGTAGGGATAATGTGGTATAAAAGATTTGAGGATTGGGTGAGAAAGGGGGACCACTGGATGCCTGGGATATTTATTTATATGTTACTTGGGGATTGGGTGAGCAAGGGGTGACCAGTAGAAGCCAGGCATGTCTGTAGATATGGGGGCTCCAGTACTGTGTGCTGTGTTCTTGGTTGGACCAGCACCACTGCCGACCACTTGCTGTAGCGTGGAGCAGTCAGACAGGACCAGTCTGGAGAAGCAGCGTTTTGCTTCTCCTATTGTAATGAAGGTATCTTGACATACAGGTGCCCTCTTTGCCCCATCCATGGTCAGAATGGTAATTTGCATATCATGGTTCCATCATGGGGATGTATTTCGCAGGTGTAAACAGCTTTGCCTTGTGCAAACCCTTGTTTGCTCTTGTGACTGTGGGGCCTGACCGTTGCGTTCCAATAGTTGTACCTCCTTCCTAGGCCAACAGGGATCTTTATATGCACTTGGCAGCTTTGCCTTGTGCTCCCATGGGGGTATAATGGAATGGAATAGACTTTACATGGGTAAATTTGGCTCTGCACCTGTTCTGTTATACCGCTCTGGGCATGTCAGACAACTTGCTCACTAGTAGGGAATGTTTCCCAGTGCTTTGCACCAGTTTCAAAAATGCTGCCCATAATCTCTCTGAACATGCATCAGTGATTTGGACAAAGTACTATTGATCAGACTCCTTTTGAACATAACATCTGTATATGTAGTGTTGTTGGAATATATGTTAAAAAAAAAAAGACATGCTGTGTATATGTACAGGGATATAAAAATGATTCAAGTGAGCCTATGATATAGCACGAGTACTTGTGACTTGAAGTAAGGCGTATCAAGCCACATGGATATTTTGTGGTGCAGGGGTGCTTTCACTTTTGGTCACAGAAACCTAAATGTCTACATTTTTTAGCACATTTGTCTGAGAAACATTTTGCTGAAATGAAGAAATTTTGCTTTACCACTTTACAGTTTCTTTTACCAGTTGTTAAAGTCAGTTTACTGATATTTTACAGGTTGCTTTGTACAGCATGTATGTTTCCAGTATGGCTTTCCATGCCAAAGTCAGTGACCCCCTCATTGGGGGGACGTACATGACCCTGTTAAACACTGTTTCAAACTTGGGAGGAAACTGGCCTGCTACAGTGGCTCTTTGGTTGGTGGATCCGCTGACAGTGAAGGAATGCCAAGGAGCACCAGGTCAGGCCTGTGGATCCCCAGATGCTGTAGAAGTAAGTATTTTTAAAACAATCTTCTCCTTCTAAGCAGTAAAGTAAAATTGTTGGTGGGGGCTCACTTACTGTATTAAACTGTATTTTATTTTTGAGTACAGCTTTGATCAAGTATGACTAAAATAAGTTTCTTTTTTCAAATAAAGGTTTTATCGGCCTGATCTCAGCTCAAATTATAAAACTCATTTTACCAAGCCTAGTAGGGATATTAGCCTCTTAACAGAAATAGATATTTAGTCATTGCTTCAAATACTCCCTTGCAGTGTGTAAGGATGTGACACACAATGAATGCAAGCAGATGGTCTTAATTTTTCAGACCTTCCTTTGGAAATCCAGTTTTGGGGGATTGGGAAGCATTTTAAATGTATTTGGCACTTTGAAATATATTTTGCAGCTTCATTTACTCGGGTAGAATTACTTCTTTCACCATTTTAAAGGTTATCGGTTCACATAGTAGTACTTGTCTCTACCAAGAGCAGCCTCAGGCTAGCTATCCAGCCAGGACATTTTATCAGTGCCATGGTACATTCCAGAGAGCTGTGTTTATTGGAAGATATAGACACATCTGTGGCGTGTTCTCAGAAACTCTCTGCCTGTAGTCTTGTGTCTCAGCACCCAGTTGACCATATTGTGCATCATGTATGTACAGTATATGGATTTATGCCAAATAAAAATCTTGTTTAAACTCGTTGTGGATCCCAGAGTAAACCGATACATTTATCTGTGACCTGCTTTGCAAATAACATAGCTAAAGTGAGAATAAACTGGTTTTCATTCTCCTGTGTCACAGTTGTTTGCTGTTCACTTGCCTACGTCATCCATTCACGTACAATGATAATTTGATAGACATGGCATTTTAGCCATTCCTGTGAGAAATCAGCCTTTCAGTAGCCGTCAGTGTTGATGGTGATAGAAAAATGGGAACCCTGCTTCCGCCGTTATGTTGTTTTCTCCTACAGGGCTCTCAGTAGGATTTTTTTGGGGGTCCTGGGCTATCTGGGGAAAAATGGAGGCCCTCAGCTAAAATTAACAGAGACATAGACAGTGATGGCAGAAAAAGACCACTGGGCCATCCAGAGTGCCCATGAACATTAACAAACTTGGGACCTATTGTCCATACAGGGTTCTAACCCTGTATTTTTATTTATTTATTTAGTTAGTTTTTGTTGACCGGAAAAGGAGAACTAGACAATTCTGTCTATTTTCAGCCTCATCACAGGGGAGGGGGATACAGATGGATGACAGCTGACATTGAACCAGATTAAGCTGTTAGTGGTTTTTTTTTTCTTTTGTTTTTTAGTGAATGGGGGAAATTTGGCCAGGGCAACTGGGGAAATTCCTATACTCTTTTCGAGTAGTGCCATGGGATCTTTAACATCCACCTGAACTAGCAGCAGTAAGGCAGATGGGACCTTAGTTTAACATCTCATCCGAAAGACGGCACCTCAGGAGTGCAGCACCCACCTCATGCTGCACCACAGTGTTAGTATTGGGATTTAGCCCAAGTGCCTGGTGTGGGGATAGAACTCACAGCCTTCTGATCTTCTGGCCTCAGAGGCAAGTGGCCAACCTGCTGAGCCACTGACACTGCTTTTAAAGGCATAGCATCTGAGAGGCGACCCTTTTCAGGAGGCCTCCACAGTGTGGAGCACATCATCAGAGAGACCGAAGGCCTGGAACTCAAGCTGCTCAGGAACCAAGCCGTGAGGTGCGGTCTCTGTGCAGGACAGTCCTTTGTCTGGTCAGCAGGTGGAGAGGCAGTTGTGGTTGAGGTCTGCTACTGAGGCTGAGGAGATCCAGGTACCAGAGCTGCTTTGGCCAGTCTGAAGCTATCAGGATCATCCACTCCTTGTCATTCTGAGCCTGGACCATGAACCTGTGGCTCAAGGGGAAAGGAGAAAAGGCATACACAAAGCACTGGGTCCAGGGCCTCGTGAAAGCATCCCCATCAGTGTTCCAGACTGTGGGCGGTGGGCACAAAATAGCTTCAGTTTGGCGTTCTCCCAGGGGGTAAATGAGTTCACCAGAGGAGTGCCTCACTGGGAGAACAAGTGGTTCCTCACCTCCTGATTAAGAGACCACTCACGCAACATCTTTCCTACCCAGCTGAGAGCATTTGACAGCTGATTGTTCTTTCCTGCGACATAAATCACCAGAAGCTATTCATCCAAGCTGCGCATGAGTCCAGATGCGGAGGGCCTGCTGACACGAGAGAAGGGATTGAGTTTGGCCCTGCTTGTTCAGGCAGAACATGATCGTGCTGTTGTCCGTCTGGACCTGCACAACTTGACCCTTGAATACAGGGGCATAATTCAGTCAGTGCAAGTCACACTGCCTTGAGCTGCAGCATGTTTATGTGGTGATGGGACTACTAGGGTGCACAGAACCAGTGGGCTCTGTAGTTTCCCAGGTGTGCTTCCCAACCCCATCAGAGATGTGTCCATCGTGAGCGTGACTGTCAGTTCTGGGCAAAGAGATTTGATTCCTTCCTCCAGCTATTCTGGGATCAGCCACCACGGGATCACATCCCACATCCACTGGGTCATTTTGACCAGCTGGTCTAAGTGGCCTAGGCGCTGGGACCATTGACAGCCCAACTCCTACTGCAGGTGGCTCATCTACCTGCATGCCCAGCGGACCACGCTGGTGCAGGATGCCATACAAAAAGAGCCAGCAGAAGAAGACCTGCTCGGTAAATTGTGCAGGATCTGGCCTTACAATTAACAACAATGACCCTGCCCTCCCCCTCAACTGTCCCTCCCCCTTTCTCCCCTTCCTTGGTCCCAAGGGTTCCCTTTGTGCTTGTCCCAGGCGCTCTTGAATGCTCCCATCATCCTTGATGATACCAGCAGTCTCAGGAAATCCCTGGCAGGGTGCAAGAGGCCAACCTGAAATGATCAGGCAAAGGGGATCAGATCCATTGCCCGGTCTACAGGGAGGCAGGCCTGCAGGGAGTTTAGTTATGCTCCAGTGAACTTGATCCACCTGCATGGGTACCAGTTCAGACTTGTCTGGGTTGACCAGCGGGCCCAAGTCTTGGCAAGTCTGGAGAGCCAAATTTCTAGACCTCTCCACGGCCTCTTTGGATGAACTGTCCAACAGTGAGTCATCTAGCTAGGGGTAAACCCTGCCACCACTGCCATACACGTAGTGAAGACCCTGGGCATTGAGGAGAGGCTAAAGGGCATGATTTGGAACTGGTACAGGACCCCTTATGCTCAGAACCGGAAATCTTTGAGGATGTCTCTTTCATCAAGCCATACCTTTGGAACTATACCCACGTCAGTGCTAGGATCACACAGAAACTTTTCAAGCCAGGGGCCACCGACAACAATGTCATGTGCCATCGTCTATATAAATATGGGTGGCCCCACCTCCACTTAGTTCTTTCAAACTACATGAAGTCTTGCTGTATTCTGACTATTGCAGTTAGCTTCAGCTGTTGAACTGCCCCTGAGAGTAGATGGTTAATTTTCTATGCTGAGCATAGAACGTTAAGCTCGAGCTCGTTTGAGGTCTCTGTCTGCAGCACTTTGAAACCCAACTGTCAGATTCTTTACTCCGCTTCACTGAACAGTTGCTCTGGAGATTTCTCCTATTGCTCGGTTCAAAAGTCGGTTAAAGTGTCTAAGTGTCGGTTTATCCGATTTATTTTTCCGCGATTTGGTTCAGGGCTCTGTCTGTGGTACAGTAAGTACTTAGATAGTGTTTTGCTGTTTTTGTGGAAATTGTAAAGGTCCCGATCGGTTCGGCAGAACCGATCCTTTAGTTCTCCTGCTATATATTTTAGTGTGTGGTTACCGGTCCTTATCGGTTTAAAAAAAAAGTGTTTTTAACGGTTTTTTCAAACACCCATAACACAGTTAGAAACTGATGAGGGAGTCTTGCCTGGCGGTCGCCGAAAAAAGGGTAAGTTTGGTTAGGTTGGCCATGTCTGAGAAACCCAAGAAAAAAAACAGGCCCACTGGGTTTCAGCACTGCAGTGTGTGTGGGGAGGTCTTTGCTAAGGCCGATCCCCTCACCACCTGTGTTTACTGTCTGGGGTGTGACCACCTCGATTCAGACTACCAAATATGTAAAAACTTTCCTAAGTCTACCCTGGACAAGAGATTAGGTAGACTTGGGGATAAGGAGGCTGAGAAATCCGCTGACCCGGAAGGCCAGCCCGATTCGGTTTCCACCGAACCAGAAGGAGTGCCCTCTGACCAGAGTGATACTTCTTCGGGCAAGAGGAGAGCTGATCCTGAGGGGTCAGTTCCTACAAAAATAAAACGTAAAGAAAAGTCCATGGGTTCAGATCCAGAAGTTCATGTTCTGACTGCAGAGTAGATTGCCCGACGATTCGGGTTGTTGAATCGCTTTGCCCGGTTCCGATCGATCCGACACCATTTGGCAAGGGTTCAGCTCGGTCAGTTCCTCCGGTTCGGGATTATGTCCCTGAAGAACTTTATGAACCAGATTTTGCAGAGGAGGGGGACTGTGAACAGGATTATTATGATGATGATGATGGCTTAGAAAGTCTGGATGTGCCTGTGGAACCGGACATCTCCCCAGACAAACTTTCTGGTGTTTCCCCTCCTAGGCTCTCTGAGTCCCCTCCCGACTATCTGTTCTACGGAAAGGTGGCAGAAACCTTCCAGCTTCCTATGGAGAAGGCTGCGGAGGATCAAGAGGAGCCTGATTTTGTCGAAATGATGGACATCCCAGAGTCCAGGAGACTGTCTATTCCCCTTCACAAGTCATTTGGAAAGCAGGCACAAAAAATCTTAGTCTCCTAATTCTGTACCTCCTGTTGACAGAAGAATGGACAAGAGGTGCACCCTTTCAGGCTCAGGTACGGAGTTTTTATATCAGCAATGCAGCCATGTTGGGGTAGTACAGGCTGCAGCCTGTGAAAAGGCAGGTATTCCCTTGGCTTCACACCCCCCAGACAAAGACTCCAGGAAAATGGATGCCATGGCAAAGAAGCAGTACATGGCATCCTCCTTGGGACTCAGGCAGGCTAATTATATGGTCTATATAGCCAGATACCAGAAGTCCAGATGGCACACTGTACTGGCACTGGCTAAGCAGGCTTCCCCAGCTGGCCAAGGAGCTGGAGGAGGTGGCTGCTGATGGGATCGAGGCATCCAAGGTTCAGTTTCATGCTGCTGTGGACTCCAGTGATGTGTCATCAAGAGTCATGGCTACATCTTGTGGCTCTTCGGAGAATGGCTTGGCTCAGATGTACTAGCCTCTCACAGGACACCCAGGCTAAGGCCATGGATTTTCTTGTGGTAGGTAATTCTCTGTTTGGGGAGCAGACAGAGAATTACATGAAGAAAATGGATGAGTACAGGACCACTTACAGGAGTGCACAGGCCAAGGAGAGGCAGGCAACTCCTCAGAGGCAGCAAGCCAGGGGCAGGGGCAGGTCTTTTCATAGGCCTTTTTACCAGGCACAGGCCTCTTCTTCCTTTTCTCAGAGGGGGTTCTTCAGAGGGAGAGGCAGGAAGGGGATGAGCAGGGCTGCATCCACCTCTCAGCCTAAGGCTTCTGCCAAGCAGACACCCTGATGTGTTAGCCCGGGTCGACTCCCCCATACCGGTAGGAGGCAGGCTGGCTTACTTTGTCCAGGACTGGATGTCTGTTACCTCAGACAAGTGGGTTGTGGAGGTAGTAAGCCATGGACTGGCCCTCAGCTTCAAAAGATTTCCAAAGCTGAGGGTCAGATCTTTTCCACCTGCAAGCATCTCCGAAACTCTTGCATTGGAAGCAGAGGTTTTATCTCTGCTGGCTCTAAAGGCCATAGAGGGTGCCTTTCCTACACAGGGACAAAGGTCTATACTCCAGGTACTTCCTTACCCCAAAAAAGACAGGGGAGTGGCGACTCATCCTGGACTTAAGATATCTGAACGAACACCTGCTAAAACCAAAATTCAAAATGGTGACTCTGGGAATGATTCTTCCTTCTCGAAGGCCAGGGGACTGGCTAGCCTCCCTGGACCTCAAGGATGCCTATTTTCACATTCCCATCAGGTGCTCCCACAGAAAGTACCTCAGGTTCTAATTGTCTTCAGGCCATTATCAGTTCAAAGCAATGCCCTTCGGACTAACATCAGCCCCAAGGGTATTCACAAAGTGCCTTGCAGTAGTGGTGGTGGCCTTTTTAAGAAGGAAAAAGATTTCAGTTTTTCCATATCTGGATGACTGGCTCATTGTAGGTCAGTCCCCAGACCAGGTCAAGTCAAATCTGCAAGTGACCCAGCAAGTGCTCACTTTCTTAGTATTCCTTCTCAGCCTTTTCAAGTCAGTTCTCGAACCTGTACAGCTTTTCACCTTTATAGGAGCAGAGCTGGATGCAGTCAAAGCAAGAGCTTTTCTTCCTCTGGAAAGGGCAACAGCCATCGCAGAGCTAGCTTCTTCATTCCGCCTTCTGGTTTCTCGACCAGCAAGACACTTCCTTCAACTTTTGGGTCACATGGCAGCTTCTACAGCAGTGGTCCAAGGGGCCAGGTTTCAGATGAGGGACATTCAGTTCCATCTGAGGGCCTTTTGGTCCCAAAGAAAGGATCCTCTTACCAAGCTAGTTCCAGTGACTCAGACCCTGATCCAGGCCCTTCAGTGGTGGCAGGATCGGGACAACCTGAGGCAGGGGGTCCCATTTGTCAATCAGCCTCACTCTGTGGTCCTTACCACGGATGCTTCTCTATTGGGGTGGGGAGCCCATCTGGGGGCTCTTACAGCCCTGGGGCTGTGGTCCCCTCAGGAATCCCTCCTGCATATCAATCTTTTGGAGCTCAGGGCAGTTTTTCTGGCCCTGCAGGCTTTTTCTCAGTCAGTACAGAACAAGGTGGTTCAGGTCAGGACAGACAACACCACCACCATGTGGTACATCAACAAGCAGGGAGGCACTCGGTCCACAGCCTTGTGCACGGAAGCCATGAAGTTATGGTCTTTGGCTTACTCCCTTCAGACATCTCTAGTGGCAGTTCACCTTCCGGGGAAGGTCATTGTGCTAGCAGATGCACTGAGCAGAATCTCCCAAGGCCATCAGGAATGGTCCCTGGATCCTCTGGTGCTGAAAGTGATTTTTTTCCAGGTGGGGCACTCCAGAGATAGATCTCTTTGCAACCCCAGACAATCACTAACTTCCTCTGTTTTGTTGCAGACCCCCCGTCTTGGGCTTAGTCTCTCTGGATGCTCTGGTTTTGAACTGGGAAGGAAAATTCCTCTATGCCTTCCCTCCCTTTCATCTGTTGTTCAAAGTCCTGGTCAGAGTAAGGTCGCAACCCTGCAAAGTGATTCTGATTGCTCCAGACTGGGCCAGGCAGCCATGGTACCCTCTGTTGCTGTCCCTAGCAGTTCATCTTCCCCTGTCTCTTCCTAGGAAGTGCAACCTGTTAACCTCATCTGAGGAGAGGATTTGGTACCCCAATCTTCACTCTCTCAATCTCAAGGCATGGCTCTTGAAGAGTTAGAATTTCCAGACCTGCATCTGTCCCAAGGGGTTCTAGATATTCTCAAAGCCTGTCGGAAGCCTGCTACCAGGAAAACTTTCAATTCCAAATGGAAAAGATTTAGCATTTGGTGTTCTAAACAGCACATATTCCCAGATTCTGCTGGACTGTCTACAGTTCTGGATTATATGGTCCATCTTAATGGCCTAGGCCTCAGAGCAGCTACTCTCAGAGTACATTTGTCAGCTGTTTCTGCTTTTTTGTCAGTAGGAAAGTCTTCCTCACTGTCTTCTCACCCTGTGTTCTGTAAATTTTTTAAGGGATTGCTTCATACCAACCCTCCCTTTAGGGATCCTACTCCTGCTTGGGACCTTACTGTTTACATGGCTCGGCTTATGCAACCCCCTTTTTGAGCCAATGTCCTCATCAGAGCTTAAGTACTTGACTTGGAAAACTGTGTTTTTGGTAGCTATTACCTCTGCCAGACGCATCAGTGAATTACAAGCTTTGTCAGTGGAGCCTGACTTTATTTAATTTCATAGAGATAAAGCGATCCTTAGAACCAATAGGAGGTTCTTACCCAAAGTAGTTTCAGATTTTCATTTAAATCATTCTGTGTCTCTCCCTGTATTCTTCACTGATCATTCTTCCTCAGGAGAGAGGAGGTTACACAGTTTAGATGTTAAAAGAGCTCTTAGTTACTACATTGAATGTACGAAGGCTCACAGGTTTGACTCCCTCCAGTTGTTCCTCACTTATGGGGAGGTGGGTAAGGGCAAACATGCCACCAAAATAACTTTTGGCAGGTGGATTGTATCCTGTATACAATTCTGCATGAGAAACTGGGAAAAATTCCACCCTCAGGCCTGAGGGTTCATTCGACTAGAGGTACAGCTGCTTCCTTGGCTGCTGCCAGGGATATTCCCTTGTTAGAGATTTGTCAAGCAGCCACCTGGAAAAAGGTTCATACCTTTATCAAGCATTACTCTCTGGATATCCAGGCTAGGAGTGATGCTCGGTTTGACACAGCAGTGCTTCAGAGCCTATTCCCAAAATAGGTTTCTCCCTCCTCCATGGAGGTACTGCTTGGTGGTCTGCAGTAGTCAGAATACAGCAAGACTTCATGTTGTTTGAAGAAAAAATTACTCACCTTAGTAATTGTTTCTTCTAATGGAGTCTTGCTGTATTCGACCTCCCTCCCTGCCTCCCCTCTCAAAACCTGTTTTTGGGAAGTGGTAGGTAGGTGCAGTGTTGCACCCCAGGGGTGTCTTCAGTACACTTCCTTTAGTTTGGGTGCTGGTGTTTATTTAATATATTTTCTTGTGTTTTTCTTCTGGTTTTTGGTTTTTTGGGTTTCCAGACTTGAGTCTTTTGTGGGGAACCTAAAACTTGTTTGGTTGCCAGTTGGCTAGCAAAAATTTTTACCATTTCCACACAGTTAGTTAGTTAGTGATAGCTTGTAAGAATCTGATGGTTGGGTTTCAAAGTGCTGCAGACAGAGATCTCAACTGAGCTTGAGCTCAACGTTCTATGCTCAGCATAGAAAATTAACCCTCTACTCTCCGGGGCAGTTCAACAGCTGGAGCTAACTGCAATAGTCAGAATACAGCAAGACTCCATTAGAAGAAACATAATTACTAAGGTGAGTAATTTTTTCTTTCCTGCCATCGATCAAGTTGTTGGACCTGCCATTGGAAACACCACTGCAAAAAAAACATTGTTTTCCTTATATAAAAATATGGGGTATCACAGAAAGTAGCTGATGATCTGATGGCTGCCAGAATACTGTCTGCCAGACATACCTAATCTGTGAAATGGAAGCAGTTTGCTCTGTGGGCCGCTTCACATAACTTGGATCCATTTACTTGGCTGGTCAGTCAGGTTCTGTAATATTTACTGTCCTTATTGTATTCAGGCCTGCAGAATTCTTTAGTCAGGGTGCACTTGGCTGCTAGGGATCTGCACCAGAAGCGGCACCCACAGCTCATTAGGGGCTGCCCGCCTCCAGCCTGTCGCTGCCCCGACTCTCTGGCATTTTCCTGACCGCCTCACGGTCCCCGAATTTGGACAAGTGCTTCAGGATCTGTGCAAAAGCTGTGCACAAAACTCGTGAGGCGGGCTACCTGTCAGCCCAGCCGCCGCCTCCTTTACTCTCCGGACATTTTCTGACCGCCTCACGATCTCCAAAATTGGACAAGTGCTTCAGGGATCTGCGCCAGAAGCGGCGCCTCAGCTCGTGAGGCGGGCTACCTCTGCCGCCCGACTCTCTGGACATTTCTGACTGCCCTCGCGGGTCCCCAAATTGACAAGTGCCAGGATCCGCACTGAAGTGGCGCCTCAACTCATGAGGCGGGCTACCTGCTGCCTCCAGCCGCCCTGACTCTCTGGACATTTTCTGACCACCTTCGTGGTCCCCGAAATTGGACAAGTGCTTCAAGGATCTGCACCAGAAGCGGCGCCCACAGCTCGTGAGGCGGGCTATATGCTGCCTCCAACTGCTGCCTCCCCGACTCTCTGGACATTTTCTGACCGCCCTCGCGGTCCCCGAAATTGGACAAGAGCTTCAGGTACAGCCACTAGCTGTTTTTAAGCGCTGAAGCCGCATAGGGGTGCGCCTTTCTACAGGAGGGTCCTCATTGGTCCGCTCTCTGCCCTCCGGATTGGTGCGCCTTTTCTATGGCTTTTGCACTATTTCCTTTGAGTCTGGGACTGGCTGCTGCTCGGATCTCCTCGAGCCGGTGTTTAACCTACCATGAATTTTTCGCCTAATCTCTTCATGTGGATTACTTTATGTACCCTGGCAAACTGCCTAGCATTAGCTGCTGTTTTAATTTTTCGATTGATCTGTCTGCTGTTTAAAACATATTGCCTCAAAGTGCCTGGAGTCGCTAGCTAGCTTATCTCAGTTTCTGCTTCTACTGCTGTGTATTGCACCCTTAACTACTGTGCCCTCTACTGCTTTCTGACACACTTTTCAGCTACTGTGCTCTTTTCCTGTCTTTACCCTCAAACTCTACCCCTATCTCTGTCTCACTATATTTCCCCTACCCACAGCCTCTTTCACTGCTCCTTTCCTCAACCAACTAGTCTCAGTACTATCCTGTCTCCTAGCCTGTTTCAATATAACTTTTAACTTTAAGCCCTTACCTCACCCCCTTTTTTCTTCCTTCATCCCCTTACACCTCCCCCTACTTCGATTACCCCTCCTTTCTTTGCTTCCATCCCCCTTGACTACCAGTTGACACACTCACTTAACTTAACCTAACTTATGTTTCTGCCACAGTGTTGCTTAAGATTTTTTACTATGCCGCCCTCCTTTATTTTCACTATTGCTATATTTTTGTTCTTGCTAAATCAGTTGTTCTACCGTATATCAAATTGTTTCCCATTACTTACACCGTATTGATATATTTGTATGCACTTACTGTCTATATGCTCTTGTATGTCTTTTGTAAAAAATGTTTTGTTTTCCTGTATTCTCCCAGGTCGTGCCTGAAAATAGTCATTTCTATGGATAGTGCACCTTACCCGGTAAACAAAAACTAAATCAATAAATACCAGCCTCCCACGTGCCTGTGGATGGCTGTACAGTTGCTCAACTGGAGATAGCCCATGTGTTTTTGAGGCATTTTACATAACTTTCCATTTGAAATCCAGGACCAGATTGGGATCTGAATTTTATTTTGGAAAAGTTCACTTTAGCTTAGAGTCAGTCGTGAGTTGTGGCTTACACTTTCTCACTTGGAAAGCATTATTTTTAGGGGCGTGGATATGTTGTTCTGTCGACACTGTCTGGTAGGTACCTTGCCGCTTTAAGATGGGCCGTAAAGTCTTCAAGCTGGCTCCTCCCACCCACCGGGTGATGAAACTCTTGGCTCCACCCCATGATGCCAGATCTTCCTTACTGCTTGGAAGCATAAGGTTCCCTCCTTAGTGCTCTCCCGTTTTGCAGGCCTTGGCTCTAAAAACTTCTGATTTTTTTCCTAAACTTACTTTGAAACTCGTTCGAGTTCAGTCTTCACCCTCTTCCTTCGCCGCTGCGATAGAGGACAAGACCGTCCATGGTTCCCGCTGGTGCCCCTCATGGGCAGGAGATGCTTCATTCCCACCCCACGCCTCTATATACACGCTTATTACCCCACACTACAGTTCGGTGAGGTTTGTGAGATGCATCTGTCCTTTTCTGCATCGGTGCTTGAAGGCCACGCTGCCGGACTCCAGCTGTGGCGACTGGAGAAACAGTACCCGCCGGTCAAATCAAAGGAGGCCCGTTCGGTGGTGTCCGCAGCGGCAGGCTCAGTGGAACAACTGGAACAGCTTGAACAGGTCACGGCCCTCGAGGAGGAGGAGGCGGCCCAGCCTGCGGCGAGCTCCTCTTCCGCTTCAGCCTTTATTCTGCTCCAACTGCCTCTTACATCAAGCTTCCTTTCAGGAGCTGTGCCAGCCCCTCTCTACTAAAGGGTAGGGTCCTTCTGGGTCTCACACCCCTCGGAAGGTAAGACCCACCGATGACGCTCTTGGGAGCGGGAGAGATCTCGTTCTCCAGACCACTGGCTCTGGACTTAGGTCAATGTTGCGGCCCGGGCCGCTGGTTTCATGGTGTCCCCATCAGACCAGCTGGCCAAGACGCCTGTTGACACAGATGAAATATTTCTTGAGCCCAACAACTCTGTCTCTCTCTCTCTCTCTCTCTCTCTCTCTCTCAGACACTGGTGCTTCCGGTGCCTTCCAAAGACTTGCCTCAGACCATTGAGCCGAAGTACTCAGCCCAGGACCTTGAACCGGAGGGGCAGCGAGTTTCCCCCGCTCCTTTCTCGGCCCGGCGCTGGCACACTTGACGGTCAAGGTCTCGGTCCTCCTCGCTTTGAGGGAAATTCACTGACGCTACCCAGTTTTGGTCCCGACATCGCTGGAAAGCGGGCGCCACCACTCTTCTTCCTCATCCTCCTTGGCTGGAGGAGAGGCCCGCACGTTACGCCAGCGCTGTGAGAATCTAATGTGGCAGTAGCCTTTGGGTCGGCAGCGTTGGCACCGACTTCCACACCGCAATTATGGCTGTTGCCTGAACGGCCAAACAGACTTCCGCCCCCGTTACCCGGTCCTGGCACCAACGGCTCGCCTAAACTGCTGCCCACCCATTATGGTGGAACCACCGCCTCCCAGCTGAAGAATGGGCGTTGACCAGGATTCTTGGTTGGCTCAAGGTTTGCCCCATCGGTTGTCGGTCACTCTCACCCCGATCGCAGTATTCGGGCGAGTGGAGAGTGGCTCAGGCAGTCACCAGCTGACAAGAGACTCTCGAGTCTGAAGACTCTTGTTGTATCTCCCGCTCAGTCAACCTGGAATCCTCGGGTGGCTTCTGTGGACCAGAGCCCCACATCGTTCCTTGGTATCCTTCAGCTCGGAAACCATGCAGAAACAGGCCAGATGTCCCGTTATGGAGATTCTGGACAAGAGGGAATCCCCCACGGAGGCCGTCCCCGTAGCTGAGTCATTGTGGGCCCAGCATTAGAACTCTGGCAGCACCCAGCCTCCTGCCCAGTGCCATCGGCCAGGATGGCCTACAAGTACGTGGTCCCTACTGGCTCTCTCTCCAGCTTTTCGGAGCCCCCCTCGGCCGAGGAGTTGGTGGCAGATTCTGTCTTCAGATACTCGGGCAACATGAGGGATGTTGACAAGCACCCAGATAAGGAGACCCAAGAAATTGGACTACTCGGGGAGAAAGGTGTACGCTGCCGCCTCTTTGGGCCTTCGCCAGGCCAGCTTGGCTGTTATGATGGCACACTTCTCTCACGCCCTGTTGGGCTCCCTGGATGAGGTGCTTCCTCATCTCCTGGCCGACCTCCAGATCACGGTCAAGCAGGTCCGGGATCAGGGAAGGGCGGTGACAAAGCAACAGCTCCAGACAGCTCTGGACATTGGAGACTGTTGTGCCCATTCGGTAGCGGTCGCAGTGGCCATGCACCGTAAGGCTTGGTTGAGGATCTCGACCTTCCTGGCAGACACCCAACACAAGCCCACAGATGTTCCCTTTCTGGGCACCGACCTGTTTTGGCCCAGTGTGGAGGGCCACCTCCAGCACATTGAAAAATCCAATGCCACCCTAGATTCAGTCACATATGCACAGAAGGACAAAGGCAGTCATCAGCAGCGCAAGTCCTTTCGTCTCCCCGCTCCTGTGGCAAGACCTGCCCAGCAGCACCAGCAGGCTCAAACTTGGCACCCTGGATCCAAATCAATCACTTCCTCGGTCAGGAACCCCGGGGGCGGGGAGGGGAAGGGTCCCGGTGGCTCCTAGGCTAGTCCCTCCTCCTCCAAGCCTGCCCAGTGATGGTTTGGCGGGTGCCGCCCCCAACCTCGTCTCACCTCCCCTGGGTCCTCCCGTGGGGCCGTGTCAGCCACTTCCTTTCCGCCTGGTCCGCTATCACCACAGGCCGCTGAGTGCTGGAAGTGGTCGGCAGGGGCCTGCCTCTGGAGTTAGCGCAGGTCCCTCCTTTCGAGTCCGTGTTTCTCAAGCTACTGCCCAGGTAGCCTCAGTCGCTCTCCAAGACGACATCGGACCAGCTGCTCTGCAGGGGGTAGTCAGCAAAGTTGCAGATCCTCCTCCATGCCCAGGGTTTGTTTCCAGGTACATCCTGGTTCCAAAACGGATTGGGGGGGGGCTAACACCCCATTCTCGATCTGCATGGCCTGAACAAGTTCCTAAGGCCACGCACCTTTCGGATGATAACCGTGACTCAGATAATACCATCCCTGGAGCAGGGCATGTGGTTCTGCCCCCTGGGCCTCCAGGACGCGTTTTTTCACATTCCAATCCATCCTTCTCATCAGCTGGTCCTCCGCTTTCAGGCAGAGGGAACCCTCTATGAGTTCCAAACCATGCCCTTCGGCCTCTCATCAGCTCCCAGGGTCTTCACTAAATGCATCGCAGTGGTGGCAGCATTTCTGCGGCGCTGAGGGGTCCAGGTCTACCCTTACCTGGACAACTGGCAGATAGCAGGTCCCTCTAACATAGACTTTGACGGCAGATAAGGACCGCTAGGCCCATCTAGTCTGCCCATTTCCTTACCTACAGGATAGGCCGCAGATCCTAGTTAACCAACAGTCTATATCTTCCTGCCCCCCCCCAAAAGAATTGCCTTATGTCTGTCCCATGCATTCTTGAATTCTCCCACAGTTTTAGACCCCACAACTTCCTCAGGAAGGCTGTTCCATGCATCCACTACCTCTCTGTAGAATAATACTTCCTCACATTGCCCCTGAACCGCACTCCTTCTATCTTTAAATTGTGTCCCTTGTTCTTGCAACGCCTCTTTTCTGAAAGATGCCACCCTCTTGGACTTTGTTGATTCCCTTGAGGTACTTGAAAGTTTCTATCATGTCCCCCCTCCTTCTTTTTCCTCAAGGGTATACATATTAAGCTCCTTTAGTCTCTCCTCATACGGCCTTCTTGCAGACCCTGCACCATTTTAGTTGCCCTCCTTGGACTGCCTCTATCCTGTCTATGTCCTTGCGGAGATGGGGTCTCCAGAACTGGACACAGTATTCCAGATGGGGTCTCACCAACTGTCTGTACAGAGGGATAACAACTTCCTGTTTTCTGCTGCTGATGCCTCTCCCTATACATCCCAGTATACCCCCGGCCCTCCCTACTGCCTTCTCACATTGCTTGCTAACCTTAAGGTCATCTGATATGATTACCCCCAGGTCCCTTTCCTGTTTTGTTGTTGTTACTACCTCCCCACCCATTGTGTAAGTTCTAAGTTGGAGCTGGGGCAGTCCGGAGATCTGGCCCTCCAGGCTTGCTCTCAGATCTGCCTCATCAACGAGGCCAAGTTGGAACTCGTGCCCTCGCAGGTGATTCAGTTCATCGGGGCGGAGCTCGACTCTCTGTGAGCCAGAGCCCGGCTCCCGGCGGACAGGGCCCGAGGTCCTTTCCTCCTTTACCCAATCATTTCTGGTTGGGCAATTGCACCCTGCCCCGGACTTTCTGCACCTTCTGGGTCTCATGGCAGCGTGCACCAGTGTGGTCCGTTGGACCCGCTGGCATATGCACCCCCTGCAGTGGGGGCTGGCCCACCAGTGGTCTCAGTGCTCAGGTCATCTAGACCAGTCAGTGTTTGTGACCCAGAAGTTGTGGGACGGCCTGCAGTGGTGGCTTGTTCCAGCTCCATCTGTGGGAGGGAATCCCATTCGTCTGCCCCAAGCCAACGGTCATCCTGATGACTGATGCCTCTCTGATGGGTTGGGGTGCCCATCTGGGGGAGCACAGAGCCCATGGACTCTGGTCCCCTTAGGAGTCCCGATGCCACACCAACCTGCTGGAGCTCTGAGTGGTCTGGCTAGCACTGACCGCCTTCGCTCAGTTTGTTCAGGGTCAAGTGGTCCAGGTCCAGACGGACACCACCACGACCATATACTGTCTCAACAGACAGGGCAGGACGCACTCCTTGCCTCTGTGCAAGGAAGCTCTTCACATTTGGTCTCTTGTGTTCAGCCTGGAGGCAGATCTCCTAGCCATTCATGAGGCAGGAGCCTCGAACAGTCTGGCTGATGCCCTCAGCTGGATTGGCGATGCATCTCACGAGTGGTCTCCCCTGACGGTATAGTACAAGACCTGTTCTCCCACTGGGGCACATCTCAGCTGGACTTGATCGCCTCCAGGGAGAATGCCAAGCTGAGGCTGTACCATGCCCGCCCCCCTCAGCAGGGCTCGCAGCAGGGGGATGCCTTTTCCAGGCTGTGGACCCCGGGCCTCTTCTATGCCTTTCCTCCTCTGCCCTTGATCCACAAGGTGCTCTTCAAGATCAGGAGGGACAAGGCGCAGGTGATCCTGGTAGCCCCAGACTGGCCTGGCCAGTTCTGGTATCCAGATCTCCTCAGCCTCAGCTCCAGGCTCCTGAGGTGGCTTCCAGCCCGCCCGGACCTGCTCTCCATCAGTGAGAGGAAGGTACTCCATCCGGACCTTCAATCACTGCACCTGACGGCCTGGTTCCTGAGCAGCTAGAGTTCCAGGCCTTGGGTCTTGGGTCTTTCCCACGAGGTCCTCAATGTCGTTGAGGCATCCTGCAATGAGTCGACCAGAAAATGCTATGCCTTCAAATGGAAGAGATTCTCCATTTGGTGTCAGGGCAAGGGGTTGGACCCCTTGTCCTGTCCACTGGATAGCATTCTGGACTACCTGTGTTCCCTTTCCCAGCTGGGGCTTCGGTCGACGAACCTCAAGGTGCACCTGGCAGCCATCTCAGCTTACCGGGCACGGGCCGGCAAGCAGTCGGTGACGTAGAAGAAGGTGGTCTGATGCTTTTTCTAGGGCCTAAATCGCATATCTCCTCCAGTTTGTGAACCACCACCTCCGTGGGATTTATTGCTGGTATTGGCCAAGCTCATTGACAAACCATTCAAACCGATGCACAGGTGTGACATCTCTCACCTGTCGTGGAAGACCGCCTTCTGGGTGGCTATCACATCAGCCAGAAGGATTGGGGCGCTCCAGGCGCTTTCCATCGAAGCTCCCTACCTAGTCTTCCACAGGGATAAGGTTGTCCTGCGCTCCCACCTGAAATTTCTCCCGAAGGTGGTGTCAGAGTTTCAGCTGAACCAGGTGTTTACTCTGCTGGTGTTCTACCTCATTCACACCTCGGAGGCCAAGTACAGGCTCCATACGTTGGACCTGAGAAGAGCGCTCGCTTACTACAAAGAGCATACGGCGGACGTTCCGGGAGAGGTTCGCCCGCTGTTTGTCACCTACGCTGAAGCTGCACCTGGAAGACCTGCAGCAAAGTGAACAGTTGGCAGGTGGATCACTTCCTGCATTGATCTCTGCTATAGGTTGACAGGTAGGGAGCCTCCCGTAGGGTTTAGGGCTCATTCCACCCATCATACTGTTGCGTCGGTGGCTGCTTCTACAGACGTCCCTATCCAGGAACTCTGCAGGGCTGCTACCTGGAAGTCTCAACACACTTTCATTTCCCATTACCACATCGACCTTGAGTCACGCGGGATGCTGGTTTTGGAACCTTAGTTCTTCAGTCCCTGTTCCTCAAGTAGGGGGTGTGCACCTTGCCTCCCTCCTCCCGGAGAACTGCTAGGAGTCTGCTAGACTGTGATATCCATGCCGGATAGGAATGGTATATGTTGTTCATCCACACAGACCCACCCGACCTCCCCGGCTTCGGCACACAACCTGGCTTCCAGCGAGCTAGATCTGGCTTCATGGGGCAGAGCCAA
Source organism: Neoceratodus forsteri (assembly GCA_016271365.2). NCBI lineage: Eukaryota > Metazoa > Chordata > Ceratodontiformes > Ceratodontidae > Neoceratodus > Neoceratodus forsteri. The sequence goes on from CM057456.1 coordinate 1,430,418,739, forward strand.
GAGTTCTAGGGACATGGATATGTTGTTCATCCACACTGTCTGGCAGGTTCCTTGCCGCTTTAAATCTTGCCGGAAGGTCTTCAAGCTGGCTCCTCCCACCCACCCGGTGGTAAAACTGCTCCGCCCCCATGACGCCAGATCTTCCTTACCGCGCTGGAAGCTCAGGTTCCCTCTTGACGCCTCATGCGTAGACTGGATCCTAATTCTTGGTTCCACGAAATTTATTCTAAAATTTTCAAGACTTCAGTCAAATTACTCCCGACGTCAAATGGACCAAATCGACTTCCCGTTTGGCGGTGCCCATTTGGGCAGAAAATATCCAGGGCGGATCCGCACTCCACATCGTCTACCTGCCCGCTAGACCATGACCCGCGAGGCCTCTGAGTTGTGCTGTTCGTTTTCATTAGCGTCCTGGAAGACCGCGCTGCCGGTTTAGCTTAGGTGCCGGAGGCGCACCCGCCGGTAAAAGTCGAAGGAGGTGGCTCGGCTGAGCGTCGAGCAGATGATGCGCCCTAGGAGGAGGCAGGCACAGGTCGCATTCTTCCTCGGTCGCGGCATTTATCCCCGCTTCTCTGTGGGTACCTCATATTCAGCTTCTTTTAAGGAGCTTTGCCAATCCTTTCCACAAGGAGAGGGCCATCGGGACATTCTTCTCGGTCCAAAAAGAAGGACTCGAAAGGTAAGTCCCACCGTCGGCGTTCATGGGAGCGGGAGAGGTCCCCCTTCCCGGACAGTTGACACTCTACTTCGGTCGAGGTTGCGGCTAAGGTCGCTGGCTTCATGGTGTCCCCGTCAGGTCAGCCGGCCGAGACACCCGTCGAAGCGGTCGAGATTTTTCTCAACCCGTCGGACGGGTTGTCGACTGGTGAAGCCGACAACCCTTCTTCACCAGTTCCCCCAGTGGAGACCGAGGACTTGCCTGCGCCTCCGGTGCTGGAGTCCCTGGTCAAGGCTCCCGAGCCGAGGGAAGAGCGGGTGTCCCCTGTCCCTTCCCAGACCCATCCTCGGAAACACCAAGGATCTCGGTCTTGGACATCCTCTCGGTCCAGCCGATCCCACCGACATCGGCGGTCTCGGCACCGAAGTAAGCAGCGCCGCCACTCGTCCTCATCTTCCTCCTCGGAAGAGGAGAGGCTTCATCGAAAATTGCATCAATGCTACAAGGACCTGATGTGGCAGCAGTTACTTCTGTCCGGGAACAAGCCAACACCATCGTCTTCCCCAGCCATCAAGTGGCTGTCATCCGAGCGTACCGAAACAACCCATCGCTGTAGTCGGGGTGCCCAAGCCTGGGCTAGTTGTTCGGCCAAAACCAGCTGCCCCACCAATTGTGGTGGAACATCCACCTCCACAACCGAAATCGGGGGCGCCGACCAAGGACTCTCGGTCGGGTCAGGGCCTGCCCCACAGGTTGTCTGTCACCCCTCACTCCTGACCGCCCCTGCAGGTGGAGGTGGCTCAGCCCCAGGCAGCTCTTCGTGGACTCCTTGGAGTCCGGCAGCCACTCCTCCTGTTCTCCAGGCCCATTGACCTGGAGTCCTCGAGGGCCAGCCGATGGGCGAAAGCCCATCCGTCCTTCATGGAGTCTGCCCGGCTCATCCCGAGGTCCCGGGATGCAGCTCGAGGCCCGTATCCAGCGGGCCCGTGTCCCCTAACGGGAGATACTCACCGAGGGATTCACCACGAAGGCCTTTCCGTAGCTGAAGCCATTGTTGGCTCAGCCTTGAGCTCTGGCAGCGGCCTGCTTCCTGTCCTGCGTTCGGCCAGGATGGCCAGGAAGCATGCTTTCCTACTGGCTTTGCCTGGTTTTGAACACCCTCCTGCGAGGGTTGGTCACCATGGAGTTGCCGGCGTTCTGGGAACGCTTAGGGACATAGATAAGCCCCGACAAGGAGTCCAAAAGTTGGACTATGCCGGCACAAGGTGTACGCTGCATCCTCCCTTGGCCTCCGCAGGCCAGCTCGGCCGTGCTGATTGCACACTTCTCCCACGCCCTCATGGGCTCCCTGGATGAGGGATCCCTCATCTCCCGGCCGACCGCCAGACCTGCAGACCACGGTCAGGCAGGTACGGGACCAGGGAAGGGCGGTGGCAAAACTGCAGCTCCAAACGGCTCTGGACAGTGGAGACTCTTGTGCCAGATCAGTTGCAGCCGCGGTGGCCATGCGCCACAGAGCATGGCTGAGGATATCCACCTTCTCGGCAGATACCCAGCACAAGTTGGTGGACATCCCCTTCCTGGGGACTGACCTCTTCGGCCCTGGAGTGGAGGGACACCTCTAGTGGATCGAAAAGTCCAACGCCACTCTGGACTCTGTCACCTCCGCCCAGAGGAACAAGGTCCGCCGGCAACATCACCGTAAGTCCTTTCGTCCTTTGGCCCCTGCGGCACGACCAGCCCATCAGCAGGCTTGCGCGTGGCATCCCAAACCCAAGCCAGAAGCTTCCTCTAGTGGGAAGCAAGGAGGTAAAGGCCCAGGAGCTCCCTCGGCTGGTCCCTCCTCCAAGCCTGCCCAGTGACGGGTTGAGGGGCGTCGCCCCCAACCTCGCCACCCTTCCCTGGGTCCCCCGTGGGGGGACGGCTCCGCCACTTCCCTTCCGCTTGGTCCGCTATCACCATGGACCGTTGGGTGTGGGAGGTAGTAGGTAAGGGCCTGCCTCTGGTTTTTGAGCAGGCCCTTCCCTTTCAAGCCATCGCCCCCCCGGGGGGCCACGGGGTCCGAAGCCTCAGGTCGGCCCGCCGAGCCGATATTGCCCTGCGCCTCGAAAAAGAGGTGATCAGGAAGGTGGCGGATCCTCCTCCAGACCCGGGGTCTGTGTCCAGGATATCCTGGCTCCAAAACGGACGGGGGGGGGTGCTGGCGCCCCATTCTCAACCTGCACGACTTGAGTAGGTCCCCAAGGTTTCGGACCTTCAGGATGGTCACTCTGGTTCAGATATTGCCATCCCTGGACTTAGGGCGTGGGTTCTGTTCCCTGGACCTCCAGGACGTGTTCTCGTCCCGATCCATCCGTTTTGTCAGAATTTCTCCGCTTCAGAGCGGAGGGATCTCTTATGAGTTCCGGGCCATGCCCTTCGGCCTCTCTAGCTCCCAGGGTCTTCACCAATGCTTGGCAGTGGTGTCGGCATTCCTGCGGCACTGAAGGATCCGGGTGTACCCTTACCCGGATGACTGGCTGTTGGCACCCCCTTCCAGAGCGGAGGTGGAGTGGTCCAGAGATCTGGCCCTCCAGGCTTGCTCTCGGATTGGCCTCCTCATCAACGAGGCCGATCCGGAACTCATGCAGAAGCAGGTGATACCCCTCATCGGGGCAGAGCTCGACTCTCTTCAGAGCCTGAACTCGGCTCCCGGCGGACAGGGCCGGAAATTTTCCTCCCTGCCCAATCATTCCTGGTTGGGCAATTGCGCCCTGCCCGGGACTCCTGCGTCTCCTGTGCCCCATGGCAGCCTGCACCAGTGTGGTCCGTTGGGCCTGTTTGTACATGCGTCACCTTCATCGGGGACGGGTCAGTCAGCAGTCACAATGCTCGATCCTTTGGATCAGTGGGTGACGGCGACCCAGGAAATGTGGAATGCTCTCCAGTGGTGGACCGTTCCGGCACATTTGCAGGAGGGCATCCCGTTAGTCCATCCCGGGCCGACGGTCTCTTTACTGACCAACACATCTCTGATGGGTTGGGGTGCCCATCGGGGGAGCACGGAGCGCACGCCCTCTGGTCCCCACCGGAGTCCCAATGCTGTATCAACCTGCTGGAGCTCCGTGCGGTCCGCCTAGCTGTCACTGCCTTCGCTCCGTTTCTATGGGGTCAAGTGGTTCAGGTCCAGACGGACAATACTACGATCATGTACTACCTAAACCACCAGGGCCGGACACGCTCCTTGCCCTTATGCAAGGAGGCTCTCCGCATATGGTCTCGTGCGCAGCCTGGAGGGGATCTCCTAGCCATTCAGGTGGCAGGAGCCTCCATCACCCTGGCCGATGCCCTAAGCCCGATAGGGGCTGTGTCTCACGAGGGGTTCTCTCCTGCCGGAGGTAGCACAAGATCTGTTTTCCCACTGGGTCACACCTCAGGCGCACTTTTTTGCCTCCAGGGAGAATGCGAAGCTGAGACTGTTTCATGCCCGCCCCAGCAGGGCTCACTGCAGGGGGATGCCTTTTCGAGGCCGTGGACCCCGGGCCTCTTCTACGCCTTTCCCCCATTCCCTTGATCCACAAGGTGCTTTTCAAGGCGAGGAGGAACAAGGCGCAGGTGATTCTGGTAGCCCCAGACTGGCTCCGCCAGCTCTGGTATCCAGTTCTCCTCAGTCTCAGCTCCAGGCTCCTGAGGCAGCTTCCAGCCCGCCCGGACCTGATCTCTGTCATCAGGGGAAGGTATTCCATCCGGACCTTCAATCCCTGCACCTGACGGCCTGGTTCCTGAGCAGCTAGATTCCAGGCCTTGGGTCTTCCGACGAGGTCCTCAGCGTTGTTGAGGCGTCCCATAGGGAGTCGACCCAGATAATGCTATGCCTTCAAATGGAAGAGATCTTCCATTTGGTGTCAGGGAACGGGCCTGGACCCTTCCGCCTGTTCCTCGGCAAGCATTCCGGACTACCTGTGGTCCTTTTCTCAGCAAGGGCTTTGGTCGACGACCCTTAAGGTGCACCTGGCAGGCCATCTCTGCCCTCCGGCGCGGGCGGAGAAGCAGTCGGTGGGCGCAGGAGAAGGTGGTCCTGGGCGCTTTCTAAGGCCTTGATCACATTTCCTCCAGTGCGAGAACCTCCACCTCCGGTGGGATCTACTGCTGGTATTGGCCAAGCTCACAGGCAAGCCATTCGAACCAATGCACAGGTGTGATATCTCCCACCTGTTGTGGAAGACCACCTTCTTGGTGGCTGTCACGTCAACCAGAAGGACGGGAGAGCTCCAGGCGCTTCCTTTGAGTCTCCCTATCTGGTCTTCCACAGGGACAAGGTTGCCTGCGCCCCACCCGAAGTTCCTTCCGAAGGTGGTGTCGGAGTTTCACCTTAACCAGGTGTTGACTCTGCCGGTGTTCTACCCCAATCACACCTCGGAGGCCGCATATAGGCTCCATATTGGACCCTGGTTGAGCGTTCACTTTCTTAAGGAGCGTACGGCTGAAGTTCGGGGAGAGGTTCGCCAGCTGTTTGTCACCTACGCTGAAGCCGCACCTGGCAGACCTGCAGCCAAGCAGACGATGAGCGGGTGGGTCACCTCCTGCATATATCTCTGCTATAGGTTGGCAGGCGTGGAGCCTCCCATTTTACCCACCATACCGCTGCATCGGTGGCTGCTTCCAGGGATGTCCCTATCCAGGATATCTGCAGGGCTGCTACCTGGAAGTCGGCACATGCCTTAATTACTCACTACCACGTCGACCTTGGGTCACGCCGGGATGCTGGTTTTGGGGTCTCGGTTCTCCAGTCTTTAGTCCCTAAGTAGGTGGTGTGTGCCTTGCCTCCCTCCTCCTGGAGAACTGCTAGGAGTCTGCCAGACAGTGTGGGTGAACAACATATCCATGTCCCTAGAAATACAGGTTACTCACCTGTAACAGGAGTTCTAGGAATGATATATGTTGTTCATCCACACGACCCACCCGACCTCCCCGGCTTCGACGCACAACCTGGCTTCCAGCGGGCTAGATCTGGCGTCATGGGGCGGAGCCGAGAGTTTTACCACCCGGGTGGGTAGGAGGAGCCAGCTTGAAGACCTTCTGGCAAGATTTAAAGTGGCAAGGAATCTGCCAGACAGTGTGGATGAAAAACATATACCATTCCTAGAACTCCTGTTACAGGTGAGTAACCTGTATTTTCGTCAGCCGGGTGGGTGGAAGGAGCCAGCTGGAAGACTTTCCGGCCCATCTTAAAGCGACAAGGTATCTGCCAGACAGTGTGGATAAACAACATATACCACTCCTAGAACTCCTGTTACAGGTGAGTAACCTGTATTTTAAGTTGCAATCACTTTTGCTCAAAGGATTTCAGAGCTGCAGGCTCTAATGTGTGAGTCTCCTTACTTGATTTGCCTCAAAGACAGGATGTCTTTGCGTACCAATAAGTTTCTACCAAGGGTGGTGTCTGAGTTTACTTTAAATCAAACCATCCACCTACCAGTGTATTTTCCAGAACATGCAAATCCAGGGGAAGCATTGCTCCATACACAGATGTGCAAAGAATACTCCGATGCTATACACACTATACAAAGGACTACATAAAGTCCTCCCAGCTTTTTGTTTCGTTCAACCCTGGGAAAGAGGGTGTCCCATTTTCTAAACAGTGCTTGTCCAAATGGCTAGCACACTGTGTTACATTCTATTACAGGAAATACAGTAACAAACTTCTGGTGTGGCTCGTGATTATTCCACAGAAGGCATGGCCACTTCTGTTTGTTTATTTATTTGTTTGTTTGTTTTACCAGGAAAAACACAGTTTTGCAAAGCTCATTTGCAAGGAGGTCCTGGGTAGTGCAGAAAAATAAAAGTGAACCATACAAACATAGAATTGCAATTTCAAGGCACAATGTTAGCTGGAAGTACATAGTACCTGTTAAAAGCAATATACAAAACGGAAAAAACGAAATAAATCCCGTAGGATAACAAATTAAAGATACAGTATCAATTGATGAAACATTACGCTTGAAAAGATGATCTACAAAGCTATAATAGGTGCTTATTTTCGGAATGTTTCCACTGTAGAAATTTATGCAACTGCCACATGGAGTATTGTCCACACCTTCACTAAGCGTTACAGTCTGGATATCATCTCTCATAGATGAGCTGGATTTGGCCTAGCTGTGCTATAGTGCCTAGTGTCATAAGCTGTAGGCTCCATCCACCCAGCTTTAATTTTTGGTACTGCTTGGGATTTGTTCCAAAGGTGTGGCCTGATAAAGGAGATATCCTTGAAGATGGAACAGTTGCTTAAAACTTAGTCACAGTAGATCTTCTAGAGAATTTCTTTCATAAGGCCTTGCTGTCCCACCCTCCTTCCCCCTCAGGGTTGCAACACTGGCTTATTGTCTTGCTGCTTCCATTGTTGTCTTTTCCAGCACTCAGTCTTGTCTGGTATGCAGAATGATGGGGTCTCTCCTGGTTCCCTAGAGGGAGGTCCTCCAAGCATGATCTCCAGCAGGGAACTGAGGAGAGGTGAGCTGCTCACGTTTATTTCTGGACTGCTACCTGCTACATCAGGGGTCTGTGAGGGAGACCAGAGCTGTGGGTCCTCCCCCCTGCATTAGGCACAACTGAAGGGATTCTCCTCGGGGTAAAGGCGCTGGTAATGGGCCAGGCAGACCTCCCCCGACACAGAAAGGAACTGCAAAACTTTAAACTTTAATTTAGAAAACGGAAGATCTCCAACCACAGCGGGAGCCTTTGTTGATCTCACTGAGAGCACGAAATTCAAAAAAGGCCCTTGGTGGTCATTGGTGCTGATACCAGTGACGCTTGAGCGACTTGGACATAAAGATGCTCTGAGCCACGTCGAGATCAGCTCTGTTTCTGGACTGCTACCTGCTACATCGGGGCTCTGTGAGGGAGACCAGAGCCACGGGTCCCCTCCCCCTGCATCAGGCGCAACTAAAGGGATTCTCCTCGGGGTAGAGGCGCTGGTAACAGGCCAGGTGCCCCCATGCTGAAAGGAACTGCAAAACTTTACCACCCACTCACTCCGTTCCCTCCTCCCCTTAAATACGCTAAATTCCCTCCCACAAATCCTTATGGACCTATTTTATTGTGACTGCAAATAGAATCCGATACTTTTGACCTTGTGTCTGCTGCTCTGAACTGATTGTCACCATGATAACTTTGACTTGGAACATTGTAATGAAATCTGTCTGAGCTGTTAGCTGCATCAAAGTTAGCATTGTTTAGTCTGTGTCTTCAGTAGTAATTAAGTGTCTCTTTTAAAAGCCTATTTATCCTGTATCATCAGACAGCATTTAAGTGACAACTTTGAGCTGGGCTGTATGTTGACATGAATATGGCTGACCTAGGGTACCCCAGGCCACTTGGAGGGGAAGAATGGATAATAATCCAGGGGAAGGGATTGGGAAAAGGAGGAAGTGCCTATAAGGAACAGAGAACAACAAACAGGGTGGCCGCTTTCTATTACGGCAGGAATCTTCAGAAGGGTTGTAGGATGCATAGGCTGTGGAGCGGCAATAATTCTAAAGTGGGCCTGGAGAGAGGGAGGCTGCCCACTCTGTAGACTGCTATCTCGGATTAGGAGTGAAGTTTGTTGGTTAAGGAGTAAGCAAGGAAACTTGGTGGGGGTCGACCAGGGAGAAGGGGTGGGGGTATGAGCAGCAGAGGGGTGTGGATGAGGGAGGCAGGAGCAATGTCCAGAATCTAGAGGAGGTCATGTTATAGCAAGTAAGGGGGGGGATATTAGGGATAGAGGACCCTGGATAGGGATATTGACGCAAAGGGGAAGACTTATGGGGCTAACACTCTGAAAATAGAGAGTGGAGGGGGAAGAGTCAGGAGAGGCTGTTGGGGGGAGGGGGGACTAGAAGAGCAGACCGTGGGAAGGGAACTCTGAAGGTGGATAGGGCAAGAGGGGAGAAACCGGAGCGGCATAGAGGGCCAGTCGGGGGAAACTCCAGTCACATAATGGAGGCTGGCATAGAGTGTAATAATAAATTTGAGCCGCTTAGTAACCTAGTGGGGGAGGAAGGGGTTAGCTGAAATGAGGAAACTGGGACAGAGGCCATGGGGAGGGAGTTGGATTCCCGTAGGGCATCACAGGTAGGAAAAGGAAAGGATAGAAATAGTCCCGGGGGAGAAGGGGAAACTTCAATGTGAAGCAGAGAGAGTAGATGCAGTATATAGCAGAAACGAGGTGGGAAAGCATGACTGGAGAGAATCTAGAAGACAAGGAGGTGGGGGTCCATCCCAAGGATGGGAACCTTGGTGAATGGGACCCGTAGGGGGGCTCTGGAGGTAGGGGCACCATTATAAGGGGTGAGGATGACGGTGTTGGGGAAGGGGATATGATCCGGGCCAGGATAAAAGGCCCAGAAATGAGTGGGATTAAGGGACACCTGCACCGGGGGTCTGAGCCAAGTGGCAAAATGTTAAGGGAGGCAAAAGGGAGGGTGGGAAGGGGTCTTTTCATAATAAGGCAAGAAGACTCCCACGAAATTGGGATCATGGATAAAGGAGGGGTTGAGGCGATAGAGGTAGTGGAAGTAACCATAAGGATGATGGAGGTGTTAAGGTTCAGTTACTGGGTGACTCAATGATTTAAGGGTATCCAGTGGGAGGGACAGGGGGTTGGATGCCAGAACCAGGTGAAGGTAGTGAGTATCTCTGGACTGGCGGTATACAGAGCTAAGTTCATGGTGTACAAGCTGGTAAGGGATTGTGGAAGAAAACCAGATTTCCTGGTGTACTTTGGGACTAACGATAGTGTTTGTGTAATTTGTAAGATTCCTATAATTGTATGTATTGATGTATCGTTTGTTATGTTATATGTCCGGGTCGGTCCTGAAAAAAGGCTCTGGTCCAGAGTCCTAATCTGGTTAACAAATAAAAATGAAAAATATAGAGGGGCACAGTGTCTTGGAAATCCAAGCAAGGTTCCGAGAACTTGCTAGAGTTTGTTGGGGATAATGGATGCAACATTTCCTTTTTGGAAATATTGCTGGTACCTAGGGCTTCAGTGGAGAACAAAAGGAAGATCACAGAGGTAAATGACTGGCTCAGGAAGTGGGGGGAAGAAATGGGGTCAGGGGTGTTCGGTAACTGGGAGGGGGTTTGGGAGGATAAGGGACTGTATGCCAAGGACAGGTTTCATCTTACCCCGTTGGGGAAGGAAATCCTTAAACAGGGGGTGGCGGACTACATTCAAGAAAGGTGGGGTTTAAACTTGTGAGGGGGGGGGGACATGGGAGGGGTGGCCTGAAGCCCCCTTCTCCAGATGAGGGATTAGCCGTCAAACCCAAGGGGAGGAGGAGCAGAGGGTGGCTGGAGGCACATGGAACCCAGGTGTGGTTCGACAAAGGGGATCTGGGATAAGGGGTGGGGGGTGGTGTTAGTAATGCCAGGAGCTTGGGTAACAAGTTACCAGAGCTCCAGGCCATGCTGTTCGGGGGTGGGGTGGATGTGGCAGCAGTCACGGAAACATGGGCCAACAACCACCATGACTGAGACCTAAACGTGAAGGGATACTTATTGCTTAGGAAGGATAGAAAGGAGGGCAGAGGGGGAGGAGTGACTATGTACATTCTGGAGAGGGCATTGAAATTGCTAGGGTAGAAGAGGCAGAGGGAAACGTGGAGGCCTTATGGGTCACCCTACGAACCCCGACAGGAGGTAAGGTCAAGCTGGGTGTAGTATATAGGCCCCCTATATATTACACTATACTACATATGAGTGATGTTCTGGAGGATGGTTTGCTGGACAATATCATTGCCCAGTGCGGACCAAAAGGGGAGAGAGTGGTGTTGATGGGGGATCTTAATATGCCATGTACAAACTGGGGAACCATGTCCTCTAAGGTGGCCAAGGAGCAGAGGCTGCTAGACGGTTTCCAGGATATGTTCTTAACACAGCAAGTGAGGGAGCCCATGAGGGAGGGTCATGTTCTGGACGTGGTTTTGGCTGATGGGGATCTGGTAAGGGACCTGGTTGTAGAGCATCCCCTGACTGGGAGCAACCATGACACTGTCTGGTTTCAAATTAACAATGGGGGGAGGGGGGGAGAGATCTAGGACACTGGCAGTGGATTTCAGGGGAGCAGACTTTATGGGCATGGGAAATATTCTCAAGGATCACATGAAAGGGATTACAACAATGATGGACGTGGAAAAGAGATGGGAGGTCATAAAACCGGGACTTCAAGAGGCAGTCAGGACCTGTGCTAAAGAGAAGAGCAAGGGAGCAAGGTTTCATAAACTGCCGGTGGACCAGTGAAGTTCAGGGAGTGGTCAGGGAGCAGAAGGCTGCCTACAAAAAATACAAAACATCGAGAGGGGAAATGGAAACGTACCATCTTGCATCTAGAAAAGTCACCCAGATGGTGCGGGGGGAGCGGCACAGTCCAGTAAAGAGCAATGGCTGGCACAGGGGATTCGGGGAGAGGAAAAGGGTTTTTTCTAGGGACATGGATATGTTGTTCTATCCACACTTACTGGCAGGTTCCTTGCTGCTTTAAATCTTGCCGGAAGGTCTTCAAGCTGGCTCCTCCCACCCACCCGGGTGGTAAAACCCTCGGCTCCGCCCCATGACTCCAGATCTTCCTTACCGCTTGGAGGCTCAGGTTCCCTCCTTAGCGCTCGGTGTTTTAGGCCTGGATCCTAACTCGTCAGTTAAACTGAAACTCATTTTTAAATTTTCTAGACTTCGGTCTTTTTCTTCCTTCGCGGCTGCAATGGACAAATCGACTCCCGGATTTCGGCGGTGCCCTTGTGGGCAGAAGATGTCTTGGACCGATCCTCACTCCATGTGCGTTTACTGCCTTGGGCTCGAACACAATCTGCAGGCCTTCGAATTGTGCAAGTCCTTTTCGGTCAACGTTCTCGAAGACTGTGCTGCCATACTTCAACTTGGGCGCCCCGAGAAACGTATACCTCCGGTTAAGTCGAAGGAGGCCCATTGGGCGGTGTCCGGCATCGGGCTTGGCTGAGCAACTTGAGCAAATGATCACCCTCGAGGAGGAGGAGGCCCAGGCCGCATCTTCTTCTTCCTCGGTCGCGGCATTTATCCCACTTCCTTGGGCTTCTCCTACTCGGCTTCATTTAAGGAGCTTTGTCAGTCCCTCTCTACTAAAGGAGAGGGGCCCTCGGGACACTCCTCTCGGTCCAAGAAAAAGGACTCAAAAGGTAAGTCCCACCATCAACGTTCGTGGGAGCGGGAGAGGTTCCCTTCCCCGGATAGTCGACACTCGACTTCAGTCGAGGTTGCGGTTAAGGCCGCTGGCTTCACGGTGTCCCTGTCAGGTCAGCCGGCCGAGACACCCATCAATGCAGTCGAGATTTTTCTTGACCCGTCGGACGGGCTGGCGACTGGAGAAGCTGACAACCCATCTTCACCGGTTCCCCCCGCTGGAAACTGAGGACTTGCCCTTGCCTCCTGTGCCAGAGTCCCCGGTTAAGGTCCCTGAGCCGGGGGAGGAATGGGTTTCCCCCGCTCCCTCCCAGACCCACCCTCGGAAACACCGAGGATCTCAGTCTCGGACCTCCTCTCGGTCCAGCCGATCCCACCGACATTGGTGGTCTCGGTCTTGGCACCGAGGGAAGCGGCGGCGCTGCTCATCCTAGTCATCATCCTCCTCGGAGGATAGGCTCTGGCGCAAGTTGCGACGGCGCTACGAGGATCTTATGTGGCAGCAGCTCCTTTTGTCGGGGAGCAAGCTGACTCCGACGCCTTCCCCGGCCATTAAGTGGCTGTCACCTGAGCGGCTGAAACAACCCCTCATGGTCATCGAGGAGCTGAAGCTGGTGCCGGTTGTTCGGCCAAAACCAGCTGCACTACCCATCGTGGTGGAACCCCCGCCTCCACAACCAAAAACTGGGGCTCCGACCAAGGATTCTCTGTCAGGTCATGGGTTGCCCTATCGGTTGTCGGTCACCCTCACTCCCGATTACCCTCGGCAGGTGGAGGGTGGCTCAGGCCCTCGGCAGCTGTTTGCAGACTCCTCGGAGTCTGATGATGACTCTTCCCTGTTCTCCAGGCCTCTTGACCTGGAGTCCTCTGGGGGACAGTCGGTGGACGAGAGCCCATCCTCATTCATGGGATTACTTCAGCTCATCTCAGAATCTACTGGGATGAAGCTCGAACCCATGTCAAAGCGGGCCAAGTATCCCCTCACGGAGATACTGGACCGAGGGGATTCTCCTACGGAGGCCTTTCCTGTGGCCGAAGCCATTGTTGGCCCGGCCCTGGAGCTATGGCAGTGACCGGCTTCTTGTCCAGCTCCCTTGGCCAGGATGTCCAGGAAGTATGCCGTCCCCACCGGCTCACACTCCAGATTCTCGGAGCACCCTTCTGTGGAGGGGTTGGTGACCAACATTGTTTTCCGGCATGCTCGGGATGTGGACAAGCCACCGGATAAAGAGTCCAAGAAACTGGACTACTCCGGGCGTAAAGATTGCGCTGCATCCTCCTTAGGCCTTCATCAGGCCAGTTCAGCCATACTGATGGCACACTTTTCCCACGCCCTTTTGGGCTCCCTGGATGAGGTGATTCCTCATCTCCCGGCTGACCTCCAGACTACGGTCAAGCAGGTGCGGGATCAGGGAAGGGCAGTGGCAAAGCAACAGCTCCAAACTGCTGTTGACATTGGAGACTCTTGTGCCCGGTCAGTAGTGGCCGCAGTAGCCATGCGCTGCAGAGCTTGACTGCGGATCTCCACCTTCACGGTGGATACCCAGCACAAGATGGCAGACGTTCCCTTCCTGGGTACTGACTTGTTCGGTCCTGGGGTGGAGGGTCTCTTGCAGAGGATCGAGAAGTCCAGTGCCACCTTGGACTCGGTCACCTCTGCCCAGAAGGACAAAGGCCGCCAGCAGCAGCATAAGCCCTTTCGGCCTTCTGCCCCTGCGGCACGTCCAGCCCAGCAACACCAGCATCTGGGCCAGCAGGCTCGCACTTGGCACCCCAAAGCCAAGCCTGCAGCTTCCTCCAGCAGGAAGCCGGGAGGAAAAGGCCCAGGAGGTCCCTCAGCCGGTCCTTCTTCCAAGCCTGCCCAGTGACAGGTTGAGGGGTGAAGCCCCCAGCCTGATCCCCGGTTCCCCCTGTGGAGATGGCTCTGCCACTTCTTTTCACGCCTGGTCCACTATCACCGCGGACCGCTGGGTGTTGGAAGTGGTAGGAAAGGTCTGCCTCTGGGTCGAGCAGGCCCCACCATGTCGAACCGTCACCCCCACGCTGGGGCATGGGGTCCGCAGCCTCTCTGTCGGCTCATCGAGCCGACATTGCTCTGCTCCTCCAAAAGGAGGTGATCAAGAAGGTGGCGGATCCTCCACCAGACCCAGGGTTTGTGTCCAGGTATTTCCTGGTCCCGAAATGGACGGGGGGCTGGCGCCCCATTCTAGACCTACGTGACCTGAACAAGTTCCTAAGGTCTTGAACCTTCAGGATGGTCACTCTGGCTCAGATCATTCCATCCTTGGAACGAGGCATGTGGTTCTGTTCTCTGGACCTCCAGGACACGTTCTTTCACGTCCCAATCCGTCTGTCCCACCATTGATTCCTTCACTTCAGAGCGGAGGGGTCCCTTTAAGAGTTCCCGGGCCATGCCCTTCGGCCTCTCTCCAGCTCCCAGGGTCTTCACTAAATGCATGGCAGTGGTGACAGCATTCCTGCGGCTCCGAAGGGTCCAGGTGTACCCTTACCTGGACGACTGGCTGATTGCAGCCCCCTCCAGGCTGGAGGTGGAGCGGTCCAGGGATCTGGCCCTCCAGGTCTGCTCTCAGATTGGCCTCCTCATCAACGAGGCCAAATCGGAACTCGTGCCAACGCAGGTGATTCAATTCAGCAGCAGACCTCTGTGGCGATTGCCTCTCCACCTAGACCTGCCCTTGTGTTCTCAGGGGAGGGTTCTCCACCCAGACTTTCAGTCCCTGCACCTAACGGCTTGGTTCCTGAGCAGGTAGAGTTCCAGGTATTGGGTCTCTCCGAGGAGGTCCTCTGGGTTGTAGAGGCCTCTCAGAAAGGAGTTGACTCACCAGTGCTACACCTTTAAATCAGAGGTTTTCCATTTGGTGTCAGAGCAAGGTGCTAGACCCCTTGTCCTGCCTGGTGGTGAGCATCCTGGATTACTTGTGGTGCCTCTCCCAGTTGGGCCTTCGGTCAACGACCCTCAGGGTGCATCTGGCAGCCATCTCTGCATACCGGGCACAGGCTGGTATGCCAATGGTGGCACAGGAGAAAGTGGTTGGGCGCTTCTTCTACAAAGGCTTTGAACACTTGTCCCCACTGGTGCGTGGCCACCACCACCTTGGGACTTGTTGCAAGCCATTCGAACCGATGCACAGGTGTCACATCTAACACCTGTCATGGAAGACTGCCACCTTGGTGGCTGTCACCTCTGCCAGAAGGATCAGTGAGCTCTCTGTGGAGTCTCTCCCTGTTTGGACTTCCATAAGGACAAGGTTGTCCCCCACCTCAACCTGAAGTTCTTCCCAAAGGTTGTTTCGGAGTTTCACCTTAATCAGGTGATTAACCTCCCGGTGTACTTCACCAACCCAACCTCAGAGGCCGAGCACAGTCTCCATTCATTAGACCTGAGGCAAATGCTTGCTTATTACAAGGAGCTTATGGCTGTGGTTTGTGGAGCGGTTTGCCAACTCTTTGTCACCTACACTGAAGCTGCACCTGGCAGACCAGCAGCTAAGCAGACAGTTGCAGGTGGATGGTCTCCTGCATCGACCTTTGCTATAGATTGACTGGTAGGGAGCCTCCTGCTGGGCTTAGGACTCATTCCACCAGACATACCGCTGCCTCGTTGGCTGCTTCCAGGGACATCCCTGTCCAGGAGGTTTGCAGGGATACGACCTGGAACTCAGCTCACACCTTCTTCTCCTATTACCATATCGACCTCGAGTCATGCCAGGATGCTATTTTTGGGGCCTCGGTTCTCTAATCTCTCCCCCATAAATAGGGTGTGTGTGTCTTGTCCCCCTGCTTCTGGAGAACTGCTAAGAGTCCGCCAGAAGTGTGGATAGTGCACCATATCTACATCCCTAGAAATGAGGGTTTCTCACCTGTAACCGTAGTTCTAGGAGTGGTATATGGTGTACATACACACAACCCACCCAACTTTTCCTGGCAAGTGGCACATTATATTTTGCTTCCAGCGGGTAGGATCTGGTGTCACAGGGTGGTGCCGAAGAGGATACTACCCGAGAGGGTGAGAGGAGCCAGCTTGAAGACCTTCTGGCCAGATTTAAAGGGGAAAGGAAGTCTGCCAGGAGTGTGGATATACACTATATACCGCTCCGAAAACTATGGTTACAGGTGAGTAACCCTCATTTCCATTTCTTCTGAGATGTCCAGGGCTTTTTTTGAGTTACTATTTTCTCCCCCTTGAGCCCTCTGCCAGCATCTGACATCTCTCCCCCCCCCATGTAGGCGCTGGGTATGAGACACCCTCCCCATAACCCCATGACTTACCCTTCATGGCAGGGGGTGGGGAGCGGCTCAACCCACCGGTCCGGATCAGCGTTCGGGGAGGTGCCTTCCTGGGCCATCACAGAGGGGGACCATCATCATTCGCAGAGGACTCCACTTTTTTCCTGTATTACTCTCCCTCTTGAGGTGCTGCGAGCAGCGGCACCAACGGCAGCTGTGCACACGCTGCAGTGCATTTCCCGCCAAGCACCTGCCACCCTCTCGTCTACTTCAGTGCTGACGTGCCACCTCCCAGCCTCGGCTAGGTGACAGGCAATCAACAAGCCTTGTAAACCCCCCTTCCCGGAGAAGGAGAGCAGTTCTGGGGACGCTCAATCCTTCTCCTCCCTGCCAACCCCCCGGGCCCCATGTCCGTTCTCGAACACGGGTCATCGGCGTGACGCGAGGTAAGGCGTCCAGTGCCTCAGCGCCACCAGGCCGGCCCATGTCCAGGGCTTTTTGACTAGTATTTGTTCCCGTTAGTTGCTGACCTTGCAGTATATGATGTTAGGTATTTGGGCAAGTGGGTTCATTTTAAATGTTTGTAAAATTAGTGAGAGAAACCGAGACCTGTGATTGGTCATATGTGATCATATGATCATGCACTATTCCAGCACAGCAGCACAGTTCAAAAATACATAACTTTCTGATTCTCATTACTTTCTTTTAAAAATAAAAAACAAAGGAAGTATTCTATTATTGCAGTAGTGCACTGCAGGGTGTGCATAATTGGGGGAGCAGCACTGCTTGGGTGCGTAATGCGCTTGGCATTCCTTCGTGCCTTCCCAAGGCATTGTGTTGTCCCACAATAATGCATTCCCTGTCATGCCTTACTGTCCACACTTTGAAACAGTCTTCAAATGTTCTAATCTTTATCCTTTTTGTTTTGCTGCAGCTGTGCACAAAGCTCGGTGGCTCTTGTGTTACTACACTGGATGGCTATTACGTGGAGTCTGTGGTCTGTGTTGTCATCGGATTTGGATGATGGTTTCTGCTTGGGCCCAAGTTTAGAAAACTACAGGATGAAGGACAATCTTCTTGGCAGTGCAAACTGAAAAAGTTTGACGGAGATCTCCCAAACTGAGCTCATGCTGAAAGTGAATAAACCTATAGAACTATATCTTTATGCGTCTGTAGATATATATTTTTATATACATGTATGCACACATGATTAACCATGGCAAGCCATGGCTTCTACAACACACTTTATATGGACATTGAAAACATTTGATACTTTAACAGATTAATGCATTGTTTCACTTGATTGAATGGGCACCCTTACAATACCTAGGATATGTGAGATCCCTTTTTATAACAGAGTGCAGTTTCAGTACTATAATTACTGGTTGGGTCTAATATCAACCTGAAACCAGTAATCTAAAAATCTCTTAATACACGGTTCTGGCGTCACATCCATATGAAATTTGTGCAGTTTTTTGCTTGTTGTTAATTGATTTTTTACTGAGAATTTTATTATGACATCACAACACTGGTACACGCATGCCAAAATAGAAAAGTGCACTTTTGTTTTCGAACTAATGGCCGGTGACTTGCACCATGCTCCATTTCGTCTGGCTGAGTCATCAGTTGTTGAATGCGGTTTTTACTCAGCCAGTGGAAATATAGTGTGGAGCGAATTACTTAATGAAAAAAGTAATTAATAAAATATATATAGCACATTTAGTTATGTTTTTGACACGCTTCAGTGTGTGATGCCAGTACAAACCACTTGAGCTTTTACTCTTAGTTTGTGGCATGATGCACCTCGAGTGTGTAAAAAAGAAAAAAAATGCATAATGCACAGCTGCCAATACATTATTATCTTCCGATGCTTTGGCATGCTAGATTAGGGGCTACTGAAGGAAAATTTTATTTCACATAATTAGACTTCCTTACAAATGCTTTGTCCTGCCCAAATTTTTTGCCATCACTACTTAATTTCTATATTTATGAACCATAAATCAAAACATCTTGAAAAAAAATAAACATTTATTTTAAATCAGTCTGTTAAATTGCTCTATTGATGTATCAATGTTACTTTAAAGGCTAGTAGCTCTGCAGCTAAGGGTCACATCTTTCCAAAGGTGTGTATCATAAAATTATACCATGGACATAAGTGAACAGCCAATTAAATCGTCAGGCTGACAGTTTACTACCGTTGTAAATCCTCTGATAACCAATGGCTGTTGATGAGTATCTCCTCTATAACATCTGCAGCACAGGAATAAATACAATAAAAATAAAAAAATAAAGCAACCTCTTTAACATTTGTATTTTATTATAGTAAAATAATTAACTTTGGTAATACCTCAGTAAGCCACTCGGAGGATGTGGGTTATCACGGGATTTACCATGGCTGGCGAGAATTTACCCTCTCGGCTGGGCCTCATGAGCAAACCACTCCAGCTGTGGTAAATCCCCTGATAACCTACACCCCCTCGTGGCGTATTGCTTAAGTCTAACACATAAGGATCAAAATCTGATTTGCATCTACAGTAGCATCATTATTCCCCACCACCACCGTTCCCCGGTGGCCCCCTTCTGCCCATCCCTGGTCCCAGCTCCGTCACCCTGGCATCTCCCAGGACTTTCATGGGTCCCTCCCCTTGTTCCTCCAGAGCCTTCCCTCTCTTGTTAGGGGCAATGGAGACTCCTTCCTTACCTGCTGTCGGGAACAGAATCCAGTTGTGGAGAGGGACCTGCCTGAAAGTAGCCAGGTGCAGGGCCTGTGACAGGGTGGCTTCATTCTGCTGATGTGGAGTTTTCTCTGTTTGCTTTTCCTGATTCCCCTGGGATGCCAGCATCAAGGGCACACCAAGCATGTCCCCACGCAAGTGTGTGGCATGTGGCGCTTGCCAACGCTCCCTCCCATTAGCCACCCTAGCTGCACTGCCACCTGTGGTCACCCAAGTGGCAGTAAAGCAGTGTAGGTGGCTCTTCTCCCTCCTGGAAAAGGACATTGTCTGTTGGGACTGACCCCCTATGGCCTGAGCTTATTCCTGAACTTGGGCTGCCAGCTTGGGAGAGGTACGGCGATAAGCGCCTCAGCCCTCTTTGCCAAGCATTATTATTGATGTAAAGACAGTACATCTGTGTAAATATTGGTCTAGCAATACTTAAAAAAACTGTGTCAACATGCTACAGCCATGCCGACCTGACAGTAAGTTTTCAATTGAAACAGAGATTCAGGTTCCTTCCCTGTCTCTTAGAGACAATGTGCGCTGACTGCCGGACCTCTCCCTTGCAACACCGATACATTTGTATTTGAATGTGTAAAAGTTACAACTATGCAGAGGCCAGTCACGATAGGAAGCCCAATGCCCCAGCACTTCATCTTTTCAGGGTCATCATCAGGGGATGGGATTTGGGGGGAAAAATGTTTTTTTTGTTTGTTTTTTTACTATAATATATAGTCCATAACCTGTGACATCACAATGCTGCCTAATAAAAGGCATACACCGCAGCGAAAAAAAAATAAATCTAAAATACATTTTGCAAATTACAAATATGATACCAAAAAACTTCACTACAAAAATTGATTCACTGACCAGGTATTAGCACTACATGTTAATTGTCCATTTTAGACATTTAACTGAAGCAAAGTCCTAAACTTCACGTGCTGGTAAACTTCATAGAGAGAAAAAGAGACACTGGTAGCTCCTTGTACCGATACACTGGGACCCACCAGAGCAGGCATTGCAATGGGCCAAGATAGAATGGAAGTGAGCTGGTGATATTCTAGTCCATCTTGAAATAAAACAGAAAATAATGGGACGTTACTGATACAGAAAACGACCTATTGCTATATGTCTTTACATATAACTTTCTCTTTATTTTTGCAACTATCTTTTACAATTAACCTTAACTAGGTTGATATTCAACTTATCACAGCAATTTTAGAATGTGTTTGGGGGGGGGGGGGAGAGTTGCAAGAAAAATTGGGATTATAAAAATGGTTTCAAATCCCAGTTTTCATGGAAACCCTGTTTTTGACTGTATTTAATTTAAAATTCCAATAACTTTCACTTCGTGACAGAAGGTTTACTTGATCCCCTCTCATCTTGGGTTGTTTCACCTGTTCCCGACCTATGAAATCCAAATATTTTGGGTTCAAGTCATGATGTTCGTAAAACTGCCTCCCTATAGAGGTATCCAATTTGTGGTTTACAGTGGATCTCACATGTTCTTGTATCCGTTCTTTAAGCATTATGATCATCCTTCCTGCATGACACAGACCACAATTTGGTGGTAACATAAACCCCAACATTCATGTTACATGTTATGAAGTTTGTTTCCTCCACCGTAGTGCCATTATTTGGACTTAAAAGAATGTTTCCTCATTCCGAAAATTGGCACACATAATGGCATTTTTAATGACCACTTGGCTGGATGGGAAACCATGTCGTAGCCCCCCCGTATCAGGGCCTGCAAATTTGCTAAGCACCAAGTGATGTCTTGCTGTTTTTTTTTTTTTTTATAATGTGATATTTGGTTTCTCTGCCACAATAGATTGTAGTGCAAGGTCTCCTAATAGCATGTGCCAGTTGCACCATACAGCATATCCAGTTTTGCCTGCAACACCATTAAATTGTGTGGAAAATATTATTAGTCCCCATTCTTTCATAGGGTGATTAACTTTCTGTTTGGGCTTCAACATACTGTTTCAGATTTTAGTTTTACTTTCATATAGGCCTTGCATAAGAGACTCTCTTGGTAACCCCTCTCTTTGAACTTTGGTTTAAAATGTGATGCTTGTGTATCAAAATCACCAACATTAGACCAGATTTGTCTCCTCCGAAAACATTGACTTTCAGGAATGGCTTTTTTTTTTTATGATCCTGGATGTGCACTGTACAATCTTAATAGTGAGTTTATGACTGTCTTTTCTGTGCACTCTAGTGGTCACTATGTGTGTGCTGCTTTCTGCCATTAGGGTACTTTCCAAGAAATTGACACTTTTCTTGCATAAGGTGGTGTGAATTTTAAATTCAGTTTTGCCAATTGACAAACTCTAATGCCCTTTCCACGGTTCTCTTCCCTACACAAATACAGTCGTCTGTATATCTTTGCCAACATACCAGGTTAGCAGATAGGTTCACTTCCCTGTTGAAAACCGTATTCTTCTCCCATAACCCAAAGAATAAGTTGGCATAGAAGGGAACTCCTACAGGCCCCCATAGCTGCACCATAGACTTGCAAGTAATGGTCAAACTCAGTGGCATTGTGAATAAGTACAAAATCAAGGGCCTTAATGATGAAGTCCACAGGAGTGGCACCCCTTGGTAGACTTTTGCGAAGAATATGTCTACAGGCTGCTATGCCATCATTGTGACGTATTGAGGTATAAAGTGCCTCAACATCCAAGACAGCCATATGAAGTCTTTTTCCCACCTGAAATTCTTGAACAACTTCATGGTGTCCCGTGTCCTTCAAATAGGATGGCAGTTTATAGTCACTTTGTTGCAAAAAGTAATCGGGGAAACTTAAAAAAAAATGTTCAGTTAATGAGCCCATCCCTGAGACGATAGGTCTACTGGGTGGGTTCCTCAAATTTGTGTGAATCTTTGATGATATGTAGTACATGGGGATATAGATTAAAAACCTGGTCCTTCGCTTGCTAACCCAAGCAACATCCAGTGTGCCACAGACTTGCACTAAAGTGATTGGCATCTCCCATGTTGTAGAAGTTCAGTTACCACCTGTGAAACAGGCAACCTTGGGATCTTATCCCTACATATACTTTTATATTACAAGCTAGATCCCAACTTGTCCTGACAGAAGAATTTCTTGGTGCCTGAAAGTTGCAGTATTTGTTAGGAAAAATGTCATTGCATAGTATTTTTAGCAGTAATATGTTTCTAACATAATTAGATTCCTCATCAGGGTATCTTTATTTCTCTCTGATGTTTTAAAACGGCTTTTATTACAAATTTTTATAATTAATGACTGAAGTCATTAAAGATGGCTGCTACTAGTGATTTTAAAAAAAAAATTCATTCCTTCTAGGTCATTTTTTGAATTTACATGTTTGATACATACTGTGGGTGTATTAGGAGAGTTCTCGGACACTTGTCTGATGGTAAACCACTTAATACCGTACCAAGATTTTTTCCTTTATTCATAGTGGGTGTGGCCAGAGAACAGTTGTGATTAAAAACTTCAAAACGCTATATCTCATTTTAGGAATGAAATACAATGAAAATAAATATTTTTATATATATATATATAGCTAGAAATACAATATTACTAAAAACTGTATGATGTGTGTTTTGCACTAGTGAACACTGCTGCTTTAAATACCAGGCTTTTTAAAAAAAAATTACAATTTCCCTATATTTTTACTTCATCTCTTAACAAAAAAACACATTTTCTTACAACATCACCTTTTATTACACTGTTCTTTATATTTATTTTTTTGACAATTTATTTCAAGATAGTCTAGCTAAGATGCAACCTCTGTTTTTCAGTGGGGTCTGTTTTCTACCTATTTACATCTGGGGGTACTGAATTAAGTAAGCAGTAAGACATGATGGGGTGTGCATTAGACAGTTCTAATGCACAGCTAGGGGGACATAGTGAGGCACGAGGCCACAGGCCGAGTGCGTCCAGTCCCCTAGCCATGCATTAGAACTGTCTAATGCACATCTCCGGAGTGGCTTATTGCACTTATAAAATGAGCCTGTGTATTCTAAATGGAGGTTCTAGTTTTAGCTGTGCATTAGACACATCTAATGCACGGCTAACAACCAATCACATTGCTTGAAATGCTTTGCCCATTTTATAAAGGGAGGTTATGAGACTTGTCTAACTAAGGGACTCATTTTGGGTTTGAACCTGGGTTTGCTGCTTTTTAGTTGTACTCCCTGTTTGCTACTACACTGCCAGGCCTAACCCTCTGTTTTTCAAGCCATGGCTCTTATGAACACACAGAATTTATCTAGAAGTCTCAATGAAAGCCCCCCCATCCTTAATCACTACCACCATTGCTTTGTATTTTCTGTCAGAGGAAATCCCCGAACCACACTGTGAAATGTCTGCAGAAACTAGTCCTTTGCAATGCTCCTATGAATTTATGTAGCACTTAAATAGAAGCTGACTTATTACCCGTTTAGGTAGTGGTTGAACAGGGGAACTCTCACCTCTAGATTGTAGGTAGGGTAACGTTCATCTCTAGGTGGTGGATCTCTCTTATATTATTAGATAATGGAAGAGGAACTCTAACTGTTTTATAAGTGGTGGGAGAACTGAGTGTCTTTGGGTTCCAGTCCAGTTTAACCCACTCAGGTGAATCTAATGTATTTCCTCATCAGAATACTGAAAATTGTGCTGTGTCAGCAGCTCTTTAGAACAATGTTGATCTTCTCCCCTGATGTTACCTTTTATTATCTCAGTGGTATTGTGTGAAAATTGGATGCTGCTTCTTAAAATACTTATTGACCTTGCATTCTTTAAAGAGGACTTTCAGTTACGTAGTCAATTTTGTATGCTTTGCATCTCTGAGATACACAGTGATGCTATTAATAGATGTTTTTTTGTCATCTTGTAAATATTGCTTCATCAAAGTTGCCTCAGTACATGTGGTCTGTGAAGGTATTTTAATAACCACTGCTTCACAGAATAAAAGTCTCTTTGGATCATTTTGGTATTGTATTGTTCACATTATACTATCCACTTCAAGGGTGAGATTGGTATAACATGTACAGTATCTTTTAAAACAAAAGTTTCTTAACTAAAAATTGTATATTCATCAGGGATTAAACTTAATGGTATAAGATTAAAAATAAAACTTGCTGGAAAAGATGCATATCATTTATACTCTCTTTCAGAATTTTAATACAATATCATATATTCTTAAATAGTAACATATCCTCCTTAGATTTCTTAAAAGGAGCGAGAACAAGCTGGAGCTGGTGCATTATCTTGTGCTAGGTTTGACTGGTTAAGTAGTGGATTTGGCATAAAGTGTTTAATTGCATCTCTCTCCAGTTAAAAATGTTGGAAAGGGAATATTTGCAATACTGGGCATGCTTGCGTATTGTATGTAATATATCCTTGACTGGAATCTGTATCAAGAACTACCATACTTTAAGCTAAACCAGATAAACAGTGTTGCAAAAAAAAATTGATGTTACTCATGTGACCCTATAGGAGGTACGTCTGAAGGCTTGATAAATATATTTCAAGAAAGATTTGTTCTACTCTGCTCAGTTTTGCACACTGTAATTAAAGAAGTTGGAAATGAAGCACAGCTGTGGGCCTTCGAACATTGGTTGGTGATAACATACAGTAGCTTATTCTACAAACTCTGAGGTGTTATTTCATGTATAAAATTATTTTAGTTTTGGTGAACAAAATCGACTTTCTAGTTTGCTTTTTGTGAGAAAGAGGATAAGTTCTCTGATTCAGTGTGACCTGGTTTCAGTCTTATAAGGAAACAGCATTTGCATAGGCCTCATTAGATAGATGGGTTATGTGTATGTATATCACAGTGGCACGGTAGCGCAGTGTATGGATATTATAGTTGGGGTTGAGCAGGGGTTTCTATGTTAAGATAAGCAACAAATGCTAGCACCACTATTGGAGTGAAAAAAAAAAAGACTTTTTATTTGTGCAAATTCCAGTCGCCACTGCTCGAGCACAACAACCTTGACCGGTTTCGTAGTTACATACTTCCTCAGGGGATGTTAAACCTCAGAGTTTGCACTTTAATATCTTTGGAATCATAAAATGGATTTGCACGAAATTTAGCATGCATAGTCTCGTGAGGTAGATCTAATTGACGTGTCAGATTTCATTCTAGTCGGATGTGTGGATTATGAGATGCGGATAGTGAAAAAATGTAAACAAATGCTGTTTTGGACAGTTTGGGATTTTGGTCTGAAATGTTTAGGGTAGAAAGGGCTTGACCTACAGATGTGCCATTCACTGGTTTGGTGAAAAAATATTAATCAGCTCCAAAGTTATAACATTTTAAAATTTCGGTTCTGAGCCTGTTCAGTGCAGTCTTTTTTGTGATTAAAAAAAAATCCTTTTTCATATGGCCACTGTCTTGTTTCCGGGGTTTTTCCCCCACAAAAATGACATCCTGCAGAGACACCAACACATTTATCTTGGGCAAATTCTCCCCTTCCCCAATTTTTATTTTTATTATTTTTTACATTGTTGCATCCTTTTTTCACGACTCTCTTCTGCTTTTTTCATATGGCGGTATGAAAAAAGAATTTGGCCATACGAAAAAGGATCCCTTCATATGAAAAAAGAATTGGTACTTAGGTATTTTTTTGTGATTCTTTTTTCATATGAAGGGACCCTTCTTCATATGAACGAAAAAAGCATTTGAAAAGGGATCGATTCGTTCAGCCCGGTGGCACTGGATGCCACACCACGGGCTGTTGAGGGTGGCAGGGAAGGGAGAGGATCGAGCATCCGGAAGACGGCTCTTTTCTCCCAGAGAGGGCGGACTGGCACTCCCGCCAAATGACTACGCCCAGGTGGAGGCTGGAAGGTAGTGTGGGTCAGAGGGGCCAGACGAAGGGAGGGTGCTGTGGGACTTCGGCAGATGCGTGCATGCCTGTACATGTACACGTCCTGCGTGTGCGCCCCAGTAATGGGGAAGGGAGAAAAAGAGGAAAAACACCTCCAGCTGCGGATGACAACCGATCTGCCGCAGGCTCCGCACCTGGTGACTGGGCAGGGGTACGTCCCGGGGCTGGGGGGGCAGTCAGAAGGGGCAGAAGGAGGATAAAGTACATGTGTTTAAAAAAAATTAAAAATAAAAAATAATTCATAAGTCCCAATTCTTTTTTTTTTGTATGAAGGGATCCTTTTTCTAAAAATTCCAAACTTTCAATTCCATCATCCTTCTCTGCCCTCGATGTCACCGCACCGGAAGCTGTCCCTGCATACTACTACCTAGGCATCTGCCTGGACAGTCATATAGACTTCACAACTCATATCGACTGCAGGCATTCTAAACTCCGCCCAAAGCTTGGTTCTCTTTACCGGAATAAAGATGCCCCCTCCACAGCCATCCATCATATACTACTCAAACTATTTTACCTCTGTTCAATTGAGCAGACATCATATACAGATTGCCTCCACCTCCACCCTTTCCAGACTGGACTGTCAATTCAGTGCCTTTTGCTGCTTCATCATAAATGCTCCCCCTAGGACTCACTACTGCTCCGTCTACTGTGCTCTCTCATTCTCTCCCATCTACCTGCTCCCTCCTCCACCCTCACAGCTATGTACTGGTTTGGCTCACTTACCCCTTCCCTCCTTTTCCCCACGTCTCACCTTTTCCTACCATCTCCACACGAGACCCTCACACCATTGCTCTCCCCGTCCCCACTCAAATTCTTGCCAAGCAGCTTTCTCCTACCACTTCCCTCAATACTGGTACTTCCTTCCATCTTCTCTCTGACTACTACCGTCAGTAAACCTCTTTAAATGTGCCATCTCTCACTCTTTACCTCCCTCCTGCTATCAGTAGAGTTAAGCCCTCGGCTGCTTACCACAGTGCTACTAGTTTGCAAGCTAATTCCTTCTTGAAGGCCTATTTATATTCTTATGCTACTGTCTTATTGCACCGATCCACCTATATTAGCCAACATTCATCAACTTGTCCCATTATCCTGTATATTGTGTATGTGACTAACAAAGTGATAATGTATTTATTTGTCATATTGATTGTTTACTCTGCAGGCATGTGTAACCAGCCTGACTACTTGTGTAACTACTGTACAGTTACTTGCCTCCTATGTTCCCCTCCCCCGGGTTGAACCTGGACATGTGCCTCAGCTCAGTGTGTCTCTCCCAGTCACCACATTTTAAATAAATAATAAATAAATAAATACATTTTTTCTGTGCTTTTTTCATTCATACCAAAAAGGATCCCTTCATAAGAAAAAAGATTTTGGACTGTTTTTTGTATGAAGGATCCTTTTCGATGCTTTTTTCATTCATACCAAAAGGATTCCTTCATACGGAAAATGATTTTTGGATTTAGTTTTTAGGTTTTTTACACATTTGAACTTATACAAGCCATAATTCCCTCAATATTTGGACTTGGGAATGATCTGTATATCAAACCAAAGGTCTTACTGAGTACTACAAGAAAAACACATCCCCCCCCCAAATATAAAATAGAGGGTCCACATAAAAAGCACAAACATAAAAAAATGCAAATTCCTATAGGATAACATTGGAAGTTTAAGAAGCCATAACTCCCTCAACATTTAGACTTAAGAGACCATCTATATATCAAAACAAAGGTCTTAAGAAGTACTACAAGGATAACACATATCCTCCCAATTCAAAGTGATTTAGGGGCAATATAAAAAATGCAATTTCCCGTAGGAAAACTTTGGAAGTTTAACACGCCATACAGCGAAGGAAAGAAAGTGCTGTTTTGCCCCAGATGCAAGCACAAAGCCCAGTGGGCACTGTACTTCCACAGTAACATACATTTCTAGGGACATGGATATGTTGTTCATCCACACTTATTGGCAGGTTCCTTGCCACTTTAAATCTTGCCGGAAGGTCTTCAAGCTGGCTCCTCCCACCCACCCGGGTGGTAAAACTCTCGGCTCCGCCCCATGACACCAGATCTTCCTTACCGCTTGGAAGCTCAGGTTCTCCTTAACGCCCATTTAAGACTGGTTCCTAATTCTTTGAAAGTTGAAATCAAAAGTTTTTTGCTAAAAGACTTGGTCTTCTTCTCCCGTGACTGCGTGGACAAATCGACTCGGTTTCGGAGGTGCCCTTGTGGGCAGAAGATGTTAGGACAGATCCGCCTCCACGTCGTCTACTGCCTGGGCCTTGAGCACGACCGCGGCCTGCGATTTGTGCTCTTCCTTTCGCCCACGCCCTGAAGACTGTGCTGCCCGGACATAACTGGGTGCCTCAGAAAAGAATTCCACCGTGAAATCTAAAGAGGCCTGACAGTGTCCAAGGGCGGGCGGCTCCTCGGGCGGATCAGCTCGAGCAGATGATCGCTTCTAAGAGGAGGCGCATGGGCTGCTTCTACCTTGGCTGCGTGCATTTGTCCCACTTCTCTCGGGTGCCTCGTGACCGGCTTCTTTAAGGAGCTTTGTCTGACCCTCTCGACCAAAGGTGAGGGTCCAACTTCTTCGGGACCTTTTTCCAGGTCCAAAAAGAGCAAAAGTAAGTCTCTCCGTCGACGCTCTTGGGAGCGGGAAAGATCCCCCTTCCCTTGTCGACAGTCGACTTCGGTCAACCCCTCAGCTTCGGCCACTGGCTTCACGGTGTCCCCGTCAGGCCAGTTGACCGAGACTCCCGTCGACGCGGTCGAGATTTTTCTCGACCCGTTAGACGGGTTGTCGGCTGGAGAAGCTGAGAATCCCCTCTCCCCGGTTCCCCCGGTGGGAGTTGAGGATCCCGTCGGCTCGTCTGTGCCTCCGGTTCCGGAGCCTTTGGTGGGATCGTCCGAGGAGTGCACACTGACACTTCTCCTCGCCTTCCTCGCCTAGTCGAGACTCTCGGTCTCAGACATCCGCGTCCAACCGATCCCGCCACCATAGGCCGCCGGTCTCGGCATCAGGCAGACGGCGCTGCCGCTTCCCGGACGTAGGAGGCTTTGGCGCAAGTTGCCGGAAATATGAGGAACTCATGTGGCAATAGCTCTTTGATCGGGAATAAGCCTACTTCGTCGCCTTCCCCGCCATTAAGTGGCTGTCACCGAGCAGCGAAACAACCCCTCGCTAGTACGAGGAGCCTGTTCTCAGGCCGTTGTTCAGCCAATTCCAGCTGCCCCACCACATTTGGTGAACCTCCGTCCACAGCATTAGTTGGGGCCCGACCAAAATTCCTCGGGTCGGCCTTGGGTTTGCTCCCATAAGTTGTCTGTCACCCTCACTCCCGATAAACCTCGGCAGGTGGAGGGTGGCTCAGGCAGCTCTTTGAGGACTCTTCTGAGTCCGATGATGTCCTCCTCTCTCCAAGCGCATAGACTTGGAGTCCTCGGGAGGCAGTCAATGGACGATAGCCCTTCGTCCTTCTTAGGTTGCTTGACTCATCTCGAGTCCACCGGATGAAGCTCGAACCCGCTTTCAACGGGCCAGGTATCCTTCACAGAGATTCTGGACCGAGGGATTCTCCCACGGAGGTTCCTTCCGTGGCCGGGTTACAGTGGGTCCGCCTTGAACTTTGGCAGCCCTGCTTCCTGCCCTGCGCCGGCCAGGTTGGCCAGGAAGTATGTGGTCCCTACTGTTCCCTGTCCGTTTTTGAACACCCTCGGCCAGGGGTTGGTTACCGCACAGCTCCGGCGTGTCGGGAACGCCTGGGATGTGGACAAACTCCTGACAAGGAATCCAAGAAATTGGATTATGCCGAAATAAAAGTCTATGCCAGCCCTCTCCGCCTTTCACAGCCAGTTCGCCGCCCTCATGGCATTTTTTTCTCACGCCTGTTGGGCTCCCTGATGAGGTTGTCCCTCATCTTCCCGCAGATCTGCAGACTACGGATAGGCAGGTGCGGGACCAGGGCAGTGGCCAAACAGCAGCTCCAGACTGCGTCAGACATCGGGGACTCATGTGCCAGGTCTGTGGCAGCCGCAGTGGCCATGCATCGTCGGGCTTGGCTGAGGATATCCACCTTTACCTCGGATACCCAGCACAAGTTGGCGGATGTTCCCTATTTGGGGACTGACCTCTTCGGCCCTGGGGTGGAAGGTCACCTGCAGAGGATCGAGAAGTCCAGTGCTACCTTGACTCGGTCTCTTCCGCCAGAAGGACAAAGGCCGCAAGCGCCAGCCTGCCCTTCGTTCTTCTGTGCCTCAGGCGCCTGCCCAGCAACGCCAGGGCCAGCAGGCTCGAGCTTGGTATCCCAAACCCAGCCGCGGCTTCCTCCAACAGGAAGCAGGGAGGAAGGCCCAGGAGGTCCCTCGGCTGGTCCCTCCTCCAAGCCTGCCCAGTGACGGGCTGAGGGTGTCGCCCCATCCCTGTCACCTCACCCTGGTCTCCTCTGGGGGACGGTTCAGATTTCCTTCCACCTGGTCCGCTGTTACCATGGACAGGTGGGTACTGGAGGTGGTGGAAAAGGCCTCACTCTGGAATTCGAGCAGGCCCGCCTTCAGAGCCGCCGCACTCGGGGTCCGCAGAGCTCACTGGCGGCTCGCGAGCCGACATCGCCTCCTCCTCCAAAAGGAGGTGATCACGGAGGTAGAGGACCCCTTCAGACCCGGGTTCGTGTCCAGGTATTTCCTGGTTCGAACGGACGGGGGGGCTGGCGCCCCATTCTCGACCTACACGACCTGAACAAGTTCCTAAGGTCTCGAACCTTCAGGATGGTCACTCTGGCGCAGATAATACCATCTGTGGAACACAGTGTGTGGTTCTGCTCTCTGGACCTACAGGACATGTTCTTTCACGTCCCTATCCGTCCGTCCGTCACATCGGAGATTCCTCCGCTTTCGAGCGGAGGGATCCCTCTTCGAGTTCCGAGCCATGCCCTTCGGCTTATTTCCAGCTCCCAGGGTCTTCACCAAATGCATGGCAGTGGTGACAGCATTCCTGCGGCGCCGAGGGGTCCGGGTGTACCCTTACCTGGGCGATTGGCTGATAGCAGCCCCTCCAGGCGGGAGGTGGAGGCGGTCCAGAGATCTGGCCTCCGGTTTGCTCTCAAGTTGGCCTTCTCATCAAGCGAGGCCAAGTCGGAACTCGAGCCCGGGCAGGTGATCCTGTTCATCGGGCAGAGCTCGACTTCTTCGAGCCAGAGACGGCTCCCGGCGGACAGGGCCGAGGTTCTTACCTCCTTTGCCCAATCATTTCTGGTTGGGCAATCGCGCCCTGCCCGGGACTTCCTGCGCCTCCTGGGTCTCATGGCGGCCTGTACCAGCGTGGTCTGTTGGCCGCGCTGGCACATGCGCCCCCTTCAGTGGGGACTGGCCAGCCAGTGGTCACAAAGCTGCGATCCTTTGGACCAGCTAGTGATAGTGACCCAGGAGATGTGGAACACTCTCCAGTGGTGGACCGTTCCATCTGCAGGAGGGCATCCCGTGTGTCCGCCCCGAGCCGACGGTCTCTATCAACCGATGCCTGTCTGATGGGTTTGGGTGCCCATCTGGGGGAACACCGAGTGCACGGCCTCTGGTCCCCGCGGGAGTCCCGATGCCACATCAACCTGCTGGAGCTCTGAGCGGTCCGCCTAGCTCTCACCGCTCTCACCGCCTTTGCTCCCTTTCTCCGGGTCAAGTGGTCCGGTCCAGGCGGACAATACCACGACCATGTACTACCTGAACCGCCAGGGCGGGCCCGCTCCATGCTTCTATGCAAGGAAGCTCTCCGCATTTGGTCACTCGTATGCAGCCTGGAGGCGGATCTCCTAGCCATTCATGTGGCAGGAGCCTCCAACACCCTGGCCGATGCCCTGAGCCGGATAGGGGCTGCATCTCACGAGTGGTCTCTCCTGCCGGAGGTAGTACAAGATCTGTTCTCCCACTGGGGCACACCTCAGGTGGACCTGTTTGCCTCCAGGGAGAACGCAAAGCTGAGGCTGTTTCATGCCTGCCCCCCTCAGCAGGGCTCGCTGCAGGGGGATGCCTTCTCGAGGCTGTGGACCCCGGGCCTCTTTTACGCCTTTCCCCCAATTCCCTTGATTCACAAGGTGCTTCTCAAGGCGAGGAGGGACAAGGCGCAGGTGATTCTGATAGCCCCAGACTGGCCCCGCCAGTTCTGGTACCCAGATCTCCTCAGCCTCAGCTCCAGGCTCCCGAGGCAGCTTCCAGCTCTCCCGGACCTGCTGTCAGTCAGTCAGGGG
Source organism: Neoceratodus forsteri (assembly GCA_016271365.2). NCBI lineage: Eukaryota > Metazoa > Chordata > Ceratodontiformes > Ceratodontidae > Neoceratodus > Neoceratodus forsteri. The sequence continues at coordinate 1,430,450,633 of CM057456.1, forward strand.
AAGGTGTTCCATCCAGACCTTCAATCCCTGCACCTGACGGCCTGGTTCCTGAGCGGCTAGAGTTCCAGGCCTTGGGTCTTTCCGACGAGGTCCTCAATGTTGTTGAGGCGTCCTAAGTCGACCAGAAATGTTACGCTTCAAATGGAAGAGATTCTCCATTTGGTGTCAGGGCAAGGGCTTGGACCCTTCCTCCTGTTCTGTGGCAAGCATTTTGACTATTTATGGTCCCTTTCTAGTCAAGGGCTTAGGTCCATTTACCCTAAAGGTGCACCTGGCAGCCATTTCTGCTTACCGGGCGCGGGCCGGGAGCAGTCGGTATGCAGAAAAGGTGGTCGGTGCTTTTTCAAAGGCCTTGATCACATTTCCCTCCGGTGCAGAACCCACCTCCGTGGATTTACTGCTGGTATTGGCAAAGCTCATGGGCAAGCTTATTCAACCAATGCACAGGTGTGATCTCTCTCACCTGTCATGGAAGACCGCCTTCTTGGTGGCTATCACGTCAGCCAGAAGGATGGGAGAGCTCCAGGTGCTTTGCATCGAGTCTCCTTACATGGTCTTCCACAGGGACAAGGTTGTCCTGCGCCCCCACCCGAAATTCCTTCCGAAGGTGATGTCGGAGTTTCACCTTAACCAGGTGCTGACTCTGCCGGTGTTCTACCCCAGTCACACCTCGGAGGCCGAATATAGGCTCCATACTCTGGACCCTAGAAGGGCGCTCGCTTATTATAAGGAGCGCACGGCTGAAATTCGGGGAGAGGTTCGCCAGCTGTTTGTCACCTACGCTGAAGCCGCACCTGGCAGACCTGCAGCCAAGCGGATGATAGGCAGGTGGTCACCTCCGCATAGATCGCTGTTATAAGTTGGCGGGCATGGAGCCTCCCAGAGGGATAAGAGCTCATTCTACCTGTCATACTGCTGCATCGGTGGCTGCTTCCAGGGACGTCCCTATCCAGGAAATCTGCAGGGCTGCTACGTGGAAGTCAGCACACACCTTTATTACCCATTACCACATCGACCTTGAGTCACGCCGGGATGCTGGTTTTGGGGCCTCGGTTCTCCAGTCTTTATTCCCTAAGTAGGGGGTGTGCGCCTTGCCTCCCTCCTCCCGGAGAACTGCTAGGAGTCTGCCAATAAGTGTGGATGAACAACATATCCATGTCCCTAGAAATACAGGTTACTCACCTGTAACAGGAGTTCTAGGAATGGTATATATTGTTCATCCACCGACCCACCCGACCTCCCGGCTTCAACGCACAACCTGAGCTTCCAGCGGCCAGATCTGGGCGCCATGGACGGAGCCGAGTTTTACCACCCGGTGGGTGGGAGGAGCCAGCTTGAAGACCTTCCGGCAAGATTTAAAGCGGCAAGGAACCTGCCAATAAGTGTGGATGAACAACATATACCATTCCTAGAACTCCTGTTAGAGGTGAGTAACCTGTATTTACGCATCTATGGAGGGAAGGGAGTGCAGGGCCCAGAGGACCTTGCCCTCCCACAGGCAAATGAGGATATGATTATTCTATCACAAAAAAGTAAGGAAGTTCATTGAAAAAAAACTTTGTTAATGCGCTAGTTAGGGTTAAACTGACAAAAAGGTTTCCAAACCTAACACCCCACCCCGCAGGCAGCAACAGGAAAAACCATTACGGTTTCGCCTCTCTTGCATCTTCGCAAATCAGGTGTGGGGTGTGCCTTGGGGTTGTTATCCCTAATCCTCACCCCATGCTCATGTACTGTACACATCTCAGCTTCGTTAGTGAAGGAATAGGTTGAGCATTAGGGCTGACAACACAGTCATCTTCACCTCCGGTCCCTCCACCTCAGCTGTGAAAGACCTGCTCCAGCAGAACTTCAGTAACATTCTGCACTGGTTCCAATCCAATCAACACTAAAAAAAAAAATTGGTGTCCATGATCTTTGGTACCAGTCAGAAACTAGCCAAACACTGCCCTCCCCCCGCCCATCTTACCACCCTGAATGGCACACCTCTTGAAGCATTTCAGTCCTTCAGGTCCCTTGGAGTGTGGCTAGACAGTCTTCTCAACCCACATTGATGCCATCCATGCAAAGCTCTGTCCCAAGCTTGGTGCTTTGTAACTACTACTAAGGCTACTCATTCCCACATGTCTGCAGGGAGCTTGTTACTAAAATGGTACTCCTTGTCTTTGACTATGCAGATGTGGCCTCTGCCACCGCCGTTCCACTTTACTCACCAGAATGGACACTTTCTGCAACTCCTGCCATTTTGCTACAAATTCCTCCCTCACAGCCACTGCTCTTTACTGTATTCATCCCTATCCTTCCTCCCTTTGCCCTTTCGCCGCCAGGCTCACTGTACCTCCTTCATATCTAAATACTGGTTTGGTTTCATCTTTCTTACCTCACCTCTCAGCTTTCTTTTCCCCTCATTCCAAGGACCATTGCACCTTTGCCACTCCTGAACCCCACTCCTCTACTGGGCGGGCAGTCTGTCTTCTCCTATCAACTTCCTTCACTCTGGAACTAGCTCCTCTAATCCCTTCACCTCACCCCATCCCCTGGCTCCCTCAGGCATCAGTTGAAACTTCAATCCCTCCTCACCTGTTCCTGTTGTTCCCCTTCCTCCTGATACGACCATGGCCTAACCTTAACCATCCTGGTAAGCAGCCGGCTGAGTCCCTGCTCCGGCCTTGGTTTAACTTGCATACCAGCACACCCTCCCTCCATTACAAGGCTGGGTAAATTCTCATCCCTAAGGTCAGTTGCCCATTGTCAGTGTTTTCCTTGTTCATTAAGTATTGCTGGCACTTCTGAATATGCACTTGCTAGGCATTTGCATTGAGCTGTACAACACTTTATTCTGTGCACATACAGTTGTTTAGGATTTATTCAGATTTTAATCAGACTTTTTACTGATTGTTAAAATGTTTTGCTTCAATATACTGTGCTGCTCTTCTTCAACTGTTTCCCTTCCCCAGGTTGCACCTGGAAACGAGCCCCGGCCCAGTGTGCCTCTCCTAGCTACTGACTTTCAGATAAAGAAATAAATTCCCAGACGTGAAGCTAACATATCAGTAATACTTTCACAATGTGCTTTTGGCTCTGCTGCCTTTGAGTTATTGCCCCGTACAATTCGTGGGTATAACACTGAAATGCCTCAAGCTGGTCTAATTAGGAAAAATGACTAATATCAGTAGCCTACAACTTAGGAAGAATATACACAAAAGGATACAGTGATCAGTATCGTTTCTCCAAGTGAGATTTGTTATACTCTGCTCAGTTTTTCACAATACTGTACTGAACGAATTGTATATTTAAAACATGGTTCAAGTTGACCTCTACAAATGCTGCTCTCTCCCTGGACAAGACTGATCACATTTCATGCCATACGTGTAAAGAATAAACAATAGATTTGCTTCACTACCAAAAATGCACTGAAACAGATTTGGCGGTGCATATCAGAACACAAATTAAAGCAGAATTTTTAATACATGTTCAACTATTAACAAACTGACTCCTCAAAGCAGTGAGTCTATGCTGTCACTCTGAGCTGAAGCAACATAGGCCAGTAGCAGTATGGAGAACATAGCACAAAGAATATAATAAAAAACATACATATGCAATATGTGCTGTGCAGTGTAGCCCAGTAGCACTATTAAACACAGTGTAACAAATCGTGACAACAAGTAGAGTAGAATAGAGTGCAGTGCAGTACAAAATAGGATGAATTCATGTGCAATACGTAATACATAAGCTAGACTAGCAGTGAAAAAAATGTTTCACGCTATATACAATAACTGTAAATACACAATGCAAGAAATAACAGATTTCAATAAACATAATTTAGAAAAGGCATAACGAATTTGGTAATGTAGTCAGTAGAGTTGCATATATGGGTTATATGGTCACAGAGGGGAGCTTTTAACAGTTGAAGGGTAAGGAGCAGAGAAAATAAAGCCCTGTCCACACTAGTGCTCCTGTAATGTTACAGGCATACAAAACCGTTATAGGAGCCCCTAAACACGGTTCATGTCCACACTGGTAACATTTTCAAACTGTGTTAGAAAACCATTTTTTAAACCCTGATAGTAACAGGTCTTTAGCACGGTTTTCTAAACAGTTTAAAACTGAACATGGTTACCTGACCAGTGTGGACGGGAGGCAGTACTGTGTTCGCCTGCTACAGCCATTTTTGGTCTTCTGGTATGGTTCAGAAATCGTGTTTCCCTGATATGGAATCTCCCTACATTGTGGACAGACTTCAGCCATTTTTAAAAACGGTTCAGCTGTAGTAGGGATGCGATAGCACAGTAAGCCCTGAACTGTTTTTAAAAACATTACAGCAAAACCGTGCTCAGTGTGGACAGGGACAAAGAGGGGAAAGGTTAGACCAGAGGCAGGAGAACCTAGAGGTTAGAGTAACGAGCTGTGAATGAGCTTGGTACATCAGCAGACCTGGGTTTGATTCCCACAACCTCCACATGCATACTGTGTGACCCTGAGCAAGTCAGTTAACCCCCCAGTGCTCCCATGCTGCCCCTGAAAACAGGCACTTGTGCCTAGTAGGCCTTACCCAGTTACCAAAGTCTAAAATAAATAAAAAATAATTGGTTGCCCAGCATTTGTGAAGGAGAGAGAATGAATGAGGGAATGAATTGCAGGTGGGTTGGTGGTTGGCTGTGAAGGAGGATAGGAGGGTTAGGATCTGGGATCTGGAGGGGAAGGAACCAAACCAGAATTTTGGGAAATAAAACACGATGGGTAAGGCGTTTGCCCTTTAGAGAAGTGAGTATGAATAAGCCATAAAGGAATCAGTGGTGGTGGTGAAGACAGTCAAGGGCGAAAAAACAAGAGGAGTGAAAATGGGGATCTAGTCAAGCAAGGGTGAATCTTGGTGCAGCAGTACTATACACAACATTTAGCAAATGTTTGCATTTCATCTACAAAATTGGTTACAGAAATTGTGCATTGATTGTGATTGGTGGAATCCAGTCATGACCATGCCATTACAGATGGCTACGGCAGAAAATGGCCCAACCTCCTACCATGTCTGCACAGAACCTGACTGCATCTACAGCCAGCTAATGCTGGACTTGAACTGGTTAAATATGTCAAGCAATAAGCCATGAAATAGTGGACATTACGAGGGATCAGTGCACACCCAGTGTGTGGTATCTGGCAGAAAGCAGTGCTGAGTGCCATCAGTCCTGGTTTAGTGCACTGATTCCCCACATTACCCCCACCCCACTGAAGGGGCTAACTGTACTTACAAAAAGCAGAACATTTTGTTAAATTAGTTTAAAACACAAATTCACATTTGTTCATATTGCTGTGATATGGTTGTTGTGTTTTGTCTTTTTAGACTGTGTGTACATTTGTCACAAGTTGCCCTGGGTGGTGTGATCCAGGACTGGTTCACTTCATTTATCTCGCTGCCACCAGCCTTGTCGTAACTCTGTCAGGGTTGGTCCTTTCAAGTCCCACCTTAGGCTGCTACTAACACAGTACTTCTGGACATAGGAAACCCCTTTGTCACTCCAGCTAACCACATCTCTTTCTCTGTATCAGATGCAGGTTTGACTTTTTAAGTTTAGTAGTGTTCTCTTCAGAAGTAGGGCAAGGAAGTACGCAATAAAAATAGATTACTGGTACATATTGAAACAGCAGTGAGAGATGTATACAGTCATGGCCAAAAATATTGACGCCCTTGCACTTTTTCAAATAACTCACAATTCCTCTAAACATAAGTTGAAATTAACAACAGTACAGTATTTGGTCTCCACAATTCTTTATTTCTCTGTTAATATTACAGAACCTTTGTTTTTGATTCAGAATTTAATATATTCTTTTAAATTAGAAAATGAAAAGAAATGGCATTGACAAAATTATTGACAACTCTAGACTTAATATTTGGTAGCACAGCCTTTGGTCAAAATAACTGCAATCAACCGCTCTATATCCATGGATGAGCTTCCTGCACCTCTCTGCTGGCAGTTTGGCCCACTCTTCTTGTGCAAACTGCTCCAGTTCTCCCAGATTTGAAGGGTGCTCTTCAACTGCTGTTTCAGATCTCTCCACAGGTTTTCAATGGGATTTAGATCTGGATTCATTGTTGGCCACTTCAGAACAGTCCAGCGTCTTGTCTTGAACCATTCCTGGGTGCTTTTGAGTGTGTTTGGGGTCATTGTCCTGCTGGAAGACCCATGACCTTTGACGGAGGCCCAGCTTTCTGACACTGGGTTCAACATTGCGCTCCAACATGGCCTGGTAATCTCCAGATTTCATGATGCCATGCACACGTTCAAGGCACCCAGTGCCAGAGGCAGCACAGCAACCCCAAAACATCACTGAACCTCCTCCATGTTTTACTGTAGGGAAGGTGTTCTTTTCTTTGAAGGATTCATTTTGTTTTCTGTAAACATAGAGATGATGTGCTTTACCAAAAGCTCTAATTTGGTCTCATCTGTCCACAGGACATTCTCCCAGAAGGATTTTGGCTTGTTCAGGTGTGTTTTGGCAAACCCCAGTCGGGCTTTCATGTCTCTCTCAGCAGTGGGGTCCTCCTGGGCCTCCTGCCATATAACTCTTTCATTGAGTTGGTGACGGATGGTGCGAAGAACTGTCGACTTGTGCCTGAAGGTCAGCTTGAATCTGTTTGGCAGTTGATCGAGGTGCTTTCTCCACCATTCGAACAATCCTGCACTGCAATCTTTGATCAAGTTTTCTCATGCCACGCCCAGGGAGGTTGGCCAGTGCCATGGGCCTTAAACATCCTGATAATATTACGACGGTGGAAACAGGAACATCAAGGTCTCTGGAGGTTGATTTGTAGCCTTGAGATTGTCTATGGCCATTACAATCTTCTGTCTGACCTCCTCAGACAATTCTCTGGCTGTCTTTCTTTTCTCCGTGCTCATTGCGTACACACAGCGACACAAAACAGGAGAATGAGTCCTTTTCTATTCAAACTGGTTGAATGAGTGATTTTATATTGCAGGCACCTGCAACTCACCACAGGTGAGTTCAATTCCAAAGTGAAGGAGAATCACCTGCTTGAAATCTAATTATTTCTAACTACTTCTAAAAGGTGCCAATGATTTTGTCCGGCCATTTAGGATTTCTGTGTGAATAAGCTAAGACTTAGTAAATTTTTCTGCTTTTTGTGTTTTATTCCACTGCAAACCAAAGAAATGCATATGTGGATACCAAAATATTTTTCAATTTCAACAATTTTCTGGAAGGAATGGTGCATTATTAGAAAAAACTGCAAGGGCGCCAATATTTTTGGCCATTTAATTGTATATGTGTGTGTGTGTATGTATATATATGTGTTGTGTGTGTGTGTGTGTATATATATATATATATATATATATATATATATATATATATATACACACACACACACATATTTATATGAGGCAGTATAGTGCAGTGATTTAAGGCTCTGAGCTGCAAACCTGTAGACCTGGGTTTGAATCCCACAGCTCCCACTTGTATACTGTGTGACCCTCAGCAAGTCACTTAACTACTTGTGCTCCCAGGTCGCACCTGTAAATAAGCTTTCAGCTTAGTGTGTCGCACCTGGTAAAAAAAAATATATATATATTTACACCAAATTTGCAAGAAAACTAAAGGAATCCCTCACTTAGTGTTTACACTTTAGCAGTCATCTCGGCTGAGAGTGCCGTCCCAGAGATTAGAATCTATGTACATTTTAGAATCTGGGATGCAGGTTCAAGCTCTGCATCTGCACTCCACTCTGGCCATTGCTCACATCTGTTTATCTGCCTGAAGAGAGCAGTTGCCATGTAGTGAACTCTGGCAACAGCTGTTTCTCCAGGTGGTTTATTGTTTTTAGTTGCAATTTCTTGCTGATTTAGTTAGCTACTCGATTACTTTGTATTAGCTGGGGATTATTTATTAATTTATGATACCTGTGGTTCCTTATCAATTCCCAGGAACCATAGACTAACCTAGCTGGCTTTTGTTTTTTTTTTTTCCTTTGACTAAACCTGGACTTCTTACTCTACTTTCTTAGGAAAACCAGAAGTTTGGCCATCCAGGCCTGAGATGTAAAAGACCAGTAACTCCTCATTTGGCTTGGTGGATATTATGTCTTGCTTGAAATCTGCCTGCTAGAGCTAGACATATACGTGGATATATCACTCTAGGCTGGTTATTTAGCCACATAACAGGCATCAGCCATATCACTTGAAATGTTCAGCCCTCTTTCTTTTAGAGACTTCTACTGTACATAGAAACACATATTTCTTGGGACGTGGATATGGTGTACAATCCACACTTCTGGCAGAATCCTTTCCCTTTAAGAACTGGGCCGGAAGGACCTTAAGTTGGCTTCTGCCACCCTCCCGGGTAGTAACTCCCTCGGCACTGCCCCTTGATGCCGGATTTTATTTTTCGCTGAAAGAAGAAGGTTCCCTCCTTATCGCTCTGCGCTGAATAGGCCCTTTGCTTTTCCAAACTTCCAATTCGATGCAACTTCATGTGGTTTTTGATTTATTTTAAAACTCTCCTCATAGACAACATGAAGTTGGCGCCTGGTTTCAAGAGATGCGACTGCAGACAGATGATGTCCCAGATGGACCCACACACCTTGTGTGTCTACTACCTAGGTCACGAACTTGATCCCTAGGATTGTGGCCTTTGTTACACCTTGCATCCCAGTACTCTGGAAGGCCAGCATACTCTGCTTCTTCTAGGGCAACCAAATGAACAGGACCCTTCGATTAAATGAGACATGTTTAGCAGTCCCAGCAGCTGCGGGGTCCGCAGAACAACTTGCGGCTTTTGAAGAAGCGGCTGCCAAGGCCACGGAATGTGCATCTTTAGCATTGGCTTTTGTCCTGCTCTCTTTTGGAGTCACCTTTACCGGGTAATTTTGGGATTTTTGCCAGTCCCTTCCCACCCTTGGGCATGGTCCCTATAAGGGCCCAAAATCATCCAAGAAGGAGACTAAAAGTCTCGGCGACATTCGTGGGCCTCGGATTCCCGTGCTTCACTGGAGGTTTCAACTATAGTCAATCCTTTGGTCCAGGCCGATGGCTCCACGCTCTCCCCATTGGACCCTTCAGCTAAGATGCATGTCAACCAGTCTGTTGAGATTTTTCTCGAGCCAGTCAATGCATTGTCGCAGGATCAGGAGAATTTCTCACTTTCTACAACTCTGGTCCTACCTATTACCTCTTGGGAAGGGTTGGACCAGCCTCCTGATCAGGTCCCAAACCCTCAAGATCCCTTTTCCCTCTGAGGACCCTCTGCTTTTGCTGATTTCCTCTTTTTCTTGTTGTTGGGTTCCCCGATAGTCAAGGTCGAGATCCTGTACACTGGAGTCGAGCAGCCCTCACTGATACCTATGCTCCTGCTCTTAGCGTTCATGCAGGTGGTACTGCTGCTGTTCTTCCTCCTCGGGTGAGGAGAGGCTGTGACACACAATGCGGTGGAGCTATGAAGAGCTGATGTCGCAGCATCTCATGCTTTCTGGGGTTAAGGCAATTCTGGCTCCCACCCCGACTTCTCCATGGCTCCCACCACCGAGGCCCCAGCCTTCTCTAGCCGGTTTAAATTCGGCCTATTCCGGTCTCTCTGCTCATCCAGGTGGAGTCATCTCTTGCACAGCCGAAGGATGGTCCCCCTCCTATGGATGTCTGTACTACTCCCGAGCTTCCTCATCAGCTGTCGGTCACCGTTAATTCCGATAGACCCTACAGGGTCAGCGGGGACCTGGAAGGTCGACCACTTTTCAGCAGATCCTTGGAGTCTGAGGACTCCTCCCGGCACTCGCATCCAATAGACATAGTCTGGGCAGGAATTGTCTACTGAGCATGGCCCCACATCTTTGGGGGCTTGCTCTGTCTCTTTTTGGATTCAACTGGGATTCAGCTAGAGCCCATTCAGAAACAGGCCAGATATCCCTCAACCAAGGTGACTCCCTGGGTGTTGCCTTCTCTGTCACCAAGGGCATTCTTGTCCCTGCTCTGGCAGCACCATGTCTCCTGCCCTGCACATCTGCTCATATGGCCTGCAAGAATGCGGTCCCTAGAGGTCCCATCAGGTTTCACCGAACATCCCTCAGCTGATGGCTTGGTGGCCAACTCGGTCTTTCTGCGTACCACCAATAGAAACATAGAATTTGATGGCAGATAAGGACTGCTTGGCCCACCCAGCCTGCCTGTTTCACTACCCAATGGATAAGCTGCAGATCCTAGTTAACCAACGGCCTACTTCTTCCTACCCCCTCCAGAACTGCTTTATGACTGTCCCATGCATTCTTGAAATCCACCACTGTTTTTGACTCCACAGCCTCCTCAGGAAGGCTTTTCCTTGCATCCACAACCCTCTCCATGAAGAAATACTTCCTTACATTACCTCTGAGCCGTCCCCCCTCAATCTTCAAATTGTGCCACCTTGTTCTTGCGCACCTCTTTGTCTAAAAGATGCTGTCCTCTTGGACTTTGTTGAGTCCCTTGAGGTACTTGAAAGTTTCTATCATGTCTCCCCTCTCCCTCCTTTCCTCGAGGCCATACATATTAAGCTCTTTAAGTCTCTCTTCATATGTCTTCTGGTGCAGACCCTGCACCATTTTAGTTGCCCTCCTCTGGACTGTCTCCATCCTGTCTATGTCTTTGCAGAGACTGGGTCTCCAGAACTGCACGCAGTAATCCAGATGGGGTCTCACCAGCTATCTGTACAGAGGGATAATAACTTCCTGTTTTCTACTGGTGATGCCTCCTAACACATCCCAGTATCCCCCAGTCCTCCTTACTGCCCACTTACATTGCTTGCCTACGTTTAGGTCATCTGATATGACTACCCCCAGGTCCCGTTCCATTTTTGTTGTTAGTATCTCACCCCACATTGTGTACTCTTCCCCTGGGATTTTATTTCCTAGGTGCATTACTTTGCACTTCTTAGCATTGAATCTAAGCTGCCATACATTTGACCATTCCTCCAGCCTTACCAAGTCCCTCTCATCCTTTCCACCCCACCTTGTGTTTCAACTCTGTTGCAGATCTTTGTGTCTTCTGCAAAGAGGCATACTTTTCCTTCCAGTCCCTCTGCAATGTCGGTTATAAAGACATTAAAGAGGACCAGTCCCAGTACTGAACCCTGTGGTACCCCACTAGTAACCCCCCTTTCTTCAGAGTGGGCTCTGTTTACTATTATCCTCTTTATCCTATTATCCAGCCAATTCTTTACCCAGGCTACCATCTTGGGACCCACTCCCAGGCTGGCTAGCTTGTATATTAATCTTGCGTGTGGGACTGTGTCAGATGCCTTGCTAAAGTCTAGGTAGGCCATTTCCACAGCCCCTGCTTGATCTATTACTTTGGTCACCCAGTCAAAGAAATCTATTAGATTCATCTGACATGACTCTCCTCCCGCCAGAATCCATGTTGCCTTGGGTCCTGCGACCCTCTGGCCTCTAGGTACACAACAGTTCTTTCCGTCAGAGGTGATTCCATCATTTTCCCAATCACTGAGGTTAAACTAACATGTCTATAGTTTCCTGCTTCTGCCCTGCTCTCACTTTTGTGAAGTGGAATAACATCTGCCCTCTTACAGTCCTCGGGTACCACCCCATCCTCCCATGATTTGTTAAAGAGGGTAGTCAGTGGTGTCTCTAGTTCTACCCTTAGTTCTTTTAGAATTCTGGGATGAATCCTATCAGGCCTCACTGCTTTGTCCACCTTCAGTTTTAAGAGTTCTTTCAGAACCTTTTCTATGAATGGGCTGGTATCAACCCCCATATCTAGAGTGTTTCTATTGTTTTGTTTCGGTACTTCCTCCTCTTCATTGGTGAATACTGAGCAAAAATATTTGTTTAGTATCTCTGCCTTTTCACAATCACCCTCTGTCCACTCCCCCTCCCCTTTATTAAGCCTCACTATCCCTCCCTTGGTCGTCCCTCGTTCCCTGATGTACCCATAAAAGGTTTTATCCCCCTTCTTAACTGAGTTGGCTGTCTTTTCCTCAGTTTGGGCCTTTGCTGTTCTGTCTGCCTTCCCTGCTGCCTTTTGCTTTAATTGACACAATTCTCTGTCCTGCTCCTTCTGTGATTCCTTGTACTTCCTGAATGCTTTCTGTTTCTCCCTAACCTTCCCTGCCACCTCCTATGAGAACCATAGTGGTTTCTTACATCGTTTTGTTGTGTTTATTTGCTTCACACAAAGGCTTGTTGCCTCTGTGATGGCAGTTTTTATTATTCCCCATTGTTCTTCCACCCCTCCTTCCTGCCCATTTGCTAGTGCATTTCTTAGGCACTCACCCATTCTGGTAAAGTCATCCCTCCTGAAGTCCAGTACCTTTGCCTTTGTATGGCTTGACTCTACGGCTGTGTTTATTGTGAACCATACTGTTCGATGGTCACTGGTATCTAGATGGCTACCCACTTCTAAATCTGTGATCCTCTTGCCATCTCCATTTGAGAGTACCAGGTCTAAGATTACTCCCTCTCAAGTGGGTTCCAATACTAGTTGTCTAAGGCATGCCCCCTGTGGGGCATCTAGAATGACCCTACTCTTACAAGTGGCTGCGGCAAATGCACTCCAGTTAACATCTGGCATATTCAGATCCCTCATCAGCAATATCTCCCTTTTTCTGCCATTCTAAGGATACTTTCTATCATTTCCTTGTCCATGTCCTGCCCCTGAGATAGGGGGATCTGTATACAACCCCTGTGCGGATTGTGGTGCCATTGCATGTCTCCAAATTGACCCATGGTGCTTCCTCTCCTCCCCATTTACACTTTTTGTTCTGTTGCTTTGATGCCTTCCCTTATGTAGAGAGCTACTTCTTCTCCTCTTTTACCCTCCCTGTCCCTCTTGTAGATAGTGTATCCTGGTATGTTTACATCCCAGTCATGGTTCTGTGTGTACCATGTTTCTGTGTCTGCCACGATATCCAGATGTTCCTCCTCCATCAAGGCCACTAATTCAGGAAGCTTGTTACCCAGACTACGGGCATTAGTACTCATTGCTCTCCATTTCTTGATGGTTTTACCTCTTGTAGCAGCATCCCTATCCTTATTGACTTTGCTTTCTTAATTCACCCCTGGCGGGGACGTGGACAAACCTCCTGTCAAGGAATCCAAGAAATTGGATCACAAGGCCAAAAAGGTCTGTGCGGCCTACTCTCTCAGGCTTCAGCAGGCAAGTTCAGCCCTTTTGATGGCCCATTTCGCCCATGCCTTGCTCGGCACCCAAGACCAGATGCTTCCTTGGCTCCCGGCTGACTTATAGGCTACCGTCAGACAGGTCCGGGACCAGGGCTGAGCAGTGGCCGAACTGCAGCTCAAGATGGCCGTGGATATCGGCAATTCCTGTGCCTGATCCATGGCTGCTGCAGTGGCCAAGCGACAGCAGACACCCAGCACAAGTGGACAGGTGTCAACTTTCTGGGTACAGACTTGTTCAGGCCAGAGGTGGAAGGACATCTCACTCTGATTGAGAAGTCTAGTGCCACCTTGGACTCTGTCACCTCCGCCCAGAGGGATGGCAAGGGCTTCAAGCTTCAGAGGAAGAAGCCCTTTCAGACCCTCCCTGCCCCAGCGGCCAAGCTGTCCCAGCTCCCACCTGGGCAGCAAGCCCAGGCTTGGCATCCTCAACCAAAGTCAATTGTTTTGGTTGTCCAAATATCAGGTGGTTGAGGCCCCACTGCTTTCTCAGCTGGTCCATCCTCTGCCTCCAAGCCTGCCCAGTGACAGGGTGGGAGGTGCCTCCCCATACCCATCCTGACTTCCCTTGGTCCTCCCGTGGGGGGCCGGCTCCACCACTTCCTTTCCACCTTGTCCGCTGTCACCACGTAGAGGTGGGTCCTTGAAGTGGTCAGTCAGGGTCTGCCTTTAGAATTCGAGACCTACCCGCAGTGCCAAGCCCATGCCCCAGGGGAGAACATGGTGTCTGCCAACATGCTGTGAGCCCTTCGGGAAGACATTGCTCATATCCCAAAGAAAAAGGTAATAGCCCCAGTCCTGGATCCTCCAGTAACCCCAAAATTTGTTTCCAGGTACTTCCTGGTCCCAAAACAGATGGGGTGCTGGTTCCCTATCTTAGATCTGCACGACCTGAACAAATTCCTTCTGTCTTGCACCTTCATCATGGTCATGGTGTCTTAAATCATGCCATCCCTGGAGCAGAACATGTGGTTCTGCTTCCTAGATCTTCGGGATGAGTACTTCCCTGTTCCTATCCGTCCATCCCACCACCGATTCCTACAGTTCTGAGTGGAGGGGATTCTCTACGAGTTCCAGGCCATGCACTTAGGCCTCTCCTCGGCTCCGAGGGTCTTCATCAAGTGCTTTGTAATGGTGGCAATCTACCTTGGACGTCAAGGGGTCCTGGTGTATCTCTACCTGGATGACTGGCTGATAGGTCCCTCCAGGGTGGAGGTGGAGCAGTCCAGGGAACTGGCCCTTCAGACCTGTTTGTTCCTTGGGCTCCTGGTGAACAAGGCCAAGTCAGAGCTTGTACCCTCGCAGCTGATGCACTTCATTGGGGTGGAGCTCGACTCTTGCAGAGCCAGGGTTCATCTCCTGGTGGACTGGGTGAAGGTTCTCTTCCCCCTTTGCCCGACCAGTTTGGGTTGGGCAGTTGCGCCCTGCCCGGGATTTCCTGCATCTCCTTGGATTCATAGTGGCATGCACCAATGTGGTCCACTGGGGCCGGTGGAGAATGCAACCTCTGCAATTGGAGCTTGCCCATCAGTGGTCTCAGCACAAGGCTCACTTCGACCAACCAGTCACTGTGGCCCAGCTGATGTAGGATACTCTCCAGTGGTGGTTAGTCCTGGAATATCTGCAGGACGGAATCCCAATTGTCCACCGGGAGCCGACAGTCTCCATCACGACCGATTCCTCCCTGATGGTCTGGGCTGCCCACTGGGGGGAGCACAGAGTCCATGGACTCTGGACCCCTAAGGAGTCCTGATGCCATATCAACCTGCTGGAACTTCGGGCAGTTCAGCTGGTGCTGACTGCCTTTGCTCCACACATTCGGGGTTGGGTCATTCAGGTCCAGACAGACAACACCACAACCATGTACTCCCTCAGCAAACCAGGTGGGATGCACTCCCTTCCTCTGTGCAGGGAAGCTCTCTGCATCTGGACCCATGTGCTCAGCCTGAACGCTGATCACCTGGCCATCCATGTAGCCAGTATATCCAGTCAGCTGGCGGACACCCTCAGCTGGGTGGGTGAGGCATCTCACGAGTGGTCTTTCCATCAGGAGGTAGTGCACATTCTGTTCTCCTGGTGGGGTGCCTCTCTGGTGGATCTGTTTGCCTCCAGGGAGAATGCAAAGCTGAGGCTTTATTGTGCTCTCACCCATCAGCAGGGAACACTGCGGGGGGGGGGTGCTTTCTCAAGACCTTGGACCCTGGGCCTAATGTATGCCTTCTCTCCATTTCCACTGATCCACAAAGTGCTACTCGAGCCAGGAGGGACAAGGCATGGATGATTCTGGTGGCTCTGGACTGGCCCCGCCAGTCCTGGTACCCCATCTCCTCAACTTCAGCTGCAGGCTCCTGTGGCGTCTTCATCTACCACCAGACCTGCTCTCATGCAATCAGGGGAAGCTATTCCATCCAGACCTTCAGTCTCTGCACCTGACAGCCTGGTTATTGAGCAGCTAGAGTTTCAGGCTTTGGGTCTCTCCAAAGATGTCCTCTCCGTGGTAGAGGCTTCTCGGAAGGATTCAACCTGAAAATACTATGCCTTCAAATGGAAGAGCTTCTCCATTTGGTGCCAGGGCCAAGGGGCTTGACCCCTTTTCTTGGCCATTGGCTAGCATTCTCTACTACCTTTGGTCCTTCTCTGTCGGGCCTGTGGTCAATGACCCTTAAGGTGCACCTGGCAGCCAACTCTGTATACCAGATGGTATGCCGTAGGTGGCACAGGAGGTGGTGGTCTGGCGCATTTGTAAAGGACTTGACCACATTTTCCCTCTGGTGCGTGAACCACCACCACCTTGGGACTTCTTGCTGGTGTTGGCAAAGTTCATGGGAAGCCATTCGAATGAATGCGCAGGGTGAAATGTCTCCCCTGTCATGGAAGACCGCCTTCTTGGTGGCTATTCTATCCACTAGAAGGATCAACGAGCTCCAGGCGCTCTCTGTGGAGTTTCCTTATTTGGTTTTCCACAGGGACAAGGTTTCCTTAATCCCGACCCAAAGTTCCTCCCAAAGGGTGTGTCGGAGTTCCACCTTAACCTGGTGATTAATCACCTGGTGTTCTTCACCAATCATACCTCATAGGCCAAGCACAGGCTACAGACTTTGGACCTGTGGGCAGCATTTGCCTTTTATAAGGAGCACACTGCTGGAGTTTGGAAAGAAATTTGTCAGCTATTTGTCACATATGCTGAATCCGCATCTGGCAGACACGCAGGTAAGCAGACAGTTGGCAGATGGATTGTATCCTGCATTGACCTCTGTTGTAGGTTGGCGGATTGGGAGCCTCCTGTAGAGCTAAGGGGTCATACCACCCAACATACCGCAGCCTCAGTGGCTACTTCCAGGGATATCCCTAGCCAGGACATCTGCAGGGTTGCTACCTGGAGGTCAGCACACACCTTCATCTCCCATTACCACATCACCCTCAAGTCATGCCAGGATGCTGGTTTTGGGTCCTCCGTTCTCCAATCTCTGTTACTTAAATAGGGAATGTGCACCTTGCCTCCTTCTCCTGGAGAACTGCTAGGAGTTTGCCAGAAGTGTGGATAGTACACCATATCCACGTCCCTAGAAAAAATAGTTACTCACCTGTAGTTCTAGGATTGGTATGTGGTGTATATCCACACAACCCACCCATCCTCCCCTGGCAAGTGGCTCATTGGTCTTGCTTCAAGCAAGTATGATCTGACATCACGGGGTGGTGCCAAGGGAGTTACCACCCTGGTGGGTGGTGGGAGGAGCCAGCTTGAAGACCTTCCAGCCCAGTTCTAAAAGGGAAAGGATTTTGCCAGAAGTGTAAATGTACACCATATACCACTCCTAGAACTACTGCTACAGGTGAGTAACCTTGATTGACAGGATTCTGAGCAGTGTGGATCATCTTGACTGCAGCTATCTAGATGTTAATTGCTCTAGGTGACTTTCGAATGAAACATATATAGGAAACATATTGACAAAAAATACAAAATAGAAAATTAACTTTCTAGGGACATGGATATGTTGTTCATCCACACTCATTGGCAGTATCCTTGCCGCTTTAAATCTTGCCGGAAGGTCTTCAAGCTTGCTCCTCCCACCCACCCGGGTGGTATAACTCTCAGCTCCGCCCCATGACGCCAGATCTTCCTTACCGCTTGGAGCTCAGGTTCCTCCTTAACGCCTCTGCGTTGCGACTGGTTCCTATTTCTCCGCTTATGGATTTAAAAATAATATTTTGCAAAAGACTTCAGTCTTCGATCCCTCGCTGACTCACGATGGACAATCGACTCCGGTTGGAGATGCCCATGCGGAGCCAGAAGATGTCTCAGACGGATCCACACACTCACGATGGTATGTCTACTGCTTGGGCCTTGAGCACGACCCGCGGGCTTGCGACCTGTGCTCATCTTTCTCGGCCTACGCCCTCGAAGACCGTGCTGCCCGATTGCAACTGGGCCGTCCCGAAGCGTTTCCCTCGGTGAAGTCCAAGGAGGCCCGGTTGGCGGTGTCCATGGCGGCGGTATTCTAGCGGATCAGCTTCAGCGGATGGTCGCTCCTCGAGAAGGAGGCGGGCGCCAGGCCGTATCTTCCTCGGCGCGCGGCATTTATCCCGCTCTCTCTGGGTTCTTCCTACACGGCTTCCTTTAAGGAGCTTTGTCTGTCCCTCTCCACTAAAGGAGAAGGCCTGCGTGCTCTGGACCTTTTCTCGGTCCAAAAAAGAGGACAAGGGTAAGTCCCTCCGTCGGCGCTCTTGGGAGGCGGGAAGGTCCCTCTCCGGGCCGTCGACGTCGGCTTCGGTCGACCGTCGGCTTGACCACTGGCCTCACGGTGTCCCTGCTAGGTCAGTTGACCGAGACTCCCACTGATGAAGTCGAATTTTCTCGACCCATTGGATGGCTGTCGCCTTTAGCAGCCGAGATTCCCCTCTCCCCGGTTCCCCCGGGAGGAGTTGAGGATCCCGTGGGCTCGCCTGTGCCTCCGGTTCCGGAGCCCTCGGATGGACCTTCCGAGCCGAAGGGAGTGCCGGTTCTGGCCGACACCTCCTCGCACCGACCCCGGAAATTCCGGGACTCTCGGTCTCGGTCTCGGACCTCTTCGCGGTCCAGCCGTTCCCACCGTCATAGGCGGTCTCGGTCTCGGCACCGCGGTAAGCGGCGTCGCCGCTCGTCCTCGTCCTCCTCCTCGGATGAGGGGAGGCTTCGGCGTAAATTACGTCGACGGTACGAGGACCTTATGTTGCAACAGCTCCTCCTGGCCGGGAATAAGCCGACTCCGGCGCCTTCCCCGGCCATTAAGTGGCTGTCACCGGACGGGCCGACACAACCCTCGACTTGTCCGAGGAGCTCACACCTAGGCGGTTGTTCTGCCAAAACCAGCTGCTCCACTGACCTGTGGAACCTCCGCCTCCACAGCCACCAACTGGGGCTCCGACCAAGGACTCTGTCTGCTAAGGGTTTCACCCCATCGGCTGTCAGTTACCCTCACTCCCGACCGACCTCGGCAGGTGAAGAGTGGCTCAGGCCAGAGGCAGCTCTTTGAGGACTCTTCCGAGTCCGAAGTCTATTCCTCCTTCTTCCCAGCCGGCTGGACTTGGAGTCTTCAGGAGGTCAGCCAATGGACGAGCAGCCTGCCGTCCTTCCTAGACTGCTTCGGCTCATCTCGGAGTCTACTACGGATGGAGCTCAACCCGCTCCAAACGGGCCAGGTATCCTCACGGAGATTCTGGACCGAGGGATTCTCCGACGGAGGCTTTTCCGGTGGCCGAGGCCATAGTGGGTCCGGCACTGGAACTTTGGCAGCGCCTCGCTTCCTGCCCTGCGTCAGCTGGTGATGCCAGGAAGTATGCGGTCCCTACCGTTCCTTGTCCGGTGCTGGAACACCCTCTGCTGAGGGGTTGTTATCGACAGCTGCTCGTGCCAACGCCAGGGATGTGGACAAACCTCCTGACAAGGAGTCCAAGAAATTGGACGGCGTCGGGCGGGAAAGTCTCACGCCATGCCCTTCTCGGCTCGCCAGGCCAGTTCGCCGTCCTCATGGCACATTTTTTTCTCAATGCCTGTTGGGCTCCCTGGATGAGGTCATCCTCATCTTCCCCCCGATCTGCAGACTACGGTTAAGCAGGTGCGGGACCAGGGCAGGCAGTGGCCAAACAGCAGCTCCAGACTGCTTTGGATGTAGGGACTCATGTGCCAGATCGGGCGGCCGCAGGGCTATGCGGGTCGGGCGGGTTGGCTGAGGATATCCACCTTTACTCGGATACCCAGCACAAGTTGGCGGATGTTCCTTTTGGGACTGACCTCTTCGCCCTGGGGTGGAAGGTCACCTGCAGGATCGAGAAGTCCACTGCCACCTTGGACTCGGTTCTTCCGCCTCAGAAGGACAAGGCCGCAAACCACAGCCTAAGCTCTTTCGTCTTCTGTGCCCCCGGCGCGCCCGCCCAGTTAACGTTAGGCCAGCAGGCCTGGGCTCTGGCATCTCAAGCCCGGCAGCCGGCTTCCTCTAACAGGAGGCGGGAGGAAGGCCCAGGAGGTCCCTCGGCGGTCCCTCCTCCGAGCCTGCCCAGTGACGGGCTGAGGGGTGCTGCCTCATCCCCGCTCCCACTCCTGGTCCCCTGGGACGGCCCCGCACTTCCGTTCGCTTGGTCCGCTGTTACCACGGACAGGTGGGTCTTGGAGGTGGTGGAAGAGGCCTCGTCTCGAATTCGAGCAGGCACCACCCTTCAGAGCCGCGCCTCGGGGCTTCGGATCCCCAGCTCACTGGCGGCTCGTCGACCGACATCACTCTCCTCCTCCAGAAGGAGGTGGTAAGAGGTGGTGGACCCTCCTTCAGACCCAGGGTTTGTGTCCAGGTACTTCCTGGTTCCGAACGGACGGGGCTGGCGCCCATTCGACTCCACACCATCAAACCAGTCTTGGGTCTCGAACCTTCAGGATGGTCACCTGGCTCAGATTATACCATCCTTGGAACGCCGCGTGTGGTTCTGCTTTCTGGACTTGCAGGACGCTGCTTTTCACGTCCCTATCCGTCCGTCTCACTAGAGATTCCTTCGCCTCGACGGAAGGATCCCTCTTCGAGTTCCAAGCATGCCCTTCGCTTGTCTCCAGCTCCCAGGGTCTTCACCAAATGCATGGCAGTGGTGACAGTATCTCTGGCGGGCGCCGAGGTGGGTCCGGGTACCTCACCTGGACGACTGGCTGATAGCAGCTCCCTCCAGGAAGGAGGCAGGAGGTCCAGAGATCTGGCCCTCCAGGTCTGCTTCTCAACTGGGCCTCCTTATCAACGAGGCAGGTCGGAACTCCGAGCCAAGCAGGTGATTTTATTCATCGGGCGAGCTCGACTCTCTTGAGCCAGAGCGTGCCCCGGCAGGGACAGGGCCGTGGTTCTTTCCTCCTTTGCCCGATCATTTCTGGTTGGGCAATTGCGCCTGCCCGGGACTTCCTCGGCTCCTGGGTCTCATGGCGGCCTGTACCAGCGTGGTCCGTTGGGCCGCTGGAACATCCGTCCCTTCAGTGGGGACTGGCCAGCCAGTGGTCACAACGCTATGATCCCTTGGACCAGCTTGAGTCGGTGACACAGGGATGTGGAATGCTCTCCAGTGGTGGACGCTCCAGATCATTTGCAGGAGGCATCCGTTTGGCCCGCCTGAAACAATGGGTCTCTGTCGACCGATGCCTCTCTGATGGGTTGGGGTGCCCATCTGGGGAACACTGACTCATGGCCTCTGGTCCCGCTGGAGTCCCGATGCCACATCAACCTGTTGGAGCTCCGAGGTCCGCCTAGCTCTCACCGCCTTTTCTCGCTCTCCGGGGTCAAGTGGTCCGAGTCCAGACGGACAATACCTACGACCATGTACTATCTAAACCGCTAGGGCGGGACGCGCCCATGCTTCTATGCAAGGAAGCTCTCCCATTTGGTCACTGCATGCGCAGCCTGGAGGCGGATCTCAGTATTCACGTGGCAGGGCTCCAACACCCTGGCCGATGCCCCTGGAGCCGATAGGGGCTGCATCCCACGAGTGGTCTCTCTCCGCCGGAGGTAGTACAGTATCTGTTCTCCCTTTGGGCACACCTCAGGTGGACCTGTTTGCCTCCATGGAGAACGCTAGCTGAGTCTGTTCCATGCCCCCGCCTCAGCAGGGCTCGCTGCAGGGGATGCCTTCTCGAGGCAATGGACCCCCGTGGCCTCTTTACGCCTTTCCCCATTTCCTTGATCCACAAGGTGCTTCTCAAGGCGAGGAGGGACAGCGCAGGGTGATCTCTGATAGGCCCCAGACTGGCCTCGCCAGTTCTGGGTACCCAGGATCTCCTCAGTCTCAGCTCCAGGACTCCTCGGCAGCTTCCAGCTCGCCCGGACCTGCTCTCAGTCAATCAGGGAAGGTGTTCCATCCGGACCTTCAATCCCTGCACCTGACGGCCTGGTTCCTGGAGCGCTAGAGTTCCAGGCTTTGGGTCTTTCCGACAGAGGTCCTCAATGTAGTTGAGGCGTCCGTAGAGTCGACCAGAAAATGCTATGCCTTCAAATGGAAAAGGTTTTCCATTTGGTGTCAGAGCAAGGCTTGACCCTTTCTCCTGTTCTTGGCAAGCATCTTGGACTATTTATGGTCCCTTTCTAGTCAAGGGCTTAGGTCGACGACCCTAAGGGTGCACCTGGCAGCCATCTCTGCTTGCAGGCGCGGGCTGGGAAGCAGTCGGTGGCGCAGGAGAAGGTGGTCTGGCGCTCAAAGGCCTTGATCACATTTTCCTCCAGTGCGGGAACCTCACCGTGGGATCTACTGCTGGTATTGGCAAGCTCATGGGCAAGCTTATTCGAACCTATGCACAGGTGTGCTCTCTCACCTGTCGTGGAAGACCGCTTCTCTTGGTGGCTATCACGTCAGCCAGAAGGATGGGAGAGCTCCAGGCGCTTTCCACCGAGTCTCACTCCTGGTCTTCCACAGGGACAGGGTTGTCCTGGCGCCCACCGAAATTCCTTCCAAGGTGGTGTCGGAGTTTCACCTTAACCAGGTGTTGACTCTGCCGGTGTTCTACCCTAATCACACCTCGGAGGCTTTAATATAGGCTCCATACTTGATCTCTAGAAGGGCGCTCGCTATTATAAGGAGCGCACGGCTGATATTCGGGAGAGGTTCGCCAGCTGTTTGTCACCTACGCTGAAGCCGCATCTGGCAGACCTGCAGCCAAGCGGACGATAAGCAGGTGGGTAACCTCCTGCATAGATCTCTGCTATAAGTTGGCGGGCATGAGCGTTCCCAGAGGGATAAGAGCTCATTCTACCCGCCATACTGCTGCAACGGTGGCTGCTTCCAGGGACGTCCCTATCCAGGAAATCTGCAGGGCTGCTACCTGGAAGTCAGCAAACACCTTCATTACCCACTACCACATCGACCTTGAGTCACGCCGGGATGCTGGTTTGGGGCCTCGGTTCTCCAGTCTCTCTTTCCCAAGTAAGTATATGGGGTGTGCGTCTTGCCTCCTCCTCCCGGAGAACTGCTGGGAGTCTGCCAATGAGTGTGGATGAACAACATATCCATGTCCTAGAAATACAGTTCACTTACCTGTAACAGGAGTTCTAGGAATGGCATATGCTGTTCATCCACACGACCCACCCGACCTCCCCGGCTTCGACGCACAACCTGAGCTTCCAGCGGGCCAGATCTGGCGTCATGGGGCGGAGCCGAGAGTTATACCACCCGGGTGGGTGGGAGGAGCAAGCTTGAAGACCTTCCGGCAAGATTTAAAGCGGCAAGGATACTGCCAATGAGTGTGGATGAACAACATATACCATTCCTAGAACTCCTGTTACAGGTGAGTAACCTGTATATTTTTTCTACAGTCTGCATAGTAACCCTTACATATGTCTGTTACAGAATTGTTACCGTTTACCTTGTTTACATGAACTGTTTAGCTTGATTACTCAGTCATCAGCTACCCAGTAATCAAGCATTCGGTGACAGTGCACGTAAACACCAGTATCTGATCCAGGAATTATACTGGAATCCAACAGAAGTTTGTCGATACAAGTGCACTGACCCCTTTGTTTTCAGAAGATGGTAACCTATAAACAGGATAACTGCTCTGTACTGAGCCTTCATGCATGCAAAATGGCAACATTTTAGTATGCTCATTTCTCTTCGCACATTCTGTTCCACTAAACTCAGTTACTGAATATTTGATCCCTCAGTTATCGTTATGTGGTGCCAGTAAACTGAAATTGGATTACAGACTAAAATCTGGCATCGATTACCAGTTAACCACAGTTCAGGTGCATATAAATACAGAACTCTTTAATTACTGTTTGCATTGCTAAGATACAGAAGGTTACGCAGCTGGTAGTATGTGGGGGATGGATGCATAGTCCTATGATGCATGTCCGCTGGTCACAAACTATGATTTCTTAAGCCCATTTTTATAATACATTAGAAAATGGCAAAGAAGATCCTTGAGTGCTGATTGACTGGCAACATTCCAGAGGTGTGCATCTATTTTTCAGTAGAGCCCTCTGAAAAACAAGTGCCAGCTGTGCCCAACATTGAAAACTGGTATCCTAGATGCCAGCTCAAATTTTAAAATTAATTTGCTGCCATTTTGTTCCCCCACTCTGTAAGCAAGAGAACGAGCGAGAGGCCCTCCTACAGTCCTCCGAGCAGTCCCTACTCGAAGAAATTCAAATGCGTACAGCATTAAAAACAGAAAACAACATAAACGATCCTTTTTTTTTCCAGAAAGCTGGACCCGACTTAAGCATTCCAGCCACGAAATGAGAAAGTCTGCCCCAACACACAAACACGATACAACCCTGCATATCACTGAACTGCCAGTTTCTGAAAAAAAAAATTTTTTTTTTAAGCAGTATTGAAATGCACCTGCTTTTTACAGGCTTAGTTTCCATTTTATACAAACAAAAAGACCTTGCTTAATCGTAGTGGGAAGAGCATCCACTACCGTAGATTATTTGAAATATGAAATTGCAGGTTTTATTTATACACGGCAACAGGTACTCAAAACCCCCAGATAAAATCAAGCACTTATGATAGTTTCCGTTTCCCTACTTCCTCGCTTGAGCTCCGTTGTACAAAAATCCACAGACCTTCCGTCCGTAGTAGGCTGCTCCACAGTGCCACCGCCTGCCCGCCACCACTGTGCCGCTTGCTGATTCCCCATGCATTCAGTAGTTTTTGAACTACAGCCTGTCACTACCCCAGTGCAAAACGAGCATAAACAGAAATGTACCTGTTCACAGTAAGCTCACTTTTCTTTTCCTCCCAGCTCACCTGACCGCCACCACTGCCCTTGGCCAAATTCCCCAAGCAAACAATCACTAAATGAGTAAAATGCAGTGAACGATTCGATGCATGTGAAAAAATAACGCAGTTAAAACAGTTTCAAATTAAGCATGGGGGGCAGGAAACCATAACAACCAGCTCAAAACTTGACAACTACGGAGGCTGCATTACAACAAAAGTCTTTAGTTTAAAAAAAACCAAAACTGAGGAACTATTTCATTAAAAAAAAAGCAAAAAAGTGAAGTTTTAACATTAAACATGAAAAATATTTTTTTCAAACACATAAAATACAATAGCCATTTTCTGAGTGCACTAATACTCTCCAGAGTGTGCGGTGTTGGGCAATACCAGACCGTCCAGGGGCTATAAGGCCCATGCCTGCGGCTTCGGTCCTCATTATGCCCCCTGGGTGATCCGGTATTGCCCAGTACCGCCCACCCTGTCGGGTATTATTGCTTACGTATAACCACACAGGTCTGTTAAAATATATTGTTTTTAGAGCATTTGTGACATTTCACATTTTATACATGCACACACACACATGTACATACATATAGTGATTGTAGTTGAGGCTCTTGTGGAAACTGTTACTGTAAAGTCACAAGCAGAGGGTATCATTCTCAGTTGAAAGTCACTTATTTAGTCGGGTGAGAATCATTTTCAGCAAAGTCATTATTTGTTTAATTTAGCTTTTTTTATTTACAAAATTGATGTTCCCATACACATTTTTTTTAAATTGGGCTATTTGTTCTGTCCAAGGAATGTAGAGCTGACCCTGTGTTTGTTAGAACATTTGGTTTGCCGAGAAATACAATTGCCCAATCAAAAGGCTGCATTGCTCATTCTCGAAAGTAATATTGAGTGCTCGAAGAGTAGTGAAGAGATTATTGAAGCATAGCTTTTGACAGCAGAGAAAAGAATTAGCTGTCCATCCAGTCTGCCCTGACTTGCCCTGCCTATGGCTGAAAGCGATGTCCCTAGTGGTCACTTACTCCTTCATCCTCCCCTCCCCTCCCCTCCTGCTCTTTCTGTAGATGGCCTGTATATTAGCTTCACCTGTGTTTGATGCCTTCCACTGACATGGCACATTTAACTTCCCTTGGCATCTTGTTCCACCTGTCCACCACTTCTCCATGAAAATGTATTTCCTGATTTCATTTCTAAATCAACCCCCATTAACTTCAGTGCGATCCATTTTGTGCCTGCGTTTCCAAACGATGTGAACAGCTCCTTGCAGTTTAACCTTTGGATTCCATGAAGGTGTGTATGTCTCCCGTATTCCCCAGTCATTATTTTAGCACTGTGGACCAGCACCCTATGTTTTTTTAACTACCGCTCTATATTTTTTACCACCGCCCTATATTTTTTTTACTACCTCCCTATATTTGTAGCCATCAGCCTAATTTGTTTTTATAAAATCCTCCAAAACTGTCTTTTATCACCATCCTTTATTGCACTACTACTCTTGTTTTGATACCAGTGCTCTAAACCTTACTCAAAACCACTTATGTTACATATACAGTGTATTTAGGAAACCCAAGGAATAGTGCACCTTTGACCTCAATCACCACAACCACCGCCCAATATCTGCAGGCTGTTGGGAACCCTGTTAAGTCTGTATGATGTACCCCGCTCTTTCTTCTTACCTCCAGGATGTACAGTACATGTTGTGGTCTTCCCATCTTCCGTGTAGGACTTTGATCCCCCTCCCTATGCATCCCAGCATTCTGTTTGCCTTTCCCACTGCCCTGTTATACCGAACTAGCAATTTCAAGTTGTCCTTGATTATCACTTCCAGGTCCTTTTTCTCAGTTGTTGGTGTGTTTTTTTCCTTATTAAAATTTTGTCTTAGGAAATCATTTCACTGTTGATTGCTTTTGGACCAACTGTGTTAAAGATTTGCTTAATTTCAAATAACTGGCATGAGCAACTGTTAGAGAATGTATAGTTTAATCTGACAAACGATCAGAATGGGACCTTGGATACCTACCTCTGTTCGATTGGATTAATTTTCTTGACTGTATTTTGATTAATCTGTGCTTCAATACATTTCAGTTTCTTTGTATGAAATAGGTTTATGGTTGTTGTATTGCTGGCATTTGTTCAAAAAAGGAGATTCTGTGATGAGCGGTCCAGAATCATTCTTTGTAGGAGGGTTATAATGTGCATAAACAACTCTTCAAAAGCACACATTATGGTATGCAGTATTCAGAGCATAATATCTTACTTTTAAAAAATAAAATTGTAAAATATTCAGTTATTTCCAGAGGGATTTTTGTAAATTGCCTTTTTATGTTATTTCTATACCACAACGATGTAATGTTCCTGCTGCTTCTGTACAGTAAAGTTTATGTATATAATAAACATTAAAGATCAATGGCATACTAAATAATAAAATAAGTTTTTACTGACCAGTGTCTTCAATATGTTGTACTGCATAAATCTATGTGATCAGTTTTGATGAATTTATCGTGTTTTTTAAACTTCATTCGGTTTTACGTTAGGCTCAGTGTCACAAACATGCTCCGCAGGTCAGGCCCTCTGCTCCCACAGTGCCAGCCTCGAAGTGCAATAGTGTGAACAGGAGACAAACAAGGTAACTCTGTTGTCTGTTTTGGGTCTGAATCACCTACCAGCCTCTAGTCCTTATGGTCAAAGGTGAACCTTATGCTAGCATACCCAGTTAACAGGCTCAGATATGTACCCTCTTCAGGGGATGCAGTACAATCCTTCACCCAGTGGCACCCAGCCAGATTCCCACAATTGTACCCTTGCGACTCAATATGAGACCTAGGTATATTCTTACCTTTAGCAAGATTAGTAACACATTCAAGCCCTTTTGAGCTCTTAGCTGTCAGAATTAAACACTAGTTCAGCAGTCACATGCAGAAGAAAACAGAAGACACAGGCAGAATTTCAAGGAAAATATTGTTTACTAAAAATCGTAAAATAGGTAAAATATCAAACACAGAACATGTAACATAAATACTTGGTCAACAAAATAATTGGGAAATTACAGAATAAACAAAACACCTGCAAAATGCTTTAACGTTCCAGCTGAATTATCTCTTTCTAAAGTGCCTAGTTACCAGTCCACAGACTGTGTGTCTTTGATTTTCAGAGAGTCCTTCTGCCACAAACTTCTCCAATGCAGACAGTATTCAAAAGTCAGTTTTCTCCACTTCCTGGTGATGTCACCCATGAGGTCACTGTTAGATCTGTGATAAATCTGTAATATGAGTATGGATAGCCAAAAAGGATATTATTTTTCTGCTGGCTGGAATCAGCAGTTACCAATAAAAAATGTGTGACAGTTTTTTCAAGCAGGTTCCTTTGATGGCTCATAAACCCACATCATGTCCCTAGTTCCCTTCTAGGTGAGAAAACTAAGAGGATTAGCCAAATGACTTCCTTCAAACAACATGAAGTCTTGCTGTATTCAGCAGCGCCAGCACTTGAACTGCCCCGGAGAGGAAAGAGTTAACTCCATGCAGAAGCATGGAACGTTGAGCTCGAGCTTGGTTTTTAAACCTCTGTCTGTGGTACTTTCCAGTGTAACCGTCAGATTCTTTACTCTGCCTAACAGTGAAGTCGCTCCGGAGATTTCCTCTGCTCGGTTCGGTATAGTAAAGCGTTCGGTTTTAAAAAACATTTCTTTATTGTTTTTTCAGATTTCCAGCCTCTGTCTACAGTACAGGTAGTGTTGTAGATAGGTAGTGACTGTGTTTTAATTTTATTTAACTGTGGAAATTGTTTGTCTCTTCGGTTTCTTTTCGGTCGGTCCGGTTAGGAACCGACCTTGTGAATTCTCTATTTTTAAATAATATCTTTCTGGGATTAGTGTGGTGTTCCGGTACCGATAGGTTTCAAAAGAACCGGGCTTTTTCTCGGTTCTTTTCCAAACTCGTGACACGGTTATTACCGATCGGTTGGTATTACCTGGCTTGAAAGCTTCTATAGGGTAATTTTGGTAGGTTGGCCATGTCTGAGAAACCCAAAAAGAAAACCGGTCCCACTGGGTTTCAACACTGTACTGAGTGTGGGGAGGCCTTTGCCAAGGCCGACCCCCACCTCATCTTTGTTTATTGTCTGGGGTTTGACCACCTCCAGTCAGACTGCCAATTTGCAAAACTCCCAAAACCACTCTAGAAAAAAGACTGAGTAGGTTGAGGGAAAGG
The DNA here is from genome assembly GCA_016271365.2 of Neoceratodus forsteri. Classification (NCBI taxonomy): domain Eukaryota; kingdom Metazoa; phylum Chordata; order Ceratodontiformes; family Ceratodontidae; genus Neoceratodus; species Neoceratodus forsteri. The sequence goes on from CM057456.1 coordinate 1,430,479,238, forward strand.
GAGGCCGAGAAGTCCATGGATCCAGATGGCCAGCCCGGTTCAGTTGCGGCCGAACCTGAGGAGGTGCCTACTAACCTGGGCGATACCTCCTTGGGCAAAAGGAGAGCCGACTCTGAGGGGTCGGTTCCGTCAAAAAAGAAACAAAAGTCTGCCGGTTCGGATCCAGTACCGCATACTCCAACCGTAGATGAGATAGCCAAAGCGATTAGTATTGTCCATTCGCTTCACCCGGTTCCATCCGAACCAGCAACGCCGGTTAGGCAGTCGGTTCGGTTGGAACCGGCCCCTTCGGATTACGATCCGGATGCTTTCTAAGAGGAGTGGGAGGGAGATGAAGATTATCCCGACGTTGACGACCAGGGGGGTCTGGATGTGCCCATTGAACCGGACATCTCCCCAGACAGGCCCTCTGATATCTCTCCTCCGAAGCTCTCTGAGTCCCCTTCACACTTCTTGTTTTACAAGAAGGTGGCCCAAACCCTCCAGCTCCCTATGGTTGAAGCTGCTGAGGAGGAAGAAGAGCCTGATTTTGTGGAGATGATGGACATCCCAAAGTCCAAAAGGTTGTCTATCCCCCTTCTTAAGTCCTTGGGGAAACAGACACAAAAGATTCTACAGACTCCTAACTGTTTACCTCCTGTAGATAAAAGAATGGACATGAGGTATATGTTATCAGGCTCAGCTGTGGAGTTCCTTTATTCACATTGCAGCCATGTTGGGGTAGTACAGGCTACAGCCTGTGACAGGGCAAACATTCCTTTGGCTTCACACATCCCAGACAAGGACTCCAGGAAAGTTGATGCCATGGCCAAAAAACTATACTTGGCTTCCTCTTTGGGACTCAGGCAGGCAAATTATATGGCCTATACAGCCAGGTACCAGAATTCCAGGTGGAATACAGTTCTGAAACTGGCTCAACAGGCCTCCCCCCAGCTAGCCAAAGAGCTGGAGGAGGTGGCTGCAGATGGAATTAAGGCATCCAAAGTACAATTTCACGCTGCTGTGTACTCCAATGATGTGGCATCCAGAGTCATGGCTACATCTGTGTCTCTCAGGAGGCATGCTTGGCTCAGATGTACTAGCCTATCACAGGACACCCAGTCCAAGGCTATGGATTTTCCTGTAGTTGGTAACTCTCTGTTTGGGGAGCAGACAGAGGCTTACATGAAGAAAATGGATGAATACAGGACAACTTACAGGAGTGCACAGGCCAAGGAAAGGCAAGCCACTCCTCAAAAGCAGCAGTCCAGGGCGGGTTTCACAGGCCTTTACTTTGCTGAGCCTCCTCTTCTCTACCCACAAAGGTTTTTTCCGAGGGAGGGGCAGGAGGGGGATGAGCAGGGCTGCTTCCTCCTCCCAGTCTAAGGCTCCTGCCAAGCAGACACCCTGAGGTGTCAGCCTGGGTCGACTCCCCAGTCCCAGTAGGAGGCAGGCTGGCTTACTACTTTCAAGCCTGGAAGTCTGTTACCTCAGACAAGTGGGTCCTGGAAGTAGTAAGCCAGGGACTGGCCCTCAGTTTCAAAAGGTACCCAAAAAGGAGGACCAAGTCTTTTCCACCTGCATCAATCTCAGAAACCCTTGCCCTGGAGGCAGAGGTTTCCTCTCTCCTAGCTCTCAGAGCCGTAGAGAAGGTTCCTGCTCAACACCAGGGGAAAAGGCCTGTACTCCAGTTACTTCCTTACCCCAAAGAAAACGGGGGAGTGGTGACCCATCATGGATCTAAGGTACTTGAACAAACACATATCAAAGCCCAAATTCAAAATGGTAACTCTGAGAATAATCCTTCCCTCTTTAAGGCCAGGAGATTGGCTAGCATCACTGGACCTCAAGGATGCCTGCTTCCATATCCCTATAAGGTGCTCCCACAGAAAATACCTCAGGTTCGAGTTGCCTTCATGCCACTATCAGTTCAGGGCCATGCCTTTTGGCCTAACATCAGCTCCAAGGGTATTCATAAAGTGCCTTGCAGTAGTGGTGGCTTACCTCAGAAGACCGGGTATCACCATTTTTTCATATCTGGACGACTTCCTGCTGGTAGGGCAGTCATCAGATCAGGTCAGGGCAGCTCTGCAAACCACCCAGGACTTGCTCAGTTCACTGGGGTTTCTACTAAAGCTGCCAAAATCAGTCCTCGAACCAGTACAGCTTCTCACCTTCATAGGGGTGGAATTGGATACTGTCCAAGCAAAAGCCTTCCTTCCTTCCTCTGGCAAGGGTAATGGCCTTAGTAGACCTTGCTTCCTCCTTTTGGCCTCAGGTTTCTCTTCCAGCAAGACAGTTCCTCCAATTCTTGGGCCACATGGCAGCCTCCACTGCAGTGGTTCAGGGAGCCAGATTTCAGATGCGGGACATTCAGTTCCATCTAAGGTCCTTTTGGTCACAGAGAAGGGACACTCTCTCCAAACTGATTCCAATGACCCGAACTCTGGTACAAGCTCTCCAGTGGTGGCTGGACCAGAGCAACCTCAGACAAGGGGTTCCATTTCTCCCTCAAGTTCCATCAGTCGTACGGACTACGGATGCTTCTCTCCTAGGCTGGGGAGCCCTAACAGCTCAGGGAATCTGGTCCCCGCAGGAGTCTCTTCTTCATATCAATCTCCTGGAACTCAGGGCAGTTTTCCTAGCCCTTCAGACCTTCTCACATTCAGTCAAGGGCAAGGTAGTCCAAATCAGGACGGACAACACTACCACAATGTGGTACATCAACAAGCAGGGAGTTGCTCGGTCCACGGCCTTGTGCACGGAGGCCATGAAGATTTGGTCTCTGGCCTATTCCCTTCAGACTTCCCTGGTAGCGGTTCATCTTCCAGAGAAAGACAATGTGTTAGCAGATGCCCTGAGCAGGATTTCACACGGACATCACAAACGGTCCCTGAATCCTCACATTCTGAGGATCATTTTCTCCAGGTGGGGCATCCCAGAGATAGATCTATTTGCAGCACCAGACAATCATCAACTTCCTCTGTTTTGTTGCAGACCTCCAGTCCTGGGGACAGTTCCCCAGGATGCCCTCATTCTGGTCTGGAAGGGCAGGTTTCTCTATGCCTTCCCTCCTTTTCTTCTTCTGTTCAGAGTTCTGATCAAGATAAGAACTCAACCCTGCACAGTGATTTTGGTGGCTCCAGATTGGGCCAGACAGCCCTGGTATCATCTTCTGTTGTCCTTGGCTGTGTCACGTCCCCTGTGTCTTACCAGGAGATGCAGTCTTCTCTCCTTCTCCCAGGGGCGGATCTGGTTCCCCAGTCTCCAGTCCCTCAACCTCAAGGCCTGGCTCTTGAAGAGTTAGAATATGCAGCACTTCATCTCTCTCAGGGAGTTCAGGATATTCTAAAGGTCTCCAGGAAACATTCCACTAGAAAAACTTACAATTCCAAATGGAAGAGGTTCAGTATGTGATGCTCTCAGAAAGGCATCCTGCCTGATTCTGCAGACATGTCCACAACCTTAGACTATCTAGTTCATCTGAATGGTTTAGGCCTTACGCCTGCCACTCTGAAGGTTCATCTAGCAGCTGTCTCTGCATTCCTCTCAGTAGGGAAGGGCTCTTCCCTGGCATCTCATCCTGTTTTCAGAAAGTTTTCCAAAGGTCTGGTTCACATTAACCTTCCCTTTAGGGAGCCTACTCCACCTTGGGATCTTAATGTCTGCATTGCTCAGCTGATGCAGCCGTCCTTTGAGCCTATGGCTTCGGCTGAATTGAAGTACTTGACCTGGAAAACTGTGTTTCTGGTAGCTATTACTTCTGCCAGGTGGATTGGTGAATTATAGGCCCCGTCAGTTGAACCTGACTTCATATCCTTCCATAGGGATAAAGTGGTCCTAAGAACTAATAGGAAGTTCTTGCCTAAAGTGGTATCGGATTTCCACCTAAACCAGTCCATATCACTCCCTGTGTTTTTCACTGACCATTCTTCTTCAGGGGAAAGAAGATTATACAGTTTGGATGTTAAAAGGGCTCTTAGCTACTACATAGAGCATACTAAGGCACACAGAAATGACTGTCTTCAATTGTTTCTCACTTATGGTGAAGTGGGGAAAGGTAAGCCTGCCACTAAAAGATCTGTTGCCAGGTGGATTGTTTCTTGTATACAATTCTGCTATGACAAATTGGGTAGAACACCCCCTTCAGGCCTGAGGGCTCACTCCACTAGGGGTACAGATGCCTCTCTAGCTGCGGCCAGAGATATTCCCTTGTTAGAGATCTTTAAAGCAGCTACCTGGAAAACGGTACATACATTCACCAAGCATTACTCCCTGGACATCCAGACTAGGAGTAATGCTAGGTTTGGCACAGCAGTACTGCAGAGCTTGTTCCCAGAGTAGGTTCTGCATTCCCTCCTCCATAGGGAACTGCTTGGTAGTCTGCATTATATCTGAATACAGCAAGACTTCATGTTGTTTGAAGAAAAAATTATTCACCATAGTAATGTTGTTTCTTCTAATGGAGTCTTGCTGTATTCAGACCTCCCCTCCCGCCTCCCCTCAGAACCTGTTTTTGGGAAGTGGGCTGGCAGGTACAGTGTTGCACCTCAGGGGTGTACCTTGTACCCTCCCTTTTGGTGGGGTAGCTGTTGTGTCTATTATTCTTATGTTCATAGCCTAAATTGTCACCACCTTGTTTCTTCTTGGGTTCTCGACTTGAGTCTTTTAGGACCCCAAAACTATTTTTTGCCCTTTGGCTATATGTTTCAAACAATTTCCATATTTTAGTGCCTAGTTAGTTGCTCGTAAGAATCTGACAGTTACACTGGGAAGTACCACAGACAGAGGTTTGAAAACCAAGCTCGAGCTCAAGTTCCATGCTTCTGCATGGAGTTAACTCTTTCCTCTCCGGGGCAGTTCAAGTGCTGGGGCTAACTGCATTATGTCTGAATACAGCAAGACTCCATTAGAAGAAACAACATTACTATGGTGAGTAATTTTTTCCTTCCTGCTGTGTCATAAAATGCATACATGGGAACCAACTTCAAAAGGAATATTTTATGATGTCTTATCACTTGGCAAGTTTTGTAACATCCTGCTGCTTCAGCCACACTGACACCTTGGAGGTCAGTGTCACTTATCACTGCTAGGCTGTTTTCTTGTCTAAGCAGACCTTCACATACCATATATTTATATCACAATTTATATATTAAGCAGGTGGCAGAGCGTCACACCCCTCCCCACCTAGACTGAATTTGGAGGTGCTCTCCCAGCATGGGATGAGCTCCCCAGGTCAGTTCATTGTTCAAATTGACGCAAAAATCCATCTGCATTTTCATTTGCCACCCCTGCTCTGTGTGAGACAGTCATGTCATACCCTTGCAAGGCAAGGCTCCATCTTAGTAGCCTATGATTTGTTTTACCCATTTGTGCCAGCCAAACCAGAGGGTTGTCAGTTTGTACCTCAAAATGCTGCCTGTATAGGTATGGCTCTAACTTCTTTAGTGCTCACACCATGGCAAGACGCACTATTTCCACAGTAGAGTAAGCCTGTTCCCTGGGAAGTAACTTTTTACTGAGGTACACGATGTGGTGGTCTTTCCTTTGGTTGGATGTCTGACTCAGCACTGCCCCAATACCCATGTCTGAGGCATCCGTCAGGACTACAAAGGGTCTGCTATAGTCTGGACTTCTCAGTACAGGAGTACTGCACAGTGCCTCCTTCAGTCTGGTAAAGGTTTGTTCACAGGCTGGTTCCCAGGTAATTTTCTTAAGCATTCTTTTCTTTAACAGGCCAGACTGGGGAGCAGCCAGGGTACTGTAATTTGGTACAAATTTCCTATAGTACCCTGCTGTCCCTAGAAAACTCCTGACCTGATTCAGTGTTTCGGGTCTGGGCCATGCCTTGATTGCCTCTATTTTCACTTGGTTAGGACGGAGCTGTCCCCGGCCTACAAGGTGCCCAAGGTATGCCACTTCAGCCATGGCCACCTGGCATTTCTCAGCTTTTACAGGGAGTCCGGCCTTCTGTATCCTGCCCAGCACTTCCCTAAGGTGGGACAGGTGTTCCTCCCAGCTGGCACTAAAGATGACGGTGTCATCCAGGTACGCCATGGCGTATTTCTCAACACGATTTAACACCTGGTTCACCAACCTTTGGAAAGTGGCTGGGGCGTTCTTCATTCCTAAAGGCATTACTTTAAATTCAAATAACCCTATCGGAGTGATGAATTCCGACTTCTCCCTAGCTCTGGCAGTTAACTCTACCTGCCAATACCCCTTTGTCAGGTTAATAGTTGTAAGGTATGTCGCCCCTCCTAACTTGTCCAGGAGTTCGTCCGTCCATGGCATTGGATGGGCGTCTGAGTTAGTGACTGCACTGAGTTCATGATAGTCCACACAAAAATGAGTAGCGCCATCTGACTTGGGAACAAGGACCACGGGTGAGGCCCATGGGCTGTGGGATTTCTGGATTATCCCTAAATCCAGCATTCCTCTACCTCCCTCCTAATGTCCTTTTGGACAGCCTCTGACATCCGATATGCTGTCCGCCGTATGAGCGCCTGTGTCCCTGTCTCCACATCGTGTGTCGCTAAGGGGGTTAGTCCAGGCTTGGTGCTAAACAGTGGGGCAAAGTCTGCTAAAACCTCCCTTACTTCCTGCATCTGATCCGGGGTCAACTGGGGCGACATTTTAATTGCCTCCACAGAGGACTCCCGCTTGCTTTCTTCCAGTGAGTCCAGAAGGGGATCTTCTTCATCCATCCCCTACTACACACTGCAAACACCATGTCAGCAGTATTAGCATATGGCTTCATCATGTTAACATGGTACATACTTTGTGTATGTTTTCTGCCAGGTAACGCTATAATATATGTAACCGCTAGGTGGCGCTATCCCAAGGGCTACTACCCCTGCCTGCTTGGCTAGTAGCAGGTTAAGGGGACTGGGTAATGAAATGGGTGCCTCCACCCAGAGATCAGGGTTGTTAGTGGTCAAGCTAACCTGGGCACAACCCTCTGGGACACTGTAATCCCCCTCTTTCCCTTCTAGTGGCTTGAGCAATATACAGTAATTACTTTCACAATGACCCTTATTCACCAGGCAATTACCCACACTGTTTGCACTTACCACCAGGGCTGGTTCCTCTAGCTTGACCCTGGGGACCCCCTGAGAAACAAGGTTAAGCACAGCAAATAGCAACAGTACAATACTTTTGGCACAAACTGGAGCCACAGTTAGGTTAAATGCAAACAAAGTTAAATCTGATTCATTCAGGGGACTTGAACAAGGGAGGGGCGTAATCGGTTTGATTTGCTTAAAAGCTATATTAATCAGACAGTTATGTATGCAGTTCAGAGTCCCTACACAGTCACCACTCTGGGTACCCAGGTAGGAACATGGTGGGCTAGCCAGGAATATTGCAGCTGTTTGGGGCCCTGTGATGGAAGAAAGCAACATGCACAACACGCCCTATTTGTAATCTGGAGCCGGAGGGTTCAGTTCGTGAAAGAAAAGGCAACACTTTTGGATTTAGCTGTTGTTGCAGGGGGCTACCATGATGTTTACTCACGATACCCAATACTGGACACAGGCAGGACGAAATCGAGACTGCAGGCTGTTGAACTGGAGTGCTCGAAGTAGGGCCCACATGAAATCACCGAGGCGTCGTTCCTGTTCAAGACGTTGAGCAGGGGGCTGATCCCCAGGCCAGTCTCTCGTCGATGACTTTCTCTGTGCAGCAGGTATTCTGGCTGGGCCAGTGTAGCAGGGCCCAGGCAAATGGATATAGATTCAGTCCATGGAGCTGGATACAGCCTCCAGCAAGCAAAACACAGTTCAGACACACAGTGGGGAACCAAATCACGACTCGCTATAAGCACACTGCACATTCACATGTAAGGAAGTTCCACTGTACCAGGCAAATGGCTCTCCGGTCACAGAGTCTCTGCAGAATCCGGAAGTTCAGAGGTAGCTGGAAGTCCTGACAGGCCAATCGCATTCAGCAAATCTTCAGTCTTTTTCAGGTTAAAGCCTGGTCACAATTCAGTGGCTTAATTTGCTCTCCAGATTCGGATTCAGTCTGAAAAAAGCACAAGTTCCCTCTCAGGAACAGCAGGCAGGCATGCAGGCCAAACTCAGGCCTTTCTACAGTTCTCCTGTGTGAATCCACTATGGATTGCTGCTCGAACTATCTCGAGCTGTTGCTTCTTCACTTCTCAACTCGGATCTAACTGAAACTGCAAGCAGTGTGGGACTTTCCCCAAGATCCAAAAGGTTTGGTTGGCTGATCTGTTAGTCCCAACAGGGGCTCCCCCTCCAGGTTATTTTAGGTGCAAAAAGCTCAAAACAACTCCTCCTACATGTTTTGGCCCCACCAAGCCACTGTAGGCAGGCTCCATTTTAGAGTCCCAAATGTACTGAGTGGCCCATTTTAGCAGTCCAGGACCAAGATGATGGAAACAAACAGAACTGCCCATGCTACAAAGAAGGCAGGTTAGAACAAACTGCAATACTATTACTACTCTAATAAATGATCAGCAAACAAGTACATCTTCTAACATAGCTCCCTCTCAGATTAATTATGACTGCAATCCAGGCAGCTCTTAAAGAGACAGTACACAGAGGCTATACAGGCGCACTCTGGCAATGCATTTAAACTGCTAAAACACAGGACACCAGCTTGGCAGTGAGCATTTAGGCAAGCTCAAGGAAGACTTTTCGGGAACCCCCATTTGTAGGGGGGGTTACATATAGTTTACGTCATTTACCCGTCTGACTACGTTGCATGGTCCTGTCGACTTGGCCTGCACCTCGTCTTTCCGGACTGGGATTAGGACCATGACTTCCTGATCCACAGTGTACGAGCAGGCTCTGGCTCTGCGGTCATACCACACCTTTTGTTTTTGTTGGGCAGCTGCCAGGTTGCTCTGGACTGTGCCCATAATCTCCTTCAGCCTTTCCCTAAACCTAAGGACATAATCCACTATGGGAGTTCCCTGGGTGGTGTGCTTGCCTTCCCAGTCCTCCAGGATCAAGTCTAGGGGCCCACATACCCTGCGTCCATAGAACAGCTTGAAGAGGGAAACACTGTTGACTCTTATGGGCACCTCCCTATATGCAAACAGGTGGGGAAGGTATTTCTCCCAGTCTCTCCCATGCTGTTCAGCAAATGCTTGGAGCACTGACTTAAGTGGTACCTTTAAATCTTTCCACAAGCCCATTGGCTTGCAGGTGGTAAGGTATCATGTGTGTCTGCATCACCCCACACACATTTCATCAGGTCTGACATGAAGGAACCCCCCTCGATCGGTGATAACCTCCTGCGAAAACCCAACACAGGAGAACATCCCTAGTAAAGCATCTGCCACTTTGTCCTCAGTAAGGATAGGGTGACTGCCTCTGGGTACCGGCTGGCATAATCCACCACAGTTAGGATGAACCTCTTCCCAGAGAAGCTGGGGGTATTTAAAGGCCCCACAAGATCCATTCCCACCCTCTGGAATGGCTTCTCCACTATGGGTAAAGGAAGTAAGGCGGCTTGTTTTGTTTTTTTACCTGCCTTCCGTATTTCTTAGCACTGGTGATAAGACCTGCAATACTCCTTCACCTGCTGGGTGAAGTTGGGCCAATAGAAATTCTGGGCCAATTGCTGCATAGTGCGTGTGATTCCCAGATGACCAGACATGGGAATAGCATGTGCAATCTTGAGCAACTGCTCACGGTACCCCTGGGGAATGACAAGCTGCCTGCCCATCACCCCTCCCTCTGTCTTAGCATCCTGCGTGTACAACAGTCCATTGTACCAATAAACTTTGTTTTCCGTCACCTCCCTGTGCTCTGTCAGAGTCTGCCCAAGCCCTCAGTTTCTCTAGACTAGCGTCACTTTTTTGAGCAGCTGCAAACTTCTTACACATTCCTGAGGCATGGGATAGGTCCCCTTCAGTGTCTAAGCTATGGTCCCTAGCTCTAGCATCCGGGCATTCAGGATCACTGCAATCCCTAACCCTCTGACTATGGGTCACACCTTCCTCCTCAGAGTAATCCTCCATAGCTGTTCTGTTAACTGCTACCTGGGGGATTTCTACCCCCCTTTCATTATTCTCCCTATCAGGAGACACAAGCTGGGGAACCAGCCTCCCAGTGTTTTCCATAGGGGCTTCTATGGGGTCCAGGGAACTACGATTTTCTTTTGCCACTTGGCTGCGGATAACTGCACACACCATCCCATTTGAGATTGTTGCCAATAATTACATCGACAGCCAAAGTTGCTGCTATGGCAACCTTTTGCACAGTCCCCCCCCCCCCATCTCACCCCAGTCTAGGAGGACACTAGCAAGTGGCAATGTTTTCTCCTCCCCAGTGAATCCCCGTACAGTTTTGATTGGGTATAAGCTGACAAGGCTCTACCAAATCCCCTTTTACCAAAGTCAGGGATGCCCCCGTGTCCCTTAACCCGTGTGTCTGTACACCATTCACAGTGTCTGGGTTTATATGTTCCCTCATGTTTACTGGCATACTTTTAGGATACTGCCTTGCAATATGTCCAGTTTTCTTACAAACCCAACATTCATTTCTTTTCTCAGGTAAATCTTTTCTTTGTAAACTGGGGCTACCTGGTTTCGGTGGAGGCAGGGAAGGTTTTAGCCTCCCTGAAGGCGTGCTTTTCCCTTTCTGCATTGCCATGTCCGCCCCATTCCAACTTGGAGCAGGTGTGTTCCTGGCATAGTGGTTCGAGAATTCAGCAGCCTCTTGCACTGTTTTTGGATCTCTGTCCTCCAGCCAGGTTTTCAGCCCTGGTGGGCACGCCCCAAAAAACTGCTCTAACAGTATAGCATTTTCATGTGGCTAGCTCCTCGTACCTCATGTTAGGACTTCTCCTGAGCTTACGGAATTTAACTCTGTATACCTTTGCTGTTAGCTCATGTTTTTTTAAAAAGTGCTGCTTTAAGTTTACTGTAATTACTGTCCTCATTGTCCATTTGACCCAATGCATCCCGAGCTTTCACAGTAAGTAGCAGGGATAGCTGGAAGCTCTGGGACTCTCTAGGAATATTTGCCTGAATGCATACTCAAAGGAGTTTAAAAAGGCATCCATATTTTCCCCCTCTTTAAATTCAGCTATCAATTTGGAATTTAATTTGTAACCCAGTCCGGGAGTCCCAGTTAACCCCAGGCCACTTACCTGTTCTGGTGCTGGTCTTTGGAGTCGTAGCTTCTTCAGTTCATGTTGCCTCTGGCACTCACGCATTTCTTGCTCAGCCTTTCGCTGAAATTGTCGCTCTTTTTTTCTGTGGCTTGCTGCTCTTGCCTCTCTTCTCTCTGGAACTCCAGCTCCCTTTGCTGCTGGGCTTTGAACCTTTTCTGTTAAAATTCCAGCTCCATCCTCCACAACTCCATCTGCAGCTTGATCTCTCCCAGCTCCAGAATCTTGGTGACCTTCCCCTGATGCTGTGGCCCTTGGCTTGTTCTGGTCCTGCTGTCCTCCTCACCGGATCTGGCCACTGCACTGGACCCTCCACTCTCAAGGATGGTCCTTCCCAGTCACAGACTGTGACTCGAGGTCTTTTGCATCGGCTGCCACAAGAGCCTTGACTAGGTTCTGCTTGTTGGCTCTCCCCTCATGCTGGACTTCTCTATCTTGGCACAACTGCCTCAGGTAGTCTGCAGTGTACCCACTGTAGTGGGAAGCCATCTTTTTCCCCCCAACTATGGCTACACTAACTTGCTCCCCCCCCAAAAAAAAACATGTAGGTTACTTGGACTGTAAGCACAATGATGTTGTTCTGTTTATGTTTTAAAAATCTCTGCCTTATTTTGCATGTGAGCTGTACAGTATTAATCTGACACACTGGACTGTTAATGCTCGTGTTACCAAATACTTTTAAATCACACCACTGCCAACCAAATCTGTCACAAATGCTCTCCGCAGGTCAGGCTGTCTGCTCCCACAGTGCCAACCTCAAAGTGCAATAGTGTGAACAGGAGACAAACAGGGTAACTCTCCTGTCTGTTTTGGGTCAGAATCACCTACCAGCCTCGAATCCTGGGGGTCAGAGGTGAACCTTATGCTAGCATACCCAGTTAACAGGCTCAGATATGTTCCCTATTCAGGGGATGCAGTACAGTCCTTCGCCCAGTGGCACCCAGCCAGGTTCCCACAATTGTACCCCTATGACTTAATATGAGACCTAGGTATATTCTTACCTTTAGCAAGATTAGTAACACATTCAAGCCCTTTTGAGCTCTTAACAGCTGTCAGAATTAAACACTGGTTCAGCGTAAACATGCAAAAGAAAACTGAGAAAACCAGCAGAATTTCAAGGAAAATATTGTTTACTAAAAATTGTAAAATATCAAATATAGAACATATAACATGAATACTTAACAGTCAACAAAAAAATTGGTAAATTATAGAACAAAAAAACACGCATGCAAAATGCTTAAATGTTTCAGCTGAATTATCCTTCTAAAGCGCCTGGTTACCAGTCCACAGACTGTGTGTGTCTGATTTTCAGAGTCCTTCTGCCACAAACTTCTCAGATGCAGACAATATTCAAAAGTCAGTTTTCTCCACCTCATGATGATGTCACCCATGAGGTCACTGTTAGATCTGTGATAAATCTGTAATCTGAGTATGGATATCCAAAAAGGATATTATTTTTCTACAGGCTGGAATCAGCAGTTACCAATAAAAAAAAAATATGTGACAGTTTTTGCAAGCAGGTTCCTTTGATGGCTCATAAACCCACATCCTATTCCTAGATCTTCGAGAAACAGCTCTTGCAGCAGGTTACACCATTAGGACTGAAGCTGGCAGGCGCCAGGACCCCACGGAAATTTTCTAGCTAGTAGTATTCAGCGGGGACTGCCCCCGACATCAGGCATAGTACATAAGTGGGCGGTCCCCCAGAATCCCTAGTTCTTTTCCCGCCGTTGACTCGCCAGCATCGGCCTCTCGGTCTCTACCTAGCGCACAACAACAGAATTTCCAGAGTTTTTTGCCTATGGGCTCAAGCGTGGGGGGGTTTCACCTCTAGACTATCCAGAAAAGTCTGTCTTGGACTACCTCCTGTCTCTTTTTCAGACCGGCTTGGCCTACTCCTCGATCAAAGTACACCTCCGTGCCATATCAGCCTATTATTGCCCGATAGGCCAACGCACCATATCCCAGTTGGACATGGCACAAGCCTTCCTGAGAGGTATTCTCCACCTTAGACCTCCGATTAAGGATCCAATTCCACCATGGGATCTACACTTTGTCCTGGAGCAGCTCACGTTGCCACCCTTTGAACCAGCCACGGAGTGCGAGCTACGCCTTTTCACTTGGAAGACATTGTTTTTAGTTGCCGTGACTTCAGCCAGAATTTCTGAACTCCGTGCACTCATGTGCAAAGAGCCTTATTTGGTTTTTCACCAAGACTGGGTATCCCTACAGACTAATCCCAAATTTCTGCCAAAGGTGGTCTCAGCTCTCACCCTTAATCAAGACATTGATCTACCAGTGTACTTTCCCAACTATTTGAATCGAGGAGAGGCCCTGTTGCACACCCTAGACGTGTATAAGTGTCTCCGATACTACCTGACCAGAACCAAACACCACTGAAAATTGGACCAGCTTTTTGTCTCCTTTGCCCACAGGATGATGGGAGCTCCTGTTTCCAAACCGTCGCTGTCCAGGTGACTCATTCAGTGTATCACATTTTGTTACCAGAAGCGTAACAAACCCTTACTGGGCGCGGTCAAGGGTCATTCCACAAGGGGGGGTGGCTACCTCCTTTGTGGCCCTTAAAAAATGTGTCCACCTTGGCCATCCGTGCTGCAGCTACTTGGAGATCTGTGCACACTTTCATCTAACACTATAGCCTGGATATTGCATCGAGGCGAAGAGCAGGTTTTGGTCTAGCAGTCCTTCAAGGACTTCTATCCTAGGCTTTGGATTCATTAAGGATTTCTACCTTCGCTCCTCCCAATGGTGTGGGATTTCCATGATTACTTTGGAATCAGTCCTAATGGTGTAACCTGCTGCAAGAGCTGTTTCTCGAAGTAAGATAGTACAGTTACGTAAGAACTTACCGTAACAGTAGATCTTCAAGAACAGCTCTTGCAGCAGTTACTTTCCCTCCCACCATCCCCGCTGGAGGTAGAGTCTAGTTCCAACATCCTTCTCCTAGGATCTGGTGTCTCAGAATCTCTCTGACTGCCATTTGATGGAGGATCCTCAGTCTCCTCTTCTGATGTCATCCAGTGGCTGGGAGTCTCCGGCGGGAGAACTGGGAATTCTGGGGGACCGCCCCCTTATGTACTATGCCTGACGTTGGGGTGGTCCCTGCTGAATACTGCTAGCTAGAAAATTTCTGTGGGGGTACTGGCGCCTGCTGGCTTCAGTCCTAATGGTGTAACCTGCTAAAGAGCTGTTCTCGAAAATCTACTGTTACGGTAAGTTTTTACGTACCTGTACTTTCCCTTCTCAGTGAGAAAACCAAGAGGAATTGGCCAAATTACTTCCCTTCCTGCTATGTCATAAAATGCGTACATGGGAACCAAATTCAGGACGACTATTTTACGATGTTTTATCACTTGGCAAGTTTTATGACATCCTGCTGCTTCAGCCACACTGACACCTTGGAGGTCAAAAGTCCCTTGGCACAGCTAGGCTGTTTTCTTGTCTAAGCAGACCTTCATGTACCATATATTTATATCACAATTTATAAATATAATATTAAGCAGGTGGCAGAGCATCACACTCAGGACACGGTGACGCTCCATCTCTACATGGACCAGACCCATCATTAGAATGTGCTGTGATGTCAATTTGGAGATGCTGGAAGTCTGAATAGTGGCGCTGAATGGTGCTCAGTGATACAGTCACTGCATGGTCTTAGTGATTTGTGATTTTAAGATATCCAGAGCAGTCGAAATACTGCTATATTTGCTTTGCTAATCCTATATACAATGTCTTCATCTGATGAATTTGACAAGTCTGACAGTTTTGATCTTCAAGGATATCTCTTTCATCAGGCCACACCTATGGCACATAGCCACCAGGCACTAGAACCACAGAGAAACTTTTTGCAAGCAGTCCACGGGGGGAAGGGTTACTCACGAGGACGTCCTTTAACGACTGTTCCCATATAAATGTGGGTAGCCCCTTCCGTCCTCTGTTCTTTTCCTGCCATCTACTATAGTCATCAGACCCTTCATAGAAATGCCACCATTATAGTCGACTGCTTTCTAACATTTCTTTCCCTAGTTAGCCATCACTTTTTATAAAGTGATTTTCAACAACGTGTATGTCCGCTAAAGAGCCATCAAAACTGTTTTGATACTGTGAATGCGGTGAGAAAATATACTTGGTGACTCATATCTTTGTGTGCTGTCTTGGCTCATCCCATAATGCGAAGGGCTGCCAGATCTGCAGAAACTTCAACACTGCTATCCAGCAATACTAAAAGAGCGCTTTAGAGAGACACCTTCTGAAGCAGCAGGTAGCCAGAATGGAGAAGGCGCTCCAGGAGAAGAGCTCAGCATGTCACTGGCCCACTTTTCAGGCTGTCATTCATCTAAGTCCTGGAAGAAGACTTCAGGACAGCACAAACACACTGGATGAGGGCACACAGCTAGGACAAGGCCTCCCCTGTTCGCTCACAGTCACCCCTCCACTCCAGTGCAACCATCCCAGCGCAGTCAACCACTCCAGCATCAGCACTGCCAGCCACCCAGACCATTGATCCTCCCAGGTCAGGACTGGCTACAGGTGCCACCATGCCTAGTATGGCTGGTGTGTCACAGTCAACATCTGGTACTGCACCTCCCCCATCAACACAATCCAGTGTTCCCGTCAACCACACAGGCGCCGACGTGTGGCAGTACTCTCGTTCTTCATGGACATACTTAAATGCCTGCTGCCTTCTCCTCCTGTAAATGGAGATACATCGTTAGGGCCTTCAAGACAAACCCCAGCATTGATACCTGTTAAACCAGTGCGCCAACTCTCATCTCAGGCATTGACGACTTCACCTGCTTCCTCCTTGCGTCCAATCGAACATGTCAGTGAGGATCAGGAGTACAATCCTGGCCACATCATGCTGGATAAAGAGGAGGAGGCAGAGGATTATGTGGAAAGCTCCTGTGAGATGACCAGTTCCACTGTATTCACAGGGAGTGAGGACTCTATAATATACACACCAAGGTTTCTCTCTACCCCCCTTCCCACAACTGGAAGATCTCTTTTATCACCATGATGCAGTAACTACAGATGGCCATGGGATTTGATTTGTACTGGCAGGTCATCACTAAAAAGAACCTGGTGGAGTTCTTAAAACTGCCTGATTTCTCTTCCTCCCCTCCTCCATATCATCGTTCCTCCTCCTCATCTGCCTGCCTTGGAGGATGCCCCACTTGCTGCCCGGCATAGATCCAGCATGATACCTGCCATACCTATGTAACCTCCCCCCACTGGTGCCCCTTGTTTAACTAGTACGGCTGCTCCTCTCACATGGTGCCAGTGAGAGGGATGGGAGTTGTCACTACAATAGTTAAGTTTACTTGTGCATCTGAGCCTGCCATCTTCAGACAGGCAATCCAGGTGTGGCAACTACCTGGCTCACACCTGGGGGGGACCATTTACCATGGCCACCAACCTGGGTTCCTGGGAGAAAACATTTGCTTACAATTATGCTAGGTTTGTACTTCTGGTCAGGGGCACCCAAGTAAATCCAGACACAGTGGAAGCAATAACTGTACTGTCCAAACCAGGTTGGGATTCTAGAGTGTGGCTTTTATTCACATACGCACAGAATAATCACAAAATGAAGATGGACCCCCACAGGGCTACTCCCACTGGTAATGCAGATTACTGAGGTACAGAGCACACACACAGTGAACCCTCAGGTTCTGAATGGAAATTGACACACAAAGCCAGAACTGATACACTTCCCTTGACTAGGCACCCTCTGCCAGTACTAGGAGACTTTCCCATATTTCATGAGGGATTACTGGTGGCACCCTCGGCCACCACTGAGCACATTCAGGCTCACAGGAAATCCAAAACCCACATCTGGGTAAACTGTTTTCCTCAGGCACTGGCTAAATACACTGAGAGAAAACAAAGGTGCCCAAACTGAACCTGGAGAGGTAAACATGGGTACTGCAGATGAGGAGTCTCCCACCTTTTGCTTCCAAATTTATGCTCGGCCATTCATCTGGTTACTAACACCCTTCTCAGAAAACTTGTAGATGCTATTTTGAAATGTCTTTCACATTTAACATACACTTTTAAATCAGACATAAACTAAAAGTTCTGTACTTGGCAAGTCTCTCTCCGGACCCCATAGTAGGCAGACACTTTTAAGCAGAAACATGAACTAAATGTTCTGTACTTGGCAAGTCTCTCTTCGTACGCTATAGTAGGCAGACACTTTTAAACAGAAATAGTCTTGGTGACAGAGTCCCTTTGACAGAGAAAAACTCACCACAGGAATGCAGGTGCCCCATGGCGTTTTCCGCACAAAAGTCTTGGGTACTCACAGAGCAGATGAATCTCAGGCAACTTCAACACAGTCCAAGCTGGACCAGGGGATTGCCCCTGAATCCTGGAATTCCCCCAACCCCATGCCTCTGGGGATGGGGCACTGGAAAACCCTCTAGGAATGGTCTCTACCACTTCACTCTCCGGTCTTCTATGTTCTTCTTCTAGGGTGAGAACAAACTACCCAAACCATGGAGGTAGCTCTCTGTCAGAGCTAAATCTGAGGAGCTGTCCAGGCAGCAGCTTCCTCCTACTCTCCACTCTACTCTAACTCAGTGTTCTACAGCTAACTCCCCAGCTGGCATTCCGTTGTGGCGTATGCTGCTGCAACAATTCTAAAGTGACATCATCACTCCAGCTCAGCTGAGACTGAAAACAGAGTGGGACACTCTGAAATCCATTTAACTGGCATTTCACAAGCTGCCTCTCCCTGCCTGCCACTAATTCTAAGTGGGATTCTAGTAACCCCTGGGAACAAGTGTATAATATATTCTGACTTATTATTGTATTTTATTGTCTTATTTATGTTTTTAATTCTGTACAGCACATTGATACATGCTGAATTGTGCTTCACAAATAAATTTTATTATTATTATAACAAGGGGTTACACCTGGGAAGGCTGACAAGATGTATTAGGCCCCCTCAGGCAAGCCTTTTTTCTCCGGCCAACCTGAAGCTGATTTTGTAGTCATAAATGCTGCCGACGACAGATCAAAGGCACCAAAATACCTTAGTTTTCTCCCTCCTGATAAGGAGTCCAGGAGGCTGATGTCCTGGGCAAAAAGAACCTTTGCCTCTCTGTGCCAGAGGATTGTAAACTACCGGGCCCATATGGTTAGATACCAAAATGCCCTCTGGAGGAAGACTAAAGCAGCTGCACAAGCCCTCACAGAAGGTACAGCTAAGCAGGAGCTACTGAGGGCGCTAACAGCAGGGGCAGATGTAGGCAAACACCTCCTATGTTCCACATATATCTTGAATGCTTCTGCCAGGGTAGCAGCCTCTGGAATATGCTTCAGGAGGCGTTCCTGGCTGAGGATGATGGGCTTTGCGAATGATGTTCAACAATCCATTCTCAATACCCCATTTAGAGGATACAAATTGTCTGGTGCAGATGTGCAAGTTCTTCTCAGAGGGGTGACTTTTCATCCGGCTAGTAACAGACACAGTTCCATGGCCAGACAACAGGGTAATGGTAGAGGAGCAGCAACCTGGCCTACCTCAAGAGCCACTCCAGGTGCCCACTCAAAGCCCCTAGAGGTGGCAGCGCAGTGGCAGCCACAGCAGCTGGCTTCGCCTGACTCCTTCAGCCCTTAGCCACCACTGTCTCCAGAGGTGGTTGTTGGGGGTTACCTGTCCCTCCATCTGGACCAGTGGAGGATGGTGACATCAAATGCTTGGGTCCTGCAGAGGATAGCACAAGGTCACACTCTGGAACTTCTGGAATTACCTCCTGACCATCCACCAGTACCCTCACATTACCCTCTAGAACACATCCCATTGCTTGCGGTGAAAATTCGAACACTGCTTCAGAAAAAGGTAATTAAACCTGTTCCCTGGGAACAAAGGAACACAGGGTTCTATTCTTGATACTTCCTAGTCACTAAGTGGATAGGATATCTAAGGCCCTTTCTAGACTTCACAGACCTGAACTTTTTCATCAAATACAAAAAGTTCAGAATGGTCACTCTGCAAGGCCTTGTTCCCTGTATGTGCAGGATGCCTACCTGTATATCAAGCTTTGCCCCCCTCAAGAAATATCTGAGGTTTCTGTTTCTGGGCAAACATTACCACTTCAGGGTAGTGCCCTTTGATATATCTGCACCATGGGACTTACCCAAATTTAAGCAGTGGTGTCAAGCAGCCCTCTGCAGTTAAGGCCTATATATCTTCCCTTACCTGGATGACTGCCTTCTCAAAGCTCACTCCAAAGAGCAGCTTTTACACCCTAGCACGTACCAGATACCCATTTGATGCTCTAGGGGTTACTTTCAATGTGCCAAAGTCAATCTTGACCTCTTGCCAGTGTCTGCAGTACATAGTGGCAGTCCTGGATACAGCCCAAGGTTAGTCTTCTTTCCACGGGACAGGGCCAAGCGGGTTATTGCACAGGCCCCAATGGTCTACAACAAGATGTATGTTACAACCAGGACATTCCTGAGGCTCCTAAGCCTGATAGCAGCAGCCATTGTCACAGTGCCACTCACCAGACTGCATAATGAGAATCCCGCAATGGACATTAAAGATCATATGCAAAATGGTCATTTTTTTATGGCTGTGGGTGGAGCCTGTAGCCATCCTGCTTTTGCTTGGAAAAAAAGTGTTTCCGTAGAACACATCTTTTAGTAGCTTTCAGTGTATCCTTCCATCAACTGCAAAATAGTGCACTCCCCCTCTGATTTTTGCTTTTGGCTGCTCTGCCGTAAAGGCGAGGGGGGGGAATGTTATTCTGCCTCCCAACTTCTCAGGATATAAACAACAACAAAAAAACAAACCTTTTGAAGCTGCTGTCATTTAACCCTTGCAGGGCTGCAGAATGAGCATCCTTCCAGCTCAAGTCAAATAGATTCATTCCATTTCTTTCAGCAGCCTAGGGGTTAACTCATTATCTCCTTACTTTGACTGAATACTGACCTAGTAGTACATGGCTGATTAGGCACATGTGTTGTGTGGGAGATGGAGCAATGTAAGAAGCAGACCCAGACTCCCCCCGCCCCCGCAGAATGCCAGCCTTGAAGTTATGAGTCATCATGCAGGAATTTCTTCTGTCTATTGCTGGCATCACTTCCACATTTCTAAGTTATATAGTTCAAAAATAAATTAGAACTACAAAATCAGTCATACAGAGGGTATAATGACTTGAATAGTTTTTTGTTTCTTTTTGTTTGTTTTCTACTACCGGTCCAAAATAAGAATCCATTTATATGTGTATGATCCCTGTTTGATAAATGAATGCTTTGCTATGCCATGCAGCTCCAAATGTCAGTACTAAAACAATGTTATCAATGTGTGTCCATTTGTCTGTTGCAGCAAGGTTAAACTGATTTCATGCTAAGGAGGCACATTCTGTAATTGAACACTGTTCTGCTTCACTTTGGGATCATTTTAACTGGAATTTCAGGCACAAAAATAGGGGTTAAGTATCCTTTAAATTATTTTATGTTATTCCCTCTGGTGCATTTATTGTCAATTTACATGATGTATCTCCTTGGAACTAGTTTAACCTTGCCACAGTAGGGAAATGGACATACATTCTACAGCAAAATGTATTCAATTCAGATATAAAAAACACATTTGTCTGCATAGATTCTATTTTGCAACAGTAGTCATGAACATGATGAAAGTAGCTCTGAGCTAACACAAGTGCTCCTGGATCATCACATATAAGTGGCTCTGGTGGGATTTGAAGCAGGTGATTCATTTATCTCAAGCCTGGTAACAACTTTGTAAACATAAGACTGCAGAATACTGTTTTCTGTTGTGCCATAAATCTGATGTACCACATTTTACTGTCATGTTTTCTATGATACGTTTCAGATCACCTCACAAGGATAGATTGAGGGACCTCAACATGTAGTCATTGGAGGGGAAAAGGGAGAGGGGTGATATGATCAAGACCTTCAAGTACTTAAAGGGCATCAACAGGGATAGTACAGAGGGCATGTTTCTATTAAAGGGAGAAGGAATTACTAGGGGGCACAGCCTGAAGTTGGTGGGGGTAGTTTCAGGAGAGAGGTGAGGAGGCATTACTTCACAGAGAGGGTGGTAGGGGGTGGAATGTACTTCGAGAGGAAGTGGTATCTCTTAAAACAGTGGAGAGCTTTAAAAGGGGATGTCATATACAAAAAATATATCCTGCCATGTAACAATATTTGAACAAAACTCTTCCACCTGTTGGTGGCACAGGAGGGTTACCAGTGACTGGAGTAGGGGGAATGTGGTGCAGTGCCACAAGAGTGGCAGCAGGGAGGATGCTGGTAATTACCAGCTCGTCAGCCTTACCTTGATGGCTAAGATTATGGAGTCAGTTCTGAATGAGAAAATTGTCGATTACCTTATAGACAGTGGTATCCATGATGACAGACAGCATGGATTCACTGAGGGAAAGTCTTGCCATATGAACTTGATTGATTTTTATTTTTACTGGGTGACGGGTGGTTGATCAGGGAGGAGTAGTGGATGTGACCTATCTGTACTTCAGCAAGGCCTTGGACACCATCCCACATAGGAGGCTGGTAAATAAATTGGGCAGCCTAGGAGTTGACCCCATGGTGGTAAAATGGGATCAGAAACTGGTTGAGTGACAGGATGCTAAGGGTGGTGGTAAATGCCGTTCAATCCGAGGAGAGGGTGGTGACCAGCGGGGTGCCACAGGGATATGTGCTGGGACCAGTCCTCTTTAATGTCTTCATAAGTGACATTGTAGAGGGGCTGGAGGGGAAGGTATGCCTCTTTGCAGAAGGCACTAAGATATGCAGCAGGGTTGACACTCCAGGAGAGGGTTGAAAAAATGAGGAAGCAACTAAGCATGCTTGAGGAGTGGTCGAGAGTTTGGATGCAAAGATTCAATGTGAAGAAGTTCAAAATAATGCATTTATGGCACCGAAATCCAAGGGGGATTACAAAATAGGATAGGTACTGATGGCCACCAATCAAGAAAGGGACTTGGGGGTGATCATATCTGATGACCTAAAGGTAACCATACAATGTGAGAAGGCTGTGGGGAGAGCAAGTGTGATGCTAGGGTTTATATGGAAAGGTATAACTAGCAGAAAAAAAGAGATGATTATGCCACTGTACAGATCACTAGTGAGACCTCATCTGGAGTACTGTGTCCAGTTTTGGGGGCTGCATCTGTGGAAGGACATAAAATAGAGGCAGTCCAAAGACGGGCAACAAAAATGGTGTGTGTGTGTGTAATGAAGGAGGACCTAATAAAATTGAAGTTGGTGTCGGAAATTAGGTAAATGTGATTTAATGTGAAGAAGTGCAGAATAATGCCATTGGGCACAGAAAACCACAGGACACACACACACACACACTGGGAGTTGAAGAAGTTACAGAATATTACATGCTCACATAGGCATGAAATGTGGCATTGGCCAGTGGTGTCCTAGCCCGACTGTGCTGGCCCAGTGTGCTCATACGGAGTCATGCATCATGCCAGTGGCAAGTGGTGTCTCTGCATTACTGTGCCAGTAAAATGTGCGTGAAAAGGCATGCAATGTGCTGTCATCTGGTGGCATCTACGGCATGCTGTGCCAGTATGACGTGCACACAGAGATATGCAACACGGTTGCAGATAGTGTCATCCCCATCATGCAGTGCTGTTACAACACAAGCACCTAGAGGCATGAAAATCATTCTCTGACTCTGCTTATCAGTGTCACATGTGGCAATGCTACAACTTTGATGGTGGACCAGCTACATAGTTGACTCGAGGCCAGGCCCCAAGGAGGATGGAGAACAAACTCTTCTCTCCGCCTACTAGGTTGGTTGTGTACCATAGATCCAGATGATCTTGTCTGCACTGGTCTAATCACCACTTGTCTATTCATGTTTGAGGAATCTCATCCCCCTCCCATGCGATATTGTCTCACTTACACAACCCCTGCACCTGATTTTGGTTTACTCCCTCTGCATAATCACCAGCATAGGCTATAAGAAATGTATCTCAAACTGCAGGAGCATACATACTGATGAAAGGTACCACAAACTCCAAGCTAATGTGATTACTGTGCAATGCACCAGTGCATATCTGCCCAAACTCAGGTCTTGCATGACCCTAGTTACCACAAACGGAAGAATCTTACAAATTAGTATGCATCACACCTTACATCAGACTTGCAGGTGGTTATAAAGCATTATTATGCTGAAATAACATGTCGATGCTTTCTTTTTCTAATTACTGATAAAGACCTATGGTTGAATAACTGAAATCTATGTTTTTTCTCTGTCATCATGCAGTTAGAATTGCATGTTTGTATTGCCCATCCATTTCATTTAATGGTATTTGAAGTTCTGTTGGCAGTGTGTGAGTTTCTTACATTAGCGGCAGTAGAATCAGATGTCTGCAGAGATGACAGAACTCATTTCCATTTTGCTGTTGAGAAGAACTCTTTTCATTCCACGTTCTTCACCCTGCTCCACAGGACCTACCCAGCTGTCCCTGCTTTTAAGTACATGACACATTGTCCCTGCTTCTCATCACTTACCTCGCTACCCCTGCTGCAAAATACATGCCCAGTTGACACCGATTCCCAGGACTGACCATGCTGCCCATTCTTCCCAGGACCCACCGCTGCAGGCCCTACTTCACATTACCTAGCCAGCTTCCACTGCTTCCTCTAACCATCTGTATGCCCCTTTTTCCCAGGCCTGACCCTGCTTCACTAGACACAACGAGCTGGCCCATTTCCAATGACCTAACATGCTGCCCTGATTCTCATCACTTACCCCACTACCCCTGATTCACACTACCTACCCCACTGACCCTGCTACCCAGGACATACCATCTTGCCAGTGCTTCTCGTGACCTACTGCAGCTGCAAATCACAGATCTCCAGGTAGAAGGTCACCTGGGGCCAGCGACCATCACATGGTATGGTTCAATTTGGCCACTACAACTAAATCATCCCATTCCAAGGCAAAAATATGGGACTTCAGAGGAGCTGACTTTGATAAGATGGCGAACAGAGTTAAGCTAGCCCTGGCAAAAAGAAACAGGTGAGGGGGTACAGGCAAAGTGGGCAAGCATTAAGGATGCAATACTTGAAGCAACATCCCACTGTGTTAGACAGAAAAGGAAGTGCAACAGAAGAAGGAAACCACTTTGGTTCTCAAATACAGTAGCAGAAAAGGTCAGAGACAAAAGGCTGGCCTTCAGAAAATATAAGGGAACACAGCGGGATGAAGATAGGGAGGCATACCAAACTGCCCTAAGGGAAGCAGGGAAGTCAGTAAGGCAGGCAAAGTCCCAAACTGAGGAAACACTAGCACAAGCAGTAAAAGAAGGTGACAAAACTTTCTATAGATACATTAGTGAAAGGAGAAAGTCCAGAGGGGATATTGCT
This sequence comes from Neoceratodus forsteri, assembly GCA_016271365.2. NCBI lineage: Eukaryota > Metazoa > Chordata > Ceratodontiformes > Ceratodontidae > Neoceratodus > Neoceratodus forsteri. The sequence continues at coordinate 1,430,503,763 of CM057456.1, forward strand.
AAGCCCAAAGGAGAAAAGGGTGTGTGTGAGGAGGAGGACCCTGTAAAAGCATCTATCCTAAATAGATACTTTTGCTCAGTATTTTCTGAAGAGAAGGTAGGGCAGGGCCCACAGCTCAGCACCATGGACACAGGGGGGGAAGAGAGGCGAGCATTACTCCCTTCACAAAAGAAAGGGTCCTACAAGAACTCGCTAAGCTCAGGGTGGACAAGGCAATGGGACCGGATGGCATGCATCCCAGGGTACTAAAGGAGCTAAGGATAGAACTAGCAGAGCCATTAGCAGAACTGTTTAGTGAGTCTCTGAGCACAAGAGAGGTCCCAGAAGACTGGAGAAGGGCTCATGTTATCCCGATCCACAAGAGTGGTAGCAGGGAACTACAGACCAGTCAGTCTTACCTCAGTAGTGGGCAAGATTATGGAGGCACTCCTTAAGGAAAGGATAGTGCAGCACCTGGAATTCATAGGGGCACAGGATCCAAGACAGCATGGGTTTACAAAAGGAAGGTCCTGTCAAACTAATCTCATAGATTTCTTTGACTGGGTAACTAGAGTGGTGGACCAAGGGGGAGCAGTTAATGTTGCCTACCTTGACTTCAGCAAAGCTTTCGACATTGTTCCACATGGAAGATTGATAAATTAGCTGGGTAGGCTCGGGGTGGGTCAGAAGTTGGTCAACTGGGGGGCAAACTGGTTGATGGGCAGAAAACAAAGAGTGGTGGTAAATGGTATACAGTCAGAAGAGATGCAAGTCACAAGTGGGGTACCTCAGGGATCAGTCCTGGGGCCAATCCTCTTCAATATCTTCAACAGTGACATTGCAGATGGACTAGAGGGTAAGACTTGTCTGTTTGCAGATGACACCAAGATCTGCAACAGAGTAGATGATCCAGATGGGGTGGGCAGAATGAGAAGAGATCTGGATAAACTAGCAAAATGGTCGGAACAGTGGCAACTGGGATTTAATGCAAAGAAATGCAAGATCATGCACATAGGGAAGAGAAACCCTGAAGCCACCTATAGGCTGGGAGGGGAGTTGCTGGCAGTCACAAAGGAAGAAAGAGACTTGGGCATCATCATCACCGATGACCTGAAATCATCCAAGCAGACCTCTAAAGCAGTAGGTAAGGCTAGGGGGACATTATGGTGTATCAGTAGGGATATCACAAGTCATAAGAGGGAGGTAATAATCCCTCTTTACAAGACACTGGTTAGGCCCCATCTGGAGTACTGCATGCAGTACTAGAGGCCGCACCTTCACAAGGACATTAACCAAATTGAGGCAGTCCAGAGAAGGGCAACCAAAATGGTGCAGGGACTGCATCAGAAGACATATGAGGACAGATTAATGGAGCTCAATATGTATACCCTAGAGCAAAGGAGGGAGAGAGGTGATATGATCAAAACATTCAAACATCTTAAGGGCATTAACAAGGTAAAAGAGTCTAACATGTTTCAATATAAGAAAAATAGCAGGACAAGAGGATACAGCATGAGATTAGAGGGAGGCTGATTAAGGGGTAATGTGAGGAAGTGCTTTTTCACAGAAAGGGTGGTGGATGCATGGAGTGGCCTACCTTAGGAAGTGGTGGCTATGAATACAGTGCAGGGCTTCAAATAGGCATGGGCTAGGCATAAGGGAGCAATACAGATGAGTATGAATAGATAGACCACTGATAGAGCAAAGGCCGATGGCACAGTTATAAGGTAGAGAAAGAAATGGGCATTGTGGTCCTTATCTGCCGTCAACTTCTATGTTTCTATGTTTCTCCCTCTTCCCAGTACCTACACCGCTGCTGCAGCAGCTTTCCCATAACCATCCTTCTGCTGCCCCTTCTTCACAGAACCCACCCAGCTGCCCCCACTTCCATGGACCTACCATGCTGTCCCTGCTTCCCAGGACCTACCCCGCTGATCGTGTTTACCAGTATCTTCCCCACTGTTCTAGCTTTCTGGACCTACATCACTGACAATGCTTCACATTAACTACTCCTGCTGCCCCCCCAATTTACCATTACCTACCCCGCTGTCAATATGTCTCTGCCACCCCCCCAAAAAAATATCAATACTGTATTTATTTTATTTATTTTAGTCTTTGGTAACCGGGTAAGGCCCACTAGGCACAAGTGTCTGTTTTCAGGGGCGACCTGGGAGCACTGGGCGGTTAAGTGACTTGCTCAGAATCACACAGTATGGAAGTGGAGGTCGTGAGAATCAAACCCAGGTCTGGTCTGCTGGATGTACCAAGCTTGTTCACAGCTCATTACTCTAACCTCTAGGCTATACTGCCAGCCTATATATTGCATTTTCAGAAGTTATTTTTTCAAATATAACACACATATCATAAGTAGCAGATATGGATACCCATGAACATGACAGATGTAACAAATTCTGCACATCTGTGTTCAGCAGCCTAAGGGGTTCATGGACTGCTTTTCCTGTGTATTTAGCAGTAATGCAACATCTCTGGTCTTTAGTTATTATCCGATGACACCTGCAAGTATAGACAATATTTGTATTATATAAATAATATGTTACATGTGTAAGAAATACATATGGTGTAGATGTAACACAATTGGTTATATACATTGCAGGACACGATTAATACCAATTTCTTCTAAGAGATCAATACATAAACTGTTAGGTTCAGAAAGGAATATACACGATTGTCCAGGAATACACTGTAACAGGTTATGCCCATCTCAGTCATGTTTACAAAGCAAATTCATATACAACATGCTTGTTTGGGAGACATCATGCCCATGAACACTACTGTCTGATTAATTTAACAGTGAAGCTCATCTCTGTTTTAAGCACATAGTTAACAGATTTATCTGCTGTTAACAAACAACCTGTAAATACTCACTGACAGTAAATACAGGTTACTCACCTGTAACAGGAGTTCTAGGAATGGTATATGTTGTTCATCTACACTTACTGGCAGGTTCCTTGCCGCTTTAAATCTTGCCGGAAGGTCTTCAAGCTGACTCCTCCCACCCACCCGGGTGGTAAAACTCTCGGCTCCGTCCCATGATGCCAGATCTAGCCGCTGGAAGCTAGCCAGCGTCAAGCCGGGAGGTTGGTGGTTAGGATGAACAACATATACCATTCCTAGAACTCCTGTTACAGGTGAGTAACCTATATTTCTAGGGACATGGATATGTTGTTCTATCCACACTTACTGGCAGACTCCTAGCAGTTCTCCAGGAGGAGGAGGCAAGGCGCACACCCCTACTTAGGAAATAAGGACTGAGAACCGAGGTCCCAAAACCAGCATCCGGCGTGACTCAAGGTCGATGTGGTAGTGGGTAATGAAGGTGTGTGCTGACTTCCAGGTAGCAGCCCTGCAGATTTCCTGGATAGGGATGTCCCTGGAAGCAGCCACCGAAGCAGCGGTATGGCGGGTAGAATGAGCTCTTATCCCTCTGGGAGGCTCCATGCCCACCAACCTATAGCAGAGATCTATGCAGGAGGTGACCCACCTGCCTATCGTCCTCTTGGCTGCAGGTCTGCCAGGTGCGGCTTCAGCGTAGGTGACAAACAGCTGGCGAACCTCTCCCCGAACTTCAGCCATCCGCTCCTTATAAGAGAGCGCTCTTCTAGGGTCCAAAGTATGGAGCCTATATTCAGCCTTCAAGGTGTGATTGGGGTAGAACACCAGCAGAGTCAGCACCTGGTTAAGGTGAAACTCCGACACCACCTTCGGAAGGAATTTCGGGTGGGAGTGCAGGACAACCTTGTCCCTGTGGAAGACCAGATAAGGAGACTAGGTGGAAAGCACCTGGAGCTCTCCCATCCTTCTGGCTGACGTAATAGCCACCAAGAAGGCGGTCTTCCACGACAGGTGAGAGATATCACACCTGTGCATTGGTTCGAATGGCTTGCATATGAGCTTAGCCAATAACAGCAGTAGATCCCACGGAGGTGGAGGTTCTTGCACCAGAGGATATGTGATCAAGGCCTTTGAAAAAGCACCCGACCACCTTCTTCTATGCCACCAACTGCTTTCTGGCCCACGCCCGGTAAGCAGAGATGGCTGCCAGGTGCACCTTAAGGATCGTCAACCGAAGCCCTTGCTGAGAAAGGGACCATAGGTAGTCCAGAATGCTGGCCAAGGAGCAGGAGGATGGGTCCAACCCTTTATCCTGACACCAAATGGAGAATCTCTTCCATTTGAAGGTATAGCATTTTCTGGTTGACTCCTTATGGGATGCCTCAACAACGTTGAGGACCTCGTCAGAAAGACCCAAGGCCTGGAATTCTAGCCGCTCAGGAACCAGGCCGTCAGGTGCAGGGATTGAAGGTCCGGGTGGAGTACCTTCCCCTGGTTGACTGAGATCAGGTCCGAGCGGGCAGGAAGCCGCCTCGGGAGCCTGGAGCTGATGCTGAGGAGATCTGGATACCAGAACTGGCGGGGCCAGTCTAGGGCTACCAGAATCACCAGCGCCTTGTCCTCCTCACCTTGGGAAGCACCTTGTGGATCAAGGGAAATGGGGGAAAGGCATAGAAGAGGCCCGGGGTCCATGGCCTCGAGAAGGCATCCCCCTGCAGCGAGCCCTGCTGAGGGGGGCGAGCATGAAACAGACTCAGCTTCGCTTTCTCCCTGGAGGCAAACAGGTCCACCTGAGGTGAGCCCTAGTGGGAGAACAGATCACGTACTATCTCTGGCAGGAGAGACCACTCGTGAGATGCAGCACCTATCCGGCTTAGGGCATCGGCCAGAGTGTTGGAGGCTCCTGCCATATGGATGGCTAGGAGATCCGCCTCCAGTCTGCTCACGAGGGACCAAGTGTGGAGAACTTCCTTGCATAGGGGCAAGGAGTGCGTCCTGCCCTAGCGGTTTAGGTAGTACATGGTCATGGTATTGTCCGTCTGGACCTGGACCACTTGACCCCGTACAAACGGAGTGAAGGCGGTGAGGGCTAGTCGGACCGCTCGAAGCTCCAGCAGGTTGCTGTGGCATTGGGACTCCTGAGGGGACCAGAGGCCATGCGCTCTGTGCTCCCCCAGATGGGCACCCCAACCCATCAGAGAGGCATCAGTCATTAGAATGACCGTCGGCTGGGGGTGGACAAACGGGATGCCCTCCTGCAGATGAGCTGGAATGATCCACCACTGGAGAGCGTTCCACATCTCCTGGGTCACCGCCACTGGCTGGTCCAGAGGACCTGAGCACTGTGACCATTGGTGGGCCAGCCCCCATTGAAGGGGATGCATGTGCCAGCGGGCCCACTGGACCACGCTGGTGCAGGCCTCCATGAGGCCCAGGAGGTGCAGGAAGTCCCGGGCAGGGCGCAGTTGCCCAACCAGAAATGATTGGGCAAAGGAGGAGAGAACCTTGGCCCTGTCCGCCGGGAGCCGGGCTCTGGCTTGAAGAGAGTCGAGCTCTGCCCTGATGAATTGAATCACCTGCATTGGCACGAGTTCCGATTTGGCCTCATTGATGAGGCCAATCTGAGAGCAGACCTGGAGGGCCAGATCCCTGGACCACTCCACCTCCAGCCTGGAGGGGGCTGCAATCAGCCAGTCGTCCAGGTAAGGGTACACCCGGACCCTTCAGCGCCGCAGGAATGCTGTCACCACAGCCATGCATTTGGTGAAGACCTTGGGAGCTGGAGAGAGGCCAAAGGACATGGCCCGGAACTTGTAAAGGGACCCCTCCACTCTGAAGCGAAGGAATCGCTGGTGGGATGGATGGATTGGGACGTGAAAGAACGCGTCCTGGAGGTCCAGAGAACGGAACCACATGCCTCGTTCCAAGGATGGAATGATCTGTGCCAGAGTGACCATCCTGAAGGTTCAGGACCTTTGGAACTTGTTCAGGTCATGTAGGTCTAGAATAGGGTGCCAGCCCCCCGTCCATTTTGGACCAGAAAATACCTGGACACAAACCCTGGGTCTGGTGGAGGATCCACTACCTCCCTGATCACCTCCTTTTGGAGGAGCAGAGCAATGTCGGCTTGACGAGCCGACAGAGAGGCTGCGGACCCCATAGCCCCCCGTGGGGCGACGGCCCGATAGGGTGGGGCCTGCTCGAATTCCAGAGGCAGACTTTTCCCTACTACTTCCAACACCCAGCGGTCCGCGGTGATAGTGGACCAGGCGGAAAAGAAGTGGTGGAGCCTTCCCCCCATGGGGGGAACCCAGGGGGGAGCAACAAGGCTGGGGGTGACACCCCTCAACCCGTCACTGGGTAGGCTTGGAGGAAGGACTGGCCGAGGGACCTCCTGGGTCTTTTTTCCCAGCTTCCTGCTGGAGGAAGCTGCAGGCTTGGCTTTGGGGTGCGAGCCTGCTGGCCCTGATGCTGGTGTTGCAGGGCCGGACGTGCCACAGGGGCAGAAGGCCGAAAGGGCTTACGCTGCTGCTGGCGGCCTTTGTCCTTCTGGGCAGACCTGACCGAGTCCAAGGTGGCATTGGACTTCTCGATCCTCTGCAAGTGACCCTCCACCCCGGGAATGAACAAGTCGGTACCCAGGAAGAGAATGTCTGCCAGCTGGTGTTGGGTATCCGCCGTGAAGGTGGAGATCCGCAGCCAAGCTCTGCGGCGCATGACCACTGCGGCGCTACTGACCGGGCACAAGAGTCTCCAATGTCAAGAGCCATTTGGAGCTGTTGCTTTGCCACCACCCTTCTCTGATCCCACACCTGCTTGACTGTAGTTTGGAGGTTAGCCGGGAGATGAGGAATCACCTCATCCAGGGAGCCCAAAAGGGCGTGGGAAAAGTGTGCCATCAGTACAGCTGAACTGGCCTGACGAAGTCCTAAGGAGGACACAGCATAAAGTTTACACCCGGAATAGTCCAGTTTCTTGGACTCTTTATCCGGTGGGTTGTCCACGTCCCGAGCGTTTTCGGAGCACTGGAAAACACTGTCGGTCACCAACCCCTCTGCAGAGGGGTGCTCTGAGAATCCGGAGAGTGAGCCAGTGGGAACGGCATACTTTCTGGCCATCCTGGCCGAGGGAGCTGGACAAGAAGGCAGCTGCTGCCATAGCTCCAGGGCCGGGCCAACAATGGCTTTGGCCACAGGAAAGGCCTCCGTAGGAGAATCCCCTCGGTCCAGTATCTCCGTGAGGGGATACTTGGCCTGCTTTGACACGGGTTTGAGCTTCATCCCAGTAGATTCTGAGATGAGCTGAAGTAATCCCATGAACGAGGATGGGCTCTTGTCCACTGACTGTCCCCCAGAGGACTCCAGGTCGAGAGGCCTGGAGAACAGGGAAGAGTCATCGTCAGACTCCGAGGAGTCTGCAAACAGCTACCGAGGGCCTGAGCCACCCTCCACCTGCCGAGGGCGATCGGGAGTGAGAGTGACCGACAACCAATGGGGCAACCCATGACCCGACCGAGAATCCTTTGTCGGAGCCCCAGTTTTTGGTTGTGGAGGTGGGGGTTCCACCATGATGGCTGGTGCAGCTGGTTTTGGCTGAACAACCAGCGCCGGCTTCGGTTCTTCGATAATCCGAGGGGTTGTTTCAGCTGCTCAGGTGTTAGCCCTTAAATGGCCGGGAAGGCGACGGAGTCGGCTTACTCCCCCGAAAAAGGAGCTGCCGCTTGAATAAGATCCGACGCCGACGCAACTTGGCGCTGGAGCCTATCCTCCCGAGGAGGACGATGACGAGGATGAGCGGCACTGCCGCTTCCCTCGGTGCCGAGCCCGAGACAGCTGATGTCAGCGGGATCGGCTGGACCGAGAGGAGGTCCGAGACCGAGATCCTTGGTGTTTCCGAGGGTGGGTCTGGGAGGGAGCGGGGGAAACCCGTTCCTCCCCCGGCTCAGGGACCTTAATCGGGGACTCTGGCACAGGAGGCACGGGCAAGTCCTCAGTTTCCACCGGGGGAACCGGTGAAGATGGGTTGTCGGCTTCTCCAGTCGACAGCCCGTCCGATGGGTTGAGAAAAATCTGGACTGCATCGACGGGTGTCTCAGGCCGGCTGACCTGATGGGGACACCGTGAAGCCAGCGGCCTTAGCCGCAACCTCGACTGAAGTCAAGTGTCGACTATCTGGGGAGGGACCTTTCCCGCTCCCACGAACGTCCATGGTGGGACTTACCTTTAGAGTCCTTTTTCTTGGACCAAGAGGAGTGTCCCAATGGCCCCTCTCCTTTAGTAGAGAGGGATTGACAAAGCTCCTTAAAAGAAGCCGAGTAGGAGGAGCCCAAGGAGAGCGGGATAAATGCTGCGACCGAGGAAGAAGATGATGCGGCCTGGGCCGCCTCCTCCTCGAGGGCGATCATTTGCTCGAGTTGCTCAGCCGAGCCTGCCACTGTGGACACCGCCCAATGGGCCTCCTTCGACTTAACCAGAGGAATACATCTCTCGGGGCGCCCAAGTTGAAGTCTGGCAGCATGGTCTTTGAGAACATTGACCGAAAAGGACTTGCACAATTCACAGGCCTGCGGATCGAGTTCGAGGCCAAGGCAGTAAACGCACGTGGAGTGTGGATCAGTCCGAGACATCTTCTGCCCACAAGGGCACCGCCAAAATCTGGGAGTCGATTTGTCCATTGCAACCGCGAGGGAAAAGGAAGACCGAAGTCTTTTAAACTTTAGAATGAGATTCGGATTAACTGATGAGTTAGGATCCAGGCCTAAAACGCAGAGCGCTAAGGAGGGAATCTGAGCTTCCAAGCAGTAAGGAAGATCTGGCGTCATGGGGTGGAGCCGAGAGTTTTACCACCCAGGTGGGTGGGAGGAGCCAGCTTGAAGACCTCCCAGCAAGATTTAAAGCGGCAAGGAACCTGCCAGTAAGTGTGGATAGAACAACATATCCATGTCCCTAGAATTTTAATTTTTTTTTCATAAATTGTAATTTTCTATGCTTCATTTGGTGACCATTGAAAAACCACATGCAACATAGCAGAACAACACATTACTAATTGTATTTCTCTACTGGGGGGGGATAACAAAGTATTTTAAAATGGGTCTCAGAAATGCTGCAGTCTGATTGGCTGGTATGATTCAAACAGTCTTACATTAATCCCAGTTACACTGTCATATACAGACTGATCACCATGGCACATGTATTCTTCCTGTCAGCATTACATCTGACTCGTGCCATATTAAACCTCTAGAGGGTGATTAATAGACTGTTAATCTAACCCCTGGACATATATTATAAATAGAATAAAGTTTGTATATGTGTGTGTGTGTGTGTGTGTGTAACAAGAAGACTTACTTCGAGTAAGAGCTCCTGCAGCAGGCTACACCATAAGGACTATGCCGACAGGCACTAGGACTCCACAGAAAACTTCTAGCCAGCAGTACCCAACTGGGACCCGCCCACCGACGTCACCAACTGTATAAAGGGGGAGGTACTCAGCCTCACCTCAGTTCTTTTCCCGCCCGCGACCCATGCGCTTCGGCTCCATCGGACGCCTCGTTGCATCTGTCAACTGCCATCTTACTTCAGTCAAAAGTACCCATTGTTTTCCTTTTGTTTTCTAAGTGTACAATCGAGTGAATGTTAGTTTGTCATGTCCGTCTTCCTCAACATTGCAATGGAAATCCAAGTGTCCGTGTGGGTGGCAGATTCCTGCCAAAGATGGACATTCACAGTGTCTCTTTTGTTTGGGGCCTACCCATGATATCAGAGCCTGCCCGGACTGTGACAAGCTCAACCAACGGACCCTGACCTGTTGCTACAAGACTCTCCAGGCCTACACGATGGAGCAACAGGTTGCCGCTCTTCAACGCCTGTTGAAGACCAGCTCCTCAGCCTCCCGATCGCTGACTTCCAAAAAGGAGAAACACTCAGGAGGGAAGCAGCATCAGTGAGACAAGGAGCACAGCTGGTCAGAGTCCAGATCTAAATCTCCTGGTAAGGAGAAGCCTTCCAGTTTGCACTGTAGAGAGAAAGCAGACTCAGACCCTCCGTCAGGCCTGATGTTGATGAAGGCTCCTACCCTTGCAGTTTCAATGGGCGGCAGCTCTTCAGGGCTAGGACCCTCGGGTCCATCCCTCAGCCTCAGGCCCTTTCACCAATCCTTGGGGCCTAAGAGGGGAACTGCAACTGAAGAGATTGCATTGTCATTGTCTTCGTCTTCCAGCCAGTCATCAGCATCGGACAACAGACACAGATGCTGGGAACATTCCCGCTCTAGGGAATGTTCCCCCAGGGAAAAATCATTAGCAACTAAGAAAAAGGACCCTGACACATGTCCTGGATTTACGGTCTTCCGACAAACGGAAGGACCAAAGGCAGACTCTCAAAGTAAGATGTCAGGCACCCAGACGTCTGCTACGACCACTAAGAGTCGGACACCTCTGGAGCAGCCACTTCAGAAGCTGACATCAGCTGAGACCATATGGCAGCCTGACGACAGGCCACCTGTTGATAAATCGCCAGACAAAACCTCCTTGGCACCCAACGATCTGACTTCAGGGAACCCGACAGGTGATCAGATGATAGACCGTGCTACTCCACCAAGTCCTCATGTACCCCATGAGGAGACTCCAGGACTGAGCAACCCTATCATCACTCCCACAGAAACCAGTGACATGCCACCCCAGGAGCTGATGGTTCCCCTGGCAGACTTGGGACAACTCTCTACCTCCTGGTTGAACTCGGTAATAGGAGATCTATTAAAGAAAGATGACCTCCCTCCTCCACCGCCTCCACAACCCCCTACACCACTTCCGGATAAAGTACCAGTCCCAGACTCCCAGCCACAGTCTCCACATATGCCTGGAAGCTCGACTTCAAAACGGTCAGACTCTGAGTATACCAGGTATCGTGGCAGACTTCGCCACTCCTCCTGCAGGTCATCCTCAGATGACAGGAGAAGATGTCAGCACGGGCGTAAGTGCTCACGGTCAGTATCTTCTGACTCTTCCAGAAGCAGCCATCACTCCTCAGGTCCCTCTTCCCGAGGTTATTCTCCCAAGCCAGAGGGCCCCCGTAATTCACCCAGGTCCCCCCAGATGACCCAACATTTATGGATGTGATGCATCACATACAATTCCTAAATCAATGGGACACTGAGGATTTGGACCCAGAGAGGAAAAGACTTCATACCTTTCTGGGAATGAGTGACCTGAGACCTTTGGTCATCCCCCACTCTGGTCCCTCTTTTTCAGGACTTAGCCAGGTTAGCTTGGGACCACCCTTCCTCTTTTTCAGCCATTCCTAAGAAGGCAGATAGGCTATATAAAGCTCCTAAAAGAGAGCCATTCTTTGGAGAAAATCCAAGAGCAGACTATGGTCCTGACTGCAGCTCACGTCAGGATGAAGCAACTGAAATATATGAGCTGTCAACCTCCTGACAAAGAGTCTAAGAAATTAGACCAGTTCGGTAGGAGGGTCTATGCTTCTTCCACTTGCTCCATTCGGTCTCTAAATTTTTGAGCCCATATGGTGTAATATCAAAAGTCCCTATGAAAGAAAGCCATCGAGTTGGCCCCAAAACAGCCTGACAGTCTTGCATGCACTGAACTTTTGGACGTACTCCAGTCTGGGCTGGATGTAGGAAAACACGTACTTAGGGTATCCTATTACTCGGCGGACACAGCAGCCAGAGCAGTGGCCACCGGAGTGTGTCTCCATCACCACTCCTGGCTAAGAGTTTCCGGTTTTCGGTAAGATCTCCAGGATTCAGTCCTCAGTTCCCCATTCCACAGGTCTGTCCTTTTTGAACAGGAGGTACAAAAGATAACAGAACTGCAAGACTCAGGCAAAACAGTCCAGTCAGTTCACCATATGTACCGGGCAGACCCTCAGCAACCTAGATGCAAGCCATTTCAGCGCCAAGGTGCCAACCGGCAGAAATACCAACAGCCCTGAGGGCCTTTCAGATGTAAGGCACCCTCTCAGCAAGCAGGGAATAATGGACCCAGGAAAGCAAAATCTTCTCAACCTTCCCTGTCCAACCCATGCACACATGCATGACTTTCTACCAGCTCCCCCCCCCGCCCTGGCGGAGTCGGTGGGGGAAGCAGTAGGTTGTCAGTTCTCTCTCTACCTAGATGAGTGGGCCAACATAATGACAGATACATGGGTGATGGACATCATCGAAAAGGGTTATATGCTGGAGTTTACAAATTTTTTTTTTTTTAGTTGTTTAACCAGGAGTTGCACACTAAGCTAAAAGCTTTTTTACAGGTGCGACCTGGGAACACAGGGAAGTTAAGTGACTTGCTCAGGGTCACACAGTATGCAAGTGGAAGTTGTGGGATTCAAACCCAGGTCTGGTCTGCTGGACATCACCAGATTTGCAGCTCAGAGCCTTAAACCACTGCGCTATACTGCCTCCCAGTTTCCTCCGGACAAACCTCCAGCCCCCTCTCGATACCCTCCCACTCACTTATCCCTCATCAGACAAGAAATATAGACCTTACTTTCAAAAAGAGCGATAGAGCCTGTTCCACACTCCCAACGGGGGACTGGGTTTTGCTCCCATTTCTTCTTGGTTCCCAAGAATATGGGGGACTTAAGACCTATTTTGGACTGGAGTTTCTTGAACCAGTACATCGAATACAAAAGGTTCGGAATGGTAGCATTACCAGGGCTGATACCAATGCTGTGCCAAGGGGATTGGCAATGCTCTCTGGACATGCAAGACGCATACTTGCACATACCGGTGTTTCCAGCTCACAAGCGGTATCTTAAGTTTGCCTTTCAAGGGAACCATTACCAATTCTGGGCTTTGCCTTTCGGTCTCTCCTCGGTCCTGGGGGTGTTCACCAAATGCTTTGCAGTAGTGGCACCTGCTCTTCGCAGACAGGGTCATTTTGTCTGTCCTTACCTGAACGACTGGCTCCTAACTGCTCCCACCAGGTCAAGTTAGTCCACACCCTCTCAGACACTTTTCAGATGTTCCAAGTGCTTGGGATAACTATCAGTCTCCCAAAGTCCTGTCTCTGACTCTGCCAGTGTCTACAGTACATATGGGCAATCCTGGATACCAACAGGTAAGAGCCTTCCTCCCACCCAACAGGGCCACTCATCTGAGAGACCAGGCCTTCAGAGCAGCTGCAGCCAATACAGTCACAGCAAGAACCATGTTACAGCTCCTTGGACGTATGGTGGTGGCCATACCCACAGTACTATTAGCATGCTTGCATATGAGAGTTCCTCAATGGAATTTAAGGGTGCAATGGGACCAGACGTCCGACAATCTTGAACACCCAATAAGGGTATCAAGAGCTGTCCAACAGATGCTGTCGTGGTGGCTGACTTCACCCAAACTGGATTCAGGAGTTCCGTTCCAGACAGACTCACCGAGCCAGATCCTCACAACGGATGCAACGGGTCTAGGATGGGGAGCTCACTTTCAGAATCACCGTACTCGGGGCATATGGTCATACATGGAAGTGTCCCTGCACATCAACATCTTAGAGATGAGGGCGATTCTTTATGCCATGCAAGTCTTTCAGATTCACCTTTCCCAGGATCCCCTGCTTATCCAGACCGACAACATGTTGATGGTCTTTTATATCAACAAGTAGGGAGGGATGCATTCCTACCCTCTGTGCAGAGAAGCCATGAGAGTGTGATACTGGATCCTAGAACACGGACACACACTGACAGCGGTTAATGTTCCATGGGTCCAAAACATCCTGGCAGACTAGCTCAGTCACTCGCAATCCAGAAACCACGAGTGGGAGTTACTTCAAGAAATGGTGGACGATCTATTAGAAAGATGGAGACCGCCAGACCTGGACCTCTTTGCGTCCCCGTGCAATACAAAACTGCCCAATTTCTGCTCACTAGATCTAGGGCATGGTGTTTTCTGGTGAGACTCATTGTCCTTTTGCTGGACAGGGAAGTTTCTGTACACCTTCCCTCCCTTTCCACTTATACAGAGGGTGTTAGTCAAACTACAGACGGATCGTGCCACAATGATCCTGGTAGCCCCTCTCTGGCCATGTCAGATATGGTTCCCTCTTTTGCAACAATTAGCAGTGAAACATAGAAGTTGGCGGCAGATATACCGGCCCGCTGGTGCAGCGGTTGGATTTCCGCTCATGACGTTGGTGACCCGGGTTTGGGAACGGACCCGGGGAACCAGAGGGCCAGCTGGGGGGAAAAGGATTGAGCATCGTATGGACTGCTCTCCTTTTGGGGGAGGGAGGGGTTTTGTGCCCGGCACTCAAGGGACTCCTTGTGAAGGCTGGGGGGATCCACAGGTGACTGGAGCCTTGAAACGAGGGGCGGGGTGGATGCTGGACGTTGTTGCATGTTCCCGGCCCTGCTAACCAGGGTAAAAAAATTTCGTCGACTGCCATAATGAAGCTCACTTGCCACCTGGCCTTCATTGCTCCTTGCCTCTCCACCGACCTATCTCTGCTCCACTGCGCCGACCAGTCAGTCCTGAACCCTGCCTGGTGGGGGGGGGGATCCAGGGAGGCAATGTTGGTCGCTGCCGACACCTTCTCCCGGCTCAGACAGGCTTGATCAAAGTGGTGGCCCCACCATGAGGGGTACTGGTGGGGTATGGCAATCGGAAATGCAAGGCAGGTGAGAGGTATGAGCTGATGGCAGGCGGTAGGTGGCAAAAGCACAATAAATATAAAAAAAAAGAAAAAGAAGTTGACAGCACATAAGGACCGCAAGGCCCATCCAGTCTGCCCATTTTTTCTACCATATGAATGTGCCGTAGACCTTTACTCTGTTAATGGTATATCTATTCATACTCATTTGTATTGCTCCCTTATGCCTATCCCATGCTTGTTTGAAGCCCTGCACTGTATTCATATCCACCACTTCCTGAGGTAGGACGTTCCATGCATCCATCACCCTTTTTTTTATTATATATATTTATTTACCTATTACATCCATATCTTCCAACATTTCATTCCAAGTTTAGAAAATAATATAACATATCCTTAAAATATAAGATTCAATTAAGCACTAGGTCCATTACAGTAAAGCATAGTATACAGAATATGGCGGATATGGATGGGAATCTCAGCCCAAGAAAAGGGGAAGGAGGGGTAGAACAACGAAAATGGTTCCATAATATTAATCGATCAATCTTATACATGAAAAAATATATAGTTTAATAGGAACCTACTATTGTAATATATATACAATAAGAAAGACCCAAGACGGGTGAATATATGCCAGTAGCTTACAAAATTTATACCATTAAGCAGTAATATTCCCTGTGACTGAAACTGCAGATGATAAAATATATATTTAATATTAATATGGTAATTAAGAGTTTCCATTTTTTTTGAACAGCGGCAAAAGTTATAAATCAGTTATTTTCTTCTTCTAAGGAAGGCATCTCTTCTTCCAAATATACCCCATCCTGTTCTTCCTTTTTTGAATTTTGAAGCTTTTTAATCATAATGTACTCCTTAAGTTGCTTGGGTTCAAAAAACAACCATTTATCTTTACCACATGATAAGAGACATTTGGCAGGGTAAAGAATTTTAAAAGTTGCTCCTATAGCATCAAGATCTTCTTTATATTTCAGGAACTGCTTTCGGTGTTGAGGAGTTTCTGGTGTAACATCTGGAAATATGTGACGGGTCACTTCTTTGAAATGTAGGGCACCAATTTTTCTAGCAGTATTTAGTATCGTATCACGATCTGTCGAAAGCCAAAGAAACAAGCATTTGTCAATGCCGAATGTTGCTTGCTTGTATGTGCTGTTAAGGTATTTGGAAGTCATTGGAGTGCAAATATTGAAAATTCGCAAACTTACGAGCGTGGGTAGGAACTGCGCAATGCACGCTCGTAAAACAGTCATTTTTAGGAATTTTTTCACCAAATTTTCAACATAGCCATTTTAAGATCTCTGCTCATGAACAGTGTCACTGTGATTTTCTTAATGTGTCCCATACATGGGTTTTGCACACCGACTGCGCCATTGTGCGCTACATGGGTGGAAACACGTTTTGGGCAAGATGTGAAAAATGACAGCTGTACTGCTCATAAGGAGGTGTGGTAAAATGGCAATGTTGGAAATCTGGAGTGAAAATATTGAAAATTCGCAAACTTACGATATGCGTAGGAACTACTTAACATGCACGCTCGTAAAACAGTCATTTTTAGGAATTTTTTCACCAAATTTTCAACATAGCCATTTTAAGACCTCTGCTCATGAACAGTGTCACTGTGATTTTCCTAATGTGTCCCATACATTGATTTCGCACACTGACTGCGCCATTGTGCACTACATGGGTGGAAACACGTTTTGGGCAGGATGTGAAAAATGACAGCTGTACTGCTCATAAGGAGGTGTGGTAAAATGGCAATGTTGAAAATCTGGAGTGAAAATATTGAAAATTCGCGAATTCTGGCGTGCGTAGGAACTGTGTAATGCGCGCTCGTAAAACAGTCATTTTTGGATTTTTCACCAAATTTTCAAAATAGGCTTTTTGAGAGCCCACCTTATGAACACTGGCAGTGTTGTTTCATTAACCAGCCCTGAAAGGTGATTTCGCGCGGTGATGGCGAAATCACCCTTCGGGCCCGATTAACACCATGACAGTGCAAGAATTCATGAGGAGGGGTCCCAAAAACTCCATGTTGAAAATTTGGGCCCAAAATTCCCAAAAATGCCTGAGATATGCAACAAAGTTGAAAAAACCCTATTTATTCCATTATACAGCTTACCGGCATTTCCTCAGTTCGCAGTCAGCTTTAAAGAGTGCAGAGCGTGTTCCGGTCCACGATGATGGGTGCGCCCGAGCTCGGAGGTAAGTATGGGGTGAGGGGTGTGGGGGGGCAGGATGCGCAGTGGAGTGAGTGGGTGGGGCAGTGAGACTACGAGGACCGTTTTTATTTACAGGGTTTTTTTAATTAAGACAACGGGACGTTTGCACGCTAGGGGGGCTTCAGCGTGGCAGCTGAAAAGGCTGTTTGGGGGTTGAGCTGACGGGGATTGGGCACCCCGTGCGGCTATAATAAAGATTTGCACGCTGGGTGGGCTCAGCGTGGCACCTGGAAAATTTTTTTTTTGGGGGCATGCAGCCGTGGAGCCAACGGGGGATTGGGCACCCTGTTGGCTATAACATTTTTGCCACGCTGGGTGGGCTCCCAGCGTGGCACCTGGGACAAGCTTTTGTGGGGCGGGGTGGAGCCGATGGGGATTGGGCACCCCTCGGCCACATACGGTGTGTGCGTGGGGAGCGCATCAGCACGCAATCTTGCGTGTGTGTGTGTGGGGAGAGAGCTCTGCTCACTGAAGTGGAGCTCTCCCTTTCAACTGTATGCCACTGCATTTTGACTGCTGTCATAGACAGCTGCAGCAGTCATTGGAGAACTGCGGTCGTGCCTGCAAACTCACTGACTGAATTGGAAGACGGGGTGCCACACCTCCGAAAACTCGGATGATGGCACTATGTTTCTTGCACATGCGTGCAAGCAACATAAAAATGATTGTACCTTTAGGACCCTTTGTGTCTTTAAAGACATTTGCTGTACTCTGAGCCTGGCTTAATAAAGCTGCAGAATCTGAAGAGAGTAGGTTGAAACCGATGTCTTGGCTTAATGTTTTCATGTGTGAGGCAGAATAGGGTTTTCTAAAAAGAACACAAAAAGCCCTTGTCAAAAAAGGAAGATTGGTTTCAGAAAGTTTAAGCATAGAAAAAAACAGGTCCTTTAATAATTCTCTCAGTGACTCGTATCCCTTCTCATAAGAATTGGGAACCCCAACCAGCCTCAGATTTCTGTAACAGCTGGTATTCTCCATAGCTTCATATTCCTCTGAAGCCCAAGAATTGCTTTCAAATTACTGGTTGCTAAGGCTTCATTAGTTAGCGTTTTTTTGTTGTACCTCTACTACCTGTGCCTGAAGTGAGGTCTGAGTTTCACATACTCTCTTTATTTCAGATTTTAAAGTTTTCATATCTATATCAAGCTTGTCTGACCTGTCAATCAAATGGTCCAATTTTTTATCAAGGAAGACAGAAAGGTAAATAGACCTAAAAAAAAAAAAAGCTGACGCCTCCTTGAGGGATTTAAAGTCCACGTTTGTAGGCAAAGTCAGCAATGGAGAGGTCGCGGGAGGAAAAGAGGGGGAGAACCTCAAACCAGAGTAAGAAGCACTCTGAGATGGAGAAATTCATGAAGTTTATAGATTACCTTTCTCTGAAGTCACTCTCCCTCTCCTGTTTGAGTTGTTGCACCCCTTAGCCAATTTTTTCCCCCATTGATACTGTGCGTGAATCTATGTCGGTTAACTTCTGCCTCTGCTGAAAGTTAAGATTTCCTTGCAAATCCTTAAAGGAAGATATCACCTGCGGCTCAGTACCAGAGAAGAGAAGTTCTTGAATTTTTGGGGGGATATTGCTTACAGAGACCTCCGCACCCTCAAGCGGACTTTGGACACCTGACAGCGTCGGCTTTTCCCTGACACCAGATGGGCAGGTAAGGTAGAGATCCAGCGGACCTTTCTGGATGGGCGTTTCTATGTCCGATGGAGAAGAGTCTGTCTTTCTCTTCTGCTGTTCAGCTGCCAAATTCTTTTTGGTTTTAACAGAAATTAAGCCAGTTTTTGGAAAAGTTTTTTTCATGATCAGACAGCATTAGGGAAAGGTCTGAAGCTACACTGGCTATGCATCCTTCACCATCTTGGGCTCCTCCCCCTCCTTTTTGTGCATCCACCACCCTTTCTGTGAAAAAGAACTTCCTCACATTACTCCTTAATCAGCCTCCCTCTAATCTCATGCTGTGTCCTCTTGTCCTGATATTTCTCTTATATTGAAACATGTTAGACTCTTTCACCTTGTTAATGCTCTTAAGATGTTTGAATGTTTCGATCATATCATCTCTCTCCCTCCTTTGCTCTAGGGTATACATATTGAGCTTCATCATACCTCTCAACTTCTTGCCTCATGAATCAGGGACAAGGCTTAAAAGAATCAGGGACAAAGACCCAAAATGAGGGACACATCTTAAAAATTGGTACTATTCACTCAGAAAGCTGATAGAACGAAAGGATTTGTGTTAAGATGCATTTTCTGAAGAAGAACAAGTCTGTAACTTTTATGTTTGACATCATTTTGTGCTTTTAATCCCCACTGTTCTGTCACAAAAACCACAAATTTTATGAGGGACAGAGGAAAATTTTGAGGCAAAATCAGAGACATCCCTGAAAATCAGGGACAGTTGAGAGGTATGAGCTCCGTTAATCTGTCCTCGTATGTTTTCTGATGTAGTCCCTGCACCATTTTGGTTGCCCTTCTCTGGACTGCCTCCATTTTGTTAATGTCCTTGCGCAGGTGCGGCCTCCAGCACTGCACGCAGTACTCCAGATGGGCCTAACCAGTTTCTTGTAAAGAGGGATTATTACCTCCCTCTTACAACTTGTGATACCCCAGGCCCGGCTAATACACCCCAACATTCCTCTAGCCTTACCTACAGCTTTAGTGGTCTACTTGGATGATTTCAGATCATTTGTGATGATGATGCCCAAGTCTCTTTCTTCCCTTATGATTGCCAGCATCTCCCCTCCCAACCTGTAGGTGGCTTCAGGGTTTCTCTTCCCTATGTGCATGATCTTGCACTTCTTTGTGTTAAACCCCAGTTGCCACTCTTCTGATCATTTTGCCAGTTTATCCAGATCTCTTCTTATTCCACTTACCCCATCTGGATCATCTACTCTGTTGCAGATCTTGGTGTCTTCTGCAAACAGACCAACCTCACCCTCCAGTCCATCTGCATCTCCTTTTCAGCTACCAATTTTACCCAGCTTGCTATCCCAAGACATGAGAACATTAGTCCACCCAGACCACTGGTCCTTACACCTCCACGCATGGCTCCTATAGACTTAACCATTTCCAGGCATGGGGTTTCGCAAAGGGTGGCAGAAGTCCTAGTAGTTCTACAAGGACAACGTATGCCATGCAATGGAAACGTTTCTGTATAAGGGTAGTTGCACGTTCCCTGAACCCACTGTCTTGCTCAGTGAAATCAGTCCCGGAATATCTCCTATCGCTTTCAGATGCAGGGCTGAGATACTCTTCCATAAAGGTGCATCTCTGTACCATTTCAGCTTATCACACACCTGTGGAGGGAAAAAACATTGCTCAACTGGACCTTGCCCATACATTCCTTAGGGGCATGCTTCATATGAAACCTCCCATTAGGGATCCTGTTCCCCCCATGGGACTTGCTTTTTGTTCTAGAGAAATTGACATTACCTCCCTTCGAACCGGCCGCGGATTGCAACCTACATTTTCTGTCCTGGAAAACGTTATTTTTAGTTGCCATCACTTCAGCTCGAAGGGTTTCAGAGCTGCAAGCCTTGATGTGTAAAGAACCTTATTTAATTTTTCAGAGACGGTGTCTCTGAGCACTAATCCTAAGTTTCTTCCAAAGGTGGTGTCTGAGTAAACCTTGAATCAAGACATCTCCCTTCTAGTTTACTATCCTGAGTATTCGAACACAGCGGAAGCCCTTCTTCACACTCTAGATGTACATAGAATCCTTAGGTATTATTTGAGCCATACAAAACTGACCCAGCAATCGGATAAGTAGTTTGTGTCCTTTGACCCCAGGGTTCTGGGGAAACCAGTTGCATGGCAAACCATGTCAAAATGGTTAACCAATTGCATTACTTTCATTTACAACAAGTACGAAAAACCCTTAATGGGACCAGTTAAGGGACATTCCACGAGGGGGATGGCTGCATCCTTTGCGGCCATGAAAAATGTTTCTACGGCAGACATATGTGCTGCCTCAACATGGAATTCTGTGCATGCTTTTATTAAGCACTACACCCTGGATATTGTTTCCAGAAAGAAAGCAGGATTTGGCCTCACTGTGCTCCAAGGCCTAGTCTCATGAATAACTAAAAATTCAATATTTCAGAGGTTTATTTCCCTACCTCCTTTTTTCTTCCCTTTGGGGACACTGCTTGGGACTCAGTCCTTACGTGTAGTCTGCTGCAGGAGCTCTAACTCAAAGTAAGATAGTACAGTTATGTAAGAACTTACTGTAACAGTAGATCTTCGAGTAGAGCTCCTGCAGCAGGTGCTATTTTCCCTCCCTCCATCCTCCTATTATGTTTCTCCCTTTGGGGGATTTGCTTCAGCACCTGCCTCAGAGCTGTCCTGCTAAGTAACCTTCGGGTCTCCGGCGGGTGAACTGAGGTGGGTCTGGGAACCACCCCCTTTATACAGCTGGTGAACGTCGGTGGACGGACCGACATAAACGGTGGGCCCTAGCTGGATACTGCTGGCTAGAAGTTTTCTGTGGAGTCCTAGTGCCTGGCAGCATAGTCCTTATGGTGTAGCCTGCTGCAGGAGCTCTTCTTGAAGATCTATTGTTACTGTAAGTTCTTAAGTAACTACTTTTCAAACAACATGAAGTCTTACTGTATTCTGACAATCTGCAGTCAGCTCCAGCCTTTGAACTGCCCCGGAGTGTAGAGGGTTAATTTTCTATGCAGTCCATAGAAGGTTGAGCTCGAGCTCGGTTGAGGTCTCTGTCTGCAGCACTTTGAAACCCAACCATCAGATTCTTTACTCCGCCTCACTGAACAGTCGCTCTGGGGATTTCTCCTTCTGCTTGGTTCAAAGTCGGTTAAAGTGTCGGTTTTTCCGCTCAACTTCCGTAGTGTTACGGTTCAGGGCTCTGTCTGCGGTACAGTAAGTACTTTAGGTAGTAGTTCTGGATTATTTGTGGAAATTGTAAAAACTTTTCTCGATCAGTTCGGCTGAACCGATCCAACATATTTGAAATCTGTGTGTTTTCCTTTAGTGTGTGGTTACCGGTCCTTATTGGTTTTAAAAAAAAGGTCTTTTAATGTTTTTTTTTCCAATACTCGTAACACGGTTAGAAACCGATAAGGGAGTCTTGCCTGGCGGTTGCCGAAAAAAGGGTAAGTTTGGTTAGGTTGGCCATGTCTGAGAAACCCAAGAAAAAAAATGGGCCCACTGGGTTTCAACACTGCAGTGAGTGTGGGGAGGGCTTTGCTAAGGCCGATCCCCATACCACCTGTGTTTATTGTCTGGGGTTTGACCACCTTGATACAGACTGCCAAATATGTAAAAACTTTACTAAGTCTACCCTGGAAAAAAGATGAGGTAGACTTAGGGAAAAGGAGGCCGAGAAGTCCACTGACCCGGATGGCCATCCGCTGTTCGGTTCCGACCGAACCAGAAGGAGTGCCCTCTGACCAGGGCGATACTTCTTCAGGCAAGAGGAGAGCCGATCCAGATGGATCGGTTCCTACAAAAAGGAAACGTAAAGAAAAATCAGCCGGTTCGGATCCAGAGGTTCATGTTCCGACCGCGGATGAGATTGCCCAAACGATTTGGATTGTTGAATCGCTTCGCCCAGTTCCTTCCGATCCAGCTCCGTTAGCTAGGGGTTCGGTTTGGTCGGTTCCTCCGGTTCAGGATTATGCCCCTGAAGATTTTTATGAACCGGAATTTGAGGAGGAGGAGGAGGAGGAGGGGGATTATGAGCAAGATGATGAGTATGATGGAGCAGAAAGTCTGGATGTGCCCATTGAACCGGACATCTCCCCAGACAGACCTTCTGGTGTTTCCCCTCCTAGGCTCTCTGAGTCCCCTCCCCACTATCTGTTCTACAGAAAAGTGGCTGAAACCCTCCAGCTCCCTATGGAGGAGGCTACAGAGGATCAAGAGGAGCCTGATTTTGTTGAAATGATGGACATCCCAGAGTCCAGGAGGCTGTCTATTCCCCTACACAAATCTTTTGGGAAACAGACACAAAAATTTTTAAAGTCTCCAAGTTCTGTACCTCCTGTTGATAAAAGAATGGACAAGAGGCATACCTTATCAGGCTCAGACACGGAGTTTTTCTATCAACAATGCAGCCATGTTGGGGTCATGCAGGCTGCAGCCTGTGACAGGGCTAATGTTCCCTTGGCTTCACACCCCCAGATAAAGACTCCAGGAGGATGGATGCCTTGGCAAAGAAACAGTACATGGCATCCTCTTTGGGACTCAGGCAGGCTAATTATATGGCCTATACAGCCAGGTACCAGAAGTCCAGGTGGGACACTGTACTGGCACTGGCTAAACAGGCCTCCCCAGCTGGCCAAGGAGCTGGAGAAGGTGGCTGCTGATGGGATTGAGGCATCTAAGGTACAATTTCATGCTGCTGTGGACTCCAATGATGTGTCATCAAGAGTCATGGCTACATCTGTGGCTCTTCGGAGAATGGCTTGGCTCAGATGTACTAGCCTCTCACAGGACACCCAGGCTAAGGCCATGGATTTCCCTGTGGAAGGTAATTCTCTGTTTGGGGAGTAGACAGAGAATTACATGAAAAAGATGGAGGAATATAGGACCACTAATAGGAGTGCACAGGCCAAGGAGAGGCAGGTAACTCCTCAAAGGCAGCAATCTAGGAGCAGGGGCAGGTCTTTTCATAGGCCTTTCTACCAAGCACAGGCCTCTTCTCCCTTTCACAGAGGAGGTTCTTCAGAGGGGAGAGGCAGAAGGGGGATGAGCAGGGCTGCATCCACTCCTCAGCCTAAGGCCCTTGCCAAGCAGACACCCTGATGGGTCTGCCAGGGTCGACTCTCCTATCCCTGTAGGGGGCAGGCTGGCTTGCTTTGTCCAGGACTGGATGTCTGTTACTTAAGACAAGTGGGTCCTGGAAGTAGTAAGCCAGGGACTGGTTCTCAGCTTCAAAAAATTTCCGAAGATGAGAGCCAGATCTTTTCCACCTGCAAGTCTCTCTGAAACCCTTGCCCTAGAGGCAGAGGTTTCATCTCTTCTGGCCTTAAGAGTCATAGAGAGAGTTCCCTACCCTACACCGGGGCAAAGGTCTGTACTCCAGGTACTTCCTTACCCCAAAAAAGACAGGGGAGTGGTGACCCATCCTAGATCTAAGATACCTGAACAAACATATTTTAAAACCAAGGTTCAAGATGGTGACTCTAGGAATAATTCTTCCCTCCCTAAGGCCAGGGGACTGGCTAGCCTCCCTGGACCTCAAAGATGCCTACTTTCACATCCCCATCAGTTGCTCCCACAGAAAGTACCTCTGGTTCATGTTGCCCTCAGGCTATTATCAGTTTAAAGCAATGCCCTTTGGTCTAACATCAGCTCCAAGGGTTTTCACAAAGTGCCTGGCAGTAGTAGTTGCCTTTCTAAGAAGGCAAAAGATTTCCATTTTTCCATATCTGGACGACTGGCTCATAGTGGGTCAGTCTCCAGATCAAGTCAAGTCAGACCTGCAAGTGACTCAGCAAGTGCTCACTTCCCCTGGGATTTCTTCTCAACCTCCCCAAGTCAGTTGTCGAACCAGTGCAGCTTCTTACCTTTATAGGGGCAGAGCTAGATACTGTCAAAGCAAGAGCCTTTCTTCCCCTGGAAAGGGCAAGAGTTCTTATAGAACTGGCTTCTTCCTTCAGCCTTCAGGTGTCCCGACCAACAAGGCACTTCCTTCAGCTCTTGGGCCACATGGCAGCTTCTACAGTGGTGGTCCAATGGGCAAGATTTCAGATGAGGGACATTCAGTTTCATCTGAGGGCCTTTTGGTCCCAAAGGAAGGATCCTCTTTCCAAACTGATTCCAGTGACTCGGACACTGATCCAAGCTCTTCAATGATGGCAGGATCAGGACAATTTAAGGCAAGGGGTCCCATTTGTCACTCAGTCTCATTCAGTGGTCCTTACCAGGGATGCTTCCCTTTCGGGGTGGGGAGCCCATCTGGGGGCTCTCACAGCCCAGGGACTGTGGTCCCCTCAGGAATCCCTTCTTCATATCAATCTCCTTGAACTCAGGGCAGTTTTTCTGGTCCTGCAAGCTTTCTCTCAGTCTGTGCAGAACAAGGTGGTTCAGGTCAGAACAGACAACACCACCACCATGTGGTACATCAATAAGTAGGGAGGCACCCAGTCCATGGCCTTGTGCATGGAAGCCATGACATTGTGGTCCCTGGTTTATTCTCTGCAGACATCTCTGATAGCAGTCCACCTTCCAGGGAAGGACAATGTTCTAGCAGATGCACTGAGCAGGACCTCCCTGGGCCATCATGAATGGTCCCTGGACCCTCTGGTGTTGAAAGTGATTTTTTCAAGGTGGGGCACTCCAAAGATAGGTCTCTTTGCAGCCCCAGACAATCGCCAACTTCCTCTGTTTTGTTGCAGACCCCCAATCTTGGGCTCAGTCCCTCTGGATGCTCAGATGTTGAACTGGGAAGGGAAATTTCTCTATGCCTTCCCTCCCTTTCCTCTACTGTTCAAGGTTCTGGTCAAGGTAAGGTCACAACCCTGCAAAGTGATTCTGATTGCTCCAGATTGGGCCAGGCAGCCCTGGTACCCCCTCTTACTGTCCCTAGCAGTCCATCTTCCCCTGTCCTCTTCCCAGGAATTACAACCTGTTAACCTCCTCTCAGGGGAGGATTTGGTACCCCAGTCTTCAGTCTCTCAATCTCAGGGCATGGCTATTGAAGAGTTAGAGTATGCAGATTTGCATCTGTCTCAAGGGGTTCTGGATATTCTCAAAGCCTCTCGAAAGCCTGCCACCAGAAAGACTTATGACTCCAAATGGAAAAGATTCAGCATTTGGTGTTCCAAGAAGCATATTTCCCCAGACACTGCTGAATTGCCTACAGTTCTGGATTATATGGTCCATCTTAATGGCCTAAGCCTCAGACCAGCTACTCTCAAGGTACACTTGTCTGCTGTTTCTGCTTTTCTGTCAGTGGGAAAGCCTTCCTCACTGTCATCTCACCCTGTATTCTGTAAATTTTCAAGGGATTGCTTCATACCAATCCTCCCTTTAGGGATCCTGCCCCTGCCTGGGACTTAAATGTTTGCATTGCTCAACTTATGCAACCCCCTTTTGAGCCTATGTCCTCAGCAGAGCTTAAGTACTTGACTTGGAAAACTGTGTTTTTGGTAGCCATTACCTCTGCCAGACGTATCAGTGAATTGCAATCCCTGTCAGTGGAACCTGATTTTATCTCCTTTCATAGAAATAAAGTGGTCCTTAGAACCAATAGGAGGTTTCTGCCCAAAGTGGTTTCAGACTTCCATTTGAATCAGTCTGTCTCTCCCTGTTTTCTTCACTGATCATTCTTCCTCAGGAGAGAGGAGGCTACACAGTTTAGATGTTAAAAGAGCCCTTAGCTACTACATAGAGCAAAGGGTCACAGGTTTGATTCCCTCCAGTTGTTCCTCACTTATGGGGAAGTGGGAAAGGGCAAACCTGTCACCAAGAGAACTATTGTCAGGTGGATTATTTCTTGTATACAATTCTGCTATGAGAAACTGGGAAAAGTCCATCCTCAGGCCTGAGAGCTCATTCCACAAGAGGTACAGCTGCTTCCCTGGCTACTGCCAGGGATATCCCTCTGTTAGAAATTTGCCAAGCAGCCACCTGGAAAACAGTCCATACCTTTACCAAGCATTGCTTTCTGGATATCCAGGCTAGGAGTGATGCTCAGTTTGGCACAGCAGTACTTTAGAGCCTATTCCCAAAGTAGGTTCTGTCCCTCCTCCATGGAGGTACTGCTTGGTAGTCTGCAGATTGTCAGAATACAGCAAGACCATGTTGTTTGAAGAAAAAATTACTCACCTTAGTGATTGTGCTTCTTCTAATGGAGTCTTGCCGTATTCTGACCATCCTCCCTGCCTCCCCTATCAGAACCTGGTTTTGGGAAGTGGGTGGGCAGGGGCAGTGTTGCACCCCAGGGGTGCTTCATGCACACCCTCCATTTTATCTGGGTGCTTTTGTATTATAATCTTTTAATTTTGGATAGGTTTTGGTTTTGGGTTTCCTGACTTGAGTCTTCCTTTGGGAATCCAAAACTTTCTGTTGCCAGTTGGCTAGATAAAAAATTTTACAATTTCTACATAGTTAGTCAGTGAGTGTTTGCTCATAAGAATCTGACGGTTGGGTTTCAAAGTGCTGCAGACAGAGACCTCAACCGAGCTCAAGCTCAACGTTCTATGCACTGCATAGAAAATTAACCCTCTACACTCCGGGGCAGTTCAAAGGCTGGAGCTAACTGCAGATTGTTAGAATACAGCAAGACTCCATTAGAAGAAACACAATTACTAAGGTGAGTAATTTTTTCTTACACATCACCAAGGTGTTAGATGCTTTAATAAACCGCATAGTAGAAAGCAAAACTCATTCATTTTTGCTTAATTGCATTGCGTGACTGTGAACAGTACATAAGGAGGGATTTATTATCCCTTTATCTTATTTCGTTTATTTGTTTGTTGGTACAGCACTACATTGCAGATACCTACATTTGACTTCATGGTTTTGTTAAATCCCGTCTTGTGCTCTGCCACAAGTTGGTGCTTGCTGGGTTTATCAAATTTCATGGTTACTGAAGGTGGAACTGAACATGGTTCTATATTATCCTTAGCGAGTCTGTAACTAGGAAATTTGTTTCATAGTTGGAATACTTCATCCTTCAGTTCAACAACGTACTCTGAAAAACAGCAGTTAATCAACTTATATCATACATGGCATTACTGATTAAAACAGCTTGCAATCACTTTTAATTGGTTACACTGTTTCAACCTCAGTATTGACATTTAATTGTTGAGGCATGGGTGTGCATTTTTTCTCAGATTGATGCAAGACACCTTGGTGGCTACAGTATGCTTACCACACTATCAGGACCCGTTGTGAAACACAAGCCACTGAACAGTGTTCTCAAACAAGACCAATCTTTACATGTAGTACAAATGTCACTGGAGTGAAATATTGCTTACTTGAAATGGCTTTTCATGTTCCCTTTTTAAGAACAATAAACATCTAACTATCCACATACAGAATGAATTCAGTGTTATTGACCCATTCCATGGCTCGGCGACATTGTGGAATATCTTGAATATGCATTCCATCACTGTGCGATATGAGCATAAGCAAAATAAGAAGGAATGAGGGATGCCATTTTCTCACAGTAACACATATTATAACAACATTGGTCAAGCAACTTTATGAATAAACCTCTGGGTAGAAAGTTACCTATGACCTATCATGCTGTACTCTCTATGTATGATACAATAAGACAATTTTTAGTGAATGGGGGAAATTTGGCCAGAACACTGGTGAAATTCCCCTACTCTCTTCTAGAAGTGCCATGGGATCTTTAATGTTCACCCAAACAACCACCAGAACAGGCAAACAAGACCTCGGTTTAATGTCTCATCCAAAAGATGACACCTCAGGAGTGCAGCATCCCCCTCAGGATGCACTACAGTGTCAGCATTGGGATTTTATCCCAAGTGCCTGGTGTAGGACTTGATCCCACAACTTTCCACTCTTCTGGCCTCAGAGGTGAGTGTGCAATCTGTTGAGCCACTGACACTGACCTTAAGTATATAAGACTATATACTTATGCTTCTCTGCTGCTAAGGCAGGCAGTCTATATGAATTATACTGCCCAGTACTAGAAAGCTCTCTGGAGTTCTGTCCTGGACATAAGTGAAAAGGCTTCAAGGGATTTAGTAGATACTGCAGAATCAGCTATGAATGCTACTGAGTAACCGTTTTCATATGGTAGTGGATATCAGTGACACAGCCTTAAGAGACATGGCTCATGCAATATCCCTAAGAAGGTTTGCCTGGCTCAGGACTACAAACCTGTCCCAGGACACCCAAGCAAAGGCCATGGATTTTCCCTGTGAAGGAAACTCCCTCTTTTGTGACAAGACAGAGGCATACATAGAAACATAGACTCTGATGGGAGATAAGTACCGCTTGGCCCACCCAGTCTGTCCATTTCCCCACCTATTGAATAAGCTGCAGATCATGGTTAACCAAGAGCTCACTTCTTCCTAACCTCCACCAGAATTGTCTTATGTCTGTCCCATGCATTCTTGAATTCCCCCACTGTTTTTGACCCCACAACCTCCTCAGAAAGGCCATTCCATGCATACACCACCCTCTCTGTGAAAAAAATACTTCCCCACATTGCCCCTCAGCCTTCCCCCCAATCTTCAAATTGTGCCCGCTTGTTCTTGCACATCTCTTTTTCTGAAAGATGCTACTCTCTTGGACTTTGTTGATTCCCTTGAGGTACTTGAACGTTTCTATCTTGTCCTTCCTCTCCCTCCTTTCCTCAAGGGTATACATGTTAAGCTCCTTTAGTCTCTCTTCGTATGGCTTCTGGTGCAGACCCTGCACCATTTTAGTTGCCCTCCTCTGGACTGCCCCATCCAGTCTATGTCCTTGTGGAGATGGGGTCTCTGGAACTGCACGCAGCACTCCAGATGTAGTCTCACCAACTGTCTGTACAGGGGGATAACAACTTCCTGTTTTCTACTGGTGATGCCTCTCCCTATTTTATTTATTTATTTTTTTATTTAGTTTTTGTTGATCGGGTAAGTGCATTAGACAAATCCTGCCTATTTTCAGGCACGACCCAGGGGAGGGGGATGCAGATGAATGCCAACTGACCTTGAACCAGATTAAGCTGTTGGTGGTAATTTGGGGGAAATCTGGCTAGGGCACTGGGGAAATTCCCCTACTCTGTCTGTATGGGGTTCCTTGGCCATCTGCATTGCAATGGCCAGTCCGTGTGAGCCGTAGGAGAGGATGGATGTCGAAGGTGCAGGGGAGCGGGCCTCCTCTCCTGTACTGCTGCAGCCAAAGGCTGTTGAGGAAGCTTGTTCTGTCACTGAGATTGCTGACCTCAGCATTCTAGAAGCTAATATTCCTTCCGTTTTGACAGAAGAAGGGACTCATTCAGTGTTCCTACCTGTTGCTGACAAAGCTTGTTTACAGGCTATGCACTCCCAGCTCCGTGCAAAAATGGACTTGTTGGATACAGAAATTGCAGCTCTCCTGATGGATCCTGTAACTGCTACTGTGAGTTCCTCTTTGCTGGTTTCTAGTCGGCCTCTTCCTATGGAGGGACCTGCAACGTCTAGTGCACCGCAGGATCCTATCATTCCGTTGCCCACAGTGGATGCATCTTCGGACTCCGGGGCTGGCAGTTCAAGTTCCATGTGCCCAAAGCCCCCGTCTGTTCAGTCCTGGAATCTCGAGTCATTGTCATGGTGAGACTCCATGAACTGCCCAATGATGGTTTTCGAGGAGCAAGGAGTCTGCATCAGGACACAATCCTGCAGGCCCTGTCTTTTCCTTTTCCTCATGATCTCAGCGTCCTGGATGGAGCAAGCAACCAGGCAGGCTTCCGGTTGCCTTACCTTCCCCTGACGCAGTTGCTGACAAATTGAGTTCGGATTCTCTACATCCGCAAACTGGATTGCCATGGTCTCCTGAAACAGCCTTGAAGGACGCTGGCTGGGAACTTTCGGATAACGGCTCTTGGTCACCTAACCCACAGGACCCTTCCTATGTGGAGATGTTATAGCATGCTGCAGCGCTGGTGGCCATTGAGATTTCTGCCCTTCAGAGCTCCAACTCACCCCGGGGTAACTCTTCTTCTGTTTATAATGACTTTACTGATAAAACTATAGTTTGTGAGGATGTTACTGTTTCAAGGCCTGAGATACAGCCTAGTGAGCTAGATCCTTCTTTTTCAAGTTCTGGTGTGGGGGAGGATGCTCCTTCTGTGGTACCTGAGCGTTTAGGTCCTGATCCTGCATTATTACAAGAACCTGATGAGGCTTCGGGTAGACTTGTGGGTTTTAAACTCACTGATATTTTTAGTAATAAGGGCCAACCTGCCCCAAGACGTAATGCTGTACGTCTCCTGTATAAGGGTGGGTTGGAGTGTCCCCCTGACAGGGTATATGTTGCTAAAAAATTTACTCAAGGGTTCCATGCATTTCTTTTCCTCTGAAATCTTTGCTTTAATCAGCTTGGGGAATGCTAATTACGATGTAAGTTTTAAGAATGTGTCCAGCTTAGATCGCTTCTGGGCCCAGTATGCTACCTGTAAATCTTCCCCTCTTTGGTCCCCTTTTCATGTTCTTCCTTTAACCAAGCCAGCTATTGAAAACATTAATATTATGTTTAAAAACGAAGGGGTTAATGTTGAAGATATTCTGTTTTGGCTGAAGCAGCGTTGTGAGGTTTTGAACAGACCTACTCCTACTTTGGATAGTGAACAGATTTGGGACGGGGGATGGAGGGTATGGGTTAAGTTGTACTCTACAAACACGGGACCTAACCACTTGCCCAGTTTTTTTTTTCTAGGGCGAGATAAGGGGAAGGTTTTTTATGCTGGTCAACCCAAATCATGTCTTAAGTGTGGTTCTAGGGCTCATTTGAGCTCGGCCTGTGATACGGTTAAATGCAGTCATTGTTTGGAATTTGGTCATGCTTCCAATTCTTGTTTAAATTTATTTAAATGTAATTTGTGTGAACATATCGGTCACGCTTCTGGTCGATGCCCTTGGGCATCACATAATAGGGATGACTGTCCCTCTCATGAGGGTTTGATTAATATGGCCCAACAACAACAGGCTAAGAGGATTGCAGAGCATGATTTACGAGTTGGCATGGAAACTTTACGTCAGTCCCAGCAGATGAAACCCTCTGAGGTTGTGACTGAGAAGGATACTTGTTTACCCCAGGGTACGGTGGAGATAGTAATGGACCCCACTACTACCGAGGTAGTTGTTTCCCCTGCTCAGGCTATCTCTGTGTCTGATAATCTTAGTGAAATGCCTCCCCCTCCCACACCCCCGCACCAGGCTCCCCCAGAGTCAGACCAATCGGCCTTTCTTAAAGTGAGGCAGAAAGGGAATAGGAAAGGGTCCATGGTTTCTAGTCAGGGTACTGTCACTGGGGTCATGACTTGGAAAACCAGCAATAAATTTGCATTACTGTCTACGGATGGTACAGATAAGGATTCTGCAGATGAGAAAACGGACACTTCATCTATTATTTCAAATACTGACACAGAGGGGGGTGGTGACACAGACCCAATCGCTAAAAGGGCTAGACAAAGTCGACGGAGTAAGTCCCCCTAATTTCTCTGTATGGACTCTTTGTCAGCTCTTTCTCTAAACATTAATAGTATTAAGAGTGACAGGAAGCTAGGGGGGTTATGCTTTCTCTGGCCGAGATGCATTGTGATATTGTGTGTCTGCTGGATACTAGGCTAAAGATTAATCAGGAACTTAGTCAAGCCTCTAGGGCATGGCCTCATGGGCCCTCTTTTTGGTTTTCTGGCACTGATAAATGTGATGGTGTGGGTATTTTATTCTCTAATCCTGCCCTTAAGGTGTCTAGACTTGTTGCTATATCCCCAGGAAGAGCATTGTTGCTGGACATTTCTTTTCATTCTGAAAGGTTTCAGTTGATTGCACTATATGCCCCCCAGACCAAGGCACAAAAAGTAGCCCTTTTTAAACTTGTGCAGCCTTTTTTGCATACTTCAAGATTGGTTCTTTGGGTTGGGGATTTTAACTGTGGTTTGCATCAATCAGATAGGGGGCTTCAGGCTTCTAAACTTTTTTGTGATTCTGTTGCCCTTAACAATATAGTCTCCACTGCCCGTCTTCGGGATGCCTATCGGGCCCTTCATCCTAGGGGTGGTCCACTTACTTTCGGGAAGAGTGTAGAACCAGGATAGATTTTATCTTTCTTTCTAGCACACTTCACGTACTTCAGTGTACTACTGTCAGGAGTGAATTTTCTGACCATGCTGCCTTACGCGTTAAGATCTCATGGTCTGATGTTCCTGGCAATGTAAAAAGAATAGATGGCAACTTTAACGATTCTATGTTGAATGATCTGAAGGTTCAAAAGCTATGGAGACAGGAATGGGCTGCTAGATTATCTGTAGCCAACCTTTATGATGATTTATCAGAATGGTGGGAAGACTCTACGGTTAGGTGGAGACAGGTTTTTCAGAAAAATGCAGCTGATGTCCATATTTGCCAATACAAGAAGTACTTGGCATTACGTCAACAGCTCCAAAATCTTATTTCCTTATCAGATAATTCACATCAGGATTATAGTTCACAAATCTCTGTTCTTAGTCATCAGATGAGGGAACTGCAGTATGATAGGGCTAGTTCTCTGGGGCAAGAAGCATGGTTTGGGACTAAGTTGCCCAAAGGGGGGTTGGATCCCTTTAAGGAATGTAAGGGCAGGGTGGAGTCTAGGGTAATTTCTGGCCTTGTCTCAGTTCCCCGGAATTATTAGTAGATGTCACTGAAATTCTTTTTTAAGCATATTAAGGACTGAATCTGCTTGTGATAATGCGGAGGGATTTTTAGGCTGTCTTAATCTACCCCACCTCACACCTACAGAATGTGTTATGCTATCTAAAGAAATTTCTAAGGAGGAGGTAGTTCAGGCTATCAGTAGCCTACAATTGAGCTCGGCCCCTGGGTCCGATGGACTCTCAGCTGGTTTTTATACTACATTCACGGCTGAACTGGCTCCAGCTCTAGCTATTTTGTTTACTGATATGTTGTCCAGGGCTCAATTTTCAAAATCGATGAAATAAGCCATTTTGATTTTAATTCATAAAAAAGGTCCAGTA
This sequence comes from Neoceratodus forsteri, assembly GCA_016271365.2. Classification (NCBI taxonomy): domain Eukaryota; kingdom Metazoa; phylum Chordata; order Ceratodontiformes; family Ceratodontidae; genus Neoceratodus; species Neoceratodus forsteri. Next base: position 1,430,537,074 of record CM057456.1, read on the forward strand.
TCTGACCTTAATAATTGGAGGCCTTTGAGTCTTCTGAATGTAGATATCAAGATTGTGGCTAAAATTCTGTTGGCTGGGCTTATTCAGGTAGCAAGGATTATCAGTCCAGTTCAGACTTGTGGTGTTCCTGGTAGATCCCAGAATGATAACCTTATCTAGTTGCGGGAATTATTGGCTTTGGGAGATTTGAACCATTTTCAGGGGTGGGTGCTTGGGATGGCCCAGAAGAAAGCATTTGATAAGGTTTCTCACCAGTTTTCATTTTCTGTTTTAGCAGTGTATGGGATTCCCTCTACATTCATAGAATGGATTAAAAACCCTTTATTCTGAGGCAGTCCTTATTCCCAATGTGGTCAAACGTGGGGTTCGACAGAGATGTCCCTTGAGCCCCCTGTTGTACAATTTTAGTATTGATATGTTGATCCGAGCCATCCTTCACTGCCCTAGGGTGATTGGCTTATACGGTCCACATTTTCCAGCCCGTCAAAATTTTGGCTTACGCGGATGACTTATTTCTTACCGTGGCTGCCGATACTAGTGAGAAAGTTTTGGTGGATCTCCTCCAACCATATTCGGCTGTTTTTGGCTCTCAGATTAATTTTGAAAAAAGTATTGGATTTCCCCTGGGGAACCTACCTATTCCTGTTTCTGGTTCCTTTGCTTGCTGGGATCAGGGTTTCCTTAGAGCCCATTAAGATTTTAGGTTTATGGTTTGGATCAGGGGATATGCAATCTCTTAAATGGAACGCTGCCTTAGGGAAGGCAGATAGGCTTGTTGTTGGGTGGAAACAACAGCAAATAGGTAAAAAGAAACAGTTTTTTTTGCTCAAGTCTTTGGTGGTACCAATATTTTTGTACCTCTGTTATGTTTTCCCCCCCTTATGAAATTATTTTCTAGGTTATATAGTGTTTTTTTTTTCAGGGGTTTTGGAGATCTTGTTTTTAACCCTATTAAACGGGGTTTGACCTATCGACCTATAAAAGAGTGCGGTGTGGGGATGTTGAATCCCGACGCTTTTTTTTATAGTATTTTTTTGAGTCATAATTTTGGTTTAGCCTTAAAACCTGGTATGACTGTTTGGAAGCCTTTCATACTAGTCTGGCTTCTGCCTTGTCTTTCCCCGTGGGAACAGAAAAAGCGAGGTTTTTTTTGCCAGAACCCCTGGACTTCCATCCTATGGCTTGGAGACTGTGAAACTAGCTATTTCCTGGAGTTTTATACCTCATGAGTTCTGTATTTTAGGCAGGAAAGCCTTATATGACAAGATTTGGAGTCAGGGAGCTCAGGACCCTGTAGAATTCCCTTTTTGTCTGCCAGGTCAATACTCCTGGATATTGCAATAACTTTCCAACCCCAGGATACCTCCATATGTATGGGATACTGTATGGCTGGGTAATTATGGCAGGCTTAGTGTAAAAGGGAATCATAAGCATAAAATGTTGACTGATAGGTATTGTCCTCGGGAGTCTTGTGTCACACTTCTAGAAACCCAACAGCATTTGTTTCTTGACTGTCAATTTGCAGTGGATTTTTGGAATCTCCTTGCTACAGTTTGGTTTGAACCTTTCTTTTCTAACCTCTCATATGAGGATCTTATGTTTGGTACCAATATTGTTTTAAGCAAGAAATATCATGCCGAAACTATTTATATTGTTTTGACCTTAGTAAGATATTTTTTGTGGCAGGCCAGATATTGGTTGCTTTTACATCAAAAATGGATACCTTCACATGAAGTTGTACATAATGTTGGGAAAGCTGTTGCTGCAGTTAAAATGTGTGACTTTTCAAAAAACTCCAGGACTCAATTTAGACTTTTATGGCTTAACTGTGAATCATGGACTTTGGGGTGATTGACTGGTTTACTGTTTTGTATGCCTTTTGTATTGTACTGTACTTCTGTACTGTATTTTGAATTATTTCACTGTCATTTTTCTTGTAATGAAGTCCAGTCCTTCTCAATAAAATTCCCCTACTCTTTTCGAGAAGTGCCATGGGATCTTTAACATCCACCTGAACTACCACTGGAACAGGCAGATGGGACCTCGGTTTAATGTCTCATCCGAAAGATGGCACCTCAGGAGTGCAGCACCCCCTTCATGCTGCACTACAGTGTCAGTATTGGGATTTAACCAAAGTGCCTGGTGTGGAGAAAGAACCCACTGCCTTCTGATCTCTCGTCCTCAGAGGCGAGTGTGCTACCTGCTGAGCCATTGATACTGACTATATATCTCAGTATTCCCCCCAGCCCTCCTTATTGCCTTCTTACATTGCTTGCTTACCTTTAGGTCATCTGATACGACTACCCCCAGGTCCTTTTCCATTTTTGCTGTTGTTAGTACCCCCCCATTGTGTACTCTTCCCCTGGGTTTTTGTTTCTCAGGTGCATTACTTTGCACTTCTTTGCATTTTTTTACCCAGACTACCACGCTGGGACCCACTCCCAGGCTGGCAAACTTGTTTTGTGTGGAACTGTGTCAAATGCCTTGCTAAAGTCTTTGTAGGTCATGACCATGAAAAAGGTGGAAGAGTGTATAGCCACCTATAAAAGCAACACTGAGAAGGAAAAGGCCTCCACTTCCCTGAAGGGGTTTATTTTCCCTGTGGTTTCCTGCCTTATGACTTTTCTTAGCTAAGAGGCTTCTTTAGAGGCAGGGCAGAAGAGGCTGCAAATGCGCTGACCCAACCACAACACCCAAGTGTCAGCCCAAGCAGAACCCGACAAGTCAGTCCAGGTCGCTCATCCATTGCCAGTGGGGGGGGGGAAGGCTGGTTCACTTTTTTCAGGATGGAGCAACATCACCACAGGCAAGTGGGTCTTGGAAGTAGTGAGCCAGGGGCTCACACTGCAGTTCAAAAAGTTCTCCAGACTGGAGGTTGGCAGAATCTTCACACCTCCCACTCCAACAGAAAAGATCCTGCTGGACTTAGAGGTCAAAATGTTGCTGCAGGCAAAAGCAGCAGAAAAAGTCCCCCCAACCTAGTGGGACAGGTCCTTTACTCAAGGTACTTCCTCACCCACAAGAAAATTGGGGAGTGGCAACCCATTTTGGATATCTGATATTTGAACAAGCACTTAAAAAAGGAAAAGTTCAAGACAGTAACCCTGACTGCAGTGATCTCATCCCTTCAGCAAGGGGACTGGCAAGGGTCTCTGGACCTGAAAGATGCCTATTTTCATATTCTGATAAGACTCAGCCACAGGAAGTATCTAAGGTTCAGGGTAGGAACTGGACACTACCAGTCTGCAGCCCTCCCCTGTGAACTCTCCTCAGCTCCCAGGATTTCACAAAGTGCTTAGCCATGGTGGCAGCACATCTCAGGAGACAAGGTAGTACAGGTTTTCCCTTACCTAAACAATTAGTTGGTTGCAGGAAAATCTCACCAGTAGGCCAAGGCCTCACTTCTCCTCACCCAGAGTACCCTGGAGGACCTGGGGTTTCTCATAAACACTCAAAAGTCCCAGACAGAACCACATCAAATGCTACAGTTCATAGGGGCACAGTTGGATACCCTATGAGGGAGGGCCTTCCTTCCTCAAGACAAAGTGAAAAATCTTATCAATCTGGCAAAGTCCTTCATTCTGAGTCAGCCCAGGTCAGCAAGAGACATCTTCCAGCTGTTAGTCTGCCCTGGAAAGACAATGTCTTGGCAGATTTCTTCACCAGGATCAGCCAAGAACATCACGAATGGACCCTGAACAGGCAGGTATTGGCCACAGTGTTCAGGAGGTGTGGCACACCACAGATGGACCTGTTTACTTCCAGGGAGAATCACCAGCACCCCCTGTTTTGTTTCAGACCTCCAGCAGTGGGCTCGGTCCCAGTAGATGCCTTAACTCTAGACTGGTCAGGAAGGTTCCTGCACACCTTCCCTCCTTTCCCTCTCATTGAGAGTGTTGTTGAAGCTGAGGAGCCAGTCTACCACCATGGTACACTTGGCCCAAGATTAGGCCAGACAGGTCTGATACTGCCTCTTCTTGACCCTCTTCATCAAGCAGCCTATCTGCCTCCCACTGAGGCACAATCTGCTGACAGGATCACGTTCCTGAAGCTCAGGTCACTGTGCCTCAAGGCATGGTTCTTGAAGAGCTATTCTGACTTTCACCTCTCTGAGGAAGTCCTGGCAATCCTCAGGGTCTCCAGGAAGCCAGCAACTAAGAAAACCAATGCTTCCAAATGGAAAAGGTTTTCTCTGTGGTGTGCCCCATGACATCTCAGCCCACATTACATTCCCTGCCCATGAACTTGGGCTACTTAATCCACCATCAGTCCCTGGTCTTCAGCCCTACAAACCTTAAGGTGGACCTGGCTGCCGTATCCGTTTATGTCTTGGCAGGTAAGGAGAAAACGGTGGCTTCACACCCCATTTTCAGAAGTTTCTTTAAAAGGCTTCTGCAACTGCATCCTCTAGTTAGAGACCCAGTCCTCCCTTGGAATTTGAACCTGTGTATAGCAAAGCTAAAGGACTTCCCATTCAAGCTCATGGTTATCGCTGATATTAAGTATGTCACTTGGAAAACAGTGTTGCTAATTGCCATAACTTGTGCCAGAAGGGTGTGCGAGTTGCAGGCCCTTGGCACAAAACTGAATTACATAATCTTTCAGAGACTAGGTAGTCCTAAGGACTAACATAAAGTTTCTCCCTAAGGTGGTGTCTGAGTTTCACCTGAACCAGTCCATCACCCTTCCAGTGTTCTTTACAGCAAAATCCAGCTCTGGAGAGCAGAGGTTTCACAGCCTGGATGTTAAGAGGGCACTTAGTTACCGAGACTGCACCAAGGATCTTGGGTCTTCCCATTCATAGCTGTTTCTCACATATGGTGAAGTGGGCAAGGGTAGGCCAGCCTCCAAGAGAACTGTCACTTGCTGGATATTCTCCTGCATCCAGTTCTGTTACAGCAAAGCTGGCAAACTACCTCCACAAGGCCTCAGGACACACTCCACATGTGGCACCTCTGCCTCTGTGGCAGCTGCAAGGGATGTCCCCATGCTGGACATTTTTAAAGCTATAGAAACTATTATCTTGGGTGACTTTAATCTAGACTGGTACACCCTGAGCTCAAAACCTATAAAAGACCTATGTGATGAATTTGGCTTGACACAACTCATCCCTGAACACACTCACCCAAACATCAAAATCCCAGCAAATAGCAGCCTCCTTGATCTAATCCTCATAAACAAACCATTCAGAATCTCCCTTATTGGGGAAGTTTCATAATGACATCAGCAACCATAGGGTGAGTGCATATCCAAGGGCCTCACCAAAACATGCATTGGCCTCCAGCTTTATATACAAAAGGAATCTCCACATTTTTAATTGCACTGATTTCCTGACTGAGCTGAGCCTCACAAGATAGCAAGAATTCTACCTTGACCCCACAGTCACCAAGGCCTGTACCCTCTTCCAAAACTACGTTTTGAGCATGGTAAACAAACACACCCCTTTAGTGAAATCACAAACAAGGAAAAGGTCCTGCCCCTGGTTTACTAGAGAACAAAAAAACATTACAGACCAGGGTCGCACTATGGAAGAAGACTTGTAAATCTAGTCGTACACCATATTGGACAGCATTCAAGGTAGTAAGGAATTATTTCACCAAACTCATAAGGTCTGGTAAAGCAGAGTACTTCCAAAAGGCTTTGAATTCCTCCAAAATAATGCCACTGAATTCTGGCAAAATCTTAGGGAGACTGAAGGGCATACCTCATCCCCTTCCCTGCCCACTAGGATTGTTTACCATGGAGACACATTCACAAATAAGCATTACATGTTAGAACAATTAAATAACCACTTCAGCACTGCAGGGCTTGCCTTTGATATGTTTCCAGCTAACCACCTTCACACGCAGACCTCTCCTATTGATCACTCCTCATCCACCCCTGGAGAACTCAGTCATGTCCTGAATTTTGTTTCAACTCTGTCTCTTTTAAACAGGTAGATGACCTTTTAATCTCACTAGACACCAAAAAAAGTGCTGGTGCTGATCAGCTCGAACCTCTTTTCCTTAAACTGGACTTACCTCTATCTTACAGCACCCATCATTCACCACGTTCAACCTGTCTCTTACACAAGGAGTTCTTCCCTCATCATGGAAAATAGCACATATAATCCTCCTCTTCAAGTCGGGTGACCCCTGTGACCACAACAATTATTGGCTCGAGCGCATGCTGACGATGTTAAGATGGCAGCCTGAGTTAAACCACTCCTCCGCTCTGCAATTAAATTTTTTATTCTACTGCAGATCTTCAGAACTAAAATATCGAATTTGGTGTTATTTGTTAAAGTTTTGGTACCTGAAATGGAAAATCAAGAAACAGTTAACTTCTTTCAACATTACATGTGTTTTTTCAGTCAAGACAAAAAATCTGACAGCTTCTGTGATGTTGTCTGGTCTGGAAAAGTGAACGCCGGCCACAGTCTCACACAAATCGGCAGCTGGTAAAACAGTTATTCAGACTTTAAAGGAAATGCTGGAAAATGTAAAAATAGAAATTCTGTTGGAGCTCAAGAAAGACTCTGCCCAAGTATCAGACAGAATAGATTATTCAGAAAACCAGCTGGATCTGTTTTGGGGCACAATTGCAAGTTTAGAGGACTGAATTCAAATGCAGGGGAAACAAATTCACTACTTATTAGAGAAGGTGAACAACCTCAAAAATTGAGGTAGATGAAATAATATGCCGATATTGGATATCCCAGAGGGTCTTGATGGTGAAATATTGATTTATTTATTTAAGCGTTTTACCAGGAAGGCGTACTGAGCAGAGTACTGCTCGATTGACAGATGCGTCCTGGGGGAGGGGAGAATATAGGAGAACAGATTACACAGTATAGACAAGAAAATACACAGTGGGAGAAATATTAACATTAGGATCTGGTTACATGTCAGTAGTAGCTTGAGAGAGACAACTTGGTAACCACAGTACGTACAGTATACAGTATGAGAAAGCACTTGAAGTCAGGATTGACAAGTGAATACATTGTGGAAGATCACGAACATTTGGTTCAGAAACCACTACATACAAGATCGAGAGTGGCAGTTGGTAGCACAGTTACATACAGCAAGTGTACAACAAAATTAAGTTTTGAGCCATATGAGATACAGTATAAGGCAAGTGGACAATAGTTAGATACTGATGAATTACAAATGTGCTAAGTGCCAACATTCCCAAAGAGTTGCCTAGTAGTTGGTAGACTCCCAGACATAAGCACAGGTAGGGACGAAATGATCTTGGAGCATGGAGTTTAGGTGCGACAGGGAGGTGAAGCGATGAATGATAGCTGGGAGGGAGTTCCATAGCGAGGGAATGTGGTAGCTGAACCCTGATTGCCCAGTGGAGGTAGACCGGTATGGGACAGCTAGGGACCTGGAGTCTGAGTTTCTGAGTGTGTATGATTGTGCGCTAGGGTTTGCTAAGATGTCGGAGAGGTAGGAAGAGAGCTGCTGAGACCAATGCTTGGCTGTAATATTTGCGCAATGAGTTAGCCTGCGATAGTCAAGTGAGGTGAGGTTCACTGCTTGATATAGGGCACAGTGGTGTGTGGAGTAGGGACTGTTTGGGCAAAGTGGCAAAAGAGTGGAAGAGAGGGTCCAGCCTAGCTAATGTGGTCTTTGTGCTGGCACCAGAGACTACGTCCCCATAGTCGAGGACTGGGAGGATCATTTTATTTATAATGACCTTCCTGGCTGGAAGGGGTATGTTGTCACGATTCGGTAAAGTGCACCAAGCCTTGGGTGCAGCTTCTAAGTAAGGAGTCAATATGTGCAGAAAGTGTGAGGTGTTGGTCAAGCCAGACACCAAGGTATCTGAAGGTGGTGCAGGACTCAGTAGGGACCCTTCCAGGTGTGAAAAACTAATAGTGAAGGGAGCCTAGAAATTTTCTGCCTCATCCCAAAGGTTAAGGAGACTCTTTTGCTAGCATTTAGGAGGAGGTTATTTGAGCGGAGCCAGTGCTGGACTGTGATGAAGTCGTGCTGAAGTCTGGACGCAACTTCAGAGGGCGAGGGGCCGGATGCGTATAGCACCATGTCGTCTGCGTACATATGGATGGCAGAGTGTGTGCAGGCAGTGGGCAGATCATTTAGAAAGATCAAGAATAGGAGGGGGCCTAGGACAGACCCTTGAGGCACTCCTGACGTGATTGGGAGGGGGTCCGACATGGATGCTCTGATATGGACAGCTTGGGATCTACCAGTGAGGTAGGAGTGGAACCAAGATGTGGCCCAGCCAGATAGGCCAGCCTTTGCAAGTTTTTTCAGGAGAAGAGAGTGAGTCACCGTATTGAAAGCCTTTGCCAGGTCAACAAAGATGGCGTCAGTGATGTGGCCAGCATCCATCCCTGAGAGGATGGAGTAGGTAATCCTAAGAAGGGAGGTGGTAGTAGAGTGGGATTTCCTAAAGCCAGACTGGTAGGGGGAAAAGAAGGAAGAGGAGTCCAGATAGGTGGATAGGCAAGAGAAAACCAAGCGTTCTTGTATCTTGGCAAAGGTCGGTAGGAGGGAGATGAGCTGGTAGTTGCTTGGGTTTGAGGCATCACCACCCTTTGGAAGTAGGATTATGGTGGCATGTTTCCACTCAGTGGGGACTTCTGCTAGGATGAATGATAAGTTAAATAGGATGGCTAGGGGTTGAGCTATGACAGGGGCTGACAGGTAGAGCATTTTGGAGTCCAACCCCTGTGGGACATTTTCCCTTTTCAGGGTTAAGGGCAACTAGTGCATTGTATGCCTCATCAGGGGTGACTTGCAGGAAAGAGAAAGGTTGAGCTGCAGCGCCACAAGATGTGGTGTCAGTGGGGGCATGCTGAGCCTGGTGCGGGGTTGCCATGGGAGTAGCATGGCTGGTAGTGAAGACCGTGTTAAACAAGGCGGCAACTGCTGAGGGGTCAGTGATGCTGTGACCACCAACCTGCAGGGACGGAATTGGTTGTTGTGATGGCGGGCATAGAAGCGATTTGACCACCTTCCAGAAACGAGATGGGAGATGGGAGGAGGAATTGAATGCGCATGAGAAGTAGTTGGCCTTTGATTGGCGTATTACTTTAGTACTAGAATTGCGGAGCGCTCTGTAGGTCTGGAGGTCAGCCTGGGATTTGGAGGTCTTATAGGTTTTCCAGGCCTTGTCTTGGATTCGGAGGTGGGCTAGGATATCAAGAAAGATCCATAATAGATGAGCACCTCGGACTCTGGACTGTCTGAGGGGGGCGTAGCTGTCCCAGATGGTGATGAAGTTGGACTTAAAGAATGACAGTGTCTCATCTGTCGAGGTGAAATAACTGATGCATGACCAATCATAGTTGCCCAACTCATTTAATAATGAGGGGAGGTCCAGGGATTTGTAGGATCTCAAAAGTAGGATTCTGGGAGGGGGAGCTTTGGGTTTGTGAAATTTGCACACGGTGTAGTTCCCGTGGTGGTCACTAAGGGCATCCGGAAGGAGTCCAGAGGCTATAATCCTGTGAGGGTGAGAGGTGAGGGACAGATCTAGCAGTGTATGGTTCTGTGTTTTGTGGTTTGCCCGAGTAGATTCAGTGATTTGTTGTGTTAGGATTAGGGCTGTTACCTTGTCACAAAATTTGGAAAGGGACTCAGCAACCCAGATCTGGTTAAAATCCCCTAATATGTGGATCTCGCCACCTGCTGCCAGGGAGTTTACGTAGCCTAGGTAGTCCAGTATGGAAGGTGAGGTGGTGCCTGGAGCGCAGTATGTGCCTGCTATGTAGATTGGGATTGAGTGGGGATGGAGAGTTTTACCATTGAGGCATTTATGGAGTCCGTTGGTAGGGAAAGGGCAACCGTGGTGAATTTGATGGAGGAAGCAATGTACATGTCTATGCCGCCTCCTTTTCTGCTGACCCGGTCATGGCGGAGAAGTGTGTAACTGGGTATGGCATATTCTGCGTCGGTGTTATGTGATTTTAGCCAGGTTTCAGAGATAATCAGAATGTCTGGGCTGAGAGACACGGCAAGGGCTATTTTATGCAAGAGACTGCATATATTTATGTGTATTAGTTTGAGGCCCAAGGGGATTTGGAGTGGGACAGAAGGGTTTTGGGCATGGGGGTGGGTTGGTCCTGGGTTAAGTTCAATATCCCCTGCAAAGAGAAGTAGCAGGATGACTATCAGTTTGGTGTGATGGGCTATCCACAGAAGTTTTCTGGTGGTGGTATGATGTGCGGTTCCGTCAGCTTTCGGTCTCCAGGTTTCTGGTAGAAGGACTAGGAGGCTGATTCGGAAAGTAGGTGGGATTAGCCCAGGGCAGGTGGAGAGAGTATGATAGGGATGGGCATGGTGCGATTCAGCTGAGATAGTGGAGGTAGGAATATTTGTTAGCAGCCTGTCACAAGATGTGATGTGGGCTGGGAGCAAGATGTGATGTGGTCTGGGAGCGGAGGGTAAATTAATGGAGGGAGGGACACCCAGGGGGTGACGATAAAGAAGATTAATAAGTAAAGTTGAGGCATAATGGAGAGGCTAAAAGAGCAAGGGTCTGGAAAGTAAATTGCAAAACCTTGGTGTAGTGGCCTCTAGTGGAAGGCTGGTATAACCTGCAGATGGGAAAGTAGGCTGATTGGTTAAAACTGGCATGTGACTTCAGGTATATAAGGGAGTGACTGCCAAGGGTGGTGGTGGGGAGCTGACGCGCAGCATCAGCAGGGCTTTAGCTTGTTCAAACTGTGTAGTAGCAGCAGCACCACGAGCTGTACCTTAGCGCTGCCTGTGAATTGCCGTGGGGGGCGGGGTTGGTCTGCACTCTGGATCCTGGGAGGGCTGTCCTCATGACCTGAGGATTGCCTCGAAAGCTGTGAGAAAGACAGATTTAAATAGGTAAGAGGGATGGAGGGAAGGGCTTGGTACAATCTTAAGTAAGCTTTAAACAAAGGGAGTCGGGTCTCAGAGGAGCAGTTACTGCAGTGGGAAAGCTCTAAATAATTTAAACTTTAGCCTGCTTAAGTGCTGCTCAGAGGTGTCTGAAGGCAGCTGGTAATTCAGCAGTTTCAAACTTCCCTTAGATGGGGAGCTCAGCGGTGCCTTAAGCAGATAAATTAAGCACTTTAGACCTTTCTTTGTGTCTATGTTAAGCCCCTTGTACAGCACAGCAAGGCAGAAATTGAAATTAAATCTGGCTGCAGCTAAATCAATTTTAAACAAATTAAGGTAACTCAACAGGACAGTGAAAAAGCATAGTATTTTAGGGAGTTATTAGCAGACAAAAAACTATCTCCACACGTCTGCCGACTTTAAAATTCAAGAGGTGGCACCTTTTCTCTTGTAGCTTGTTCAAACTGTGTAGTAGTAGCAGCACCACGAGCTGTACCTTAGCGCTGCCTGTGAATTGCCGTTGGGGGGGTGGGTCGGTCTGCACTCCGGATCCTGGGAAATATGGTTAGGTTCCTGCTGCAATTTCTGCCTGCATTACTTGAACATCAGTGGCCCTGGGCACTGGAAATTGAAAGGGCTTATTGTGCCCTGGGACCCTGACCCCAAACAGGACTGAGACCCAGACCTGAGATAGCCTACTTCCTTCGTTTTTCCATGAAAGAGAAAAAACTTCAGCTATCATGGGGAAAAAAACTGATGTGGAGTAACAGAATTCTGATTTTCCAAGATTTTTCTACTGCTGTCATGGAAAAATGTAAGGTGTTTTTGGATGTAAAGCAATATTTGGCCACAATGGGGTTAATTTATTACTTCAAGTATCCTGCTATCCTTAACAATGTGGAATCTAACGGGTATGTACACTTCTTCTCCCACCACAGAGAAGCTATGGCATTTGTTGAAAATTGTAAGGCTACTGTCAAAGGAAACTTCATAAACGGGCCCAACGATCAACAGAATTCAAAAACGCTGCACATTGGCTCCACCGTGAGACTCTGTCTTGAAAGTTCTATGCTGCATGCTGCCAAAGACCATGCATCGCAAAATCTCTTTGCAGCGCCCACTTCCAAACCCTATCACCAAGATGCAAAGGATCAGAGGACTGTCACCCCTGAACCAGCTATTAGGCTCTCAACTCCCCATCTATATTTGGATGCTATATGTGTGGTTCTAGGAATGACAAACCACCTACCTCAGCCATTGCTAGGAAAACAAAGGTGCCACATAAAGCCATCTACCTGTCTCCCGCCCAGAGAATCCCAGGAAAAGATGCCGCTCCAGGAGCACTGACAGCAGTCGCTCTCAATATTCCATCTTGATGACCTCACCCCCTGAAATTGTCTCTCTGGCTGTGACCTGTATTTGAATTAGTGCTGAACTATGACCTCAGTGTTGTTGAGTAAGCTGGTACCATAAAGTGCCCCCCCCCCCTTTTTTACTGTTTGTCGCAAATCTGGCTGTATGTGCATGCCACCACCTGAAAAGAAAGAATTGAACTAATGCTCCATGTGTTTGGTTCTGATACTTCTTACCGAGAGGTAAGCCAACTGTGGAAATATTACCTTTGCTCCATGTTGCACCGGGATGGCTGGCTACGTACTATTTCATGGACCATTCACTGATAACGCTCTGAAGTTGTGGGTGTTATTTGTAATCCAGTCAGGTGTCACTCAGCCAGTTGTTTTAAATAATTAACGGTCTTGCAATGTCAATGTCCTATCCTAGCCTTGATCTGTAAATAGTTATTATAAGCATGAAAGCAACAGCAAATATTATTTTGGTTGTTATAAACGTTTAGTTACAAAGGTTGGGGGTTCGAATCCTACTGCCTCCACTAGTTCGTTATTAATGGGGAGGGATATCCTAATCACATTGAGTGCTTGTAATCATACAATGTTCTGCATTAGTGCATCGTGAGGTACATAACAATTGGTGGTGTTAAAGTATAATTAGATGAAGGAGGGTGGAGAAGGAAAGCTGGGGGGATGGGTAATGCCAGACAAACAGATACGTACATTTAATGCCACTTCCTCATTTTATTAAGTAATGCAAACCAGCCATAACATGGTCTACACAGGGTAGAGGAATTCTATGTTTTGTTTTTCATTTTCTTTATTCCGTCTGTCCTAATAGTGCGGCTCGCTCCTATGGTTCCCCTAAGTTATGGTCAAGAAAGGCATCATCCAGGTAAGTTGAATGGAGCATATTCTGTGAGTGAGGCATGAATATGTGGAAATGGATTCTTGAGGTCTGCCTGCACTCATTGGCATTCGGTCTATACCATATTGTAGATGTGTTATCTAATAATCTAACATCTGCTGAGGTAACAAATGGCTGATGCCAAGAAGGTGTTAGATAATGAGTCCTAACAATGCTGCAAGTACACACAAAGATGATGGGGGAACATAGAAACATAGACTTTGATGGCAGATAAGGACCGCTTGGCCCATCTAGTCTGCCCATTTCTCTGCCTACAGGATAGGCCGCAGATCCTAGTTAACCAACAGCCTATTTTTTCCTATCCCCACAAGAATTGCCTTATGTCTGTCCCATGCATTCTTGAATTCTCCCACAGTTTTAGACCCCACAACCTCCTCAGGAAGGCTGTTCCATGCATCCACTACCCTCTCTGTGAAAAAATACTTCCTCACCATTGCCCCTGAACCGTCCCCCCCCCATGTTTAAATTGTGTCCCCTTGTTCTTGCATGTCTCTTTTTCTGAAAGATGCTACACTCTTGGACTTTGTTGATTCCACTAAGGTACTTAAAAGTTTCTATCATGTCCCCCCTCTCCCTTCTTTCCTCAAGGATATACATATTATGCTCCTTAAGTCTCTCCTCATACGGCTTCTCTTGCAGACCTTGCACCATTTTAGTTGCCCTCCTCTGGACCGGTCTCTATCCTGTCTATGTCCTTACGGAGATGGGGTCTCCAGAACTGAACGTAGTACTCCAGATGGGGTCTCACTAACTGTCTGTACAGCGATAACAACTTCTCATTTTCTACTGGTGATGCTCTCCCATGCATCCCAGTATACCCCCAGCCCTCCCTACTGCCTTCTCACATTGCTTGCTAACCTTAAGGTCATCTGATATGATTACCCCGGTCCTTTCCTTTTTGTTGTTACTACCTCCCCCATTGTGTATTCTTCCACTAAGTTCTTGCCCTAGGTGCATTATTTTGCACTTCTTTGCATTGAATCTAGCTGCCATACTTCTGACCATTCCTCCAACCTTGCCAAGTCCCTTCTCATCCTTTCCACACCTCCTTGTGTATCAACCCTGTTGCAGATCTTTGTGTCATCTGCAAACAGGCATACTTTTCCTTCCAGTCCCTCTGCAATGTCACTTATAAAGACATTAAAAAGGACTGGACCCAGCACTGAACCCTGTGGTACCCCACTAGTAGCCCCTCTTTCTTCAGAGTGGACTCCATTTACAATTACCTTCTGTGTCCTGTTGTCCAGCCAATGTTTTACCCAGGCTACCACCCTGGGACCCACTGGGTGAATATATATCTATCTTTGTTCCTCTTCTGTACTTGTTTTTACCATTCTGCTATCACAACCTTCTTTGTCATTGCACAATACTTTGGTGAATGATCTGTTCCTCTCTCTGAAGTATACTTCTAAAGTAAATTTCTTCAGACATGGCACTGATGGCAAGATGTTCGCTAGTGGGTGGACTTTATTTTATTTTTGTAGTTTCTGGAACTTGGCATTATACTTATAGGCAGCAGAGCTGAGGTTACTCAGCTGTTTGTTGTCGGCACCCCAAGACACCCAGTACCTTGGACTTTTAGTTCGGTGCGTGGTGGGCAGTAGAAGTAGAACTCCAACCTACTTGTTCCCTTTGGATTTGGAGTGGTGTTAGTGGTGTGTACTTCTCTATTTAAAGTATACTGCTTTTATTGTTAACGCAAAAGTCTTACAGTATATTTATCTTAACTTGCACATTAACATAAACTATATTTTAGGTGTTAGAAAACAATATTTAGTGGTAGAGTGTACTGTTATTATATCTAATAATTGTAGTTCATTGAAATCAAATTTATGTTTTGCATTATGCCTGCTTATTACTTAACCTACATTTGCAGTTAACTGTCTGTTACTTTGCCTAATGTAAGTCTCCGCAAGTAGAACAGTTGTAAAATGTCACATTATACCTTCACATCCTAGAATGTTAATGGATTAGAGTCCCCTATCAAGAGAAAGAAAGTATTGTCATCTGAACAAAAGAAAAGCTGATATGGGGGTACATGCCAACTCTGATAAACTGAGCAGTTGATGGGGTGGGGGGCTCTACTCCTCCCCTTCAGGTGTGTGCTATCACGCACTATGGCATTCTCACAGAGGCATGCAGTTGACAGAATAGCATCTTGAACTAACAAGGAGGATAAAGTGAACAAAACTCTTCTTAATTATGGCTTTACAATGTCACCACAGAAAAGGAAGAATTTACCTATTTCACCTGGTAAAGCAAATCGACATCCAGAGGTGTTAACCAGACTCAGAGCGGCAGCTCTAAAAACTAAAGTGGGAGACTCGCTCAGCAGAGCACCCAGGAAAAAAAAATGAAAGAACCAGGAACCATTGGAGCAACTACAAAGGTAGTGTTGGAGGACCAGACTTTACCTAAGGTCATGAGGAAAGAAACCTCCCAGATGCAGCCATTAGATAACTTAAACTTTCTACTGTTCTCACTCAGGTGCTCTATCCTCTAGATTTCTCTCCACTCTCTAATACTATAATGTCCCCTTTACCTATGCTTTCTCTCCTAATGGGGTCACTTGGTCTTCTTATCCTCTCAGAGCTTTCCTGTCCTAACACTCCGTCTTCTCTCTCCATTACTAAAATACATGATGACTTTTACTTCTCCAACCTGCTAGCTACTGCTACTCCCCCTCCTCCTCCTCTTTCTGTTCACATCTTCTCGCACACTCGGCTCCTTGCCAGATACCTTCATTCTAATCTTAAGCTCCCCAGTGGCTCAGTCAGGGCTTACCTCATTACTCTGTTATGGATATTCATCCTTTCTCTTATTCTAGCTGGGGACATTGAGGTAAATCCTGGCCCGACTCAAGCTCCCTTCTCATCCTTGCACCCCCCAGTCATCACCCTACCTAAAACCAAGGGCCTAACCTTGGCCCACCTTTACACTAGGAGCCTGCTTGCCAACCTCCCTGATCTTCAGGTCTGGGCGAGTGTCCCGGATATTTTTGCCATCACTGAAACCTGGCTAAAGCCATCAGTCTCCGACTCGCAGTGCTCCTTTCCAGGATACAGCATGATATGAATTGACTGACTCGGTGTAAAAAGAGGGGGTGGCCTTGCTCTCTATTACAAAACTCACCTGAACATCACCCTAATCCAGGCCCCCATGCTACCTAATTGCGAAATTCTACACTCCCTCCTGCTCCTGGGGGGAGTTAAGAAACTACACATTTTTTGTATTTATATCCCTCCAAAAAATGCCAAACAGGGCTTCTCTGAACTCCTTGAGTTCCTGCCAACGGTAACAGGCAAAAATGACATTATCTGCCTGGGCGACTTTAACGTCGACTGGTCCGAGAAAAACTGCCAACCTATCCTCCATGATTAGCAAGGCTAATCTCTTCCAGCTTATCCAGGAACCCACTAGGGTATCTCGGGGGGGGGCGACTGTGCCACCTTGCTTGACTGGATACTCACAAACAGAAAGGATTATGCCATCTCTGCTGGGGTCCTTCCGGACACTATTAGTGATCACTATCCTGTTTACTATGTCTGGAACACTGTCTACCCTTCCTTCCCGTATAGAACTGTAACCTTTCCTAACCTCTCCCACCTAAACGTGGATGATTTCCTAACTGATCTTCGTTTTGTAGACTGGTCCCCTCTCTACCAAACTGATGATATTAACATAGCTACCGACTATTTCAACTCTGTCCTCCGCTCATTACAAAACCTTCACATCCCTGTCACCACTCGCAGGTTGGCAGGGAAAATGACCAAGTGGCTAAAGCGCCCTCTGCTTCAACTGCTCAAACAGAGGATAAACTTTGGTCTGTATGGAAGGTCTCCACCCAAGACTGACTTCAAGCCTATCGATCTCGCGAAACACTTACAAAGAGAAATTTGCCTGGCCAAAGTACCTACTACAGGAACCTACTTAAATCCTCCTCTGCAAACCCCCATAAGTACTGGTCCCAAATTAAGGAAATTCTTGGTAATGACAAGCCACAGAATCCTGCCAATATGAATATTCATGGCGTTCATTGCAACAACCCTGGCACCATTGCCAATGCCTTCAATGCCCTCTTTTCCACCCCACTTGACGCAACTCTGACTATGCCCCTTCCTTACTGTCCTCCTTCCTCCTCCTTGCCCCCTAAACCGCCCACCTTGGGGCTCACTCAAACCACATATCTTGAAGTATGCAAACTACTTAACTCCCTTCCTGCACGTGGGGGGCAGGGGCCTGATGGGATTCATCCTGGCATACTCAAGCAGTTTGCACCATGGCTGGCCAAACCTGTCACCAGGCTTTTCAACCTTTCTATCCATACGTCCACTGTCCCAACTACTTGGAAAACGGCCAGAACCATCCCTATTCACAAAAAGGAAGATGTCAAACTAATGTCCAACTACCACCTCATCTCTCTCCTGCCCACTCTCAGTAAGCTGCTGGAAAAAATAGTCCATCGTCAACTCACTGAACACCTTGCCAAATTTAATCTCCAAACCCCCTTCCAACACGGTTTTAGGCCTGGACACAGCACCACCACGGCACTGACACAACTTACCAGCGACATTAAAAGTAATATGGACCATGGTTGGCTCACTGGCGCTGTCTTTATTGACCTGTCCAAAGCTTTTGACATGGTACATCACCCTCTCATGATAAAAAAGCTCCAATCCGTTGGAGCATCTGACCCAACTCTATCCTGGTTCCGTAGCTATCTTGATAATCGCATACAGACGGTAGCTTTTCACAAAGCCCTTTCCTCCCCCATAAACATCTCCCGTGGCATTCCACAGGGGTCCACTCTCAGACCTCTCCTCTTCTCCTTCTTCCTAAATGATATTCCCTCTATCTCCCGGCACAGCACCACTCTCATGTACGCTGATGACATTGTCCTTTACTCTGGGTCTAAATTGGTTGATGCCATCAACTCCACTCTCTCAAATGATTTCCAAGTCCTTCAACTTTGGCTCTCCTGTAACCTCCAAAATCTTAACCAGGAAAAAACTTGAGCCATGCTTTTTGGCTCCTCAAAAAAATTCCCCTCCTCTGCCCCCAGGCTCCTGGTTCACTGCCAAGATGGTTCCCCAATCATAAACACGGAGTCCTTCAAATACCTTGGGGTCACTCTTGATCCCTCCCTTGACCTGTCACAACATGTCAATACGGTTTGCCATGCCGTCAACGCTAAACTTGGAGGTGCGTATCGCGTGCACCATTCCCTTACTCCTTCAGCCAGATTATCAGTTGCAAAGGGAATCCTTTTACCTCAGCTCTAATATGCTCTGCCCATCCTCTTTGCTGCCAACTCTTCTATACTCAGCAAATGGGACACCGTCTATAATAACATTTGCAGATTTGCCTTAACTGCCCCTCGCCTTACTCATCACTGCCTCCTCTACGTTAGTTTAAACTGGCTGTCACCTAAGGATCTCCGTGCCTACTCCCTGGGCTGCTTTATTGACTCATTGTCCAGACCCCCCCCGGCCCGTTTATTTGGCCAACCTGCTGACTCCCGCCTCCCAAACTCGTATCCTCAGGTCTTCCTCTGTCCCTATGCTGTCTGCCAGACCTTGTGCAACAAAAATGGGAGAACAGGCATTTTCCCACTACGCTTCGAAATTCTGGAACACACTCCCCCTTCAGGTTAAAAATTCATCTTCACGTTGTATTTTTAAAAACTTGCTCTTCTCCCACCTCCACGCCCTTGGACACTGCAAATGCTCCTAAAATGCTTTTAATCTGCTTCTCCCCTCAGCAGGCTGTCGGTACAGACCCCTGTTTAGTGTTACTTACGTTTCCTTTTTGCTCTGTATATGACTTTGCTGCTCTGAACCCTGATATTTGTTAATTTGCAGTTACTGTCTTGAGTGTACCCTGACTGTTTTTATGTACAACTTTGATGTTTAATGTACTACTGTACTCTGTAACCACTGTCTTGTGCTCTCCCAGGTCATGCCTGAAAATAGGCAGGATTGTTGCCTAGCGCACTTACCCGGTTACCAAAAGCTAATAAATAAATAAATAAATAACATTGTAAACACGGGATCCGGAGGTCTTAAGAATTTAAAATGAAATTCGACTGAAAATAACTCTGATGCTACAGCAATCAAGGCAGATCCAGAGTGGATAATGGCTACGAATATATCGGAGGAACAAGAAGTAGATGTACCGAAGGAAGGCGCCCAGAAGGAAGGAGCGTGTAATACTGTACTAGGTGTGGAGATGCCCAGGACTATTGCCTACCCGAAAGCTCAAGTAAAAATGTCTGCTTCTGCTTAGCCTAATATTGAAATAAATATTCCTGGTGTTAACCAGAAAAATGGGGCATTACAGCAGTGACCTTTAGACAAGGGAAATAAAAGAATTAATGGGACTATACAAAACTCTGCTTCCAAAGAAATATGTGCTGATTCTGAGGGGGTGGAAGAGATGGTGGAGGGAACTATACTGAATACTGCGAACAAAAAAACACAGGAGAATGTAAGCCTTGAGACTGCAACCACAAGTAACCTTACTAGAGAGGAAAGTATTCCCTTAAAAAAGAATAATAAGGCTACAACAAAAGTGACTAGCAAAAAAGTAATAGTGCATTTAACAAACAAACAGATTCTGAATCAGACTATCATGAGGTTCAAATGGATACAGAGGGCTGGATTCACAGACGTGTGCCACAAGCTGCGACAATGGCAGCTTGTGGCTATGGTCACTGCATCCTAGACCCTGCGCCCAATGCAGAAAGGAGCAGGGTCTAGGAGCCTGCGTTCTGCGACTTGCAGTAGCAGTGCATGATAAGGTGCAGCCCCCATGTATGCCGCAAGCCGTGGTACGGAGCAGGCAGCAGATGCGCCCGTAGAATGGTAAGGTGCCCCCCATACCCGCCCCGATTGATCCATGTCGGGTGTGGACTCCAGTCCCAACCTCCTTATTAGAATACCCCCCCTTTCAAACAACATGAAGGCTTTCTGTATTCTGACATAATGCAGTTAGCCGCAGCACTTGAACTGCCCTGGAGAAGAAAGAGTTAACTCTATGCAGAAGCATAAAACGTTGAGCTCGAGCTCGGTTTTCAATCCTCTGTCTGTGGAACTTCCCAGTGTAACTGTCAGATTCTTTACTCCACCTAACAGTGAAGTCGCTCCGGAGGTTCCTCTGCTCGGTTCGGTAAAGTTTAAAAGCGTTCGGTTAAAACTGGTCTATTTGTTATTTTTCGGATTTCCAGCCTCTGTCTACGGTACAGGTAGTGTAGTAGATAGGTAGTGGCTGTGGTTTTTTGTGTTAAAGTGTGGAAATTGTTCTTTTTTATCAGTCGGTTCGGTTAGGAACAGAGCTTATTTCATCTTTGCTTTCAAATTTTTATTTTCTGGGATTAGAGTGGTGTCCTGGTACCGATCAGTTTCAAAAGAACTGGGCCTTTTGACGGTTCTTTTTCAAAACCCGTGACACGGTTTGTAACTGACCGGTTATTGATTACCTGGCTTGAAAGCTGCTATAGGGTAATTTAGTAGGTTGGCCATGTCTGAGAAACCCAAGAAGAAAACCAGTCCCACTGGGTTTCAACACTGTACTGAGTGTGGGGAGGCCTTTGCAAGGCCGACCCCCACCTCATCTGTGTTTATTGTCTGGGGTTTGACCACCTCAAGTCGGACTGCCAAATTTGCAAAAACATTCCCAAAGCCACTCTAGAAAAAAGACTGAGTAGGCCGAAGGAAAGGGAGGCCGAGAAGTCCATAGATCCAGATGGCCAGCCCGGTTCGGTTGCGGACGAACCTGAGGAGGTGCCTGCTGACCTAGGCGATACCTCCTCGGGCAAAAGGAGAGCCGACTCTGAGGGGTCGGTTCCGTCAAAAAAGAAATGAAAGTCTGCCAGTTTGGATCCAGTACTGCATACTCCAACTGCGGACGAGATAGACAAAGTGATTAGCATTGTTCAATCGCTTCGTCCGGTTCCGTCCGAACCGGTACCGCCGGTTAGGCGGCCAGTTCGGTCCGATCCATCTCCTTCTGATTATGATCCAGATGCTTTTTATGAGGAGTGGGAGGGAGACAAAGACTATCCTAATGATAACGACAAAGATGACGACCTGAGAGGTCTGGATGCGCCCATTGAACCAGACATCTCCCCAGACAGGCCCTCTAATGTCTCCCCTCCAGGCTTTCTGAGTCCCCTTCCCACTTCTTGTTCTACAAGAAGGTGGACAAAACCCTCCAGCTCCCTATGGTTGAAGCTGCTGAGGAGGAAGAAGAGCCTGATTTTGTGGAAATGATGAACATCCCAGAGTCCAAAAGACTGTCTATCCTTCTTCATAAGTCCTTGGGGAAAGAGACACAAAAGATTTTACAAACTCCTAACTCTTTACCTCCTGTAGATAAAAGAATGGACAGGAGGTATATGTTATCAGGCTCAGGTACGGAGTTCCTTTATAATCATAGCAGCCATGTTCGGGGTAGTGCAGGCTGCAGCCTGTGACAGGGCTAACATTCCTTTGGCTTCACACACAACCCCCTGACAAGAACTCCAGGAAAGTTGATGCCATGGCTAAAAAACAATATTTGCCATCCTCTTTGGGACTCAGGCAGGCAAACTATATGGCCTACACAGCCAGCTACCAGAAGTCCAGGTGGGATACTGTTCCGGAACTGGCTAAACAGGCCTCCCCCCAGCTAGCCAAGGAGCTAGAGGAGGTGGCTGCAGATGGAATTGAGGCATCTAAAGTACAATTTCACGCTGCTGTGGACTCCAATGATGTGGCATCAAGAGTTATGGCTAAATCTGTGTCTCTCAGAAGGCATGCTTGGCTCAGATGTACTAGCCTATCACAGAATACCCAGACTAAGGCTATGGATTTTCCTGTAGTTGGTAACTCTGTGTTCGAGGAGCAGACAGAGGCTTACATGAAGAAAATGGATGAATATAGGACCACTTACAGGAGTGCACAGGCCAAAGAAAGGCAGGCAACTCCACAAAGGCAGCAGTCCAGGGGCGGGGGCAGGACCTTTCACAGGCCTTTTTACCAAGCCCAAGCCTCCTCTACTTTCCCTCGGGGGGGTTCCGAGGGAAGGGCAGGAGGGGGATGAGCAGGGCTGCTTCCTCCTCCCAGTCTAAGGCTCCTGCCAAGCAGACACCCTGAGGTGTCAGCCCGGGTCGACTCCCCAGCCCCAGTAGGAGGCAGGCTGGCTTACTACTTTCAGGCCTGGAAGTCTGTAACCTCAGACAAGTGGGTCCTAGAAGTAGTAAGCCAGGGACTGGCCCTCGGCTTCAGAAGATTCCCAAAAAGGAGGGCCAGGTCTTTTCCACCTGCATCAATCTCTCACCAAACTGATTCCAGTGACCCAGACTCTGGTCCAAGCTCTCCAGTGGTGGCTGGACCAGGACAATCTCAGATAAGGGGTTCCATTTCTTCCTCAAGTCCCATCAGCAGTGCTAACTACGGATGCTTCTCTCCTAGGTTGGGGAGCCCACCTGGGAGCCCTGACAGCTCAAGGGGTCTGGTCTCCACAGGAGTCTCTCCTTCATATCAATCTCCTGGAACTCAGGGCAGTCTTCATAGCCCTTCAGAGCTTCTCAGATGCAGTCAAGGGCAAGGTGGTCCAAGTCAGAACAGACAACACCACCAAAATGTGGTACATCAACAAACAGGGAGGCACTCGGTCCGCAGCCTTGTGCACAGAAGCCATGAAGCTGTGGTCTCTGGCCTATTCTCTTCAGACTTCCCTGGTGGCAGTTCAGCTTCCAGGGAAAGACAATGTGCTAGCAGATGCTCTGAGCAGAATTTCACATGGACATCACGAATGGTCCCTGAATCCTCACATCCTGAAGGTCATCTTCTCCAGGTGGAGCACTCCAGAGATAGATCTCTTTGCAGCACCAGACAATCATCAGCTTCCCCCTGTTTTGTTGCAGACCTCCAGTCCTGGGGACGGTTCCCCTGGATGCTCTCATTTTGGACTGGAAAGGCAGGTTTCTCTATGCCTTCCCCCCCTTTCCTCTGTTGTTCAGAGTTCTGATCAAGATAAGAACTCAACCTTGCACAGTGATACTAGTGGCTCCAGATTGGGCCAGACAGCCTTGGTATCCTCTACTGCTGTTCTTGGCAGTGTCACATCCCCTGTCTTTTCCCAGGAAGTACAATCTCCTCTCCTCCTCCTCCCAGGGGCGGATTTGGTACCCCAATCTCCAGTCTCTCAATCTCAAGGCCTGGCTCTTGAAGCGTTCGAATATGCAGCACTTCATCTTGCTCAGGGAGTTCTGGATATTCTGAAGGTCTCCCAGGAAACCTTCCACTAGAAAAACTTACAATTCCAAATGGAAGAGGTTCAGTATTTGGTGCTCTCAGAAATGCATTGTGCCTGATTCTGCTAGACATTTCCACAACCTTAGATTATCTAGTTCATCTGAATAGTCTAGGTCTTAGGCCTGCCACTTTGAAGGTTCATCTAGCAGTTGTTTCTGCATTCCTTTCAGCAGGGAAGGGCTCTTCCCTGGCATCTCATCCTGTTTTCAGGAAGTTTTTCAAAGGTCTGGTTCACATTAACCCTCCCTTTAGGGAGCCTACCCCGCCTTGGGATCTTAATGTCTGCATTGCTCAGCTTACGTAGCCACCCTTTGAACCTCTGGCTTCGGCTAATTGAAGTACTTGACCTGGAAAACTGTGTTCCTGGTGGCTATTAATTCTGCCAGGTGGATTAGTGAATTACAGGCCCTGTCAGTTGAACCTGACTTCATATCCTTCCATAGGTATACAGTGGTCCTAAGAACCAATAGGCGGTTCTTGCCCAAAGCGGTATCGGGTTTTCATCTGAACCAGTCTATATCTCTTCTTGTATTATTCACTGACCATTCTTCTTCAGGGGAAAGAAGATTACACAGTTTGGGTGTTAACAGGGCTCTTAGCTACTACATAGAGCATACTAAGGCACACAGAAATGACTGTCTTCAATTGTTTCTCACTTATGGTGAAGTGGGGAAAGGTAAGCCTGCCACTGAAAGAAATATTGCTAGGTGGATTGTTTCTTGTATACAGTTCTGCTATGACAAATTGGGTAGAACACCTCCTTCAGGCCTGAGGGCTCACTCGACTAGGGGTACAGCTGCTACTCTATCTGCAGCCAGAGATATACCCTTGTTAGAGATCTGCAAAGCAGCCACCTGGAAAACAGTACATACATTCACCAAGCATTACTCCCTGGACATCCAAGCTAGGAGTGATGCTAGGTTTGGCACAGCAGTACTGCACAGCCTGTTCCCAAAGTAGGTTCTGCATTCCCTCCTCCACAGGGAACTGCTTGGTAGTCTGCATTATGTCAGAATACAGCAAGACTTCATGTTGTTTGAAGAAAAAATTACTCACCATAGTAATGTTATTTCTTCTAATGGAGTCTTGCTGTATTCTGACCTCCCGCCTCCCCTCTCAGAACCTAGTTTTGGGAAGTGGGCTGGCAGGTGCAGTGTTGCACCTCAGGGGTGTACTTTGTACTCTCCCTCTTGGGTGGGGTACCTGTTATTGTTACTTTTCTTGTGTTTTATAGTTAAACATTGTCACTACCTTTCCTTCTTGGGTTCTCAACTTGAGTCTTTCTGGACCCAAAAATCTGTTGCCTTATTGGCTATATGTTTTGGACAATTTCCATACTATAGTACTTAGTTAGTTTGCTCGTAAGAATCTGACCGTTACACTGGGAAGTACCACAGACAGAAGTTTGAAAACCGAGCTCAAGCTCAATGTTCTATGCTTCTGCATAAAGTTAACTCTTTCCTCTCCGGGGCAGTTCAAGTGCTCGGGCTAACTGCATTATGTCAGAATACAGCAAGACTCCATTGGAAGAAACAACATTACTATGGTGAGTAATTTTTTTCATCACTCCCGTAACTCCCTGGTAGTCTACCCCACCGGCGACTGGCACAGCCCTCCGCTCACCACCATGCGCAGCTTCTGACTGAACTGTGCTAAGCTCGCATACTGTAATAATATGCACTCTGAATGACAGCCGCAGTCATACACAGAGCATGTATTAGTACAGCACACAAGCTCAGCACCAGTTTTAGTCGGCAGCTGGCCATGGTGGTGGTGGAGAGCTGTGCTATCAGCCGGGCGGGTTATTGGGTGTGGGGGGCTTGCACTGTTGGGTGGGTGGCCACTAGACTACCAGGGAGTTATGAGAGTGAAGGGGAGATCTTGCCCCATGGTATGTGGGGGGGCTCTCAACATATGTGTGTGTGTGTTGTGGGGTCTGGGCATTTGGGGGTGTTCCGCACACCTATCTTGGCACAGTGCGTGCCATGCCTGGGACTTGGAGCTTATGGAGGGGCTGTAGCCCACAGGGGATGTAGAGCAGGGAAACAGTGTCAACCTCCAGTGAACGGCAAGGACCACTTACGCCAGCTTTTTGTTGGTGTAAATGATCTTTGACAGATGTTCACTGGTGGTTGTCTCTGAATCCCGATTTGTGGACATAGCAGCCACCCTACCTGAATAGGGTGCAAATGCTGCCATAAACCCCCTTACACCATGTTGCAAGGGGGTTTATGCTGCATTAGTGCAGTTGGGTGCAGGCAGCCTGCAGCATATCGTAGGCTGCCTTTGTGAATCCCACCGGGATGCAACTCAGGATGCAAGTGCTGCTTGCACCATTTTTTCTGATGCAAGTTGCCTTTTGTGAAACCGGCCCTGAGGATTCAGATAATGAAGGCTGTAATCCACCCTCATGGGTAAAACAAATTCTAACTCAGTTAACGGCACTAAATGAGGGAATGAAAAAAATGGAGAGACTGGAAACCAAAATTGACACAATCCAGAATACAGTTAATTCACTGGTAGCAGAAAATCAAAAGATAAAGCAAGATATTGTAGGATTACAATAGAGCGTGTCGGACATAGAGGACATAAATGTGCTCACACAGAGGCAATTAAAAGAACCTGAGATTTTAAATAATGAGTTAAAAAACAAAATGTTAGACTTTGAGGCCCACTTGTGGAGGAAAAATATAAGAGTGCTGGGAATGCCTGAGTTTTGGGCCTCAGAGGCTGCTAAAGGAATCAGTAAAACAGGTTATTGCATCTTATTTAGACATGGATGTCTCCAGTGTTCAACTTGCGATAGACAGAGTACATAGAATCTGGAAACCTGAAAATTTTCAAAATGCTGCCCAGAGACCTGTGATTTGTTACATTTTTGAACTCTGAAGACAAAGAGGCGCTTATGACCCAAGTCTATTACAAAAAATAATTACTGTTATGAATGCCAAAATAAATGTTTTTCATGATTACCCTTTGAAAGAAATGTGGGAAAGAAAATATGATTTTCTAAGAACTAAATTATGGGCTAGAGGTGTAAAAGCAACCTTGATTTATCCTGCTAAATTAAAAGTGGTAATACAGGGGACTCGCTTGATTTATTCGACAATGGAAGAAGCTGAGAAAGATCTGAGGATGAAAATTCCAAACCTATATGAGCAGCAATGTTGAACTTTAAGCCCTTGATTGTGTTAATCTGATTTGTGCCTGGAAATGCTACTAACACTTTTAGTGGGGGATAAATAAGAGCTACACTAAATGTTGTTAGGGAAGATCCTAGTGGGTACATTTTTTTTTTTTTTGTCCTTTTTCATAATTTTGCAGTGGGGGAGGTGTTTTTTCTACAGAAGGATATACTTGCTTTTTATGTTTCATTATTACAGGGAGAAATTAGAAGTGAGGGAAAATGGTTATTAAATTTAAATGGATGACTTAAATGTGTCTCATTAAATGTAAATGGAATCCATTCTCCTATTAAGCAAAAAAGGCTACTTTCCTTCCTAAAAAAATCTAATGCTTTTTGTATTGCATTACAGGAAACTCACTTAGATAAAAAAGAAAGTATTAAGTTAAAACAAAAATGGGTATCACATATATTTTTTGTTTTTTGGAAGGAACTACAAAAAGCGCTGGAGTGGTGTTACTTTTTAGGAAATCAGTTCCATTGGAAATAATAGTCTTATTCAGATAATGATGGAATAATTATATTGATTAAAATAAAGGTGAGATGTTTAATATTAACTGTGGGTTAAATATATGCCCCATTTGTTAATTGTCAAGAGTTTTTGGCAGAAATAACTCACGCTTTGACAGATTTGTCTGCACAAAATATTATTCTTTTGAGAGACTTTAATGAACTCTGAAAGGGATAAGTCATTAAAAGTTGGCAGTACATAACTGATACCAATCTAGACTAATTAACCAATTCAGTCAATTACACGATTTGGTGGATGGGTGGAGACACTTGAACCCACAGTTAAAAGAATACACATATCATGACAAAAAGAATGTTTTTTTCCCCAGAATTGATTAGTTTCTTATCAAAAACTTTAGTACCATTAGTAATTAAAGCAGGGATTGATTCAATTTATATTTTGGACCATGCTATGATAATGATAGAAATGAGATTACCTGAAAAAAATAGAACAATTTCTTCACGATGGAGAATGAATAATTCACTGCTTTTAGATGAAGCTTTTATTCAGAGGATTAAGTTAGCTATTAAATAATTCTGGCAATTCAATTATGATGGAAATAAATCAATTATTAAGTTATAGGACACCTTCAAAGCAGCGATACGAGGAGAAATAATTTCATATAAAGCATTTGCTAATAAAAAAAAATCAGGACATTGATAAAGAACTAAAGAACTTAGATATGTTAGTTGTTAAGGACTATGAAAAAAAGTACTCTAAGGAATGGTACTGATTAAAAGCTGAAAAGAATGCAATTAATAACAAAGAGATGGCTAGCAATTTAAATAAAATCAAGAATGCAAGGTTCGTACAAGGAGATAAGTCAGGTGAATTGCTGGCTTGTTAAAAAAACCAAAAGAAAGAAATTTGATGACTTGTATAATACGTAGATAGGGTAACAGATTAATGGAAGATGTAGAGATGTAAGTAGTTATCAAGGAAGCCTATAAGGCAATTTATCAATCAAAACTACAGCACAGAGTAACGGATATAAGAAAATATTTATTAAGCACACAACTTCCGTAATTAAAATGTAAACAAGAACATTTTTATGGTAACGAGATCAAAGACGTTATTATGAATATGCCTAAAACTAAGAGTCCAGGATTAGAGGGACTAACAATGGAATTTTTTATTACGTTTTTGGATGATTTGATTCCATGGTTTACTTTATTATTGGTAGAAATCTTAGAGGAAGGACAGTCTCTGCCACCTTCAATGGAAGAGGCAAAAATAATATTAATACTAAAAGAAGGAAAGAATCCAGAATTAATAGATTGTTATAGACCAATCGCTCTATTAAATAGCGATTATAAGATCTTAACGAAATTATTAGTTAATAGAATTAAGCAAGATCTTGCTAGAGTTATTCATAGTGAGCAATTTGGATTCATTTTGAGCAGAACAATATCTAATGCTTCTAGAAGAATTCAATCTCTGATGTACTATACAAGAAAAAATAAAATTCTGTCACATGCTTTGGCTATAGGTGCCTCAAAGGCCTTCGACTTAATAAATACTGAATATATGATGGAGACTGTTAGAATTTGGGGACTTCCCTCTAGAATAATCAAAGTAATTTCCCTGCTGTGTAACAGTACAATAGTTAGATTTATGATAAATTCGTATTTATGTGAATCATTCTGTATGACAAATGGGGTTAGACAGGGATGCCCCCTTTCTCTGGTTTATTTATATTGGCTTCTGAACCATTTTTGAAAACAATAAGGGAAAATCCATATATTAAAGGAGTCAGCACGGGATATAGAAATTAAATGTTTTCGCAGATGATATCTTATTAATAATTCAATATATTAAAACTCTACCAATAATATTACAAGAAATCAATACATATCAATACATATGGAGCTCTATCTGTATATACACTTAATAAAGCCAAGTCAGTTATTTTGGAAATCTATGCATATGGTTACGTACTGGATAAAATAATAGCACAAGATTTCATGATTAGTAATTGTAAATATTTGGGGATTATATTAATTAAAGACCAAACAGAAACAATTAAGCTAAATTATGATTAGGCTAAGGAAAAAAATGAGCATGATATTGGAGGGATGGGGAAAAATGTCTCTTTCATTATGGGGAAGGGTAGAAAGAATCAAAATGATGGTACTGCCCCATCTAGTCTATGTTATTCAAAACATAGGATTCCCAACAGAAAAATGGTTTAGTAATATACACAGAACATTTCTCAAATTTCTTTGGATGAGGGGAAACTGAGGATAGACTGGAAAACCATGATATTCCCAAGGAAGCAGGGAGGCTATAGTTGCCCGGACCCTATGGTCTATGCAGTGTCATATCACATTAAATTATTATGAGAATGGGCTTTTATACCAGAAAGGGGAAAATATCTTGAAACCCTTTTTTGGGAGGAAAGCTAGTCCACCAAGTTTTGATAACATTATTCAAGAATTAAACACAAAATCAAAAATACCAAGTATACTGTACCATATTAAAAGAGAATTAATCCAATCCATAGCTAGAATTAAAGAAAGGGGGTTCATTCCTTGGGATACTTAAATGTGTGATGTAATAAGTTAGTTAAGAAAAGAAAATTGGAGAAATTAATGAGATTACCAGTGGATTCTGAATGTTTAACATGGTCACAGATGGTGGAAGAAGGAGCATTTATTTCTTTGGATAAATTTAAGATTTTATTCCCAAATATAGGGAATTAGAATTTTTTTTTTTATTATTTTCAACTGAAAAATATTTTCAGGGATGACTTTGTCCAAGGAGACACAAGAAATCTCTCAGATTTGATGGACATGCATAATAAAATGATTTATAAAGGGAGATTCCAGCTATCTCAACCAATTTACTCCATGTTAGTAACCCCTGAGATGGATCCCTGGATCAAAGTAAATGCCAAATTGGAGAAAGAAAGAAGGGAGTTTATTATATTTGGGCCAGCGATGGAAAAATGTAAGAATAAAAATTAATAAAGATTATTTGTTTGCAAAAAATAAGGCAATACAAAAAAAAAATTGGATAGAGTATACTTTACTCTCCAGATTTTAGGGAATATCAAAAAAGGGGGTGGACAAGATTGTTGTCAAGATTATGCACTTTTAGGAGATTTATATCATTGCCTATGGGGGTGTAAATATATTCAGACATGGTGGGAAAGAACAAATCAGATATTGATAGACTGGTTTCACTTGAATCTCCCAATAAGAGTTTGATTTTGAATGATATACAAGAGCAGGATTTAACTTTACCTCAAAGGAAAATATTGTGTATAGCCACAGTGGCTTCTAAGAGATTGATCCTATCCAATGGAATGTGGAAAATTAGAAGATTTTGATTATTACAAATGGGTATTTATGGTGAAAGATACTATCCAGATTGAACAATTATGGGACACATAAGGAGCCAGAGTAGAAGTTTCATGAAGATGGCGGCCACGCTGGGCTAGCCATTTGTTTGTACTGCTGTTTGTCGCTTTGTTATCCACTTTAGTGGTGCTTTATTTGTTTCATTACTGTTTTACTGTTTCCCATTTGCCGCCTCAAGTATATTTAGTTTGGCTTTATAGAAAATGTGTCTCCATTTTTGCGGTTCTGCTTTGAGTGTGCTCGAGTGCACTTGTGTGCTGGAATTAAGCATGCGGGCAGGGAGAGTTGTGGAGGATGTAAATGAAACCCTGGTTACATCTAAAACTCTAAACCCCTGAGTTCTCGCTGTCCTTTTTATTTTTTGTGGTGTCTGGACTGTGACTTGGAGTTCTTAACTTGGACTTACTGCCCTTGGTGATGCTTTGTCGGGCACCGAGTGAACTGGTCTGGGATTGCTATGGAGAACGAATGGCCCAGGGCCCGGTGGCTGTTGCTTAGTGTGAAGTTTTGGCTGCTTTGTGTGTTCTCCAGAGTGTTACTTGTAGGACTCCAGGAGGATTATCTTGGGCTGTGATCCTGGAAACCTAATTGGACAAAGGATACGAAGTTCCTGTTGCCTTTTTGGAGTGTTTGTTGACATTTTGCACATTTGCGACTGGGTGAACTTGGGCCTAGACCTCAAAATTGGGTTTGAGGGTTTCCTGAGATGCCTCAGGGTTAGTGTCCCACACAGGGGTGGGGAGTGAGGCCAGTTGGAGGGCCAGTCCATTATTCCTTTTCCTCTAGACTCCTGGGGTAGCCGGCTGGGGGCCGACTTAACTTGGAGTTGAGGTAGTGGGCCACTGATTTGATTTGGAGTTGGAAGCCTGAGATTGGAAGATTGGGAATTATGCTGTCTGCTGGTTTTCTTGATGACATTGGGGCTGGTATTCTGAACCTTGTATCCTGAGCCTGTATAAGGCTGTGTGTTTGATGTGTTTACAGCCAGATTAGACCTCTTCTGACTGCAAGTACTTTGTGATTTATTGTATTTTTGTGGAAATTGTGTGGTAGTGAGAGTGCTCGGTAACAGTTGTGGATCCACCTATTTTCCAAATATATGGGAGAGAGATATTGTCTGGAGGGTGGTTTCTATAACATTTCCTCAAACTTTTTTTTTATTATTATTTTATTACTATTTTGATGTTTATTTATTTGTTTTGTAATAAGCAGTGAGAGTGCTTAGTTTAAGTAGGGCACCAGGTAGTGAGAGGACCTGTGTGCTAAATAATTGTTTTTTGGTTAGTTTAAATTTGGTCGGCACCCAGGTAGTGAGAGAACCTGTAGGCTAAATAAATGTTTTAGGGATGTTTATGTATTTAGATGGTTTAATTAATTTTTAATTTAGTTATTGGTTATCCTAATTTTGAGTGGGAATAGATTGTTTATTTGTGGGAAGTGTGAGGAGAAGTTCAGGATAGGGTGAGATTTTGGGGGTTTTATACATTATTTATGGTTGTTGTAAATTGAGCAGCTAGATTTGTATTGTATTGCTATGCCTTGGGCCTGGGACACATGTCAGCGTGTTACCCCCCCTCCTCGGTCATCTGCTATTCAGCCTCCGCTCTTCAAGCCCTCTGCCATTTTTACCCACATCCGTAGTCTTTTTCCACCTATCAACGTTGTTGGGCTTTGGGTGTTGCTTGCAGGAGGGTGGCAGGGCGGGAGATGTGAACAGCGGAGGCTAGAAGAGAAGGGCGCTCCCATCAGAGTTGTTAAGCCCAGAAGACGCCCTGGGGTGAAGTGGAGTCTGGAACATGGGCCATCTTGTCTAGTCTCCATACCCAAGGGCACCACCACTGGGGATGGGCAGGTGGTCGGGGCAGCCCAAGAGCTCTGTCCAACTCGGGCAGTGTTGTGCAACGCCAGATCTGTTAAAAACAGACTGCAGTTATTGCTGATCTTGTTGGGTCAGCAGATCTGGTGTGCATCACCGAAATCTGGCTGGATGATAATGCAGGCTCCATACTAGAGGCTGCAATTTCGGTTGGGTATTTGGTGATACACCACCCAAGATTGGACCACGCCGGGGGTGGGGTGTTGTGGTCTGTTTCAAGACCAAATTGGATTTCACTAGTGTTCCAGTTGAGGAGGCCAGATCATTTGAATGTGCTGTGGTAGCAGGTGTGGGCTATAAGATAGCTCTCATCTACCGTCCACCCAGAGATGGGAAGCAATTCCTTTAGGAAGTGGCAGACTTCGTGGTCAACCTGGCATTTGAGTCACCCAGGCTGATGGTCCTGGGTGACTTCAATGCCTGGATCGATGACAAACTGTTGCAATTTGGACAACACTTCCTCCAGTTGATGAAGTCACTGGGCCTTACACAGGTGGTTCCCACTGCTACCCATAAATGTGGCCATTCTCTTCACCTGGTTTTCCTCCTAGGGATCGAGGCCTCTGACGTAGGGGTGGAACCAGTCGGATGGTCTGATCACTACACTGTGCGATTCAGTTTTTGCACACACCCCTCATAGGCCAACCCCTGTGGAGATGGTCAAGTATCGTCCTTTACGGGATGTTACTCCTGATGGCCTAGCAGTGGTACTTGATCTGTCAGGATTTCTTGTGGCTAGCAGTGATCTGGAGGTTTTGGTTCTAGCCTATAATAAGGCCATTACCTCAGCGTTGGATTCTATTGCTCCAGTCCATGTGCGTCCTCTCTCCCTTCGCCCTCGGTTTCTGTGGTTTGATGGAGCTTTCAGGGAGTTGTGGCAACTAGATCGAAGGTTAAAATGATGCTGGTGGAAATCCAGCTTAGATACCAACCATCTTAGACTGCTAGAGCATTATTGGCTCTATCAGTCAGAAATTTCCTGTAAGAAGGCAGAGTTCCTGTCTGGGGAAATTGCTGCCGCTCAGAACTTACCAGCTCAACTCTCCAAAACTGTGGACAGGCTGTGCAATCCAGCCTGTCTGCAGATCTGAAGAACTTTTTCACAAGTGCAGTGTGAAGAGCTTGCTCGGATCTTTGCTGATAAGGTGGCCAACATCAGGTTGGAGATTCGTGCGACGCATTCTATGCGAGTTGTTGACGATCAAGGCTTGGCCACTATCCTCCCATTTTCCTGGAGTACCTTTGACCAGACGAAAATCGTGGCTGTTATGCGAATTGTCCAAGGGATGCCCCCTACATGCTGTAGTTTAGATCCAGGCCCTACATCCTGATAATAGGTTGTAGTGATTCTATCAGCCCAGTTCTGGCACAGGTAGTCTGGTGCTCCCTTGACTCTGGTGAGTACCCTGCTCTTTGAAAGAAGCTGTGGTGACACCTTTGTTGAAGAAGGCTTCACTGGACCCAGATTCTCTTGCAAACTTCAGGCCTATCTTTAACCTTCCCTTTGTGGGGAAGGTGATTGAGAAAGTAGTGGCTGCTCAACTGGAGAACCATTTGACCATCCATAGCATCTATGAACCTCTACAATCCAGTTTTTGAAAGAGGCATAGTACCAAGACTGCGCTGGTTCGTGTGCTCAATGATCTCCTGATGGCGAGAGACCAGAGAAAATGGTCCATTTTGGTACTTTTAGATTTGTCATCAGCTTTTGACACCATTGACCATGGGGTTCTGCTTGAGCACCTGAGATTCATCTGAGGGCTCTCTGGTTTGGTCCACAGATGGTTTACATCCTACCTCACTGGAAGAACTTAGAGGGTGGTGTTGGGGGTCTTTTCCTCTGACTCTATCTCTCTGTCTTGTGGGGTCCCTCAGGGCTCAGTGCTGTCCCCCATGTTGTTTGCAGTGTACATGCTTCCCCTCGGAGACATTATAAGATGGTATGGGCTGAGGTTTCATTGTTATGCGATGATACCCAGCTCTGTCTGTCTTTCGCGCCTGACCAGGAAGGAGCACTTTTGGTATTTAATGACTGCCTCACTGAAATCCAGGACTGGATGAAGTCCAGCTGACTGAAGTTGAACCCTGGGAAGATGGAGGTGATGGTTGTGGTTCCAGGTCACCGGATGGGGGGTTGGGGACTGGTCGATCCTTAGGATTATTCCTTGGGGACTCCGAGCTTCCCTCCTCTGAACAGGTGTGAGACCTAGGGGTGATACTTGACAAGGGGTTGACACTTCGACCACAGGTGTCTGCTGTCATTAAGTCATCCTTCTACCATCTGAGAAACATTGCTAGGATCGAGCACCTTGGTCCGTCCAGTGACCTTCCTACACTGATCCACGCCTTTGTGACCTCGCATCTGGATTATTGCAACTCGCTTTACTTTGGGCTACCGGGGGTTGATATCTGCCACTTGCAGCTGGTGCAGAATTCCACAGCCCGGTTGTTGATGGGGATTCCTAGATCTTCCCATATCACGCTCCGGGAACTGCACTGGCTGCCTGTTCAGTGATGGATCACCTTCAAAGTCAGTTTATTGACATATAAAGCCCTACACAGACTGGGCCCTGACTACCTGAAAGAGCTTCTGGTTCCTTATCACCCTGAGCGACCGCTCCGTTCGGCCGACGAGGGGTTGCTGGAGATTTCAAGGGTGTTTTTAAAATCTGCTGGGGCCCGGGCATTTATGTTCGTGGCCCCTACCCTCTGGAATTCCCTACCTCATCGGATTAGGGAGTGCATGACCGTGAGGGGATTTAAACAGGCCTTAAAAACTTTCCTTTGGAAAAAGGCATACGGTGATGAAGACTGCAGACTTTGATTGTATTGTATATTTTAATGGGATTATTGTATTGTTTTTATTTGTTTTAACTGTTTTAATTGTACTGCGCCTTGACACCTGAAAGGTGCATTAAAAATAAAATATATAATTATTATTATTATAAAGTGAGAATGGGCAGCCCGATGCTTCATGGAGAGAAGTGCAGGAATTGATTTCTGCACTACAGGTTTGAAAAGAAAAAGTAGGTATTGCAAGGAATACCTTGATTAGTAAAGTATAAGGGGGAGAGGGGTTTAAAGGAACTTTAGAACTTAATAAAGATTATATGGTATTTATATAAATATACTGTAGAGAACCTTTAGGGATTAATAATGTATCAGAACTAACAGAAATTAGAAATGTTTGTGAGCAGGATTAATTTATGTTTTAGTTTGTGGTTATAATGTTTGATACTTATTGTGAAAATTGTATTGTAATAATATCTGAACCAAAATTAATAAATTACATTAAAAAAAAGAAAAGCTGATGTTGCCTTCATACAAGAAACCCATATGATACTAGAGGAGGCTGCTAAACTGCAGAGGACATGGGTGGGACAAGTAGAAAATTGATGCTTTTCTTCTAAGAAACGTGGCACCTCTATTCTAATTAGGAAGGGAGTTCACTTTTGTAAGCATGATGACTTTACTGATCCAGAAGGAAGATACAAAGTTTTAGTAGAGGCCCTTGATGGCTGGAAAACACAGGTTACTCACCTGTAACAGTAGTTCTAGGAGTGGCATATGTTGTTCAACCACACTTTCTAGCAGATTGCCTTTCCCTTTAAGAAGTACTGGAACGTCCTCAAGCTGGCTCCTCCCACCCACTCAGGTGGTATAACCCTTGGCTTTGCCCCATGATGCCAGATCTTACCTGCTGGAAGCAGAGGTTTGCATTGAAGCTGGGTAGGTCGAGTGGGTCAGTGTGGATGAACAACATATATCACTCCTAGAACTACTGTTATAGGTGAGTAACCTGTGTTTCTAGGGATGTGGATACAATGTTCTAGCCACACTTTCTGGCAGACTCCTAGCAGTTTGGGAGGAGGGAGGCAAGTTGCACACCCCCTACTTATGGAACAGAAATTGGAGAACTGAGGCCCAAAAACCAGCATCCCGGCATGACTCGAAGTCAATGCAGTAATTGGAAATGAAGGTGTTTGCTGACTTCCAGGTAGCAGCCCTGTAGATTTCCTGGATAGGGACGTGCCTAGAAGCAGTCCCTGATGCAGCAGTATGATGGTCGGAATGAGCCTTTAGCCCTATGGGAGGCTCCCTACCCGCCAACCTATAGTAGAGATCAGTGCAGGAAGTGATCCATCTGCCAATTATAAATTTGGCTGCAGGTCTGCCAGGTGCGACTTCAGCGTAGGTGACAAACAGCTGGTGAACCTCTCCCCCCTGAACCTCCACTGTACGCTCTTTGTAGTAGGCGAGCGCTTGTCTCAGGTCCAAAGTATGGAGTCTGTACTCTGCCTCCAATGTGATTCATTACAGGATGCCTCAACAACCATGAGGACCTTTTCGGAGAGACCCAAAGCCTGGGACTCTAGCTGCTCAAGAACCAGGCTGTCAGGTGCAGGTATTGAAGGTCTGGATGGAGTACCTTCCCATGATTGATGGAGAGCAGTGCATGCTGGAAGACTCCTCGGGAGCCTGTTGCTGAGGCTGAGGAGATCTGGATACCAGAACTGGCATGGCTAGTCTGGGGCTACCAGGATCACCTGTGCCTTGCCCCTCATGGCCTTGAGGAGCACCTTGTGGATCAAGAGAAGTGGAGGAAAGGCATAGAAGAGGCATAGGGTCCACGGCCTCAAGAAGGCATTCCCCTGCAGTGAGCCCTGCTGAGGGGGGCAGGCATGGAACAGCCCTCAGCTTCACGTTCTCTCTAGAGGTGAACAGGTCCACCTGAGGGGTGCCCCAGTGGGAGTGCAGATCTTGTACTACCTCCAGAAGGAGGGACCACTCATGAGATGCCTCACCCATCTGGCTGAGAGCATTGGCCAGCTGATTCGAGGCTCCCGCCACATGGATGGTTAGGAGATCTGCCACTAAGCTGAGCATGAGGGTCCAAGTGTGAAGAGCTTCCTTGCACAGGGGCAAGGAGTGCATCCCGCCCTACTTGTTGAGATAATACATGGTCGTTGTATTGTCCATTTGGACCTGGACCACTTGACCCCAAATGAATGGAGCGAATGTGACCAGGGCTAGCTGAACCACTTGGAGCTCCAGCAGGTTGATGTGACATCGGGACTCCTGAGGGGACCAGAGCCCATGGGCTCTGTGCTCCCCCAGATGGGGTGGACAAATGGGATGCCCTCCTGCAGATGAGCTGGGATGAGCCACCATTGGAGGCTGTCCCACATCCTCCGAGTTACAGTGACCAGTTGGTCGAGGTGACCTGAGCGCTGAGACCACTGGCTAGTCAGTTCCCATTGAAGGGAATGCATGTGCCAGATGACCCATTGGACCACGCTGGTGCAGGCCACCATGTAGCCCAGAAGGTGCAGGAAGTCCTGGGCAGAGTGCAGTTGTCCAACCAGAAATGATTGGGCAAAGAAGGAGAGAACCTCTGCCCTGTCCACCAGGAGCAGAACTCTGGCTTGGCAAGAGTCGAGCTCTGCCCCGATGAAATGAATCACCTGTGAAGGCACGAGTTCTGACTTGGCCTTGTTGATCAGGAGGCCAAGCTCGATGCAAGTCTGGAGGGCCTGATCCCTGAACTGCTCTATCTCCTGCCTGGAGGGACCTGCCATGAGCCAGTCATCCAGGTAGGGATAAACTTGGACCCCTCAGCATCTCAGGAAAGCTGCCACCACTACAATGCATTTGGTGAAAACCCTGGGGTCCGATGAGAGGCCGAAGGGCATGGCCTGGAACTCGTAGAGGGTTCCTTTGGCTTGGAAGTGGAGGAACCATCGTGGGATGGATGGATCGGGGCATGAAAGAATGTGTCCTAAAGATTCAGGGAGCAAAACCACATGCCTTGCTCTGGGGATAGTATGATCTGAGCCAGTGTTACCATCCAGAAGATGCGAGACCTAAGAAACCTGTTCAGGTCATGCAGATCGAGAATAGGGCACTAGCCCCCCCATCCATTTTGGTACCAGGAAGTACCTGGAAACAAACCCTGGGTCTGTCGGAGGTTCTGCATCTCTGTGCATGACCTCCTTGCAGAGGAGCTGAGCGATGTCATCTTGAAGAGCCAACTGAGTGACAGCAGACACCAAATCCTCCCTTGGGGCATGGGCTCAGCTTGAGGGTACTGCTCGAATTCCAGGCGCAGACCCAGGCTGACCACTTCCAGTACCCATCTGTCCATGGTGATAATGGACCAGGTGGAAAGGAAGTGGCGGAGATGGCCCCCGATGGGAGGACCCAGGGGATATGTGACAGGATTGATGGTGGCACCCCAACCCGTCACTGAGCAGGCTTAGAGGAGTAGGAGCCGGCCGAGGGGCTGCCGGGTCCCTTTCCTCCAGGCTTTCTGAGTGATGAGGCCACTGACTTGGTCTGTGATCACCAGGTTTGAGCCTGCTGGCCCTGCTGCTGCTGGGCTGTTTTAGCCACAGGAGTGGAAGACCAAAAGGGCTTATGTTTTTGGTGCTTGGGGCCCTTGTCCTTCTGGGTGGATGTCACAGAGTCCAGGGTGGCATTGGACTTTTTAGTGCATTGGAGGAGGCCCTCCACATTGGGCCTGAACACGCTGGTGCCCAAAAAGGGGACATCCGCCAGCTTGTGTTGGGTATCCGCCGAAAAGGTCAAGATCCTCAACCAAGTCTTACAGTGCACGGCTACTGTGGCTGTGACAGAGTGGGCACATGAATCATCAATATCCAGAGCTGTCTGGAGTTGTTGCTTCACCACTGCCCTCCCCTGGTCCCAGACCTGCTTGACCATGGTCTGGAGGTCCGCCGGGAGGTGAGGAATCACCTCATCCAGGGAGCCCAAAAGGACATGGGAGAAGTGTGCCATCAGCACGGCCGAGGAAGCCTAATGAAGGCCGAGTGAAGAGGCAGCATAGAGTTTTTTTAGTCAAATGGTCCAATTTCTTGGATTCTTTATCTGGTGGTCTATCGACATCTCCTGTATTGCCCAAGTGCTGAAAAATGGAGTCAGCCACCAGTCCCGCAGCTGAGGGATGCCCCCTCAAAAACCCCAAAAGGGAACTGGTAGGAACAGTGTACTTGTGGGAAATCCGGGCCAAGGGCACAAGGCAAGAGGCTGAACACTGTCAAAGATCCAGGGCTGGGCTGACAATGGCCTCCGACACAGGAAAGGCCTCTGTAGGAGAGTCCCCTTTGTCCAGAATCTCTGTAAGGGGATATCAAGCCCATTTCCGGACCAGCTCAAGCTCCATCCCCGTGGACTCGGAGATGAGCTGAAGAATGCCCATGAATTAGGTGGGTCCTTTGTCCATGGAAAGACCCCCTGAGGACTCCAAGTTGATGGGACATGAGTGCAGTGAGGAGTCTTCAGACTCCGAGGAGTCCACGTAAAGCAGGTGTCCAACCAAGTCTCCCTCGACCTGCCTTGGGCAGTTGGGAGTGAGGGTGACCGACAGCCGATGTGGCAGCCCTTTGGCCAGCTGAGACTCCTTGGTCAGAGTCCCGGACTTCAGCTGTACAGGTGGTGGCTCTACCATGATCAGCAGAGTAGCCTGCTTCAGCCGAGCCGGCTAAGCCTGCACCGGCACCTCAGAGGGGATGATGGTGGTGGGAATCGACATTGGCCATTCAGGTAACAGCCACTTGATAGCCGGGGTAAAAACCGGGGTTGATTTAGAACTGGAGAAGACTAGCTGCTGCCACATCAAGTCTTCATAGCGCCGATGCAATTTGCACCAGATCCTCTTCTCAGCCAAGGAGGATGAAGAGAAGTAGTGGCGTCGCCACTTTCCATGATGCCAGGAATGAGATCGACGGTGATGGTGAGATCTGTCCAACTCAGAGGAAGAAGACAGAGACCTCGATCTTGACCATCGGTGGGGCCGACAGGGAATGTTGGAAAGAGCCAGGGAGCCCCGCGGCTCTTCCAGGTCAGGGTCTTGGGCCGGCGGGTTTGACCCAGCGAGCTGAGCTGACCCATCAGAGGGCACCGGAAGCACCGGAGTCTGAAAAAGAGAGTAATTGGCCTCTTTGAATGACAACCTTTCGATCGGTTCAAGAAAAATCTTGGCCGCATCGACTGGCGTCCTAGCCAACTGGTCTGATGGTGGCTACATGAAACCAGTGGCCATGGTTTTGACTGAAGTTGA
The DNA here is from genome assembly GCA_016271365.2 of Neoceratodus forsteri. Taxonomy (NCBI): domain Eukaryota; kingdom Metazoa; phylum Chordata; order Ceratodontiformes; family Ceratodontidae; genus Neoceratodus; species Neoceratodus forsteri. The sequence goes on from CM057456.1 coordinate 1,430,577,485, forward strand.
AACCAGAGTCTCCAGAGAATGGGACCACTCCCAATCCCATGAGCATCGATGTTGAGGCTTTGCTTTTTTTGACTCCTTGCTAGAGCACGAAACAAGCACTCCAGAAGGACCATCCCCCTTAGTGGAGAGGGATTGGCACAGCTCTTTGAAGGAAGCCGAATAAGTGGAGTCCAATTGGAGTGGAACAAAGGCCGAAGCTGAAGAGGAACTAGCTGCGGCTTGGGCTGCCTCCTCCTCGAAGGCCTTAAGTTGTTCAAGCTGCTCAGCAGACCCCACAGCCATGGAGACCACCCAACAGGCATCCTTAGATTTGACCGGTGGGTAACGCTTCTCTGGTCATCTCAGCTGGAGTCAGGCAGCACAGTCATCCAAAACCGATGGGTGAAAGGACTGACAGATATCACAAGCCTGTAGATTGTGGTCATGTCCTAAGCAATGCACGCATGTGGCACGAAGGTTGGTGCATGACATCTTCTGCCTGCAGGAGCACTGGCAAAACCTGGGAATGATCTTTTCTTCCATCTAGGGAGCAAGAGAAAGAACTGAAAATGAAACTCTGATGAGTTTTAAGGTAAGTTTTGGAAGCAGATCCGAATATTTGAGAGCCAGGGCCTACCACATACGGGAGTGCTAAGGAGGGAACCTGAACCTTCCAGCAGAAAGGAAGATCTGGTGCCATGGGGGTGGAGCTGAGGGTAATACCACCCAAGTGGGTGGGAGGAGCCAGCTTGAAGACATTCTGGCACCTCTTAAAGGCATAGGCAATCTGCCAGAAAGTGTGGATAGAACAACATATTTTAATCCCTAGAAATAGCCCTTTGTAACATATATGCCCTGAACAAGGGTCAGGAAGAGTTTTTTAACTCACTGGCTATAACACTTAATAATTTCTCAGAGTATGAAATAATTATTGGAGGGGAATTTAATGAATTATTGGACCCTATTTTAGACAGATCCTCTTTCAAACTGGTACAGTTGGTTACAAAAGTCAGAGATTCTTTAAAGAAGTTACTAATGGATGCAGGAATATCAGACACTTGGAGGGTGGTTCAGCTGATGGGCAGGGACTATTCCTTCTTTTCAAACAGACATATGTCCTACAATAGAATAGATTATCTTTTAATTTCCAACTCCCTGATGTCCTATGTTTTAGAAGCCAGAGTAGACAATATCATTATCTCAGACCACGCTCTGATTAGTTTAGATCTAGTGATAGGGGATATGGGCAGGAAGACCCATCGCTGGCAACTCAATACCAGTCTGCTAAAAGAGATGGATTTCCTAACTTGGGTGACAGAACAGACAACTGAATACTTTGACATAGATGATAATGACGAAGTATCTCAGGTCTCTCTTTGGGAAGCATATAAAGCATACATTAGGGGAAGGATTATAAGTTGTTCACTAAAAGGGAAAGGGGGAAACTGCTGGAAGACAAGGAAAGGAAGCTAGACAACCTGGTTAACTTGTCCAAGGCCACCAGGACACCTAATGGGGAGACGTTACACAAAATCTCTATAATTAAAGGGGATATTAATGCTATGCAGCCTCAAAAGGCAGAATACTTGGTCTTTAGTACAAAGCAAAGATTTTGGGAAGCGGGGGAGATAGCAGGCAAACTGTTAGCTTCAAGACTGAAGAAGAATCAACAATAAAATATAAGTGGTGTTAGGAATAACACAGGGGTTACACTCTCAGAAAATGAGATAAATAATGAATTTTATAAATGTTTTAGAAACATTTATGCGGACCAGGTAACCACCCCCACTAAGGAGCTAGATATATACATATATTTTTTAAGGAATCTCTAGTCTCAAGATTAACTGGGGAAAAACACAATTATTGCAGAACAATATCCCTAAAAACGAAAGAAAGTCTAGAAGCAATACTAGATAAAAAGTGGTTTAAAACCACAATTGCATATCTAGGACTGCAGATCTCCCTTGATCTAAAGGAAATAGTGGAAATCAACTATAGACCTTTAATGAATGATATTGAACTAGACTTGGCTAGATGGGGGAAAATTAATGTATCTATGTGGGGGAAAATTAATGCAGTAAAGATAATAATTGCTCAAAGACTCTTCTATCTTTTTCAAAACTTGCCAATGTTGGTTGACAAATTTCTCAAACAACTGGGTAAGAGGAAGTTTCTTTTGCAAGGGAAACCTCCCAAAACATTATCTCAAAACTTAGGGCCCCTTGTGTCTTGGGTGGTTTTGCTCTTCCATGGTGAGAACGATATCAGCTTGCTTTTACTCTTAAGCATACACTGAAACACTTTGAGGAAATGTGTAAAAACAGATCCCCAACCATTATGGTTGGTTATGGAAAGGAGTTCTGCGTAGACCCTATTGTCTTACTAAGTTCCTATTCCTCCCTTCTCATTCAGATTGGAGTGATGACCCATGTCTAAAAGGGTCTGTACAGGTGCTGAAGAAGGTGAACAGTATTATTAACCCAAATAGAATGGCCTTGAACTTGATGCCCATTGAGTCAAACCCTCACTTTACGGAAAAGAAACAGGGTCTGACTAACCTTGACTGGTTTAGGGTGGGTATTACTAAGCTTGCCCTTTTAACAAATGGACACACTGGGGTACTATCCTCCTTTCAGGAACTAAGAGACAAATACAGTATGCAGAGATACCATTTCTCTTACTACCTCCAGTTAAGAGAAATCATCAGAAAAACAAATATTCTAACTAATGAGTATATATTACCCAGATGTGATGAATGGCACCAACTGGTCAGGTTAGGTTCTCTGAAAAAAAAAAGGGGCGGGAATCCTATACAAATTTATTGTGACTAGTCTAACTTTTAACTGTTTAACAATTAAGACCAAAAGGACATGGCAGGAAGAACTAAACCTCAAGATGTTGACCGAAGAATGGGACTCTACGTGGGGATTAGCTAGAAGGAGTTTCGAAGGACTGCAAGGTAGGTTGATCCAATTTAAGATTTTGCTCGGATACTACCTAAGCCCAGATAGACTACAGGCAATGGCATGCTCAGGGGGCTCTAACTGTTGGAGATGTAATACCCCCTAATGCAGGATTACCACATATGTTTTGGGATTATCCCAAGGCACAGGAACCTTAGCAGTCAATCCTTTCCATCTGTAATAAAGTTACGGGACAGTGCATACCTTCTTCACCTTTGCTCCTTATTCTAGGTCTATTCCCTGACCATCTGGGTTTAGATAGGTATCAGAAAGTCTGGGTTTCACATGCTTCTCTTAGCTGTAAGTGACTTGTATTAAAATATTAGAAAAGTGCTACAGTACTCACCCTTAGTGAGTGGTATAATCAAATGGTATTCCTGTCCAATAATGAAAGGATCTGTTACTTAATGAATGATAAACTGGATATCTTTCAGAGGGTCTGGGCACCCTTTAGCATGATGAAGTAATAGCTATGTTTATAAGAGTTCTGTGTTGTTCTCTCTTCAAAGGGGCGTATAGTTATTACACTTAATAATAATAAACTTTATTTTTAAAGCACCTTTCTATAACCAAGGTGCTGTACAACTAACAACAAATAAAATCCGATAAAACATAAAATTCCATGCAGTATATTAGCCAGGTAGATAAATATCTAAAAACAATCAATCTGGGTAGGCAATGTGCCACAAATGGGTCTTCAGGGCCCTCTTAAAGCTCTCCACAGTTGTGCATTTACGTAACTGACGAGGTAGAGAATTCCACAGGGTCGGGCCACATACATAAAAGCACGGGCCCCAGATGTTTTAAGACATACCCTGAGAATCTCTAACAACCCCTTGTCAGGTGAGCAGAGAGGACGTCTGAGGCAGTAAGGCACAGGAGCTCTTGTAGATAGTCTGGGCCCAGTCTGTGCAGGGCCTTAAAGACCAGAATCTGACCTTGAAGGTGATCCACCACTGAACTGGCCATCAGTGCAGTTCGTGCAGCACCAGTGTGATGTGACTCGAATGGGGAGTCCCTGTGAACAACCATGCTGCCACGTTCTGCACTAGCTGCAAGCAGCGGATATGAACCCCCAGTAGCCCTAGGTACAGGGAGTTGCAATAGTCAAGGTGTGAGGTCACAAAGGCATGGATCAATGTTGGAAGGTTGCCAGATGGAATAAGGTGCTTAATCCTGGTGATGTTCCTGAGATGGTAAAATGAGGACTTGACGACTGCCAATACCTGTGAATGCAGTGTCAGCCCATCGTCAAAAACCACCCCCAGGTTCCGCACCCATTCAGAGGAAGGAAGCTGGACACCCCCAAGAAAAAATCCAGAAGGATGTCCAGCCATTGACCCCTCTTTCTGGTGACCCGGATCCACCGCCAATGCCTCAGTCTTTCCAGAGTTCAACTTCAACCATCTGGATTTCATCCAGTCCTGGATTTCTGTGAGGCAGGCATTAAAGACAGAGCACGCACTATCCTGGTTTGATGCAAAAGACAGGTAGAGCTTATCATCAGCATAGCAGTGAAACCTCAGCCCATACTGTCTTACAATGTCTCAGAGGGGCAGCATATACACCACGAACAACATGGGGGACAACACCAACCCCTGAAGAGCCCCACATGGCAGAGAGAATGGTCCGGAGGACAAAATCCCCGACACCACCCTCTGAGATCTGCCAGTGAGAAAAGATAGAAACCACCTGAGAACTGTACCAGACACGCCACAGATGAACCTCTGGTGCCCAGGCAGCACCCCATAGTCCACGGTGTCAAAAGCTGAGGAGAGATCAAGAAGTATCAAGATAGAACCGCACTTCTGATCCCTAGCCATCAGGAGATCATTGAGCACCCGAACCAGAGCAGTCTCGGTACTATGCCTCTTACGAAAACCGGACTGGAGAAGTTCGTAGATGTCGTGGATGGCAAGTTGGTTCTCCAGTTGTAGTGCCACAACTTTCTCAATTACCTTCCCTACAAAGGGAAGGTTTGAGATAGGTCTGTAGTTTGTGAAGCAGTTTGGGTCCACTGCAGCTTTCTTCAGGAGTGGTGTCACCACTGCTTCCTTCAGGGAGTTAGGAAACTCACCTGGCTCTAAGGAGCACCAAACTGTCTTCGCGAGGACGGGGCCGATGATGTCAGAACAATCCATTATCAGGGGAGTTGGGCCTGGATCGAAACTACAGCATGTTGGGTGCATACCCTGCGCAATCCACATGACATTCACAATTTTCAACCGGTTGAAGGAACTCCAGGCAAACTGAGGAGGAATGACCGGACGCCGACTACTATCAGCTCCCAAAGAGTGAGCCGGAAGGATCTCAGCCCTGAAGCTGGCCACCTTATCCGCAAAGAAGCGAGCAAGCTCATCACATTCAATTTGTGAAAAAGCTCTTCGAACCTGCAGACCTGTCCACAGTTTGAAAGAGCTGAGCTGGTCGATTCTGAGTGGCAGCAATCTCCCCGGACAGGAACTCTGCCTTCTTATGGGTGATTGCTGATTGATAGATTTGATAATGTTCCATCAATCTAAGGTGGTCAGCATCCAGGGCAGATTTCCACCAGCAACACTGTAACCTTTGTCCTACTCATCGCAACTCCCTCAAGGCCCCATCAAACCACGGGGGCTGAGGGCAGAGAGAGAGAGAGGACGAACACGGACCAGAGCGATAGAGTCCAGGGCCATAGTAACCGCCTTATTGTAGGCCTGAACCAGGCTCTCTGGGCTCTTGCTTGCCCTGGAACTCACTTCTGTGTAGGTATGTGAGTTTTAGTAGTGTTTAGGCCTAGTAAAATGATATTCCAAAATGTAAGATAACTTGTCATAATACTTAACTGTACACCTAGCGATTGTACTTTTCAATTGGATCTAATATGGTTGTGTTATTGTTGTTAATTGTTTTTTTTTTCCATAATAGTTTTTTATTAATTTTATAAATTATCTGCCCATATCACTTTTACCTATGCTATCTAAATTACTTGAAAACTAGTTAATACACAGCTAAGGCAACACCTGAACTCCTCCAACTTTTTCAGTCCTTTACAGTCTGGCTTAGGCCAAAACACAGCACCGTGTCTGCCCTGGCAAAAGTTACCAATGATTGGCAGTCAGCACTTGACATTAAACATCATATCAGTGCAGTCTTTCTGGATGTAAGTAAGGCCTTTGATACCGTGAATCTCACAATACATCTCCACAAGATAAAGGACATCAGCCTAGACACCATTGCCATGTGACGGTTCTCATGTTATCTTACAAACAGACAGCAGCAAGTTAAAATGCAAGGTGATCTCTCCCCTCAGAAAAACCTGCCTAGAGGAGTACCGCAGTGGTTCATACTTGGGTCCTTACTGTTTTGTAATTTATATCAATAATATCGACACTAATGTCAGGTTGGCTAACATGCGTCTCTTTGCTGATGACACAGTTTTATATGTCGCCAGGTCTTCCCTTGAACTTGCCTGTGCAGACCAGAAACACAAATTTATCTGCTCCAAAAAAATCTCTTCCAACTCAAATTGCTGTTAAATACGATAAAACAAAGGTCATGTTCCTTCCCCCCCCATGCCAAAGCAGCAATTGCTCCTATCACCTGTCTCCCCTACCAGATAACAACCCGTCTAGGAGGATTGCTTGAGGTAGTCGATAAATTTAAATGTCTGGGGGTTTGACTTGACTGCTATAATTCAGGGTTTTAGTTAACTCAAAAAATTGATTAGTGTTTTGCTCATAAAAGTGCTAAAACATTGTGAAAATGCATTGCTCTGGCCTCACTGTGTTTAACAAACATAACACTACTAGAAAACCTATGTAAATACTTTCTATACAGTTAGCATTGTCCCAAGTAAAAAACTGCTAATCAATTATTTAAAACCCTATAATTTGCAGTGCATGTTGAGGAACTCTCCAAGAAACTAAAACAGAGGCTAGACATTTTTTTTAGAATCAAACACCTTCTTAACTACGAAGCAAAAATGCGTCTGGTTCAGACCACTTTTCTTCCCCTCATTGATTACTTAGATTTCATCTACAGTCATTGTTCTAAATCCGCCCTTACTAAACAGGATACACTTTACCACAGAGCTCTAAGGTTCTTTACTAATGCACCTTTCAGAACCCACCATTGTGCTCTTTACGTCCAACTTAGCTGGCCCTCGCTGCATAATAGAAGACAAAAAAAGTCACATTATTGTTGTATAGAGCTATCCTAAATAAACTCCCTCTATATTACAGAATTCTTTAAGTGCTCTCTGGGTGTCTACTCATTGAGGAGAGATACTCTCATATTCTACTTTTTGTACCTAGAGTAAGGTCCCATTATGGCAAAGCAGCAGTTATGCATGCTCACCTTGTGGAATACTCTCCAACACTCCATGAAACTTCCTAACATAATCAGTCTCCAGACCTTTAAATCCTTATTAGACTGCTTTATGAAGGTGAACTGTAAATGCTATACATAAATTATCACCTTCCCACTACATTGTTGTCTTGTGGCGACCCTTACTTGGGGATGCCTGTTTTGTGAACCACTGCCTGTATAGCACTTATTATTTTTGTACCAATTGATTGTATACCGCAATGTACTTATTGTCTTGACAAGTACATATGCCATATAGAACAATCTATATAGGCCGAAATTGCACTGTACCATATGTTGAGTTATTTTTGACCCTTCCTGGTTGTAATGTGTATTGTTACTTGGATTTTATCAGTTTATGTATTGTATTGCCTTTCTGTTGTACCCATCCAGGACCACCTTGAAAATGAGCTTGCTCAATGGTGCCGTTTCTGGTAAAATAAAAATGATTGATTGATTAAAGTAGCTACCTGAAAAACAGTACACACTTTTACAAAACACTATTGTCTGGATGTGCAGTCCAGAAGGGATGCCAGGTTTGGCTGCTGTCTTGCAGAACCTTTTCCATAAGTGTAGATACTGTACCCAGCCTCCCAAGGTACTGCTTTAAAGTCTGCATTAGTACTTCCAAGGGATCCCTCATTATGCCTGACACACCTGCCCTACCTCCCTTTCCAGTACCTCAAAAAGAGTCTCCAAGAATCGCTTATATTTTCAGTCTTCAGTTGTTGCTTGAGCATTACTTTGCATTGCCTGCAATCAGTTTTGACTGTTTTTGATGCATAACTTTAGTCAGTCATGTCTTGTCCCAGTGTGGACCAATCATTTGGGGGGGAGGGGTTCTGTTTTTTCTTTAGTTGAGCCTAGCTAGTTAAGTGGTCACTGCTCCCCTGGCTGTCGAAATAAATCTGACATTAGAGGGCAGAGTGGAGCTTGACCACGGAGCAGAGATTTGAATTTTATTCCATTGTTCCCTAATTTACATAAAATTGCACTCTCCGGGGCAGTTCAGACCTGTAGGTTCTTTGCATTAGTAAGCATAGTGAGAGATACCTTAGAAGGAACAATATTACTATGATAAGTATTTTTTTCAAATGTTGTATGGGAAGAATAAATTAAATGGAAAATAGATAATGCCTTACTTGCGACTTGAAAAACCTTATAGCTATCTTATTTGGTTATAATTCATCGGCCAAACATACACAATATACAAAAAGAAATTTAATGGAAATAAAAGATGTCTTACTACATTTTAATGGCAAACATTGGGGATCTTCCTTGATTTCAGCATTTTGTGGGCTGCAGAGATGAAAATGTATAGTGTACCCTTATATATTGCAGAAATATGGGGCAATGGAGAACTAGCCCAATTGAAATCCCTTTCAGTCAATTCTATAGATCGATTTATCAGGCATCTAAATCTACTCCTGCTGAAATAGTGAGAGCTGAACTAGGAAGATCACAGATAGAAGCTTTAATTAAATCCAGGAAGTTAGCATACTGGATAAAATGTTTAAATATGGAAGATCAGAGGCTAGCTAAAACTGTTTATTGGAGAAAATGTCATGGCTGTCTAAGGACAGTATCTCACCCTGGCTTAAAGAGCCCCTGCCAGCATTAAGAAAACTTTGAAAAAAATAAGATTTATACTTGCATTCAACTTCACCCAATTTTCTCGATTACTTAAAATAGTTTCAGTAATTAAGTCCCCATTTTTTTTATTACTGAAAACAGTTGCATAAAAACAAGATCCCACTCCCCTGGACTATATCCATGTTGGATTTCAGGAGGGCAGACTTAACTAAGATGGGGATATGTCTCACGAATGCCCTAGCAGGGAGGGATGAATGGGGGAGTTGAGGAGCAGTGATCCCATCTGAAAGGAGCCATAGTGGAGGTGACAAACCATTGCATTAGGCAAGCAAACAAGGGCAAAAGAAAGAGAAAACCACTATGGTTCTCAAAGGAAGTGGCTGTGAAGGTAAAGGCAAAAAAATATGGCTTTTAGGGAAATACAAGGAAACACAGAAGGAGGAAGACACGGTAGTGTACCTAGACAAACAGAGGGAGGCAGAGAAATCAGTTGGGAGCGCAAAGGTACAATTGGTGGAGGTGGAATAGCACAGGAGAAGTAAAAAAGGGGTGATGCTTTTTATAGGTACATTAGTGAAAAAAGAAAAACCTGGGGTGGAATTGTAAGGCTTAAAGGGGAAGATGAGAAGTGTGTGGAAGGGGACCTGGAAAAAGCATATTGAACAAATAGTTTTGTTCTATACTCACAGAAGAAGAAGAAGGTGAAATACCACAGGCATCATGAGCAAATATGGGAGGGAGGTGAACACCAGTCCATTTACAGAAGAGAGAGTCCTAAAAGAACTCACAAAACTGAAAGAGGACAAGACAATGGAACCAGATGGGGTACATCCTAGAATATTAAGGGAGCTACGGGAGGTGCTGGCAGCCCTGTTCAATGAATCACTCAATACAGCAGTGGTTCCAAAGGACTGGAGGAGGGCAAATGTAGTCCCTCTTCACAAAAGCGGGAGTAGGGAGGAGGGAGGACGCTGGAAACTATAGACCAGTCAGCCTCACCTCAATAGTGGGGAAAATTATGGAATCAGTACTTAAAGAAGGGATTATGGAACACCTTGAATCCAGTGGAGCACAGGATCTGAGACAGCATGGATTCACAGTGGGAAGGTCATGTCAACAAATCTAATTGATTTCTTTGACTGGGTGAATAGGGAAATGGATCATGGGGGAGCGGTGGATGTGGCCTACCTGGATTTCAGTAAGGCCATCAATACTGTTCCACATAGAAGACATGAACAAGCTGGGCAGCCTGGCAGTGGGTCACAAGGTGGTAACCTGGGTTAGGAACTGGCTGAGTGATAGAAGACAGAGAGTGGTGGTAAATGGAGCTCAATCTGAGGAAAGGAGGGTGACCAACATGGTGCCACAGGGATCAGTTCTGGGGCAAGCCATAGAAACATAGAAACATAGAAGTTGACAGCAGATAAGGACCGCAAAGGCCCATCCAGTTAGCCCATTTCTTTTTCTACCTTATAAATGTGCCATCGGCCTTTGCTCTGTCAGTGGTCTATCTATTCATACCCATCTGTATTGCTCCCTTATACCTATCCCATGCCTGTTTGAAGCCCTGCACTGTATTCATAGCCACCACTTCCTGAGGTAGGCCGTTCCTTGCATCCACCACCCTTTCTGTAGAACTTCCTCATATTACCCCTTAATCGGCCTCCCTCTAAGCTCATGCTGTGTCCTCTTGTCCTGCTATTTTTCTTATATTGAAACATATTAGACTCTTTCACCTTGTTAATGCCCTTAAGGTGTTTGAATGTTTCGATCATATCACCTCTCTCCCTCCTTTGCTCTAGGGTATACATATTGAGCTCTGTTAATCTGTCCTCATATGTCTTCTGATGCAGTCCCTGCACCATTTTGATTGCCCTTCTCTGGACTGCCTCAATTTGGTTAATGTCCTTGTGAAGTTGTGGCCTCCAGTACTGCACACAGTACTCCAGATGGGGCCTAACCAGTGTCTTGTAAAGAGGGATTATTACCTCCCTCTTACGACTTGTGATACCCCTACTGATACACCCTAACATCCCCCTAGCCTTACCTACTGCTTTAGAGGTCTGCTTGGGTGATTTCAGGTCATCAGTGATGATGATGCCCAAGTCTCTTTCTTCCTTTGTGACTGCCAGCAACTCCCCTCCCAGCCTATAGGTGGCTTCAGGGTCCTGTTTCATGTCTTCATAAATGACACTGCGGAGGGGCTGGAAGGGAAGGGAAGGTGTGCTTCTTTGTAGATGGCACTAAGATATGAAACAGGGTGGACACTCTGGGAGGGGTGGAAAAAATGAGGAGGGACCTATAGTAGTAGCCACAGACATTAACAGCTATTTCGCGAAATTTCCAAAGAGTTTCTCTCTGCTGCCCCTACTGTGGAAATGCAGAAAGTAGGAGATTTCTCTAGAAATATCACAGAAATTTTGGGAAATAGTTGGCAATGTCTGTGGCTACTACTTTAGGTAAACTGGAGGAATGGTCTAGAGAGTGGCAGATGAAATTCAATGTCAAAAAGTGCAAAATCATGCATTTAGGGCAAAAAAATGCAGGGGAGGATTGTATGATGGAGGGAGATGCTGACAGTCACCAAAAGGAAAGGGATATGGGGGTAATCATATCTGATGACCTAAAGGTGGCCAAACAATGAATCAAGGCTGTGGGGAGAGCCTGTGGGATGCTGAGGTGCATAGGGAGCGGTGTCACCAGCAGAAGAAAAGAGGTGGTGATACCCAGCGGAGATGGTTGGGGCAAACACAGTTGGGGAATTCAAAAATGCATGGCACAGGCATAGCAAAATCCTAGCGATAGAATGAGAAGGTAAAGTCAAAACTCAGGTAGAGTCTGAGGCTTTTGCAGTAGGTAGGGAAAATGGGCAGACTGGATGGGCCTAGAGGTCCTTATCTGCTGTCAATGTCTATGTTTGTATGGTTGCTTCTATACACATGACATCACAGTCCTGTTTATAACATCATCATTTTCTCCACAGCAACATATTTTGATGTCGTAAACAGAATTAGGATGTCGGGTGTAGGCAGGTAGTCAGAGCTAAAAGGGCAGACATACTGTATTCATACAAATACCCTTAGTAGTAGGGAAATAATGATGAGACCTACAGAATAAAATATGAAATATAAGCTAAATTTATGCCTGAATATTAAATTTTTTCAGAGTTGTCTCAACTGTGTCAGGAGCTCTTTAAGGAAATAAAATAATCACAATACAGTCTAATCATTTATGGACTGATTCTTTAAAAAGCATAGATATATCTACAACCTATATGTCCATGATCAAACTTAGGCTGAGATACATGACAGCAATGGAAGGTATGGAGTGAATTAGAAACTTCAAGTCTTACGAGTGGTATGCAAAAAATAAACTAACGCATAATCTGGAATTATATCTCATTTTTTTAACCGAACGCTTTGACAGGTGACTCTTTTTTTGAAATTCAGTCTCTAAACATTTCTTTCCAAGTTACTAAACTATAGCTATAGAAATAGAGATACAGCAGAAGTACCAGTAGACTTAAAATGTGACTGTGATTCAGGTAAGTTTGAAACATTATATAATTTTCTTTTACAGTGCAATAAATTTAACCTTACAAGAACCAAGTGTTTGGCCCGCTACCTTAGCCAAACCCAGGAGTCAGGTGAAATCATATGAAGGGGTCTGATGAATCATTTTTCAGAAATAGTTACTTGGGATGTTATTATGGTTACATGCAAAAGTAATAAAAAAGAGGTGACCAACCCCTAATCTAACTACCTGATAAGGTGCAAGTCTAGAATGATTAGATGCTCATAAGCTTTTTGTCCTATATTCAGCAAGATGTATAATGAAGTTTTTTTTTTTTTTGCCTGATTGATCCATTGGGTGACCTGCTTTTTATTTGCCAATGGGTAGTCTGCTTTCCTCACTAGGAAATTTTGTGATCGCAGGCATTTTATGCATTTTGTAGTACTCCTGGCCTACGATACATCCTGTTTACACTCAGCTGTAGTCTCTGTCCTGCTGAATTAGTGAAAGTAACTCACCCTAGGGATAAACAAATGGTTCAGATATAATAATATTCTGGGGATGTGGATATGGTTCACTCATCCATACAATGGCAGTTCTTCCTTAAGAGCTGATTCACAGGAACATCTTTAAGTAAAGCTCCTCCCACCTCCTGGGTGGTATATCCCTTGACTCTGCCCCTGACATCAGATCTTCCTTTCTGTTAGAAGAGTAAAGTCTCCTCCATCGCAGCTCCACACATTGTAAGGCCTAGTAAGTGTGTCATTGGCAAACTTTGCAACTTTTCTACTTTTCGAAAACACTTTGTATATTCCTCAGTCCTACTGACAACCTCTAATCAAAAACATGGAACACAAAGAAGCGAAGCCCATGCCTGCCTTCAAACAGTGCATTACATGCAATCGGAAGATGTCACAGAAGGACCCACATGTGCTGTGCCCATACTGTCTGGGAATGACACAAGATGTTGCTGGTTGTGGCCTCTACCAAATGATGCTCCTGTCCTTGCTTAAAGACAGGAAGGCTTGCCTTCTCCCCAGCAAGCCAGTCAGTAGCGGTGGCAGCTAAGGCCATGCTGGACACCTTGTCAGCCTCGGTGCTGCTTCTGGCTGGGGCCAGTGTCAGAGTGTCCTTCATAGGTAAGTTCTGTGATAATGTGTTGGGCACTCAAGACCTTCGGGAAGAGTACTGCCCACCGCTGTAAGAAACACAAAAGTAAAAACACCACAGTTGCTCATGGGACTGGGAGAGATCATGCTCCACCCACTCCCTTGACTCCCCTGGCCACTTGATGGTTGTCGCGCGCTTGGCTAATCTCCTATTGGTGGAGGAGTGGGTCGCTAGCTCTATGATACCCCCATCGGACTTGCTGACCTCCACACCAGTCGATCAGATGGTTGAGATTATTCTTGAACCCATCAACCTGTTGTCAGAAAGGGTCGACAGTGAGTCGATCTCCAACACCCCAAGTCATCCCAGTCCTCACTCAGGAGGACATGGAGCGGTTGATATCCCTGGCTGTCCCTGCTTGGGATCAGCCTCCCCTGGCGGTCATGCAGCCAAAACAGTGCCAGTGATTTACATCATACTCCTGGTTGCATCTCCTTGACATCTGCCCCTAGGTCGACAAATGAGGTTGAAGTTGAGGTTAAGGGGCTCCTCGAGTTCTCAATCCCACTCAACTGGGAGGCATTGCAGGTGATGCTCCTTGTCTTCTTCATCTTCAGATTAGGAGAAGCTTCGCCAGTGGATGTGGCAGTGCTTCGAGGCGCTCCTCTGGCAGCAGTGAGCCGTGGCTGGGGCCAGTAGGACTCTACCCCTGTCCACTATGGTCAACTAGCCAGTGCTGGTCAAACCCACACCGGTTCACCTGAGATAGTTGTCCCTGTCATGCATCTGTCCACCATTGCTGGTGGAACTGCCTCCACAGCCATGTGGGGGGCTGCTATGAAGAACTCCCGCCCAGTCACTGGCCTGCCAGGCTGTGGTTATCAGTGGATATTACCTACTCTGATGATTCCAGGGTGGTCCATGGTGGTAAGTGGCTGAGAGCTGCCTTTGAAGAATCCTCAGACGACTCCGATGCATCCTCCATGCAGTCTTCGAGAACGCATATGTTCAACCAGGAATCTGTCAAGGAAATGACCACTGACCACAGACCAGTGTCTTTTGCGGCACTCCTCCAACTTATATCAGAGTCCATGTACGTTCCTTTGTAGCCAGTTGAGAAGAGGGCTAAATACCACTTTACTGACATCCTGGATAAGGACAAATTTCTGGGGGTTGCCTTTCCTACGACCAAGGTCATTCTGGGGCCAGCTCTGAGCTTTGACAGCATCCAGCCACCTACCTGGCACACTCAGGCCATATGGTCCTCAAATATGCAGTCCCTAATAGCTCCTTGTCTAGAATTTCTGACCACCCCTCAGCTGAGGGTCTGGTCTCTGTCTCTGTTCTCGAAAATCCGGAAATACTTGGGACGTGAATAAGCCCCCCGACAAGCAGTCAAAGCAGTTTGACCACGCAGCTAAGAAAGTCTACACCGCGTCCTCCCATGGTCTCCGCCAGGCAGCCTACATCTTGATGATGACTGCTGTGAATGCTCGATAACGTCCTTCCTTACCTGTCTGCTGACAAGCTGCTCCCAGTTAAGGTCATCTGAGATCAAAGTCAAGTGTTGGCTAAACACCAGCTCCAGACAAACTTGAACATTGGTGGCTCCTGCACCTGTGCTATGGCAGTGGCCAATGCAATGCATCCCAGGGCCTGGCTGAGGATCTCCACCTTCGCAGTGTAATGTCCACTTCTTTGGCACCTACCGCTTTGGCCTGGGGTCAGATGGCCATTTCACGAGGACTGAGTAGTCCAGTGCCACCCAAGATTCTGCAGTTTTGTCCCAGAAGGACCAAAAACAAAAGAAGAATGCGTTTCAATTTCAGCCCTTAGAGCCAGTTCAGTCTTGGCAGCAACAGCCCCTGCCAGGGCAATTCCAAGCCTGGCACCCCAAGGCCAAGTTCTCTGGCCAGGGGCCCAAAAAAGGCAGGGATAGGGGAAGTGGTGCTCCTCCAGTCTTAGCGCCCAGTGCCCCCTACAAATCTGTCCAGTGACGGGTCGAGGGGGGTGTTCGCCTCCCGCCTGTCCAGTCTCTGACTCAGCTACTGGTGGGGGGTTGGCTGCACCACTTGTGGCCTCTCAGGTCCTTCATTACTGTGGACAAGTGGGTTCTTGAGGTGATCAGCAGAGGCTTGTCTCTCAATTTTGAGACACTTCTACCTTACCAATCTAATGCTCCATAGGAGTCCACAGTGTCATAGGACACGCAGTCCACCCTCAGGGAGGATGTTGCTCAGCTCCTCACAAAAGGAGCAATAGCTTATGTCCTAGATGCCTTGGCAAGTCAGGGGTATGTGTCCAGGTACTTCCTGGTCCTGAAATGGACGAGAAGGGCTGGTGCCCCATTCTGGATCTTCACAATCTGAACCAGTTCAGAGAAGCGCAAGTTCAGGATGGTCATGCTGAACCAGATTATACCATCATGACCGTGGGGCCAGTCCTTTAGACAACCAGATGCCATCTCTGTAGTTTATGAGAATTAAGTCCAGATGGTGCACATGGTTCTGCTCCCTGGGTCTCCAGTATACATTCTTCCACATCACAGTCTGTCCACCTCACTGGTGATACCTCTGGTTCTGTGCAGAAGGGGTACACTACCAGTTCCAGGCCATGCCATTCAGCCTTTCTTTGATGCCCATGGCCTTCACCAAATGCATCACAGTAATGTTTGCCTTCCTGCAGCACCAGGGCATCAGGGTTTATCCCTGATTGGATGACTGGCTGATAGCCAGCTGTCCAAAGAGGCAGTGGAGTGGTCCAGGGACCTGGCCCTCCCGACATGCCGAGACTTGGGCCTCTTGGTCAATCCAGCCAAGTCTGAACTGCTCCTCTCACAGCTGATTCACTTCATTGGGATAGATCTGGACTCCCTACAGGTCAAGGCCCACCTCCCTGCAGAGCAGGCATTGGATCTTACCTCCTTTGCCCAATTATTTCAGGTTGGGTGCTGGTGCCCTGCCGAGGACTTCCTGAGGCTGCTGTGGTACATGGCATGTTGCACCAGCATGGTCCTGGTGGGCTCGCTGGTGGATGCGGTACCTGCAGTGGGAGTTGAGCCACTGACAATCCCAATGTGTAAGACACCTGGATCAATCAATCACAGTGACCCAGCCGATGTGGGATGCCATCCAATGGTGACTCATCCCAGAACATCTACTGACTTCCACTTTCACCATGGATGCATCTCTGGTAAGGTGGGGAGTGCACCTGGGAGACCACAGGACCCACGAGTTCTGGTGGCCTAGGGAGTTTCATCACCACATCAGCCTGTTGGAGCTCCATGCAGTGTGGCTACCTCTGATGGAATTTGCTCCACTAGTCAGGGGTCAGGTCGTGCAAGTCCAGATGGACAACACCATGACCATGTTCCATCTGAAGAGGCAGTGCAGAACGCATTCCCTTCCCTTGTGCCAGGAGGCCCTATGCACCTGGATCCTTGTGCACAGCCTGGGTACAGATCTCCTGGCAGTTCATGTCACAAAGCAGACAGTCAGCTGGCAGACGAGCTCAGCTTGGTGGGCAAAATGTCATATGAGTGGTCCCTGCATCAGGAGGTGATGAACTACCTGTTCTCCCTGTGGGGCACCCCTCTTATGGACCTGTTTAGCACCCCTCTGATAGATCTGTTTGCCTCCTGGGAGAACACAGAAACTAAGGCTGTTCTGTGCCTGCCAGACTGCTTCCAGGACACTGGCGGGAGATACCTTCACATTCCCCGGACCCTGTGTCTCCGGTATGTCTTTCCTCCCATTTCCTTGATCCACAAGGTGGTGGTCAAGGTGCGGAGGGACAAGGCGTGGATAATCCTTATAGCTGTGTGCTGGCCTTGCCAGTTCTGGTACCCAGATCTCCTCAGCCTCAGCAGCAGACCCCCATGGTGGTTGCCTCTTCACCCAGATCTTCTGACCAGACAACAGGGAAAGGTCCTGTACCTGGACCTTCAATTCCTGCACCTCACAACCTGGTTCCTGAGTGGCTAATGTTCCAGGCTCTGGGTCTTTTGTAGCGTGTTCTTCACATTGTGGAGGCTTCTCAAAAAGAGTTGACTCACCAGAGTTATGCCTTCAGTTGGAAGCGGTTTTCCATTTGGTGTCAGGGCCAGGAGCTTGATCCCCTGACCTGCCCTGTGGCTAGCATCTTGGAAGACCTCTGGGACTGTGATCAATGCTCTTAAGGTGCACCTGTCAGCCATCTCTGCATACCAGCCACAGGCTGGTATGCGGATGGCAAAGGAGAAGGTGGTAGGCTGCTTCTTTAAGGGCCTTGACTACTTGTTCCTGCCAATGCATCAGTCACCACTGCCTCAGTGACTGCTTTCCGGGACATCTCTATTCAGGAGATCTGCAGGGCTGCCACCTGGAAGACAGCACACACCCTTATGTCCCGTTATAGCATCGACCTTGAGTCTTGGTGGGATGCTGCTTTTGTGGCCTCGGTTTTCCAATCTGGTTGCCAAGTAGGAGTGCGCACCTTGCCCCCTCCTCCTGGAGAATTGCTGGAAGTCTGCCGTCATATGGATAAGTGAAACATATCCACGCACCGAAAAAATAGGTTACTCACCTGTAACTGTAGTTCTAAGAGTGGTGTATGATTCACATCCATGCCACCCACACCACCTCCTCTGGCAAGTTGCACATGTATCCCTGTTGCCAGCATGCAAGATCTGATGTCACAGGGTGGGCCCAAGGAATATACCACCCAGGTGGTGGGAGGAGCTTTACTTAAAGACGTTCTGGTGAATCAGTTGTTAAGGAAGACCTGCCATCATGTGGGTGTGAACCACATACCACTCCTAGAACTACATTTACAGGTGATTAGCCTATTTATATGCATCAGTGTGGTTTCTTTAGAACCCCCCCCCCAGGAAATTTATAAAAGTGGAATATTAGGGTGGATAATCTCGCTATAGACGTTATAGACAATATATAACAATAGATCAATCCATCTATGAATTGATGACCTAATGCATCTACATTTCTAATTTTATGTGTGTATTAATCGTGGAATGTTTTATGCATATTTTGTATTGCTTTTATACATGTAAAGACTTAATAATGAGTCAAACAATAAACTGAGCGTTTACTCAGCAGTGTAGCAACTAAAGTGCAATACAGTAACAGATACATACTTTACACATACATTGATAATACTGGTGTTGACTGTACTTTTTATGGTTGCAATAAAAGAGCATTCTACTGGCTTAGTTAAAGAGGTCAGAATTTCTATAATTAGGTATTTTATTTTCTTGTAGTTTTGCAGGTTATGCAATCAGTTTAGGAAAGTTCTAAGCATTTTATTAATATGTATATTAACAGGTGGATGCTGAAATATGAACAACACATCTCTTTCCAATTCGTAACCAGCAGGTTGAAAATTAAAACATTAAGTCTTCTTTCCAATACTGACCTGGAGATAAAGGAGACGGAGTCAAGTTACAGCACATGCTCAAGGCAGCATGGTGAGCCAGTGTCTGTACAGGAAGTCAGGCATGAAGTTCATGCTTCACAGTTCTCTGTTATGAGACCTCTACTCCCCCCAGAGGTCCAGATAATTTTTTTTTGGTTTGGGAAGTATTTTCTGCAAGCTTCTTCACTCAACTTGCAAGCGTCTTCTTTCTTCAGCCTAGTAGCATTTTAATCTAAATGGTGGTAATACCCTCCACAGATCAGTCTCAAACACCCACCCTCTAAACTAAGTCTCAAACCAACTGGGCACTTGCAGTCACTGTCTCTCTTTGCCTGATGCTGCCATGGAGTCTGAAATGTTTCTGCACTGCAGCATAGTGCTGTGACCTTTTTAGTATGTGTGATCAACCACAAAGAGTGACGGTCATCAAGAAGGAGGACAGTGTCTGCAGGGGAGTCTGCAGAGGACTCTGCTGAATTATCACCAGGGTACTCCAGGATTAAGGTAGGACCAGATATATAGTGTTGAGTGTTGATTTTTTGGTATCCAGCCTGAAACCATTGTGGGGTAAGGCCACAGTAATTCACAAAAGGCTATTTAGTAGCAAGGTTATTGTTGGGAAAGCAGCCTAAACCCATTCTAGGATAAGGCCACAAAGGTAGTCCTGTACAACTACCACTGCACACAGACATACAGGAGGGACATTGCTGGGGGTTATGGGTGGAATGTATGCTCTGCCACACAATCAGACAGTGGTGATGTAGAGGGTGCTTTGGGAATGCTGCCACTGTCTAAACTGTTGGAGGTTCCATAATCTGTGAACTGGGCAACCATGAAGCAAAGTCCATTACCTATGGCTACCATCCATGCTAAATGTTAGAAAAAAGTGTTTTTCTTTTTCAAAACAAAATGAAACAGTCTGACCAGGTAGTTGCTCAGTGCCACCAAAGGCAGCAGTCCCACAGCACCAGACAGTACTGCATACTTAAGTCCTTCTCCTCATCTGTGCCTTCGGGCCGGTGGAAGGGTCATCAGAGGCATAATACAAGCAGGGGTCCGGCTTGGTACACTCTCTTCCACAGCAGTCATGGCTGACCACGTAGTACTTAAGTATGTGTCCAGTCTTGTCCTGTACCATGGCAAAGCTTTTACATGGTGGTTCCTTCCTACACTGAAGACACACACATTGATCAAGCCACCGACGCCACCTTGCTGCGTTCGTATGCTGAGTCACGGGGATCCACTCTGTTCCTTAAATGGACTTTCTCCACAGCACCGTGAAATACCCAGTCAGACCTCCTACATTCGATTAAGTCCCAGGTGCGTTCATTTATGTACGGGTAATTCTCTCCATGGAATTCCAGCTTCAGGTATTTTCTTACCCAGTGTTCTGCTTGACTCAGAACAGGAAATGAGCGCACAGTGGACCGTGGGGCCAGTCCTTTAGGCAACCAGATGCCATCTCTGTAGTTTATGAGAATTAAGTCCAGATGGTGCTTAGCATCCATATCCCCCATGTGTCGCCTACATTTGTACGGGAGCATGGGGTCATTTTTAGACCCCCAAGATGGGCATTCCATATGACCTAGGAATATCTCATTCTATGACCAAGTCCTTGAACGTATGAGTAATTCCATCCTTAGGTTGGGAGTAAACAGAAATTGCTTCAGTAGGGTCTCCAGTACTATCAACATCTGAAGCAGGGTTCTTTTTCACAGCTTCAATGATGATGTCAGATTCCGCACCAATCAGGGGTTCTTCCTGTGCCATGGGGAGCGGGTGGTTCTTTTCAAAGGCTTTGCTTTCTCTAACTTCTTTGGGAGCACCTTTGGTCTCACTACAGGCTCCAGTGCGTCCACTTTCTTTGGGGGTGATGGCACCTTATCTTATTAGCCAAGAAGCACACCTTGGGTGGCCTCAACTGCTCTGTTCTGTCCCTCACATACCCTGCAGCAGTACATTTTAGGTTTGAGGCCTACTTGAGGCCCCTCCCTCTGCCAAGTGGAAGTTCACGGGCACTCGGCAGTGGCACAGGGCTGGGCAGACGACTGGGCCCTGCAACCACCTCTGTCTTGGCATCTGGTAAGCTAGTGGACACTTCCTCCCACTGCTCCAATGGCTCCAAACAGAAACCTCACTCACTTGGAGATGCCTTTTTCTCCACATGCAGCCATGTACCCAATACAGACGGTGGCACAAGGGCCACATACCTCCCTACAGGTACAGTCAGAGATAGTGGCACATTTAACAAAGGCAAAGCACCACAAGAGCACGTTAAACACACTGGCTGCCACAGAACTCCACTCCCACTTTGTCCACAGTAAATGCATGACTCATCTGAGCCACTTTGTTCCACCATACTCCACAACCAGTTCAGCAGACCTTTAGGCACTGTTACTGAACGACCCCCAAACCCTGAAGTAAACACCATTATGTGGATTTTGAGTGGTCTGGATGTGGCTTTGTCTTACAGTCCTTCTTGCTCCCTGATACAGCCTCAAACAATACTCCCAACCTGGAATCCACAAAATTGTAATCCACAGTTCTGGAGTCAAAAGCAATTAAAATCAACTCCACTGAGAGTGTATGTGTTTCTCTCTCTCTATCTCCTTCCATGCTGATCTCAAAGCAGAATAACTAGAGATCACATGGTCTCCTACTTTAAGTACTCTCATCTCATTATCCCTACTCTCCAATCTGGTCACAAAGGTCTCTCATTAATTATACATTCATCACATTTTCACACGAGTTTCAGAAGCCATCTTGTTTCCTCACAAAGCACTGCCTTTAGACTGCTACTCAGCGCTTGGGCCCACCAACGTTCTATCACCTGAGAACTGTCCCTCAGTCATGCCAGGTATGTCTTTCGCCTCCCAAAAATCCTGGATGATAGCCTCCAGTTTTGTAACCCCTGCACCCTCTGCTATGCTGCATACTTTAAACTTAGGAGATAGTTCACTGTCCTGACATTTAGTCTAGCGTATTCAGATTTAGTCTAATGTACTCAGATTTTTATTAATTCTATATTTATCGCTTGCAGTTTTATGGATTTTTTTTTTTATTTTCTCCTAGCCCCTTGCCCCGAGGAATTAATTCCTTAGGTCTTTTCAGCCAGGGTCCCAACGTAGGGTGGACCCCAGCATCATTCCACACGGGACCAGGAGATTTTTTGCCTTTGGTTTTTCTCCCGGTCCCCGAACCCCTGAGGACGCTGGCACGCAGGACTTTCATCCAGACAGATGGCATGCTGATGCTTGCCGTCGTCAAATGCCCTCGGCATCCTCCCTACCCTCCCTACATGACTGGTCACCAATTGATATAGCCCCTGATGTAGACACAGCACTTGAATACTTTATAACCTGTTTCAACTCAGCCTGTGATGTTCATGCTCCGTTCAAGAAGCGTAAGATCAAGGGTGCCAATAACCCATGGATGACACAAGGCCTCCTTACACAAATGAAATCTTGAGACCAGCTCTGGTATCGTGCTAAGGCTACTGGCACCCAGACTGATATCCAGGCCTACAAAACAGCAAGGAATGCATGTACCAGAGCAATCCGCCATGAGAAACTAACTATTACAGGAGCCTTAGCCAGCACCTGAATGGCCAGAGGTAAATTCTGGCGTAACCTTGCTGAAGTGACTGGAAAGGATCCCAAAACAACACCCACAATGTTGAACATAGATGGTACCATCACTCTTGACCATGTAATCATTGCCAACGCATTTAACACCACTTTTGCTGACCTTAGTCATGTGCTACCCCCTAACTTTTTTGACCCCACCACAGTCAACCCAGCTCCTGTTAGTTCAGCTTTGCCACCAGGGCACCCTCCTTTCCATTTCAAAGCAATCCTGGAAAGCCTAGCTAAAAAACACATTCTTAAAGTGCTTGGAAAGTCTAGGGTCAGTGGCGATTCACTGGATATTAAACTTCTCACCCTCACCATTGACAAAATCCTGCTCCCACTAACCAAAATCCTCAACCGTTCCCTCATGCTCTCCCAGTTCCCCCAAAAGTGGAAACTGGCAGTGGAGACTCCAGTCCATAAAAGTGGTGACAAGACTCTCACGAACAACTACAGGCCTATATCCATCCTCCCTCCTCTATCCAAAGCCTTGGAACGGATAGTGGCTGATCAGCTCAAGGAGTACCTTGTAAAATACAGCCTGCAATGTTCCCAGCAGCATGGCTTCCGCAAAGGGCACAGCACTACCACGGCACTCCTCGAATTCACCACACATATCCATCATGCACTTGATCAGGGCCAGTTGGTCGGCGTCTCTTTTATTGACCTGACTAAGGCATTTGACACTGTCAATCACTCCATTCTCCTCAAACAGTTATCCCTCCTTGGTCTTTCAAGTGAAACTACCCTCTGGTTTCAAAGCTACCTCAGTAACCGGACCCAACAGGTCAGGATTGGTGAATTCCTCTCGTCATCTCTACCAATCCACTCTGGAGTACTCCAAGGTTCTACCCTGGGTCCCTTGTTATTCAGCATATTCCTGAACAATCTCCCTGCCTCCTGCCATGACAGAATGTTACTGTATGCAGATGATGCAGTAATCTTCACTTCTACACCGACCACCCCTTCAGTCTCAACTACAGAAAAGTTTCACAGAAATGGAAGACTGGTTTTGCTCACATAAACTCATCCTTAACAACAAAAAAACTAAAACAATGTTGTTCCATGGAACCCACAACAAGTACAAGGACCATGAGCTCATAATTAACAACCACGAAGGTGTCGCTCTTGAGCAGGTGGATATGTTTAAATATCTGGGCCTGACCCTTGACTGCTCCCTCTCGTATACCAAACACATTGACAATATCGCTAAAACTGTGAACTCCCGTATAGGGCTACTATACAAGCATAAACATTGACTAACGGCTGAAGCCTTGAACCCCGCTATCCAGAGCTCTGTTATCTCAACTATTGACTATGGGCTCATTATCTATGGATCCGCTACTGATACTGCACTCCGGCACATAGCTGTAGCCCTTAATAAGGCATGTAGACTCCTTATTTCAGCGGCCCGCCTTTCTCACACGTGTGACATTTACGAGCAGGCTAACTGGCTCCAGCTATCCGGCAGGCTAAAGTACCAGACCTGCATCCTAGCTAAGAAGACATCACTGGGCCTTATGCCCCCTGGAGTCCAATCAATATTGACCCTGCAGCGTGTCCACCGCCTAACTAGAAGATCGGACAGTCTAACCTTTATAATACCTCGCTGTCGGACGTCTCAAGCTCAGCGTTCTTACCTTGTAAGAGCCTCCACCTGGTTCAACTTGCTACCTACAGAAATCTCCAACATTACCCCGATTGGTGCTTTTAAGTGTAAGCTGCGTCAACACCTCGTGGCTAGTGCCTTCTGTGATTGCTTCTTATAATCCCCTCCAGGCAGACTACCCTCAAGCATCCCTCCTCACTGCCTCAGCTCCTCCTCCTCCTCTCCTACCCCCCATTACTGGGTATAGGATGAATCTGTCTCCTTTTCATCCCCTCTTCCTCCTCCCTTGCTGTTTCCCATCTACCACGTACTCCACGCAATGCCCTCCCCATCTCCCCCTCCCTCTCTCTCTCTCTCCCATACCACCCCTCACCACCACTCTTCTTTCTCTTTTCCCACTAACCCACTCTAACAAAGCTTCACTAAGCTGCCTATGACTTGTACTGCATAATTAACTCGCAACACAATTCCTTGACAATGCCTTTGGCTGCTATTATTGTAACCTTATTTGTCTTTTTTTTTGTAAGTTCCATTGTAATGATCATGTTATGTTTTGTACCTTATTGTCCTTATTGCCTTGATGTGGAACCTTTGTAAAAGAGCCCTCGGCTCAAAGGTGTCATCCGAAATACAAATAAATAAAATAAAAATAAGTACCCCTACTCCGGAGAGCCGCCTGTGTGCCAGATGCCCATGCTTCAACTGGCATCGGTGCGTCGGGTGCCGTTAAGCACCCCAGGAATCCCACTCCAGGAGGAGGCATCTGTTGGAGCGCTCAATCCTCCTTCCCCCAACCAACCCCCGGTGGCCCGAGTCCGTTCCCGAACCCGGGTTGCTGGTGTAGCATGAGGTGTGGCGTCCAGCACCTCAACCCTCAGCAACACCGGGCCGGCATAGTTTTATGGATTTTAACATTCTTGTTTGCTATGATGGTTATTAAATTGTTTTGTTCATTCTATGTACAAGTGCCTTGGTTTTAAAAATGCGCTTTCTTATAAATGATGATGCCAATGATGATGATGATGGCAGTTCAGTCGTAATTTCACTTGCTTCTGCCTTGGGGGGAATTTTGTTTACATTTCAGTTCATTCTGGCAGGCAGACAGCTACTTCCCATCCACAGGTGACAAATTCCAGAGGCTACCCCCCTTCCTTCCCTGTCTAGGAGTTTGATGGTATTGTCTCTGAGAAAGGGGGAGGGCACCAGCAGACGAGATAGGGAAGTAAAACTTTTGCTAGAAAGGTAAGCACTCAATACCTTGTTTCTTTTGAAGATAGGATTCCTTGCTGATGGCGTGAGCTCCGTCGAGGCGATTCCGGATGGCACCCTTCTCACCCTGCATGATCTGGGGATCAGTTTGGTTACTTTACTTCTGAAACACTCTTGAGAAAATAGCATAGCACAACATTCATGGCATCAAATGATTTGGCCCAGTCGGAACTTACATTGCAACAAACAGCATTTTATTTTTTTAAGTGAAAAGGCTCTAGCCCCTTTCAGTAGAGGCACCTTAATATGTATGTATGTCCATGCCAACAGGCATACATCAACTTGTTTTATATGTAGTTCAGGCCTCCAGGCTTTAAGAGGGGGGTCAAGGGACAAGGGGACCACCTTCTCTCTCTGTGCAGGATAAACACCCATGACAGAGTCACTCTGTCACGCCCTCCACCTAACAGGGCAACGTCCACGGTTGACCCGATATATACCTAGGGCCCACCACACCATAGAGCTCCTCCCCAGGGACCCATACTCTCTGCTATACTCAGCATGAATTTGTCATTCCATTCCCTTTTTACGTAGCATTCAAAACTTTTACCCTGGGGCTAACACTCTGTACAGTAATAACTTACACCTTCAGTACAATAACAAGACTGATAACATTATAATCATTACTATTACCTACTGGGTACTAGCACCCAGCCATAGTACACGTAATACCATGCACCCACTGCAAAGCGTGCAGTTTCAGATATCTGCGTACTGAGGTTTGCCTTTTCAACCTCTAACTGGAGCATGACCATAAGAAAAAAAAACAGATCAGCAGGGGAGGAAAGGTCAATAGAAGAGAGGAAATCGTCTGGAGGTGGTCAGTCTATGCAGACTTAGAAAAAGTTGAAAATAGCAAAGAAAAAACTGTCATGACAGAAGTTTAAGAGAGATGGTCCGTTACATTGGTGGCAGGACATATCCACCTTCCTTTTCTTCGGAAGGGGATGGAGATAGGCCCACCCTCACCAAAGCTCCGTCTCAGGGTCCCTTAGTGGTGCAACTCTTCTAACTAATAGTTAAACCTATATTACAACCATACATATACCTAAAACTAATCTGTACACATTCTAGAGGAAGAATCTCCAGCAGTTTTATGCTGCCCTCTAGCTTCCTTTTCCCAGCTAGTTTTGTTCATTTCACAACCAGTGACATTTCTATTTCATTTACATGTTACATAAACATTCCACCTGGATTGTTCACCAGATTTATCATTCCTTCCACCAGGTATCTACAGCTTTCTGGGGTCTTTTGTCTGACACCTAGATCTAACTAGCTGCTCTAGCTTGAACACTGGCTTACCACCTGGTACCTCCAAACCTTGGGTTACACCTCCTATACATTTGGCAGGTACCCTCTGGCCCACAGCCCTGTTTTCCATCTAGGAAGCTATTTGCCGGTACATCCCTGGCCAGTGAAAGGCCGAGGTCAACTCTGCCAGAACTTCCTCATGGCTCAAAGACTTAGAGTAGCAGAAGCAAGCATTCTCCATCACCACTTCCTTATAAACAGTCGGGGCCATTATCCGGGCATTTAACCTTTTTGTATGGGGATTGGGCTTAACATGATAAAGGGCACCCTGCCTTTGTTCAACCCACCACAATGGTTTGACTCTTTTTCGACAGGTACCTATGCCCCCTTCCTAATCCGTAATGTAGGATGCCAACTGTGCCACATCCGGATCTC
Organism: Neoceratodus forsteri; assembly: GCA_016271365.2. Classification (NCBI taxonomy): domain Eukaryota; kingdom Metazoa; phylum Chordata; order Ceratodontiformes; family Ceratodontidae; genus Neoceratodus; species Neoceratodus forsteri. Next base: position 1,430,604,592 of record CM057456.1, read on the forward strand.
CTGTTTGTAACATCCTCCATTCAGCACTTACGGTATTGACACTGGTATTTACATTAGAAACATTTACATTAGTGACATAAGTCCCTTCAGCCTCAATGGCTTCTTCAGTCTTGCTAGGAGTCTTCACCCCAGGAGACCCATAAACTGTCACATCCTTACCTGGGGACTTCTCTCGTGGCTCATCCTTGATCAGGTAACATCCTGGGAACACCGGCAGCTCCAGAACAACTAATGGCCATCCTTCCAGTAGGGGGTCCTTTTCCTCCAGGTCCCATGACTCCTGGTCCTCGTCTGGATCTATTGCCACCTCCATGGAACTCTCCACTCGTGTCCTCTCCAGTAAGACCTGGTACCGATGCACTGACTCCTTCCGACTCTGGGCCAGCTCCAGCCATTGTCTGCTGAGCCAGTTAATTAGCCGTACTAGCTCTACCATCAGGTCTGCATCTGTCTCCCATGGTGCCTCGCTCAGCTCACCGGCTCCAGTGGTCCTCACTTGCTTAGGCATTAGTTCTGATGCCTTGCACTCATCTGCCTGTATCCTGTGATGCCAGGTCTGGTACCCCAGACTGAACTTCCCCTGTGTACCCATGGATGTTCAGCCGGTATCCCACTTCTGAACAAGTGGGACTTAGACATGGGGTATTGGAGGCTGCAAGTCTCTGTGTAAGGTTGGTAGGAGAACAAATGAGGAAAGACAGAAAAAATGACACCCTAGTAATGATGTTTCTTTAAACAGATCCAGTAGTGAGCCAATACAAAAACTGCATCATTTCCACTCTGAAATGTTGCATCTGAGGCCCAGTAGACATTAGCGGTCCATTTTTAAAACCGTTTTTAGCAGCGGTTTTAAACTCACCACGAAGTCCATCCGCACTTGCAGTGGTCTGCTTCATCACCGTGTTTAAACACAGTTGTGCCACTGCAGCTATATCCACACTGCATCCCTGTAATGGTTTAACCCAAGACAGTCAATAGCATGGATCAGTACTGTTTACATAGAAGCACAATTCGATCTCCCGTCCACACTATGAGGCAAACCATGCTAGGTTTGAAACCGTGTTTAAAACCAGTTTAAAGACTAGGTCCCTTGCAGGGTTTAAACATGTTTTTTAAACACAGTTTCAAACCATGTTTAGTGTGGATGCGAACCGTATTTGGTTTTGTTAAAATGTTTTAAGGAACTTAAAACATTTTAACAAGTTTAGTGTGTGCAGGACCTGAGATTAGAATGGTACTGTGGAATCAAAACTCCATTCAAATGTTGCTGTGTGGTGATGCTCCCTCAAATGTTCTAACATCAGATTTGTGCTGAAGAGCAGAAGACAGCAATACAAACTAGCTAAGCTGCAATGCTTATAGCATGCAATATAGCAAAAATAATCAGTCTTAAAATATAGAAAATTGTAAGTAACTATACCATAAATATTTTAAAAGGCATATTTAAAATAAAAACATTCAAATGCTAAGGCAGAAAAGAGTATTTAAACCTATAATAATTACTGGTGACCATAAATATCAACCAGATTACTGTTTTGTTAAAAATGCATATCAACTGAATTTAAGGTTATTATACTCCAAAGGCAATAATAACCCGAAATCCAGTTGATATAACACTTCATAATAACCTGAAATCTGGTTGATATGACATTCTTCAAAGAAAAACGACTTTAAAACTGTTGCATTCCATTGTTTCACAAAAAGTATTTCAACTGCAATATTTTCAAGTGTGTTTTATTCATGTGCAGTTCAATTTCTTCACAAAAAAAACTGCACTCTACCTAAAAAACGTCTTTTTCTTTCAAGCTGCTAGAAATACAATCTAAATCTCCACACCAGCAATTATAAATGATAAAGGATATGTAAGTTTGATGATGTGGATTTATTTTTTTGTTTTACACACCCTCGATGTGTGATGACCACATAAACCTTTTGAGCTTCTATCTTGAGGTTTATGGGTCATCACACACCTCAGCTATGTGAAAAATCCATAATGCACACTTACTTATCCATTATTCTCTATTTTTAGGAACCTTTTCTGATTAGGTTCTAGAAGGGTGGGGTACTGTATGGATGAATCTGTACTGGCTCACTACTGGACCAATTATTTATTTATTTATTTATTTAGATTTTGTTTACCAGGTAAACCCACTGAGACCAAAGGTCCCTTTTTCAGGGGCGACCCGGGGTGAATACACCACCAACTTTACATTATGTACAGTGTACAGCTTCGAAGATACATATACAATTCATATATAAGGTACAGCATACAGATACATAAGAAAATTAATTACAAAAAATAATGTATATACAGTTCATACAGGAGGTTGTGTAACTGTAGGGCAGAGATAGAGAGCAAGTAGGAGTACCAGTAGTCAGAGAAAATAGAATTGCATTGCCCAGGGGAGAAAAAACGAAAAACAATAAATTCAAAAGTCCAGGGTCATTCAAAGGGAAGAACATAACACAGGTTGTAAGGAGAAATACAGTTGATAGAGGTTAGTTGGTACCAGGGCACCATGGGTTCGTAGATGGTCACATAAGTTCATGAGGGGTGGGGAGTATATCTAGTGGATGCAGCAGCAGAGCTCAGTTCTAGGAGGTAGACTTTGAGACCGGCCTTGAAAGAGGAGAGGAGGGTTTGTCTAGCAGGGAAGAGGAGCAAGTTCCAGAAGTGAGGCGGGTGAACTGGAAGGCGTTTTCCTTGATTAGTGCGGATCTGGGTATGTTCAAGAGTCGACTTGAGGCAGACCGCAGGCTATGGAGGGGGACTTTAGGGTAAGCAGGTCACTGAGGTGGGGTGGATGGCATGTGGAAAGGAGTTTGTAGGAAAGGCAGGTAGGGGAAAAGACAGTTTAAGCTTGAGTGACGGCCAGTTAAGATCCTTAAGAGCTTCGCAGTGGTGCCGCCTAAGGGAGGAGTGGGTTGCAAAACGAGCAATGCGGTGGTAGAGGGTGGAGAGGTTAGTTAGCTCAGTCTCTCTGAGGGACTGTAATATTGGAGAACCATACAGTAAATAGGGGAGGAGGTTACAGTTAGCAATGGCTCTGCGTGCCTCTCCAGAGAGGGAGTTCCCAAGGCGGTATAGCAAGCCCGGCCTCTGGTGGATGGTTTTTGTTAGGGTATCTATATGGGGTTTGAAGGTTAGTTCCTGGTCAAGGGTAATCCCTAGATACTTAAATTGGTCAGTGACTCATTTTACATTCTCGAACAGATGTTATAGAGAAGACCTCGGTCCTTACCCAGTCGCTGGTCCCAAAGAGGACAGCTTTTGTCTTGTCCTCGTTTAGCTTGAGTTGGTTGGCAGTTAACCACGCTTCTCAGGTTTTGCTAGGCAGGTTTGTAGTTCCGTTCACGATAACGGAGGATTGAGGTCACTGTGATAGATTACTGTATCATCAGCGTAGAGCAGTAGATTGCTGGTGCACACTTCAGCTATGTCATTCACAAATAGGAGAACAGCAGGGGTCCTAGTATGGAGCCCTAGGGTACCAGAGATCACCGGTCTGGGGCTTGAGTTAACGCCTTGCCATCGTACTGTCTGAGTTCTGTTAGTCAGGTAGCTAGTGGCCCAGGAGAGAGAGCTGATCCAAGCCAAGCCTCTGGGTTTAGAGAGGGTAATTTATGACTGACCATGTCAAAAGGCCTTGGAGAGGGTCGATGATAAGCGCCCCGTGAGTGCCCTGGTCCATGGCATTGAGTATGTCGGTGTCAATCTGACTAGGGCAGTGTCCGTGCCATGGTCTTTCCGAAACCATGCTGGACCTTAGAGAGGAGTAGGTGCTGTTCCAGATAGCATTGCAGCTGATCGAAGACTATTCTTTCAAGGATTTTTCCCAGAGGGCAGAGGAGGAGATGGGACTATAATTCTCCACCCTATCTCGGTTCCTTTTTATGGATTGGAACTATGGTGGCACCTTTCCATTTGGTGGCACAGACCCTTCCTGAAGGATCGGTTTATAGTAGGGCAACAGGGTAGGCAATGGCAGGTGCTGCAGCCCTCAGCAGGTGAGGTTCCAGCTGATCATTACCAGTAGATGATTCAGGGTTAATTTTGCAGAGTAGTGGTAGCACTGTGCAGGGGTCCACAAGTGTCAGATGGAATAAGGGACGAGAGAGATTTGCGTCGAGGTGGGTGGGAGGAGGATTTCCCGGCACGGTTTGGGAGGAGGCAGGGGGATGAGAAAAGGAGGCACTGAAGGCTTCAGCCACCTTAGTAGGGTCATCTGTCAGAGTGTTACCGGCTAAGACCATGGCACTTTGTTCCTGCACGTGACCCTTTAGGAGGGAGTTTATGTGGCCCCAGAACTTCTTGGGGTCACTTAGAGGTCACGGAGGTATTTGGATTTGGCCAGTTTTGTGGCCTGTTTACACTGTTCGCAAAGCCCTGTAGTTCTCCCAGTCAGATAATGTGCCAGAAGATTTGTAGAGTCCCCATGCATTGTCCCTGAGCCGCATGGTGTGTTTCAGCTCTGGGTATAGCCATTTATGGCACTTGCCCCTGAACCCTTAGTTTTTTCCAGGGGGCATGACAGTTTACTATGCCCAGGAACATCTCGGAAAAGTATTGGAGGGCCGCGTCAATAGTGGGAAGGGAGACGATAGGCCACCATTCTGCCTTGAAGAGGTCAGCGCAGAGGGTTGCTGGTTCAAATCTGCTGTAATTTCTAGCAACAATCAGCCTGGCCGCCAGCCTGGGAGGTTTATTAGACCAGATGCAGTAGATAGGGCAGTGGTCGCTCAGGGAGTCTGCCATTATCCCGGCTGACAGTATCCGAGTGGGGTTGGAGGTAAGTGCCCAGTCAAGAAGTGAATGGTTGCCAGTTTTTGCATTGTGCCTGGTTGGTAAGTTAATCACCTGGGTAAGGGATGCGTCCAGCACAAGGTTTTTTGCTCGAGAGGAGTTGGCGGCGAGCCAGTTGAGATTAAAATCCCTAGAAGGATTTTCTCCCCTGGGGGGGGGAGTTGAAGGATGGCACTGGTAAGGGATTCAAGGGAGGGGGTTGCTGATTGAGGTGGGAGATAAGAACATCCGATGTAGAGGGGCTTTGTACCTCTGAGGACAAGTTTGAGAAATAATACTTCAGGTGAGTATCATCTATCTCTTGTAGGTCCAGCGGGGTGTCATTTAAAGGGGATTTTAGATAGAATAGGACTCCCCCCTTTTTTGAGGAGTCTGTCCCTTCGTATGGCTTGATATCCCGTCAGTTCAACCTCATGAGGGAGAATGCCAGGCTTTAGCCAAGTCTCAGTCACTGCCAAGATGTCCGGCTTGTAGAGTTGGGTCCAGGCCTCAAGGTCGGCCACCTTGCGCCGCAGGCTCCCAGTGTTCATGTGAACCAGTCTGAGCCCCCCAGAGTTAGTCCAGGAGGGGGTAGTAGGGTCACTGAGCACGCAGTTTGGGGAGAAAGGGCCAGGATTGGGTTCGATGTCACCCCCGCACAGTAGTAGAGTGCTGGGCAGAGGGCATGAAGGACTGGGGGGGTTAAGGCAGGAGAGGGCCGGTGGGTGGGCCAACGGCATTGTAGGATGGAGTGCCGTTGCCCTTTTGAGGCCAGGCCATTCCAGGGTAATTATTTCAATGAGCAGCGTATCCCAAAGGGGAGAGGGGCACATGGTAGGGGTTTTTACAGAGCTGCGGAGTGTAGGGGAACAGGGAGGATGGAAGAAGAGTTTGCTAAAGTTAGCAGCACCTAGTGGTGTTGCTTTATTTTTGCAGAAACAGGTTGGAGGGGAGATGATTAAGAGAGCGGCCTCTAGTGGTTGATGGTGATATTCTGCAAATGGAGAAGTGAGCTGCTAGGATATAGAGCTCACGTGACTACTCCTATAAATACACATGCTCACCAAGGGCGGTGGTGGGGGTGGTGGGGAGCCGGCGCGCAGTGCCGGCAGGGCCTCACAAAGGAGGAAGACGGGAGTCCTGTAGGGATGAAGTCCGATAGTCTGTCGCCAGAGGAAGACCGTACCTGCACTTCTGGAGTCTTTTTCTGCAGTGCTATCCTGGGGAGGGACTCGGCCCTCGCGACCTCAGTGTCTCGGGGGGGGGTTCCGTTCCAGCGATCCGCAGTGGGAGAGCAGCACTACCAGCACCTCACGACGACCCTGAGCAGTTTGTGTCAGCCTGAGGAGAAGAAGGAGAGAGGGTGAGTTTAAATAGGGCACAGGTACACGGATTAAGCCGTGGTCATGATTTCATTGGTCCCAGGGTGTTTAGAGAGGTACAGTACGGGCGCGGTCAAACAAACAGAGAAAAAAAATAAATAAAAGAAAGCTGCCTGGGGCTCGAGTGAATTTTTGCTGCTGGGGATAGCGACTGCCAAACCAGCTCTCCACTGCTTACAGGCAAAACCTAGGGCTCTCAACGATAAAGCATTTATCCATCAATATTATTTATTTATTTTTTTTTCTGTTTCTATTTCTCTTAAAGGTAACTATCTACATAAGCTGGGAACACTGTGGCTATGCAGGTCAGCGAATTAAGGTAACAGACAAAGTACAGCTTGGGAGGCAAAGGGAGGGGAACAAAAAAAACTATCTCCACTAAATGGCGATGCTTTTCTTTTTCAAAAAAAGGCACAAGTTGTCCCAAGTCCTTTGTCCTCATGAAGGAGGAAGAACCAGCGCCTCACTAAGGAGGAAGACAGAGTCCTGTAGGGATGAAGTCCGATAGTCTGTGGCCAGAGGAAGACCGTACCTGCACTTCTGGAGTCTTTTTTCTGCAGTGCTATCCTGGGGAGGGACTCGGCCCTCGCGACCTCTGTGTCTCGGGGGTCCGTTCCAGCGATCCGAGGCGGGAGGGCAGCGCTACCAGCGCCTCACGACCACCCTGAGGAGTTTCTGTCAGCCTGAGGAGAAGAAGGAGAGAGGGTGAGTTTAAATAGGGCACAGGTACACGGATTAAGCCGTGGTCATGATTTCATTGGTCCCAGGGTGTTTAGAGAGGTACAGTACAGGCGCGGTCAAACAAACAGAGAAAAAAAATAAATAAAAGAAAGCTGCCTGGGGCTCGACTGAATTTTTGCTGCTGGGGATAGCGACTGCCAAACCAGCTCTCCACTGCTTACAGGCAAAACCTAGGGCTCCCAACGATAAAGCATTTATCCATCAATATTATTTTATTTTTTTTCTGTTTCTATTTCTCTTAAAGGTAACTATCTACATAAGCTGGGAACACTGTGGCTATGCAGGTCAGCGAATTAAGGTAACAGACAAAGAACAGCTTGGGAGGCAAAGAGAGGGGAACAAAAAAAACTATCTCCACTTGTACGACGATGCTTTTCTTTTTTTTCAAAAAAAAGGCGTCAAGTTTGTCTCAAGTACTTTGTCCTCATGAAGGAGGAAGAACCAGCGCCTCACTAAGGAGGAAGACGGGAGTCCTGTAGGGATGAAGTCCGATAGTCTGTTGCCAGAGGAAGACCGTACCTGCACTTCTGGAGTCTTTTTTCTACAGTGCTATCCTGGAGGGACTCGGCCCTCGCGACCTCCGTGTCTCGGGGGGGGGGGTTCCGTTACAGCGATCGGCGGGGAGGCAGCGATACCAGCGCCTCGACCACCCTGAGGAGTTTGTGTCAGCCTGCACTTCTGGAGTCTTTTCTGCAGTGCTATCCTGGGGAGGACTCGGCCCTCGCGACCTCCGTGTTCGGGGGGTCCGTTCTGGCGATCCGCGGCGGGAGGGCAGCGCTACCAGCGCCTCACGACCACCCTGAGGAGTTTGTGTCAGCCTGAGGAGAAGAAGGAGAGAGGGTGAGTTTAAATAGGGCACAGGTACACGGATTAAGCCGTGGTCATGATTTCATTGGTCCCAGGGTGTTTAGAGAGGTACAGTAAGGGCGCGGTCAAACAAACAGAGAAAAAAAATAAAAATAAAAGAAAGCTGCCTGGGGCACGAGTGAATTTTTGCTGCTGGGGATAGCGACTGCCAAACCAGCTCTCCACTGCTTACAGGCAAAACCTAGGGCTCCCAACGATAAAGCATTTATCCATCAATATTATTTATTTATTTTTTTTTCCTTGTTTCTATTTCTCTTAAAGGTAAGTATCTACATAAGCTGGGAACACTGTGGCTATGCAGGTCAGCGAATTAAGATAAGCGACACAGTACAGCTTGGGAGGCAAAGAGAGGGGAACAAAAAAAACTATCTCCACTCGTACGCCGATGCTTTTCTTTTTTTCACAAAAAAGGCGCCAAGTTTGTCCCAAGTCCTTTGTCCTCATGAAGGAGGAAGAACCAGCACCTCATCAAGGAGGAAGACGGGAGTCCTGTAGGGATGAAGTCCGATAGTCTGTCACCAGAGGAAGACCGTACCTGCACTTCTGGAGTCTTTTTTCTGCAGTGCTATCCTGGGGAGGGACACGGCCCTCGCGACCTCCGTGTCTCGAGGGGGGTGTTCCGTTCCAGCGATCCGCGGCGGAGGGCAGTGCTACCAGCACCTCACGACCACCCTGAGGAGTTTGTGTCAGCCTGAGGAGAAGAAGGAGAGAGGGTGAGTTTAAATAGGGCACAGGTACATGGATTAAGCCGTGGTCATGATTTCATTGGTCCCAGGGTGTTTAGAGAGGTACAGTATAGGCGCGGTCAAACAAACAGAGAAAAAAAATAAATAAAAGAAATCTGCCTGGGGCTCGAGTGAATTTTTGCTGCTGGGGATAGCGACTGCCAAACCAGCTCTCCACTGCTTATAGGCAAAACCTAGGGCTCCCAACGATAAAGCATTTATCCATCAATATTATTTATTTTTTTTCTGTTTCTATTTCTCTTAAAGGTAACTATCTACATAAGCTGGGAACACTGTGGCTATGCAGGTCAGCGAATTAAGGTAACAGACAAAGTACAGCTTGGGAGGCAAAGAGAGGGGAACAAAAAAAACTATCTCCACTCGTACGCCGATGCTTTTCTTTTTTTCACAAAAAAGGCGCCAAGTTTGTCCCAAGCCCTTTGTCCTCATGAAGGAGGAAGAACCAGCGCCTCACTAAGGAGGAAGATGGGAGTTCTGTAGGGATGAAATCCGATAGTCTGTCGCCAGAGGAAGACCATACCTGCACTTCTGGAGTCTTTTTTCTGCAGTGCTATCTTGGGGAGGGTCTCGGCCCTCGCGACCTCCTTGTCTCGTGGGGGGTCCATTCCAGTGATCCGCGGCGGGAGGGCAGCGCTACCAGTGCCTCACGACCACCCTGAGGAGTTTGTGTCAGCCTGAGGAGAAGAAGGCGAGAGGGTGAGTTTAAATAGGGCACAGGTACACGGATTAAGCTGTGGTCATGATTTCATTGGTCCCAGGGTGTTTAGAGAGGTACAGTACGCGCGCGGTCAAACAAACAGAAAAAAAAAAAAAAAAAAAGAAAGCTGCCTGGGGCTCGAGTGAATTTTTACTGCTGTGGATAGCGACTGCCAAACCAGCTCTCCACTACTTACAGGCAAAACCTCGGGCTCCCAACGATAAAGCATTTATCCATCAATATTATTATTTTTTTTTTTTCTGTTTCTATTTCTCTTAAAGGTAACAATCTACATAAGCTGGGAAAACTGTGGCTATGCAGGTCAGCGAATTAAGGTAACAGACAAAGAACAGTTTGGGAGGCAAAGAGAGGGGAACAAAAAAAACTATCTCCACTCGTATGCCAATGCTTTTCTTTTTTTCACAAAAAAGGCGCCAAGTTTGTCCCAAGTCCTTTGTCCTCATGAAGGAGGAAGAACCAGTGTCTCACCAAGGAGGAAGACGGGAGTCCTGTAGGGATGAAGTCCGATAGTCTGTCGCCAGAGGAAGACCGTACCTGCACTTCTGGAGTCTTTTTTCTGCAGTGCTATCCTGGAGAGGGACTCGGCCCTCGCGACCTCCGTGTCTCGGGGGTTCCGTTACAGCGATCCGCGGCAGAAGGGCAGCGATACCAGTGCCTCACGACCACCCTGAGGAGTTTGTGTCAGCCTGCACTTCTGGAGTCTTTTTCTGCAGTGCTATCCTGGGGAGGGACTCGGCCCTCGCGACCTCCGTGTTTGGGGGTTCCGTTCCGGCGATCCGCGGCGGGAGGGCAGCGCTACCAGCGCCTCACGACCACCCTGAGGAGTTTGTGTCAGCCTGTGGAGAAGAAGGAGAGAGGGTGAGTTTAAATAGGGCACAGGTACACGGATTAAGCCGTGGTCATGATTTCATTGGTCCCAGGGTGTTTAGAGAGGTACAGTATGGGCGCGGTCAAACAAACAGAGAAAAAAAAGAAAGAAAGCTGCCTGGGGCTCGAGTGATTTTTTGCTGCTGGGGATAGCGACTGCCAAACAGCTCTCCACTGCTTACAGGCAAAACCTAGGGCTCCCAGCGATAAAGCATTTATCCATCAATATTAATTTTTTTTTCTGTTTCTATTTCTCTTAATGGTAACTATCTATATAAGCTGGGAACACTGTGGCTATGCAGGTCAGCGAATTAAGGTAAAGACAAAGTAGAGTTTGGGAGGCAAGGGAGGGAACAAAAAAACTATCTCCATTAAATGCATCGATGCTTTCATTTTTTTTCAACAAAAAGGTGCCAAGTTTGTCCCAAGTCCTTTGTCCTCATGAAGGAGGAAGAACCAGCGCCTCACTAAGGAGGAAGACGGGAGTGCTGTAGGGATGAAGTCCGATAGTCTGTCACCAGAGGAAGACCGTACCTGCACGTCTGGAGTCTTTTTTCTGCAGTGCTATCCTGGGGAAGGACTCGGCCCTCGCGACCTCCGTGTCCTGGGGAGGGGTTCCGTTCCACCGATCCGCGGTGGGAGGGCAGCGCTACCAGCGCCTCACGACCACCCTGAGGAGTTTGTGTCAGCCTGCACTTCTGGAGTCTTTTTTCTGCAGTGCTATCCTGGGGAGGGACTCGGCCCTCGTGACCTCCGTGTCTTGGGGGGGGTTCCGTTCCAGCGATCCGAGGTGGGAGGGCAGCGCTACCAGTGCCTCACAACCACCCTGAGGAGTTTGCGTCAGCCTGAGGAGAAGAAGGAGAGAGGGTGAGTTTAAATAGGGCACAGGTACACGGATTAAGCCGTGGTCATGATTTCATTGGTCCCAGGGTGTCTAGATAGGTACAGTACGGGCGCGGTCAAACAAACAGAAAAAAAAAAAAAAAAAGAAATCTGCCTGTGGCTCGAGTGAATTTTTGCTGCTGGGAATTGCGACTGCCAAATCAGCTCTCCACTGCTTACAGGCTAAACCTAGGGCTCCCAACTTTAAAGCATTTATCCATCAATATTATTTATTTATTTATTTTTTCTGTTTCTATTTCTCTTAAAGGTAAGTATCTACATAAGCTGGGAACACTGTGGCTATGCAGGTCAGCGAATTAAGGTAACAGACAAAGTACAGCTTGGGAGGCAAAGAGAGGGGAACAAAAAAAAAACTATCTCCACTCGTACAGATGCTTTTCTTTTTTTCAAAAAAAAGGTGCCAAGTTTGTCCCAAGTCCTTTGTCCTCATGAAAGAGGAAGAACCAGCGCCTCACTAAGGAGGAAGACGAGAGTCCTGTAGGGATGAAGTCCGATAGTCTGTCCCCAGAGGAAGACCGTACCTCCACTTCTGGAGTCGTTTTTCTGCAGTGCTATCCTGGGTAGGGACTCGGCTCTCGCGACCTCCGTGTCTGGGGGGGGTCCGTTCCAGCGATCCGTGGCAGGAGGGCAGCGCTACCAGCGCCTCAAAACCACCCTGAGGAGTTTGTGTCAGCCTGAGGAGAAGAAGGAGAGAGGGTGACTTTAAATAGGGCACAGGTACACGGATGAAGCCGTGGTCATGATTTCATTGGTCCCAGGGAGTTTAGAGAGGTACAATACGGGCGCGGTCAAACAAACAGGAAAAAAAAAAGAAAGAAAGCTGCCTGGGGCTCGAGTGATTTTTTGCTGCTGGGGATAGCGACTGTCAAACCAGCTCTCCACTGCTTACAGGAAAAACCTAGGGCTCCCAACGATAAAGGATTTATCCATCAACATTATTTTTTTTTCGTTTCTATTTCTCTTAAAGGTAACTATTTACATAAGCTGGAAACACTGTGGCTATGCAGGTCAGCGAATTAAGGTAACAGACAAAGTACAGCTTGGGAGGCAAAGAGAGGGGAACAAAAAAAACTATCTCCACTCGTACGACGATGCTTTTCTTTTTTTCAAACAAAAGGTGCCAAGTTTGTCCCAAGTCCTTTGTCCTCATGAAGGAGGAAGAACCAGCGCCTCACTAAGGAGGAAGATGGGAGTCCTGTAGGGATGAAGTCCGATAGTCTGTCGCCAGAGGAAGACCGTACCTGTACTTCTGGAGTCTTTTTTCTGCAGTGCTATCCTGGTGAGAGACTCGGCCCTCGCGACCTCCGTGTCTCGATGGGGGGGTTCCGTTACAGCGATCCACGGCGGGAGTGCAGCGATACCAGTGCCTCACGACCAACCTGAGGAGTTTGTGTCAGCCTGCACTTCTGGAGTCTTTTTTCTGCAGTGCTATCCTGGGGAGGGACTCGGCCCTTGCAACTTCCGTGTCTCGGGGGGTTCCGTTCTGGCGATCCGCGGCGGGAGGGCAGCGCTACCAGTGCCTCACGACCACCCTGAGGAGTTTGTGTCAGCCTGAGGAGAAGAAGGAGAGAGGGTGAGTTTAAATAGGGCACAGGTACACGGATTAAGCCATGGTCATGATTTCATTGGTCCCAGGGTGTTTAGAGAGGTACAGTACGGGCACGGTGAAACAAACAGAAAAAAAAAAAAAAGAAAGCTGCCTGGGGCGCGAGGAATTTTGCTCCTGGGGATAGCGACTGCCAAACCAGCTCTCCACTGCTTACAGGCAAAACCTCGGCTCCCAACGATAAAGCATTTATCCATCAATATTATTATTTTTTTTCTGTTTCTATTTCTCTTAAAGGTAACTATCTACATAAGCTGGGAACACTGTGGCTATGCAGGTCAGCGAATTAAGGTAACAGACAAAGAACAGTTTGGGAGGCAAAGAGAGGGGAACAAAAAAAACTATCTCCACTCGTACGGCGATGCTTTTCTTTTTTTCAAAAAAAAGGCGCCAGGTTTGTCCCAAGTCCTTTGACCTCATGAAGGAGGAAGAACCAGCGCCTCACTAAGGAGGAAGACGGGAGTCCTGTAGGGATGAAGTCCGATAGTCTGTCGCCATAGGAAGACCGTACCTGCACTTCTGGAGTCTTTTTTCTGCAGTGCTATCCTGGGGAGGGACTCGGCCCTCGTGACCTCCGTGTCTCGGGGGGTTCCGTTCCAGCGATCTGCGGTGGGAGGGCAGCGCTACCAGTGCCTCACAACCACCCTGAGGAGTTTGCATCAGCCTGAGGAGAAGAAGGAGAGAGGGTGAGTTTAAATAGGGCACAGGTACACGGATTAAGCCGTGATCATGATTTCATTGGTCCCAGGGTGTTTAGATGGGTACAATGCAGAGCGGTCAAACAAACAGAGAAAAAAAAAAAAATAAAGAAATCTGCCTGTGGCCCGAGTGAATTTTTGCTGCTGGGAATTGCGACTGCCAAACCAGCTCTCCACTGCTTACAGGCAAAACCTAGGGCTCCCAACGGTAAAGCATTTATCCATCAATATTATTTATTTATTTATTATTTCTGTTTCTATTTCTCTTAAAGGTAAGTATCTACATAAGCTGGGAACACTGTGGCTATGCAGGTCAGCGAATTAAGGTAATAGACAAAGTACAGCTTGGGAGGCAAAGAAGAGAGGGGAACAAAAAAAAAACTATCTCCACTCGTACACCGATGCTTTTCTTTTTTTCAAAAAAAAGGTGCCAAGTTTGTCCCAAGTCCTTTGTCCTCATGAAAGAGGAAGAACCAGCGCCTCACTAAGGAGGAAGACGGGAGTCCTGTAGGGATGAAGTCCGATAGTCTGTCGCCAGAGGAAGACCGTACCTCCACTTCTGGAGTCGTTTTTCTGCAGTGCTATCCTGGGGAGGGACTCGGCCCTCGCGACCTCCGTGTCTAGGCGGAGGTCCGTTCCAGCGATCCGTGGCAGGAGGGCAGCGCTACCAGCGCCTCACGACCACCCTGAGGAGTTTGTGTCAGCCTGAGGAGAAGAAGGAGAGAGAGGGTGACTTTAAATAGGGCACAGGTACACGGATGAAGCCGTGGTCATGATTTCATTGGTCCCAGGGTGTTTAGAGAGGTACAGTACGGGCGCGGTCAAACAAACAGAGGAAAAAAAAAAAGAAAGAAAGCTGCCTGGGGCTCGAGTGATTTTTTGCTGCTGGGGATAGCGACTGCCAAACCAGCTCTCCACTGCTGACAGGAAAAACCTAGGGCTCCCAACGATAAAGGATTTATCCATCAACATTATTATTATTTTTTTTTTTTCCGTTTCTATTTCTCATAAAGGTAACTATTTACATAAGCTGGAAACACTGTGGCTATGTAGGTCAGCGAATTAAGGTAACAGACAAAGTACAGCTTGGGAGGCAAAGAGAGGGGAACAAAAAAAACTATCGCCACTCGTACGCCGATGCTATTCTTTTTTTCAAAAAAACGGCGCCAAGTTTGTCCCAAGTCCTTTATCCTCATGAAGGAGGAAGAACCAGCGCCTCACTAAGGAGGAAGATGGGAGTCCTGTAGGGATGAAGTCCGATAGTCTGTCGCCGGAGGAAGACCGTACCTGCACTTCTGGAGTCTTTTTTCTGCAGTGCTATCCTGGTGAGGGACTCGGCCATCGCGACCTCCGTGTCTCGAGGGGGGGGTTCCGTTACAGCGATCCATGGCGGGAGTGCAGCGATACCAGTGCCTCACGACCAACCTGAGGAGTTTGTGTCAGCCTGCACTTCTGGAGTCTTTTTTCTGCAGTGCTATCCTGGGGAAGGACTCGGCCCTCGCGACCTCCGTGTCTCGGGAGGGGTTCCGTTCCGGCTATCCGCGGTGGGAGGGCAGCGCTACCAGCTCCACACGACCACTCTGAGGAGTTTGTGTCACCTGAGGAGAAGAAGGAGAGAGGGTGAGTTTAAATAGGGCACAGGTACACGGATTAAGCCGCGGTCATGATATCTTTGGTCCCAGGGTGTTTAGAGAGGTACAGTACGGGCACGGTGAAACTATCAGAGAAAAAAAAAAAGAAAGCTGCCTGGGGCGCGAGTGAATTTTTGCTGCTGGTGATAGCAACTGCCAAACCAGCTCTCCACGGCTTACAGGCAAAACCTAGGGCTCCCAACGATAAAGCATTAATCCATCAATATTATTTATTTTTTTTCCTTTTCTGTTTCTTTTTCTCTTAAAGGTAACTATCTACATAAGCTGGGAACACTGTGGCTATGCAGGTCAGCGAATTAAGGTAAGAGACAAAGTACAGCTTGGGAGGCAAAGAGAGGGGAACAAAAAAAACAATCTCCACTCGTACGCCGATGCTTTTCTTTTTTTCCAAAAAAAGGCGCCAAGTTTGTCCCAAGTTCTTTGTCCTCATGAAGGAGGAAGAACCAGTGCCTCACTAAGGAGCAAGACGGGAGTCCTGTAGGGATGAAGTCCGATAGTCTTTCGCCAGAGGAAGACCGTACCTGTACCTCTGGAGTCTATTTTCTGCAGTGCTATCCTGGGGAGGGACTCGGCCCTCGCGACCTCCGTGTCTCGGGGGGTTCCGTTCCAGCTATCCGCGGGAGGAGGGCAGCGCTACCAGCGCCTCACGACCACCCTGAGGAGTTTGTGTCAGCCTGAGGAGAAGAAGGAGAGAGGGTGAGTTTAAATAGGGCACAGGTACACGGATTAAGCTGTGGTCATGATTTCATTGGTCCCAGGGTGTTTAGAGAGGTACAGTACGGGCGCGGTCAAACAAACAGAAAAAAAAAATAAAAGAAAGCTGCCTGGGGCACGAGTGAATTTTTGCTGCTGGGGATAGCGACTGCCAAACCAGCTCTCCACTGCTTACAGGCAAAACCTAGGGCTCCCAACGATAAAGCATTTATCCATCAATATTATTTATTTATTTTTTTTTTTGTTTCTATTTCTCTTAAAGGTAAGTATCTACATAAGCTGGAACACTGTGGCTATGCAGGTCAGCGAATTAAGATAAGCGACACAGTACAGCTTGGGAGGCAAAGAGGAACAAAAAACTATCTCCACTCGTACGCCGATGCTTTTCTTTTTTTCAAAAAAAAGGGGCCAAGTTTGTCCCAAGTCCTTTGTCCTCATGAAGGAGGAAGAACCAGCACCTCATCAAGGAGGAAGACGAGAGTCCTGTAGGGATGAAGTCCGATAGTCTGTCACCAGAGGAAGACCGTACCTGCACTTCTGGAGTCTTTTTTCTGCAGTGCTATCCTGGGGAGGGACACGGCCCTCGCGACCTCCGTGTCTCGAGGGAGGGGGTTCCGTTCCAGCGATCCGCGGCGGGAGGGCAGTGCTACCAGCACCTCACGACCACCCTGAGGAGTTTGTGTCAGCCTGAGGAGAAGAAGGAGAGAGGGTGAGTTTAAATAGGGCACAGGTACATGGATTAAGCCGTGGTCATGATTTCATTGGTCCCAGGGTGTTTAGAGAGGTACAGTATGGGCGCGGTCAAACAAACAGAAAAAAAAATAAATAAAAGAAATCTGCCTGGGGCTCGAGTGAATTTTTGCTGCTGGGGATAGCGACTGCCAAACCAGCTCTCCACTGCTTATAGGCAAAACCTAGGGCTCCCAACGATAAAGCATTTATCCATCAATATTATTTATTTATTTATTTTTTCTGTTTCTATTTCTCTTAAAGGTAACTATCTACATAAGCTGGGAACACTGTGGCTATGCAGGTCAGCGAATTAAGGTAACAGACAAAGTACAGCTTGGGAGGCAAAGAGAGGGGAACAAAAAAAACTATCTCCACTAAATGCACGATGCTTTTCTTTTCAAAAAAGCGCAAGTTTGTCCCAAGCCCTTTGTCCTCATGAAGGAGGAAGAACCAGCGCCTCACTAAGGAGGAAGATGGGAGTTCTGTAGGGATGAAATCCGATAGTCTGTCGCCAGAGGAAGACCATACCTGCACTTCTGGAGTCTTTTTCTGCAGTGCTATCTTGGGAGGTCTCAGCCCTCGCGACCTCCTTGTCTCGTGGGGGTCCATTCCAGTGATCATGGCGGGAGGGCAGCGCTACCAGTGCCTCCACGACCACCCTGAGGAGTTTGTGTCAGCCTGAGGAAGAAGGCGAGAGGGTGAGTTTAAATAGGGCACAGGTACCAGGATTAAGCTGTGGTCATGATTTCATGGTCCCAGGGTGTTTAGAGAGGTACAATCTGGTGGCGGTCAAACAAACAGAGAAAAAAAAAAAAAAAGAAAGCTGCCTGGGCTCGAGTGAATTTTTACTGCTGTGGATAGCGACTGCCAAACCAGCTCTCCACTACTTACAGGCAAAACCTCGGGCTCCCAACGATAAAGCATTTATCCATCAATATTATTATTTTTTTTTTTTCTGTTTCTATTTCTCTTAAAGGTAACAATCTACATAAGCTGGGAAAACTGTGGCTATGCAGGTCAGCGAATTAAGGTAACAGACAAAGAACAGTTTGGGAGGCAAAGAGAGGGGAACAAAAAAAACTATCTCCACTCGTATGCCAATGCTTTTCTTTTTTTCAAAAAAAAGGCGCCAAGTTTGTCCCAAGTCCTTTGTCCTCATGAAGGAGGAAGAACCAGTGTCTCACCAAGGAGGAAGACGAGAGTCCTGTAGGGATGAAGTCCGATAGTCTGTTGCCAGAGGAAGACCGTACCTGCACTTCTGGAGTCTTTTTTCTGCAGTGCTATCCTGGAGAGGGACTCGGCCCTCGCGACCTCCGTGTCTCGGGGGGGGGTTCCGTTACAGCGATCCGCGGCAGAAGGGCAGCGATACCAGTGCCTCACGACCACCCTGAGGAGTTTGTGTCAGCCTGCACTTCTGGGTCTTTTCTGCAGTGCTATCCTGGGAGGGACTCGGCCCTCGCGACCTCCGTGTTCGGGGGTTCCGTTCGCGATCCGCGGAGGAGCAGCGCCAGCGCCTCACGACCACCCTGAGGAGTTTGTGTCAGCCTGTGGAGAAGAAGGAGAGAGGGTGAGTTTAAATAGGGCACAGGTACACGGATTAAGCCGTGGTCATGATTTCATTGGTCCCAGGGTGTTTAGAGAGGTACAGTATGGGCGCGGTCAAACAAACAGAGAAAAAAAAAAAGAAAGAAAGCTGCCTGGGGTTCGAGTGATTTTTTGCTGCTGGGGATAGCGACTGCCAAACAGCTCTCCACTGCTTACAGGCAAAACCTAGGGCTCCCAGCGATAAAGCATTTATCCATCAATATTAATTTTTTTTTTTTTTCTGTTTCTATTTCTCTTAATGGTAACTATCTATATAAGCTGGGAACACTGTGGCTATGCAGGTCAGCGAATTAAGGTAAAAGACAAAGTAGAGTTTGGGAGGCAAAGGGAGGGGAACAAAAAAAACTATCTCCATTCGTACGCCGATGCTTTCATTTTTTTTCAACAAAAAGGTGCCAAGTTTGTCCCAAGTCCTTTGTCCTCATGAAGGAGGAAGAACCAGCGCCTCACTAAGGAGGAAGACGGGAGTGCTGTAGGGATGAAGTCCGATAGTCTGTCACCAGAGGAAGACCGTACCTGCACGTCTGGAGTCTTTTTTCTGCAGTGCTATCCTGGGGAAGGACTCGGCCCTCGCGACCTCCGTGTCCTGGGGAGGGGGTTCCGTTCCACCGATCCGCGGTGGGAGGGCAGCGCTACCAGTGCCTCACGACCACCCTGAGGAGTTTGTGTCAGCCTGAGGAGAAAAAGGAGAGAGGGTGAGTTTAAATAGGGCACAGGTACATGGATTAAGCCGTGGTCATGATTTCATTGGTCCCAGGGTGTTTAGAAAGATACAGAACTGGCGCGGTCAAACAAACAGAGGAAAAAAAAAAAAAAAAGAAAGCTGCCTGGGGCTCGAGTGAATTTTTGCTGCTGGGGATAGCGACTGCCAAACCAGCTCTCCACTGCTTACAGGCAAAACCTAGGGCTCTCAACGATAAAGCATTTATCCATCAATATTATTATTTTTTTTTTCTGTTTCTATTTCTCTTAAAGGTAACTATCTACATAAGCTGGGGACACTGTGGCT
The DNA here is from genome assembly GCA_016271365.2 of Neoceratodus forsteri. Taxonomy (NCBI): domain Eukaryota; kingdom Metazoa; phylum Chordata; order Ceratodontiformes; family Ceratodontidae; genus Neoceratodus; species Neoceratodus forsteri. Next base: position 1,430,623,615 of record CM057456.1, read on the forward strand.
ATGCAGGTCAGCGAATTAAGGTAACAGACAAAGTACAGCTTGGGAGGCAAAGGGAGGAGAACAAAAAAAACTATCTCGACTCGTACGCCGATGCTTTTCTTTTTTTCACAAAAAAGGCGCCAAGTTTGTCCCAAGTCCTTTGTTCTCATGAAGGAGGAAGAACCAGCGCCTCACCAAGGAGGAAGACGGGAGTCCTGTAGGGATGAAGTCCGATAGTCTGTCGCCAGAGGAAGACCGTACCTGCACTTCTGGAGTCTTTTTTCTGCAGTGCTATCCTGGGGAAGGACTCGGCCCTCGCGACCTCCGTGTCCTGGGGGGGGTTCCGTTCCACCGATCCGCGGTGGGAGGGCAGCGCTACCAGCGCCTCACGACCACCCTGAGGAGTTTGTGTCAGCCTGCACTTCTGGAGTCTTTTTTCTGCAGTGCTATCCTGGGGAGGGACTCGGCCCTCGCGACCTCCGTGTCTCGAGGGGGGTTCCGTTCCAGCGATCCATGGCGGGAGGCAGCTACCAGTGCCTCACGACCACCCTGAGGAGTTTGTGTCAGCCTGAGGAGAAGAAGGAGAGGTGAGTTTAAATAGGGCACAGGTACGGATTAAGCCGTGGTCATGATTTCATTGGTCCCAGGGTGTTAGATAGGTACAATGCAGGTGCGGTCAAACAAACAGAAAAAAAAAAAAAAGAAAGCTGCCTGGGGCTCGAGTGAATTTTTGCTGCTGGGGATAGCGACTGCCAAACCAGCTCTCCACTGCTTACAGGCAAAACCTAGGGCTCCCAACGTTAAAGCATTTATCCATCAATATTATTTATTTATTTTTTTTTCTGTTTCTATTTCTCTTAAAGGTAACTATCTACATAAGCTGGGAACACTGTGGCTATGCAGGTCAGCGAATTAAGGTAACAGACAAAGTACAGCTTGGGAGGCAAAGAGAGGGGAACAAAAAAAACTATCTCCATTCGAACGCCGATGCTTTCTTTTTTTCAAAAAAAAGGCGCCAAGTTTGTCCCAAGTCCTTTGTCCTCATGAAGGAGGAAGAACCAGCGCCTCACTAAGGAGGAAGACGGGAGTCCTGTAGGGATGAAGTCCGATAGTCTGTCACCAGAGGAAGACCGTACCTCCACTTCTGGAGTCGTTTTTCTGCAGTGCTATCCTGGGGAGGGACTCGGCCCTCGCGACCTCCGTGTCTGGGGGGGGTCCGTTCCAGCGATCCGTGGCAGGAGGGCAGCGCTACCAGCGCCTCAAGACCACCCTGAGGAGTTTGTGTCAGCCTGCACTTCTGGAGTCTTTTTTCTGCAGTGCTATCCTGGGGAGGGACTCGGCCCTCGCGACCTCCGTGTCTCGGGGGTTCCGTTCCAGCGATCCGCGGTGGGAGGGCAGCGCTACCAGTGCCTCACGACCACCCTGAGGAGTTTGTGTCAGCCTGAGGAGAAGAAGGAGAGAGGGTGAGTTTAAATAGGGCACAGGTACACGGATTAAGCCATGGTCATGATTTCATTGGTCCCAGGGTGTCTAGAGAGGTACAATGCGGCACGGTGAAACAAACAGAAAAAAAAAAAAAGAAAGGCTGCCTGGGGCGCGAGTGAATTTTTGCTCCTGGGGATAGCGACTGCCAAACCAGCTCTCCACTGCTTACAGGCAAAACCTAGGGCTCCCAACGATAAAGCATTTATCCATCAATATTATTATTTTTTTTTTTTCAGTTTCTATTTCTCTTAAAGGTAACTATCTACATAAGCTGGGAACACTGTGGCTATGCAGGTCAGCGAATTAAGGTAATAGACAAAGTACAGCTTGGGAGGCAAAGAGAGGGGAACAAAAAAAAAACTATCTCCACTCGTACACCGATGCTTTTCTTTTTTTCACAAAAAAGGTGCCAAGTTTGTCCCAAGTCCTTTGTCCTCATGAAAGAGGAAGAACCAGCGCCTCACTAAGGAGGAAGACGAGAGTCCTGTAGGGATGAAGTCCGATAGTCTGTCGCCAGAGGAAGACCGTACCTCCACTTCTGGAGTCGTTTTTCTGCAGTGCTATCCTGGGGAGGGACTCGGCCTCGCGACCTCCGTGTCTGGGGGGGGTCCGTTCCAGCGATCCGTGGCAGGAGGGCAGCGCTACCAGCGCCTCAAAACCACCCTGAGGAGTTTGTGTCAGCCTGAGGAGAAGAAGGAGAGAGGGTGACTTTAAATAGGGCACAGGTACACGGATGAAGCCGTGGTCATGATTTCATTGGTCCCAGGGTGTTTAGAGAGGTACAGTACGGGCGCGGTCAAACAAACAGAGGAAAAAAAAAAAAGAAAGAAAGCTGCCTGGGGCTCGAGTGATTTTTTGCTGCTGGGGATAGCGACTGCCAAACCAGCTCTCCACTGCTTACAGGAAAAACCTAGGGCTCCCAACGATAAAGGATTTATCCATCAACATTATTATTATTTTTTTTTTTTCCGTTTCTATTTCTCATAAAGGTAACTATTTACATAAGCTGGAAACACTGTGGCTATGCAGGTCAGCGAATTAAGGTAACAGACAAAGTACAGCTTGGGAGGCAAAGAGAGGGGAACAAAAAAAACTATCTCCACTCGTACGACGATGCTTTTCTTTTTTTCAACAAAAAGGCGCCAAGTTTGTCCCAAGTCCTTTGTCCTCATGAAGGAGGAAGAACCAGCGCCTCACTAAGGAGGAAGATGGGAGTCCTGTAGGGATGAAGTCCGATAGTCTGTCGCCAGAGGAAGACCGTACCTGCACTTCTGGAGTCTTTTTTCTGCAGTGCTATCCTGGTGAGGGACTCGGCCCTCGCGACCTCCGTGTCTCGAGGGGGTTCCGTTACAGCGATCCACGGCGGGAGTGCAGCGATACCAGTGCCTCACGACCAACCTGAGGAGTTTGTGTCAGCCTGCACTTCTGGAGTCTTTTTTCTGCAGTGCTATCCTGGGGAGGACTCGGCCCTCGCGACCTCCGTGTCTCGGGGGGTTCCGTTCCGGCGATCCGCGGTGGGAGGGCAGCGCTACCAGCGCCTCACGACCACCCTGAGGAGTTTGTGTCAGCCTGAGGGAGAAGAAGGAGAGAGGTGAGTTTAAATAGGGCACAGGTACACGGATTAAGCCATGGTCATGATTTCTTTGGTCCCAGGGTGTTTAGAGAGGTACAGTACGGGCACGGTGAAACAATCAGAAAAAAAAAAAAAAAAGAAAGCTGCCTGGGGCGCGAGTGAATTTTTGCTGCTGGTGATAGCAACTGCCAAACCAGCTCTCCACGGCTTACAGGCAAAACCTAGGGCTCCCAACGATAAAGCATTAATCCATCAATATTATTTATTTTTTTTCTTTTTCTGTTTCTTTTTCTCTTAAAGGTAACTGTAACCCCTAGATGGCGCTATCCCAGGGGCTACTACCCCTGCCTGATTTGCCACTAACAGGTTGAGGGGCCTGGATCCAATGGCGGGTGCCTCCACCCAGAGGTCAGGGTTTGCAATAGTTAAACTAACTTGGTCACAGCCCTCTGGGACACTGCAACCCCCTTTCTTCCCACTAGTGGCCCACACAATATATCAAATTACCTTCACAGTATACACTTACCCCAGGTCTGGTTCCGGCACTGGGACCTCCTGTGAAATGAGATACAGTGCAACAATCACAGTACAGTACTTTAACATAGACAAATACCTCAGGCAGTATAACTTTGCTGAAACAAGCAGCTCTGATTTATTTAGGGGATATAACAAGGACAGGGAAATCAGGTTAATTAGCTTATCACTCTAATAATCTACCTATGGCTCTGTGCACAGGCCTATCCCTATCAGTTACTGTCCCTGGTACCCAAGCCCCTAGTAGCTAGTCAAACCGTGGCAGCTGGTAGGGGCCCTTTCACACAGAGAAAGGAGAATTAAACAGTCAGCAGTACAGTAATTCCATTTTGGATTTAATGTGGCAATTCAACGAGAACAGACCCTGAATTAGTACTCACGACCTCCAAATAAGATAGGGTCCTTCAATGTCCAGCAGGGCTCATTTGAGGTACACAAACCTCTTCACACATCCATATAAAGAAAGTACTATACCAGGCAGGCTGCATCTGTATCCCGATCGCAATTACTGCACAATACCGGGAGAACACACAGCAGATTCAGTTCCTGACAGACCGAGTGCAATTTTCAGCAATTCTTCCAGTCTTCTACAGGGTGAGCCTGGTTTCTACTCTTCAGAGATCCTTTGATTCTTTTCACAGGGCAGTTCAGTCCTAACAAGCTGTTACACAAGCTGCAGACCCGGAACTCTGGGCCTTACACACGTTTTTTACTAAACTGCACACTGAAAAGCACAGGGCTCCTTCCTTCTTCACTGCCAAAGCTCAACTGAACTCCAACTGACGAAACCGGGCACTTCCTTTGAGTTCCTCCCAGTTCTTGACTGGATTGGCTGTCACTCACAATAGACTGCTGCTGTTGGTCCAAAAAGGCACTGAAGTCTAAACTACATCTCCCAGAGTCACTGCCCATACAATCCTCTTGTGGCTGGCTCAGATTATGAGTCAAGTTCTGATTCGTCAAGGCATCATTTTAGAGCTAGCTTACCCCACTGATTGGTCCAGTTCAGCAGTTCAAAACTAGAATGGGGAACTAGCAGACACAGTTCTGACTGCAAAAAAGCAGGGTTAGACAAACTGTAATTTCATTATTACTCTAAATAATTTCTGGCAAACAGTTACATCTTTCAGATAGGTTCCCTTTGCACTCCTAGTGACTGCAAAAATGAAGTGAATTGGCAGCAGCTCGAGTGGTACTCAGAGAAGCACACAGTCCCCCATACAAACTAATTATGTCTGCAAGCAGACAGCTCTTAAAGAACAGTTACCAGAGGCTCTAAAAACACTCACTGATAAATGGCTTAAATGCCAAACACCATTCAGGCTTGGAGCATTCAAGCAAGCTCCTGAAGTCTTTTGGGAACCCCCCATTTGCAGGGGGTTACACCCTTCCTGGCCTGGGAAAGCTTGACGTCCGCGTCAAGCAAGTACCATAAGTTTCAACTGCAACCATACATTTGCATTAGGCTGCAATGTAATCATCAGTCAATATATCATTTTACAAGAACACATTTCTGAAACATTGCAGTACGTCACTCTTTACACAGTATTACATACACATTGTACCATAACTCAAGTTTTACCTCTTGTACATGAAACCTGAAGAGAGGGCCCTTCCCTATCAGTTACCTTGGGGCTGGATGGGGCAAGGGCACCATACTGAGAGGACAACACAAGTAACTTGGAGTTAGCACTGATGCTCAGTTTGGGCAATGAGCTGGGGACACATACACTCCTTTATGGACAACATTGAGAGGCAAGTCCACAGGCCTCCCAAGTGAATCATAACTGAGGTGCACCACAGGCTTTACAGCTCGACCAGTCTTTCTAGGGGAACTGTTATAGTCTCTGCACTCTGAGCCTCATTTTCACATTGTCCTCACTTGTCAGGAGTCTCCATGGGGGTAGAGGCTAGAACTTGGGGCACTTTCAGCTCCAGGAGTTACAGTTTCTGAGTCCACAACATTTGGCTCACATGGAAAGCTTTCGGACACTGGCAGTGGACTGTCAGGGCACTCAAAATACTCTTCTTGTTCAGATTGTATCACCAGTCTGCCCCAATCTATCTTTTCTCCCCTGAAAGCTCAAACAGTTCAACCATGCACAATGATTCCATTTCATCTGATCTGATGCTTTGCACTTCACTTTCTGGGAGCATTGGCTCAGGGATGAAGCTGAGGCTTAGACAGTCCAGAAGGCCCAGCTTGTCTCCAGTATTGACTAGGGTTGCCCTGAAACAATTGACTCAGTTAAGTAAAAAGGATAGTATTCAAAGTCACTCTCATTTCTTCCGATATGGACTGACAGTCATGCTCAACTGGGACTTGTGGAGGAACACTTTAACTTTACTTCTGTAGGTGCAGACTTTCTTGATCTTTTCTTAGCAGCAGCTCTAGTCACTGGTCCAGAGGGGCATCTTCTAGGGCTCAGACTCAATTAAGATTTGTCCAATGGGCGATAAATGATTTCTATGCATTGTTTTTACATCTTTGAATTATTCTCAGGCCTTACTTTGTACACTGGCAGATCATCTAGTTTGCCCACTACAATGTGAGGAGAGGGTTCATCTGTCAGCAATCTTGTGCTTGCCATGCAGTCCCAGATTTCTTAGCAATACCCGATCTCCTCCTGAGTTCCTATGTCACCTTTTATCATACCTTTCTTTGTTGGCCAATTTCTTTTGGCAGCCATGGTTTGAGCCAGTTGAGTACGCATGAGTTAGCTGGGCCTTTAACTTTTACACATACTGTAAATAGTTGTCAGCTTGAACCCATCAGGAGAGACCCCAAAACACACATCTACTGGTAGGGAGCTACTCTTCCAGAACATCAGGCAGTGGGGAGAATCCAGTGGCATCACTTTTGGTGCAGTTATAAGCATGTACCAGGGTGCTAATTTGTTGAGCTCCATCTAGGCTTGTCCTTTGGGTGCAGGGTGCCTAGCATATCTAGCAAAGTCGCGGTTGAAACGTTCAGGCTGTGGGTCCCCTGGGGGTGGTAAGGAGTGGTTCTGGACTTCGCACTCCCCACAGAAAGCATCTCTTTGATCAGGCGACTCTCAAAGTCTCTCCCTTGATCAGATGGATTCTTTGTGGAGCCCATAGTGAACAAAGTTTTCTACAAGTACTTTGGCTACAGTGGATGCTTTCTGGTCTTTGGTGGGAAAGCTTGGGCATATCTCGTAAATGTCAGTGACCACCAGCACATTACTGATATTTCCTTTGATCTGACTCAAACTAGAAAATCAATGCAGACCAGCTCCATGGGTGCACTGGTAGTTATGTTAACAGGGGGCAGCCCTCTGGGTCAAAGCTTTCCTCTGTAAGCTAGCTGACTACAAGTTCGAATGTGTTGCTCCACATCAGCCCCCATCTTAGGCCAATAGAATCTGGATCTCACCAAGTCCAAGTGTTCTGTCTATACAAGGTGCCCCATGTGGTTGTGCAAGGACCTCAATACTGAGTCTCGAAGGCAGTGGGCAGCACTAGTTGTTGTTTGTCTACTTGTCCCCTCTGTCTACTGTTTCTCCTGTATAACAGTTTATTGATCAGTTTCAACTTAGGACCTTCTTTGTATAACAGTGCAGTTCTCAAATCAGTGGGCGTAATTTGGACACATCTTTTCCTGCATAGAGGGCTTCTAAAGCTGCTTTGATCATGGGATCATGAGTTGAGCCGCGAATACTGTCATTGTCCAGCTGAGGCAGTGCACCAATGTCTATTGCAGAAAAGTGGCAATAAGCAGTATACACAATTCTCAGAGCTCCCCAAGCAATCCACCATGCAGTCCACTGCGTCCGTGGACATTGTTCCTCCCTGTCAAACTTCCGGCAGAGTGCCCGAATGTCAGGTTCTGCCAGTCGGACCCAATCATTCTGGGGAACAGGCCTCCGGGGAGAGAGCATCAACATCTATGTGGTTCAGACCTGCTTTCGGTATTGAGAGCATAGTCATATGTAGATAATGCAGAAAGCCACCCTATGGCCAGTGGCATCCAACTTAGCTGAGATCTGCACATAGGTCAGTGATGGTCAGCTTTACTAGTATTTGGCCCCATACAAGTACTCATGGAATTGGTCAACAATAGCCCACTTCAAAGCTAGGAACTCTAACTTATGTACAGGATAGTTCTTTTCGGATGGGGTCAGGCTTCTACTGGCAAGGCCACTGGTCTCAGGCCATTCTCGTGCTCTTGGTACAACACAGCCCCAACCCTTGCAAGCTAGCATCAGTGTGCAGGGCGTAGGGTTTCTTGGATCGGCATAGGCCAGCACTGGAGCATGGGTAGTTGATATATGATCTCATGAAACAGTCTCACAATCAGGAGTCCAGCAGGCCCCAAATACTTCACTCGGATGAAAATACACTCTTTCAGTCTTGAGGATGCTGACTTTGGTATTTTGTGGGTTGGGGATACCTTGAGTAAGGTTAAGTAAGGGCGGATCACTCTTGAATAGTCCTTGATGAGGCGCCCGATAATAACCACAGAATCCCAGGAATCTTTGCAGTTCTTTTAGATTTTTGGGCTGTGCCAGGTGGTCAAGCCTCAACTTTACTCGAGGGTCTCTATTCCCTCGGTGGATACTATGTGTCCCATACTTTACTGATGTTTGAAAAATTGACACTTATCAATGGACAGTTTAAGGCCAAAGTCCTCCAGTCGGTCCAATACATTTAATAATCTGCTCTCATGTTCCTCCAGTGAGCTGCCAAACACAATAACATCATCTAGGTATACCAGGCACTCTAGTAAGTTCATGTCCCCCACGCTCCATCAATCGTTGAAAAGTGGCTGAGGGCACCTGAAACCCTTTGAGGCATCCTCATGAATTCATAAAGCCAAGCGGACAGATAAAGGCTGTCTTTCTCAGTCACTCTAGGGCCATCGGGATCTGATAGTACCCACGCGGAGATCCAAGCACAGAGAACCACTTGCTCCCGTTAGGCAGTCCAAAGCATCCTGAATGCGGGCGTATTGTGTACTGATCAGGGATAGTCCATCGGTTTAAGGTGCGATAATCCACACACATCCTTACTGTTCCATTCTTTTCCTCACATACCACAATGGGGAAGCATAAGGGCTTCTGGATTCTTGTATTACACCAGCAGCTAACATCTCTTGCAGATGACGTCTCACATCATCTATGTCAGCAGGTGCCAGGCGTCGAGACCTCTCTCAAAATGGTCTTTACGTCATGCAGCAGGATATTGCTCAGCTCCTTGCACGCATCCTACATCCCATTCCTTTAAAAGACACTATGTGTCTCTGGGCAAGCTTCTCACTGATCTTCACTTTCCATTCAGCTGGCAGCGGGGTAGCCGAAATCAAACAAGTCAGGCGTTACTCTGTCATTCTTCCTTGAACTCTTGCTGCTGGTAGCACTGCAGTGTCTGCACAATGCACATTAGCCAGGATGCAACCTCTGTTTACTCGAATGTCTCTTACAGACACATTATGAACTTGGACCATTACCCTTCTGGCATAAGCATGGGCTCTAGCGGGCAAAATACTAAAGCTTGACCAGCAGTCCCTCTGGCAATTTTCCATCGCCTGGTGCATCCAACATTAATATTTTATTCTTAACATCCTTTCTGATACGGACCTCTCCCTGTAAGGTACACTGGGCATTTGGCGCAGGATCAGAGACTCAGGATCCTTCTTCCATACAATCCGACCGTTCCCTCTGGTTCTGTTTTTTCAGCATCTCTCTGCCTCATAGGCCTTCTTAATTAAAGCTTGGAACTCTTAAAAGCTCTGCAGTCTTTGACCCTGTTTTTCATAACACAACTGTACTTGACCTTCCGAACATATGAGCATTTGTTCCAATCAACAAAGGGACACCATCATACAGTCCAGTGGGGGACACACTAAGGCTAGGGTCTCTACTTGTTTCGACCACTCCAGCCACGGAGGTGGGGAAAGACAGCCAAATTGGATATACCAGAATAGGGGGTAGGCCTTCTCACATAACCCCCATACATGCAGTCCTTCTAATGGTTGTAAGGCGTCTGACAAATGCTTCTGATACCAATCTTGGAACATAATTGTCACTTGGGAGCCACTGTCTAATATAGCTCTTGTAGACACTCCGCTCACCTTTACAGTGGTCTCCATGGAGGACCCACTATTCTGGACCAGTCTGGAGAGGCAGTAGTGGGGCCTGGGCAACTGACCTTGCCACAAAAGGGCGTGAATTAGCATTTTGGTGCCCTCACAGGATCATGTCGTGCACTCTTAACCACTGATTTCTTCTCGAGCTCTCCTTGTAGCCTATATACAGCTTTGTCAGTGTCTTTTGGGGACTGGCATGTTCCCACTTTCATGTGCCCATCTTTCCCACAATTATAGCAAAACATACTTTCTGGAGTTTGAGCTGGCCGAGGCGCCACACTAGAACCAGGCGGGGTATTACTAACTGGAAACCTTGGTACCATCTCTGTCTACTTGACGTGATAAGCATTGGAGACATCTACTCAGTTTCTCACTTCCATGGTCAAGGAATCGGAGTTCGGGCTATTATCAGCAGGAGATACATGGGTGGAGCCCCACCCCATAACGATATGATGATCGGATAGGGTCAGGGCCGTACTTGCAAGATGGCCTTCATAAAAGGGACTGTTTTGAATTCCCGGATCTCTCTCAACTTTAGTTTAACCCCATTGTGGCCTTATCTTTCCTTGTCAGAGCACTCATTGACTGTAACCTCTGCCCTGAACTTCGCGATGGGTCACCCTCAGTCACCGAGGTCGTAGCCGCAGCTATTGGTGCAGGTCCCTCCCGAGGTAGTCTTTTCTCAACTCCTCGATTTCTCTCATTAACTCATCATGGGAGGGTGGGGATTCCAGTCATCTGCCAGGTGTAACTAAGAAGCAGCAACAGTTCTGAGAAGGGGCAGACAAGGATCCTGTCCAGCCTGGTTCGGTCCAGTTCAATCGCTGGCAAACTACCTTTCTGAGCATTCTTGCAACATTCTTCAGCCGAGATACATACACAGACAACAACCCCTTGGTACTGTTGTGCATCTTCACTCACCATAGGTCCTCATCCAAAATCTGGGCTCCCATACATTACTCCAAGGCCTCAAGATAGGCCTGTGCAGTCGCTTCAAGGTTACTGGCAGCTTAGCAACGGATGGTAGCCAGGCAGGACCTGGGAGGCTCTCACTAACCCTCTTTAACTTTTCACCTTCCGAACATTGCCATTTCTAGCACTTGGGGGGCAACATGGTCTATCCAGATGCTCCCAGTCATCCTCCCCTGGGTGAGGAAGGTGCCAGAGAAGATCCTCAACCTTAGGTAGAGTCGTGACTAATGGCAGGTGCAGAAATAGGAGTCTGCATTGGTTCAGCCACCACTGCGGGCACTGGAGCAGGAGAGGGTGTTGGGAGAACACCCCAGGTAGCAAGAAGAAGCTTCTTCAAGTCCTCCACAGTTTTCCCCTCTCCCAGCAAACATTCAGCAAATTTCCTCAAAAGTTTCAGATAGTGGTGGGGACTGATTCCCCGGGTCTTTACTGTCCTAGTTATCACTCTCCAAGCAGTGAGGCTCCCTCTGAGAGTAATGGTCTGTGGCACTTTGGAGCTATCATGGGATCCTTAAACCTACTAGGGCCAGGAAGGTGTGGGAGAAGAGCAGATGTCAATGCACAACACCACAGGGTTTGTAAACCTTCCACCTGGAAAGTACTCCTGCACAGTGTCCGTATTGATACAGGGGATGTCCAGGATAAGCATAGCATTTTGGGGCCGATCTCCTCCCAGTACACCACTCCACCAGCCGGTGCACAGCCACTTCTGTCGGGAAGCCCATTTTTTCTTAACAGTGGTTAAGTAATATGGCCACTAAAGGACACACAATCCAGCAGTGAGCCTCAAGATGTAACCCTAGATGGCGCTATCCAGAGGCTACTACCCCTGCCTGATTGCCACTAACAGGTTGAGGGGCCTGGATCCAATGGCGGGTGCCCAGGGTCAGGGTTTGCAATAGTTAAACTAACTTGGTCACAGCCCTCTCTGGGACACTACAGCCTTTCTTCCCACTAGTGGCCCACACAATATATCAAGAATTACCTTCACAGTACACTTACCCCAGGTCTGGTTCCGGCACTGGGACCTCCTGAGAATAGAGATACAGTGCAACAATCACAGTACATGTACTAACATAGACAAATACCCCAGGCAGTATAACTGCAAGGAAACAAGCAGCTCTCAGTTTATTTAGGGATATAAAAGGACGGAAATCAGGTTAATGGCTTATCACTCACAATAATCTACCTATGGCTCTGTGCACAGGCCTATCCCTATCGATTACTGTCACGTGCAAGCCCTGGTAGCTGGTCCAAACAACCGTGGCAGCTGGTGGGGCCCTTTCACACAGAGAAAGGAGGAATTAAACAGTCAGCAGTACAGTAATCCATTTGGATTAATGTGGCAATTCAACAGGAGCAACCCTAGAATTAGTACCACGACCTCCAAATAAGAAGGTCCTTCAATGTCAGCAGGGCTCATTTGAGGTACACAAACCTCTTCACACATCCATATAAAGAAAGTACTATACCAGGCAGGCTGCATCTGTATCCCGATGCCAATTACTGCACAATACGGGAGAACACAGCAAATTCAGTTCCTGACAGACCGAGTGCAATTTTCAGCAATTCTTCCAGTCTTCACAGAGGTGAGCCTGGTTTCACTTCAGAGATCCTTTGATTCTTTCACAGGACGGATTCAGTCCCAACAAGCTGTTACATAACTGCAGACGCGAAACTCTGGGCCCTTACACACGTTTTTGACTAAAACAGCACACTGAAAGCACAGGGCTCCTTCCTTCTTCACTGCCAAACTCAACTGAACTCCAACTGACGAAACAGGACACTTCCTTTGAGTTCTCCAGTTCTTGACTGGATTGGCTGTCACTCACAATAGACTGCTGCTGTTGGTCCAAAAAGGCACTGAGTCTAAACTACATCTCCTGAGTCACTGCCCATACAATCCTCTTGTGGCTGGCTCAGATTATGAGTCCAAGTTCTGATTACGTCAAGGCATCATTTTAAAGCTAGCTTACCCCACACTGATTGGTCCAGTTCAGCAGTTCAAAACTAGAATGGGAACTAGCAGACACAGTTCTGACACCAAAAAGCAGGTTAGACAAACTGTAATTTCATTATTATAAAATAATTTCCCTGGCAAACAGTTACATCTTTCAGATAGGTTCCTTTGCACTCCTAGTGACTGCAAAATGAAGTGAATTGGCAGCAGCTCGGTGGTACTCAAGAACACACAGTCCCCCATACAAACTAATTATGTCACAAGACAGACAGCTCTTAAAGACAGTACCAGAGGCTCTAAAACACTCACTGATAAACGGCTTAAATGCCAAAACACCATTCAGGCTTGGAGCATTCAAGCAAGCTCCTGAAAGTCTTTTGGGAACCCCCATTTGCAGGAAGTTACATAACTATCTACATAAGCTGACACTGTGGCTTGCAGGTCAGTGAATTAAGGTAACAGACAAAAGTACAGCTTGGGAGTCTTTTATGATGAATTTGGAGGAGGATTTTCTAAGGCACTGTACACATAAACCACTCGCTATTTCCACTATATTGATGATTTGTTTATAATTTGGACAGAAGGCATTGACAATTTAAAGATTTTCACCAGGAACTTAATAACTCCACCCAACTATAAAGCTTTCCCTAGAATATTCTGCCACAAGTGTACATTTTCTGGATATCACTGTCACTATTAAGGATGGTACCCTACATACCTGTCTTTACAGGAAACCAACAGACAGACAGAGATATTTACACAAGAAAAGTAATCACCTGAGCCACACAAAGAAATCTGTTATATATAGTCAAGCACTTCAGTATCACCGCCTCTGTTTAAATGAGGAAGACAGAGCCACATATCTGGCAATGTTGAAAAACACCTTTATTGAGCAGGGACACTCGTCCAGAGAAATTGACAGAGCAGTGGAACGTGCAACACAGGTCCCAAGAGGACAACTACTGCAATATAAGGAACGGATGACTACCAACAGAATACCCTTAGTAGTCACATACCATCCTGACCTTGAACTCCTACGTAAGATTATTAAGGATCTCCATCCAATAATTAGTGAGGATGAAAACCTTAACTGTATTTTTCAAGAACTCCCACTACTATCTTTTAAACAACCACCTAATTTAGCCAACTTGATTATTAGGAGTCAACTTGAACCAGAACAGAATACCATGACATCATATGGTGCACAACCCTGTCATCAACGCACATGTAAGACATGTAACCTCATTTCCACTTCAGACTGTGTGGTTACATCACAAAACAGACTACTGAGGATACTGGGGAATTATACATGTACATCAAGTAATGTGGTCTATTTTATCCAATGCAAGAAATGTCCTCGCACAGGTTATGTGGGAGAGACAAGCCAACAACTGCACACTAGAATGAATTCACACAGACATTCTATTAATCACAAGATGATTGAGAAACCAGTAGCCCAGCACTTCCCAGGATGACCATCAATCTCAGATATGTCTGTGATGGTCTTAAAAGCACATTTCAATAGTACACAACAGAGACGGGCTTCTGGAAATTAGACTTATTTTACTTCAATATGGTGTGCGGATGGACTGAATATTGATGTTGTCATGTGATACTATTCCACTTAAACTTTACACAGACCTTTACTTTAAAAGATGGACATAAACACTTTAGTTCTTCAGCGGGCCTTTGATTTTGTAAGTTTATGGTTATCTACATTGTTGACTTCTCACCTAACACTGTGGTGTGTACTGAGTTGTGTGTGTGTGTGTGTAAAGGATACTGATGTATGTACGTATGTGTGTGTGTTTTGTGTGTGTTTGTGTCTTGTGTTTTTGTGTGTTGTGGGTATGGTGTGTGTGTGTGTGTGTGTTTTGTTTGTTGTTAGTGGTGTGGTGTGTGTGGAATGTGTTTGCTATATTTGTTGTGTGTTGTGGTTGTGTGGGGTGTGCAGGTGTGTGCGCGTGTGTTGTGTGTGTGTGGGGGTGTGGTGTGGTAAATGTACACACATATGTGTGGGTGGAGCATGGCATGGGGAAATTATTATGTGGCTAGGACACTTAGTTTTCACGTATAGTGTACATTTATTTCCTTCTATTAGTTGTCAGTGGTTGGATTACACACTGTCACATTTTTAACTGCTCATATTAAGATGCATATCTCATTTACTTGGCGGTTCATAAAAGGTGTAATTCCTTTGGGTTTTCATTTAGATTACTTAGACTGATTCTGTGCATTTTGTTACACACAGACTCCGTGTTGAAATCTGCACTTATCAGGCTCTTGGTCTCTGCTTTTCTTGGGGTCCTTGACAAGTATTTTTTTTATTTGGCACTTACACTTACAAGTGATACTTTCTTGCATCATGTTTATATGTGAGGTTAATTTGAGGCTTGTTTCAACTTGCAGTTATACCTAATTTCAGGATTTTGTCTCATTATCTGTCCTTTCATATGCCAGGACAATTGGAATGTGTTGTAAGCTCATCTTACATGTATTAAAGAGAATGCCACCCAAGGTTTTTTTATCACTAGAATGCTTCTTGCATACTGAGACATTTTAAAATTTATGTGACAAGAACTCTCAGTTGTAGAGAATTCTTGATAACCTTTGTCTTCTGAGGCTCCTCAGTTAAAGGCATACTGGTGTTAATTAACTCTCTGACGCAATCTTCCATTATGTTTTAAAATGTATATGTTAAACCAATGAGAATTATTTCTGCCTTTTCTGTATAATCTGGTGTTAATAGTATGGGGTATTTGAAAAAACTGCCACAAAGCTTCTGAAGAAGGACCTGGTTGGTTTGAAAGCTAAAGCACTTTGTTCTTTTCTGTAACATCCATGTTGGTCCCATAAAAGGTATCAAATCATTTGTTTCTGGATCTGCAGAGAGATGGGCATCTCTTCAAGTGGCGTAACAGGGTGTGCTTTGAAACAACTGAGAAGCTGCATGGGATATATTATATTGGACTAAAAATCTGCAACAGATCTCTTTTATTTACATCTGAGGGAAGTTTTCCTTACTTTACAGTCTTACATTGGTATTGCTTTGTGTTTAATTATTTTTGTTTTTAAATCAGGAAGGGGGTTTTCAAAACTACTTATCCTGTGAGCAACTTCAGAAGGGTTGAAATAACTGCATATTTGATTTTCCTTTGTGGCTACCTGGACTGTCTACCAGTATTCTGTAACAGTTTGCATCAAATTTCTTTTAAATAGTTGACAAATCAGTTACTAGAGGTTAGCTGAATTACGATAAAGGGCAGTACTTACCAGGGTGGTGGAGCAGTGGTGTATTTGATTGTTTCTAACAGTCACCAGTGGTTGTGGACTACCCCCCCCCTTTCCCACACCCCACACCCCCAGGTGTGACGTTTCCCTTATAGCCAAGGTTCTGACATCACTTCCTCAACAGGTCTTGGGGCAGAACTGTCATATTCTTAATAATCCAGCACAGTGCATAAAGGGTAAGAACACACCACAAAAGGAAAAAAGATATATATATATATATATATATATATATATATATATATATATATATATATATATATATTACATATTGTATATTATAAGGGAGGGACATGTGGGGGAGTGGTGCAATGCACTGGCTGTGGGGCAGCAGTTTTCCGGAGACATTCTGGAAACTGCGTTGCTGTCCTATCTGCAGGCAACTGTCAGCTCTGAGGGAGGAGGTTCCTCACCTCCAGGCTGAACTGGCAAGGACTAAGGAGGCCTTCCCCACCCAAAGAGCACCACTGTCACAGAGGCTGCCAAGTATGAAGAGCAGTTGGACCACAGTGGGTTCTGGGAGGGTACAGGTGGTGAAACAGAGGCGAAGCCCCCTAGTTGTACCTCTACACAAACCATATGCCAGTCTGGCAGAGCAAGGTTCCTCTATGATGGCACCCTCAGTGGAGACCAAGAAAAATGCTGAGGACACCCACAAGGGAGACCCACAGAAGGGTGGCAAGGGACACCACATGGGAAGGAAACAGCTTCTGATAGGGGACTCAATTGTTAGAGGGTTAGACCTGGGGAAGGGAGAGGAGAGGAGAGGGAAGTAAGGTGCCTGCCTGGTGCCATGGCTTGGAGGGACAAGAAGCGAATCCTCAGGATTGCAGAAGCAGCATCACAGGAGAGGGAACTAGATATCATTGTCCACCTTGGGACAAATTGACCTAGCTAGGCATGGGATCAGTGCAGTGCAGGATGAAACTGTGGAGTTGCGGAGGGGCCTCAGACAGGTAGCAAGCACGGTTACCTTCTCAGAGGTGCTGCCAATCCATGGCAGGGTGAGGCTAGGGTACTACACACAGGCAGTTTAATGAATGGTTGCAAAACTGGTGCAGAGCACAGGGCTTTAGCTTCACTGGGGACTGGGGTACACCTGGAGATGAAGATTTATACTGGCACGATGGTCTGCATCTGTCCATGAAGGGAACCAAGATCCTAAGTGACAGGTTGAAAAGCTTCCTTGGCAAGCTTTTAAACTAGCCATGGGGGGAGGTACTAATAAGAGGCAGGAAATTTCAAGCCTCCCCCCACAAAACATGACGGGTAGTAAGGTAAACACTGAGGTACAGTGCTCAGCAGAGGCAGGAGAGGAGTAAATGGAAAAATAGACAAGGGCAAAAAGAGCAGGCATGGGGGAAAAAAGGATAAAGCCAACATTAAATGGAGGGCAATGAGTACCAATGCCCGTAGTCTGGGAAACAAGCTTCCTGAGCTAGTAGCCTTGAAGGAAGATGAACACTTGGATATTGTGGCAGTCACAGAAACATGGTACACGGGGAACCATGACTGGGATGTCAACATACTGGGGTACACAGTCTACAGAAGGGACAGGGAAGGGAAAAGAGGAAGTGGAGTAGCTCTATACATAAGGGAAGGGATCAAAGCTACAGAACTAAAAAGTAAAGGGGGAGGACAAGAGGCACTCTGGGTCACCTTGGAGACAGGGAATGGCATCACAGTCCGCACAGGGGTTATACACAGACCCCCATCTCAAGGGAAGGAAATGGACAAGAGAATAGAGGGCATTCTCAAAATGGCTGAAAAAGGGGAGATACTGTTGATGGGGGACCTGAATATGCCAGATGTTAACTGGATGATGTGTACTGCAGCCACATCCAAGAGCAGGGTCATTCTCGATGCCCTGCAGGGGGCAGGCCTTAGACAGCTAGTGTTGGAACCCACTTGGGAGGAAGCAATACTAGACCTGGTACTCTCAAATGGAGAGAGGATCACAAATTTAGAAGTCAGTAGACATCTGGGAACAAGCGACCACTGCACAGTGTGCTTCACACTAAGCACAACCATGGAGACAAGCCATACAAAAACAAGCATACTGGACTTTAGAAGGGCTGACTTTGGTAAAATGGGCGAATACCTGAGGAATACACTAGCAAATGGCCAAAAAGGAGGGGTGAAAGAACAATGGAGAAAAATCAAAACTGCCATCAAAGAGGCAACAAGCCTTTGTGTGAAACAGATAAAACAAAGCAGAGTAAAAAAACCACTATGGTTCTCAAAAGAGGTGGCAGGGAAGGTTAAGGAGAAAAAGGCTGCATTCAAAAAGTATAAGGCATCACAGAAGGAGCACGACAGGGAACTGTGTCAATTAAAGCAGAAAGAAGTGGGGAAGGCAGTCAGAATAGCAAAAGCCCAAACTGAGGAAAAAATAGCCAAGTCAGTTAAGAAGGGGAATAAAACCTTTTATAGGTACATTAGGGAGTATAGAAAGGTTAAGGGAGGAATAGTGAAGATTAAAAAGGGAGAGGGGAGGTGGGAAGAGGGAGACAGTGAAAAGGCAGAGATACTGAATGAATACTTTTGCTCAGTATTCACAAAAGAAGATGAGGAGGAGTTACCTAAACCAGACAATAGAAGCACTCTGGGTGGGGGGTTGACACCAGTCCATTTACAGAAGAAAAAGTCCTGAAAGAACTCCTAAAACTCAAGGTGGACAAAGCAATGGGGCCTGATGGGATTCACCTCAGAATCCTAAAATAACTAAGGGAGGACCTAGTGACACAACTGACCACACTTTTTAACAAATCATGGGAGGATGGGGTGGTACCTGAGGACTGGAGGAGGGCAGATGTGAGTCCCCTTCACAAAAGTGGGAGCAAGGTAGAAGCAGGAAACTACAGACCTGTAAGTTTGACCTCAGTGGTAGGGAAAATGATGGAATCACTTTTGAAAGAAAGAATTGTTGAATACCTAGAGGCAGTGGGGCACAGGACCCAAAGCAGCATGGATTTACAGCAGGAAGGTCTTGTCAGACGATCTAATAGATTTCTTTGACTGGGTGACCAAAGTAATAGATCAGGGAGGGGCTGTGGATATGGCCTACCTAGACTTTAAGCAGGCATTTGACACAGTCCCACACAAAGATTAATAATCAAGTTAGCCAGCCTGGTAGTGGGTCCCAGGGTGGTAGCCTGGGTTGCAAACTGGCTGCACAACAGGACACAGAAGGTAACAGTGAATGGAACACATTCTGAAGAAAGAGGGGTCACTAGTGGAGTACCTCAGGGTTCAGTACTGGGTCCAGTCCTCTTTAACATCTTTATAGGTGACATTGCAGAGGGTCTGGAGGGAAAGGTATGCCTCTTTGCATATGATGCAAAGATCTGTAACAGAGTTGATACACAAGGGGTGTAGAAAGGATGAGAAGGGACTTGGCAAGGTTGGAGGAATGGTCAGACATATGGCAACTTAGATTCAATGCAAGAAGTGCAAAGTAATGCACCTGGGAAACAAAACCCAGAAGAGTACACAATAGCAGGGAGGTACTAACAACAACAAAATGGAGCAGGACTTGGGGGTAGTCATATCAGATGATCTAAAGGTGAGTAAGCAATGTGAGAAGTCAGTAAGGAGATCCAGGGGGATACTGGGATGCACAGGAAGGGGCATCACAAGTAGAAAAAGGGAAGTGGTTATCCCTCTGTACAGACAGTTGGTGAAACCCCATCTGGAGCACTGTGTGCAGTTTTGGAGACCTCATCTACGCAAGGACATAGACAGGATGGAAGCAGTCCAGAGGAGGGCAACTAAAATGGTGCAGGGTCTGCATCAGAAATCATATGAAGAGAGACTGAGAGAGCTTAATATGTATACTCTTGATGAAAGGAGGGACAGGCGGACATGATAGAAACATTCAAGTACCTCAAGGGAATCAACAAAGTCCAGGAGGGTAGCATCTTTTAGAAAAAGAGATGTGTAAGAACAAGGGGACACAATTTAAAGATAGAGGACAGCTCAGGGGTAATGTGAAATCTTTTTCACAGAGAGTGTTAGATGCGGGAACTGCCTTCCTGGGAGGTTGTTGGGGCTAAAACAGTGGGGGAATTCAAACATGCATGGGACAGACACAAGGCAATTGTAGTGGGGGGGGGCAGGAAGTAGGCTGTTGGTTAACTAGAATCTGCAGCTTATCCAGTAGGTAGGGAAATGGGCAGACTGGGTGGGCCAAGTGGTCCTTATCTACCGTCAAAGTCAATGTTTCTAAGATAAGCCAGCAGCCATGAGAACCATCTCTCGCTGGATAGTCTTGTGCTTACGATTCTGGATCTAAAAAGCTGGTAAAATACCTCCCAGAGGCCTTAGGGCACATTCCACAAGGGGTACCTCTGCCTCTGGGGCAGATATAAGGGGTATCACCCTTCTAGATATATGTAAAACAGTTACCTGGAAAACAGTGTACTCTGTCACAAAGTACTGCTGCCTAGACAAACAGTCCAGGAGGGATGCCAGTTTTGGAACTGCTGTCTTGTAGAACTTTTATCCTAAATAGGTTCTGGACCCATCCTGCTAAGGTGCTACTAGATAGTCTGCTTTTTGTAAATCATCAATGGATTCCTTCTGTTTGAAGAAAATAATTACTCATCGTAGTAATGTTGTTTCTTCTCAGGGAGCCATCAATGAGATTTACAAACCCTGGCCTGCCTTCCCTTCCAGAAGCTGAAAACAGGTCCGCACAAGAATCAGTTCTTTCCTTAGGTTGCTTCAGCGTTCCCTTTTGGAGCTCCTCAGCGGATGACAGATTGTGATCTGTTAGTGTTACTAGTTATATTGTCAACATTTAAAACGTGTTTGGTATTTAAAAAAAAAAATTGAAAATATTTGGTAGTTAATTATCTAGTTTTAGTGGTCAGAGTTCCCCTAGCTATAGAAACAAATCTGATGTTGTAACACCAGAGGGAGTAGGACCACAGTGCAGAGTTTGAACTTGATTCAGTGGTTCTCGAATTAGCATGAAGTTCTATCTCTGGGGCATCACACTTGTGCAAGAAGATGATGCTTGTTGTAAATTTCATTGACAGCATCACTACAGTGAGTAATATTTTCTTACCTCCCTTTTAACCCATAGGCAGCCAACAGAATTGCAACGTATAGGATATATCAGTCCACAGCACAACAAATACAGGATGGAAATGTTTGTTTTTATAGCGCCATCAAAAGGTGATCTGATGATTAGATTGGCTGGAGTGGAACCAACAGATGGTGGCAGAATTTGATTAAAAGAACAACTAAAACCTTTGCAGATGATTTGGTTCAGACTTATAAGAAGGGAAAATTCTGCACTCAATTGCCTTGTTTTGATAAACAGGGTAAGTAAAAAAGGACATTATATTGTGCAGCATTGGGGTATTCTGTCTGAGGGTAACACGTCATTTCAGCGCAAACAACTCAGCGTAAACAATTGAGCACAAATAATACAGTGTAATGCTTCTGAGCGTATACAACAAAGTAGCGCATAGACAACATAGCACTTAACCAAGCGTTAGCTTCCCAGCTGTAGGACAATTGCATAGTTAACATAGCAACGTGGAAAACGAGGAAAAAGCAAACATAAATTTGTAGCCTTACCTTCCTCGTGGTAGTACAGAGTGGTATTGCAGAGTGTTATTGCAGAGTTCATAGTTCACGGGTCAGGGTTCACTGTGTACATGGGACGCTTCATCTTCTCCGGGTTGTGAGAGGCAGTAGTTCAGTTTACGTCAGTTGATTTGCTCATAATCTTCTCACAATTTAAAATGTAATCTTTATTGAAAAAACTTTAAAACAATGTCTTTGATAATCGCATCATAGCATACGGAACAGTGTTACACTTGTAGCTGAAAGTTGTGTGCTTACACCCCTTAAGTAGTCAGTGTAGTCTGTATTCCCACATGTAGCAACAACAGCAGCGATTCTTTTGGATAAGTCAATTCGGTGACAATTACCGCGCTGTATTGCAAACGCAGTGTTGACCGCGCTGAATTTGTTTGTGCGCAAATGACATGGAACCCTGTCTGAGCACCTGGCAGTAGTTTAGTTGGATTAAAACAGACCTCTTTGACAGGAGTAAACCAGCAAAATGGTTAATCCACTTCCTTTCATGAAAAGCAGGAAATGGTAGATAAAAAAAGACCAGGAGTCCATTGTGTTTGTTTTTTCTCTCCCCGCCATCCAGGTAGTGGCAGAATTTAATATTGTATGAAATGCCCATAGCCAGTGAGGGTGATTACATGTAGGTGACATTATACTATGCTACCCTACAGAGTTTATATGTAGCTGATAGGTGTCACAAAAAGTACAACCAGAATTCATGGAAAAGCTTTAAAAACAGCTTCATATTTTACTTGTTATGTTCATATTAATACAGATTTTCATGTAGAATAATGTGTAAAGGGGTTATAAAAACTGGGTAGAGTTTTTTCCCATAGGGAAACCAGGTTATAAATCAATATTTTAACCAGCTGGTTATAACAGCGAACACGTGCCAGATTTCCCTTTGAGAAAGCCGCATGCCAGCCTCCCACACTGACAGCACTCTCACAGTACTTCTCATGGCTGTAATTTAAACAGATTTTCTCTTCGCACCATAATTGAGGCAATTTTCTCACCTCAGCTGTGATGCAGTTCAGTTGCTCTGGGGTATTACTCGCTCCTGCTTTACCTCCCGGTTCACGATCATGGAAAAGGAAAACAAATGTAAAAATTAAATGCAGCTGAGACCACACCACTGCCTGACCAACTGTTTCAACAGCGCTGCTGCCTGCCGCTGTCATGCCCTGGCCCAAACACTTCTGCTTCACACATACCGTACAAAATAAAGGAAAATGATACCCAGCAATTATATAGAACAGTATATGAGTAGGTGTGCAAAAAACTCTGAATTGTATACATAGCCTCAGTGTAGGATGCTTTTATAAACCTCTCAAACTTTGCTCTTGGGGTTTATGTAGCATCTCACACCTCAGGTGTATATAAAAAATAGAATAATAGATAGATAAGTGTGTATTACAAGGCAGTAATACCTTCGAGAGATTTTGGGGACATGGAACCTTGAGAGCGAAGCTTGAGAGGTCCTAAAGTCCCCAAAACCTCGAGATGGTATTACTATCTTGTAAAACACTTATCTTTTTGTTATTTTTTGTAATATATGGATCCATTGATAATACTACAGTTGGAGATGACCTTTGAACTGTAGTATTATCAGCAAAAACAATAGTATTATCACTTTTCAGGATAGCATTATTGAGAGCAGTGATATATTACTGGGAAATGTTTGTGTAACTTACTATAGCATTATTGAGGCTTATCCATATACTGTATTACATTCTTGTTATGCACACCTACCCATGTATAATTCTTATATATAATTACTGACTTAGTGTGATTACACCCAGATCACAGGGCTTGCCATTAAAAGGGAGGCCAGCTTGTCTAATGTCCCCTGCCAGAAAAGCAAAGGGAATGGGGGAACGGGATAGGAAAGGGGAGGGGTTGGTGACGTCAGAGAGGGTTAAATGACCAGGGGATAGGACAGCTTCCCAATTGGTCGAGTGAAGAAGCTAAAAGGGGGCTGGAAGGGGGGCCACGAGGGACTATGTAAGGGCTTGCAGCTTTCTGGTCTCCCTCTTTTTGCTGGGAAAGATTCTCTCTCAGCACTTCGCTGGCAGTTTCAATAGGTAAGGCACTACCCAGGGACCCTAGGCTTTTGGCCAGGTAGGGCCTCCCTGGTGTTGGTTGAGGTGGATAGGAAAATACGAGATAGTAATAGTATTGTTTTGGAATAAGTCAGTCAGAGAATTTAACCAGGAACAAATATTTAATTGTGCTTTGTGATCATATCATGAATTGCTGGAGTTTATCTAGCACGGTTTTGAAGGAGAGTTGCTTTGTCAAATTAAAGGGAATGTGCTGAGGATGGGCATTATGCAGGACTAGGGGTAAAATGGGAAAAGCACCCTTCACAGTAGTTCATACTATAAGATGGTTCAGCGGCAACGTTAGGCGCTTACACGTTACAGCAAACGATATCATCAAATGAAGCATAAGCTGGTTTGGTTGTGGGATCACCCCAACCCCATGTTTGTTTGATTTCAAGGGGGAGTTACAGCTCTAGCATGGAGCCCACGATCGTTTGGCGCATGGGGGGGCAGGGGTTGTTTGTCTGGTGGCATCCTGGCGAGCGGGTCTGTGATGGGCCCTTCTGGTTACTGGTCATCAGGAGATCGGTGGGGAATTTTTTGGGGGTCGTGCTTCAGAGGTGCCCTCTATGGGAGGACTCATTGGCTCGCGCTGCGTGAGGTGAGGGTTTTCAGTTGGGATGCTTGGGAGGCATGCGCCACGTGGCGAGAGAGGTGCCCTCCATAGGAGGGCACATGGAGGCGGGGTTGTTTGTCTGGTGGTATCCCAGTGAGCGGGTCTTTGATGGGCCCTCCTGGTTGCTGGTTATTAGGAGACCGGTTGGGGATGTTTTTCAAAAAAGGGGGAATAGCGATGTGGTAAGTGAGGTTGAAGCGGGCTTGGGATGTGAAATCTCAGCTGGGAGTGCAGTCTGGCAGCTCCAGCAGTAGAGATGTGGACGGTTTTACTGCAGCCACTTTGCTGGATTAAGGTGGAATGGCCCTCATAAGTGTGGGGGTTGGGATGCGCAGCTCTGGTAAGAATTATATCAAGTAGGGCGCCCAGGATGCCCAACACATAATGGAATGCCTGTGGTGTACTAGTGTAAGTCCCGGTTCATAAAATGGAAGCTGCTGGTTTTGGCATTATTTGTTGGTTTCAGGGGGCACATCCTGTATGCCTCAGATCCAGGGGACATGGTCTTCGGAGGGTAGGGGAAGGACTTTGTAAATAATCTGGGGAAGCAAGTGGCATTCTGGTTGCCGTGACAGTAACCACCACTGTTTAAATTGGTCCAGTGGTTTTGTGGGGGGTCAGGGCCCGGCGATTGGGTGAGGGTGGGCCACACAGGCAGCTGGCCATTTTTCATGGACGGCAACCAAAAGACAGTCTTGCTGGCAGTCGCAACCTCTGACCCCCTCGCTAAAAGCAATCGCTATTCATAGCAGAGACTTACTTCTGTAGCGGGAATGGGTAACAGCAAGCAGTGCGGGTTTTTCAGATAGGAACAGCAGTATGGGTAAGTTTATAGCAGTTGGTACTGGCAGAGGCGCGAGCAGGCGAGCCACATGGAGCAGCAGTGCTGTATGAGCTCAGGAGTGTTTCGGCTGGTGGGGGGGGCCTGCTACAGGATGGCATTAGGGGTTGCCTTGGGGCCTTGCAGAGGTGACATTCTTGATTGGACATGTGGCCTCTGCGGCCAGTCATGGCGATCGTGGGGCAAGGTGTGCCAAAGGGGAGGGGGGTCACAGACCAGATGCCGGCCAGGCATTAGTGGAGTCTAGGGCCCTGCGATCAAGTGGAAGGAGGTCCGTTGGGTTGAACAGGTTAGAATAAACAACAGCAGGTAAAATGATGCAGTATTGGTGGCGGGCATCGTATATTGGGGCCAAGCAGATTTTGGGCTTGTATACGGAACGACTGTACATTAGTGGGGTTTGCTCGGCCCAGGCAGGAGGGGCAAAGCTGGGTTTCATAACATAACTTGGAGTCTGGGATTGGTAATTCAAAAAAAAAAAAAAAGGAGAAAGTGAAATACTACATAATTACACAAATAACAGGAAAGGGGACTCGAGTTTACAGCATTGGTAGCATTACATGGACTAAACTGGTGCAGATGCAGTGAGACAACGAAGGTAGCAGTTGAGCAGCTCTGAGATGTAGGGGGCAGTAGCGAGGGAAGAGCAGCCCCGGAGGAGCGTGGGGATCACAGCCTGCCTGGGCAGCTAAGGGAGCTTGAAGTGGTGTTCTGCTGGGGTGGGGCCTCTACGAGATGAAGCGGTAGCCGTTTGATGTGCGGGTGCGGTTGGGAGAACAGGGACCGGTTGGGGTAGTTTGGGTGGTGGTGCGTGCCACATGGGCTGCAGGCTGGGAGGTGAGCACAGCAAATGTGGGTCCTGGGGCCTAGAGAGCCAGTCGATGAGCTGATAAAATGTTGGTTCATCACAGGATGATGCATAAGGGTTTTTCGTAGCAGGGGGTTTCCAGTCACAGAGGCAGATGGGACAGTCGGGCGTGTTATGTCATATTGCATAGCACCTGGTGGTGACTTAATGGGGGAGGCATTGGGAGAAAACCGCATGGAGGTTTTTCCTTCACTGCACCAGGGGAGGTGGACTCGAGAGTCGGAGTCACTAGCAGGGATGTATGGGGGGGCCGGATTTGCTGTCAAACACTCACGGGAGGGTATCGAGGAAGCAGGCAGGGTATTTTGATGTTTGAAGCAGCTAAAGGGGCTAGAATACAATGGGTGCACATGCAGTACAAGAAAACGTTTTTGCTTTTGAAATCTCTCTTCAGCAGCTGGCGGAATCTGGGGGACTTGATTCGGGCCATCCAGGGCCAGGTTTTGTAGAGTTAAATGAGCGCTGCTTATAGCCAGTGACAGGTTTTCCTAGGAGGTCCCTGCCGAATACATAATGACCCCAGGTGGGCCTGCAAAGGGGTGGGAGTTAATATAGACACATTTAAGGAGAACAGGCATAATCTAGTATAAGGAAGGACCTTCCTAGGCTAAGGGGGCAGGGGGAGGTTAAATAGTTTTCAAGAGATACCAAGCCAGTTTCTAAAAATAAAAGGGGGGGGGGGGCTTTTCCCCATGCAAGTACTGATGTGAGTTGTTCTAGGTGGTGCATGCAGCAAAACATGAGGTGCATGCCTTTAAAAAAAAAAAAAGAACTGCTTTTGGGGGTCAACCAGAGATGAATGAAGTTGCCTCTGTGAGTGCAGCTCTGGGATGTTGTTAAAGCAGGGGAGGAAGGACGGAATTGAGCCAGGTAACTTTTCCAGAGTGTGCAGATCAAGGGCAAAGGGAGCATCAGGGCAGTTTTCAAGCCAATGTGAGGCCCAATGGGTTTGTGGCTGGTAGCAGTGGGGGGAGTATGGAAGGGATCTGCCAGTAGGCACCAGGTCAAGAACAGTGGGAGAGGTATACACACTGCAATCCAGCCCTGTCTGAATGCCAAGGTAGGTAAGGCCTATGGTATGCAGAGGGTGGTATGAAGGGAATGTACCAATGGCCACTGGCTTGCCATGGACTAGAAAGGTTACCACATACAGGTAACATGTAAGGGGTATGTCAGGCAAAACGTTCTTGACCACAATGATTGCCGGAGATGGGGGGTTAACTTGGGTCAACCTCGGTCCAGGGAGGGGAGGACTGGTTAGGGCATGGGTAGACATGCTCCATGGTACCTGGAAGCCAGTCACCCCAGCAGGGTGCTGATGGGTCCCAGGGGAAGGGGCTGGAATGGAGCACGGGAAGACGAGGGAAGGCTTAATCCAATAAGGACTGACTGTCAAGAGGCACTACAGTCCCAGTAATTACTGTACTTTCGGGGGGCAATAGGGCACAGAGGTCCTGGGGACCTGTGCTGCAAGTCAGAGAGTCTTGGATGTTGGAAGCCCTCAGTTTCCACTGGAATCGGCGTGCTCTCGGGCAAGGCCCTTAGTGGAGATACTCACCCAGCCCCACCTTGGCCGGTTTTCCTGTTGGAAAGGAGGGGGTAACAAGAGTGGAATGGGGCCCTAAATCCCGGTCAGCCAGAACTTTGTCTCTGTGGTGCAATTGAATAGTGCATTAAACTGTTAACCCAAAGGTTGGTGGTTCAGGTCCACCCACAGAAAGTTACAAGGATGGTGACTAGCACGCCGAAGGAATGGCAGCAGGGCAATGGTAAAATGGTACCAGCAGGTGGGACTCCTGGGGCCATGGTGGGCCCGCCTATGCCCCGGGGCATGGCATGTCCCTCAAGTGGGGATGAGGACAGGTTATACAAAAGGGGGCCCAGGGCAGGAGAGAGCAAGCCTGGTGGGGCATGTTTCATACCCTTAGGAGGGGGCCTCATCCGAGGCCACCGGGTCTGGAGTGGATCTGGGGGCTGGTACCCAGCTCTGCAAGGGGGGGGATTTTGAAACATGGAGCAAGGTGATTCTGGGGGGTTTTCATAAACAATAGAATTCCTCCAAGAAAGGTGGGGGATGTTCAAGGGTATTCTGTGCACCGGGGGCAGACCAGACAGGCAGGAAGAGAAATGGAGAGCCTGGATGAGCAGAGAATGGGGATCCGAGGAAAGGCCAGCTGATCAGCAGTGGGCGGAACCAGGGGCCTGCTGGAGGTGGGTCAAGAAGGCAGTGACCAGCCAGACGAGGAAGAGGTTGCCCTTGGGGAAACTAACTGGCCACGGCAATACAGGGTGGTGGATCCATCTCCTACACCGGGTGATTACCCTCTCAAGCAGAGGAAGATGGGCACTGGCAGCTAGGTATAGCAAGGGTGTGCCACTCCCGAACCGCATGCGGTGTGAACTGCAGGGGCAAAACTGGGATGCACACCAGAAATGAAGGCCTGCTAACAAGTGGGTGCAGAGCAGGAGGGCAGGAGCAGTCAAGGAAACCAGAGCATTGCAAACTGTTTGAGTTATACTGTGGGGGCTGTTGGGGAAGCCTCAGGGAGAGGTGGGGTAGCAGGCAGGCACATGAGATCCCAAGTAGGGGAAGGGAAAACAGAGGACCCAGCCCGTGGCACTGGAGTTATGTGGAGGTGACAGGGTATGGGTCAGGAAGGTTCATGAACTGAGGTACACAGTGCAGATTGGAGTTCCCAACCACCCTGTAAAGTAGGGGCTTGGGTGGGGCAGTTTGGCACATAAGGAGTGGGCGAAGAAAAGAATGGTGCCCATGAGGCCTGGTCTGGGGGGCACATATGGAGCTGCGAAGAGGCAGCTGAGAGTTGGGGAACTAGGGGAGCCCTGCCAGGGGGGTCAAGGTGTGCCCAAGGGTGAATGGGGGTATGCAACACATCTTGGGGGTATGCTGGGGCAAAGAGGGCCTGGAGTAGGCACTAGCTATGGAGAGGCATAATGAAGCAAGTGACCTCTATTGGGGCCTGGCACGGGCCAAGGGGGGCCACAGATGGGTGGCAGGTGTCTGCAGGGCTAGCTGGAGCCTCACCAGAGGTCATCAGCCAAAAGGAGATGGCAAGATAAGGGAGGTGAAGGGTGTGGGAGCAGGGGAAAAGGGGGGGCGGGCATGAGCAGCCATGCAGAGGACACCGGGAAGGGGTTATGCCCAGGGGGGTGCTGGCCAGGCCACAACAGCCCAGTGGGTGGTGGATGAGGCCAGAAAAAAGGTGGGGGGACCCATGCTCATCTTGAGGGCATGGTAGATGAAAGAGGATGCCTACAGGGCAGTTGAAGTGGGTATGCCGGAGGAAGGTGCCCCTATGGAGGCCTGTTGGAGTTATGGGGAGGGGTGTTAAGGAGATTGGAGGGTCTGAGGTTTGTTTCTAGCCCAAAAGGGGGAAGCCCCATCATCCTTCACAAGCTAGAGATGGATCAGTGGAGAGGGGAGAGAAAAAGGAAAAGAGGGAGTAGGAGAGGGGGTTAGGCAGCATGGGCTGAGGACAGAGGAACCCAGGCATGGAAGTAAATGGGGGAGGAGATAGAAACTGGGGTCGGATCATGTGTCCAGACCTAGTGGGGTATGGACCGGGAACTGACCCTGTGCAGGTCAGGCCAGGGTGTGGTGGTACCAAATGGGGGTACCTGGTAGTGGTACCAAGTGGTAGTACCTGGTTCTGGTGACGATAGAGGGGGCTGGATCAGAGCATGTCCGGACTCCGAAGCACTACAAGCAAGGAGAAGAGGATCAAGTCAGAAGAAGTTTCCAGAAGGAAGAAGCAGACCAAAGTAGTCTGGTTGTACTGTACTGTACTGTATACTGTTGAAATGTGAAGTTGGGAATGTAAATATAATTTTCATGCCTTAATAAATATTGCCAGCATGCATCCAACAGAAACAAGTGTGGAGAGATTTATTTCTGGTGGGGCGGACAATAGGGCTTGCCATTAAAAGGCAGGCCTGCTTGTCTAATGTCCTCTGCCAGAAAAGCAAAGGGAATGGGAGAAGGGGATAGGAAAGGGGAGCGGATGGTGATGTCAGAGTGAGTCAAATGACATGGGGATAGGAGAGCTTCCCAATTGGTCGAGGGGAGGGCTAAGTGGGGGCTGGAAGGGGGGGGCCACAAGGGACTATGCAAGGGCATGCAGCCTTCTGGTCTCCCTCTTTTTGCTGGGAAAGATTCCCCACCCACCTACCCTGAACTAGGTAGCAGGGGTCGCCGCTGGAAGGCATGGCAAGGGAAGTGGAAGGTATTAAAACACTGTAACTGGTGGGTTCTGATACGGGGTTAGGGGAGCAGCAGAATGGCAGCAGATGGTCTCAGGGGCTGGGAGAAGCCCTGGCAGGAGCAGCAGGTTTCCCATGAAAGGATGAAAACAAGAAAAGGGAGGAGGGGGAGCAAAGGAAAAAGGGGGACAGGAGGGGGAGGGGTAGGCAGCACAGGCTGGGGACAGAGGAACCCAGGCATGGAAGTAAATGGGGAGGGATAGAAACTGGGGTCGGATCATGTGTCCAGACCCTGGTGGGAATTATGGACCAGGAACGTAGCTGTCTTGAGTCGGGCTCGGGTAAGTGGGGGTACCTGGTGGTGATACCAAATGGGGGTACCTGGTGGTGGTACCTGGTTCTGGTGATGATGGTGGGGGCCAGATCAGACCAGGGGGACTACGAGGGACTATGTAAGGGCTTGCAGCCTTTGGGTCTCCCTCTTTCTGCTGGGAAAGATTCCTCACCCACCCACCCTGAACTAGGTAGCGTGGCTCGCCGCTGGCAGGCATGGCAAGGGAAGTGAAAGGTATTAAAACACTGTAACTGGTGGGTTCTGGTAGGGGGTCAGGGGAGCTGCAGAAGGGCAGTGGATGGTCTCAGGCTGGGAGAAGCCCTGGCAGGGGGCAGCAGGTTGCCCACAGAAAGGATGAAAAGAAGAAAAGGGAGGGGCGGGAGAGAGGGAGAAAAAGGAAAAAGGGGAGGTTGGGAGGAGGGATTAGGCAGCACGGGCTGGGGACAGAGGAACAGGCGGAAGTAAATGGGGAGGGAGGGATGGAAACTGGGGTTGGATCATGTGTCCGGAACTAGTGGGGTATGGACTGAGAACTGACCCTGTGCGAGTCGGGCCCGGGTAAGTGGGGGGTACCTGGTGGTGGTACCTGGTTCTGGTGACGATGGGGGGGGGCGACCAGAGCGTGTCCGGACCACGAAGTGCTACAAGCAAGGAGAAGAGGATCAAGTCAGAAGAAGTTTCCAGAAGGAAGAAGCAGACCAAAGTAGTCTGGTTGTAGTGTACTGTACTGTATACTGATGAAATGTGAAGTTGGGAATGTAAATATAATTTGCATGCCTTAATAAATATTGCCAGCGTGCATCCAACAGAAGCAAGTGTGGAGAGATTTATTTCTGGTGGGGGATCATGGAACAACTGTAGTGTAATTTGCAGTTATAACTATCAGGTTATAATGGCTAGTGAGCCAGCTGAGAGCTGTCAGTCAGGTTTCAGCAGCATGAGTGTGCGCTGAAAACCACCAATGCAGTGAAAATGCTGCTTGCAGCTTTATTGTGTCCCAGACTCCAGGGTGAGCAGCTGAGCTGGGACTGGACCTTAAGGACTTTGTGGCAAAAATGTATTTCCCAGACCAAGGACAGGATGTGAGACTGTGAAACAGGAAGTACTCGCTGCACGGCATAAGGCCAGTACAGAAAAATAAACTGTAACACAGGTCAGTAAAATCAGCAATTATAAACAATAAAGTATTTGTAGAGAGGTGTAATCTTTTGTTTACACACATCACGTGTGTGAGGGTGGGTATGTGTATGTGGTGATTTGTGTGTGTGTGTGTGTGTGTGTGCAAAAAAAAACAACTCCCCATACTCTGTTCTCTATTCATTGGTATACGTTCCTCACTTTAGAAACAAACCCTTATTGTTGTCGGTGAAGTCCAGGTACATATTGTACGTGTTAGTGTTTGTCTGGTTTACATGTTCACATGCAGTTTTAACGAGGATTAATATTTGAAGTTCAATAAAGAATAATTTAAAACAAATTCTGGCCAGAGCTGATAGGGCTGCAGCTAAGGAATTTGGGGTAAAATATTGTAAATTACCAAAGTAGCAAGTGTGCATTTGCAAAATGTAACATAGGCTCGTAAATATGTTGGTTTGTAATATTTTTACACCAAATTTTCAACATAGCCTTGTTATGACACTGCCTCATGAAGACAGGCAGACAAAGTGTTCATCTCCTGGCTTAAAGGTGTATTTGTGCAGGGACTGAGAAAAATGACAGCTGTCACATTTTTATTTTTTTTAGTCTCGGAATTAACACCTTTGAGTCAGGGGCTCATTTACAAAGGCTCCACATCAACAAATGAATTATACAGCGAACGGAGTAACAACATAGATACAATGCGAACATGTTAATAGGCAGATGAGATCAGACAAGCAGGAAGTTAAGCATACAATCAATTCTACAATTAAATGCAATGAATAAGTGCTTGTAGAGAGGGAAGTTAGAGATTGGTAGACGTAAAAAGTTAGTGTTGCGAGGGACCGTGGACTCAGCGGTCTTCCAGAAATGGCAGTCCAGGCGGTATTGTCAACAGAAGGCTGCTACAATCGAAGCAACAGATCACTAAGGTTAAGTGTGACAGTTGCATTTGCTGAGGTTGGCTAGGTGTTGCTGGAGACAGTTTTTGAAGCAGCCAATTGTAGGAGTGGATTGGATAGGTTCTGGGAGATTGTTAAACCAGCTGGATGCTCTGAAAAGAAAAGCTCTTTGTCCTTGGGATGTCCGGCAAAATGGAACCTGAAAGGCTTGACTGGTGCGCCTCTTATGCAATATGAGATTGCAGGGGCCTTCTTTAGAAACACCTGGATGGGGGGGAGGGCAAGCCCTAAGGAGATCTTTTTGGCTGCAAGGCAGGTGTGATATGGGATTCTATTTGGAGATTGAGCCAAATGGATTGCACGTAGAGGTCACATGTATGAGTGTCGTGGTTAGCACCTGTAAGTAGCCTGCAAGCTTTGTTAAGGGTGATTCCAACCCTTTTAAGGGCAGTGGCAAAGGCGGCGCCATAACATTTCAATGCCATAGTCGATGATGGACAGCATGGAACTGGTTACAGTGAGGCGTGTAACGCCTCTTGGGTCACACAGCTTCAGTGTCTATAAAGGAGGTCTAGTCTGATATTAGCAGTTTTAGAGATGTTCGAGATGTGTTCTTGGTAGGAGAGGGTGCTGTCCAGGGTGGTGCCCAGGTATTTAAAACTGTTTACCTGTTCAAGGGATGAGCCAGTGTTGTTGATACTGGCTAGTCGGGCTGTTTTAAACTTGTTATGCGAACCAGCAAAGACCACTAATAATCTGTTTAGTGAACCATGTTTCAATGGAGGTAAAGCTGCATTGCAGGTCACAGGTAAAGGGTGCAGGATCAGGCTGGCTAGTGTAAATCACAGCATCATCAGATTACAGGAGAAGGTTATTTGGGCAGGCTAGAGGGCGGGTATTGAGGTATAGGCTAAATAGGAGGGGACCAAGGATTGATCCCTGTGGAACACTAGATTGCACGGGGTAGCTAGTAAAGAATGAGTCAGAGATTTTAACACGCTGGGTTCTGCCGCCTAGATAACTGCTAAACCAGGTGGTAATGATGTTTGAGAGTCCAAGTGAGGTTAGGGTCAGGAGAAGTAAGGAGTTGTTGACCATATCAAAGGCCTTTGTAAGGTCTATGTAGATAGACCCAACGAGGTGACCACGGTCGAGGGCTTTATGGATAAAGTCCATATAGGTGAGCAGGGCAGTGGCAGTACTATGATCCTTCCTAAACCCGTGTTGCTGTGGGCATTGGATAACATTCATTAGGTGCTATAAAGAAATGGCTGTGTTGAAAATTTGGGATAAACATTGAATATTACTGAATTTACGAGCCTGTGTTTGCAAAAAAAAAGTAGGTTCATAACATTTTGGTTTTTACACCAACTTTCCAACATAGCCTTCTTATGACCCCAGCTCATTAACAAGGGCAGAGAAAATTTTCAACTGGTGACTGAAAGGTGATTTCCACAGAGACCGTGAAATCACCTTTTGGGATTTAAAAAAAACATTTTGGACGGGATTTGAAAAATTACAGCTATCACAGTCATGAGTTGCTGTAAAGATATGGCTATGTTGTAAATCTGAGGTAAAAATATTGAAAAGTACCAAAGTTATGAGCCTGTGTTTACAAAATGTTTGGAAGAAAGCCACTGTCACACCGGTTCACAAAAGCGGAGATAGGACACTGCACACCAATTACAGACCTATCTCATTCTTCCCACCACTATCCAAAGCGCTGGAGCAAATAGTGTCGGACCAACTAGTTGAATTCCTGGATAACTACAATGTACAGTGCCCAGAGCAGCATGGCTTCAGAAAAGGGCACAGCACCACCACTGCACTACTGGAATTTATAACCTTCATCCATGCCATGCTTGACAAAAGGAATTGTGGAGGGGCAGTATTTATAGACCTTACCAAGGCATTCAACACAGTTAACCACCCCCTACTGCTCAAGCAACTGTCCTCCATTGGATTCTCCAGCGATGCCCTTCCATGGTTCACCAGCTACCTTGACAATCGGATCCAATGTGTAAGGATTGCAGGGATCTCTTCGGATGAGAAACCGGTCCGCTCCGGAGTCCCCCAGGGGTCTATTCTGGGCCCTCTACTCTTCTCCCTCTTCATCAACAATCTCCCCAGTGCCTGCCACCAAAAAATATTAATATACGCAGATGATGCAGTCCTGTTTTCCAGCCACCATGATATTACAGTCCTTGAATCCCAGCTGCAGCTCGACTTCAATCACATCGAAGACTGGTTCAATTCTCATAAACTTGTCCTGAACCACAGCAAGACTAAAGCCATGTCCTTCTGTAACCGACAGAGCAGGCACAACTCTCTGTTCCTCACCATCAAGAACCATGCTGGGAACCCACTCGAACATGTCAAGGAGTTCAAGTACCTTGGTATTACCCTGGATAGTACCCTCTCCTACACTCGGCATATTGACACTGTTGCCAAGACCGCCAATATATGGATTGGACTACTACACAAACACAAGCACTGTATGCCTGCAGATGCCCTTAAACTAGCCATCTACAGCTCTGTCACCTCTATCATTGACTACGGCCTTGCCATCTATGGCTCTGCCCCAACAAGTGCCCTCCACAGGATCTCAGTTGCTCTCAACAAAGCCTGTAGACTACTGATGGGAGCAGCCCGACAAACTCACACCTGTGACCTTTATGCACAGGCCAGCTGGCTACCCCTACGCAGCAGAATACAATACCAGACCTGCTTACTTACCGAAAAGATTCTCCTTGGTCTCATGCCACCTGGTGTTAGCTCACTCCTTACTACCTACAGTGGCACTCAACAAACATGTGGTGCCCAGTCTCTAACCTTTCAGGTTCCCAGATGTCATACCTCCATGGGTCAGCGGTACTTTATCTATAGAGCCACTCAATGGTTCAATTCCCTCAATAAAGAAGCACTTTTCTCTACTACATTTGGACCCTTCAAAAGGAATCTCAAACTTTACCTCACCTCTACCACTCAATGTGACTGCTTCGTTGAACAGAGATCTCTCTAAACACCTCCCAGCTCACTCATGTCTCACAGCCCGCCCTTTCCCAATCTCATTCCCTCTGGCACTGGCCTTCCTTGTGACTCCTTTCCTGCTTCACATCTCCACTGGTACAAGACATTTTCCACCACCATTGGACAGTGGCCCATTAGCCTGCCAACTTCCTCTCCCGGTCGCATGCCTGCAATACTAACTGCCTATGGTGCCCTCTGTCTCTTATTGTTACTGCAGCCAGCTGCCTACTCAAGCTGCTCGTTATATGAATATTATCTCAAAGTATGTTATAACTGAGTTTCTTTATTTTTTCTTTTAGTTGTTTTGGTTGTTTATTGTGCATTCTTTTACTACCTCTGTATGTATGGTTGACCCTCATCCTTTGACGTGGAACCTTTGTAAACGAGCAGTTTCTGCTCAAAGGTATTTGTAATCTGAGAATTTAATAAATAAAAAAATAAATAAATAAATTCAATGTAGGCTCATAATTTTGTTGTTTTTCAATATTTTTACATCAAATTTTCAAAATAGCCTTCTTATGACCCCACCTCATGAACAAGTGCAGAGAAAATTTTCAACTCCTGCCTGAAAGGTGATTTTGTGCAGGGACTGCAAAATCACCTTTCAGGACAGATCTGCTTGACAGTGACATTGTTCATGAGGTGGGGTCCCAAAGAAGGCATGCTGAAAATCTGGGGCCAAAAATATGTAAAACTACCCAAGTTAGGGCACCAAGTTGAAAACCCCATTGAAATACATTGAACTGCATACCTGTGTCTTCAGTTCATGGTCCAGCTTTGAAGAGTAAAGACGTGTCTGTAATCCAGAAAGGATTACAGCATTGGACACCTGATGGGTAAGTAAGGGCTTGGGGGAGGGTGCGGGGTGGTGGATGTAGTGGGAGGGTTGGGTGGGGAGTAAGGAATGGCCACAAGAGACATTGATGGACCATTATTTTTTTACAGGTAAAAAAATGAGAGACTGATGCTCCCTGATCACGACACTGGGGGATTGGGCACCCCCCAGTGCCGCAGTTATGTAGGGGAAAACATTGATGGACCATTTGTTTTTTTACAGGTAAAAAAAAAAAAAGATGATACCCAATCGTGACACTGGGGGATTGGGCATCCCCAGCGCAACAAAAAAGACAGATGATCCTAGATCACGACACTAGGGGACTGGGCATCCCCAGTGCCACAGTTAAGTTGCTGTGGGCCGATTGCAACATTGGGGGATAGGGCACCCCAGTCTCACTTCTATGTTTCTGGGGGGGGAGGTGCTGAGAAGTTGGATCAGGTGGGGGGAATTTCTGTAATATCAGAAATTATATAAATAAGTGCTGGCGGTCACGGCAGACCAATGCCCTCTCCGCCATGACCAAGATAGCCTCTGTATGCTACTGCACATGCGCAGTACAGTGTGGAAGCCATCCTGGACACAACAGAGTGTGCCGTGTTCCACAGTGACTGCCGGCACTGTGAAATAGTGCAGTGCTGTACTCAGTAGGGACAACATACGTTAACTGCTTCACAGACGCAGAGGTGACTGTGACGCAAGTCCATGTTTTTCATTTGAAAGGAATGCGGAGTCCTTTTTCTCAGTGATTGCAAAAAGGTCTGCAGGGCTATGCCCACTGCAGCCATAAAAATTACATGTGATTCTGCGTGTAACCTTGTTTTAGCATGAACAAGCAAAGTGCAAAATGAAGTCAGTCTCTACAGCATTTATTGAATAGCTGGTTTCAGTTTTGTGACACGTGCATTGTCAGTTCCATTTAAACTATAATGTAGCATCGGGTGGTGTTCATTAAGTTATAAGGAACTCCAGGGTGTGTGTAATGCAAACAGTAAGCCACAGCAGGGGAGTCAGCTGTCGTCAGATAAACACACACCCCAGTGTGCGTAGTGAGGCACGAGGTGCTCATGCTGAGTGCCTCCAGCACCTGGGGAGAGTGTGTTATAAGACACGCGACCCACACACCAGAGTGGCTTATTACTCTTACAAAATGGGTCTCTTAAGTTTACATTTTAAATTAAAAAAAGCCCCCCCCCAAATGAAAAGCCCTGAAAAATGCTTCTGTTAAATGTTAAATAATGTAAAATATTTCCAGGATTACGTTAAAAGTAATGCACTTGTACAGTAGATGGCACCTGCACTGTATTATGCATCAGGTACTGTACTCTCACCTACTGTATACGTGTCTGCTGGTATATCTCTGTTCCCCACCCCCGAGCACCACAAGTGTAGTAGCTGCTTGTATTTCGTTATTGTTTTCTGAAAAACAAGGGAGCTTGCTCCCTTTTGGCATTTCGGTTTTACCCAGTTTGGCGGCTTTGGAGAAGTGAATTCTTGTTTGGTGCTGTTGTGGATTAACTATGGCATTTAACAACAACAACAACAATCCCAGTTGAGCTGCTTATATTATACTAGGATGTCATGTAGAAAAGAGCTTCATGAAGTGCAGTTTCAAGCGGCCTGCTGCACGGGCAAGTGGGTAGACTCGGGCAGGCAGGTTGGTTCAGTGAGAGAGTGTGTTGGAAGATCGTAATTTTATAGCAGTGATGCACGCTGCAGACGTTTGTGGTTAAAATGTGATTTTTGAGAAAATGTGATCTGTGTGGGTAGTTGCTGTAATAATGAATTGTCACTTATTGCTTGGCTGAGAGGAAAAACATGACATGCCAGGCGGAAGGGGGCTCTCGGGTAGGTCAGAGGCTGGCTGACGGAGCACTATCATTAGACACAGAGCAGCAACTCAGGTCAAGGATTACAGGCCTACAAGTAAAGAAACTGTGCAAAAAAACACAACATAGTCAGTTCTGGAATCTTTTTTTTTTTAAATACTTGTTCATGTTTGGTATGGGTGGGTTTATTACTAAGCTTGTGGAATTTTAGTTACTGAGTTTGGGTAATTAATATGCCTTTACATCAGTAACGTAGCTGCCAGAATTTTTTTGAAAAGTTTCTGGCAGGCATGGATATATGTGGTGCGCTGTGTCATGGTTGCCAGAAAAGTACCACCCTCAGGGTTGTTGCTGTATAAACACATGGCTGGGGGTGGCACTTGACCAATAATGATGCAGCAGTTTCCCTACCCATTTCATAATGTGAGATAACAGACCTCAGTAATTGAGGCATGAGGCAATGTTGAGTGCCTTAAGCCCCCTAGTCATCCTGTTAGCCCACCAATATGCATACCCTGGAGTGCCTTATTGTGATTATAAAATGGTATCTATGATTTTTATTTTAAAACCTCAGTAATGAAGTGCGGAGAGATAAGTATAGAAACAGAAACATAGAATTTGTTGGCAGAAAAGGACTGCTTGGCCCACCCAGTCTGCCTAGATGATCCCTGCATGGTCTGTTTCTGCAAATTATAACTGGTCTCCATCAACCCTCCCTGCCTGTTTACTAATATTCCCCTATTTCTGTGCAGCGCATGCTTGAAGCCCCCCTGCTGTTTTCTCCTGTGCCGCTTCTGATGGTAGTCTGTTCCAGGCATCCACCACTCTTTCAGTAAAGTAGTACTTCCTCTTAAACTCCCTCCCCCAGCTTAATCGCATGCTGTCTGGTCCTGGTGCTCTTTCTATTTGAAAGAGACTTCCCTCCTGCTGCACTCTGTTTACCCCTGTGAGGCACTTGTAGGTCTCTGTCATGTCCCCTCTCACTCTCCTCTCTTCCAGGGTGTCATGTTGAGATCCCTCAGTCTCTCCTTGTAGGGCTTTTGGTGCAACCCTTGCACCATTTTACTTACCCTCCTCTGGACTATCTCCACCCTGTCTATATCCTCCCTGAAGTGCGGCCTCCAAAACTGGACACAGTACTCCAGGTGAGGTCTCACCAGCGAGCGATAATAGTGACACCACCTCCCTACTACTGGAAATGCCTCTCCCTATGCATCCCAGCATCACACTGGCCCTAGCTACTGCCTTGTCACACTGCCCTACCATTTTGAGGTTGTCAAATATGATAACCCTAAGGTATCTTTCTGCTTAGTGACTGTGAGTATCTCCCCAACCCCCATATTCTACTCAGCTCCTCAGTTTCTGTGCCCTGGGTGCATGATTTTGTACTTTTTGGGATTGAACCCCAACTGCCATGCTCTTGATCACTCCTCAAGTTTCCCAAGATCCCTGTGCATTTTCTCCTCCTCCTTCCCACGTATCCACCCTATTTACAGATTCTGGTGTCATCTTCAAAAGGCATAACTTCCCTTCCAGTTCTTCTGCAGTGTTGCGTATGAGGACATTGAAGAGGACCAGATCTAGTACTGAGCCCTGCAGCACTCACTGTTCCATCATTAAAGTGAGTGAGTGCCTCCACCCTCTGTCGCCTTTCCTTTTACCAGTTTCTAACCCAGTTCACCACTTTGGATCCCACCCCTAGGCTGTTCAGTTTCTATATCAGTCTCTCCAGTGTGGCACAACTTTGAAGGCCTTGCTGAATTCTAAATAAGCCAAATCACCTTACACTTCAGCTGTTCCTTCTGATTTTCCTGCATTGAAGTCATTGTCTGCTGCCTGTGAAACAGGTGTTATGAGCAACAGGAAAGGATGAAGTCTAAGGGGAAAATATTTTGTTTTAATGAACATGTATTCATTAATAAAAAAATGGAAGCTAGTTAAAACAAAACAAAAACCGCTATAAGAGGCAACTGGTGGAACACCAATACTTTTTTTGCAGCAGAAGGTGAGCAGATTACATAGAGCACACAGAACAAGCACTCCTGTGAGATTCACTTACCTTTAGCTGCAGTAAAAGTATGTGTTCCACCAGTTAACCTGCTTGTAGCACCCTTTTTTTTTTTGCTTCCATTTGCTGTGATCTGCAGCATGAGACTGTCCTCTTGGAGTGCCCTCTGTTTTTGGTTTTCCCATAAAAGGAAAGCTGTTAAAATTCATATGGTTAAGCAGTTCCGTGTAACGAGTTTTGATGCCGTCAATTTACCTTTGCTAGAAACTGTGTAGTCCCTTTAAAAGAGGGAACTTTTTCTGGTAATGCACATATGGCAAGTTTTATGGCAAGTTTTTTTTTCCATGGGTGGGAGAGAAGAATTGCAGCATTCTCAACTTAATAGGCTGGGCTGTAGAGTTGGTTAATTAA
This sequence comes from Neoceratodus forsteri, assembly GCA_016271365.2. Lineage (NCBI taxonomy): Eukaryota > Metazoa > Chordata > Ceratodontiformes > Ceratodontidae > Neoceratodus > Neoceratodus forsteri. The sequence goes on from CM057456.1 coordinate 1,430,664,244, forward strand.
CAAGAGTTGTGTGTATGTGGTCTGTGCAGTACTCAGTATATGTTGTAGGCTTTTGTGCACTGTGACTGGTTAGTTAAGGTACCCCTGGTGGACACTACTTCCTTTCCATGGTTAAGGGTTTTTGTAAGCTCTGATATTTGTTTGCTGGTCCTGCTGTCCTCCATGGGCTAAGTACAGTCACAGAGGACTGTGCGTAGCCCCTGGAGAAAAGCAGAACTGGAAAACGTGATCAGAGATTATATAAACTCTAACATGCACTGAAGGCTATTGAATCTCCCAATGCTGCCTACTGCTCTGATGTCAGCTGCAAAGGATTCTGAAATGTGCAGCAACAGAATGTCAGCCTAGAAGTAAACAAAAGCAGTCTGATACAATTTACTATACTACAGTAAACAGTACGTAAACCAAAATGTTTTGCACACAAAGTTCACACTGGGACCATCCCCACACTTGAGTGGGGGGTCCTTTGTGCTGACTGTTGCCCTTTATGAAAGCAGCTGCTTGCTACGGGACAGCACTGCAGATGGAAACCAGTACATGGATGCAGCTGTGTACTACAGGACATGGAACCATGGGCACCATTACACAGTCATTTTCTGGATTCTGCAGTCATTCAACATTTACTCTATACACGCACGTATAACTCAACTTTTTTATGCTGAAAATAAGCCTTCAAGAGGGTGCACTCGACTTATCTTTGAGGTTGACTTGTTGGCCAACTTTACATTGGTAAACCATTTTTGCAACTGTATAACTCGATTTTGTGCCTGTTCTGGCTACAAAGACAGGTTCTATGCCTGATATTGGCCATAAAACAGATTTTTCTATCCAAGCTGGGTAGTACAATAATGTCTGTAATTTAGTTAAAATTGACAAGATAAAAGTGGGATCAACTTGTAGGTGAGCATGCAGATTAATAGTAGGTCAGACTTCCATGGTCCTTTGACTTCCACTGCAGTGGAACCACAGAAAATGGGCCTTGCTTACAGTATATCTTCTCTAAATATCATCCCATCTCTACATTCCCATTCATCAGTAAGGGCCTTGAAAAATTATTTTTTACCTCTCTCTTGGCCCATTTTAATGTGGCTTTTGCTCCATCCATAGTACTGAGACTGCTGTCCTTTGGGTTGTCGGTGTTTTTCTCATTACCTGCAGTTATGTCTGCTATTCTCCATAGCCTTCTTGACCTTAGTGCAGCATTTGCTACAGTTGACCACCTCATTCTGCTTGCAAGGTGAGATATCTGTTTGTGAGCTGGTGGTCAGTTTAGCCACCAGCGTCCGAAATCTGGTAGCCACATTAGTATTTTTAGTGGCCATCACTTTTAATGGCGAAACAAAAATTCCCTTCTTGGGCAAGTAGCCAGTTGGCTGGTAACTTAAAAAATGTGGTAGCCAAACCATTTTTTTTGTGGCCATTGTCCACCTGGCTACCTGATTTGTCCTACCCTGCCTGCTTGGCTGTTTTGAGCACTGTGCTGGAAATCTCTAGTACTTTTCTTTCCTAACTTTACTCCTATCTCTCCAACCATGCCTTTTTTTTCTTTGATGTGGTTTTTCTTCCTTCCTCCAGCCTCTACTTTGTGGTATTCCCCAAGGCTCGCTTCTGGGTCCCCTTCTTTTCTGTGTGCCTTCTAACCCTCTTGGATGCATCATCTCTCCCTTCAATGTTAGGTATCACTTATACACTGATGGAGTCCCAGCTATACAGATCTTTTCAATTGCTCTGATCCTGCCCTATTTCTCGCTCTACCTGTTTTGACCCTCCTAGCTCCAATTCAGTTTCCTGCAATCTAATGTTGCTAAGGCTAAGATATTCCTCCTCAGTAAAAAGGTATCCTCTCCCATAATTCAATGTTTTTTTTTCACTTTCTTACAAATATAAAAAAGGCCAGTAGAAGAAGGCTTTATGTTCTATCGAGTGATCTAGAGATTACAGTGGGCCCTTCCAACTCTGACCCTATCCTTCACCATGTCTTGACCCCCCCCCCATGTTTTTTGAGTGACAACCTCAACAGGGAGTTCATTCTATCCCGACATCTCTGTCTCTGTTAAGAAATGTCTCCTGACCTCCTTTCTGAACCTTTCCCCACCAGGTTGCCCCCAGGTGGGGTTGTTTTCACCGAGACAAAAGGTCCCTGATATGAAACATAGAACCATAGAATTTGGCGGCAGATAAGGACCGCTTGGCCCACCCAGTCTGCCATTTCCCACCTACTGGATAAGCTGCAGATCCTAGTTAACCAGCAGCCTACTTCTTCCTACCCCCCCCCAGAAGTGCCTTATGACTATCCCATGCATGCTTGAATTCCACCACTGATTTTGACTCCACAACCTCCTCCGGAAGGCCGTTCCATGCATCCACAACCCTCTCTGTGAAAAAATACTTCCTTAAATTACCTCTGAGCCGCCCCCCCTCTATCTTCAAATTGTGCCCTCTTGTTCTTGCACACCTCTTTTTTTGAAAGATACTACCCTCTTGGACTTTGTTGATTCCCTTGAGATACTTGAAAGTTTCTATCATGTCCCCCCTCTCCCTCCTTTCCTCGAGGCTATACATATTAATATCCTTAAGTCTCTCTTCACATGTCTTCCAGTGCAGACCCTGCACTATTTTAGTTGCCCTCCTCTGGACAGCTTCCATCCTGTCTATGTCTTTGCGGAGATTGGGTCTCCAGAACTGCACACAGTACTCCAGATGGGGTCTCACCAGCTGTCTGTACAGAGGATAATAACTTCCTGTTTTCTACTGGTGATGCCTCTCCCTATGCATCCCAGTATCCCCCAACCCTCCTTGCTGCCCTCCACATTGCTTGCCCATCTTTAGGTCATCTGATATGACTACCCTCAGGTCTCTTTCCATTTTTGTTGTTAGTATCTCACCCCCCATTGTGTACTCTTCCCCTGGGTTTTTGTTTCCCAGGTGCATTACCTTGCACTTCTTAGCATTGAATCTAAGCTGCCATACATTTGACCATTCCTCTAACCTTGCCAAGTCCCTTCTCATCCTTTCCACCCAACCCTGTGCATCAACTCTGTTGCAGATCTTAGTGTCATCTGCAAAGAGACATACTTTTCCTTCCAGTCCTTCTGCAATGGAAAGAAAAGTATGTCTCTTTGCAGATATCAACCTTCTTTATACATTTCAGGTACTTGAAGGTTTCAGTCATGTCCCTTCTCTGTCTCCTCTCCTCTGGTAAGTACATGTTACGCTCTCTTAGCCTTTCCTCATATGCCCTGCCCTTCTGCCCCATAACCATCTTTGCTGCCTTCCTTTGAAATGCCTTGAGTTGGCTGATATCCTTTTTTGAAATAGGGGCTCCAGTACTGCATGTTGTATTCCGTGTGTGGTCACACCAAGGATCTGTACAGCGGCAGTATAATTTCCTCCCTTCTGCTTGTCAACCCTGTAGCAATACATTTCAGCATTGTTTGTTTTAGCTGCTGCCTTTCTGTACTACATAGCTTACTTAAAGTCGCTGGTGATGACTATCCCTAAGTCCTTCTCCTCATCTGATTTAGTGACCTTGATGCCCTATAAACTGTATTCAGTGCTTGGGTTCTTTCTTCCTGTGTGCATGACTTTGTACTTCTTCACATTGAACCTGAGTTGCCATATGCCAGACCACCAGTCCAGCTTTGCTAGGTCTTCCTTTAGGTCCTGCACTCCTTCATCCATGTCCACCTTCTAACTCAGCTTGGTGTCATCCACAAAAAAGCAGGTTGTGCCTTTAATGCCTTCCCCAATGCCATTAATGAAGTCACTAAACAACTCCAGGCCAAGCACTGACCCCTTCGGGACCTCACTGGTGAATTCCCTCATACCTGAGAGCTTCCACCACCACCCTTGTTGTCCTAATACTGAGCCAGTTAACCACCCATCTTGTTAATCTGCTTCTCCCCCCTACGTCCTTCAATTTCCTGATCACCTCTTGTGGGGTACCGAGTTGAAGGCATTGCTGAAATCTAGGTATAGTGGGACAGATACTGGAGGATACACAAGCAGGCAGCTGTGTAGGGGGTAGGAAGCCAAGGGCAGACTTGATGGATTGTATGGTCCCCATCTGCCGACAACTTCTATGTTTCTATAGAATATCAGTCCCCTTTCCTTGACTCTTGCCTCTCATTTACCCCCTTTGTCAGGAATGTAGGTATCCTTCTTGATAAAGAATTAACCTTTGCTATGCATTTCTCTTTGGTCTACAAATCTGCCTGCTATCCTCGTCACAGTATTACCCATATCCATAATTTCCTAGACCATCTCTCTGCTAAAACCTTTATCCATAACTTCATCTTTTTGCCTTGACTACTGTAATTCTCTTCTTTATAGACATTCCAAGTCCCTCCTCTCTAAATGGCATACTGTCCAAAATGCAGCTGCTTGACTTGTCACCAGCTCTCTGAGACTGGATCGCATCGCTCCCATTCTCTGCCACCTCCTCTGGTGCCTTATTCAGTACCACATTACCTACAAATCCGTTCACTTGTATTCAGAATTCTTCATAGCCCTCCCCCTTTTCTTACTGACCTCATTGCTGCCTACTCTCCACCCCATACTCTCTGTTCATTCTGTTCTGGACTTTATTCTTTTATGTTTTTATTTAGCTTTTGTTTACTGGATAAGCACACTAGGGAAAAAGTGTGTATTTTCAGGTATGAACCGGATGTATCTTTCTATCTCTTAAGCATTGATTGGTTGTCCTTCAGTAGCTCTGCTCCTACTGTGTAGAATAACAACCACTTTTGTGTTCTCCATTTCACCAATTCCCCTCACTCTTCAAATCGTGCCTCAAACCCCCCTCTTTTCCTTTGCTCGTGAGTCCTTCGCTCCTGAGCAGTTTCCTAGGACTTGGTTTGTTCACTGACATGCACTACATGAGTGTATAACCGTAGATGTGGCGACTCGGGTTTGAATGCCCCAGCTCATTCACTGATGGAGTTTACATGCAGTTGACATCATGTTACACTAGTTAGTTTACAGTTAACTGATGTATGCCACAAATTCTAATGAATGGAGACAAGGATGTGTGGAAATAATTCAAATGGAAAGGATGGTCCATTATGTTGTGGGTCAGGGTGACAATTTAAATTCGTAATGGGATACTGCATACAAGCTTTTTTTAGGGCAAAATAACAACGTGTCTTAGCCCTATCTAAAAATGAAATGGTGAAATTAAACATCCTCTCATGTTGTACCAGCTCATGTTTGATAATAAGAAGTAGACATGTTATTTTCTAACAAAATCACTGCTTTATTTAACTTTAATTGAGATCATACAAAATATATGTTAGGTTAAATATTCCTTTCTCTATATCTTTAAATTTTCTTTCTTGTCTGTTTTGTTCTGTGGTTGACATCCTTGTGTATGTAATCTCTACTCTGAAATAGAGAAGGAAAGCTAGATGGTTATATGTATTCTTTGTTTTTTTTTCATTCTTCAATTTTTATTGAAATTTTACAAGAAGTAAACATACAAAAGAGGAATAAAAAGAAAATTCCAACTATTATTATAACAACAAGAAATGCAATAACAAGGCCAAAAGAAAGAAGAAAAGAAAAACATTAACAACAACAGCTACCTCCACCCACTTGTTCACAGTTGAAATCTGAGGCCAGATTCATGACAAAGAGTAACAATAGGTCAAACTATTCTCTTTCTAAAAAGGAAAAAAAATGTTAGGGTAAAATCTCAAAGAAAAGAAAAATGATAGGACATGAGGAAAATTTGTTGTCAAATTAATTTAATAATAAATGAGAGTAAGGTAACCCATTAGAGGAGTCAAAGCATGGAAGTTACTCCAAAATCGAGTCGTATAGTTTGCCCAAAAGATATTTATTCTTTTCAAGCAGTGTTAATTATGTATGAAATAACCAAACAATTAGTTAAATAGTTCTCATTTTTGAGTATACCGAAGTGAGTTTGTTATCTTTGGTGATTTAGATCATTTTCTGTATTGATGTAATGGACTGTATTGATGTATGTTGTAAAATCAGATTTATTTACGCTTTAATAACAATTTATTGAGCAAAATAATATGCAAAAGTATTGCAGTGAGGTATTTTAGAAAAGCTTTAGCAACTGACTGTCTCCTTTTTATGTTTGCTTGCGCGCATGCACAAGAAACATGTTGCGACAGCTTGCTAGAGTAGCGGGTTGTGGAGGTGTGGTCATGTTGTGCCAGTGCCCCTACTGCTTTGTGTGGCTGTCTCTGTGGCACCAATAAATGAGCACGCTGTCTATGACAGCAGTGCAAAAATGTACCACCAACCTGAAACATTTTCACCTCTGCAATGAGGGAGCGACCCCTCATTGTAGGGCATGCCTTACCCAGTGTTACATGTCATTAAACATGGCGGTGGCTGCCGCCATCCACCTCTAGTCCCCAGAAAACTGATATGGGGGGTGCCCAATCCCCCCTGTTAGCATGCCCCCTACCCAGTTAATTTACCGATGGGGGAGCCTAATCCCTGTCAGCATAATATCCCCTATAAGAATTTATGTGCCGAGGGGGTGTCCAATCCCCCTCAGCATCATGCCCTCCCAAACACAGACCCCTTTTCCTTTATAGCCAATGGAGTGCCCAGTCCCCATCAGCTCAAGTCCCCACTCACCCAAAAAAAAGAAAGAAACACCTAGGTGGCATGCTGGGAGCCCACCCCAGCATGCCAAATGTCCTTATAAAAAAGAAAACCTTCCTGCAATGTATTTTTTAAATTTTTTGTTTACCTGTGAAAGCAAAAACAGTTCCTAAGCACAATGCGTGGTGCCCCACCCCAACCGTGCCCACCCTCCTGCACCGACCTCCCCACATATCCCCCTCACCCCATACCCTCATACTTACTTCTGGAGCCCTGCACAACAATCTTTGGTGGACTGGGAATACATCTGCACTCTTGAAAGCCGAACCTGAACTGAAGAAATGCCAGTAAGCTGTATAATGGCATAAATGGCTTTTTTTCAACTTAGGTGGCTATCTCGGCCATTGTTGTGACTTTTAGCACCACATTTTCAACATGGGCTTCTTGGAAACCCCACCCCATGAATTCAGTCACTGTCATGTCAAGAGATGGGAGACCCCCATCTGGAGTAACCAGATTTACCTCTACGGATTCAGTTTGGGCACCTATAGCTTTCTCCCAGGCACTTGGCCAGTGTCTGCAGAAAGTACATAGACGTGGGATTAAGAATGTGTTTTTCCTTTAGAGCTAGAAAATGCTCATGGGTGATTTAGGGAGCCACCATCAAACTCCATGCCACATGGAAAAAGTGTCTAAGTACTGGCCGGGGTGCCATGTCAAAGAATAAAAGTAGAAGAGTACCAGTTTGGGCCGTGTAAGCCCAGTGTAGTTCAAAACCTGAGGGTTTTTTGTGTAGTGAAGATGTGCTCTGTCCTCTGTAAATCTGTATTGCTAGTGAGTGTAGCCCTGTGGGGGTCTATTTTCACTTTGTTATTCCTGTGTTGATGTGAATAAAAGCCACACTCTAGTATCACGTTCCTGGTTTGGACATTCAGTTATTGCTTCCTGTGTCCGGAGTTACTTGGGCACCACTGACCAGAAGTACAAACCTAGCATAATGCTGAGCAAACAGATTTTCTTCCCGAACCGAGGGGGGTTACAGTGTCCCAGAGGGATGTGACCAAGCTAGTACAACCACTAAAAACCCTGACCTCTGGGTGAAGGCACCCGTCACTGAACCTAGGCCCCTTAACCTGCTGCTAGCCAAACAGGTAGAGGTAGAGGTAGTAGCCCTTGGAGTAGCACCGCTAAGGGGTTACATAAGGTTGATAAGGAGAGTCTCTATAAGCTGAGTGGCAACCGTAACATGAGGGTACACAGTCTTAAGCTGGAGGGTGGGAGGTTTAGGAGGGAGTTGAGGAAGCACTTCCTCACAGAGAGGGTGGTGGAGACTTGGAATGTGCTGCCGGAAGAGGTCATCTCATTGAAGACAGTGGGCAGCTTTAAGAGAGACTGGGATAGGCATAGGGGAAGGTAAGGATCATGGGTAGGGAGGATGGGCAGAGTGGGGAGGGAGGGCAGAGGCATTAGCTCAAGCTGTGGACCCTGCAAAATGAGCAGTCTTGATAGACCAAATGGCCTTCTTCTTCTGACTTCTTCGTATGTTCGCATGTAGATCTTCAAGCCAGGCAAACAAAGACAAGTGAGGGACTTCTTGCAGCTACTAGGGCACTTACCAGCAACAGCTGTGGTGCCCTGAGGTCATATACAGATGATAGATGTTCAGTAACACTCAAGAAGGTACTGACATTAAAGGTCAGACCCACTAAGCCAAACAGCACCACTCACAGCAAGCCTGGTCAGGCCTCTAGAGTGGTAGAAGGAGTGGCACACTTTGTGAATCTTCTTGCTGGGGCCCCACATCAGAAGTCATGAAACCCTGCCGGCCCATCGCGCAGTGGTTAGATTTCCACTTGCGACGTCGGTGACCCAGGTTCGGCAGTGGACTCAGGTCGGAGGGCCGTCCTGGGGGAGAAGGATTGAGCATCCCTAGGACTGCTCTCCTTCTCTGAGGGGGGGGGAGGAGGGACCCGCGATCACATAGAAGCGACACCTGCCAGAGGCCGGGTTGCCGCCTTGTATGCGACGTTATATCAATGCTCTCTGGGGCGGGACAGATGCTGGCGTCATTGCATGTCTCCGCCCCAGCTTACAGGGGAAGGGAAAAAGCACAGCGGGACCTCTTTGTCTGTGAAGCGTCCCGGGACTGCAATTAGCCTCTGCCTCCAGAAGCTCTCTCAACTAGATATTAGTCAGTGGCACCGAATACCTGAGACTGGTGCCACGGCTCCGCCCTCCAGGGGGGCAAGCCGGGGGTGACCAGGAGAGCAACAGCAATGGGCATTAGGTGGGAGTCCCGGGGGCCATGACCAGGGCCGATTTCGACAGAAGGGTCCTGCCAGGAAAAAAGTAGAATAAATATAAATAAAAGAAGTCATGAAACCCCCAAGGAACAGCCTTATCCCTACCATGGCCTCCCTATAGCTTCATTTTCAGCTAGTTTTGTGTGAGATTTGCACTTAACTTGAATTAAAACATAAAGGACCAAGAATAAAGAAGGTCAATGGGACAGCTGAGGCTTTTCGGGAGCCCCTCTGCTCATGGGGTCTTGTGCAAATGCACAGTTCACAGCATGCTACGGCCAGCACTGATCTCAGGGAAGGAATCCATTCCTAAAAATGTCTGCAACACTCACTCTGACAATAGATGCCTTCCTACTAGGATGGGGAGGGTATCTGGACAATAACACAGTGAAGTACATATATTCTGGTCTCAAAAAAGGCAGCAGTAGCACTTAAACCTGCTGGAGCTCAAGAATGTACTCCTGTCTCTACAGCACTTCCCAGATCTGGTCAAAGACCAGTCAGTTCTGGTCAGAAAGAATGGTTACCTGCTGTAACAATAGAGTTTCAAGAGAATTTCCTCCAGCAACATCATGGAACTGTAAGCTGTCAGCATCAGGACCACCTGGAAACTTTTTGCGAGCTGGGACTGCTCATGTTGATGCACCTTATAGGCATCCCAAGTGTAAGCCCCTTCCCCTTCCCAGTGTCTAGGGGTATCCAGATGGTATCTTAGAGGGAGGAGGTTGCTGTACAACCACAAACACACTGTCCAAGAAAAACAGAAATATGCTCATTACCTGGTTCTGATGGTTGCGGAATGGTTTCGCAGAATGAGGAGCAGGCACGTTTCTTTGTTTTGGAGGGGTAACTGCAGGGGGCAGTGTTCATTAAGCAGGCACACATGCACAGTTTAAGTCAATTAAATTTAATGTCCACTTCAGAATCAAAAGTGCAAAACTGATTTTATGTAAAATGAGAAGCCTAAAGAATCCCTCCATAGAGCATGAGGGTGGCAATTCACAGGACGAAACTTGACATTTCTTCTGCAACAATGGTGCCAGAGATCACATGGTGGGCCTCCAATCTCCAGCTTCTCTGGGTTCTGGCTCCCAAACCGCACCAATAGGACCCAGGCTAATGCTCCACTGCCCTCCTTGCATTCTTACGGCCCAAACCGCCCCATCTTTATATGCGAGTCTTTGAGGAAGGGGGGCTGGAGTGGTAGGCGGCCCACCCCAGCCCCGCAATGGCCCTCCGGTTGGACTAGCGGGCCCAAAACCCTTGACTCCATCTCCTCTTCTCAATCCCCCAGAAAAAAAAATCACTGCTCTCTAAAATCTATCCAATTTATCCCCTTAAGGATGGGGCCCCACCTGCTGGCAGCAAGCAGGCCCACATCACAGACCTGCTTGCACCATTGCTCTCACTGCCTAGCTACACTTAGCAACAAAAGTTAACTAGTAAGCTCCCAGAGGGTACTTACACTAACATGCCTCAGTTCCCTGCTGGAGACAAGCTGGGAGAATCAATGGACTGACAGTGACCAAAGCAACAAGGACCAAACCAGGCACACAGGAGATGATATGGGAGCATGAATGTAGCCCTGGCACTGTGTACCAATGAGCTACTACCCCTGCCTGATCACTACAAAACAGGTTAAGGGGCCTGGGTTCTTTTCTGGTGACAACCGGGGCTTCTTTTCCAAAGGTATAATTAAATAACATGGTGCCTCCACCCAGGGTAAAATTATAGTGGGCGAGATGTTTGCGAAGTACAACCCTCTGGAATGCTGTACCTACCCACCTCCACTTTCAGTCACCACCCACACAGAATACCACTTTGAACTGTAATACAGTAAAAAACATGCAATTATACAATGGCAAGAAAAACTCCTGGTCTCTGGTTGGTCAGTCTGGGACTGGACCCGTGATGTTATCCCAGCACAACATCACGGGTCTAGTCTCAGCCTCACTGTGAACCAATGTAGATGATCTTATGGCTGATGATGTTATGGATGATGATCCCTTTTTTTGCATCTCCTCTTAAGAAACAAAAATATTTTTCCACACTAATAAAAACATTCTTTAAAACTATTTTCTTATTTTATATATAACAACGAGCCATTGTATATAAGCAATATATGCCCTCCAGGGTGTGGAATGTTTATATAACATCACACCTCAGTTGTTGACGACTCGCCCGCGCCTCGCGGCTCCAACCAACTGAGGCATGACGTTATCCTAGCATGACACACACCCTGTTGGGCATTATTGCTTAATTAGTGTCTGCAGCCAAATAATATGCTCAACAACACAGCTTTATTCATAGAGGCAGGGCTAGGAAAAGGAATACCTGGACAAATGAATACCATAATGCAATGCAATAACTGCAATTTTGCAATGAATAACTTCAGCAGTAAACCTATTTGCAATACACTCCCTCCAAACAACATGAATGCATAACTGCCTGGCTGGTACCAGCTTCCCCAAACAGTCCTTTCTGAAGGTATCCCCAGACTGATGCAGGCCTGATCTTGCTGCAGGTTGGCTGGCCCTGGGGCCCTTGGAGGAAACACTAAATAACTAAGGCTGATTACAAACTTTAAACAATCATGATGAATGATCTGTAGCTTGATTAAACTTTAGACTGATAGGCAACCTTAAATCAATTTCCTGGGGCAGGCTGGAGAGTTGGGGCCTGGAGCAGCAACATGGATTGCAGCAGGCTTGCTGGAAGAGGTGGGCTTGTCTAGCAGCTTGGAACTTTCTGGCCAGCATGCAGGATCTGGCAGCTTGTCACCTTCTGCCTTGATTGCAGAGTCTGGCAGCTTGTCACCTTCTGCCTTGATTGCAGGATCTGGCAGCTTGTCACCTTCTGCCTTGATTGCAGAGTCTGGCAGCTTGTCACCTTCTGCCTTGATTGCAAAGTCTGGCAGCTTGTCACCTTCTGCCTTGATTGCAGGATCTGGCAGCTTGTCACCTTCTGCCTTGATTGCAGAGTCTGGCAGCTTGTCACCTTCTGCCTTGATTGCAGAGTCTGGCAGCTTGTCACCTTCTTTGCTGAAGAGCAGGAGCCCTGTGCAAGATTTCCTGGTACACAAAAAAGCCCAGACCCAAGGAATGACCCCAATGTCTGACTCCTCCAGAAGGGTCAAGAGTGTCCTAGCACTCAGGCACACACCCTGATTCCCTGCGTCCCAATCCACTCCACTCGGTAAAGACTGGCAGGTCCTTTACCTGACTCCAGAGTGGCCTAAGCACAAACATTTTGGCATACAGCTCCGGATGGCTTCGGGCTGAATAGCACACAGTCTCTTAGCTGAGAGACCCCTATTTCAGACAGCAGTTCGCAAGGTTCTCTGCCTCCCTGGCACAGGAGCATCCGCGGGCTTCTTTTCCACTGCTGGCTTCAGCTTTAAGCCAAGTTAGGCAAACTGCAGTTTCTGATAAACAGTTCAGATACTTTCTCCAAGCTGAGAGCAGTCCAGAAATGCTACAGGATTCAACAGAAACTCACTCACCTTGGGGCTTTCAGGTGCTAAACGCAGGCAATATCTCCTAGTCTGGCTGAAGAAGCCTTGGGCCGACTTCCCAACTCTTCAACAGTTTCAGCCCTCCTATCCCTCTGAGATACCAAGCCAGACTGCCCCAAGCTGTAACTGTCCCTGGGGTTGCTCTCTGAAAATGGCAGCTTCTGATTGGCTGAAACATGCTGTCCATCAGAAATATTAATAAACATTAAGTCCCTTCAGTCACTGATTGGTGATTGATTTTGGGCACCTAAAATAGGGTTCACACCTTCTCCCAGAAGTCAGTTCTTTCATTTTGGGCACCTAGAAATTCAATTGTCTGTCTCTGGGGGTCAAAAGGCCAAACATGGCTGCTATAGAAAACAGTCCCATTAGGTTTCTATGGAGTCTTCACTTTAAAGTTCTCATGCAGCCAAAAAGTACACTTTATATAAACAATTTCCACATAGTCTGTTAGCAGCCACTCTTTTTTGTCCTCTGGCTGCAGTATTACAGTTTATAACATCTTTTTCAGCTTGTTGCTAGCTCTGGTTTACTGTCCCCCAGGAGTAGGCTGGCAGCTTGTTATTATTAAGAAACCTTATTAATATGTATGAGGCAGGCTCCCTAGTTCTCATTGGGGCTCCTCATTAATATCTATAGGGGCCTCATTATTATTCATAGGCCTTCCCCTTTAGCACTTATTGGTGCTTTTAAACTAAAAACTTTTGGGGTTCCCGAGGTGCCTCTGCCATGTCTCCGACACCTGCTTTGCTGATCCAAGGTGTTGGGATCACTGGAGGGGCTCTTGTTTTGCCACAGGAGCATCGCAAAAACAGACATAACATGAAAATGACCTTCTGCTAATGGGTTGGCCACCGCTCTTTGCTCCACCAACCCCAGATAACAGAAGAAACATCGCAGGGCCAGATGGAAAACACAGAAGGACACTTTACTCACATAACAGCTTGCAACGGCAGGCAGGCAGTACTGTCGCCCATCACCTGACAAGGAGAGAAGGCAGGAGGGAGAGCTGTGGTTCAATGAAGGAGATTCTCTTGAAGATCTGCTGTTACAGTAAGTAACTATTCTATCTGCTTCAACGACATCTCCCCTCCATTGAGCCACATCATGGAATGATTCTCAAGCAGTACCAAGCACTATGGAAGTATGGAAGGACCTACTGATCCAGAGTGAGGAGGCCTTGTAGAACACTGACGCTGAAGTCGGCACATCTACAAGAGACTGCAGTGTTTAGTGAATGTATGAACAATACTCTAAGTGGCAGCAGCACAAAGACCCACAGCAGACACACTCTGACAACAAGTCAATGAGGTGGCCACCCCTTGGGTGGAAAGAGCTTGTACAGAACCAGGAAGCTGCTTCTAGTAACAAAACAATGCAATTGGCCAGCCATTTTAACAGGCCTTACTTAGAACTTGGTGAGCCCACCATTCGGGGGTAGGAAAAAGCAATAAACAACTGAGAGAATGTTCTACAATCCTCAGTCCGATCCAGGTACCAAAATTGTGTCCTATGGATGTCCAATGTACATAAACAACACTCCCCACTATCCATGAAAGAGGAAAATAAACAGGAAGGTCCATGGTCTGATTTAGTGTTCTCTCAGACACGACCTTCAGAAGAAAATGAGGACTGGTGCGTACTGTGAGCCCATCCTTGTGAAAAATAATAAACAAAAGATCTGCAACTAGAGCCTGTAACTCCAAGATGTGTCTAGCAGACATCACAGCCACTAGAAATAGTGTCTTCCAAGAGAGAAAGCACATATCACAAGTAGTCACAGGCTCAAAAGGAGGCTCAGTGAGGGTCTCAAAGACCAAACTGAAGTCCCACACTGGAACCAGATCTCAGACCACGAGGTGTAAAAGGAGGATGCCCCTTAGAAATCTCCAGGAAACCTCCAACTGAGCCACTGTCTTGCCCTCAGGGCATGAAAGGCTTACAAAGTGGGCAGGTGGACTAGTACGGAAGAATACCCTAGTCCTCAGTCCTTGAGGGACAGTAGGTAGTCTAGAATGTTTGGAACAGGACATGCAAAGGGATTCAGTGCATGCCCATATTTGTGAATGAAAGTACTGGGTAGGTGGCTTTGTAGCTGCCAAGAGCAGAGCAGCCACAGCTGGGGAATCCCCGAAGAGGGAGAGTTCTATTTCCTCAGCAATCGCACATGAAGGTGCAGGAATTGTAGGTCCATGTGCACCAGAGCACCCTGTTTCTGAGTCAGAAGTCCTGCTTGCAAAGGGGGTGAGATGGGAGGTTCCACCACCAATTGTTGGAGAAGTGGAAAACAAATTTATCTTGGCCACTGAGGGCCACCAGAATCAAGGTGGCATGCTCGACCCGCAGCTTCTTCAGAACCCTCTGAATGAGAAGGTATGGGGAAAAGCATACAGAAACCTCCCTCTCCAAGAGAGGGATAACACATTTTGCCAAAAAAATCCCACTTCTGGAGTGAGCAAGCAGAAACAGAAATACAGCAGTTTTGCACTGTATAGAGACGCAAACCGGTCTGTGTCCAAACTACCTGATTTTTCAAATAGGCCTTCCACAATGGAGTCCGAGAGTTCTAATTCATGGCAAAGTGCAGTGGATTGACTGGCATGATCCGCACAAGCATTCAGGGTCCTGGGGAGGAACATGCTGATCGAAGTATATTGTGTTCCACTGCCCAGTGCCAAACTCTCATTGCCTCTCTGCAGAGAACGTATGAATGAACACCGCCCTGTCGATTGATGTAATGTGTCAACAACATATTGTTTGTGTGAATCAAGAGCTGAGTCCCTGAAGGATGTTGGAAAATGCCTGTACGCCATGTAGAACAGCCCTCATCTTCATAATGTTCCTGCCAAGCACTGTATCCAGAAGGTCCCATTGGCCCAGGGTCCTGAAAGGGACACTGTCAATCCCCTTAGGTCTTAGCATGTCCCAAGTTTAAAAAACACGTTATGATTGTTCACATTCTGTAGAGACTGCTGATAGCTAGTAGTTTGATTCTGATTCTTTTGTTTGTTTAAAAATTGAAAAACTGCCACCATACTGGTGTTACCACATAACACGTTTCTTTACATTCCTCAATTAACTCCCACTGCATCTTTCTTGGACTTGGGAACATCCCAACACAGTGTAGCTACGCTTTATGCAGTGGGAGGAGAGGAGACTATTGCATCATGAGTGGCTGCACTGTTTAAGGGTATTTCTAATGTTCAGGAAGTATGCAATAAGAGTAAATCAAGGATTTGAAACAAAACAAGGTTGGGCATTAGTATACCATTAGCATGTACTTCAGTTCTGCTAAGAAAGGAGGCAGACAAAACAACCAGCAACCTCAATGAATTTTAGAGTAGGTAAGCAATCAGAAAATGTGTGTTTTTAACTAGAAATAATATGATGCATCAAAGATTGACAGTGTCCCTTGAAGGGGCCCAGCTGAGCCCCCCAACCTGTCCATTAGGCATCTGTGGTCATAACCAGTAGAATGAATGGCCACAGGTTGGAGACCCTTTCTCCAGGTTGGATCTGTTCAGCCACCAGAGGAGGGAATGACAGACAGGAGGAGTTGCCTGTGTGAGGCACGCCAACTTTTCTGAGTTTTGAGCCCACTGCACCCTGAGAAACCCTTGTGGGATTCTTACATGGAGGCAGACCAGCGGAACTGTCAGGATGACAGCTGCCACTAGACCATTCAGTCTTAAGGGACAACAGACTGACATAATCACTGAAGGTCACCAGCTGTGCCTGTGACACTAGTGCTGTGGCACAGTCCAAGGGCAGAAACACTCAACCAAGACCCATGTCTAGAATGTCACTGTGCACTTGGGAGTGTCCAATAAAGTCCAGAAAGCAGTCAGGATCCGATATTTCAAAATTTATTAGAAGCAGAAAAAAATAAAATGAACTTAAAGCGGAACTTGTACATAACTTTAAAAAAAAACATAAGGCACAGGAAATCATATCTTTAACAAGAAAGAAAATTCCTGCCAAAAAGGCACCTAGAATCTGGCTAGGCATCTGGTAGGTTTGCCTTCCTACCACACACTGACTCAACATTTCACATTCACCTCCTTTTATACCAGTGGAGGAGCACATGACTTTGCTAGCTCCTCCCCCAACTTGCATCATAAAAGTGGGTCAACCACGGCCGCTCAGTCCTATAAGGAGGTTGGACTGAGAGGAGCTGGAAGCACTTTACTAGAGAGTTGTAAGTCTAAGGCATTTCTGCATCACATTAGGAGACTTTAGTCCTTTTAAGTTAAACAGTTTTATCTCTCTCCTTTTAACAGTGGCATGCTTTGCCTTTTCTCTTTTAAAAGTACTAGTTTAACCTTTTTATTTAAGCAAACAAATAAACACCACTTTTTAAATGATTCTTGGTTGTAATTCTGATATGTACCATAATCCATAATCCTAAACTTCTCATACTAAAACTAGCACAAAGGCTGTTAATTTGTTTAGAATTCACCAGATAATGAAAACGCCATAACAAACTCTTTTTTCGGTGTCTTCACGCGTTAAGCACAATTGCACAGTCCTTACGATCGCGACGGTCGCATACGATGCATCGATCGCACAGTCGACGTAGCACATTCTGTGCAGGAAAATTAATCAAACAGCTTGTACTGCAAGCACAGAACATTCTAAACATTGGGGCTTTATTATTTAGAGAAGCGAGCTGGAAATAAGGAAGGGACAGAAAGACTGCTCAAAGCTGGCCAAGCTTGAGTAGGGAATGACAGAAAAGGAGCGATAGTGAAAGGAAGAGATTAGAAGAGCAGGAGACTGTTGCAACAGATTTTTTAAAATATTTTAGCCCACAATGTTCTCAAATTACCTCCAAAACATAGGCAGGTAATTACATATGCTCTGTATCCAAGAGAGCATATCCAAGTTCGGGGGTCACCGACCCTACCACAGTCACTAATGTACTGGGGCCATTGACAGGGGGTAAGGATTTACTTTGGCTTGTTGACCAATATACCCAATTAGTTGAACAGCTGGCTGGTTCAAACAGTGTGCATAATATCGCTTCCCATGATGGGACATTTAATAGCCAATTGTTTACATATGGGAAGACATACAGACTCTCTCTATGGAGGGCTGCTGCTACTGGTGCAAATACTTTAGTAAAGACACACGGTGCAGAGCAAAAGCCAAAGAGCAAAACATGAAATTGGTAGTGAGAGCCCTGAAGCATAAACCGCAGATACTTTCTGTGAGATTTTCTGATTTTGAGGTGACAGCAAGTACACTTCATGTCCAGGGTGACCATCTAGTCCCCTTGTAACTGGATGGGTAACTGTGACTGATGGGACACCATTTTTAACTTTCTGCATTCTATGTACATGTTCAGGTCCCTGAAGTCAAAGACAGGCCATAAATCCCCTGTCCACTTTGCAACCAGAAAATATTTTGAGTACAAACCAGCAGAAGGGCAAGATTTCCCAGAGGGTAGAGGTTAGGCAAGGGGAATAACTGGAGGAACAGCAAGGAACTCTAGGACATGTCCATGCTGAACCAGTTCCAGAACCCATGCATCTATAGTCACCCGTCTCCAGTTTTCTAAAAAGATGAAGATATGGCTTCTCACCAGAACCTTTTGAGGCAGTGAGGCCAGAGGCAAGAAAGGGGAGTCAGAAGGTGCCCAGGGAAGCTGGGGTGCCAGTAATGGTCTGACCTTTTGTAAGTCGGGCACTGACACCAGAAGAAACAGTTGGAGCCTGGGAGATTGAAAGCTGAAGCCTCTGTGATCCACAGCCAGGGCCTCTGGAATAACCTCTTCCAGGATGGGTGTAGGACCTATAAAAAGAATCACGTCTACTTCCTCTGGGTTTGGGATTCAATGGATGTAGGGACTTGTGAGTCATTCTTGAAGTCTGTAGATACCTTAAATTATTTTCAACACCATTATTAAATAACTGCTTACCTCTGAAAGGAGCATTCATTACTTCATGTTGTACATCAAAAAACAGCCAGTCTAACCCAGGAATGGCAACTAATGCATATGCCTGAGGGAGCAGCCCTTGCGGCAGCATCAGAGGCATCATAAGCTGATCTGAGGAGATGCTTACCATCCTCTTGTCCCTTAGCAACTGTTTGCTGAGCCAATATTTTGTCCTGGCCCTCAGGCAAATTTTCAGCCAGAGTGGTCATTCTTCCAAAGGCAATTCTGATATTTAATCATATATGCCTGGTAGTTTGCAATCCTTAGACCTAGCGTAGCTGAGGCAAAAGTCCTTTTACCCATAACATCCGACTTCCGTGACTCCTTGTCAGAGGCAGGGAGCTCAAGTGTTTAAGTATTTTAGATCTCCAGTGAGCTGCCATTATTACCACAGAGTCTATTTCAAGCTGTGATGAATAATAGGCCTTCACAGCAGGGGCAGGATATTGGTTATCCGCCTTCCTGGGAACAGCAGGCAGTTGTGTGGGCCATACCTGTTTAAGGAAGGCCTGCAATGAGGCATCCTCAGGGGAGATCTTGGTGTGTTCATCACACTGTCATCAGAGCAGGAGGATAGAATGCAGCTTGATCCCACCACAGCTATAATCTCCTCTTCTTCCACAGCCATAGCTTCCTCCTCCTCTTCCTTGTATTCTGGATCATATTCCTGATCGTCGTCAACATCCACTGTTATAGACATAGGGTCAGCAGTATGAGGAGGAACAAGAGGCGGTGTCGATGATTAACGTTCTATCGATGGTGGCCCGTCTGAGCCCAGCATAGAAGTAGGGGCACAATATGTAAGAGTTGACTGGAAAACCATTGACAGACCAGCCAGGAATGCCGATGGTGCAAGTGTCAACTGTGGCATCAATATGCACTGAAACAGCTCCAGTATTGTTTGGTACAATGCCAGCACATTGACGGAACCCAAAGGGGTAATTCACTACTGCGACATCGACGGGACAGTGCCTGGTGGCAATATAGGCTGCAAGTCCCTGATTGTAAAGGATGAGTCAATGCTGGCCCCTGACTTTGAAGTCAGTAAGACAGTCAAGGGGTTGACAGGCCTCATGGTTGTAGCAGGCCCCATCTTTTTAAACCAACTTACTCCAAATGATGAACGGGAACGGTCAGAACAAGCATCTTTTTCCTTTCTGCACTTCTTTTTGTCAGCATGATGGTGTTTATCCATCGACTTCAACAAATTTGTCTTTTTTCTTTGATGAATCAGTATTAGCCATTGCAAATGGTGGCAATCTACAGGCTGATGGTGAGCGGGGGAGGGGGCAGGTGACAACAGAGAAGCCAGATTCACCGCAGCTTGTTTCTCCATTTCTTGGATTAGAAGAAAGTTTTATAAAGCTTTCCTACAATGTCTCCTGGCTGCCTGGTTAAAGCCTAGGCAGATTTTGCATTCTTTAATGTCACGGTTTGTACCAAGGCAACGGGTACAAATGGAGTGGTCATCTTTATCAATTTCAACATTACCACAATGATAATAACATTACAGTGGTTCTTTGTTCACAGCATACAAAATATTTAAAATAACAAGCAGAAGTAAGAATATAGCAACAGTGAAATATCTGCAAACATTCAATGGCATTCTTCAGCAGTGGTGGACCAATGAGTAGTTCATGGTAGGAGAAAGAACTGAGGCATGCTGGGGATGCCAGCGTCATACAGGTGCCAATGAGGCATGTCAACATGGGTGGCCCTGCCTGCAAAATGTTTCTGGGTTATCCTGATGCTGATGGCTTACAGTTCCATGATGTGGCTCAATGGAGGGAGATACCATCAAAGAAGATCAGACAATACCACCACAATGTGAAAACTGAATGCGTACAGAAGAAAATGTGGTAGCACAAGAAAACCCTCACTTGTATAACTTTTGCCCAGACGGAGTGAAACGTAAGGTTTTACACCCTCATGGGAGGTTACTGTAGCGGTATGCGTTGCCATCCTTATATACTCTTTTATATGTCTCTTTTTTGCACTACTAGTTATTTGAGTGCTTTTTTTCTGATGCTATTATAGTCCAGCCATTGTATTAGCACTTATAGCACTTACATTATTATACACTGTCTGTTTATGTATGTCTTTTTGTATTGGAGGAATAAACATTTTTTATATTAAGACAACAGTTGTATTTATATTACTTTCTTGCTTTATGATCCAGAATGGGTGCTCTATTTTGGGTTTGAATTTTGATAAGTGTTATATGAACACCATTCAATTTGGATGATTCTCAGGAGCGCCTTTCTTGATCGTATGCTTTATGCACTTTAAGAGCACTCCGAGAGTTGCAATTAACAGTGTAGTAAGTGCTTATTTTATATAATATACTATTTTGGCTGGAATTAGCACTTTACGAGACATAAGAGTTTTTGTCGTTTGATTAGTCTGTCAGCAGCTTGAGAGATATTCATTAATTAAACATCTCTCTAAAAAGATGGCATCTGATAATATGCTTGTTAATGCTAATGCTGACAAAGACAGAAACGACCAAGGAAATGAAGCAAATGGGCAATTTCATTATGCTCAGCAGTTTTTTTTACATGAGGGTCCTAGCAACCCACTACTCACAGATGATCAACAAGCTGTTAAATCGGGAACAAGAAGTGAAAATGATGTCCGCTCTATTTACTTTCAACTGGAGAAAAAGGAAAAAAAAGCGAGAAGGTTGTATTGGCATAAGACCTCAATGGAAGCATATATTGCTCTTAAACAAGTTCCACGAGACTTAAGAATTATACAAATGCCCGTGTTTGGTACTGATCAGGCAGATTGTTTAGCTGATTGGCATATGATTGGTCATAAGGCATCACTTAAACGAATGGATTTAATACTTAAAAATGCAGTTCTCATTAGACAACAAATCTCAAATGAGATTGAATCATTAGAAAGCTTGTTAACTAATAATACTACAACTGAAGAACTAAAGAAATTACAAGGAGAATTAGATGAAAAAATGAAATGTTATGACATTAGATTGAAACAAGCAAAGGAGAAAAAACATCTAAGAGATGCTAATGATTATAAGAATGGAACAGTGTTTAATTGGAGTAATAATAAGGATAGTACTAAACTGAAGTCCATTTTGAAGAAGAGTGCCACCAATAAAGATGGGACAATTATGGATTATACATCAGGGCCTGATTCAGATTCTTCAGGTAACAGTTCAGGTCTTTTTCCCCAGACGACAGGACAAACAAGATTGGGATCTTCAGTATCCCCCCCCAAATACAGGATAAAGGAATTTCGGTCCTCGGAGGAACAACCGAAAAACTCAGTTCAGGGTTCCACAACAACAAAAATACAGAGGACGAGAAGGGGGGAGAGGCGAAAGAGGACGTTAAATAGGCAATGGAGGCAGGATGTCAAGATTCCTATACAAAATAACGTTGTTAATATTTCACCAAGGGAACTGACTGAGGTTGAAATCAATGTTTTAAACAAGGAATTATCTTTTGTGCCTACTACAAACGTTGATGCCAGTCAAGTGTTAATAGATCTTCACTTGTTTACCAGAAAATTAACTTTGAAGTCTCTTTTTCAGCAAGATAATAATGTCAGCAGTCAAATGGAAGAAACAAAAGAAAACGCTAATGATTTTAGAGCGAAATCTACCTTCTGTCCACAACATGGTGCAGCAGTTATGACCTTGTTGAGAATGTGTGAAAACGACCTGATGAAATTGGATTTGCAACCCAGTGAAAAAAGAAAAGTATATTACAATCTTACTATGGCTGAAAATAAAGCTTTAAAAACATTGCAAGAAGATGATACTATTATTTTAAAATCTGCTGATAAAGAAGGGGCAGTGGTGGTTATGAATAGCTCTGATTATGAAAAGGAGATATTAAAACAGTTATCTGACACTACTTTTTATTGTAAACTAACTGGGAATCCAACAGTAAAGTTTAAACAATGCATCAATGAATATGTAAGGAAGGCTGAGATAAGGGGTTGGATAAATAAAAAAGAAAAACAGTTTTTAACTGTAGACAAACCTAGGATACCAACTATTTATGTCCTTCCTAAAATTCATAAAAATATTGAAAAACCTCCTGGCCATCCGATAATATCCAGCATAGGTTGGTTAACTGAGCCTCTTTCCATTTTCGTCAATGCATACCTTAAACCCCTTGTGGTCAAGATACCATCTTATATTAGAGATACAGCGGATCTACTGAATGTGGTTGATGATATTTACATGGAGGGGGACTCGAACTTTGCTACCTTAGATGTTCAATCACTACATACTTGTATTCCACATAGTGAGGGGTTGAAAGCTCTGGGGGTTTTCCTTGATCAAAGGGATGATGTAAATAGCCCACCCACAGAATTTTTGTTGGAACTATTGAGACTTATTTTGACGTCCAATATGTTTCTGTTTAAGGGTTGTTATTATTTGCAAATCAGGGGGACTGCTATGGGGGCTACTTTCGTACCGAACTACGTAAATTTGTTTCTGGCTAGATGGGAACTTTTGGTTGTTCGAGGTGCCTCCTCGAATCCTTTCTTATCAGAATTGGATTTGTGGAGACGCTTTATTGACGACATTTTGATTATTTGGAAAGGGGGACATGAGAAACTTTTGGATTTTGTTTTGTTTCTTAATAATAGTAATTCGGCTTTAAAATTTGTATTAAAAATGGGAAAGCATGAAATAAACTTTTTGGATGTCAGATTATATCTGGACAATGATGGTAATATTATGTCAGATCTTTTTTCTAAGAGTACTGATCGAAATACTTTATTGCATGCTTCCAGTTTTCATCCCAAGCCTGTAATTAAAGCTGTCCCTAAAGGACAGCTTATTCGTGTTAAATGGAATTGTACCGATGGGGAAGTTTACATAAAGAGGGAAGATGAAAGATTGGATTTATTCAAACAGAGGGGTTATTCAAAAAACGTTTTGACTGTAGCATCAGAAGCAGTAAAAAGTTTGGATCACTCATCTCTTTTAAAATCAAAGGATGGGGTTAGGTCACAAATAAAAACTGAAAGTCCCAGATTTGTTACAACATATGCTATGGGGGTGCATGAAGTAAAAAATATTGTACTTAGACACTGGTCCATTTTGTCCACTGATCCCCGACTATCATTAATGTTTGAACAAGATCCTGATTTTGTTTACAGAAAAGTGGATAGCATTGGCAACAAGATAGTGTCCACTTTGTTTAAACCAGAAAAATAATGACATGGACAGTGGGTAATTCCTACTGTCAATAAAAAATGTGGAAACTGTATGTATTGTACGTATTTGATTCAAGGTAGGTCCGTGGCCCACCCAAGACATGGGGAGGGACAAATTTACTGTAATTCTTTCATCAATTGTAATACGGAAGGAGTGGTCTATATTTTTAAATGTAAGTGTAAAGCGTTCTATATAGGAAGAACAATTCGGAGCTTTAAAACACGCATAGGAGAACATGTAAGAGCTTGGAAAGATGGAAATTTTATGCAATAGGTAGACATATTCAAGGAAAAAATAAGAACGTACATAAAATTAGCTTTTTGGGATTCAACATGTTCAAAAAATCCCTGAGGGGGAGATTGGGAAGCATCAGTGAACTAAACAGAAACTAGGTGGATATTTAAAACCTGAGTATGTTACCCACCGGGACTTAATGACTCTGTGGAACTTGTACATCACTTATAATAAGCTTGAATATTAACCTGAGAAGTAGTAAGCATACTTACTATAAGAGACACAGGCCCAGATATTCAAAAGGGTTACGCCATGTGCAATAGGGTTGCGCCAGTGCAAGTCTAAAAATGCGCCATTTTGCGATATTCAGCGGGAGGCAGTTGCGCCCCCCAAATCACGCTGAGCAATAGCACAATGATAATGAATGTATGCGCAACTGAAGGGGGAGGAACCATGCATAAATGACGCAGTGCGATATTCAACAACATGCGCCATGCGCAATAGGGGAGCAAGTGGAAGTTGCACCATAGCGGAAATGAGCCAAAATAAAAAGGAACAAGGGAGAGGCACAAGAACGCTACAGGGAAGCCACAAGTTGCTGAACTATAGCCAGCCACACAGGCAACACACACACACACACAGGGCAGGACAGTGAAAGGGCACCTGGAACCCACAGGCTCAGGGAAGGTGTGGGGAGCCACAGCCACAGTGCAGAAGGGGGAAGTGCCACACAGCACTGAGGCCAGCACAGTCAGGTTTTCCCGGTGCAGGGGATGTAGCAGCCAGGACAGGGGGAAACACAGAAACAGCTGCTGGGGGGGTGAACACAAGCCAGGGACATGGCCAGTGCCACCATCCAGATGGAGGCAGTAATGAGGGGGGTGAGAAGGCGGGCAGCAGGGGGGCGCAGCCATGGAAGGGCCCATCGGCGGTATGCCCCCAACAGGCAGTACTGAGCCCGCACCAGCTTCAAGCTGTACAGTGATACTGAGATCGTGAGCCGGTACCACCTGAATTGGGCAATTCTGAGGTGGCCTGTGAGCTGTGCAGTGATGTGATGCAGGCACGCACACGACGAAGCCATGCTCTGTCAGTGGAGACTAAAGTGACAGCTTGCATGTGCTTGCTCACCACGGGTACCTTCCAGAGACCAACAGGGGACACCACAGGCATAACCCAGTCAGCCGCATCACGCCACCTCACCCAATTCCTCAGCGCACTGCTGCCACATGCTGCGGAGTACATCCATGTCCCGAGCGCACAGCAAACTTGCAGGAGTTCCACAGGGTAGCACGTATGCCTGGCATGCTAGGGGCAATAGACTGCACCCATGTGGCCATCCACACACCACCTGGCCCTGAGGGGGCCGCATACATGAATCGCAAGGGCTATGCTAGCATCAACTGCCAGGTGGTGTGCGATGCCAGGGGGTGCATAATTAATGTCTGTGCCATGCACCCTGGGGGAGCACACGATGCCTTCATCTGGCACCAGTCAGCACTTTGCCACAGATTCGAGAGTGGGGACATCCCCACTGGCCACTTAGTGGGTGAGTATGCAAACCACATGGACAAACATAGGGCTTGGGAGGGGCATGGTCAGAGGTGACATGGGTAGTGGCCTACATGGCCCGGGGCAGGGTGATGCTAATCACCAAACTAACCTTCACCCTCTACACACATGTGACAGTGGATACTCACTCCGTCTCTGGCTGCTCACACCATACCGGCAGCCCCTGACCCCATCGCAGCAACGCTACAATGAGGCACATGCCACCACACGTAATGTCATCGAGTGGGTGTTTGGGATGCTGAAGGCACGTTTCCATTGCCTGGACACCTCCAGCGGTGCCCTACAGTACAGGCCCTCAAAGGCCTGTGGGCTATTCCTGGCCTGTTGCATCCTGCACAACATGGCCAACGAATGTGGGATAGCCATACAGGTCGAAGAGGGGGACAGCGATGGGGATGATGAGGACACCAGTGACAATGGTGATGGGCAGCCCCTTGGGTGACAGGACCCGACTGCTCCGCTGGCACAGCTGCACGGAACACCATCACGAGGACGCCCAGCCAACCAGGTAAGTCATGGGGCCATGTGCAACCACCAGTGGCAAAGGCACAACCCATAAACATGCATGGACACACACCAGGGTGCATGCCGTCAAGGGAAGTGGCGGACATGGAACCACACACACCACCAGGGATGGGTGAGGTCTAACATGGCCGCAGAACAGACACACTCACACACAACTCACCAGACATGCACAAAGGGTAGGAGGCACCGACCCAGAATGCCACCCCTAGCCACACACATGAACAACCACGACCCCATTGCCTGTTATTGCGCGTGTCAGACGCGAGCACCATTGCACACTGGTACAGCGCAATGCAGGCATCATCATGCACACACAACTGCGGACAGCAGCCGGGAGGGTGTGCAGATGGACTGTGTGTGTGCGTGCAGGGCCGGGTACCCACCCGTGCATTGCCTGCTGAATGACACAATGCACACAGGGCAGCATCAGACAGTAGCCGTGCTGGAAGACAGGTCAGTCACGTGCCACAGTGCCCCGGCCGCCACGGATGCGTGGGTGGCCCCGCCGAGACCCGCCAGCAGTGACAGGTTGATCACTGGCCTCATGGGGTGGCACCGATGGTCCCCCAAGGGTTCCACTGCGTGAACGCAACCATGCTCGCGCAGGGGTCTGCAGCACACTGAACATGCCTGCACCAGGTGTGCTCGGGATGCCCACAGCTGAACCCGGTGTCGACAAGGATGGTGTCGCATGATGCTGGGAATGGGGGGTGGACATTGCACTGTGCGGTGTATGTGATGCATGGGCAAACAACTGTGTACCCCCTGTGGCCATGGCAGCTGTGATTGTATGCGTCAGCCTGTCAATGGCAGCGGTCATATCTTCCCGCATCTGGTCCATCCCTGCCAGGAGCAGAGCGGTTTCTCTGCTGCGATGCTCCTCTGCCCACTCCAGAGCCACACTCAGTGCATCCACCGCCATCACAAGCCGCATCTGCTGATTGACTGATGCTTGCAGTATGCAGGTGTGCTCATCCAAGAGGTCATCTGCCTGATCGGCATGCTGTCCCTCAGGGTGTGCACGGCTCTGATGCTCAGCACCCCTTGAGGGTGGGCGCTGCACACCAGGGCCAGGCCTGGGCATGTCCACAGGCGGTGCACTGATGCCGCCCCCTGACACTGTACCCCCAAGCCCATTGGCTGACTGCTGATGCTGCCCCTCCGGCTGCTGCTCCCCAGGGCTCAATGGTGCCGCCGCAGTGGCCGCAACAGTTCCACTGTCCTGTACACACACCAGTGCTGCCCCAACAGTGCTGACAGGCACAGGCTGGGACTGTGATGACACGCAGGCATCCACGGCGGCACCACCCACAGCCATGGCCACAATGTTACCTGCTGTGTGGCCATCCTGTGGCTCACACGTGTCACTGCCCATGACGTTAGTGACCTCATCATCAGTGACGGATCCTGCACCAGCCCCAGTCCCAGCATGCTGGCATCCGTGGACACTGGCATGCTGGGACACGGGCAGGGCTTCCTCCACACCTGCTCCAACAACATCAGTCTGAACATCCAGGCGGGCCCACTGTCGCACTAAGCCACGTATTCCTGTGGCGGTGGATGGGTCCTCCTCCATCTCCATCTGACCGGCTTCAGTGGAGAGGCCCACCACCGCTGACCCATGCAGATGCTCAGGAGCTGTAAGGGAAAACAAAGTCACATTACTGCATGTGATCTACCCTGTCCCCTCAATAGACAGACCATGACCAACCATGCAGTGACGGGCTACCACCCGTCTGGAATCCACCACCTGGAACACCCTCAATGGCGCAACACTGCATGCTGCCAGCAACCCTTTCCTCCTGTGGGGTCAGGCGTAGCACCTCCAGCTGTCCCCCACCTGTTGCAGATCATGCTGCCC
Source organism: Neoceratodus forsteri (assembly GCA_016271365.2). Taxonomy (NCBI): domain Eukaryota; kingdom Metazoa; phylum Chordata; order Ceratodontiformes; family Ceratodontidae; genus Neoceratodus; species Neoceratodus forsteri. The sequence goes on from CM057456.1 coordinate 1,430,691,976, forward strand.
TGATGGCAGCCACCTTCTCCTTTATCCTCCTCCTGTCTGTGCCCATCTTCTTCTTGCACTCCTGCACGGAGCGCTGGTGGCTGCCATGCAGGTTTACAGCACGCACCACCTCCTCCCATGCAGCAGCATGGGCCTGTGGTGTTCCCTGGTGTCCGCTGAGAAGCAGCTCCTGTTCTAGGTAGGCCTCGAACAGGTCATCCGTCATGGCCTTCGTGAAATTTGGCCTCCTCCTCCTCCTACAACTCTGTTCCTCTTTCTCCACAACTCGCTCGGTCATGATTCAGCCTGTGAGAATGACAGGTGTTACCTGTGACTGTGCAGTCCCATGCATGTCCCAAAATCCACAGTCCACACTCCCAAACAGCATGCAACTCACCAATAGACTGCAGTAACCGACTATGGCCAGTGCAGCCCAATGTCGCACTTTTATAGCGCAACCCATGCAAATGAGGCGAGGCGCATCTTTAAGTGGATGCAAATGCAGTGACTGCGCCATTGAATGGCTGATTAACTGATTTGCATATGATGGCTGAATATCACGCTTTTGCAGCTTACGCAATTGTGTTGAACGTACTGAGCCAAGGGCGCAGTTCTGTGACATGCGCAGTACACACCTAACTGCGCATGCCCGGGTTGATGATGCAGGCGCCTGCCGTGCTGCTGACGTGCTGTGCGCGGGAGGCAATGCAGGGCATGGCCACCATTGTGCCAGTGGCGCTACAGCACTGTTCACCTATATGGCGCTGTGGCACTGGGGCATCGTAGGCGCACTGGGGCAACAGAGCGGTAGGCTGCTACAGGAGGTGGCACACAGGCACCCAATCGCGCTAGACGCATTGGGTTCCAAGCGCGCTGTGGCTGTCCGTGCGCCAGAGACCCTTGGCCCTGTGCCCGACCTTTGCCCCCTAGGCACCATGCCTCAGGCATGGGTGCACCACTATCGCGCTGTTTGGTGACAGCACGATAGGGAATGGCAGCACTGTACCGCACAGCATCTGCACGGTGGAACCATGCTGCAGAGCTTTTTGACTTAACCGAGCAACAGAGATGGCGCGGAGGAGCAGCACAGTGGAGCCAGGTAGAGATGGCAAACTTGGTTGCCATTGTGGAGCCACTTGTTGGCCCACTATTTGGTGAGGCACCCCTGGACAGGTCCAGGAGTCAGGTGTGGCAGGAGGTGGCTGATGCCCTGGAGGAGGCCACCGGTATGGGGCAGACAGCGGAGCAGTGCCGCCACAGATATGGGGACCTGAGGCGGAGGGATCCAGAGCTGCTTGCCCGCCTGTGGGCACATGCCAGGAGGGGCACGGTGCCACAGCCAGGTGCAACATCCATACACTTTTATCTTCCATACGGGTATCACGGTTGCATGTGTCCGGCACATGGGGGGTGGACCATCCGGTGTTAGCCGTGGTGGTGTTATCAGGGTGTGGGGTGGATGGGTCTGGCTGTGGGATTGCACACACATGGGGGTGGGGACTTTGCTAAGGATTGTACTGATGTTCCTCTCTCCATGTTTGCACATTAGGCCCAGACGAGTGCCAGCTGGCGAGGGAGAGGAGGTGCCAGCAGGAGGACCATCAGTCCGGGAGGGGCGAAGGTCCACAGAGGCGGAGGGACCAGCCTGATGATGGTGAGTGCCTTACATCCATGATTACTATTGCATGCTGTGTAACAGGGTGGGCAGCAGGGCATGGCCACCATCCATTGACACCACTGCCATGCACGCAACTTGTTACAGTCAGCACTGTCCAGTGGCACTGCATGTCTGGGAGTGCGTCAATGGTAGTCCATGCATGCACCAGGTACATGGCTGTGCCACTGCCTTCGCACCACATAGCCATGTCACTGAACAGCCACCGTGGTGCTGTGCAGGATTTGGCCGGTGGGTGTGTGCAGCGGTCCGCATGGCTGTGTGCACCTTGGTGGGCAGGTCTTGTGGACGTGATCACTGTGGGTGGTCACACACAATCACAGAGGCATGTCCCATGGCCGTATGCCATGCACAGTGGGTGGGCTGCATGGGGCTGTGCATTCACACCTATTGACTCTGCTAGCTTGTCCTAGGTGGACGGCAGTTGCAGGCCATCCGGCAGATGCTTCAGGAGATACTGCAGGTGGCCAGGGCCTCCCTGGAGATATTGCAGCGGATAGATCGTGTGGGAGTCCGACGGAGGCATGGTGGGAGGAGCAGCCAGAGTGGGGAGTGGGGCTCCTGCTAAGCATACTAATGCCCCTGATTGCCCCTACCCCCCTGGATCCACCCTCACACCCCTCCTTCCCTCTACCATTTGTTCACCCCTGCCCCTTACCCACCCCCACCTTGTTTGTGGCCCTCCCCAACCTTTTGTAAATATCTGTAAATAGTTTTTTGTGATTTTTTACAATACATTTGCTTTGATATACCTAATGTGATGGTCTCTGTTTTGCAGCGGGCTATAGGTGCTCAGCTGCAGTGGTGTGCATGGCGTCAGGGGTGGTGCAGTCATGTGCGTGTGTGTGTGTGTCCGTGGGGAAGTGACTATGGTGTGGGAGTAGCTATCAGTCACTGTCAGTGGTGTGTGTGTTGTTCCCTGTGCACTGGATGACTGTGTGCAGTGGTCCATGGTGCATGCTCTGTGTCCATGGCGCACCTGTCAGCCCGTCCATGGCCTGTGCAGCAGACACCCTTGCATGTCTGTGATCTGCACAGTCCGCTGGAATGTCAGTGGTGGCTGTCCATGCAGGACAGCCACTGTACCAGTCACAATGCTGGGTTGCCTCCTGTCACTGGTGTGGTGCACGTCTGCCTCAGGTGACACTGTGACCTCCGGTTGTTGTCCCACCTCCGTGCTGTGGCTTGTGTGTGTTGCAGGGGATGTGCACCACTGTCTGTCACTTGTGCTCCGGGCAAATGCTGGTGGTGTACAGCTCCACAGTGCCTGCACAGGGTGGCTGGCACTCCTGTGCCATGGAGGAGTGCTGGCCGTGTACACAGGTTTCCATGGCCACATGCTGGGGCTTGGTTGCCCGCTACTGTGTCCCTGTGTTGGTGTGCCCTGGGTATGGGTGGGTGTTTGTCCATGCACTGTGTTGCATCCGTGTGGTGCATGCTTCCATGCACCACTGTGGTGTCTGCGCTGGCTGTTGTGGCAGTGCTGGGTCGTGTGTCCTTGGGAGGGTGTGCAGGGTGCTGTACCACTGGTGGTGGGGTCTGGGGCATGCCCTGTCATGTGAGGGGTACCTCGTGTGCCGACGCATGGTTGGTCTCTCAGCTGTACCTCAGGGGGGATGTGCGTGGTGGCACTGTGTATGCAGTCGTTGCATCGCTGTGTGCTGCCACCCGCTGCTGGGTGCTCGTGGGGGGGGCTGCCTTGCATGGTTCTGTGGTGCACAGGGTTGCATTGTCACAGTGGGGGTGGTGGCATGCATGGGGTATCCTGCACTGGTGGACGCTGATCCTGGGCAGGGTGTCTGGGGGTCATGGTGTAGGGTGTGTTCTGCATTGGTGGGATGGTGTGGCATGGGGTGGTCAGCCCTCCTTGTGTGCCGGTCATAGCTTGCCAGGGGGTGTGATGGGGCACCATGGCCCAGCTGTGGGTCGGTTGCTGGTCTCCATGGGCCAGTGGTTATTCCAGCCCTCCCCCAGTTGTGCAGTGCATGGGGTGTGGGGGGACGATGTCTGTTCTGCTGTGTGTTCCTCTGCCCATCTGTGGCATGGGTGGTGGGCCCCTGCATCCCTGGTTGTGCTGTTGTATTGCTGCCCTGCTGCTGGGGGCATCCTGGTGCACTGTAACATCTGGACTGCTCCTGCAGCATCCCTTGTTCTGCTTATGGCGCATCAGATGTCACAGCTTCACCTCCCTAGTTGTGCTATGGTGCAGGTGGTGCGCATATTCAGTCATCGGCTGTAGGTGCATCTTGGCCTGCGCAGTTTTTGAATATCGCGCCTCTTGCGCATGGGCGCAATGGACTTGTGCTTGCTTCTGCTGTTGCGCACTTTTTGGGCGCAGTTTGAATATCTGTGCCACAATGTTTTAGACATTTAAATTGTGTTATGATGTTATTATTACGTTTATGTTAAATGTGGAACTTAAGATTGTTTTTTATGATATATTTCAGTTTTCTGATGACTTTATAAAAACAAATGGAAATCAGCATTATAATTAAGATGCACCTACAAACTACGAGAAGGAGAAAAACTATCTTCCAGAAGAGAAGAAAATATGGAAGAATGATTCCTTTGAATAAATATATTGCTGAAAATAACATATTGTTAAAACAATATTTTTGTTTTTCATATATAATGTATGATATTGTTAATTAATGGTTTCTTTGAATCAGTTAATGTAGGAATGTTATTTGATAATTTGGGTGACTTTATAGTGCTTTTCTTATATATTTTTTTCTGTATAAATTGTTTGTTAAATGTACATCATCATATCATATCATATCATATCAAGTCTTTATTTAACCAGGCGTTCATCATTGAGCAGAAGCTCATTTGCAAGATGGACCTGGGTGGAGCATGAACAATTGTATATACAGGTCAACACAGGTATTTACAAGGTAATACAGATAATACTCTTTACAGAGAGGAAGAAAAAGAAGTTCATATGTACATAGAATTATACAGATATTGTACAGATTACACGGTATTTACATACATAGAAGTGTCTATAGGAAGATAAAGCAGGTTATCTAAGGTTGCAGGAGGAAGTAACGGAAGAAAAAAATAAAATAAAAATATACACCAGGTAGAGGTGAAGGTAGGGGGAAGAGAGGAGGGAAGTAGGGGAGAAAGGCTAGGAGGGCACGGTGCACAGAAAGGAGTTGGTAAAGCTGGATGTAGAGAAGGTGGATGGAGAAAGGAGTATGTGTGAGCCCCGGGATTGAATGCTATAGAGTACGGGGCATGGTAGGATGTCACAACCCAGGGTAGTGAGCTCCTATCCGAGGTTGGGAAAGGAAGAATAAGGGGATGGATGGGCCTAGTGTTGATAAGACAGTGGGATAAGAGAGAGAGAGAGAGAACAATTAGGCTGGTGAGGAGCAAGCTGGGGGGTCCATGCACTGTGTAAATTAATGTTATCTTGGGGAATTGAATCATATGCTTATAGTGGTATTTTTCCATTGAATAAGCAAAAATCATTTTTAACTTTGATAAAAATTGTTTCCACTATTTAGAATAATTTGCATTAGTGGAGGCAGTTTTCAATTAAGGTTTACAAAGTGTTAGCTTTAATTTTGATGTTTAATGAGTAGTTGGGGTTTGCTAGAATACCTTGTATTAGATTTCAGCCAAATGAAAAGGGTTGTTATGTAAAAAAGATATGGGTGCACGAGTATTTAGTGCCTTTTAGTAACAACATTTGATTGCCTAATTAATTAGTGGGGCTATATAAAACAAATTGTGTGCTATAGCTCCTAAGCCTTTGAAGAAGCTCCGCCCAGACGGAACAAAACGTAAGGTTTTACACCCTCACAGGTGGTTGCTGTAGCGGTATGCGTTGCCATCCTTGTATACTCTTTTATATGTCTCTTTTTGCACTACTAGTTATTTGAGTGCTTTTTTATGTTTGCTTGCACGCATGTGCAAGAAACATAGTGCCTTCATCGGAGAGTTCGGAGGTGTGTCACCTCCTCCTCCAATTCAGGCACTGTGCTGGCAGGCGCGGCCCCTGTAAGCCAATGCATTTTGGAGCTGTCTATGACACGCTCCAAAATGCAGTGGCATACAGTTGAAAGGGGAGCCACGCTTGAGTGAGCAGCGATAAGGCTGCTCACGCAGCTCCCCCAGCCGCAGGCGCGCACCCCGCATGCAGCGAGAAGCCGACGGGTGCCCAACCCCGTCGGCTCAGCTGCATCGCCTCGGTCCCCCAGTAGTTGATGCCACGCTGGGAGCCCACCCCAGCATGGCAATCCGCTGGCGTTGCCGGGGGGGTGCCCAATCCCCGTCGGCTGAACGCGCCCCTCCCCCAAGTCCTTGTGCCATGCTGGGAGCCCACCCCAGCGTGGCAAATGGTCCCGCGTTGTTTTTTTATTTTTTTTGCCGACGGGGGTGCCCAATCCCCCGTCGGCTGAATGTCCCCCTCCCAAGTTCTGGTGCCGCTGGGAGCCCACCCCAGCATGGCAATCCGTTATGTTGCCGACGGGGTGCCCAATCCCACGCCGGCTGAATGCGCCCCTCCCCCAGCCTTGTCACGCTGGAGCCCACCCCAGCGTGGCAAACGGTCCCTGCTGCTGGTTTTTTATTTTTTGCCGATGGGGGTGCCCAATCCCCCGCCGGCTGAACGTCCCCCTCCCAAGTCCTGGTGCCAGGCTGGGAGCCCACCCCAGCGTGGCAAGTGGTCCCGCGACGCCTTTTTTTTTTTCCTGTAAACCAAAAACTGTCCCACGGCGTGTCTCCCGAGCCCCCCTCCCACATCCCGCACCCACCCACTGCGCACCCAGCCTCCCCACACACCCCTCACCCCATACTTACCTCCGGACTCTGGCACGATGATCTTCGGTGGACCGGGAACACGTCTGCACTCTTCAAAGCCGACCGCGAACTGAGGAAATGCCGGTAAGCTATATAATGGGCTAGATAGGAGGGTTCAACTTTATTGCATATCTCAGGCATTTTTGGGAATTTTTGCACCAAATTTTCAACATGGGGTTTTTGGGACCCCTTCTCATGAATGATGTCACTGTCATGGGTTTTCGGTCAACGTGTGATTTCAGACAGTGACTGCGCAGTGACTGCAAATCACCCTTCGGACTGAATACCACAATGACAGTGACATCATTCATGAGAAGGGGCCCAAAACCCATGTTGAAAATTTGATGCCACAATTCCAAAATGACTGTTTAACGAAGCGCTGGCTAGCAGTTCCTACGCAGGCTCGTAAGTTCGCGAAATTTCAATATTTTCACTCCAGATTTTCAACATTGCCATTTCACCACACTGTCTTATGAGTAGTACAGCTGTCATTTTTCACATCTCACCCAAAATGTGTTTCCACCCTTGTAGTGCAGAATGGCGCAGTCGGTGTGCGAAATCAATATACGGGACAAATTAAGAAAATCACAGTGACACTGTTCATGAGCAGAGGTCTTGAAATGGCTATGTTGAAAATTTGGTGAAAAAATTCCTATAAATGACTGTTTTACGAGCGTGCATGTTGAGCAGTTCCTACGCACGCTCATAGGTTTGCGAATTTTCAATATTTCCACTCCAGATTTTCAACATTGCCATTTTTCCACACCTTCTTATGAGTAGTACAGCTTTCATTTTTCACATCTCACCCAAAACATGTTTCACTTGATGCGCACAATGGCGCAGTCGTTAACGCGAACTCAGCGATGGGACACATTAAGAAAATCACAGTGTCACTGTTCATGAGCAGAGATCTAAAATGGCAATGTTGAAATTGTGACAGAATTCTAAAATGACTGTTTTACGAGTGTGTGTTGCACAGTTCCACGCGCACAGTAGGTTTGCGAATTTCAATATTTCCACTCCAGATTTCCAACATTGCCATTTTTCCACACCTCCTTATGAGCAGTACAGCTGTCATTTTTCACATCCTGCCCAAAACGCAGTTTCCGCCCCCATGTAGCGCACAATGGCGCAGTCGGTGTGCAAACTCAATGTATGGGACACATTAACAAAACCACAGTGACACTGGTCACGAGCAGAGGTCTTAAAATGGCTATGTTGAAAACTTGGTGAAAAAATGCCTAAAAATGACTTTTACGAGCGTGCGTTGCACAGTTCCTATGCATGCTCGTAAGTTTGCAAATTTAATATTTTCACTCTAGATTTTCAACATGTCCATTTTATTAAGCTTCCTTATGAACAGTCCAGCTGCAATTTTTCATATGTCTCCCAAAATGTGTTATTGCACATGTAGCGCACAATGGTGCTGTTGGTGTGCGAAAGCAATGTTTAGGACAGATTAAGAAAATCACAGTTACACTGTTCATGAGCAGAGGTCTTAAAATGGCTATGTTGAAAATTTGGTGACAAAAGTCCACAAAATGATTGTGTTACAGTGAGCATTGGCAGTTTCCACACTTCCTCGTTAGTTAGTGACTTTGTAATATTTTCAGTCCAGATTTTCACTAGTGGCATTTTTCCACACTTCCTTATAAACAGTACAGTTGCCATTTTTCACAACATGGTCAAGTGTTGCCACACTTTCAGTGCAGAGATGCGTGGTCGCTGTGGGAAATCATTGTTCGGCACAGATAAAGAAAATCACAGTGACACTGTTCATTATCGGAAGCACCAAAATGCCTGAGTTGACAATCTGATATAAAATATCCCCAACCTACTTATATAACGGGTGTGCGTTGCACAGTTTCTATGTACGCTCGTGACTTCACCTTTTTTTTACATATTTTTACTACACATTTGCAGCATAGCCATTTTTACACCTCCCCATGAAAGAGTACAGCTGTCATTTTTTACAGCCTGTTGGGAATATTTTTGCACCTGTGGTGCTAAATCCCGTAGTCACTGTGCATAAGCAGCTTTTGGCTACCAAACTGATATTCCCCCTGTTCATGAGGTGGGGTCACAAACCAAACATGTTGAAAATTTGGAGTTAAAATACTAACGAATGCCTGAGGTATTAGGCTTTTCAACTAAATTGCCCAACCTTATAGAGAATGACAGGAATCAGGGGTGTGACTTGGGATTCTTGCCTGTGATGCTCGTACCATTCCACACCCTGCAGTCACTGAGAGGCATCGAGGTATGCCTTGGGCTCTTCAGCCCCAAACTTCACCCCATTCTCCTATATCGCACCCATCTCACTGTATTTCCTAATGAAAATGGGTGCTTATAAGGGCCAAGACCCCAAGGAACACGCCACACTTGTCAGTCTCTGCAGAGTGGGTGTGGTGAAATGGCGTAGCCGTTATGCCTGACGACCCAAATGCACACCCCGATGCCTGTCACTCTCTGCAGGATGGTGGTGGGGTTGGCTTCAGTTCAATACTTCACTGCCATTCCTATTACGCAGCTCTGTAACTTCTACACTACCACTGCCAATGCCAGTAAGCAAACATTCGGCATTGACAAATGCTTGTTTCTGATGCTATTATAATCCAGCCATTGTATCAGCACTTATAGCACTTACATTTCTATACACTGTCTGTTTATGTATGTCTTTTTGTATTGGAAGAATACAATGTTTTATATTAAGACAACAGTTGTATTTATATTACTTTCTTGCTTTATCATCCAGAATGGGTGCTCTATTTTTGGGTTTGAATTTTGTTTCACATGTGTGCAACTTTTCTACTTTTGAAAATCCAGGCTTTGGAATCTGGCATACTCCCCAATCACAGAAATCATTGCTGCACATCTACCATGAAAAGAAAATGTTCTGGCAGATTCACTTAGCAGGATACGTCAGGGAAACCATGACTGGCCACTACACCACCATGTGGTACAAATCTTATTCTGGAGATGGGGCATACCAAATGTGGACTTGTTTACCTCATGGGACAATCACAAGTTACCACTGTTCTGCTGCAGACCACATCACAGGGGGATTCTACTCCAGGATGCTCTGACTCTGAAAGTTCCTCTATGCATCCCTCCTCTATTCTCTCTAATTCAGAGTTCACTAGAAATTGAGAAAACAGTCAGCAACAATGATTCTGGTGGCACCAGATTGGACAAGACAGCTATGGTTCTGTCTTCTACTGTCCCTGCCAGACAGGAACCAGGAACACAGTCCCCATGAAACATGACCTTCTGACTCTGTCTCAGGGGAGGGTAGAATTTGCAAACCTCAGAACACTGAGGCTGAAGGCCTGGTTCTTGAAGACCTAGAATACTCTAGCATGAACCTGTCAAATAAAGTGCTACATTTTTTAAACATTACAAGGAAATGTTCCAAGGAAACATTCCACAAGAAAACCATATTCCTCAAAATAGAAAAGATTTTCAGTCTGATGCTCAGGTAAGGGAGTTTCTTCCCTGGAAGCTGATTTAACAGTTGTTCCAGATTATTTAGAACATCTGCAAACAAGTGGATTGAGGACTGCATCACTGAGGGTCCACTTGGCAGCAGTATCAGCCTCCTAGCTGCAGGGAAGCCACATCTCTAGCTCACACCCTGTGTTTAAGAAACTTTTCATAGGTGGTCTTCACCCTTGACTCCCAGTTAGGGGACGTGTTCCTCCTGGGACTTAAATATACAGTTGGCACAACTACAGCATGCTTCCTTCAAGTCCATGGCCTCTGTGGACCTCACATTTGTGACATGGAATACACTCTTCCTCATAGCTATGATCTTTGCTAGTAGAGTCAGTGAGCTCCAAGCCGTGTGCACAGATACTATGGGGTTTGTTTTGTTTGTTTTTCACTATTTGTCACACAATATAAGCATGTCATTTTTTTGTCACATGTTACAAGCACTTCTGATGACTTTTTACACATTGTCTGTGTCCATCTTAATGTACTATTGTATCCTTGTCTTTGGCAAATGTACTATATGACTGTTTATTCCATTACCCTCCTCCAGGATACACCAGAAGATGAGCAACTCGATTTTTCAATGTGCCTTTCCAGGTGAAACTTTTCAATAAATAAAAATAAATAAATGTTATCTTGCACAGGGACAAAGCTGTCCTGAGGACAAACAGAAAATTTCTTCCCAAAGTGGTGTTGAAATTTCATTTTAGCCAAACAGTAACCCTATCTGTGCTTTTCCATCCCATTCAAGACCAGGTGAACAAAAACTGCACTATCTGAATGTCAAGAGAGCACTTTGTTACTGTCCTGACAAAACAAAATATATCAGATCTGACAACAGCCAGCTATTTGTTACCTATGTGGAGGATGGCAAAGGCAAACCTCTCAAACACCATATCAATGTGGTTGGCCTCTTGCATACAATTCTGTTATGAAAAAGCAGATAAGCAGACCCCCTTAGGGCAGAGAGCTCATTCCACAAGGGGCACTGCATCCTCAAGAGGCATCCCTCGGGCAGACATCTGCAAAGCAGCTACATGGAAATCTGTGCACTTACATTAAGCACTACTGTCTGGACATTCTCTCCAGAAGAGATGCTAAGTGTGGGACAGCTGTCTTACAGAACCTTTTTCCTAAACGGGTTCCAGACTTCCCAGCCCCCCAAGGTACTGCTATGTTGTCTGCAGTTTTTGTATGGCATTACTGCTGGAAAAGAAAGGTAATGTTTCCCGAGATACGGAGGTCGCGAGGGCCGAGTCCCTCCCCAGGATAGCACAGCAGAAAAAAGACTCCAGAAGTGCAGGCTGACACAAACTCCTCAGGGTGGTCATGAGGCGCTGGTAGCGCTGCCCTCCCGCCGCGGATCGCTGGAACGGAACCCCCCCGAGAAACGGAGGTCGCGGGTCGAGTCCCTCCCCAGGATAGCACTGCAGAAAAAAGACTCCAGAAGTGCAGGTACGGTCTTCCTCTGGTGACAGACTATCGGACTTCATCCCTACAGGACTCCCATCTTCCTCCTTAGTGAGGCGCTGGTTCTTCCTCCTTCATGAGGACAAAGGACTTGGGACAAACTTGGCACCTTTTTGTTGAAAAAAAGAAAAGCATCGGCGTACGAGTGGAGACAGTTTTTTTTGTTCCCCCCCTCTTTGTCTCCCAAGCTGTACTTTGCCTGTTACCTTAATTCGCTGACATGCATAGCTACAGTGTTCCCAGCTTATGTAGATAGTTACCTTTAAGAGAAATAGAAACAGAAAAAAAAATAAATAAATAATATTGATGGATAAATGCTTTATCGTTGGGAGCCCTAGGTTTTGCCTGTAAACAGTGGCGAGCTGGTTTGGCAGTCGCTATCCCCAGCAGCAAAAATTCACTCGAGCCCCAGGCAGCTTTCTTTCATTTTTTTTTTCTCTGTTTGTTTGACCGCGCCCGTACTGTACCTCTCTAAACACCCTGGGACCAATGAAATCATGACCACAGCTTAATCCGTGTACCTGTGCCCTATTTAAACTCACCCTCTCTCCTTCTTCTCCTCAGGCTGACACAAACTCCTCAGGGTGGTCGTGAGGCACCGGTAGCGCTGCCCTCCCGCCGCGGATCACTGGAACGGAACCCCCGAGACACAGAGGTCGTGAGGGCCGAGTCCCTCCCCAGGATAGCACTGCAGAAAAAAGACTCCAGAAGTGCAGGTACGGTCTTCCTCTGGTGACAGACTATCGGACTTCATCCCTACAGGACTCCCGTCTTCCTCCTTAGTGAGGCGCTGGTTCTTCCTCCTTCATGAGGTCAAAGGGACTTGACAACTTGGTACCTTTTTTTTTTTTGAAAAAGAACAGTTTTTGTTCCCCCTTTTGCCTCCTAAGCTGTACTTTGTCTGTTACCTTAATTCACTGACCTGCATAGCCACAGTGTTCCCAGCTTATGTATGTAACCCCCCCTGAAAATGGGGGTTCCCAAAAGACTTCCAGGAGCTTGCTTGAATGCTCCAAGCCTGAATGGTGTTTGGCGTTTAAGCCATTTATCAGTGAGTGTTTTTAGAGCCTCTGGTACTGTCTCTTTAAGAGCTGTCTGCTTGCAGACATAATTAGTTTATATGGGGGGACTGTGTGTTTCTCTGTTTGAGTACCACTTGAACTGCTGCCAATTCACTCCATTTTTGCAGTCACTAGAGTACAAAGGAACCTATCTGAAAGATGTAACTGTTTGCCAGAAATGATTTAGAGTAATAATGAAAATACAGTTTGTCTAACCTGCTTTCTTTGCAGTCAGAACTGTGTTTGCCTAGTTCCCCATTCTAGTTTTGAACTGCTGAACTGGACCAATCAGTGTGGGGTAAGCTAGCTCTAAAATGGTGCCTTGGACGAATCAGAACTTGGACTCATAATCTGAGCCAGCCACAAGAGGATTGTATGGGCAGTGACTCTGGGAGATGTAGTTTAGACTTCGCCCTTTTTGGACCAACAGCAGCAGTCTATTGTGAGTGACAGCCAATCCAGTCAAGAACTGGGAGGAACTCAAAGGAAGTGCCCGTTTGTCTGTTGGAGTTTCAGTTTAGATCTGGCAGTGAAGGGAAAGAAACCCTGTGCTCCTTCAGTGCACAGTTTTAGTCAAAAACATGTGTAAGGTCCAGAGTTCCGTCTGCAGCTTATGTAACTGCTTGTTAGGACTGAACTGTCCTGTGAAGAGAATCAAAGGATATCTGAAGAGAAACCAGGCTCACCCTGTAGAAGACTGGAGAAATTGTTGAATTGCACTCGGTCTGTCAGGAACTGAATCTGCTGTGTGTTCTCCCGGTATTGTGCAGTAATTGCATCGGGATAGAGAAGCAGCCTGCCTGGTATAGTACTTTCTTTTTTACCATATAAATGTGTGAGGAGTCTCGTGAGCTCAAGAGTAGCCCTGCTGACGTTGAAGGACCCCATCTTGTTTGGAGGTCTGAGTACTAATTCAGGGTCGCTCCTGTTGAATTGCCACATTAAATCCAAATGGAATCACTGTACTGCTGACTGTTTAAACTAATTTTTCTTTTCTCTGTGTAAAGGGCCCCTACCAGCTGCCACGGTTTGGACTAGCCACTAGGGCTTGGGTACCCAGGGACAGTAACTGATAGGGATAGGCCTGTGCACAGAGCCATAGGTAGATGAGTAGAGTGATAAGCTAATTAACCTGATTTCCCCTGTCCTTGTTATATCCCTAAATAAATCAGAGCTGCTTGTTTCAGCAAAGTTATACTGCCTGGAGGTATTTGTCTATGTTAAAGTACTGTACTGTGATTGTTGCACTGTATCTTATTTCACAGGAGGTCCCAGTGCCGGAACCAGTCCTGGGGGTAAGTGTATACTGTGAAGGTAATTCTGATATATTGTGTGGGCCACTAGTGGGAAGAAAGGGGGGTTGCAGTGTCCCAGAGGGCTGTGACCAAGTTAGTTTAACTATTGCAAACCCTGACCTCTGGGTGGAGGCACCCGCCATTGGATCCAGGCCCCTCAACCTGTTAGTGGCAAATCAGGCAGGGGTAGTAGCCCCTGGGATAGCGCCATCTAGGGGTTACATCTTGGAGGCTCACCGCTGGGATTGTGTGTCCTCTAGTGGCCATATTTACGAACCACTGTTAAGAAAAAAAAAATGGGTACCCCGACAGAAGTGGCTGTGCACCGGCTGGTGGAGTGGTGTACTGGGAGAGATTGACCCTCAAATGCTATGCTTATCCTGGACATTCCTGGGTATCAATACGGACACTGCACAGGAGTACTTTCCAAGGTGGAAGGTTTACAAAACCTTGTGGTGGTGGGTCAGCATGCTAATCTGCTCACCCACACTTTCCTGGCCCTAGTAGAGTTTAAGGATCCCATAGATAGCTCCAAAGTGCCACAGACTATTACCCCAGAGGGAGCCCTCACTGCCTGGAGAGTGATAACTAAGGACAGTAAAGACCCGGGGGGGAATGAGCCCCCACCACTGTCTGAAACTTTTGAGGAGAAATTTGCTAAATGGTTGCTGGGGGAAGGGAAAACTGTGGAGGACTTGAAGAAACTATTCTTGCCACCTGGGGGTGTTCCTCCCCCAACACCCTGTCCCGCTCCAGTGCCCGTAATGGTGGTGAACCAATGCAGACTCCTATTTCTGCATCTGCCATTAGTCACGACTCTTACCGAAGGTTGAGGATCTTCTCTGGCACCCTCCTCACCCACCAAGGGGAGGATGACTGGGAGACCTGGATAGACTATGTTGCCCCCCAAGTGCTAGAATGGCAATGCTCAGAAGCCGAAAAGTGAAAGAGGGTTAGTGAGAGCCTCCGAGGTCCTGCCCTGGCTACCATCCGTGCTAAACGGGCCAGTAACCCTGAAGCGACTGCACAGGCCTATCTTGAGGCCTTGGAGAATGTGTATGGGAGCCCAGATTTTGATGAGGACCTATGGTGGAGAGTAAGAAATGCACAACAGTACCAAGGGAGTTGTTGTCTGTGTATGTATCTCGCTGGAAAAATTGTTGCAAGAATGCCTCAGAAAGGGTAGTTTGCCAGGATTGAACTGGACTGAACCAGACTGGACAGGATCCTTAAGTCTGCCCCTTCTCAGAACTGCTGTTGCTTCAGTTACGCCTGGCAAATCGACTGGAATCCCCACCCTCCTATGATGAGTTAATGAGAGAAATTCGAGGAGTTGAGAAAAGGCGACTCGGGAGGGACCTGCACCAATAGCTGCGGCTATGACCCGAGTGACTGAGGTGACCCATCAAGTGAAGTTCAGGGCAGAGGTTGGCAGTCAATGAGTGCTCTGACAAGGAAAAGATATGCACAATGGGGCTGAACTGTTGAGAGAAACTGGAATTCAAAAACAGTCCCTTTATGAAGGCCACGCCTGCAAGTACGGGCCTTGACCTATATCCGACTGCATCTGCTATGGGGGTGAGGGTACCCACCCATGTATCTCCTGCTGATAACAGCTCCGAACTCGATTCCTTGACCATGGAAGTGGAGAAACTGACGAGATGTCTCCAAATGCTTATCACGCCACAGACAGAGATGGCACCAAGGTTTCCAGTTAGTAATACCCCCGCCCTGGCTCCCAGTGTGGCGCCTCGGCCAGCTCAAACTCCAGAAAGTATGTTTTGCTATAATTGTGGGAAGGATGGGCACATGAAAAGGAATGCCGGTCCCCAAAAGACACTGACAAAGTTGCATATAGGCTACAAGGAGAGCTTCGGAGAACAAATCAGTGGTTAAGAGGTGCACGAAATGATCCCAGTGAGGTCACCAAAAATGCTAACTCACGTCCTTTGTGGCAAGGTCAGTTGCCCAGGCCCCACTACCGCCTCTCCAGACTGGTCCAGAATAGTGGTCCCTCCATGGAGACCACTGTAAAGGTGAATGGAGTGTCTACCAGAGCTGTATTAGACAGTGGCTCCCAAGTGACAATTATGTTCCAGGATTGGTATCAGAAGCATTTGTCAGGCGTACCCTTACAACCATTAGAAGGACTGCATGTATGGGGGTTAAGTGAGAGGCCTACCCTATTCCGGTATATCCGATTTGGCTGTCTTTCCCACCTCCGTGGCTGAGGCCGAACAAGTAGAGACCCTAGCCTTAGTGTGTCCCCCCACTGGACTGTATGATGGTGTCCCTTTGTTGATTGGAACAAATGCTCATATGTTCGGAAGGCTGGCACAGTTGTGTTATGAAAACAGGGTCAAAGACTAGTAGAGCTTTAAGAGTTCTGCTTTAATTAAGAAGGCCTATGAGGCACAGAGAGATACTGAAAAATAGAACCAGAGGAACCGGTCGGAATTGTATGGAAGAAGGATCCTGAGTCTCTGATCCTGGCGCCAAATGCCCAGTGTACCTTACAGGAGAGGTCCATATCAGAAAGGATGTTAAGAATAAAATATTAATGTTGGATGCACCAGGCGATGGAAAATTGCCAGAGGGACTGCTGGTCAGCCTAGTATTTTGCCCGCTAGAGCCCATGCTTATGCCAGAAGGGTAATGGTCCAAGTTCATAATGTGTCTGAAAGAGACATTTGAGTAAATAGAGGTTGCATCTTGGCTAATGTGCATTGTGCAGACACTGCAGTGCTACCCAGCAGCAAGAGTTCAAGGAAGAATGACAGAGTAACGCCTGACTTGTTTGATTTCGCACTCCCGCTGCCAGCTGAATGGAAAGTGAGGATCAGTGAGAAGCTTGCCCAGAGAGACCAGGTGTTTTCTTTAAAGGAATGGGAAGTAGGATGCGCAAGGAGCTGAGCACAATATCCGCTGCATGACGAAAGACCATTTCGTGGAGAGGTCCTCGACGCCTGGCACCTGCTGACATAGATGATGTGAGATGGCATCTGCAAGAGATGTTAGCTGCTGGTGTAATACAAGAATCCAGAAGCCCTTATGCTTCCCCATTGTGGTAGTGAGGAAAAGAATGGGACAGTAAGGATGTGTGTGGATTATCGCACCTTAAACCGCGGACTATCCCTGATCAGTACACAATGCCCCGCATTCAGGATGCTTTGACTGCCTAAACGGGAGCAAGTGGTTCTCTGTGCTGGATCTCCGCAGGTGGTACTACCAGATCCCGATGGCCCCAGAGGACCTGTGAGAAGACAGCTTTTATCTGTCCGCTTGGCTTCTATGAATTCATGAGGATGCCTCAAGGATTTCAGGTGCCCCAGCCACTTTTCAACGATTGATGGAGCGTGCAGTGGGGACATGAACTTACTAGAGTGCCTGGTATACCTAGATGATGTTATTGTGTTTTGCAGCTCACTGAGGAACATGAGAGCAGATTATTTAAGGTATTGGACCGACTGGAGGACTTTGGCCTTAAACTGTCCATTGATAAGTGTCAATTCTTTCAAACATCAGTAAAGTATGTGGGACACATAGTATCCACCGAGGAATAGAGACCGACCCAAGTAAAGTTGAGGCCTTGACCACCTGGCCACAGCCCAAAATCTAAAAGAACTGCAAAGATTCCTGGGATTCTGTGGTCATTATCGGCGCTCATCAAGGACTATTCAAGAGTGATCCGCCCTTTACTTAACCTTACCAAGGGTATCCCCAACCCACAAAAATACCAAAGGTCAGCCCTCAAGACTGAAAGAGTGTATTTTCATCTGAGTGAAGTATTTGGAGTCCGCTGGACTCCTGATTGTGAGACTGCTTTTCATGAGATCATATATCAACTTACCCATGCTCCAGTGCTGGCCTATGCCGATCCAAGAAAACCTTACGTCCTGCACACTGATGCTAGCTTGCAAGGGTTGGGGGCTGTGTTGTACCAAGAGCACGAGAATGGCCTGAGACCAGTGGTCTTTGCAGTAGAAGCCTGACCCCATCCGAAAAGAACTATCCTGTACATAAGTTAGAGTTCCTAGCTTTGAAGTGGGCTATTGTTGACCAATTCCATGAGTACTTGTATGGGGCTAAAATACTAGTAAAAACTGACAATAATCCTTGACCTATGTGCAGACCTCAGCTAGTTGGATGCCACTGGCCATAGGTGGCTTTCTGCATTATCTACATATGACTATGCTTCTAATACCGAGCAGGTCTGAACCACATAGATGCTGATGCTCTCTCCCGAGGCCTGTTCCCAGAATGATTGGGTCCGATTGGCAGAACCTGACATTCGGGCACTCTGTCGGAAGTTTGACAGGAGGAACAAATGTCCACGGACGTAGTGGACTGCATGGTGGATTGCTTGGGACCCTCTGAGAATTGCATACCTGCTGCTTATTGCCACTTTTCTGCAGAGCATTGGTGCACTGCCTCAGCTGGACAATGACAGTATTCGCGGCTCAATCCCGCGATCCCATGATCAAAGCAGCTTTAGAAGCCCCTCTATGCAGGAAAAGATGTGTCCAAATTACGCCCACTGATTTGAGAACTGCACTGTTATACAAAGAAGGTCCTAAGTTGAAACTGATCAATAAACTGTTATACAGAGAAACAGTAGACAGAGGGGGGAAGTAGACAAACAACAACCAGTGCTGCCCACTGCCTTCAAGACTCAGTACTGAGGTCCTTGCACAACCACATGGGGCACCTTGGTATAGACAGAACACTTGACTTGGTGAGATCCAGATTCTATTGGCCTAAGATGGGGCTGATGTGGAGCAACACATTCGAATCTGTGAGTCGCTATTACAGAGGAAAGTTGCCCCAGAGGGTCTGCCCCTTGTTAAATCATCACCAGTGCACCCATGGAGCTGGTCTGTATTGATTTTCTGAGTTTGGAGTCAGATCAAAGAAATATCAGTAATGTGCTGGTGGTCACTGACCATTTCACAGATATGCCCAAGCTTTCCCCACCAAAGACCAGAAAGCATCCACTGTGGCCAAAGTACTTGTAGAAACTTTTTGTTCACTATGGGCTCCACAAAGAAACCATTCTGATCAAGGGAGAGACTTTGAGAGTCGTCCTCATCAAAGAGATGCTTTCTGTGGAGGCGAAAGTCCAGAACCACTCCTTACCACCCCAGGGGACCCACAGCCTGAACGCTTTCAACCGTGACTTTGCTAGATATGCTAGGCACCCTGCACCCAAAGGACAAGCCTAGATGGAGCCAACAAATTAGCACCCTGGTACATGCTTATAACTGCACCAAAAGTGATGCCACTGGGTTCTCCCCACCGCCTGATGTTTGGAAGAGAAGCTCGACTACCGTAGATGTGTGTTTTGGGGTCTCTCCTGATGGGGTTCAAGCTGACAACTATTTACAGTATGTGCAGAAGTTAAAGGCCCAGCTAACCATGCGTACTCAACTGGCTCAAACCATGGCTGCCAAAAGAAATCTGGCAACAAAGAAAGGTATGATAAAAGGTGAAAGCACAGAACTCCAGGAGGGAGATCGGTATTGCTAAGAAATCTGGGACTGCATGGCAAACACAAGATTGTTGACAGATGGCACCACCTCCTCACATTGTAGTGGGCAAACTAGATGATCTGCCAGTGTACAAAGTAAGGCCTGAGAATAATTCAAAGATGTAAAACAATGCACAGAAATCATTTACTGCCCATTGACAAATCTTGATTGAGTCTGAGCCCCCAGAAGATGCCCTCTGTACCACTGACTAGAGCTGCTGCTAAGAAAAGATCAAGAAAGTCTGCACCTACAGAAGCAGAGTTAAAGTGTTCCCTCCACAAGTCCCAGTTGAGCATGACTGTCAGTCCATATCAGAAGAAAGTGAGAGTGACTTTGAATACTATCTTTCTTACGAACTGAGTCAATTGTTTCGGGCAACCCTAGTCATTACTGGAGACAAAGCTGGGCCTCTGACTGTCTAAGCCCTCAGCTTCGTCCCTGGAGCCAATGCTCCCAGAAAGTGAAGTGGCAAAGCATCAGATCAGATGAAATGGAATCATTGTGCATGGTTGAACTGTTTGAGCTTTCAGGGAGGAAAATGATGGATTGGGTCAGACTGGTGATACACCAGATCAAGAAGAGTATTTTGAGTGCCCTGACAGTCCACCGCCAGTGTCCGAAAGCTCTCCATGAGCCAAATGTTGTGGACTCAGAAACTGTAACTCCTGGAGCTGAAAGTGCCCAAGTTCTAGCCTCTACCCCATGGAGACTCCCTGACAAGTGAGGACAATGCTGAAATGAGGCTCAGAGTGCAGAGACTGTAACAGTTCCCCTAGAAAGACTGGTCGAGCTGTAAAGCCTGTGGTGCACCTCAGTTATGATTCACTTGGGAGGCCTGTGGACTTGCCCTCAATGTTGTCCATAAAGAGTGTATGTGTCCCCGAGCTCATTGCTCAAACTGAGCATCAGTGCTAACTCCAAGTTACTTGTGTTGCCCTCTAAGTATGGTGCCCTTGCCCGTCCAGCCCCAAGGTAACTGATAGGAAGGGCCCTCTTCAGGTTTCATGTACAAGAGGTAATAACTTGAGTTATGGTACAATGTGTGTAATACTGTGTAAAGAGTGACGTATTGCAATGTTTCAGAAATGTGTTCTTGGTAAATGATGTATTGACTGATGATTACATGTGTGAGCCTAATGCAAATGTATATGGTTGCAGTTGAAAACTTATGAGTACTTGCTTGACGCGACGCCAAGCTTTCCCAGGCCAGGAAGGGTGTAACCCCTGTAAATGGGGTTCCCAAAAGACTTCCAGGAGCTTGCTTGAATGCTCCAAGCCTGAATGGTGTTTGCGTTAGCTTCATTTATCAGTGAGTGTTTTAGAGCCTCTGGTACTGTCTCTTTAAGAGCTGTCTGCTTGCAGACATAATTAGTTTATATGGGGGACTGTGTGTTTCTCTGTTTGAGTACCACTTGAACTGCTGCCAATTCACCCATTTTGCAGTCACTAGGAGTACAAAGGGAACCCATCTGAAAGATGTAACTGTTTGCCAGAAATAATTTAGAGTAATAATGAAAATACAGTTTGTCTAACCTGCTTTCTTTGCAGTCAGAACTGTGTTTGCCTTGTTCCCCATTCTAGTTTTGAACTGCTGAACTGGACCAATCAGTGTGGGGTAAGCTAGCTCTAAAATGGTGCCTTGACTAATCAGAACTTGACTCATAATCTGAGCCAGCCACAAGAGGATTGTATGGGCAGTGACTCTGGGAGATGTAGTTTAGACTTCGCGCCTTTTGGACCAACAGCAGCAGTCTATTGTGAGTGATAGTCAATCCAGTCAAGAACTGGGAGGAACTCAAAGGAAGTGCCCGGTTTTGTCTGTTGGAGTTTCAGTTTAGATCTGGCAGTGAAGGAGGAAACCCTGTGCTCCTTCAGTGCACAGTTTTAGTCAAAAACATGTGTAAGGTCCAGAGTTCTGGTCTGCAGCTTGTGTAATGCTTGTTAGGACTGAACTGGCCCTGTGAAGAGAATCAAAGGATATCTGAAGAGTAGAAACCAGGCTCACCCTGTAGAAGACTGGAGAAATTGTTGAATTGCACCGGTCTGTCAGGAACTGAATCAATGTGTGTTCTCCCGGTATTGTGCAGTAATTGCGATCGGATAGAGAAGCAGCCTGCCTGGTATAGTACTTTTTACCATATAAATGTGTGAGGAGTCTCGTGAGCTCAAGAGTAGCCCTGCTGACGCTGAAGGACCCCATCTTGTTTGGAGGTCGTGAGTACTAATTCAGGGTCGCCCCGTTGAATTGCCACATTAAATCCAAATGGAATCACTGTACTGCTGACTGTTTAAACTAATTTTTTTCTCTGTGTAAAAGGGCCCCACCAGCTGCCACGGTTTGACTAGCCACTAGGGCTTGGGTACCCAGGACAGTAACTGATAGGGATAGGCCTGTGCACAGAGCCATAGGTAGATGAGTAGAGGATAAGTTACTTAACCTGATTTCCTGTCCTTGTTATATCCCCCAAATAAATCAGAGCTGCTTGTTTCAGCAAAGTTATACTGCCTGAGGTATTTGTCTATGTTAAAGTACTGTACTGTGATTGTTGCACTGTATCTTATTTCACAGGAGGTCCCAGTGCCGGAACCAGTCCTGGGGGATAAGTGTATACTGTGAAGGTAATTCTGATATATGTGTGGGCCACTAGTGGGAAGAAAGGGGGGTTGCAGTGTCCCAGAGGGCTGTGACCAAGTTAGTTTAACTATTGCAAACCCTGACCTCTGGGTGGAGGCACCCGCCATTGGATCCAGGCCCCTCAACCTGTTAGTGGCAAATCAGGCAGGGGTAGTAGCCGCTGGGATAGCGCCATCTAGGGGTTACATGTAGATAGCTATCTTTAAGAGAAATAGAAAAAAAAAAATAATAATATTGATGGATAAATGCTTTATCGTTGGGAGCCCTAGGTTTTGCCTGTAAGCAGTGGAGAGCTGGTTTGGCAGTCGCTATCCCCAGCAGCAAAAATTCACTCGAGCCTAAGGCAGCTTTCTTTTATTTTTTTTTCTCTCTTTGTTTGACCGCACCCGTACTGTACCTCTCTAAACACCCTGGGACCAATGAAATCATGACCACGGCTTAATCCGTATACCTGTGCCCTATTTAAACTCACCCTCTCGCCTTCATCTCCTCAGGCTGACACTAACTCCTCAGGGTGGTCGTGAGGCGCTGGTAGCGCTGCCCTCCTGCCGCGGATCGCTGGAACAGAAACCCCGAGACACGGAGGACGCGAGGGCCGAGTCCCTCCCCAGGATAGCACTGCAGAAAAAAGACTCCAGAAGTGCAGGTACGGTCTTCCTCTGGCAACAGACTATCAGACTTCATCCTACAGGACTCTGCCTCCTCCTTAGTGAGGCGCTGGTTCTTCCTCCTTCAGGAGGACAAAGGACTTGGGACAAACTTGGCGCCTTTTTTGTGAAAAAAAGAAAAGCATCGGCGTACGAGTGGAGACAGTTTTTTTGTTCCCCTCTCTTTGCCTCCCAAACTGTACTTTGTCTGTTACCTTAATTCGCTGACCTGCATAGCCACAGTGTTCCCAGCTTATGTAGATAGTTACCTTTAAGAGAAATAGAAACAGAAAAAAAAAAAATAATAATATTGATAGATAAATGCTTTATCGTTGGGAGCCCTAGGTTTTGCCTGTAAGCAGTGGAGAGCTGGTTTGGCAGGCGCCATCCCCAGCAGCAGCAAAAATTAACCCGAGCCCCAGGCAGCTTTTCATTTTTTTTTTCTCTGTTTGTTTCACCGCATGACCTTACTGTACCCTCTCTAAACACCCTAGGACCAATGAGAATTATGACCACGGATTAATCCGCTGTACCTGTGCACCATTTTAAACTCACCCTCCTTCTTCTCCTCAGGCTGACACAATCTCCCTCAGGTGGTGGTGGAGGCGCTGGTGGTAGCCTGCCCTCCCACCGCGGATCGCTGGAACGGAACCCCCCCCCCACGAGACACGGAGGTCGCGAGGCCCGAGTCCCTCCCCAGGATAGCACTGCAGGAAAAAGACTCCAGAAGTACAGGTACAGTCTTCCTCTGGTGACAGACTATCGGACTTCATCCCTACAGGACTTCCGTCTTCCTCCTTAGTGAGGCACTGGTTCTTCCTCCTTCAGGAGGACAAAGGACTTGGGACAAACTTGGCGCCTTTTTTTAGAAAAAAAGAAAAGCATCGGCGTACGAGTGGAGACAGTTTTTTTGTTCCCCCCTCTTTGCCTCCCAAACTGTACTTTGTCTGTTACCTTAATTCGCTGACCTGCATAGCCACAGTGTTCCCAGCTTATGTAGATAGTTACCTTTAAGAGAAATAGAAACAGAAAAAAAAAAAAAAATAATAATATTGATAGATAAATGCTTTATCGTTGGGAGCCCTAGGTTTTGCCTGTAAGCAGTGGAGAGCTGGTTTGGCAGGCGCCATCCCCAGCAGCAGCAAAAATTAACTCGAGCCCCAGGCAGCTTTCTTTCATTTTTTTTTTTTTTCTCTGTTTGTTTCACCGCGCCCTTACTGTACCTCTCTAAACACCCTAGGACCAATGAAATTATGACCACGGATTAATCCGTGTACCTGTGCACTATTTAAACTCACCCTCTCTCCTTCTTCTCCTCAGGCTGACACAAACTCCTCAGGGTGGTCGTGAGGCGCTGGTAGCGCTGCCCTCCCACCGCGGATCGCTGGAACGGAACCCCCCCGAGAAACACGGAGGTCGCGAGGCCCGAGTCCCTCCCCAGGATAGCACTGCAGGAAAAAGACTCCAGAAGTACAGGTACAGTCTTCCTCTGGTGACAGACTATCGGACTTCATCCCTACAGGACTTCCGCCTTCCTCCTTAGTGAGGCACTGGTTCTTCCTCCTTCAGGAGGACAAAGGACTTGGGACAAACTTGGCGCCTTTTTTGAAAAAGAAAAGCATCGGTGCACTGAGTGGAGACAGTTTTTTGTCTCCTTGCCTCCCAAACTGTACTTTGTCTGTTACCTTAATTCGCTGACCCGTATAGCCACAGTGTTCCCAGATTATGAAGATAGTTACCTTTAAGAGAGAAATAGAAACAGAAAAAAAAAAAATAATAATATTGATAGATAAATGCTTTATCGCTGGGGAGCCCTAGGTTTTGCCTTGGGCAGTGGAGAGCTGGTTTGGCAGGCGCCATCCCAGCAGCAGCAAAATTAACTCGAGCCCCAGGCAGCTTTCTTTCATTTTTTTTTTTTCTGTTTGTTTGCACCGCCGCCTATACTGTACCTCTCTAAACACCCTGGGACCAATGAAATCATGACCACGGCTTAATCCATGTACCTGTGCCCATTTAAACCTCACCCCTCTCCTTCTTCTCCTCAGGCTGACACAAACTCTCAGGGTGGTCGTGAGGCGCTGTGGCTGCCCCCACCGCGATCGCTGAACGGAACCCCCACGAGACACGGAGGTCGCAAGGGCCGAGTCCTCCCCAGGATAGCACTGCAGAAAAAAGACTCAGAAGTACAGGCACGGTCTTCCTCTGGTGACAGACCATCGGACTTCATCCTCACAGGACTTCCGGCCTTCCTCCTTAGTGAGGCACTGGTTCTTCCTCCTTCATGAGGACAAAGGACTTGGGACAAACTTGGCGCCTTTTTTGAAAAAGAAAGCATCGGGCACGAGTGGAGATAGTTTTTTTGTTCCCCTTGCCTCCCAAACTGTACTCTTGTCTGTTACCTTAATTGCTGACCTCATAGCCACAGTGTTCCCAGCTTATGTAGATAGTTACCTTTAAGAGAAATAGAAACAGAAAAAAAATAAATAATAATATTGATGGATAAATGCTTTATCGCTGGGGAGCCCTAGGTTTTGCCTGTACGAGTGGAGAGCTGGTTTGGCAGGTCGCATCCCCAGCAGCAGAAAATTAACTTGGCTCCAGGCAGCTTTCATTTTTTTTTTTCTCTGTTTGTTTCACCGCCGCCCGTACTGTACCTCTCTAAACACCCTTGGGACCAATGAAATCATGACCACGGCTTAATCCGTGTACCTGTGCACTATTTAAACTCACCCTCTCTCCTTCTTCTCCTCAGGCTGACACAAACTCCTCAGGGTGGTCGTGAGGCGCTGGTAGCGCTGCCCTCCCGCCTCGGATCGCTGGAACGGAACCCCCCCCGAGACACGGAGGTCGCTGAGGGCCGAGTTCCTCCCCAGGATAGCACTTGCAGGAAAAAGACTCCGGAAGTGCAGTGCAGTCTTCCTCTGGTGACAGACTATCGGACTTCATCCCTACAGGACCTCCGCTTCATCCTTAGTGAGGCGCTGTTCTTCCTCCTTCATGAAGATAAAGGACTTGGACAAACTTGGCCTTTTTTTTAAAAAAAAGAAAGCATCGCGCATTTAGTGGAGATAGTTTTTTTTGTTCCCCTCTCTTTGCCTCCCAAGCTGTACTTTGTCTGTTACCTTAATTCGCTGACCTGCATAGCCACAGTGTTCCCAGCTTATGTAGATAGTTACCTTTAAGAGAAATAGAAACAGAAAAAAAAATAAATAATATTGATGGATAAATGCTTTATCGTTGGGAGCCCTAGGTTTTGCCTGTAAGCAGTGGAGAGCTGGTTTGGCAGTCGCTATCCCCAGCAGCAGCAAAAATTCACTCGAGCCCCAGGCAGCTTTCTTTCATTTTTTTTTTTCCCTGTTTGTTTCACCGCGCCCGTACTGTACCTCTCTAAACACCCTGGGACCAATGACATCATGACCACGCTTAACCACAGTATCTGTGCACCATTTAAACTCACCCTCCTTCTTCTCCTCAGGCTGACACAAACTCTCAGGTGGTCGAGGCGCTGGTAGCGCTGCTCCTCCCACCGCGATCGCTGGAACGGAACCCCCCGAGACACGGAGGTCGCGAGGGCCGAGTCCCTCCCCAGGATAGCACTGCAGAAAAAAGACTCCAGAAGTGCAGGTACGGTCTTCCTCTGGTGACAGACTATCGGACTTCATCCCTACAGGACTCCCGTCTTCCTCCTTAGTGAGGCGCTGGTTCTTCCTCCTTCATGAGGACAAATGGACTTGGGACAAACTTGGCGCCTTTTTTGAAAACAGAAAAGCATCGAGTACGAGTGGAGATAGTTTTTTTTGTTCCCCTCTCTTTGCCTCCCAAACTGTTCTTTGTCTGTTACCTTAATTCGCTGACCTGCATAGCCACAGTGTTCCCAGCTTATGTAGATAGTTACCTTTAAGAGAAATAGAAACAGAAAAAAAAATAATAATAATATTGATGGATAAATGCTTTATCGTTGGGAGCCCTAGGTTTTGCCTGTACGCAGTGGAGAGCTGGTTTGGCAGTCGCTATCCCCAGCAGCAAAATTCACCTCGAGCCCTAGGCAGCTTTCTTTTTTTTTTTTCTCTGTTTGTTTGACCGCTGCCTGCATTATACCCTCTCTAAACACCCTGGGACCAATGAAATCATGACCACGGCTTAATCCGCGGTACCTGTCCCTATTTAAACTCACCCTCTCTCCTTCTTCTCCTGAGGCTGACACAAACTCCTCAGGGTGGTCGTGAGGCACTGGTAGCGCTGCCCTCCCTCTACGGATCGCTGGAACGGAACCCCCCGAGACACGGAGGTAGCGAGGGCCTAGTTCTCCCCAGGATAGCACTGCAGAAAAAAAAGACCCGGAAGTGCAGGTACTGGTCTTCTCTGGTGACAGACTATCAGATCATCCCTACAGGACTTCCGCCTTCCTCCTTGGTGAGGCGCTGGTTCTTCTCCTTCATGAGAACAAAGGACTTTGACAAACTTGCGCCTTTTTTGAAAAAAGAAAAAGCATCAAGGCATTTAGTGAGATAGTTTTTTTTCTTCCCTTTGCCTCCCAAAGCTCTACTTTGTCTGTTACCATAATTCGCTGACCTGCATAGCCACAGTGTTTCCAGCTTATGTAGATAGTTACCTTTAAGAGAAATAGAAACAGAAAAAAAAAATAATAATATTGATGGATAAATGCTTTATCGTTGGGAGCCCTAGGTTTTGCCTGTAAGCAGTGGAGAGCTGGTTTGGCAGTCGCTATCCCCAGCAGCAAAAATTCACTGAGCCCCAGGCAGAATTGCTTTATTTTTTTCTTTCTGTGTCTGTTTGACCGCCGCCTGTACCGTACTCTATAAAACCCTGGGACCAATGAAATCATGACCACGGCTTAATCCGTGTACCTGTGCTCCTATTTAAACATACCCTCTCCTTCTCTCCTCAGGCTGGAGACAACCTCCCTCAGGGTGGTCGTGAGGCACTGGTACGCTGCCCTCCCCACCGCTGATCGCTGGAATCTGAACCCCCCGAGACACGGAGGTCGCGAGGGTCGAGTCCCCTCCCCAGGATAGCACTGCAAAAAGCATCTAGAAGTGCAGGTACGGTCTTTCTCTGGTGACAGACAATCGGATTCTCATCCCCACAGGACTGCCATCTTCCTCCTTAGTGAGGCGCTGGTTCTTCCTCTCCTGTCATGATGTCAAAGGACTTGGGACAACCTTGGCGCCTTTTTTTTTTGAAAAAAGAAAAGCATCGGCGATGAGTGAGATATGGTTTTTTTGTTCCCTCTTGCCTCCCAAGCTGTACTTTTGTCTGTTACCTAATTCGCTGACCTGTATAGCCACAGTGTTCCCAGCTTATGTAGATAGTTACCTTTAAGAGAAATCGAAACAGAAAAAAAATCAATAAATAATATTGATGGATAAATGCTTTATCGTTGGGAGCCCTAGGTTTTGCCTGTAAGCAGTGGAGAGCTGGTTTGGCAGTCGCTATCCCCAGCAGCAGCAAAAATTCACTCGAGCCCCAGGAAGCTTTCTTTTATATTTTTTTTTTCTCTGTTTGTTTAACCGCGCCCGTACTGTACCTCTCTAAACACCCTAGGACCAATGACATCATGACCACGGCTTAATCATGTACCTGTGCCCTATTGAAACTCTCACCTCTCCTTCTTCTCTCCTCAGGCTGGACACAAACCTCAGGGTGGTCGTGGAGGCGCTGGTAGCGCTGCCTCCCACCGCTGGATCACTTGAATGGAACCCCCCGAGACACGGAGGTCGCGAGGGCCGAGTCCCTCCACAGGATAGCACTGTAGAAAAGACTCCGGGCGGCA
Source organism: Neoceratodus forsteri (assembly GCA_016271365.2). Classification (NCBI taxonomy): domain Eukaryota; kingdom Metazoa; phylum Chordata; order Ceratodontiformes; family Ceratodontidae; genus Neoceratodus; species Neoceratodus forsteri. The sequence goes on from CM057456.1 coordinate 1,430,720,361, forward strand.
GGTACTGCCTCCTCTGGTGACAGACTATCAGACTTCATCCATACAGGACTCTGGCCTCTTAGTAGGCGCTTGGTTCTTCCTCCTTCATGAGGACAAAGGACTTGGGACAATTGCGCTTTTTTGAAAAGAAAGCATCGGCGATGAGTGTGAGATATTTTTTTTTTGTTCTCTTGCCTCCCAAACTGTTCTTTGTCTGTTACCTTAATTCGCTGACCTGCATAGCCACAGTGTTCCCAGCTTATGATAGTTACCTTAAGAGAAGAAACAGAAAAAAATAATAATATTGATGGATAAATGCTTATCGTTGGGAGCCCTAGGTTTTGCCTGTAGCAGTGGAGAGCTGCTTTGGCAGTCGCCATCCCCAGCAGCAAAAATTCACCGAGCCCTGGGCAGCTTTTTTTTTTTCTCTCTGTTTGTTTGATCGCGCCTGATTGTACCCCTAAACACCCTGGGACCAATGAAATCTGACAGGCTTAATCCGTACCGTGCCTCATTTAACTCACCTCTCCTTCTCTCCTGAGGCTGACACAACCTCAGGGTGGTCGTAGGCACTGGTAGCGCTGCCCTCCCCACGATCGCTGAACGTCCCCCCCGAGACACGGAGGTCGCGAGGGCCGAGTCCCTCCCCAGGATAGCACTGCAGAAAAAGACTCCAGAAGTGCAGGTACGGTCTTTCTCTGGACAGACTATCAGACTTCATCCCTACAGACTTCCGCTTCCTTGGTGAGGCGCTGGTTCTTCCTCCTTCATGAGAACAAAGGACTTTGACAAACTTGCGCCTTTTTTTTTTTTTTGAGAAAAAAGCATCGGGCGATTAGGGAGATAGTTTTTTTTTTTCCCCCTTGCCTCCCAAGCTGTACTTTGTCTGTTACCTAATTGGACCCATAGGCCAGTGTTCCCAGCTTATGTGATAGTTATTTTAAGAGAAATAGAACTGAAAAAAAAATAATAATATTGATGGATAAAGCTTATCGTTGGGAGCCCTTGGTTTTGCTCTGGCAGTGGAGAGCTGTTGGCTGTCGCTATCCCCAGCAGCAAAATTCACCAACCCCAGGCAGCTTTTCTTTTTTTTTTTTTCTGTTTGTTTCACCGCCTGCACTGTACCCTCTCTTAAACACCTAGGACTCACTGAAATTATGCCACGCTTAATCCGTACCTGTGCTCCATTTAAACTCACCTCTCCTTCTCCCTCAGGCTGACAACTCCTCAGGTGTCATGAGGCGCTAGCTGTCTCCCCACCGCTGATCGCTGAACGGAACCCCCCGAGACACGGAGGTCGCTAGGTCGAGTCCCTCCCCAGATAGCACTGCAAAGACTCCAGAAGTGCAGGCAATGGTCTCTGGGACAGACAATCGACTTCATCCCTTACAGGACTGCCGCTTCCTCCTTAGGAGGCGCTGTTCTTCCTCCTTCTTGAGGACAAAGGACTTGGGACAAACTTGTGCCTTTTTTGAAAAGAAAAGCATCATGCATTTAGTGGAGATTGTTTTTGTTCCTCTCTTTGCCCCCAAACTGTTCGTTGTCTGTTACCCACTCGCTGACCTGCATAGCCACCGTTCTCAGCTTATGTAGATAGTTACCTTTCGAGAAATAGAACAGAAAAAAATAATAATATTGATGGATAAATGTTTTATCGTTGGGAGCCCTAGGTTTTGCCTGTAAGCAGTGGAGAGCTGGTTTGGCAGTGCTATCCCCAGCAGCAAATCACCGAGCCCCAGGCAGCTTTCTTTTATTTTTTTTCTGCTTTGACCGCGCCTGCATCTGTAGCTCTCTAAACACCCTGGGACCAATGAAATCATGGCCACTTCTAATCCATGTACCTGTGCCCTATTTAAACTACCCTCTCCTTTTTCTCCCAGGCTGGAACAACTCCTCGTGTGGTCGTGATGCCTGGGCTGCCCTCCACTGGATCGCTGGAACGACCCCCCCGGACACGGAGTTCGTGAGGCCGAGTCCTCCTCGTGATAGCACCCAGAAAAGACTCCAGTGTAGGTATGGTCTTCTCTGGCTACAGACTATCGGATCATCCTACAGGACTCCCATCTTCCTCCTTAGCGGGCGCTGGTTCTTCCTCCTCTATGGGACAAAGGACTTGGGACAAACTTGCTCTTTTTTTAAAACAAGAAAAGCATCGCGCATTTACTGAGATAGTTTTTTTGTTCCCCTTTCTTTCCTCCCAAGCTGTACTTTGTCTGTTACTTTGTTCGCTGACCTGTACAGCCACAGTGTTCTCGCTTATGTAGATAGTTACCTTTAAGAGAAATAGAAACAGAAAAAATAAATAAATAATACTGATGGATAAATGCTTTATCGCTGGGAGCCCTAGGTTTTGTGTGTACAGTGGAGCAGGTTTGGCAGTCGCTATCCCCAGCAGCAGCAAAATCACCAGCCCCAGGCAGCTTTAATTTTTTTTCTGTTATTTCACCGCTGCCTGCATTGTACCCTCTAAACACCGGGACCAATGAAATCATGACCACGGATTAATCCATGTGCCTGTGCCTCATTAACTGACCTCTCTCTTCTTCTCCTCAGGCGAGACAACCCTCAGGTGGTCGTGAGGTGCTGGTAGGCTGCCCTCCCACCGCTGATCGCTGAACACCAGTGATGGCCCTCAGTATGCTAATCTTTTTATGCAATTTAGGAGGATTTTCTAAGGCAATGTACACATAAACCACTCGCTTATTTCGCTACATTGATGATTTGTTTATTATTTGGACAGAGGGCACTGACACACTTAAAGATTTTCACCAGGAACTTAATAACCTCCACCCAACTATAAAGCTTTCCTAGAATATTCTGCCCCAAGTGTACATTTTCTGGATACCACTGTCACTATTAAGAATGGTACCCTACATACCTGTCTTCACAGGAAACCAACAGACAGACAGAGATACTTACACAAGAAAAGTAATCACCCGAGCCACACAAAATAATCTGTTATATATAGTCAAGCACTTCAGTATCACTGCCTCTGTTCAAATGAGGAAGACAGAGACACACATCTGGCAATGTTGAAAAACACCTTTATTGAGCAGGGACACTCGTCCAGTGAAATTGACAGAGCAGTGGAACGTGCAACACAGGTCCTGAGAGAACAGCTACTGCAATATAAGGAACGGATGACTACAAACAGAATACCCTTAGTAGTCACGTACCATCCTGACCTTGAACTCCTACGTAAGATTATTAAGGATCTCCATCCAATAATTAGTGAGGATGAAAACCTTAACTGTATTTTTCAAGAACTCCCACTACTATCTTTTAAACAACCACCTAATTTAGCCAACTTGATTATTAGGAGTCAACTTGAACCGAACAGAATACCATGACATCATATGGTACACGAGCCTGTCATCAACGACATGTAAGACATGTAACCTCATTTCCACTTCAGACTGTGTGGTTACATCACAAAACAAACTATTCAGGATAAGGGAATTACACATGTACATCAAGTAATGTGGTCTATTTTATCCAATGCAAGAAATGTCCTCGCTCAGGTTATGTGGGGGAGACAAGCCAACAACTGCACACTAGAATGAATTCACACAGACATTCTATTAATCACAAGATGATTGAGAAACCAGTAGCCCAGCACTTCTCCCAGAATGACCACTCAATCTCAGATATGTCTGTGATGGTCTTAAAAGCACATTTCAACAGTACACAACAGAGATGGGCTTCTGAAATTAGACTTATTTTACTTCTCAATATGGTGGCGGATGGACTGAACGTTGATGTTGGTTACATGACACATTATTCCACTTAAACTTACACAGACCTTTACTTTAAAAGATGGACATAAACACTTTAGTTCTTCAGCGGGCCTTTGATTTTGTACGTTTATGGTTATCTACATTGTTGACTTCTCACCTTAACACTGTGGTGAGTGCTGTGTGTAGTGTGTGTGTGTGTGTGTGTGCCAGATACTGATGTATGTAATGTATGTGTGTGTTTTGTGTGTTTGGTGTATCTTGTGTTTTAGTGTGTGTGGGTATGGTGTGTGTGTTTTGTTTGTTGTGTGGTGTGGTGTGGTGTGGAATGTGTTTGCTATATTTAGAATGTTGTATGTGTGGGGTGCAGGTGTGTGCGCGAGTGTTGTGTGTGTGTGTGTGTGTGTGGGGGGTGTGGTGTGGTGTGGTATATGTACACACATATGTGTGGGTGGAGCATGGTATGGGGCAATTATTATGTGGCTAGGACACTTAGTTTTCACATATAGTGTGCATTTATTTCCTTCTATTAGTTGTCAGTGGTTGGATTACACAATGTCACATTTTTAACTGCTCATATTAAGATGCATATCTCATTTACTTGGCGGTTCATAAAAGGTGTAATTCCTTTGGGTTTTCATTTAGATTGCTTAGACTGATTCTGTGCATTTTTGTTATACACAGACTCTGTGTTGAAATCTGCACTTATCAGGCTCATGGTCTCGTTTTCTTGGGGGTCCTTGACAAGTATTTCTTTATTTGGCACTTACACTTACAAGTGATACTTTCATGCATCATGTTTATATGTGTAGGTTAATTTGAGGCTTGTTTTCAACTTGCAGTTATACCTAATTTCAGGATTTTGTCTTTCATTATCTGTCCTTTCATATACCAGGACAATTGGAATGTAAGTTGTAAGCTCATCTTACATGTATTAGAGAGAATGCCACTCCAAGGTTTTTTTTATCACTAGAATGCTTTCTTGGCATACTGAGACATTTTAAATTTATGTGACAAGAACTCTCTGGCTGTAAAGAATTTTGATAACCTTTGCCCTTCTGAGGCTCTCTCAGTTAAAGGCATACTGGTGTTAATTAGCTTCTCTGACGTAATCTTCTATTATGTTTTAAATGTATATGTTAAACCAATGAGAATTATTTCTGCTTTTTCTATATAATCTGGTGATAATAGTATGGGATATTTGAAAAAACTGCCACAAAGCTTCTGAAGAAGGACCTGGTTGGTTCGAAAGCTAAAGCACGTTGTTCTTTTCTGTAACATCCATGTTGGTCCAATAAAAGGTATCAAATCATTTGTTTCTGGATCTGTTCTTAAAAGGACCAATACACCACCTAGAACATTTTTTTACATCTCTCTGCAGGTAATAAAAAGCTGTGTTCCCTGGGACCTGATACACCTTGTACAATCCAAGTAGAGACCTAGCACTTTTTTTTACATCCAGACAGTGCAGCTTCTGCTCACCTGTACCAAAGTGTTCGGAATGGAGCACAGAAAGGGTAACAGGCTGGTTCAGGTGTAATTCCAATACCACTTTAGGTAAGAACTTCCTATTGGTCCTAAGAACTACCTCATCCATGTGGAAGATTATGTAGTTTAGATCTGTGCAGAGGGCTTGCAGCTCACTTACCCTCCTGGCAGATGTCTTGGCAATCAGGAAAACAGTTTTCTATGTGACATATTTAAGTCAATAATCTCCACGGGCTCAAAGGGAGCCTCCGTCATCTAGGCAAGGCAACTATTTAGGTCCCCTGGGGGCACTGGATCCCTTACAGGGGATACAGGTGATTGAAGCCTTTAAAGAACCTTTTAAAACCAGTTGTGAGGCCAGGATTTTGTTTTTGCCTGCTGATGTGTGAGGTGACACTGCTGATAGATGTACTTTCAGCATTAAGGACTGCAAGTGAATTAGATAGTCCAGAACTGTGGGCCACCCTGCCTGCTCAGGGACCATCTTTCTGGGGGCACACCAGTATAACATTCTCTTCCATTTAGAGGAGTATCCCTTTTTTTTGTTGCTGGTTTTTGGGAAATATCTAACACTCAGCAAATCTTCTCACAGATTTAGGCTAGCGAATTCTAATTCCCTAAGAACCATGCCCTCAGGTGTAATGCTCTGTGGTCTGGGAAAGTCATTTTGCTCTGAGACTGAGTCAGCAGGTTCTGTTTCGGTAGCAGATTGACTGGAGTCCTGCTGGTCAGGAGCACAGAGTACCAGGCCTGCCTGGCTCAATCCAGGACTATCAGGATCGTTGTTGCTGGCTCTCTCCTGAGATTTTTGAGTACTCTCTATATGAGAGGAAATTGTGGGAAGGCATACAGGAACCTTCCTATCCAGTCCATGACCACAGCGTCTTCTGAAGCTGTGCTCCTTACTGGCAGTCTGCAACACAACTGTGGAGGTTGACTGTTCTCCCAAGAGGCAAATAGGTCTCTTTCTGGAGTGCCCTATTGTCTGAAGACTGAGGCCAGAACTTGCTGGTCCAGGGCCCATGTGTGGTTTCCCTGGCTGATTCTGCTTAGGGTGTCTGCTAGGACATTGTCCATGTCTGATAGATCTACAGCTGAAATTTCTGCATCCAGAGTAGGTTATATCCCAGATCCTCATTGCTTCAATGTATAGTTTTGTGGATCTTATTCCATCTTGCTTGCTTATGTAATACACTGTTGTAGTATTGTCTGTTTTAACAGACTGGTCTTGTAGCTGGGAGAAGGACTGCCTTGTCTGCACTACCGCCCTGAGCCCTAGGAGACAGATGTGCTCCTGAGCCTTCTATGGGCTCCGGATGCCACTTACTAAGAGATCCCCTAGATGGGTACCCCACCCTATGAGCGAGGCATTTGTTGTGAGGATCCTTTTTGGGGTTGCTTGAGGAAGAGAATGGCCTTTCTGAGGCTGCTTTCCTACTTCTGCTACTCTAGTGTGCACACAAAAGTCTTTGTGGCTAGCACTAGCTTGACAGTGGATCCCACCATTGAGGCCAGAGGTCTCTTAGGTGAGGGTGGCCTCCTTTTGCCCGACACCCCGACGGTGAAACACGGAAAAAGACCATTACAGAGACAGTAGCTGTAATGGTCCGTTTCCGTGTTTCGCTTTCCCCCCAGTGTTCTGCCCCTCCCCAGACCAACTCCGACCTGGAGTTGAGAATCCTAAAGTCCAGGGGGTGCCATGGAGGGTGTGGGGGTGCAGCCCCCCACAGAAAACACTGGGGGAATTGGGCGGCACAATACCTGTGTCAGTACTGTGCCGTTGCTGTGTGAGAAGTCGGCTGTTTTACTGTCGACCTAACTTGGTGCTTCCTTAGTTGATACTAAATGTCTTTCATCTGTAATCTGTCCCATGGCACCACTGTTGTAGATGACGCCATGTAAGTAAACACAAGCATGGAACAAACCATAGTCCAGCACTTCGCCTCTTTAGACTAATGCTTCATCAGGAGGCCCTCTGACAAAGCCTCAGTATAAAGAGGCAAAGCGCCGGGGTGCAGTTTGTTCCATGCTTGTGTTTACTCCTACATTTTTGGGGGCCATCTAACACCTACTTTGCCAAAACTGGCTTTGAGATTATTTTCTTTCTAACCTCTCAACTTGCACTGTGGTTTGTGTTCCTTTCTGATACTGGGATGTTTATGCCAAATAAGCTGCCCGCCTAATAGAAACACAGAATTTGTCAGCAGAAAAGGACTGCATGGCCCACCTGATCAAACTAGATATTCCCTGCCTATCCACTCTCCACATACCCTAAATGGTCTCCAGCTACCCTCTCCCCCACCTTTTTACCAGTAGTCCCATATGCCAATCACATCTATGTTTAAGTGGCAGGCTGTTCCAAGCATGCACCAATGTTTCAGTGATGTAGTATTTCCTCACGTCCCTCCTAAACTTCCCCCTTCTAGATCTGTTGCATGTCCTCCTTGTTCTGCTGCACTTCCTTATTTGAAACAGGCTCCCAGCCTGTACCCTGTTCACCCCTGTGCGATACTTGTAAATCTCTCTAGTCTAGTGTTCCCACTCACTCTCCTCTCCTCTTCTCTCCTCTCCTCTCCTCCAGGGTGTACATGTTGAGCTCCCCCATTCTCTCCTCATATGGTTTCTCATGCAAAACCTTCACCATTTTAGTTGCCCTCATCTGGACTGCCTCTACCCTGTCTATGTCCTTTCTGAGATGCAGCCTTCAGAAATGGACACAATATTCTGTGTTTGGTCTCACCAATGATCTTTACAGTGGTAATATCACTTCCCTCCTTCCTTCTGTTCATGTTACATCTCCCTATGCACCCCTGCTTCCCACTGGCCCTGCTCATTGCCTTGTCAGACTGCCCTGGAACCCTGAGGTCATCAGATATTATAACTCCAAGGTCCCTTTCCTGCTTCGTGACCAACAATATCGCTCTTCCTAACGAGCTCTAAGCAGGGAAACTGTTGTCTATAATTTTTTGGACACAGTATCCAGTTTTCTGGAGTTCTTTTCAAGTGGCTGTGCACAAAAGTGGACCTTAGCCCTGCTTGGACAACACCCTCCTGATCAGGATAGGCATATGGGCATTCCACCCAGTCTGTCCACATGATACTTCTTTTCAATGTTTTTGTTTACGTCTGCAGCTGAAAAAGGTGCAGGCAAGATTTTTAAGGTTGTTTTTTGGAATAATTTGTAGATAGGGTCTAGCAGCCTTCTTGAAGGTGTTAGCCCCCTCATATCCATACATTCTGCTTCCTCTTCATCCTCCTCCATTTCCTGAGAGGCGATGCTGAGGATGCTCACCATCTGCCTAATGAAAGAGAAATATGACGTGTAATCCTCTGTAGGCCTTGGAGGGGAGCCAAACTCTTGTTCAGGTGAACCATCTAATTCAATTTGTTCACTGGGTTCACTGTCCTCCTCCTTTTCACAGTGCATATCCTCCTCCTCCTCCTCCACAGGCAGGTGGGCTGGAGCTTGAGCCTGGAGAGGGGAGTTAGGCATATTCATGAAGTTTCCCATGGCCTGGAAGATCTGGAAAAAATGCCATACTTTTGCCATGTCCTCTGATGAAGACATTTGTACTAGGTCCAGTGCCTGCTGCTTTTCCTTTGCAGGAGAAGTAGCAAAGACATTTTTTTAATTTGCTTTTTGCAGACACTGTTTGCAGTGCCTGTTCTGCGGCTCTTTTATATATAGTTCTGCCATCACTGGAGTCCGGGTTCCCACTTTGGGACACGCTGGTATCGTTCCCATCTTTCCCGTGCTTATCTAATGGCTGAGCAGCTTTCTCCATTTTCTCTGTCCCCTTTGACTGGGGCTTCTGCTATTTATGATCATCATTAGGCACTCCCTCAGAGTCTTCACTGTGTTTGGGCACTTTTCTTTTGAGTTTGAAAGCAAAATGTCTTACAGAGCTCACAACCGGTAAAATCGTGATCTGGACCCAGGCACCCTAAACAGAGCTTGTAGCAGTTTGCCCCTACAAGGAGCTGAAAACAGTTAGTACAATTTTTAAAACCTGTTGGTCCTGTTTTTCGATCAGTCATGCCAAACACGAAACACCCTAGACAAAACTATTCTTGGTTCCCATGAATAGTAAAAATTAGGTCCCCAGAACCCAAGAATACAAATGCATTTCTGAGAAAAATGTTGTTTAAAATCATAAATATCTCAAAAATCACTGAATTTACAAGATTTTTAATGATTTATAAAAAAAAGTTTAAGGTGGCAGTGGTCCTAGAGAGCTTGGTCCAGTTTCCTCTCCATGGGAACTGCAATTTGTGAAGAGAAAGCTAAAAAAGCTTTTAAAATGAAATATGTAGTCATTTAGTTGAAATTAAAAACTCTGATGAAAACAGAAGTGGTTCCCTAAGGGCAGGAACCATGCTAAACTGCGGACTTCTCTGGTTCCTGAGAACAGATCGGGACAGATCGGGAACCGGACAAACCTCAAATACACACAGAAAATATATTGAAATTTGACAGCAGAAAAGGACCTCCGGGCCCATCTAGTCTGCCCATTAAACCAAGTCCCATAGGTAACCAAGATCAGAAAAGCACTAGCAAACAGGCTAGAAGGAGGTGTGGAGCAACAATGGGGAATTATCAGAACTGCCATCACAGAGGCAACAAGCCTTTGTGTGAAGCAAATAAACAAATCAAAACTAAAGAAAAAGCCTCTATGGTTCTCAAAAGAGGTGGCTGTGAAACTCAGGAAGAAAAAGATAGCATTCTGGAAGTATAAGGAAACACAGAAGGAGCAGGACAGAGAGCTGTACCAGTTAAGACAGAAGGAAGCAGGGAGGGAAGTCAGAATAGCAAAGGCCCAAACTGAGGAAAAGATAACCAACTCAGTTAAGAAGGAGGATAAAACCTTTTATAGGTACATCAGCGTAGAAAAGACAAAGGGAGGGATAGTGAGGCTGAATAGAATGAGCGATGGGTGGGCAGAGGGGACAGTGAAAAAGCAGGAATACTGAATGAATATTTCTGCTCAGTATTCACAAAGAGGGAGGGAAGTGCCTAATCCAATTAATAGAAGCACTCTTGATAGGGATCGATCCCAGTCCTTTCACAGAAGAAAGGTTTGGCAAGAACTCCTAAAACTGAAGGTGGACAAAGCAATGGGTCCTGATGGAATTCACCCAGAATTCTAAAAAGAATTAAGGGAGGAACTAGTGAAACCACTGGCTACTCTTTTAATAAATCATGGGAGGATGGTGTGGTACCCGAGGACTGGAGGAAGGCGGATGTATTCTCCTTCACAAAGTGGGTCCAAGACAGAGGCAGGAAACTACAGACCTGTCAGTCTGACCTCTGTGGTAGGGAAAGTGATGGAGTCACTTCTGAAGGAAAGAATAGTCGAGTACCTAGAGGCCAGTGGAGCACAGGACCCAAGGCAGCATCGGTTCACAGCGGGAAGGTCATGTCAGACGAATCTAATAGATTTCTTTGACTGGGTGACCAAAGTAGTAGACCAGGGAGGGGCTGTGGACATGGCCTACCTAGACTTTAGCAAGGCATTTGACACAGTTAACCAGCCTGGGAGTGGGACCCAGGGTGGTAGCCTGGGTAAAACATTGGCTGGACAACAGGACACAGAAGGTAGTTGTAAATGGAGTCCACTCTGAAGAAAGGGGGGTTACTAGTGGGGTACCGCAGGGTTCAGTATTGGGTCCAGTCCTTTTTAATGTCTTCATCAGTGACATTGCAGAGGGACTGGAAGGAAAAGTATGCCTTTTGCAGATGACACAAAGATCTGCAACAGGGTTGATACACAAGGAGGCGTGGAAAGGATGAAAAGGGACTTGGCAAGGTTGGAGGAATGGTCGAAGTATGGCAGCTAGGATTCAATGCAAAGAAGTGCAAAATAATGCACCTGGGAAACAAGAACCCAGGGAAGAATACACAATGGGTGGGAGGTAGTAACAACAACAAAAAGGAAAGGGACCTGGGGTAATCATATCAGATGACCTTAAGGTTAGCAAGCAATGTGATAAGGCAGTAGGGAGGGCTGGGGTATACTGGGATGTATGGGGAGGCATCATCAGCAGAAAACAGGAAGTTGTTATCCCTCTGTACAGACAGTTGGTGAGACCCCATCTGGAGTACTGTGTCCAGTTCTGGAGACCCCATCTCCATAAGGACATAGACAGGATAGAGGCAGTCAGAGGAGGGCAACTAAAATGGTGCAGGGTCTGCAAGAGAAGCCATATGAGGAGAGACTAAAGGAGCTTAATATGTATACCCTTGAGGAAAGAAGGAGAGGGGACATGATAGAAACTTTTAAGTACCTCAGTGGAATCAACAAAGTCCAAGAGGGTAGCATCTTTCAGAAAAAGAGACTTGCAAGAACAAGGGACACAATTTAAAGATAGAAGGAGGCGGTTCAGGGGCAATGTGAGGAAGTATTATTTCACAGAGAGGGTAGTGGATGCATGGAACAGCCTTCCTGAGGAGGTTGTGGGGTCTAAAACTGTGGGAGAATTCAAGAATGCATGGGACAGACATAAGGCAATTCTTGTGGGGGGTAGGAAGAAATAGGCTATTGGTTAACTAGGATCTGCGGCCTATCCTGTAGGTAGGGAAATGGGCAGACTAGATGGGTCTAGCAGTCCTTATCTGCCGTCAAAGTCTATGTTTCTATGTTTCTGTTTCTAACCCTAATCTCAACCATTTCCTCCTAGACCCCGATGGAGACCCTTGTCCCTGCTCTTTTTCCAAGTTCTTCCCCCTCCCGCTTTGGGTTACTCCCATGTGTTTATCCATGCCCTCTTAAATTCACCTACCTTTTGGCCCCACCACCTCTGCTGGTAGTCTGTTCCAGGGGCCACCACCCTCCCATGAAGTAGTACCCTCTCATGTTCCTCTGAACTTTCCTCCCTCCTACTTTAAATTGTGACCTCTAGTTTTTGGATTTGTTTTCCTACAGAAGATGCTTCCTTCCCTCACCTTGTTAATCCCCTTCAAATATTTAAATGTCTCTATCATGTCCTACCCCCTCCTAATTTCCAGGGGATACAGATCAAGCTCTTCCAGCCTCTCCTCGTAGTGCTTCTGTTGCATGCCATGCACCATTTTGGTCATCCCACTCTGGACTCTCTCCACTCTATCAATATCTTTACGTAGGTGAGGTCTCCAGAACTGGACCCCATATTCAAGGTGGAGTCTCACCATGGACCTGTAGAGGGGCATTAACACCTCCCTCTTCCTGCTTGTTGTGCCCTTCCCTATGCTTGCCAGCATGCGAGTTGCCTTACCTATCACTTTATTGCACTGGCTGGCCACCATTTATTTATTTAAAAGTTGATGCACCGGCCTGCTGGTGCAGGGGCAGGGTGCTGACCTGCACCACCGGTGATCTGGGTTTGGGAATGGATCCTGGACGTCAGAGGGCCGTCCGGGGGAGAAAGATTGAGCATCCAGCGACAGCTCTCCTTCTCTGGGGGGGGAGGGGGTAGAGTGCTTGGTGCTCTACGGACACCTAGCGGAGGCTGGGTGTACTGCATGCACCGAAGCCGACAGGTTGGGGGACAGGGCGGATGCTGGTCTTCATTGCACATCCCCGTTCCTATAAAACAGGGAAATACTCCGCTGCCTGCCACCTCAATGAAGCCAGCCCCTCTGCTTCGATTAGCTACCAGGGCTGGCTCCCTCACCTATTCTGGTGGTTGCAGCCTTTAGGGCCGGTGCTGCAACCACACCCGGGGGGTTAAGCCAGGGGGTATCAGGGAGTCATGGCTGAAGTTGGGAGTGGAAGCAAGAGGGGTCTGTGACCAGGCTGAAGTCCGGTGGTAAGGCAATCGCAAAAAAAAAAAAAAAAAGTTGATGACCGGTAAAGGCACCATGATCAGAAGCTTGTTTCCAGGTGCAACCCGAGGGAGAGGGGTACAAAGCAATAGTAATACAATTGGCATACAGAAAGCAGAGAAACATACACAATTGCTATTTACCAAGAAAACCTTTAGGTAGTATAAAATGATAATCCCCAGCTCTCACTCCTGTTCCATTACCATAAATTCTTCTCCCCCCAGTGTACGTGACCTGCAGGTTTTTGTGCCCAATGTGCAGTATTCTGCACTTCTTTACATTAAATCTTAATTGCCACACTTCTGACCACCCCTGTAGTTTTTTCAGATCCTCCCACATTGTGTCTACCCTACTACAGATCTATCTATCATCCGCAGATAGGTACACCTTCCCATTCAGTCCCTACGCAATATCACTGATGTAGATATTAAAGAGGATGGGTCCCAATATTGACCCCTGGGGCACCCCACTTGTCACCCTTTCCCCATTTACCACCACCCTCTGACATCCGCCACTAAGCCAGCTCTCCACCCATTTAGTTATTTCCGGCCCCAACCCTAAACTGTCCAGCTTGTTCACCAGCCTCCTGTGAGGGACGGTGTCAAAGGCCTTGCTGAAGTCCAGATAGGCCACGTCCACCACCCCTTCCCCCGTCAACCACCCTTGTCACCCAGTCGAAAAACCCAGTCAGGTTCATCTGGCATGACCTCCCCTCTGTCAACTCATGCTGTCTATCATCTTGAAGACCACTGGCTGTAAGGTAATTGACAATTCTCTCTTTCAGGAGTGACTCCATAATCTTACCCACCACTGAGGAAAGGCTGACTGGATGATAACTGCCTACCTCCTCCCTGCTGCCGCTCTTGTGGAGCAGCACATCCACCCTTCTCCAATCACCCTGAACCCTCCCCATGTCTATCGATAGATTAAACAGTCTGACCAATGGCGCTGCAACTTCCTCCCTAAGCTCCTGGAACACTCTAGGATGTAGGGCATCCGGACCCATTGCCTTGTCCACCCTCAACGTGCACAGTTCCTCCAGTACCCTGCCTTCTTTGAATGGGCTAGAGTCCACTTACCTACCCTATCCTGCACAACTCCCATCCTTTACTCACCTTTTCCACTGAGAAAACTGAAGAGAAGTACCTGTTCAGTAAGTCTGTCTTCTGGATGTCACCCTCTACCTGAACAACCTTCGCCCCTTTAATTCTCACTATCCCCTGCTTGGATTTCCACTTCTCGCTGACATACCTGTAGAAAGTTTTATCCCCCCTCCTGACTTCACTAGCTGTCCTTTACTCTGTATCTGCCTTCACCATCCTAACTGGCTGCCCTGCCATCTTCAGTTTCTCCCTGTATACCTTGCTTTCCTCCTTTCTGTGTTTTTTTATACCTCCTCAATGCGTCTTTCCTTTCCCTTATTGCCCTTACCACTTCTGTGGTGACCAGAGTGGTCTCCTTCTATTTTTGTTTTTGATCTTCTTTATACAATGATCCATGACTCTCCAAATTCCCCCCTTTATTACACCCCACAGCTCCTCCACATCCCTCAGTCCCCCTTGCCCTCCATAGCCTCTCTGAAGATCTCACTCATTTAGTTGAACTCCGCACACCTGAAGACCAGTACCCTTGTGCTAGTGCGACTCACTTCCGTCCCTGTCCTAATCCTGAACCTTACAGCTCAGTGATCACTGGACCCCAGACTGTCTCCCTCTGAAACATCAGCTACACTCTTCCCACTTGTCAGACCTAAGTCCAGTGTCACCCCGCCTCTAGTAGGTTCCCAGACCAGCTGTTGAAGGAAAGCTCACTGCAGGGAGTCCAACAACTCCCTACTTCTCGCTGATGTTGCTGCCGGGATCTTCCAGTCCACATCTGGAAGATTAAAGTCCCCCACCAGCAAAAGTTCCCCCATATTTGCCATCCTTTGCACTGTTACATTAATTCCTTGTCCACTTCCACTACCTGTGTAGAAGGTCTGTAGATCACACATTTTAATTAATATACTCTAATGCAGAATTACTGAGTACTAACTATATGCAAAAAACAACTTGAAAGATTAAAATAATCACATCTGGAGACCAGAAATACTGAAACTGATTTCATGGTAATGGCCCTCTTCAGCAGAGAAACAAATCAGGCTACGCTAGTTTAACACTAGAGCTCACACCGTTTCTCCAGTGTATTGTCACATCCCATCCCCCTCCTCAGACCATTCACCCCAACCCCCCAACCCCATCCCTATTCCATACTATTAGCCCCCCCCCACACACACACACACACAATTCTATGTCTCTCTGCTGAGCCCTGGACAAAGCTTCCTCTAGCTGAGAATATATCAATGCTATGTACTTAGGTAACCCGGGAGTCTTCTGACCTTAAGTTGTACACTGTACCTGCTAAAATACTGTACCACACTCCTGGAGTGCTGTTGTTTTCTCCCCAGCACTTCTGTAACTGAAACTGCAGTGTAACCTTTTCTGTATTTGCTGTCTTGTCTGCCTGCAACTATTTGTTACCACTGTATTGTCCTGTATTTTATTTTTGACTTGGAACCTTCATAAAGGAGCCCCTCAGCTCAAAGGTATTAATCTTAAACTGAATATAAATAAAAAATCTGAACGTCAGGGCTAGAAGGGAGCATGACTACAGTGCAGTTTTTGAACCTTTGTAATATATTCTATAATTGGTTAAAAGTTCGATCTCTGGGGCATCACACTCTTCTGGGAAGATGATGTATGTTGTAAGGCATCAATGATAGATTCCTGTTGTTAGAATTTGTTGGCAGAAAAGCACTGCCTGGCCCATCAAGTCTGCTCTGATGTTCCCTGCCTAATCTGTCTCTGCAGACCATAACTGGTCACTGCCCCCAATTTACTTCCCCATGTCTATCCCACACATGCCTGAAGTCCCCTACCAATTTTGCCTTCACTACTTCTGCTTGCAGTCTGTTCTAGGTGTCTACCGCCCTTTCAGCGAAGTAGTACTTCATCACATCCCTCTTAACCCCCCCCACCAGCTTTATCGTATGCCCCTTGGTTCTGGTGCTCTTTCTCACCTGTAAGACACCTCTCTTCTGCACCTTGTTCATCCCTCCAAGGTACCTGTGGGGCTCTATTGTGTCCCTTCTCACTCTCTTCCAGGGTCTGCATGCTGAGCTTCTTCAGTCTCGCCTCATAGAGTTTCTCATGCAACACCTGCACCATTTTAGTTGCCCTCCTCTGGAATGCCTCCACCCTATCTCCTTTCTGAGGTGCGCCGCCTCCAAAACTGGACAGTATACTCCCAGGTGGGGTCTCACCAGAGACTAATACAGTGGCAACACCACCTCCCTCCCCCTGCTGAAGATACCCCTCCCTATGCACCCCAGTATCCTAATAGCCCTTCCCACTGCTATGTCACAGTGCTATGCCACTTTGAAGTCATCTGTTATGGTAACCCCAAGGTCCCTTTCCTACTTAGTGACTGTCACTACCTACCCCCACCATCCTATACTCCACTCCTAGGTTCTTATGCCCTGTGTGCAAGATTTTGCACTTTTTGGCATTGAACCCCAACTGCCATGCTCTTGACTACTCCTCGAGTTTCCCAAAGGTCCCTGCACATTCTCTCCACCCCCTCCTGAGTATATAGCCTACTACAGATTTTGATATCATCTGTGAAAAAGGCTTGCTTTCCCTTATAGTTCTTCTGCAAAGTCACTTATGAAGACATTGAGGGAGACCAGTCCCAGTACTGAGCCCTGCAGCACCCCAGCTCGTCCCTCTCCCATCATTTCAATGAGTGCCATTAACCACTATCCTTTGTCACCCATTTGTTAACTAGTTTCTAATCCAATTCACCATGCTGGATCCCACCTCTAGCCTGCTCAATTTCTTTATCAGTCTCCTATGCGGCACTGTCAAAGGACTTTCTAATGCCCAGACAGGACATGACCACTGCCCTCTCTTGATCTATTTCCCATGTCACCCAGTGAAAGAACTTCATCAGATTTGTCTGGCATACCCCCCACCCCATGAATCCATACTGCCTGTGGTCCTGCAGCCCACTTGATTTAAGATACTCTATCAGTGGATCCCACCATTGAGGCCTTTCCCTATGCAGAATTTCCATTCATTTCCCCACCACTGAAGTGAGATGACCAGCCTATATTTGCTAGCCTCCTCCCTGCCGCCACTCTTATTTAGGTCTGTGTGGCAGGGTCAGAGCTCCGTCTGAATTTGTGCTGCATTTTCTTTTACACTGTCCTGTTCTTGTAAGTTTACTGTTCTAGCTACAGGGTGAAATCTGGCCACTTTCAGTCTTGTAGTCTCCCCCCCCCACACCTTCTCTCAAGTACTATATAAGGAACATATAGGTAAGATGAGAGGCAGTAAGGTGCTTGCCTTCCCCTGTGCTGTACTGCAGGCAGACACAGAGGGATGTAAGTAATGAGAAAGAACTGAAACACAGAGCATTGCACTCTGTGTTTTAGTCTGTGTAAACTGCTTTGGGTTTGCAGGAAGCAAAAAAGAACAGGTTACTGATCTGTAAGAGTAGTTCTATGAGTGGTATATGTTGTTCATCTGGTGAAATTTAAAGGGGAAAAAGACATGCCAGAGAGTGTGGATGAACAACATATCCACGCTCCTAGAACAAAACATTCTTTCCTAGGTAAAGCAGAGGTGTATAAAGGTCAGATGAGTCAGTCTGTCTGTTTAATTATGATGAGTCAGCCTGCCTGTGTTTACTTAGGAGAACTGTGAGTCAAACAGCTCATATGGTGCTGGCATCATCAGTAGGCAGGGATAAAAGCCGACCTCCTGAGATGCAAAACAGATGAGTCAGTCAGTGAAGACTTGACTGTTGTGGAGAAGGCATCTCATAGGACATGCAAGTTTTCATGTGTTAGGAATCTACTTGGCTGGAACGAAGCCCGGAAGTTGTGCACTGAGGGAATTGTGCACTGTGTTTTCATGTGCTAGGAATATATTTGACTGGAATGAAGCCTGGAAGCTGTGCACTGTGGAGGGGTTGTGGGATAACAGATGTACCAGACACCGAACTTCAAGTTCAACACCCAAGCTCTTTGTGATGTTTATTCAAAATGCAAAAGATAACCTTCAGCAATGGCATATCCCTTCTTCAGTACATCAGTTTGTAGCAACAGACTATGCAAGTCTTTCTTCTACACTTAGCCAGCACCTACTGACTCAGTGATCTCTGACCTAACTTAACAGTTGAGATTTAGCCCCCCCATGCGAGCCTTGTTTGCTTGGGTGTTGGGGGCTCAAAAAAAAAAAACCTAAAGACAAAGGACTTCAGTGCAGAAGCACTGAAACAAGGGTTACCCCAAAGGGCATTGACAATAAGCCAAGTTTCAAAGAAACACAACATCACACATACTTCCATAATGCAAAGCATCATGGGATATATGCAAATCACCATGAAATGTCAGACTTGTTCAGTTTACAGCAATTTACATGCATTTAAATAGCACAACTAACTTAATTTTTATCATACAGTCCCACGGTAACTTTTTACATTTATCAAAAACACCTAGCATATTTTCAACATTTACAGGTTTTATACACATAAGGTATATACATTAAAGTATTTTATGACATAGTGTCATTGCATACTAAATCCAACAATGAGGAACACAGCATGTTGTTTTACATCAGCTCGGCGGTCACAGCAATAACCTCCCTGTACGAAGACCTGAGAGGGAAAAGGGAAAATTAAACAGGACAATATAGCATAGTCAAGAAAGGGAAGGGAGTGCCCATAGGTGGCCATTTGTATGGACTAGAAATTGTAAAGAATAGATTAGGCTAAGAAATAGAAGAACTATTGCAAGAGATTTAAGAAAAGGTCGGTCCTCGAGTAGCAGAAGCTCCCTGTCACATGCACTGAGGGAATTGTGCACCGTTTCTCATAGTACATGCAAGTTTTCATGTGCTAGGAATTTATACGACTGGAACAAAGCCTGGAAGTTGTGCACTGAGGGAACTGTGCACTGTTTTTGCAGAACTGAAGGACTAATCACCTATTTCCTTTCTGTATGTTTACTATTTTATTTTTTGGAAAATAAATAGAGCAAAGTACATTCTACACCTTTACCTGATTCTGTGCATCTGTCCCACCCACTAACCTTCACAGTCTGCTCTTCTCCAGTCCTCTGGAACCACCCGTTTCCAGTGAGTAGTTGAATAAGGCCATCAGTTGGGCAGCTTGTGCTTCCATTAGTTCCTTTAGTAATCTTGGGTGTATCCCATTTGACCCCACAGTCTCACTCTTCCTCTGAGAATGGACTTGTGTCGACCTCACTCCTGCCCCTTTGTTCCTGCTGCTCCCAGGTGGTTGCTCCCCCCCCCACTGTGAAGACTGAGTGGACGTACTTGTTCAAGATGGCAGCTTTATCCTGGTCCTCTTCTGCGCAGTCTCCACTGCCACCCTCCTTATCCTATTCCTTCCTTTGCTTTCCTCTTCTCAATTATGTAGTTGTAGAAAGTCTTATCCCCTTTACCTACCCCTTTGGTTATCCTTTCCTCTGTCTACGCCTTTGCTCCATTCACACCTTTCCTGCTTCCCTCTGTTTAACTTGGAATACATCACTGTCCTCCTCCCTCTGCATTTTCTTATATCTCTTTGAATGCCTCCTTTTTTTCCTTTACCAGCTTGGCCACTTCCCTAGAGAACCATAAAGGTATTTTTCCTTCGGTTTTTACTCTGTTCATTCATGCAGAGGCTGGTTGCCTTAATTATGCCCTCCCTTACTGTTCCACTCTGTGCCTCTACCCCTCCCTAGCAATCCCCCCAAAAACAATGGGGCAGATTCTGAGGCATTCATGATACTCCAACTTTGCTCTTGTTGCAGGCTCAGTTTAAAACGTTTTTATTCAGACAAGCTTTTCCAGACTGAGTGCAACTCAGCCTGCTTTAGAAAATGATTATGTGATAATTAGATTTTTTTTATTGCTCATTCTTATTGCTAAAATGTTTTGTGCGGTTTGTCAACATTTAAGACATGCATGCAAATTTGCAATATACAAATAAAACTGACTGAAGCAACCAAATCATTTTAAAAATATTACTGGTCAACTTTCACTTCCTCTGTAGCGCAGAAATTAAAGGAAGGCTGATAGGAATATGTTCAACATCTAGTCCTTTTTCTGTTACATGACTTATTCTCCCTCAAAGCTTAACATTCTTTTCTATAAATTCTGCTGGTATTTCTAAAGCACTGCAAAATTTGGGCATCTGTAAGGAAGAGAGACAGGATGAAAATGATCTATGATGTGTAATGCAGTCAGAAGGCTAGGAAGTATTCCCAGCGGCCCCAGTGAAAAAAGCTCAGGAGATGGTAGCCAGGTAATATTCATCACAGTTTTCACAAAACGTGTGAACAAATTAAACCTTTATTTATTTTATTTTTTTATTTTAGCTTTTGTTGACCGGGTAAGTACACTAGACAAGTATTATGCCCATTTTCAGGAACGACCTGGGAGAGTACAACATAGGGATACAGACATTTTTACAGAAGAATGTAAGTACATCATGACAACATATAGGAATAGTAACATTGTCCAGGGGTATGGAAGGTCATAATATAACTTATAACTTCAAGGTTAATGCACCCCTAGAGTGAGTAGGTCACCTACAAATTCTAACAAGCCATAAACATATTAGAGACAATTAAGTAAGACATGACCAGGGAACCTTGGCATAGACAGTTTGCCCTAGGTCAGGTACCCAGGTAATTGGTAGAATCGTGGAAAACAGCAGGAGTTTCGGGCAGCATCTATGGGAGGCAACTTTGGACTGGAAAGACAACCTTTGATAATTACCCTAGGGAGGCTTAGGGCAGTCATACGCTGAGGCTTGTTTCAGGAACCCCCAGAGGGAATTGCGAACGCACTGATGGGAGGAGGCAGAACAAATATACACAGGAAGAGAGTTCCAGA
This sequence comes from Neoceratodus forsteri, assembly GCA_016271365.2. NCBI lineage: Eukaryota > Metazoa > Chordata > Ceratodontiformes > Ceratodontidae > Neoceratodus > Neoceratodus forsteri. Next base: position 1,430,741,309 of record CM057456.1, read on the forward strand.
GTCTGGGCGCACATACGGCAAAGTCCCGTCGCCCATGACGGTACAGGTGGAGGGGACTTTGAGCATCCCTGGGGCCTGGGACCTAAGGTGGCAGGTAGTAGTGTCAATTTTCAGCAGAAGCAGGGCCAGCTCTGGGGGGGTGCCGGTTCTGATCACTTTGCCCGTGAGACAGCCCACCCCAAAGTCCAGGTACCTGGCTGGGGAGAGCCAGCAAAGTTTATCGTATTGCTCACAGCAATGGGTGAGACGGGGACAGCCAGGGCAAAGCGACAGATGTTATTATATGTCGTGTGCCACCGAGTGAGATGAGTCTTGGAAGATCGAGCGAATAGGTGCAGCCCATAGCTGAGAGAGGGAAGAAGTACACCTCTCAAGGGCTAGTCTAGCCGCTGGTGTGAGTTGTACTTGGCCCTGTAGGCCAGGCCCAGCTTGCAGTTCACTGCCCTGCAGATGTTTTTGGATGTGACTGCCCATGTCAAGTTGGGGGTCAAGGGTGACCCCTAGGTATTTGGCAGAATTCACTACAGGGAGGGGAGATCCGTCAGGACTGGTAATATTTAGCAGTGCTGATGAGGCTTTGATTTTGGCTGTTGAGCCGAAGAGCATGGCCTGTGTTTTTTTCAGGTTCAGGACCAGTTTGTTTTTAGTAACCCAGGTTAGGACATTGTTAAAGTCTTCGGACATGTGCTTGTTTAGAGTAGTGACATCCCGGGCGTGAGCCAGAATCACCAGGTTGTCAGCATAAAGGGTGGCCCTGCAGGTGGTTGTCACCATAGGCAACTCATTTATAAGGACAAACACATTTCTTATGTTATCACTGGCATTACTACTGTTTTCTAACTTTCAAGCTTCCCCAAGAGATAGAATATCTGTCACTGGACAACTAACTTATTTGAACCTTGCTAAATAGACAGCTATGTGACTGGCTTGTTCTTTTGTTCAAATACAACAATTAACCATGCTGATAATGAACATTAGTGATAAAAGATTAGTTTCTTTTGCCTTCTTTAACTGTTACAGATGTATCATTTTCCTACAGTTTAATAGCTGTAAACGGTGGCTCAAAGGGGCAATGGAAACTAAATAATCTCAAAAAATAAAGATCTCTGAACCAGTCAGTCGGCACAGCAATAGTACTATGCTCATGACGCTGGCGACCCGGGTTTGGGAATGAGCCCGGGAAGGTAGGAGTCAGCTGGGGAAATGAAAAGCGAGCGTACCAGCAGATGCTCTCCTCCTCTGGTGAGAAAAGGCTGTGAACATGGCAACACTACTGCCACCTGGGTGTCTTTGGGTGGTGGTGGTGCAGCAGGAGTTGCTCAGAAGGGATGTGGGGATGCTTAGTATGCTTGACTGTCCTGGCAGCCTCAACCTTCCAGCTGTTCAGGAGGATGGCTAGCACTCCCCCCACCATAGGCCCTGCAGCACCAACTAAGCACCCTCTTCCACTGGGTTTTGGATCTCCCTTGTGGTAGGGACAACTCCAAAGACCCCACCATGGCGGGCAAGCTATGGCAGATCAGAGGACAGGGGTAAGTACCTTGAGATGGTGGGTAAAGGGCCTGGAGGACAGGTTGGTGGCAGGAGGAAAAACAAAAAAAGGAAAAATAAAACAATAAAGATCTCTACACATGAAGAGATACATAATACTGGAGGTGCATGATCTACGAACATTTCTAAAAAGCAGGAGACACGTGCTTGTGCCATAATCCGCTTTCTACATACACACAGTATATGAGACTGTTGCAGGATATTCCTTTTGTACTCCTGAGGTGGGATATTCAAAGCAGTTGTGCAATGCGCAACAGGGTTGCACCAGCGAAACTACAAAAATGCACCGGAGAGCGATATTCAGCCGCCGCAACTGTGCAGCACAAATCGCCACGCGCCAGTGCAAAATGGTAATGCATGCATGTGCAAGTGCAGGGGGCGTAGCCATGAATAACCCACGCAGTGCGATATTCAAAACCTGATAGACGGCGCAAGCATGGAGCAAATGGGAAATGCGCGGAGCAAACTTGGGCCAATAAAAAAGAGGGAGCAAGCAGGGGAAGGACACTTGTGCCAGAGGGGAGCAGTAGTGAGAGAGACACAGTGGCCAGGCTGAACAGCAGGAGGGGTTCAAGACAGGGACAGAGGCAGTGAGGGAGTGAGACAGAGTGAGAGACTGGCTGTGTGTGTGTGTGTGTGTGTGTGTGTGTGTGTGTGTTTGTGTGTGTGTGTGTGTGTGAGACAGTCAGGGAGGCTGCAGCCAGAGTGTGTGCCCCGTGACACCTGGCACAGAAGTGGCAGCACAGGTGCCCAGACAGGTAGGAGGCAGAGGCCACAGGCCACAGGCTGCCAGCTGGGAACAAAAGACACAGGTGTGCGCCCAGCACAACCGCACACGCAGCAGCACACAGCCAGGGGGATCCGAGGGGCCTGCCGCCCAGGGGGATCTGGACAGCTGAGGCCATGGCCAGTGCCATCTTCTAGATGGAGGTGGTAATGAGGGGTGTGAGGAGGCAGGAGGCAGAGCAGCGCGGCCTTGGAAAGGCCCATTGACGGTACACCTGGAACAGGTGGTACCATGCCCGCACCACCTTCAAACAATACAGTGATACAGAGATTGTGGGCCGGTACCACCTGAACCAGGCAATTCTGAGGCAGCTCTGGGAGCGGTGCAGTGATGAGATGCAGACACCCACTAGACGGAGCCATGCTCTGACTGTGGAGACAAAGGTCACAGCTGTCATGTGACTGCTCACCACGGGTACATTCCAGAGACCCGCAAGGGACACCACAGGCATAACCCAGTCAGCCGCGTTATGACTCCTCACACAATTCCTCAACACACTGCTGCCACATGCTGTGGAATACATCCACTTCCCCAGCACACAGGCAGAGCGTACAGTGAACATGCAGGAGTTCCACAGGGTAGCACATATGCCTGGCATGCTAGGGGCCATCGACTGCACCCATGTCAGCATCCGCACACCACCCGGCCCAGAGGGGGTAGCCTATATCAACAGAAAGGGCTACCCCAGTGTCAACTGCCAGGTGGTGTGCGATGCCAGGAGGCGCATAATCAATGTCAGTGCCACACACCCTGGGGGACCACATGATACCTTCACCTAGCACAGCGCGGCACTGTTCTACAGGTTTAAGAGTGGGGAAATCCCCACTGGCCACCTAGTAAGTGAGTATGCTGTGAATACGGGCAGCCTGGCACAACAGGGAAAGGTGTGGGGGCTGCCAGGGTACGAGCGCCGCAGGGTGCGGCCGGGAGAGATGGGTGGCGCAGCAGCACAGTCCACCATGCTAACCATAAATCTACCCACACAGGTGACAGTGGCTACCCACTCTGGCCCTGGCTGCTCACCCCATACCAGTGCCTGTCGACCCCAGCGCAGGAGCGATTCAGTGAGGCACATGACAACACATGGAACATCATTGAGCGTGTGCTTGGGCAGCTGAAGGCACGGTTCCATTGCCTGGACAGGTCTGGCGGTGCCCTACAGTATAGCCCCTCAAAGGTCTGCGGCCTATTCCTGGCCTGCTATATACTACACAACATGGCCACTGACTGTGGGATAGCTGTTGAGGTCGAAGAATGGAACAGCAGTGGGGATGATGCAGCCGCCGAGCCTTGTGGTGGTGAGCTGGCCCCCTGGGCGAAGGGAACCCTGGCTGCACAGGATGGCCCAGCAGCACCAGGACATGATTGCAGAGGAGCACTATGGTGCACGCAGGTAGGTGAACATGTCCCCATGCATGGAATAGCGACTATGGCACAGCACACAGGCATGGTTGGGCGAGCCGTGTGACAGGAGTGGCTGGAGGGGAGCATGGATGGGTGAGGGTCGGGACACCACAGAAACACACAGCACAGCACACCCCACCCACACATACCCGCACACACACACACACACACAGGCACCTGCAGGCATGTGCCCAGAGGATGGCACCAGGCATGTGTCAGACACTGAGCACCGGTGCACAGCAGCACCCGGCGCTGTGCTGGCATCGTCATGCACATGCCACAATAGCCAGCAGCCGGGTGTGCACACGACCTGTGTGCAGCGACAACCACGGATGCCACGACTGTGGAACACACACGCCACACCTATGTGCATGCGGGGCAGCAGCGGACAGGGAGGTGGGCAGTTCAGGACCGCTGCGCGGTCGCACGGCCACTGCGGAAATGTGGCCAGCCCTGCTGAGACCACCCAGCAGACACAGGCTGTGCGACGGCCACGGGGGTGGTTGTGACGGTTCCCCAGGGGTATTACTACAGGAACGTGACAGAGTACTCGTAGGGGTCTGCAGGCTCCCAAACATGCCCACCCTAGGCATGCCTGAATGCCCACAGCAGATCCCGGCATCAACACCGAGAGGATCGCTCGACACTGTGACTGAGGGGTGGAGAATGCACTCTGCGGGGTGTGTGGCAGATGGCCACGCACCAATGCGGACACTGTTGCTAGGCCAGGCATGACCACAGCGGTAAGCCGATCCAGGGCCACGGTCGTGTCCACCCGCATATGACTGTAGTCAGCCAGGAGATGTGCAAAGTCCCTGTCATGCTGCTCTGCAGCCTGGCGCAGCATGGCACAGAGTGCACGCACCCCTGCCACGACCAGCACCTGTTGCTCCAAGGAGGCCCACAGCAGATGGGTGTGCTCGGGCAAGGGGTCAATGCCCAAGGGTAGCTGGGCGATGTGCCGGCCCATGGGTGGCGTTCAGCCCCACTGCCCATCTTCCTTCGCAGGTGGGCACTGCACATCGGGGCCCTCTTGGGGCTGATCATTCACCGGCGCACCGTCGGTGGGTGCTGCACTCGCCCCACCAACATCCCCGTCAAACTGCCACTGCTGCCCCACTGGCCACTGCACACCAAGCAGTGCCTGTGCAACTGCTCCACCACCACCCCCATCAGCCAGTGCCACACCGCTGATGCCCATGGCGACACCAGGGGTAGTGGCTGGACAACCACCACCAGGGCACCATCTGCGCTGCTATGGTGGGTAAGTGGTATGGGTGCATCGCCCTCGATGGCAACACCGCTAACCTGGACAATGGTCACATCATCATCGGTGTCAGACCCCGCCCTGATCTGTGTCTCGGCATACTGTATGCCATGGTTGGTGTCATGCTGGAACACAGCCAGGATCTTGTCCGCAACCACACCATGGGCATCCGGCCAGACAACAGTGTTGGGCTGCATCTGTTCTGGCCCCTGGACACCGGTGGAGGTGGATGGACGGTCCTCCAGGTCCAGGCTTGCCCCCATGGTGGACACCCCCGCCCCTGCCACTGCATTCAGGCACTCTGGAGCTGAAAGGGAATACAGTCGCATTACTGCTGCTGTCACACCAGCCGGCCTCCCACTCCAGATGCTTTTGTACCTACCATGCAGTGATGGGCTGCTCCAGGCACCCCCTCAACGGCACTGTGCCGCATGGTGGCCGTCACCATCTCCTCCTGCGACATAAGCTGTGGCACGTCAGGCTGTCCACCGCCCGTGGCTGCAAGTGCAGCCCGGATGGCTGCCAGCTTCCCCTTCATACGGTGCCTGTCTGTGCCGACCTTCTTCTTGCACTCCTGTGCAGTCCTCTGATGGCTGCCCTGCTGATTCACAGCCCTCGCCAAACTCTCCCATGCTGTGTACCTGGCCTGTGGGGTGCCTGTCGATCCACTCAGCAGAGGCTCCTGGTTGAGGTACGCCTCGAACAGGGCATCCATCTCAGACCTTGTAAAGCTGGGCCTATGCTTCTGTGCGGGCTCATACTCCTCACCTTCCTCGCGATCGGCCATGCTGCGTCCTGTGGGATATGACATGTGGTCAGTGACTGCTACCACCCACACCACCCACCCAAGCCACTGTCCCGTCACCCCCTCAGCCTTGCGGCTTACCTCTGAAGGATGCAATACTGGTCCATGTCCTGTGCTTTCCCCGCGGCACCTTCATAGTGCATCGCATGCAAATGAGGGGGGATGCACAACTGTAATGAGATGCAAATGCCCCGATGTGCTGCGGATAGGCTGATGAGCTAATCTGCATATGCTGGCTGAATATCGCTTTATTGCGCCTAGCGCAATGGACTTGCACATGCTTAAGTCGTGGCACAACACTGTGACGTGCACAATAGGCTCGGCAGTACGCATGCACACACAACCGGCTCCTACGCCAACGGCGCAGCATACGCACACTGCGCAATATGTGATACAGTGCTCAGCCACTATCAGGCATGTGGCACTCAGGCACTGTGAGGCCTATAGTAACCAGGCACTATAGGGCTGATGCCGCTCTGGCGCCATGGGGCATACGGCACATGGGCACTATTGGCCAGTAGCCCATGGTGTCCACATGCCCCTATTGTGCACCTTGCATGATGGTCCCAATAGTGCAGACGCACAGGGTGCACATGCTGACCCTTGACCCCAGGTTCACCCTTTGCCCTTCAGGGTACCCTGCACCATGTACCAGTGCAGCCATGCCCATATTGCGCATCTCCGGGGATGTGCAATTGCCATTGTGGCAGCGCATCTCCAATGCGAGGCACGCATCCTCAGGACTTGGGGCCCGTACGCTACAGGGCGCCATTTTGGTTTACCTTACTGCGATCCAGCAATGCTGCACCGCAGCAGAGCCAGGACACCTAGCTGGTCCCAGATTGAGTTGGTGAATCTTGTGGCCCTGGTGGAGCCACATGCAGGCAGCCTGTTTGGGCAGGAATCCCTGAATAGGCCATGGACAGAGGTGTGGCAGGAGGTGGCGGATGGGCTGGAGGAGGCCAATGGTGTCCAGCGCACCAGTGAACAGTGCCACCACTGCTATGGGGACCTGCAGCAGAGGGACCCAGAGAGGCTCCTGGCACTGCAGGCATGTGTCTGGAGGGGTGCCATGCCACGGCCAGGTAAGTGTGTATCCCATGTGTTTGTGCCCAACCAGTGTTCTGTGGGGCCAGCAGGGTGGCACACCATGCTGTGGGGGGCACTGGGGCTGCACTCACCGTAGCCCGGGGCCGCACACCAGATGTGCGCTGCGCCAACGCACTGGGGCTGCGCTGGGCCGGGGAGCACATTCTGCTGGGGGGCCTTTGGTGATGCCAGGTACTTATGTGTTCATCTCTATGTTACCTTTCTAGGCCCTGAGGACAGAAGGAGAGCCCGACTGGCAGGTGATGTGAGTGGGCCAGGGCGGGCCACTGCAGGGGCTCCTATGTGGGCTGCAGGCCACGTGGGTGGTGCAGCAGGACCGGTGCGGGGTGCGCCGCAGCATGTAGGTAGGCACTGTTACATGCTACATTGATGTGCAGTGTGGGCAGCGGGGGTGGGGGTGGGACACGGCCCTCTGTGTGCATAGCCATTGCAGCTGTGCACCACCCGTGGTGGCTGTTACGCCATGCTGGGGCTATTGCACATGTATGTGGCTGCCGCAGGTGGGCTGTGGGTGCATCTGGCTGCCAGCTGTGCCACTGCCATCCTGCTGCTTTACCATGCTGCCTGCCTGCCACACTGGTGGTGTGTGGCCCATGGGCGGTGGTGGTGTGCTGTGTTCCGCATGGCTGTGGTGAGCCGGGTTGGCGGCATGTGTGGGCGCACTCACTGCGGGTGGCTGGGTGCCTTCCCAGGGGCGCGTGTCACCACTGTCCACTGTGCACGGTGGGTGGGCTAGGATGTTCTGGACATGCACTGATTCTGTGTATCCTCCTTTGTCCTAGGTGCTCATTGGCTGGCTGTGAACACCCACCTTCTGAGGAGGATACTGGAGGTCTCCACTGCCACACTGCAGGTGGCGAGGATGATGCAGAGGGCCATCCGCAAGCTACAGCACCAGGCAGCAGTGGGATGAGGCCACCCGTTGGCCCGCGATCATTTTACATCCCTGTCCCCCCTTCCCTTGCCCTCCCTTGTCCCCTTGTCTTGCCCTGACCCCTGTCCCCGTCCCTCCTCCCGTTACCTGTATATATTTGTATATAGCTGTGTTGTGTGGAGCCATGCTGCAGTGGTGCGTATGGTGGCTGTGAGGTGTGCCTGGGGTGGCCAGGGGATTTTGCCTGGTGGTGTTCACCCATTGTTTGGTGGCTGTGCCCTGGGGCAGCAGTGGCCTTTCTGTTCAGGTTGTGTGGTGTGTGCGTTGTGTGCCTTCTACCTGTGTGTTGCCAGCTATGGTCCCGGCAGCATGGCGCGTGCGTTCCTGTGGGGGGTTGCCAGTGACTGTTCACCAATGGCCATTGGTGCCACCCTGCCTCCGTGCACCACTGTGGTTCACGTAGGCGGCAGCCTGCTGCCTCCCCATGTGCAGTGGGCAGTGTTCTGTCGTGTGCTTGCTGTGCCTCATTCCTGGCACCCTGGTGGTGGGATATCCCACCCCAGTGGCTTGCTCCTTGCTGTGCCTGTTGCTGGTATATATGTGTCCTGGCACAGGCACCTCTTCCCCTTGTGCATCCCTGGTTGTGCTGGGCAGTGTTCTGTCATGTGCTTGCTGTGCCTCATTCCTGGCACCCTGGTGGCGGGATATCCCACCCCAGTGGCTTGCTCCTTACTGTGCCTGTTGCTGGTACATATGTGTCCTGGCACAGGCACCTCTTCCCCTTGTGCATCCCTGGTTGCGCTGTTGCACATGTTGGTTTGCTCCCCAGTGATATTCAGCCAGGTTACACCGGCGCATGCCGTCATGTGCAACTTTTGAATATCGCGCTCGGTGCACCATGGCATAGTGAATTTGTGCTGCGCAAGTCTTGTGCCTGGCTTTGGCACATTTCTGAATATCCCACCCCGGTTTCCAAGCAGCGAATACTCAAATTGCAAATGTAGTCCATAAGTGATTTATTTTAGCTGTGTAACTTACTGTATGTACTCTGTTGACCAGAAAAGGAGAACTAGGCAATACTCCTTATTTTTACCCCTGCCCCGGGGGGGAGGGGGGAGATACAGATGAAAACCAGCTGAAACTGAACCACAAGAAGCTGTTTGTGTTTGTTTTAGTGAGTGGGGACAACCTGTCGAGGACTGGGGAAATTCCCCAACTCTTCTCCTACATGTGTTCAGGAAAAACTAATACAGTACTAGGGTGAGGTGAATGGGCTGGAGATCAAGCAGGATCCACCGTTATACTATAGGCAGGGAAAAATGGGCTGACTAGGTGGGCCAAGCGGTCCTTATCTGCTGGCAAAGTCTATGTTTCTATAGGATACCTTTTCTGGAACCAAATTTAGGAAATACTGGAAAAACATTAACTGGTTCTGATTTATGTTAAAGCAGGTCTGTGATGGCTGTAGCCCTTTTGTTTCTTACTTCCGAGTTTTTGATTACGTTCTGTATGAGATAACTTTCCTATGAATTTATGAAAGAGTTATTTTGTATTGTTTTATTATGTATATACTGCTGATATATATATATATTTTTTTTTACAGTTAATCTTTTTATTGAAATCTTTGCATTTACATACACTAACTGAAACATTTAACAATCATACAGGCCAAGTCATATATAGGCATGTGTGTCCATACATAAAAGAGGAAAACATTACACCAATGCAAACTGTTATTTGAGAATTAGAATGAGTTCAATGCCATTGTGCAATGCAGTGATTCTGTAATTGACTTCTGATAGGAAGTTACCAGATAGTAATGGCCAAGGCTTAACCTTTGTTGGCTGAGTGATGGGCTATGAAGTGCATATATGGAGACCATAAGTCCAAGAAGGTAGCCATTTGCTGCTTGGTTTGAAAGGCCAGCCTGGCATTCCTTGCCAAGGATTCTAGTGCGGTCAGCCATTCCTGTACAGTTGGGATGGATGTAGACCTCCATTTGGTAAGAATTAACCGCTTCGCCTCTACTGAAGCTGCAATTAACCATTTCAGTTTCCGTACAGGCAGGAAGATATCTTGGGGATGACACTCTAAAAGTATAGTGTAAGGGGTCATGGATATCTCCACCTCAAGGATAGAGGAGCATGTTTGTATAACCTCGGTCCAGAATGGAATAAGATGGGGACAGGCCCAGAGCATGTGGAGTAGGTCGGCAGCTGGGGAGTCACACCTCCAGCAGCAGTCCGTGGGGGATGCTCCCATAGCTTTAAGCTGAGCTGGTGTTCTGTACCAGAGATGAAGTATCTTTTTCTGGATCAATCTGCTCTTTTGGTCAATACATGCGTATTGGGTCAGTCTCCAGCACTTGCTCCAGACTGTTGCGGGGATCTCTCAATCTGGAGGGCCATTTGATCCTGGCATTATTCGTGGAGTCTGGTTGGGATTCTCATAACATTTGGTAGATAGAGCCTGCTTTGGCCTTATGAGCTCATATCCATTCCCCCAGTGTTGAGGAGGGGACACTGCGGGCCTTCAGATCTTTACAGGGTTGGCATTTACACTGGTTTTACTCCATTGGAGGTACACAGACCTGATTTGAAGATACCTCCAAAAATGTGGTGTCTAAGTTAAATTTGGTTTGTAGCCCCTGAAAGGTGTCAGCAGTAAGGAGGTCACCAATCGTACAGATCAAGCTGTCCTCCCACGTGGACCATCTGATTGGCTCTCCAGCAATGCGGAGGTCAGGATTATCCCATAGGTACATATACTTCCCTAGTCTAGGACACTTCTTAGCAAGTCTGGCTGTTTGGGCCCATGCCCAATGGGCTGCCTGAATAGTAACCCATTGAGCGGCTTTCTCGGGTAGTGACGTACCCAGGTACATGGAGGGGTGCCGTATACCCATGACATATTGTTCAATTCTACACCATGCTGGGGGAGGAGAGGGGCCTCTAGTGCGGAACATTCAAAATGTCCTGGATGTAATGAAGGTGTACATATAGTGTTTAAAATTGGGAAGATTCCACCCTCCCGGAGACCAGTGGGCCCTGAGCTTGGTTCTGCTAAATCTGGGAGTGGATGAACCCCATAAGAAGTGGCCTATAAGTGAGTCTAATTTTTCAAACCATTTGTCCAGGATTAGTATGGGAAGGTGAGCTAATAGACAGTAGATTCTGGGGCTAGCATCATTTTAACTGAGTCGATTTTCCCCGGAAGAGAAAGGTTTAAATGCTGCCATCTGTTCAGTTCTTTTTGGAATGTTGTGATCAGAGGTTGCATATTGAGCTGACTAAGTTTATGGATATCAGGGGTTAGGGTGACCCCTAGGTATTTAATCTGGGAGCCTGCCCAGGCTAGTCCGGATCTTTCTCCATCTCCTTTATGGTATGCTTATTAAGGGGCATTATTTCTGACTTAGTTTTATTGATCTTTAGTTCTGAAATAGCTTTGAAGTTAGAAAATATATTCAGAACGTGATCCAAGCTTGAATGGATATCCCCGGTCAAGATGAGGCAGTCATCCACATACAGCTTTGTTCTGAATTCTTCCCTCCCTATTTGTATGCTAAGGATGTGATTGTGGGCACAAATGGCCAAAGCCAGCGGTTCAATAGCCATTATGAAAAGGAGGGGAGAGAGAGGACAATCTTGCCTCGTACCCCTTCGCAGGGTCACAGGCTCAGATAGGAGACCATTAGTAAGGACCTTTGCAGTTGGACCATTGTATATCATGCTGATCCAGTTCCCAAATCTCGGGCCTACATTGAAGTGTTCCAGGACCACCTGAAGATACTCCCATTCGAACGAATCAAAGGCCTTTTCAAAATCGATGGTGATGGCTGCAGCGGGAGTGGGCAGATGGGAGGCCTGTTGAAAGAGGGTCACTAATGCCCTCAGGTGGTCCGCACTGGATCTCCCTTTAACAAATCCCACCTGTGAATCATGGATGATGGATGGAAGTACCCGTTCTAGTCTAGCTGCTAGAATTTTGGCTAGTATTTTAGCGTCAGCATTTATCAGGGATATAGGTCTGTAGCTGACAGAGGAGAGAGGATCCTTACCCTCCTTAGGGAGGACCGTGATCACGGTCTCTTTGAGTGAGCCAGGAAGGGACTGGGCTGTATGCGACTCACTCACCATTTGGAGCATAGGCTGGTGTATAAGATCCCTGGTCACTTTATAGAAGTCTGCAGGAAAGCTGTCGCTCACTGGGGACTTATGCCAAGCCATTCCATGTATTGCTTTCAGCAGTTCGGAATCTTCTACGGGAGCATCCAGCATAGCCCTGTGTTCAGCCGAGAGTTTCGGGAGGGAGGTCCTTGCAACAAAAGCGTCAAAGCTAGGCTTATGGAAGGGAGCCTGAGATATATAAAGCTTGTCATAAAATGCCCTCAAGATTGTGTTTATTGACATGGGGGAGAATTGCACGCCTCCAATTTGTCCCTTAGCTTATCTATATGGCGTTCTGCATGCTGCTTCCTTAACCTATATGAAAGTAGCTTCCCAGGCATTTCCCCCCGGTCCCAGTATTTGTGCTGTAGCCTAGCCATTTGCATTTCCACCTTCCTAGTGGCTAAGATGTTGAGCTTAAGTCGGAGGGCTGTATGCTCGTATTTTAGAAACTAATTATCTAACTGGTCGGGGTCATTTTTATAGAGTGTCTCTTTCTGTGCCAGTTGTGATTCTAGCTGATGGGCCTCCTCTTCTCTCTGCCTCCTCCTATAACCTGCATAGGAAATGATCCTGCCCCTAATTGTGGCCTTAAATGTCTCCCATATTGCCTGTGAGGAGGCACATGATTCAGAGTTATCTTGGAAATAGTGAGACACCTCCATTTTAATCCAAAATTGGAACTGGTGGCTTTCAAGTAGGAGGGGATCAAGCCTCCAAGTCACTGAGTGTGCAGTGTTTGTGGTACGGTAGGCCTGAAGGACCACCAGGGTATGGTCGGAGATATATGGGGGGCAATGGAGACTTCTGCAAGAGCCAGGTTTAGGTTGGTAGCAGAGAACCAGTAGTCCAGTCTGCTAGCCATTGATCTTGCCACTGAATAATATGTAAAATCCATTTCAGTAGGATGGAAGTTGCGCCATGGGTCTGTGAGGTAATGTAGCGCTAGTAAATCGGACAGGGTTTTCAAGGCTTTGCTATGAGGCTCCGGCTTGGCATTAGTCCTGTCCGCCTAATGGTCTAGGGCCATATTTAAATCACCCCCCTAAGATTATGTCAGGGCACTCCTAAGACATTTCTAGCAACTTTTGAGAAATTACATTAAAGAATTCTGGGGCATCCTCATTTGGGACGTAGATGTTACCTAGGATTTAAAGTCCTCTGTTCATTATGACCTTCGCCAATACCCATCTCCCTTCTTTGTCCTTGAGTTGTTCTACCAGCTTCCACTTAAGGAGCTTGTGACATAAGATCGACACTCCCCCTTTCTTCTTACCCGATACACTGTGTGCTTCCCACCCCGCCCAGTCTCTCACCAGTTTCCCTGCCTCTTTGTGGTTAATCTTAGTCTCCTGAAGGAAAGCAACTTGTGTTTTAAGTTTTTTGAGCCTGGACATCACCTTCTTCTGTTTAATCGGATTATTCAGCCCTCTACCATTCCATGTGGTAAAAGTTATCAGTGTGGGGGAATCCATAATAGGATTGTATAAATACATGGTATTCTGTTATATCCAGGCCTTTTTCCCTTGTAGAATCTTATTCGAGAAGGTGATGTCCCCTGCCCTGGTCGCTGTCCTTCGAATGCCTTGTATGAAAGTGCTACCCAGTTGTGCAGCATACACCACAGTAAGCCACCTGTATCATAACCCAGCCACTCTGCAAAGATTTCTTTTTTGTATAACACTTTGTATTGGGTCCTCCTCACCCCAACCTGGGTGCGAGGTGGGACCCCTCGTATACTTTGGTCACTGTTAGAGCCTATGATGGGGAATATCCCCATCTCAGGGGTCAAGGCTAGAGGCCCCTCCCCATCCAGAAGAGACTGGGCCCCTCCTAGTGCCAGAAGGAGCCGGCCCAGTGCTCCTCCAAGTGCCTGAGGGGCCCTCTCTGGGGCGTCAGTAAGGTGAACTGTATATTTAACAAGTAACAGTTCTATCAGAATAATTCCAACACCAAACATTTCAGAAATAGCTGAGATGGTAATCCCACATTGATCCCGGGATTGTCATCCAGAGCCAGAAAATACTTAACTGTAATGTTAAACAAGTAGAAGAAAAAATACCAGTAAAACCTCAAAAGAACAGAAAAAAAAACCTCAGTGGGGGAGGGTATACCCTCCACCCTCAGAGTCACAGTCACTGCTCCCAGCAATGGTCGGTAAAACCATACCAGGCCTACACGGGGGGGGGGGGGTAAGCCATGCAGCCTTCTTATGTCATGCAGCCGGCCCCTAGTCTAAGCCATTGGGCCTTGGCCTGGGAAACGTGCTAAACTGGACAGCAACCAGTTCGGATAGACCATTGTGCCTGATTGCATTGTTAGCGATACACAGAGGGAGCAACCTATGATTTATTCAGTACCCATATTCGAACAAAGCAGCTGCCGCTTTGAAGAGGAGGCATGCTTAAAATGTAGGCCTGCCTCCCGGTATAAGAAGGGGTTGCAAGGATATGTAAGATGCTACCTCCCCATGTGTCTGAAACTACCTACCCCGGGGGGGGATCCAAGTTTGGCTGGGGGGACATGAAATATCAATCAAGTGACAGCCATACAGGGTACTTCAAATACTGTCTCCAAGACCCAGGGCAGTTAAGGTGAGTTCCAGAGCCACATGGTCACTCAGGCAGTTTATAAGCCCTCTGTGCTGTGACTCCCTTTACCTTAGTACTCCCCCCTGAGCCAAATCACAATATTTTTGAGCCATAAATGACCTGAGATAAATGAAACATGTGTCTATAAAAAATAAAGGATATTAAGGCCTCTCAGGTCGGCTGTGCTAATTTGTCTGATGCGTCCAGGAGTTCGGCCAGCTTCACAATGGAGTCTTCGGCTTCATTGGCGTCATCCGGTACGCAGCTGGCCCAGTCTGAAGGCAGAGGGGACCAGACAGTATCATCGTCCTGGTCTATCCCAGATATCGGCATGTCCCTCTTAGGAGTTATAGAGAGATCCAAAGCTACGGGGTTCAGGTCATGGAGGGGTTCGTATCTGATGGAAGTTTTAATTGGCGTGACCCCCGGGGAGCAACATGATCGCTGCCTTCTTGGTTGAAGTGGTGCATCATGTGTGGCCTTAAGCTTTTTCTTTGACTTTTTTCCTCGAGACGTAGACTGCCAGGCTGGAATGCTCAGATCATCCTGCTGGTCATCACGCTTCTCGCCCTGGGCCGCGACTTCTCACCTCCATGTCGGATTCTTGTGTGCAACAAGGTAAACCCTGTCTGTTATGGCCCTGTTCCTTGGCTTGGTATTTCTGCACATATTGTTCTGTCGCACCTGGTGTGTCAAATGTTAGTGCCCTCCTGCACTGTAAGGGTGGACACTGTGTGCTGGATCGCCTGCTCAGTGTGGGACACCCTCGATGCCGGGAGGGCCAGGTCACTGTTTGTTTTTTGCGTAGATATTTTAAGATTAGCCGTGTCCTGAGAATTTTGTCCAGTTTTGCCATTACCGCAGAGATGTCCAGAGCAGCCTGTTTAAATTGAGGGCTGGGCGCCTGATGTGAGTCATGCTTCGCTGGCTGCTTACCCCATTACTGACAGCCGTATGGAGCTTATGGCTGGGATCACAGTACTGGAGTATACCTGTCTGGGTTGGTCCTGTGCCTCGTGGTGCTGTACAGGCTGGCACTACGTGATACCTTTTGATCTCCTGCAGCGATTCAGACAATGCTGGATCTGCTTTGAAGCACGAGACCCTGAGCAAAAGAATCTATGTCGTACCGGTATTTAAACAGCTAGCGCTTTATACGGATGGACTGAAAACGGCTCTCATGACGGTCCCCCTAAGAAATTACACTGTCACCATTACAGGTGGCAAGCTCCGCCCCAGCTGTTTCTTTTAATAAAAAATTCCCCTACTCTTCTCGAGAATTGCTGAGGGATCTTTAGCCTCCACCTGAGCACCCACCAGAAAAGACAGAAGGAACTAAAGTTTAATGTCTCATCTGAAGGACAACACATCCTGAAAGTACAATGTTCCCCTAGTACTGCACTCAGATGCCAGACAATTTGGTATGAGCACAATCCCAATGTGAAACTAGAACCCCTGACCTTCTAACCCCAAAGCAGATCTGCTACCAACTGAGCCACACAGACAGTACATCATCCTGAGGTGGTAAAAAAGACATGAACTGTAATGTATGTACCTAAAGACCCCCACAAAAACAAGATATCTTATGGCACTATTTAGAGGTCTTGAAGATTACAAAGTTCAAATGAAAAAATAAATTTCAGAAGTTGAAATTAAGTATTGCATCCACTATTCAGCTGGGTGACTGACTAGAAAAAGCCACCTGCCCACACACTTTTCTCCTGGGCAAACTGGTGAACTTACTGAAATGTTACCTTCTCTAATACAAGTGAGTGGGGGCCAGTTAAAAGTAAATTTTATAGCCTCGTGCAAAATCTACCAGCATATGGTTAGTGGTCCAATGCCAATTTTCAACCCTTGAATTTTTAAGACAACTGTTATCTTGAGGCTAAGACAGCATTTTAAGCTTTCCAACATTAGACTACAGTAACATTTTAAACAAGAAACAGAAAAACATGCAAGATGTTTTAGTATGGTAAAAGTAAACACTGCTGGCCCAGTGGCGCTGAGGGTTGAGGCACTGGACACCATACCTCGAGCCACGTCGGTGACCTGGATTCAGGAATGAGCTCGGGCCATCCGGGGCCGGGGGGGAGGAAAGGATCGAACATCCGGAGGACTGCTCTCCTTTCCTGGGAGGGAAGGGGTTCCTGTTCCCGCCATCTAGTGGCCTCTAGTGGTGACTAGGGGCTCACAGCAGTCGAGAACCAGCTTGCAGGAGATTGGCTGTGGAAGCACTTCTGCGGGTGTGCTCAGGAGCGAGCACGCGCTACACTGAAGTACATTGCAATTCCTAGCCAATGGGGGGAAGAAAGCCAGAAAAAAAACCTTCACGCTGGTAGGCGAGGGCGGGTCTAGTGGTGCCAGGCACCACGTCCAACGTCGGGCCAAAGGTGCCTCCTGGTCTCTCCGTGGCCGTCTCTTACAGATACTACTAGATAGAGTGCCAAGTAGGAGTGAGAGGTCCTTGTTCCAGGGGATGTAGATCCGGGAGGGGAATATGGAGACGGACCTAGGGGAGAGTTGCCTCCCAGGAGGACTACCCGGGGCTTCAGATGGACGAGATGAGCCAGGTAAGCCCCACAACCACGCTGGAGAGAGTCCAGTGTAGAAGGGAGGATAAAGAGAATTCACAAAAAAAAAAAATAAAAAGTAAACTGACTAGCACTGATTAAAAAAACATTTTTCTGGAGCTGTTAGTCAGTAACTGCAATCTGAAGCCGAAGCATGACCTCAGATATCCCTTTAAAAAAAATGGATCACTACTGAAGTTCTAAAAACACTGGGTATTCTCTCAGAATCTTTGCTAGGCCCAATTCATGCACCACATCTTGATGTGCGACATTGCCCTACGAGTCTCTATGGCAAGTCTCTGTGGTACTCCTACATGCTATCGTGCGCCTGGGATACGAACTAGATTTGGCACCTTGTCCCTAAGATATAGTATCCCCACCATTTGGAATACCCTCCAGAAATCATTAAAACTCACAAAAATGGTGGGACTACACATTTTCAAGACTCTCTTGCATCAGTCACTTACAGATACATGTAACTGCTTCTCCGAACATATCCTACAGCTAGAATCTCCCAGCTTATTCTCTCTAGTACTCGACCATCCTTGTAGCAGTCTGCTATTACCCAGCACTTAACCCCCTTCCCCCACTGGTAGCCCCCCCGCACCTGTTTTTTTAGCTTCCATTTCTCTCCACGCACCCAGCCCCCTTCTCATGGTTGCCGATCCCACTTCACACTCCTATTATAACTTACCCTTTAGCTGTGCAGTGATCATCTCAATGTGATTCCTACCCCCGTACTGTGCTACCTGTGGTCCACCCTCTCTATTTACCTATCCGTGCGGCCACGGTTTTTAAAACTTATATATGAATGCTTTTTCTCATGCTGTCTTAATATGACTTGGTCTTGCAAATGTATGAATGTGTTTTTTTTATGCCGTCTTAATATGCTTTGGTTTTATAAAATGCACAAATTTTTATGATGTCTTGTATTATTTGTGATACGTCCACCCAGGACCACTTTGTAAATGAGTTCGCTCAATGGTGCATTCCTGGTTAAATAAAAACTGAATTGAAGTAATGGAAGCATATTTCAACTGAGATCTAAGTTAATAATTCAATTAATGAATTTCAATCAGCTCCCCGAAAAGCATTAACTCATCCATGCAACTGTAAAGAATGAGATTTTGATTAACATCTGGAATCTGTTTTTGCTAACCTTGATACTGTATGAAAAAAATACTCACCATAGTAATCTTCTTTCTTCCAAGGGGTCCTTTAGCATCAGTAATGTTTGCACTTAGCTGGCTAGGTGCAACTGCCCTGGAGGTATGCCTTTAAGAGAATTTAATGAGCTGAGGATCAAGACAATCAGAAGACAGGAAAGGGAGTGAGTTGAGTGACAGCTGTTGAAGGCTTCAGAATTTTTTTGAAGGAAGAACGAGGGCAATTGCCCCAAAAAAGATTCAACAGGATTCAAAATACATGCACATGTCCACAAAAAGTGGAAATGGAAATGACAACATGAGTTAAAAACTCATCAATAAGAAACTCCAAATTTGGTAAAAAGTGAGATAAAGAGCCCTTCTCTGACAGGTGAACTGGGGAGGAAGGGTGGGAGCTTACTGATGCTAAAGGACCCCTTGGAAGAAAGATTACTATGGTGATTATTTTTTTCTTCTTACCCAAGGAGTCCTTTAGCATCAGTAACTTTTGCAGACTACCGAGTAGTACCAAGTGGGAGGTGGACAGAGAACCTACTTAGGAAAGAGGCACTGTAGAAACCACTCTGCCAAATTTGTCATCAGATCTGGTCTGCACAGCCTAACTGCAGTGTTTCACAAAGGTGTGCACAGATTTCCAGGTAGCTGCTTTGCAGACATCCAGTAGGACAATGTCTGAGAAAGACCTGGGAATTTACATTACTATCAGACTGAAGTTTTCAGTGCATATAAATAAAACTGTCAAAAAATGTCACAGACTGATAAATTGTATTTTGAAAAATATCACAAGTCGAGAGCCTGAAGTATTAATACCTACATAGTGTAGTATAGTAAGAGTACGCCTTGATTATTGCTCATCCTTTTGTGCTCCAACATTGGTTAAGGATAAGATGTTGGTAGAAAAAGTTCAATGAAGGTTTACCAAACATATTATTAATCTGAAAGGACATACACATGATGATAGATTAAAAATACTGGGCCTCTATTCCCTTGAATATCGAACATTAAGAGGAGATCTGTGTTTGATTTATAAAGCAACAAGGGGTGCAGCATTATTTGAAACCAAATGCATGAACTGGTACCCTTTTAGAAATAACACTAGGTCCCATAATTTAAAGCTGAGATCAGGCATCAATAAGATTGTTAGAAGAAATCGATTTTTCACACAGAGAGTAGTTCCAGTATGGAATACATTGCCCATAGATGTGGTACAGAGTGTTAATTTACACCAGTTCAAAATAAATTTAGACTTATATGTGGGTGATTCTAAATATAATTTCCACCCAGGCTAAGGGTGGCAAGTTCTCTATGGGCTAGTCCCTCGAACTCGTATAAATCTATGAACCTATGAATGTCCCTTGCTGCTGCAAGACAGTCTGCAGTGCCCCTGATGGAGTGGGCCTGAGCCCCACTGGAGACTGGTGACCAGCTTTTTCATAGCTGAGACTAATACAAGTGATGAAGCAGTGGGAAATGGTTCTCTTGGTAGCTGGTCTTCCCCTGCCTACATGCCCGTAGGTGAGGAACAACTGAGTGGAGGAGCCTCTGGACTGTCTAGTATGCTCTAGGTAGTAGAAGATGGCTCTTTTGACATCCAAGCTGTGGAACTTTTGCTTCCCAGGCATGGATTTCCAAGTAAATAAGACAGGCAGAGTAATGGACTGGTTTAAGTGGAACTCTGAAATCACCTTTGGCAGAAACATCCCATTTGTCCTGAGCTAAACTTTATCGTTGTGAGAGATGATGTAATTTTGGCTCAGTGCACAGGGTCTGTAGCTCTGAAAATCTCCTGGCAGAGGAAATGGCTACCAGGAAGCCTGCCTTCCAAGTTACAAACTTCATGAGGGCTGTGGACATAGGCTTGAAGAACAGATTACTTACCTGTAACAGTAGTTCTAGGAGCGGTATATGTTGTTCATCCACACTTCTTGGCATGTCCCTTTCCCCTTTAAATCTTTCCAGAAGTCTTCAAGCTGGCTTTTCCCACCCACCCGTTTGGTATAAACCTCGGCTCTGCCCCATGACGCCAGATCTTAGCCCGCTGGAAGCCAGGTTGTGCGCCTAAAGCCAGGGAAGTCGGGTGGGTGCAGGTGGATGAACAACATATACCACTCCTAGAACTACTGTTACAGGTGAGTAACCTGTTCTTCTAGGAGTGTGGATATGTTGTTCATCCACACTTCTTGGTAGACTCCAAGCAGTTCTCCGGGAGGAGGGAGGCAAGGCACACACACCCTACTTGGTAAATAAAGATTGGAGAACCGAGGCCCCAAAACAAACATCCCAGCGTGACTTAAGGTCGATGTGGTAGCGGGTAATGAAGGTGTTTGCTGACTTCCAGGTAGCAGCCCGACAGATTTCCTGGATAGAGATGTCCCTGGAAGCAGCCACCGATGCAGCAGTATAGTGGGTAGAATGATCTCTTATCCCTCTGGGAGGCTCCTTGCCCACCAATTCATAGCACAAACCTATGCGTGATGTAATCCATCTTGCTATGGTCCGTTTGGCTGCAGGTCTGCCAGAAGTGGCTTCAGTGTCGGTGACAAACAGCTGGCAAACCTCTCCATGAATTTCCGCCGTTCTCTCCTTATAATAGGAGAGAGCACATCTCAGGTCCAAAGTATGGAGCCTGTACTCAGCGTCCGAGGTGTAGTTAGGGTAGTATACTGGCAGAGTCAATACCTGGTTAAGATGAAACTCTGATACCACCTTCAGAATGAATTTCGAACTGGGGCACAGCACAACTTTGTCACTGTGAAAGACCAGATAAGGGGAGTCCACCAACAGTGCCTGAAGCTCCCCTGTCCGTCTGACTGACGTGATAACCACCAGGAAGGCCGTCTTCCACGACAGGTGTGAGAGAGCACACTTGTACATAGGTTCGAATGGCTTGCCTATGAGCTTTGCCCAAACCAGCAACAGATCTCATGGAGGTGGAGGTTCATGCACCGGAAGGGATATGTGATCCAGGCCTTTGAAGAAGCACCCGACCACTGTCTCCTGCGCCAATGTCGGCTGACCGGCCTGCAGCCGATAAGCAGAAATGGCTGCCAGATGCACCCCAAGGGTCGATGACCGCAGACCCCCTTTGGAGAGAGACCATAGGTAGTCAAGAATGTTAGCCACAGAGCAGGATAAGGGGTCCAGACTCTTACCCTGACACCAAATGGAAAATCTCTTCCATTTGAAGGCATAACATTTCCTTGTTGATTCCTTATGAGATGCCTCTACCACGCTGTAGACATCATTGGAAAGACCCAGAGCCTAGAACTCTAGCCGCTCAGGTACCAGACTGTGAGGTACAGGGATTGAAGGTCAGGATGGAATACCTTTCCTTGATTCAGAGATATCAGGTCTGGGCATGTGCAAAGCCATTCTGAGGGCCTGCTGCTGAGGCTGAGGAGATCTGGATACCAGAACTGGTGCGGCCAATCTAGGGCTACCAGGATCACCTTCACCTTGTCCCTATTCACCTTGAGTAACACCTTGTGGATCAAGGGAAATGGAGGGAAGGCGTAGAGGAGGCCTGGGGTCCATGGCCTCGAGAAGGCATCCCCCTTGCAGTGAGTCCTGCTGAGGGGGGGGGGCCGGCATGGTACAGCCTCAGCTTGTTGTTTTCCCTGGAGGCAAACAGGTCCACCAACGGTTTGCTCCAGCGGGAGAACAGACTGTAAGCTACCTCTGGATGGAGAGACCACTCATGGGATGTCTGGCCTATGCGGCTGAGAGCATCCGCCAGCTGGTTCGAGACTCCTGCCACATGAATGGCTTGGAGATTTGCCTCAAGCCGACTTACGAGGTTCCAGATGCAGAGCACCTCCTTGAACAGCAGACAGCAGTGCATGCTGCCCTGTTTTTGCGGTAGTACATGGTCGTGGTATTGTCCATCTGGACTTGAACCACTTGACCCCGGAGATGAGGAGTGAAAGCTGACAGTGAAAGTCTGACTGCTCTGTGCTCCAACAGTTTGATGTGGCATCGAGTCTCCTCGGGGGTCCAGAACCCATGGGCCCTGTTGTCCCCCATGTGGGCTCCCCAGCCCATGAGAGAGGCATCGGTCATAAGGATGACCGTTGGCTTGGGGTGGACAAACAGGATCCCTTCCTGCAACCGTTCTGGGGCGGTCCACCATTAGAGGGCATCCTACATCTTCTGGGTTATTATAGTGATCAGCTGGTCAAAATGACTGTGGTGCTGAGTCCACTGGGCGGCCAGCTCCCATTGGAGGGGGAGCATGTGTCACCTTGCCTGACGGACCACTGAGGTGCACATCGCCATGTAACCCAGAAGGTGCAGAAAGTCCGGGGCAGGGTGCAAGTGCCCAACCAGAAATGATCAGGCAAAGGAGGAGAGAACCTTGGCCCTGTCTGTTGGGAGCCAAGCTCTGGCTTGACAAGAGTTGAGCTCTGCCCTGATGAAGCCCATCACCTGAACAGGCACAAGTTCTGACTTGGCCTCATTGATCAGGAGTCCGAGTTGGGAGCAGGTTTGGAGAGCCAGATCCCTGGACCTCTCCACCTCCTGAAGGGAGGAGCCTACCAAGAGCCAGTCATCGAGATAAGGGTAGATTCGTACTCCTTGATGCCGAAGATGGGCTGCCACTACTGCAATACACTTGGTGAAGACCCACGGGGCCAATGACAGGCCGAACGGCATGGCTCAGAACTCGTACAGGGTCCCTTCGACCCTGAAGCGGAGGAACCGCTGATGGGACGGATGGATTGGAACATGAAAGAACGCGTCTTGTAGATCCAGTGAACAGAACCACATGTTTTGCTCCAGGGATGGTATGATCTGGTTCAGAGTTACCATCCGGAAGGTGTGGGACCTGAGATATTGATTCAGGTCATGGAGACATGGAGATCTAGGATGAGGCGCCAACCTCCCCATCTGCTTGGGCACCAGGAAATACCTGGACATGAATCCTGGGTCTGTAGGAGGATCCGGCACTGGAGCTACCGCTTCCTTGCTGAGCTACGTTGTCTCAAAGAGCCGACTGAGTGCAAGCTGAGATCCTTTCCTCCCGAGGGGCTTGGCTTGGCTGGGAGAGTACTGCTCAAACTCTAGAGGCAGTCCCTGACTGACCACTTTGAGAACCTACCTGTCCAAAGTGATATCGAACCAGGCGGAATGAAAGTGGCAGAGCCGGCCCCCCACGTGAGGACCCAGAGCTGGCGTGATGGGTGTAGGGGTGGCAACCCCCAACCCGTCACTGAGCAGGCTTAGAGGAGGAGGAGGCTCCTGGACCTGCGCCTCAGTCTCCTTTATGGGGCTGTTGAGGGCCTTGCTTGGGCCGGGGCACCAAGTCTGAGCCTGTTGCTGTTGCTGTTGGCCTCCTTGATAGGAGGGCGGCCTGACCTCAGGGGAAGAATGCCGAAATGGCTTCTTCTTTCTCTTCTGCTGGTTCTTCCCTGAAGAACCTTTAGCAGAGGTAGCATCCAAGGTGGCATTGGACTGCTCGATCCGCTGAAGGTGACCAGCCACTCTTGGACCGAACAGGTCGGTGCCAAGGAAGGGAAAATCAGCTAACTTGCGCTGGGCATCCGCCTGGAAGGAGGATAGCCTGAGCTAGGCCCTGCGGCGGGTGGCCACTGCAGCTGCTAAGGAGCAGGCACAAGAATCCCCGATGTCTAGGCCATCTGGAGCTGCTGTTTTGCAACAGCATGGCACTGAACACGGACTTGCTTGACTGTGGTCTGCATGTCCACCAGGAGATGAGGGAGGACTTCATCTAATGTCCCAAGGAGGGCATGAGAGAAGTGTGCCATAATGACAGCTAAACTGGCCTGACAAAGGCCTAAGGAAGAGGCCGCACAGACCTTGCGGGCAGAGTGGTCCATATTTTTGGACTCCTTGTCCAGAGGTCAGTCCATGTCAGCTGAGCTACCAGTACATCTAAACACAGAAGCAGTCACCAGGCTCTCGGCCGAAGGGTGTTCTGTCAATCCCGGCAGGGACCCCATGGGCAATGCATACTTGCATGCCATGCAGGCAGACGGTGCTGGGCAGGAAGCTGGGCGCTGCCAGAGCTCAAGGGCCGGGCCAGTGATGGCTTTAGCCACTGGAAAGACCTCCATCGGGGTATCCCCCCCTTTTTAGGAAGTCCGTAAGGGGGTACTCCACCTTTTTCTGGATGGACTCCAGGGGCATTCCAGTAGATTCAGATATCAGGCAGAGAATGCCCTGAAAGGAGGAAGGACCCTCCTCTAAACCTGCCACAGAGGACTCATCATCCTCAAGATGGGAGTGCAGTCCTGTGACATCTGAGTCCGAGGAGTCATGGTATAACGGTCTCTCACCTAGGTCCCCTTCAACCTGCTGGGGGCGGTCAGGGGTAACCGTTATGAACAGACATCGGGGAAGCCCAATGTCTGTATGGTCCTCTTTCGAGGGAGCCCCTTCCTGAGGCTGCTTTGGTGGTGGTTCCACCAGAATCGGTGGAGAGGCCGAGACGGGCCTAACCAGAATACGGGCCGGCCCTGCAGGTGGGGCAACCGAAGGCTTGTAGCCAATTGATGGCCATGGTGGACAGCGGAGCCGGCTTTTGCACAGTCAAAATCAGCTGTTGCCACATAAGATCCTCATAGTGTCGACGGAGTTTCCGTCGAAGCCTCTCCTCATCTGAGGAGGATGAGGATCTGTGGCGATGCCTCTTTTTAGAGTGCTTATGACTCTTCTTTGGTTGTCTGACCGAAGTGGTTCTGGACCTCGATCGAGATCAGGCTGGCCGACTCAGTCGATCGGGAGACACTGGGTTCGGTGAAAACCAAGGGTCCGGAACCGTGTCCTCGATGGTGACACCAGCGGGCTGGTTCTCCTCATTAGGAAAGACAAGGACCAGGGTCCTTTCCAGAGAATCATCAACCAGAGTTGGCGAAATAGGGTCGATTAAGTCAAGAGAAATCTCAACTTGGTTGGCCACTTCCTTGGTCTCTTGGCCAGACGGAAGATCCGTGAAGCCGGCGGCTGAGGATGCGATCTCGACCGAGGTCGAGGCCGCGTGTTCCTGGGACTCGGATCTTTCTCAGTCCCAAGAATGTCTTCATTTGGTCGATGACTCGAGTCCTTATCCCTCTTCTGAGGAGAGTGCGAGTCTGCAAGCCTCACCCTGGTGGGGAGAGACTTACACAACTCCTTGAAGGAGCCCAAAAAGGTGGAACCAAGGTTCAGAGGAACAAAAAAGCTCCGAGTGGCTGAAGTTTGAGCTGCTTCCTCCTCGAAAGCCTTCATTTGCTCCAACTGTTCGGCAGATCCCACAGCCGCGGAAACCGCCCACCTCGCCTCCTTCGATTTCACCGGTGAGTTCCTTTTTTCCGGTCTCCCCAATTTTATGTGCGCCTAGCGGTCATCCAGGACGTTGGGATGGAAGGCCAGGCAGAACGTGCAGGTGGAAGTGTTATGTCTGATGCCAAGGCAGTAGACGTACGTTAGGTGGGGATCGGTGCGCGACATCTTCTGGCCGCAGGAGCACCGGCGAAATCCGGGAGCAGATTTATCCTCCATGTCCGATGCACTACTATCGGAATCGACAGCTCGAATGAGTTTTATGGTAAGCTGCGGTAACAACCGACATGTTAAATCCAGGGCCTACGAATTGCTGTGAAGCATGAGGGAACCTGTATCTGCCAGCGGAAAGGAAGATCTGGCGACATTGGGTGAAGCCAAGGTTTATACCACCTGGGTGGTTGGGAGGAGCCAGCTTGAAGACTTCCAGCAAGATTTAAAGGGGAAAGGGACCTGCCAAGAAGTGTGGATGAACAACATATCCACGCTGCTAGAAGGGTGGCTTCATGAGCCTGTCTATGCAAAGGTTCATGCTCCAAGGAGGAAAAGACTCGTGGATTGGAGGCTGAAAGTGCAAGAGGCCTTTGAAACACTTTAAATATGGCATGAGGAAAAAGAAAAACTCATTTTTTTCCTTCCCACTGAAAGGTAGGCGAAATTGCCACCAGGTGAGCTGAAAGAAGATGCTTTCCAGCCTAATGCCTGTAAGAGTACCTGGCAATCTAGCAGCTCAGAGTCTGAAACTGAATGGGATTCAACCCTTTTGCTCTTGCATCAAAGGGAAAACCTTTTATATTTGACTGCATAAGTCTTAGTGTTTGGTTTTTATAACCACCTTCAGTATCCAAAGGACTTGTTAAGAGTTCTGTGAGGATGCAGACTCTAACTGTTCCAAAACCAGGCCTTGAGGTGAAAGGAATGTATACCTGGATACTGCACTCCTGTCCAAGAAAAGGTCAGAAGGGAGTGAATTGGAGGCAGGTGAATGGACTGCTGCAGGACACTAAGAGAAGTATAGGGTACCAGGCTTGCCTGGGCAAATCCGGAGCCACCAGGATCATAGATGCAGACTGCTGCATGAGTTTCAGAAATACCCTGAGAATCAGAGGAAAAGAAGGGAATACATATAAGAACCTTCCTGACCAGACCAGCATCAAGGCGTCCAGAGGAGGTGATCCCCAGGGCTGGAGCCTGCAACAGAACTGAGGAAACTGGAAGCTGAGAGGAGAGGCAAACAGATTCAGTTCAGTTCATCATACGACAAATTAAATGGGACATGCAGATTGTTGGGTTAGCTCCGTGTTCCACTCTACTTCCAGAGAAAATTTCTGCATATGCAGACAATGTAGTTTTATTTGTACAAAATAAAGACTCTGGAGATAGAGCTATCCAGATTTTTCAAGACTTCACACCAGTTTCGGGTGGATCCTTAACTTACAAAAAAGTGTATCTCTTCCTTTGGATACATCTATTCAGGAGGTAGGTGGAATTCGAACCAGCACTGACCCATAACGGATATTGTGCATCTGGTTCAATGTTCCGGAATTAGTAATATTTAATTGGGAAAAGAGACTTCTTATTGGGGAAAACAAGGTACAGCAGTGAAAAACTTGGAAATTAGGGAAAAGGAAACAAGTTTTGATAGTCAAGAAGTTTCTACTCCCTATTTTTTTATATCTCAGTCATGTCTATGCCCCTCCTCAACACTTAGAAACTAGACTGTTTACTGTTTTCTTTCAGATGGTGTGGGGTAATCAACTTAATCCTGTTAAAAGGGATGTTACATATTTACCTATACAGGAAGGAGATCTTGGAATGATTCACCCCATAATTTTTTTCTCTCCTTTTTTCTTTTTCATCTTTTTCAAAGTGTTTGTTACAGTACACACAATTGCGATACTTGGGTGAGCACTGCCATACTGTCTGTTATGACTAAATGGGATACTATACCACCTAAACGTTCCTGTAGTTCGTATATACCATCCTATGCCATAGACAGTGTACGTAGGCTGCGATTTTGGAAATTAGGGAAAACATCTCTCCCGTCGCTAACTCGATGACAACTTTATCACACCCTTCTAGATATTACGAGACCAGTGTTGCTTTTCCCAGAATGTACCCCTTCCTGTATGCAGCATGCTTTACTGTCTCTTATAGATAAATGGATCCCGCCCCATATGTGGGATGTTACCTGGCTCTGCTGCCATGGCAGACTGAATGTACGGGGCAACCTGAAACATAAGTCATCGCAAGAGCGGTTTTGTCCTAAACCTTCTTGCTTTCAGATAGAGGAGACAATGACTCATTTCTTTTTTGACTGTGAAGACACCCGTTTATTCTGGAAAACCTTAGCTAATAAATGGAAATGGCCTTTCTTAAGTAGAATTACATGTCAAACATTAATACTAAGTGATTTTTCTGGACCCTGGAACAAATTTCATTATAGTACTTTACTGGTCATCTTTTCCATGTGTAAATATTATTTATGGCACGCACACTGTCAGTTTGTCTTCCAACAGCTTCCAACCTTGCCACAAATTGTTATATTGACAATGGAAACAGCTTTGTTAAACGTTATGGACTTAGAACATTGTCAGCTTTCCCCACATCGTTTCCAACTGGTATGGAAAAATATTACCTTTTTGCATTAATGTTATATCCAGCAGTTATGTTCTTTAATGATGTATTTTTTTCCCAAGTTGTATGCTATTTTTGTGTACATTTTGATGTGTGATTAACATTGTTATTTTTTTGTTTTCTGTTACATTTCTACACCTGATGTTCTGATTTCTTTGCATAATAAAATTCCCCTATTCTTTTCGATAAGTGCTATGGGATCTTTAACATTCACCTGAACTACCACCAATCCAAGCAGATGGGACCTCGGTTTAACATCTCATCCGAAAGACGGCACCCCTCTCATGCTGCACTACAGTGTCAGTACTGGGATATTAAACCAAGTGCCAGATGTGGGAACTGAAAGCACAACCCTCTGCTCTCCCGGCCTCAGAGGCGAGTGTGCTACCTACTGAGCCACTGACACTGCTAACTAACTTTGTAAGACTCTTGGGGCTGAGGAAGTCTGAAGGGCCGCAGTGAGCCCGCCCTTGTGTGAGACCTCATTAAAGGTATATGGAAAAAAGGGGGGGCCCTTTTTGGACCAGGGAGGCTAGCCCGTCTCCCTACCATAAGGGCTATATGAATAGTAGCAGAGTGACCATCTTGAATTAGGGTTTTAACAGCAAGATGGGAAGCCACTTCCCAGTTGTCTTTGTGTCTTTTCATGGCCAGGGACCCTTTCCACCATTTGCAAAGCTAGAATGTTTGTTTTTTTTCCTCCCACTTCCAACAGAAATGTATGTGTTGGGGATAGAGGCTTAGACACCAGGGCACACATGAGGTTTGCCCACACTAATGTCAGGCTTTAGAGTGTGAAAACAACCCTGTACTGAGAGAAGGCTGGGAAAAAAACTCTGCCCCTAATGCCCTCGGGAGGAATTTCTATGGGGCAAGGGGCATTGTTACAGTGAGATGTTCTGGAATCAAACAGTATGTTTTGATCACAAGCAGGTACATGGCTTTAAACTGGGAGTCTGAGGGTAGACCAGTAGTTCTAGGCCACACAAAATGCCTCAGAGAGATGGCATAGGCCGTGACTCTGGAAGCAGCATCCTTGTTATCATTCTGTGGAAATTGGTACTACATAGCTTCCAGAGCACATAGGCTGTAACCACGGCTCCTGCACCAAGAACCAGGACAGAGTTCCACAGTGCTTTTTGTTTTTTGATATTTGGCTGGAAAGACAAGTAGGTAAAAATTTTGACAAGCATCTGCAGGTAACTAAAAATCTATTTTCTGAAGTCCTTATTCGGGGGTAAGGAGGACAAGGAGACCCCAGCTTTCTCGCGAAGCTGCCTGATGCACTATACTCGCATGGCTAGGATGTACAGACAGGCACTCAGTATTGTTAAACAATTTATATATTTATGTATTTATTTATTAACACTTCCAGACTGCTTGCAAGCCTGTGCCACAGATGCAGAAGGTTTGAAGCAGTTTCGTGGCACTTTTATTTATATTTTTTTCATTATAGACAGAGCTTTTAGAAGGTGGAACCTTTCATCTTCCTATAATCTTTTTTTTTTTTATCCTTATCCTCACCTTGGAAGGGCTCCTGAGAAGGGAAGTCCAATATGTTTTGAATAAATGAAGGCATAGAGGGAGAACCTCCTTGGATACATAGGGTTCTAGGCCCTTCACAGTCATGTTAGGGGCATTATAAAAATTCTCATATCATCTGTTTCACCCTCACAGTCTCTGGGGCAAGAACTGTGGAAGAGTGTTAGCAGCCCCTGTAGGCAGGGACATCATATATAGAATAGTGGATGGGTGACCGTCCACAACAAGGCTGTGTTTCCCTCGAGGGATGTTGATGACATCTTCGCTCTCGAGGTCTCACTTATGTCATCAACATCTCGAGAGGGAAACACAGCCTTAGTTGTGGAAAAGTGAACATTCACTGTTTTATATAGTACATAGTTAGGGCTTATTGTTTTTGAAAACTGTTGGTTCCTGCTTCCATCTCATCGCCATCTGCCACTGCTTCAGGTTCGGCAAGGCCCCGCTTGCTTGGGGCTTCTCGTCACTCCCCTGCTTACTCGCACTACAGTGGCAGTTTTCATTTTTTTAAATTAAACTACCAAAAAAAATTGTTCCATGACACGAAGCCGTCTGAGGCTATTTGTGTCAGGAGGAGTAGAATCCACTGCTCTGCCGCTCTGTGCCCGCTTAATCGCGCCGCCATTTTTTTTCTTTTCTTTTGCGATGCAGCTATCCGAGTCAGCCAATTAGGAGGTAGGACAGGTTGAAAAGTTTTTGTACTATCGATGTGACGTCGGAATGATAGTACAACTTTTCTAACCTTTGAACTGTCCTACAACAAGATTTGAAAAGCAACTGATTTCTATCTACAATGAGCCCAAACCATATACTATAAAATTATTTATCATTCACTGTATCACCGTCACAGTCTATGGCAGAGAACTGTGAAAGAGTGCTTGCCAGCCCCAGTAAAGAAAGGACCCATGTTTTGTAGGGTCTGAAACAGTTGCCATGCTTTTTCCATATTTTGCACAGGTGGAACACAGCACAGTTTTTCTGTATGCTTTAAGCCGCCTGTTGTCTCACTATTGGCTTCCCAAGAGCAACAGGAGCCTTTATGTCTAGATAGAGTTTCTTTTTAGCCACTTCATCAGCGGCTTCATCAAGCTTCCTTCCTTCATCACTTCTACTATTTTTAAAAAGTGAGGAACTTCGTATTTGGAAGCTTTAATTTTGGGCTGGAATCTGGAGGGTTCCTCAGCACCTCCTTACATTTTAGTACTTTTGAGTGGCCCCTGGTCAAAAGACTTTGATATGTCCTCAGCCATAATAATCAAAGGTTTGTCTGCTAAGTTTGCCAATTCAAGCAAAGCAAACCAGTCTTGGACCTTACAAACTGAGTGCAGGTTTCTGTGAAATGCCACCAGCAAGTTCTGCCCCAGTTAATTATCTTTGTCTGTTGCCAGTGCCCCTTTTTTTTTTACGTGGTTGTAGAACTGGGATCTATACCAGTGCCAATCTTAATAGAAACCCCAGCAATACTTGTCAACTGCCACAGATGGCTGCTGGACCCTGCGACAGATGATTCCTTAGGTCCAGTTCCTTATGTATAATTATATACATACATACATACATATATATATATATATATATATGGGTTGCTCTTAGTGTGCCAATCCTGAGAGAGACCCTCAGGTACTGTTAAGATTTGAATTCTACTGGGGTGCCTCGTGGTAAATCCTGCGAGGTCGGAGGTAAAAAAGGAAAAAATACTTACCATAGTAACATTGTTTCTTCCCAGGGATGCTCAATCAGATATTTATAACTGTATGCAGTAAGCATGAGGGGTTGGGCTGCCCGGAGAGATGGAACACATGCAAATGATGGAACACTTTGCATGTGAACATGTGTCAAACACTGCCTCTACTAATTGCCTGTGTTCTAACCTCTTCAGATTTTATAAAGGAGCCTGGAAAGGTAGGCCTAGAATAATATAGTACTATAATTTATCATTAAAATTGGGGTTTTCCCAACAATGTGAATGTTACAAAAACAAACCTCCAACTGGAGGAACAAACAATTCAATAAAGTTAGAACAAAGTGCCAGAAAAATACCAAAAAGATAACACAATGAACTCTGTTCACCTAACTAATACAGGTGCAGAGGAAACAATTTTCACTCCAAGGGTGTATTGTGCCTTGGTGGCACCAGCCTGCGAAATGCAGAGGCTAAAGTTCTGGAAGGGGAGGTAGGAGGGAAGTTATGAATATCTGAGCATCACTTGAAGAAACAAGATTACTATGGTAAGTAATTTTTCTTCTAACCCCAGTAATGCTCAGTATAGTCATAACTTTATGCAGACAACCACACAGTACCATTGGAGGTGGGCACACAACTCTATTTTGAAAACAGACTTTGCAGGACTGCTGTGCCAAACCTAGCATCACTCCTGGATAAAATGTCCAGGTTGTAGTGTTTTGTAAAGTTGTGTACTGTTTTCCAGGCAGCTGCTTTACATGTATCCACCAATGGGACATCTCTGGCAGCTGCCAAAGTAGCTGCTGTCCCTCTTGTAGAATGATCCCTTAATCCTGATGGGGGCTCCCTACCAGCTTTAGTGTAACATAATTGGATACACTGAACTATCCATCGAGAAATGGATCTTTTGGAGGCTGGATTACCTTTTCCTACATCCCCATAGGTCAAGAACAGTTGCATTCTATCCTATCTAAGGTCCTAAGAGGTCGTCATGTAATAACTGAATGCCCTCTTTACATCCCGACAATGAAGCCTCCTTTCGCCAGAAGTGGCATGATGGGTGAAAAAGACAGGGAGAGTGATGGATTGATTTAAATGGAAATCAGAGACCACCTTGGGGAGAAATTTTCTATTTGTCTCAAGGACTACTTTATCCCTATGAAAAGAGATGTAGTCCTGATCTATACAGAGAGCCTGAAGCTCACTGATTCTTCTTGCAGAAGTCACTGCCACTAGAAAAACTGTTTTCCAAGTGACATATTTTAGATGAGCTGTAGCCATGGGCTCAGATGGAGCAGACATGAGCTTAGCTACACACATTCAGATCCCAAACTGGCACTGGTGGCCTATGAGGGGGATGCAAATGATTCAGGCCCTTAAAGAACCCTTTAAAAATTGGGTCTGAAGTTAATGTTACCTTTTTCCCAGCAGAAAGGAATGCAGACACTGCTGTAAGATGAACCCTCAAAGAACTGGGCTGTAGACCCAGAGAATGTAAATGGGTAAGATAATCCAATACCACAGGCAATCCAGCCTGGGCTGGTACCAGAGTCTTGCCTGAACTCCAACTAGAAAATCTATTCCATTTGGAAGAATAGATTTTTGTAGTAGAAGGTTTTTTGTAACTTCTTAAAATATTTAAAACAGGTTCAGAACGTTTTAAATTAGCATATCCTAAGTTCTCAAGAGCCAGGCTGTGATGTTGAGGGACCTGAGATTCAGATACAACAGAGTTCCCTGGTTGGAGGTCAGTAAGTTGTCCCTCTGAGGGAGATGTATTGATTTTACAACAGACATGGAGAGCAGAAGAGAGTACCATGGCTGTCTTGGCCAATCTGGAGCTATCAAGATCAGTGATGCTGCATGGGATCTGAGCTTGATCAGTTTTCTGTAGGTCAGAGGGAAAGCATAAAGGAACGTTCCTGACCTATCTAGATTAAGAGCATCCAGAAGAAGCATTCTCTGATCTGGTGGTCTGCAACAATACTGTGGCAGGTAGTGGTTCTGGTGGGATGTGAACAAGTCTACCTTTGGAGTGCCCCACTTTCTGAAAATAACCTGTACCACCTGTCTTTTTACGGTCCATTCATAATGGGTCTGATTTATTCGACTCAATGCACCTGCCAGGGTGTTGTCCTTTCCTGGCAAATGGATTGCCTGCAGCGATACTCCTAAGGAGTAGGCCAGAGCCCAAATCTTTATGACTTCTGTGCAGAGGAGGCCTGACCTTGTGCCTCCCTGCTTGTTTATGTAATACATTGTGGTGGTGTTGTCTATTCTGATCTGTACCACCCTGCC
The DNA here is from genome assembly GCA_016271365.2 of Neoceratodus forsteri. Taxonomy (NCBI): domain Eukaryota; kingdom Metazoa; phylum Chordata; order Ceratodontiformes; family Ceratodontidae; genus Neoceratodus; species Neoceratodus forsteri. Next base: position 1,430,775,045 of record CM057456.1, read on the forward strand.
CTGTACTAGGGAAGAAAAAGCTTTTAGAGCTAGCAAAACTGCTCTGAGTTCCAGTAAGTTTATGCGCTGAAGGAATTCTGCAGCTGACCAGGTGCCCTGGGGTGTGTAGTCCCCTATATGGGCGCCTCAGCCCAAGAGGGTTGCATCTGTTGAGAGAACCGCTGAAGGATTCTCTTTCTGAAAGGGAACTCCCTGCCTTAAATTGGATTCCTCTTTCCACCACAGGAGGGTCTGTAACAGTGCCCTTGTTACTGGAATGAGCTTTGAAAAAGGATCTTTTTCTGACACCAGTGAGACCTGAGGTGGAACTGTATGCCTGTCATGTGGAATCTGGAACCTAGCACTGTGCCTGTGAAAGCAGTCATATGGCCCAGTAGCTGGAGAAACTGCCTTGCAGTTCTTAAGTTGTGCAACCTGAAAGAGCTTGCTATTAACTGAAGACTATTTACTCTTTCCAGAGGCAGATATGCTGTGGCTTGTACGGTATTGATTTCTGCGCCTATGAACTGCAATACATGTGCAGGAGTGAAGACTGACTTTTTGTAATTGATCAGGAATCCCAGAGACTCCAGGAGGTCCTGGGTGACCTTCAAATCCTGCTGCACCTGCAGAGGAGATTTTCCTATGACCAGCCAGTCGTCCAGATAAGAAAAAACAGATATTCCCTGTCTTAGAAGATGTGCCACCACAGCTACCAGGCACTTTGTGAACACTCTTGGGGACGAAGAAAGGCCAAAAGGCAGGGTTGAAAACTGGTAGTGACTTGAAGGGAGTCTGAATCTGAGATATTTTTGGTAAGACTCCTTTATGGTGATGTGGAAATAGGTGTCTTTCAAGTCCAGTGATGCCAACCAATCTCCTTTTTGAAGTGTTGGCAGAATCAAAGCTAAGGTTACCATTTTGAACTTTGGTTTCTTCAGAAACTGGTTTAGAGCTCTGGGATCCAATATAGGCCGCCACTCCCCACTTTTCTTTGTGGTTAAGAAGTACCTGCAATAAAAAAAAACCTTTCCTTCAGAGATTTTGGAACTGGTTCTACTGCTCTTAGCTGTAGCAGGTTTCAAATTTCTGCCTCTATCAGTATCTTTTCTGCTAGGGAGGAAGAACTGAAAACTCTGGTCTTTTGACAAGGAAGGGACTTGAATTCCAGTGACAGACCTTGACCCACCACCTCCAGGGCCCGCTTGTCTGTGGTGATGTTCAGCCAAGCCTGGAGGAAGTGGGATAGTCTGTCTCTGACAGGTAGGGAGGAGGCAGCCTGTGGCTCAGGGGGTCTGTTTAGTCTGTGGCTGAGGCTAAGTTTGGGATACTTGCCTAGAGCCTCTTCTGCCCCTGCCCCTGGGGTATCCCTGCTGTGGGCACTGCTGGTACTGGGGTAATGCCACAGGTTGGAAGAAGGGCCTGGTGTGGAAGGACCTGCCCCGGCCTCCCCTTCCATAAGGTCTGGTGGATGGAGAAACTCTCTCTTAAGCAGAGTTGCTTCTATAAGTGGCCTTATACTCATCCACCTTCTTCATATTTGCCACAGTGGACTTCCCAAAGAGAGAATTTCCCTCTAGGGGAAAATCCAAAGCCTTTGATTGTGTATCCTGAGTAAGGTTTATGGCTCTGAGGCAAGCAAACCTCCTCTGTGCCACTGTATTCGCCATCTGTCTGGCTGCAGTGTCGTTAGTGTCAGCAGCCATTTGAAATTGGTACTTAGCTTTCTCTAACCCAAACCTGTCAGTTTCAGCCAGGTCATCTGACAAGGGCGAGGGAACTTTCTGAGACATGGCCAGGACTGACTGCCACAGAGATTTCTGATACTGGGCAGCATATGCCTGGAAGGTAGCCTGATGCATAGCCAGAGAGGCTGACAGGTACCCTTTTTTGGCCATACTTTCGATTTTCCTAGAGTCCTTGTCCGGAGGATGTAAGCACAGAGGGACCCTAGCCTTGTCACAGGCAGCTTGCTGTATGACCCCCTGGTGGTCAGAGTGGGAGAAGAGGAAATCAGCTCCCTCTCTCTCCAGCTGGAAAGTTTTGTCCATTCTCCTGTCTATGGGAGGAATTGAATTTGGTGCCTGTAAAATCTTTAATGCATCTTTTTTTAAAGAATTTATAAAGAGGGAGGAGGAGAGCCTTTGTGGGTGTTAGCCCCATGATTTCTAAATATTCCACTTCCTCCTCATCCTCAATTTGTTCAGTGGGGGAGATGTCCAATGCATCTGCCATCCTCCTGACAAAGGTAAAATGGGATGAAAAATCCTCAGACACCCTTGGAGGGAACCAAAGTCCTGTTCAGGGGACACTTCTGGTTCTATTGGTCCTCATCATCATCATCATCATCATCATCATCATCATCATCATCATCATCATCACTAAAAGGCTCCACTCCTTCTTGAGGGAGAGGATGCTCATTACTGCCAGCATGGGGACCCTGAGGAGGGGCAGAAGGCTGTTGAGGAGGAACTATTGCCTGTAGAGACAGAATAATTTTAAAGGCCTGAGGAATCTCTTGGGCCGTAGGTACAGGCAGAGCAGGCACAGAGGTCTCCAGTTTTGCAGGCGAGGGTTCTGTGTGCTTCAGCTTTTTGCTTTTCTTAGCAGAAACCGAGGAGTCAGCCGGTTCAGTAGCTCTTTTTGTTCCCTTTGTGCCCGTCTCAGGGGCAGGAACAGATGAAGATGTGGGATCAGCCACAATATCTTGCGGTATCGGCTGGTCAGGGCCAGAGGGACCCTTGGAAATTTCCTTTTAAGCCTTTCAAGGCATTTCTCAATGGTCTTCTCAGGGAATGTTTTACATACTTCACATTCCTCTTTTAAATGATCAAAACCCAGACAAACTACACATAACATGTGTTCGTCTGCCTTTGCAAATACCTCTCCACATTGAGAACAGATTTTGAAACCGGGTTCACTGGTTTTCTTTTGAGTTTCTCTACATAATTCAAACACAAATAACCGTTAAGGAAAAAAAACTTCTTTCTTTTTTTTTTTTAAAATATGCAGTTGGTTCCTGAACTGATTAAACTAGAACGGTTACAAAATACGGAACCAGGTTAGCAGTTCAGTAACCAAGGTTTATCGGTTACCAGAAATAAGTAAAATTAAATTTTAAAAGTACAAATAAGGCAGTTCTTTAGTCAGAGTATCCCGATTTTAACTAAAACTATCCCGGTTCCTCCACGGTTATCCCGAACCAAGAGGAACTGAGAAAAACAATAATTGTAAGCGTAAAAAAAGATTTATAATACAAAACAACTAGTAAAAACAGTAAATGAAAACAAAATATACTTAAGTTCTTATTTGTCATTTTCTTCACGCAGGAGAAAGTGGACGAATGGCACTCCAAGCGACCAGAATTTTCAGGTGGAGAGAAATATCTGAAGAGGTTAGAACACAGGAAGTTAGTAGAGGCAGTGTTTGAAAGATGCTCATGTGCAAAGTGTTCCATCATTTGCATGTGTTCCATCTCTCCGGGCAGTCCAACCCCTCAGGCTTACTGAATAAAGTTGTGAATATACTGAGCATTACTGGGGTTAGAACAAGGCAACTGTCCCTAATTAGACAGGTCCCATAAGAATTTGCCCCAAAATGAAGGAAACCATCGAAAATAAGCACCCGCGATGACATTAGACTTTAAAATGAATATTCGTGGTAAATATAAAGCCAAAATAGCATGGTCATGCTAAAAATTAAAAATTAATGCAGCGCTAACGAAAAATGTAACATTTTCACCCAGCACACTTTTAGAAATGAAATATAAGGAAAACTTTATCCAGATAAGCACAAGGAGGCTGTCAACAAGGAAAGTTGAGAGACACCTTGGGGCAATGTTGCTCAGTCCAGCGGAGAAAAAATTCTAAAGCCTTCAACAGCTCTCACTTAGCTCACTCCCCTTCCTGTCTTCTTCCCGTCTTCCGATTGGCTTGTCCCTCAGCTCATCAAATTCTCTTAAAGGTATACCTCCGAGGCAGTTGCACCTAGCCAGCTAAGTGCAAAAGTTACTGATGCTAAAGGACTCCTGGGGTACAAATGTTGTTTTATTCTTGCTTCTTTTTGTGTTTACTGCCTTTTGTCTAGCGTACTGTATAAATGCAGATCTACAATTGTAAACAGGATTTTATATCCTAACTGTATGTACCTGGATAAAAATAAAGTTTTAAGATGATGATGATGATGAAGCCGGCCCAGTGGCGCTGAGGGTTGAGGTGCTGAATGCCACACCGCATGTCATGTCGGTGATCTGGGTTCAAGAACAAGCCTGGGCCGTCGTGGGTCAGCAAGGGAAGGAGAAGACTGAGCATCCAGAGGACTGCTCTCTTCTCCTGGGGTGGGCTGTAGGGATTTCTCCACTCGATGGCGGCTCCTGGTGGAGGCTAGGGGCGCTGCATTTGAGACGGGGAAAAGCAGATGGGGTCTGGTGTTGGCCAGCATCTTTATAACAGATGCACTGAATCAGATTATTAGGAGACACTGCATGTAAACAGCACTGCAGAAAACTCAATCAGGTTTTCAAGCTACCTGATTTCATCAGGTATCTGATTACTTCCTGACATGTAAACATGGTGTATGTGAATCAGATTTCTACTAATTCAAGAAATCTGATTCGAATGACAGTTCTCCAGTTTACATGGATCTGCATAATTTGATTCCGTGATCAGATTTCTTAGTATTCCAGTTCGAATTAGATTACTGAGTGCATGTAAACATGATGAGAGACAGCTTGCCGAGCGAGCTGATTAAGGCATCGGCTTCAGCTCACGAGTGCTCTCACAATGGAACCCCAGTCCAGTCATTAAAAAAAAAAATCACACAGAACCTTGCAGTGTAAAAAAACACACACACACAGAAAATGGCACTAACCTATAAACTATGTTATACAAAAATGGCAGCTGTTAAGCACTCGCTGGCATTTCACACCTTGTTAGTGTGGACACATCTTTACTGTACTCGAGCTTCGGTCTCCTGCCAATGATGTCACCACACTAATAAGGTGTGGAATACAAGCTTGTACTTCACAGCTGGGTGTTAGTTATTCTCTATCTCATTACAATTTGTGTTCCTATTGCTTAGAAGTGGTTAACTGTAATACTGCACCATTAACCAATTACCACTAAGAGGAAAACAGATTTATTTATCTGTGACAAACTCATACACTGATTGACTTTATATTATAAAGAAAATAGTACTTTTGTGCTTTGCTGTCATGGCAATAGAAACCATCAGTGGAATTCAGGAGTTAATATTTTTTTAAGGTGCTGACAAGTGTCCAGTCAGTTACTGTGGGAAGATTTCATTTTATTTGAGTTGGAACCGAAGAAGAGTAAACGTTGATCAGTCCACCATGGGGCTGGACTCAGGTTCTACATTATTCTATGGCATCCTTTACATTTTTGGGGAGAGGGAGATTGTGGGCAAGAGGTTGTGTTGTTTACAGGGTTATCTGTAGAACTCAGTGGTTGGAGAACGGTGCCACGGTAGGGGGAGGTGGGAAGCAGTTTGTGATTTGGCGCGGGTGTTGGGACAGGTTTTATTATAAGCAAGCTCAGGGCAGTTTGGAGCAGGAGGGAGGGTGGGGGATAGAGGGTTGGTAAGATGGGGGTTAAACTTTGACTGGAATCTGAGATATCCAATTAGAAAAATGGACATCCAAGCATTCCTAGTTTGTTTTTGTATCCCTTATCAGGTCAATGCATTAGCAGCCATTTTGGCTCTGACCAGAGTTTGTTTCCTTGGGAATCTGCTTTAGCATGTGTTTTAGAATTATAGAATCATAGAAGCTTGATAGCAGAAAAGGAACACACAAGAAGTGAGCTACTCATTTATTCCTCAGTCAGTGGCTAGCCGTGGTGGTGTGTGGAGGGCTGAGCCAGTCGCCGGCTCATTTCCTGGCAGATGGGTGGGCTGAGCGGGGACGGCGCTACCTGGTGGGGGGTACCACTAGACTACCAGGGTAAATAGCTTAATTATATTCATAACGGTGGTCGGGATATGTGCTGGGGGGGACCACTAGACTACCAGGGATAGGTGCTTAAATTTATTCATTATGGGGGTCGGGATACGTGCTGGGGGACCATTAGACTACCAGGGCTTCTACCGCAGCCACTTGGGGGTCCACAATGGGGGGGCACTGCCGCATTACTGCCAGCTTTTGTCCAGCGGTATCTAGCACCACGCTACAGGTCACGCTAATGCTTGTAGCACGGAGCTATGCATTTGAATATGCTGAGCTGTTGGTATGCATGGGCACTCTCCTGTCCACGCCCCTGCATACTATTACCTATTAGTGTTGGTGCTACCATTCAGCGCTGGCGCTAATAGGGCTTTTCAATATTGCAGCCTCGGGCAAATCCAGCACTATTCCAGCACTATGGATTTGCGCTAGGCGCAAAGGTTTGAATATCTGGCCCTAAGTTTTCAAAGTTTGATAGTCAGGGCCCAGTGTGGCATAACGTCAAAAGCCTTGCTGAAATCAATGAATATGACGTCACAGGGTAATCTCTTGTCGAGAAGGGAGCTGATGTGTTTGTAGAAGCACATTAGGCTATTTATACAACTTCTGCCACTTTTGAAACCATGTTGCTCTGGATCGTGATAATTAAAAGTGGGTGAGATCATTTCTTTAATAAGACTCTCTAAGAGTTTGCATACCGAGGATGTCAAGCTTATGGGCCGATAGTTTTCCCAGTTATTTTTCTGACCTTTTTTGTGAATGTGAACCACATAAGCTTCCTTCCAATCATGTGGGACATAATTTTCAGTAAGAAAACATTCAAACATTATATTTAAGGGGTCGATAATAGTATCTGCTAGTAAGAATAATAGGTGACCTGCTATATTGTCCGGACCTGGACAGTATTTACCTTTTAATGTTAATAGTTTTTTCTTTATGATATCTTTGGTGAAACAAATAGGTGGGTCATTGTCCGTATTAAGTATTGTAGAATTAGATTTATTTGGAGGTTTATTTGTAAAAGTTTTGCAGAATTCTTTATTAAATAAATCAGCCATGATTTTAGAGTCATGAATAAGAACATTATTTTCAAGTAATGGACCCACTTGCTTGTGGTTTGTCGTTATAAGTGTAATCGATGACTGCACTTCCTTATTACTGTCTACGGGTATTCCTGGTAGTAACATGTGATGTAACTTGCAGACACTTATGCTGTAACCCTGATCCTTGTACCTGTTTTCAAGTCATGCAGTGTAACGTAAAGTGTAATTAACCTCGGATGTGTTCTTGTTCTGTGACTCGTGCAATAATATGTTCCACGCTTGTGTGGTATTGTAATTTCTAATTTGTTTTCTGTACATCCTGGCCTTGTATGTATTTTTTTCTGTTACTGTTTTGTAATTCATTCTGGGTCACCCCTGAAAGAGGGACACTCATCTCAGTGGACCTACCAGGCCAACAAATTTCAATAAATAAATAAATAAATGCCTGGAGTAGTGCTGGACCTTGAGGCCATCTCGAGGATGGGGAAGGTAGGGACGACCTGCTGCACAGGATTATCTGCCGACAATGACTTCTTATCCACTGGGTGATAGAAATCACAGAAGTCATGCAAGACCTGTCCATGGCCCATCAGCAGCAAAAACCACCACTGGCAGTGGCAGGGGTCCTGTGAGGACGTGGCTACATCAGAGGAGCATCAGTTGTTCCTATGGATTTTCATCCCCACTCCTGTTTATGGACAGTTGTCCCAGCTGTTTTTTTTCCCCACCCCCTGCTCTATTTATTTTTGTTTTTTTGTTCAGTTTGTACAGTCCATTACAATTTTGCTGTATTAAAGTTTATTTCTGATACTGAAGCAGCTGTGTTATGTGTCTATCATTGGTGCCCTCCTTGCCCAATCACAGCCTCCTCCACTGTGCAGCTCCATAGCCAGTGCTCTGGTCAGGGCTGCAGCATGGCTTGCACCCCTTTGTGGTCTGCGCTGTCCCTAGTGATATATTCAGAGCTGCGCTGCTGCAGTGCGCAGTGCACTCGCCTGGCATTTAAGCAGTGCACAATCCACCCTATACTCAGAAGGTTTGGCGCTGATGCAGTGCTTCTGAATATGGTAAACTAGGGGACTGGCACAAGCACAGGTGCAGGCACAGCACAAACATTGTGCTTGTGGGCACTTTTGAATATCTGGCCCCAGAGGTTCAAAGCCGAGTGTGGCAGCAATGCAGACAGGTCTGCATATCAACCACCAAAACTGACACAAGCATCTGGGGCTCACTGCATTCTTTTGCCAAGAAGCATCCCTTGAACTCAACCTTACTGACTTCCATGACAAGTGCAGTGGCAGCTGCACCTTTGGCCTCCAAAAACAACAATGGGGGGGGGGGTGGCCCTGAACTGAACAGACAGTCTGGACTCACCTTATTTGGGAGGAGGAGAAGATGGAGTTTGCCTCAGCACTTTTTTTAACAGACTGTTACCACAGGATTGCCGACATAGTTCATGATGGACTTCAGCTAGGTAACGGAAGGTAGGTGCTGGGGGGGCTTGGGGGGAAGTTGGCAAATAGCAGTTGTCCAGGAGTTGGGTGTTCTGGTGCTACTTTCTGCCATAAACTGAGCCCTCCGGTGAGGGGGGAGCCCAGCCTTTGCAAGCATGATAGTGCACAGTAGTGGACACAAGGACCATCATCAAAGAGGTTCCATAGAGCGGGGCGGTTAGCCCTAAGAGGCATACCAATCACCAAGGTCTGGGGGCTGGGCTCATGGAAGGGAACCACACTGGATGATTAGCTGATGGATGGAGCTGAGAAGCTAGAATGTATGGTGATTCTATTGCAGGCAATAGGGCCTAAGGAGTTGGATGTGGGGGGAAGGGGTTGTGGTTTCCAATAGAAGGTCCATGCTACATTGCTATGGCTTGACTTTACTGGATACCTGATTTTGAACTAATAATCTCACATAGAGGAATGTTTGCTCGGGGGCACAACTATTCTCGCCTCAGCTGGAGGCCTTGTTGAATGCTGATATTTAATTAAGTTAGGTAGTTACCTAAGGCCCTTCATATAAGATGCTCAACATGTGATAACATTGATATAGGCTGGACAAACATCCAAACTTGGTGGGGTTGGGCCGGGGTCCTCCTGCTACCCTTGCTGTCCCGGATAACAGCTGGGGCTCACCTAGTAACTAATTAAATGACAGAGGAGACTGGTGCATGTTTCCAGTCTGGATGGCTGGTGCTGACTCCCTCTTTTTCCTGTGGCCCTGGGGCTACCTACTGCCTCTTAAGTTAATGAAGATTAAGAGAGAGAGATTGGGGCGACACAGGGGTTCATCCCTGACATATCTCCTTATAGCTGGTAGTAACAAGGTTGCTCAGTCTTGATCTTATTGCTAATATGGAGATTCACTGGTACTGTAAATATTGTGGCACCACTCTCTGGCTGTGGGTTAGCCCAGACTTTTGCGCCAGACACAGGCTCTCCCTTGTGGAGGTCCTTACACCTCTTCACATTGCCAGTGAGACAGTTGGGGTGCATAAGGGTGGTTTTCCTTGAAGTGCTATTGATCAGTGCACTTCGATAACTATTCTTGTTTAAGTCTGTGTTTTTGGTTCCAGCATGCCTGTTGCATATACTGGTTTACGTTTAGTGTTTTTTAGGCAGCTTACAACATGGTCCTATGTATGATATACCTTCTGAAAAGTACAAATGGCAGATCTGAAAGTAACATATTACAGTGTCAAAGGTGTAAACAGTCTGATTGAGAGGGTAAGAATCTTGCAGGAATTGCCGAGGAGAGGGGCAGGGATTGCATTCCTGCAGGAGAATCACCTCACTGAAGCCGAACATATGAAGCGGAGGATAGCCTGGGTGGAGAAGGTCTATGCCTCTCCTTTTGAGGTACATCCACACAGGAGAGGGGTAGCAATCCTAATTCTGAAGAATTCCCCTCCAAGTCACACATGTACAAACTGACCCAGAGGGTCACTTTATCAGAGTGAAAAGGGGATATTGGGGCAGAGTTGCATCCTATTAAACTTGTATGCCTTGAACGAAGAGCAGCGTCAGTGCCCCTTTTTCAAGAGAGTGCTCTTAGGCACTTACGGATGCACATAGTCTTATTATAATTGGACGGGATTTTAACACAACACTTTCCCCAGCTTTAGACAAAACAGGCCAGACAGCCCACCTGCAGTCTAGAGTGTCCAAGTTATTGAAATGTCTCAGCACAGAACTGGGCCTGACTGATATTTGGCATTACGTACACCCCCAGGTCCGAGCTTACTCTTCATTCTGTCCAGGGCACCATCAGTACTCTAGGACTGATTATCTTCTCCTGCATGTACAGTGAGTGCATGCAGTACAGAGCTGTTCCATTAGAAATATAACTGCTTCAGATCATACCCCAGTTTCTCTGGAGCTCTCTGTCTATTCAATGCCCAGAAATACCGATTGCCGATGTTAGCCTGTTAAATCAGGATGAATTACAAGAACAAGTGTCACAGGAGGTTAGGGAATTTCATGTATCAAATCCGTAGGGAAACAATGAGCCCAGCATTAGATGGGATGTATTGAAAGCCATACTATGGGGAAAAATCATTGCCTATGCCTCTCAAGTAAACAGAGAGCTGCTAGACAGCTGTCTCTAGAAAGGCAAACTGAAGAGCTAGAATGTCAGCATAAAGTGGTGATAGACCCCAAAGTTGAAGAACTAGGCCAAAAAAGGGAATAATTAATGAAACTTGGAAAACAGAATTGAGGGGGCTCTTCACTACTTCAGGCAATGTTTTTATGGGCAGGGCAACAGGGCAGGGAAACTCCTAGTGGGCCAACTAATGCAGCAGGTGGCTTCCTGTGCTGTGCTGAAACTGAAAACTCCTTGGGGGGCTACTTTTGATCCCTCCAACATCCAAAGGAGGTTTACAGATTTCTATAAGGCTTTATACAAGGAAGAGTGGGACCCAGATCACAGCACTGCAGCTCAGTCACACCTAGCACAGTTCCACCTCCCAAGTTTGAGTGTGCAGGACAGTGACTCTCTTAATACCCCTATTATTGCCCTGGAAATAGAAGCAAAGATTAAATCATTTAAGAATGGTACAGACCCTGGCCCGGATGGTTACCTGGCCAAATTGCAGGACATCCTAATATCCCATCAAACTGCAGTTGGGGATGCTGTTTTTACTGCCAAAGCTCACATTCCCCCACCTGGGTAACAAGTGCAGATTTCTGTCTCCTTAAAGCCAGGGAAGGAGCCTGAGAACTGTGGCTTATATTGCGCAACAACACTCCTGAATAATGACTTCAACCTTTTTACGGGTATACTGGCTGACAGGTTGCAGGGCCACATCCAGAAAATAGTGCATAACAATCAGACTGGTTTTGTTCATTACAGACTGTTGCAGGACAACATTAGGTAATTTCTAAATATCAACGCCACACAAAGGGACAAAGGGGCCTTCCAGCTGGCCATTAGTATGGACACTGAGAAGGACTTTGACAGGGTCGACTGGCTGTTCTGCAGCAGGTACTCTATAAATTTAATTCAGGAGACAACTTTGTGGGAGAAATTGCATCCCTTTATCAAGGTCCAAAAGCGTAGATGAGGGTGAATATACATCTCTCCCAAAGGTTCCCATTGAGGAGGGGCACCCGACAGAGATGCCACCTCTCACCACTCCTGTTTGCTCTCAGTTTGGAGCCACTACCAGTCAGCATTAGAGCAAACCCTCATATTAAAGGCAAAATGGTGGGGGAAGGGAACAAAAGATAGCATTGTATGCTGATGATACACTGTTCTTCTTGGGGGACCCAGCCACTTCCCTTCCACACCTCCTGATTACTGTAGTTTTGGCAGTTTAGCAGGCTGTAAGATAAATCTTGCTAAATCTGAGGCTATGATCCTAAATGCAAACCACTCCCAGGTTTTAAACAAAATTTCCCCTTTTCAGGGGGCTCAGTGTAACACCTTTCGCTACTTGGGTATTAAGATATCAGCAGACACTACTAAACTCTTCACTGACAATTACCAGAAGCTTTTTGACACTATAAAACAGGATGTCGCATGATGGAAGTTGTTCCTCTTCGCCCTGGATGGAAGCGTGCAGGTCATAAAAATACAGAAAATGGAACAGGCGGCTACAAAACTAAAAAAGCCAGACCAGCACCAGGGCAAGCCAAAAGCCAATGCCAAAGGTACTCACTGAACAAGAACAAAAAGTTCCGGCAACACGGTCATCATCCGTTGTATCCAGGAAGAAGTCACCACAACTCAGATGCAAATAACTGAAGAAATGCTTCATTGTAATCCATAATGATAAAATCCAGCAAACAATGTCCAGGCTGTAGCCACCCTCCTTCAAGGAATGTGAGACTCACATTCCTTGAGGGAGGGAGTCCTCGGCCTGGGTATTGTTTGCTGGATTTTATTGTTTTGGATTATAATGAAGCATTTCTTCAATCATTTGCATCTGAGTTGTGGTGACTTCTTCCTAGATACAACGGATGGTGACCATGCTGTCGGAGCTTCTTGTTCTTGTTCAGGTCATAAAAAATGAACATTTTCCAATGCTATTTCTTGCTGTTCCAGACCATCCCAATTGCAATCCCAAATGCCTACTGGAATGCCCTTTTAAAGGAGTTACTAAAATTGTTATGGTTACATTTTATGGTTGCAGAAATGCCCAAGAATAGCTCCGAATATCTTTCATCAGTCTAAAGAACTACGGGGCTTGTGTCTCCCTTGTTTCAGAAATTATCTGACAGCTAAGGGAACTTAGGTACTTGGGCAAAGCAGAGAGTAGATTTGGGGTGGTACCCTACTGAAGAAGCAGATACCCCCACCCTCTCTTTATGGACTATCCCTATGAGAGTCCTACCTAAGAGCATAACCTGAACCATACAGAATCCCTGGACTGGGAATAGATTCAGGGTTGTACCCTACTGAGGAGGCAGATCCCCACCCTCCCCTGTGAACCATCCCTATGGGAGTCCACACCTAACGGCATCACCTGAACCATATGGAATCCCTGGACTGGGAATAGATTCAGGGTGGTATTCTACTGAAGAGGCAGATCCCCCATCTTCCCCTGTGGACCATCCCTATGGGAGTTCTACCTAAGGGCATCACCTGTACCATACAGAATCCCTGGACTAGACACACTGTAAAAATTCTGTTGAAACTCAGTAAAGTTTCAGAGTCCCCAAATCAGCTGAGCCCACTCAGTTTAATTAGACACCACATTGTTTTTTTTCCCCCCTCCATAGTTAGACCTGGGATTTAGGTACGGAAGACTAAATGGGCTGACTCGCTTTGAACAGTTAATAGCAGGCCAACACTGCCTGTCCTTTCAGAAACTACAGAATAAGTTTCAGCTATGTAGGAGGACCATTAACGATTCTTGCAGGTCGGACAGTTCACAATGGAGAAAGATAATTTAACCCAGATCAAGAGACAACAGTCGAACCTTGAGCAATAATTCTGGCTCATCAAATTCGCTAAAAAGGTCAAGGTAATTTCAGATTTTAATAAGATGCTAATTAATCCAAGCACTTCTCCCTTGGATACCATAAGACTGTGGCGGGAGATGGAGTCTGTGACAACATTACTGAGTGTGTGGCCAAACCCCTTAATAAGGTGAGCCAGGGGTCTTGGGCCTCAAGAACTCTATCTTGGGGGGGGGGGGTTGTACTTAATTCCTTAACTGAACTTAGTGGAAGAAGTCCACCTTTAGTAGTTGGAATTCCACCTGAAGGAAGGTAAAATCTTTCACTGTACCATTCTTAAATAATTGCCCCAGGATATTCTGTCCCTGTTTCTCACCTATCCTGAAGGTGCAGTCTACCCTGAATGGAACTGCAATGCAAACAAAGGTGGCTAAAGCATATGAAGACTGAGCCAAAAGAGTCACTCACACTTGTAGGTCAAAAGATTTGGCTTCCGGTCTCTGCTTTCCAAAGGATGACTCCATACATACGTTGTAGTAGGTTAATCCAAACTGTTTTTATTCTTAAAACGCCGACAAGGAAGTTGAACAGACAACCCTCCCCACTGCCAAACATTTTCACATGTAAAGGTGCTTTCTCAAGGCATGGAATGCAGAGATGGAAAGCCAAATCTTTTATATCTACCCTGAATGGAAATAAGTCATGACATGCCACTATCAGGATTGATGCTGCACATGAAACGTGGGTGTGTGTCATTAATAAACATTCTCCCCAGACCTCCATCATAACCACTGTCCATGTTTTACTAACGGATTTAATTTCCTGCATTGATAGCGCCAGGGTTGGTAGTACACTGAGAGGGTAGCAGATTGAGTCACACTCCTCCATCTGCCTCCAGCCTGATTCATCCTCTGTTGTTGAGAGGAACCAGACAATAGTGGTTTTCTGTGTCACTTTTTGGTAAATATGAAGATCAGGTGCTCCCATGCCTCCCATGTCCATTCACTGTTACCACCTGATCTCTGTGCCTGGGTTTTCTTCATCCCAAAGGAACTTCGTTAATACCTGCTGCACCTCATAGGAAAAGAAACTCTGGATCTGAATGGGGGGCATTAAAAATAGGAACAGAAAGTAGGGTAATATGTTCATTTTAACTGCATCAACGCTGGCCCATAGTGACAAAGGGAGGTGATTCCAGTGAGCAGTACCTTGCTTTACTTGTTTAAATAGAGGAACTATGTTGTTCTCATGTAACCATATGTGCCTCATGTATTAATAAGTAGACCCTGTTCACAAAAGATTTTTTACCACAGGCAGAATGGGAGAAGCAGTTCCTTGTAGAAGGCTGCTCAGAGCCAATATGTTAATGTTTCATTCAGGTATCACATCTGAAGTTAAAGTGAGGAATGCTGACTTTCAGAAAAGTTAAATGCTCATTATTTTCTGGTGACAAATAGGATCTTGTGTCAGTAATAATGTTACTAGTTGAACTAAGCAACTGTTCTGAACAGACACTAGTTGGAGGGCAATTCAGGTACTTCATTGCAGTTTTTACAAAAGCAGGCAACATATTTTACCTGGATTTTTAGTATTTCAATGGATCAGTATTCCAGTCACTATTGGGCAGTGTCACATACATTTCAACAATGGTCTTGAGCTGAGGCTGCCTTGGAAGAAGCAGATGAAGACGTTACAATGATGACTACAGTGACATCTTGCAAGTGCCTCCAGAGACCTGAAGCTGAACCATGTGATCATGAGACAGTGCTATTTTTGAATGGGTGGTGATGAAGAAGAAGAAGAAGAAGATCCTGCCACAGCAGGAGAAGAGGAAGAGGGGAAAAAATGCTGGCTCACCAAAGGAGCGCCTGCCTGATGCTGTGCTGTGCTATGAAGAAGATTCTGAACTCGATGCTGTACTCCATTCCATGACAACATGCTATCATCAATTATTTCTTGTTAGTTCGTCTCAAAAGAAGTGTCAGCATCATTCAGCAGTTGCTTTGATTTGTATCATGGGTCCAAGATTATCGCTTTAATGTAGTGGTCAGATTGAAGCATTTTACATAGTTTTTCATCTTCAACTTTTCTGGTACTACGTCTGGTTATAATTATTTGTATTCTGGTAGGCAACCTGTTTGTATCAACACCACTGGCAGCACATGGGAAGGAATTGTCTGGGTTCTCTAAATTTTCCCTTATCACAGTTAATAGGAATTTTAACATTTTTATTAAAACGACTCACCAAGTTTTGTGGATCATAATCTGGCCTCCTTCAATTCCTCAGGTGACCCCACGATGAACCGCCCATAAGTTTTATAAAAAATATTCCTAAACTTAATTTTTACTTTCATTTCCACGCAGTGGTTGTTTGAGGCTATTTTTTTCTTTGTCCAAATTTCATGCATGCGCATTGTGCCCCCATGCTCGATGTCAGCCTAGGGAAGGCATGCTGACAGTACCTGTTTCTGCTCAGGCACACTTCTGTGGAACGCTGGAGATTGAGCATATTCAGCAGAGCTCCATGTGACAGTTGCTGCAAAACTTAATACCTCCTTGCCAAAAATATCTCCTTGCCAAGGGAAAAAATATTGTGTGTTGAGGGGGACAATGTCATTTGGGAGTGCAGGACTGCTAATTGCGCTGGACTTGCATTTTTTGCCCAGTTTGACTAAAAGCTGCCTTTTCTGGACCTCATTGCCTGGGTATCATCACGGCTGTACGGTGATACATACCAAAGCCTAGAAATCCAGGTGGTACATTTTTCATGCCATAGGTCAGTGTTTCATTGACAGCTTTTTGTGCAGAACGTAGTACAGTGCAACAGGTGGAATGCTGTGTATAGTGTAATAATAACTTGTGATTGCTCTCAGACCTTGGGCACTAAGCTTTTTCCAACGTAGCCGAATGGGTATATTTCTATCAGGTTGCCAATTGTGCAGACCAATCTCATGAATGAAAGTTTGAGTGAAATACTGCTGATGTGTATACAGTAGTTTTTGGAGCGCAGTAGTGTTAATATCTCCTTGTTCTGTCTCATTTTTGTCCACATGTTTAATTGCTTCGTTTGCTCACTTTCTTTGTCTTTCTTACTGCGCACTGCACATGTCCTTAACGAAGTAGTACACTGGTTATAATCAGTGGTACATTTGTAACTGGTAGGCAGAATAACGTACTTTTGAAAGGAGACTTTAGGAACTGATCTGAGTAGTACAGTACAAGAAGGCTGTTGGTTATTGGCATTTACTACTTCCCTTCAGATTGCTGCTGCCACCAGCAATTCCTACTGCAGTTATAATTATACCCAATGTTCTAGCCATTTACTTCCCTGTATTCCCATGATTTTTTGTTTCATTGTAAGGATTTCAAAAGCAAATCTCATTATACTGATCTGTACAGTATGTTTTGATTGGCAGGAATAAAGTGAGCTGGTACACCAAACTCTATCTCTACCCTCCCAGTACTGAAAGGGATCTATACAGAAACCTAAATATACAAAATTTACAGTGCATTTCACAAGTCCTTTATGACATTTTCTTTCTGCAACAGTGTTAGCTAACATCTTCCTTCTTTCCATTTGTGTGTTTTCTTTGGTGTAGCTTATCTACTCCACTGTGACATTGCAAAATAATATATACTGGGATTAGTGAACATTCGACTGTAGGCATGGTGATCTGATTCTGTGACAATTGGTTTCAGGTGCTATCTGAACATCAACAGTCAAATTACATGGCAGGGCAGTGCAGCATTTGTCTGATTAGACAAATTATGAAGCTGGCAGCAGATAGCGCATGCTGCAGTTCGAACTTGCAATGGGCAAGCTGCTTCTGAACTGTGACCATCGCCATTTATCATGAGCAAAGCTTATGACGTGGTTTGCAGTTCAGCTTTCACTACTGACAGATGCATATGTGGGAATGCCATTTGCTGACACTGGCACTATATCTGCACAAGCACCAGACATTCCAACCCGGGTGCTGCTGATTGCACAGACATGGATGTGTCTGGTGCAATATGAAGAGCAGACGGCAGGAACCAAACTGACAGCAGCACCACAAAAAATTATCAGTGCAGAGACCAATGTAACACAGAACGATATATGCAGTGTTTATAATAGTATTGCAGCAGGCATGTATTGTCTCTAATTGTTCTCTTAAGATGCAGTAACTGTACAGCATGCACCTGCTGATCTTACTTCGAGTGGGAGCTCTTGCAGCAGGCTATAACCATTAGGACTAATGCCGCAGGCATTAGGACCCACCGGAAAACTTCTCAGCCAGCAGTACCCAGCAGGGACTGCCCCCTAATGTCGGCTCCACCCTGATGTCAGCCCTGGTACAAAAGAGGGCGGACCCAGCTCCAGTCCAGTTCTTTTCCCGACACGACCCTCGCACATTGGAAAGTTCTTGGCTTGCCAGCTACCAGCAAAAAACTTTGTTTTCAACCCAGCTCCAACCCAGTTCCCCCACCAAAACCCGTGAACAGGCCCTGACAAGAGAAGATCTACTGTTACGGTAAGTTCTTACGTAACTGTACTATCTTACTTCGAGTAGGAGCTCTTGCAGCAGGCTATAACCATCAGGACTGAATCCCAAGCAGTCCCACGCCAAGGAGGTGATGAATCCTGGGTGGTGGAAGATGATAAAGGCTGGAAACAGCAAGTTAAGACAAGAGACCCTGAAGGACTTCCAGGCTGAAGCCGGCACGGTGTCTGGACACAATGTCCAAGCTGTAGTGCTTCATGAAAGTGTGCACAGAGTTCCAAGTAGCAGCCGTACATATGTCCCTAATGGAGACATTCCGAAGAGCAGCAAAGGAAGCAGAGATTCCTCTAGTGGAGTGATCCCTAACCGGTCTTGGAAGGGGTTTATTATGCTTCTCATAGCAAAATACAATGCAGTGGACAAGCCACTTGGAGATAGTTTGCTTGGACACCGGTTTACCCAAGTGTTCTGGTGCAAAGACCACAAACAGTTGCTCCGATTTATGGTGAGTAGCCGTGCGCTTAAGGTAATACCTCAGTGTCCTGTGAACGTCCAGAGTGTGAAGGAGAGCTTCTCCCCTATTAGAAGGAGAAGAGAAATAAACTGGAAGGTCAACCGACTGGTTGAGGGTCAACTCCGAGACCACTTTAGGAAGGAACTTAGGATTCATTCTAAGGGAAACCCTTTCCCTATGAAAAATTTAAAATGGCTCTTTACACATCAGAGCCAAACCTTACCCTCCAGTCCATCTGCAATGTCACTGATGAAGATATTGAAGAGGACTGACCCCAGGACTGATCCCTGAGGTACCCCACTTGTGACTTGCATCTCTTCTGACTGTATACCGTTTACCACCACCACTCTCTGTTTTCTGCCTGCCAACCAGTTTGCCACCCAGCTGACCAACTTCTGACCCACCCTGAGCCTACCCAGCTTATTAATCAGTCTTCTATGTGGAACAGTATCGAAAGCTTTGCTGAAATCAAGGTAGGTGATATCAACTGCACCCCCTTGGTCCACCACTCTGGTTACCCAGTCAAAGAAATGTATGAGATTAGTTTGACAGGACCTTCCTGTTGTAAACCCATGCTGTCTTGGATCCTGTGCTCCTATGGATTCCAGGTGTTGCACTATCCTTTCCTTAAGGAGTGTCTCCATAATCTTGCCCACTACTGAGGTAAGACTGACTGGTCTGTAGTTTCCAGCCTCCTCCCTACTACGACTCTTGTGGAGCGGGATCACATGAGCCCTTCTCCAGTCTTCTGGGACCTCTCCTGTGCTCAGAGACTCACTAAACAGTTATGATAATGGCTCTGTTACAGAGAGATGTCTACATGTGAAGATTGCAGTCAAGCACTGGGGGGTCAGAATGAGCAAGTGGACAGGTGCCATTCCCTTGGCATAGTGTGCCAAGATATAGTATGCCTAATTATGTCTGACCACCTTGTTTTGGAGCACAAACCAAGGCAGTATGTTCTCCAGTGCAATAAAGAGGCTGTCAGTACAGGTGCCATGACTCTTAAGGCGCTTTTACACACAGGCGAGTACAACGGAATGGCCGTTACCGGTGTGCCACCGTTGGACTCTGTTCCATTTGTGGTTCACTTTACACGTAAAGGATATTCCAGCAACCCCCCATCTCCGTTTTCAGTATTTGTGTTTCGGCTCCCCCATGCAGTGTGGTGCTCTATGGCTGTGTTTTTACTGCTGCCGGAATGGCTGTTTTACACAGCCAGACGAAACGGATCACAAAGGGATGAACCGAGGTAGGAAGAGATTGCGGTTCGGGTGAACATTCACTGGTGTAACGGAACAGATGCATTTTACACACAGGGGATGTAACGGTATACTGTTTCCGTAACAGTCATTCCGTTACAGAAACCTGTGTGTAAAAGCGCCTTTAGTCTGGCATCAAGCTCACATGATTTTCCAGGATCAGAGAGACCTTATAGAAGGTCACACACCAAAAAATTGCCAGTGACAATAACGTTCCTAGGTGGACAGAGACACATATGAGTGTTGTGGTTCCTATCGCAGCTGTCTTGTAATGGCTCCTAATCATCAACAGTTGTACAGCCTGCACCTGCAGTTACCACTTGATGTTATTGCCATGTTTTTTTAGATTATTTATTCACTTCGGTGGACCAGGGCATCTCTCAGAAGTGCCCACTCGACTGTCACTTCTACTGTCCTGTCTGAGACCTCCCTCATCTGGGACCCTCTTCCAGGACCTTCCAACCCCCTGGACCACCACCCCAGGGATCAACTCCCCTAGGGGAGGGCCCGCCCCACCTACCTGTTGGCCTTTCTGTAATTAGAGGGTCAGTCCTGGTCGAGGGCCCTGGGGGACCATTGGAGGGATGGTCCGGTGCTGGGGATGTGGGCCAGGTCCTGGAACCTGCATCACCTCCCTGGTCCTCCAGGGTATTTTTGCATTATGGTTTCCTCCCTGGAGTGTGGTTGTGAAATGATATCCTGGCACTGCCATGCTGACGTGTGCTACCCCTCCACCCCCTAGTCACTGCAGCATGTGTTCCTTGCACTGCCCCGATCTCCATCAGGGGCTGCTAAGGAGCGGTGCTTGGCCCAGACCCCCCCCCGGGAAGGGAGCGTAGTCCTCTGGACGCTCAATCACTTCCCTCCCTTGCTGACCCCTAGTGGCCCAAGTCCGTTCCTGAACCCGGGTTCCCAGCGTGGTGTGAGGTGTGGCGTCCAGTGCCTCAACCCTCAGTGCCGCCGGGCTGGCCAATATGGCTATGTTAGGTGGCACAATTCGGAATCTCTTACCAATATGAAGTGGTCATACTGAAAGGGTGTTTTGCTCTGCTGGACCACTGTGGCACTTTGGTCAATACATGGTTTGGCAGTAAACAGCGGTAAGTGTGCACAATAGAGAATCTCAGTACTCAGCCTAAATAAGATGAGCCCATAGTGGTACACCTGCTTTTTTGTGTGTTGCATGGGCAGACAGAAATGTGGAGAAATAAATGCAGAAATAACAGTCCAGTATGGAGTAACACATACTTGTACATTTATATCGGCTGTACTTAATGCATGATGAAACACCCCATTGGCCAGGTTCAGTATTTACATTTACTGAGCACTGAACAGAAAATGCTAGGCTGCTGCATACTAAATGTAAACCAAAATAAAGATATCTCTATCCTATACCGTGCACACACGGGATAAAACACACGTAATTCTTGGTGTATGGGTCTGTGTGACTTTCAGCAAGTCGGACAACCAGACAGGTCTGAGTGGGAACAGGTGAAGTGGATAACTTCAGTACTGTTTTGGATGTTGCAAAAAATTAAACAGCAAGCAGGCTTGTGGTCCTACAACCACCCACCGCAAATCCCTTCCCCTCCCACCACCACCCTGTAACCATTACATATTCCTATACAGAAAACAAACGACATTATCAGTACAGAAACAGTGCAACATAGAGAATAATATATGGGGTGGTGTGTGTAATGAGATTTTACACACACCCGAGTTGTGGGATGCTACATAAACCCTGAGAAGCGAAGCCCGAGCTATTTATAAGCATCCCTGACAAAGGGAGTGTGTGTAAAATCAGTTCCACACACCACCCTATATTTTAATTTTTATAATTGCTGGTGTGCGGTTTTTTGTCTTAGCAATTATAGAAAATAAAATAAAGTAACAGATTGGTGTTCACAAAGTCGCGGACCTGTCTGGATTTTGTGCTGTCCGTGGTACAAATAACAGTGCTGTGCTTGTCGGGGGTAAAAAATGAATATCTTAATTTCTGTTGCTGTGCTTCTCTTAAAAACATAGACTTACTGGTGAGCAGCGGTTGCGGCATCCTTCCCAGCTTGGAGAGTCAGTGGCACGAACTCAGTTGCGCAGACAACATGCAGATGAGAAAACGTGCCAGCCATTTTCGTTTCATTTTCCTGCTAGGTGATTTGTTTTTTTTTTAAATAAAAAAAGAAAATTACTGTTGAATGCGAGGGACGGTGAAGCGTGGGGTGATTTGGGATTTTTCATTGGAACGTCACAGACCGGCGACTGACGCATGGATGGTCCGAGGGGAATGTGGCACATGTTTGCCATTATAACCAGCTGAGCTGGTTATAACGGCAAATTATAACCGGGTTTCCCTATGGGAAAAAGCGCTACCCAGTAATTATAATAATATTACCTTTAGACAGGTTTTCATTGTGCAACAAATCCGGAGCATGACAGTTCTGATTGTATGTAGAAAGATTTAGTCTACAGATTACGGCAGCATTGTAGTTGCACAATTGGCTAATGTTCGATGGTATCATTCAACTACTTACTCTATACAGTTCATATGGAGTTGGTAATGAGAACAGAACAGTATAAATATTGGTCCAATCCAATACTGTGTAACAGTTACTTTTAATTCGATCTCACTCTGAAATAAACATAGGTAACAGGAGCTGAATCATGTTAACAAACATTGTTTTGGCGTACTGTGTACAATAGTGAGCAGTCAGTGCAAATACAAAACTGCTGTAAAAGCGATCAGTAAAGTGCCTCTGTGTGTGACCATGAAGTGTTCAGCTGTGGCACAGTGTGCACAGCACTAATACTGCTTCTGCGTTACGTAACGGCAATCAGACTTACAGCACTGTGAATGTCTCAGTAAATGTCGATGTACATATCAGGATACTGCATTGGTCTCACTTGATGTCATGCAGCACAGGGGAAATGGCGAAGTCTATACTTTACAACCCAGTTGGATGCAGCAGATTCCCAACACATGAGCAGAACATTTCCCCCCACACACACACACACATGCCAACCCACAATCCCCCCTATATATATATACTGTTTCAAAACAACAGGGGGGAACACTATGAACAAATGCACTGAAATATATATATATATATATATATATAGCCCTAGGTACAACACCTGAGCACTACCAAAATAGATGGGTGGTCATGCCCTAAGGTACAGCACACAAAGAAGTGAGAACCGCTTATAATCTGAGCTGCAATATCGTGGCTTGCTGAACAGTTGCCATCATTCTGACTTTTGGATTGTGGAAATGTTCATAACTCTGATGGTCTCTTCAGATGTGTACGTTACTGTAATTCTATCTTATGACCCAAAACTCAGGCATTGGGTGTACATCTGATATTGTCATACTGCTTCTGTATTTGTACATTCTCTCATTGCAAGCATTGACCATTAGGAGGAGCTTGTACTAAATACATTTGTTGCTCAACTACATTGTCTGACTTGTTTCGTGCATGGTATTTTAAACAGCGATATATTTTGATGCCCAATTCATATTCAAACTCTTTTCCCCCTCATAAGCCAAGCAACATTTCTGACTTAGTATGTAGTAACTCAAGCAATTTATACAGTATATGGGTCTCCTACATAGTCACTGATTTCAATCAATTAAATTGCAAATGAATGAACAATATTAGAATTTTAGACCACACCAGATGATTTTTGAGTCATATTGTGGTGCCATGTAGTGACAGAATCGAGCGTGTCTCTCAGGTGCAGGGGCCCTGTTCTTGTAAAACTCGTTATGTCAATGGCTCCTACAAAAGGGGACAAACCAGATACAAAAGTAATGCAGGCTGCAGATAGCTCAAGAACCATGGCAGAACTGAGACATGGAAAAGATCCTAACACAGAAAACACAGAGCTAATTACCACTCCGTGTCGCCAAGTCAGCTTTCACTGTCATACTGAAATGCACTGGGACTGCTGCCACAGCCGCTCCCCCATTGCTGTCACTGTTGTCATAGGGGTTGCCCCTATAAGGGTCTAGTATGCAGATAGTTTCAACTACTGTCACCAAGTCAGTGTCGGAAAAATCACTTTCACTGTCAGAAAAGAAAAAATTACTCACCTTAGTAATTATGTTTCTTCTAATGGAGTCTTGCTGTATTCTGACTATTGCAGTTAGCGGCAGCACTCAAACTGCCCCGGAGAGTAGATGGTTAATTTTCTATGCAGAGCATAGAACGTTGAGCTCAAGCTTGGTTCAAACCTTTGTCTGCTGCACTTTGAAGCGCAACTGTCAGATTCTTATGAGCTAATACTAACTAACTACTAAGTGGAAACTGTAAAATTTTTACTAGCCAAATGGCAACCAAATATTTTGGATCCCCAAAAGACTCAAGTCAAAGAAATCCAAAATGAAAAACCAGGTGGTGAACAACTTAAGACTATTAAATTAATAATATAACCCACTCCCCCTCTCTAAAAGGAGGGAGTACCCCAAATCACCCCTGGGGTGCAACACTGCATCTGCCAGCCCACATCCCAAAAACAGGTTCTGAGAGGGGAGGTAGGGAAGGAGGTCAGAATACAGCAAGATTCCATTAGAAGAAACATAATTACTAAGGTGAGTAATTTTTTCTTTAAACAACATGAAGTCTTGCTGTATTCTGACTAATGCAGACTACCAAGCAGTACCTCCATGGAGGAGGGAATCGAACCTACCTTGGGAATAGGCTCTGCAGTACTGCTGTACCAAACCGAGCATCACTCCTAGCCTGGATGTCCAGGGAGTAATGCTTAGTAAATGTATGGACTGTTTTCCAGGTGGCTGCTTTACATATCTCTAGCAAAGGAATATCCCTGGCCACAGCCAGGGAAGCAGCTGTACCTCTAGTCGAATGAGCCGTCAGGCCTGAGGGAAGTATTTTGCCTTGCTTCTCATAGCAGAATTGAATACAAGAGACAATCCACCTGGCAATAGTTCTCTTAGTGACAGGTTTGCCCTTACCCACTTCACCATAAGTGAGAAACAACTGAAGCAAGTCAAACCTGTGAGCCTTAGTACGCTCAATGTAGTAACTAAGGGCTCTTTTAACATCCCAACTGTGTAAACTTCTTTCTCCTGAAGAAGAATGATCAATGAAGAACACAGGGAGAGACATAGACTGGTTCAGATGAAAATCTGAAACCACTTTAGGTAAAAACCTCCTATTAGTTCTAAGGACCACCTTATCTCTATGGAATGAGATAAAATCAGGCTTCACTGACAGAGCTTGCAATTCACTGATACGCCTGGCAGAGGTAATAGCTACCAGGAACACAGTTTTCCAAGTCAAGTACTTAAGCTCTGCTGAAGACAAAGGCTCAAAAGGGGATTGCATAAGTTGAGCAATGCAAACATTAAGATCCCAAGCAGGGGAAGGATCCCTAAAAGGGGGATTGGTATGAAGCAATCCCTTGAAAAATTTACAGAATACAGGGTGAGATGACAGTGAGGAAGGCTTTTCCGCTGACAGAAGAGCAGAAAGAGCTGACAAATGTACTGTGAGAGTAGCTGGTCTGAGGCCTAGGCCATTCAGATGAACCATATAATCCAGAACTGTAGACAATTCAGCAGTGTCTGGGGATATATGCTTCTTGGAACACCAAATGATGAATCTTTTCCATTTGGAGTTGTAAGTTTTTCTGGTGGCAGGCTTTCGAGAAGCTTTGAGAATATCCAGAACCCCTTGGGACAGATGCAAATCTGCATACTCTAACTCTTCAAGAGCCATGCCTTGAGATTGAGAGACCGAAGATTGGGATACCAAATCCTCCCCCTGAGAGGAGGTTAACAGGTTATAATTCCTGGGAAGAGACAGGGGAAGATGGACTGCTAGGGACAGCAACAGGGGGTACCAAGGCTGCCTGGCCCAGTCTGGAGCAATCAGAATCACTTTGCAAGATTGTGACCTTACTTTGACCAGAACCTTGAACAGTAGAGGAAAGGGAGGGAAGTCATATAGAAATTTCCCTTCCCAGTTCAAAATCAGAGCATCCAAAGGGACTGAGCCCAATACTGGGGGTCTGCAACAAAACAGAGGAAGTTGGTGATTGTCTGGGGCGCAAAGAGATCTATCTCTGGAGTGCCCCACCTTGAAAAAAATCACTTTCAACTCCAGAGGGTCCAGGGGCCATTTGTGATGGCCCTGGGAGATCCTGCTGAATACATCTGCTAGCACTTTGTCCTTCCCTGGAAAGTGGACTGCTATCAGAGAGGTCTGCAGAGAATAAGCTAGGGACCACAATTTCATGGCTTCCATGCACAAGGCCGTGGACCGAGTGCCTCCCTGCTTGTTGATGTACCACATGGTGGTGGTGTTGTCTGTCCTGACCTGAACCACCTTGTTCTGCACTGACTGAAAGAAAGCTTGCAGGGCCAGAAAGACTGCCCTGAGTTCCAAGAGATTGATATGAAGAAGGGATTCCTGAGGGGACCACAGTCCCTGGGCTGTGAGAGCCCCCAGATGGGCTCCTCACCCCAATAGAGAAGCATCTATGGTTAGGACCACAGAGTGAGACTGGGTGATGAATGAGACTCCTTGCCTGAGGTTGCCCTGATCCTGCCACCATTGGAGAGCCTGGATCAGAGTCTGGGTCACTGGAACAAGTTTGGTTAGAGAATCTTTCTTCTGAAACCAAAAGGCCCTCAGGTGAAACTGAATGTCCCTCATCTGAAATCTGGCCCCTTGGACCACTGCTGTAGAAGCTGCCATGTGGCCCAGAAGTTGAAGGAAGTGCCTTGCTGGCCGAGAGACCATAAGGTGGAATGAAGAAGCCAGCTCTACAATAGCCCTTGCCCTTTCCAGGGGAAGAAAAGCTCTTGCTTTGACTGTATCCAACTCTGCCCCTATGAAGGTGAGGAGCTGTACAGGCTTGAGAACTGACTTGGGAAGATTGAGAAGGAATCCTAGGGAAGTGAGCACTTGCTGAGTCACTTGAAGGTCTGACTTGACTTGGTCTGGGGACTGACCCACAATGAGCCAGCCGTCCAGGTATGGAAATATTTTTCCTTCTTAAAAAGGCCACTACTACTGCTAGGCATTTTGTGAATACCCTTGGAGCTGATGTCAGGCCGAAGGGCATAGCTTTGAACTGATAGTGGCCTGAAGGCAATTCAAACCTGAGGTACTTTCTGTGGGAACACCTGATGGGAATGTGAAAGTAGGCATCTTTTGAGTCCAGGGAGGCTAGCCAGTCCCCTGGCCTTAGAGAGGGAAGGATTATTCCCAGAGTCACCATTTTGAATTTTGGTTTTAAAAGATGTTTGTTCAGGTATCTTAAGTCTAGGATGGGTCACCACTCCCCTGTCTTTTTTGG
The DNA here is from genome assembly GCA_016271365.2 of Neoceratodus forsteri. Lineage (NCBI taxonomy): Eukaryota > Metazoa > Chordata > Ceratodontiformes > Ceratodontidae > Neoceratodus > Neoceratodus forsteri. The sequence continues at coordinate 1,430,802,013 of CM057456.1, forward strand.
GGTAAGGAAGTACCTGGAGTTCAGACCTTTGCCCCTGTGCAATGTAGGAACTCTCTCTACAGCCTTTAGAGCCAGTAGAGATGAAACCTCTGCCTCTAGGGCAGTGGTTTCGGAGATGCCTGCAGGTGGAAAAGATCTGGCCCTCAGCTTTGGAAATTTCTTGAAGCTGAGAACCAGTTTCTGGCTTACCACCTCCAGGACTCACTTGTCTGAGGTAACAGACATCCAGTCCTGGACGAAGTAAACCAGCCTGCCTCCTATAGAAATGGGGGAGTTGACCCGGGCTGACACATCAGGGTGTCTGCTTGGCAGAAGCCTTAGGTTGAGGGATGGATGCAGCCCTACTCATCCCCCCTTCTGCTTCTCCCTCTGAAGAACCCCCTCCAAGGAAAGGGAGAAGAGTCTTGTGCTTGGTAGAAAGGCCTATGAAAAGGCCTGCCCCTGCCCTTAGCCTGCTGCCCTTGAGGAGTTGCCTGCCTTTCCTTGGCCTGTGCACTCCTATAAGTGGTCCTATACTCATCCATCTTTTTCATGTAATTCTCTGTCTGCTCCCCAAACAGAGAATTACCCACCACAGGGAAATCCATGGCCTTAGCCTGGGTGTCCTGTGAGAGACTAGTACATCTGAGCCAAGCCATTCTCTGAAGAGCCACTGATGTAGCCATGACTCTAGAGAACACGTCATTGGAGTCCACAGCAGCATGGAACTGTACCTTAGATGCCTCAATACCATCAGCAGCCACCCCTTCCAGCTCCGAGGCTAGCTGAGGGAAGGCCTGGTTAGCCAGTGCCAGTACAGTGTCCCACCTGGACTTCTGGTACCTGGCTGCATAGGCCATATAATTAGCCTGCCTGAGTCCCAGGACGGATGCCATGTACTGTTTCTTTGCCATGGCATCCAGCTTCCTAGAATCTTTATTTGGGGGGTGTGAAGTCAAGGGTATATTAGCCTTATCACAGGCTGCAGCCTGCACAACCCCAATATGGCTGCATTGTTGATACAAGTACTTGGTACCAGAACCTGATAAGGTGTACCTTTTGTCCATCCTTCTGTCGACAGGAGGTACAGAATTTGGAGTTTTTAAAATATTTTGTGTCTGTTTCCCAAAAGACTTATGAAGGGGAATAGACAGTCTCGTGGACTCTGGGATATCCATCATCTCCACATAATCAGGTTCCTCTTGTTCCTCTATAGCTTCTTCCACAGGGAGCTGGAGGGTTTCTGCCACTTTCCGGTAAAACATGTAGTGGGACGGGGACTCAGAAAACCTAGGAGGGGAAACACCAGAAGGCCTGTCTGGGAAGATGTCCGGTTCAATGGGCGCAACCACACCTCCCACACCATCATCAATCATCATCATCATCATAATCTTCAACCCCCTCCAAATCCGGTTCATAGAAATCTTCAGAGGCATAATCTTGAACCGGAGGAACTGACCGAACCGAGCACCTGCCAGAAGGCGCCGGATCAGACGGAACTGGACAAAGCAATTCTACAATCCTTATCGCATTGGCAGTCTTTTCGGCGGTCGGAAAATAGGTCTCTGGAACCGAACCGGCCAATTTTTCTTTTCTTTTTCCTTTTGTAGGAATCAATCCCTCAGGATCAGCTCTCCTCTTGCCCGAAGAAGTATCGCCCTGGTCAGAGGGCAGTCCCTCAGGTTCGGTCGGAACCAAACCGGGCTGGCCATCCAGATCAGCGGACTTCATGGCCTCCTTATCCCTGAGCCTACCTAATCTTTTTTCCAGGGTAGACTAAGAGAAATTTTTACAGATTTTGCAGTCTGAATCGAGGTGGTCAAACCCCAGACAATCAACACAGGTGGTGTGGGGATCAGCCTTAGCAAAGGCCTCCCCACACACACACTGCAGTGTTGAAAACCAGTGGGCCCAGTTTTTCTTTTGGGTTTCTCAGACATAGCCATCCTAACCACAAACTTACCCTTTTTATGGCAAACAACCAGGCAAAACACCCTTATCGGTTTCTAACTGTGTCACGGGTATTGGAAAAAAAACACAAGAAAATGCAGTTTTTTTAAAACTGATAAGGACCGGTAACCACACTCTAAGTTTAAAAACAAAGACAGAATATATAAATCACTAAACGGCTGGTTCAACCGAACCAGTCGAAAAATTAATTTTACAATTTCCACAAGTTTATGATGTCTAGTTCACTACCTAGCACTTACTGTACCACAGACAGAGATCTGAACCAAAACTTACAAAAAATAATTGGTAAAACCGAGGACTTTAACCGACTTATGAACCGTGAGCAAAGGAGAAATCTCTGGAGTGGCCGTTCAGTTAGGCGGAGTAAAGAATCTGACAGTTGAGTTTCAAAGTGCAGCAGACAGAGGTTTGAACCGAGCTCAAGCTCAACGTTCTATGCTCTGCATAGAAAATTAACCATCTACTCTCCGGGGCAGTTTGAGTGCTGGGGCTAACTGCAATAGTCAGAATACAGCAAGACTTCATGTTGTTTGAAACTAATACTGTCTGTCTCAGAGCCAGAGAAAGAACTGTCTGCCATTGCCGAATGGTATGTGGAATGCAGTGACACTAAGCAACCTGCAGCTGTCAGTTATAGAGCAGACACCCCCCACCATGGTGACGCTTCAAATGTAGTGCGTGTCAAAGGTCACCAGATACCACATGCAGTACACATAATGACAGTTCTGGGTTTGTGGCAGGGGAAAAAAGCTTTTATTTGTTTAAAACAGGCAATGCAACACAATAAAAAAATTGCACTTTGCTTCCATTTGCATTCAGCTACTGATTGCTGCTTACACAAACCAGAACTTGGTAAATCACTTTAAGGGTATCACCTGTCTCAGATTTATTGTGTTTGCACTCTCTTCTCTGGTGATCTCCTCAAATGGCTGGTGGAGTACATTTACAAACTCCAGCATGGTTCACTGTGGTTGAGTAATATTGACATCTGCATCACCAATTTTATTTTCCAAGGTGTACTGTCTGACAACTTTCTTTTATTCCAGCAGCCTTTAGACTATAAGAAAAGTCAAATTCCACCTGCTATAAATGTCTTAGATCAGTCTGTGCAAATGTAATTTGTGCTGCTCCTGTATTTTTTCCAGTAAGTGATAAGCTTTGCTTGAGTGAAATGACTGCCGATTCTTTTAGCAATGCTAACAACAGCCTTAATGTCCCTGTCCTCGTCCAGAAAACTGTGAGCCATTAAATTTAGGCAATGCACAAAGCAGCATATGTGAACAAAGTCCTCTCCTCCAAGGCCTTCTTTATATTGTCCCCATTATCTGCAACTACAAAGCCAACTGACAGTCTCTGTGAAGTGAACCATTGCTGTATTGGTTGTTTAAGCTCCTCATTGATATTGTATGAGTTACATTCACATGGAAAATAAAACATTCTTAGAACAGCAAACTGTGTTCCACTGTCCCCACAAGAATTATTGAAATATAAATAAAAGGAAGGCTCGGCACACTAACCCAGATGAAACAGCAAGTGCAAATTTATTGTACAGCAGATGCCTAGCGAGACCTAGCCTGCGCTTCAGCCCTCAAGCGGGTCTTCCTTAGGGGTGGATCTAGGGAACTCACACAAGTGTAAGAATTTATACAGAATTAAACAATTAAAGAAACAATTCTTCCCATGTGAAGCAAACAATGTGCACAGTGAAAAAGCAAAATGTAAAAATTGTTTCATCAAGCTTATCTCAAACTTATTTTAATACAGTTTCACTATTTCAGCTTTAAATTTATACTTTTTTTCTTTACTACTATGTTACTAAGATAGCTTGAATTCATCAGGGCATTTTAAACAAGTAAGTAATCCGTTCCTATTAAACCTTTCCCACTTCAAAATCATTTTGAAAGAACATTAACAATCTTAAGAATGATTACTAAACCCCAAGGGGTTGCTGAAAATACTACATTGTCCACTAAATAAATGGAAGGTCAAATTTCATTGCAAAAGGTCACTCAGCATTTTGTCAAATTTATACAATTCCTTAAGAAGGTTTTAATATTCTACTACTTCTTGTTACATCTGCACTAGTTCACAGTTTCACTTGACACATGGGAGGTCAAATGTTGTTGCAAAAGGTCATCTCATGAATAAGACATATTCTATGGATACATTCAATCAAAAATTAATCAAATAAGTATATTAACTTTCTCTCAAATCTTTCTACTAAGCACCATCTTTACATTATACAGCAAAAGCTCCCATCATGACAGATAATAAAAATAACCTAAACAAAGAAATGTTTTCCAGTATTTATTTCCAAATAATAATATTCTGAGACTATCTTGGAAGGAGGGATAGGGAAGAAAATAAAGTAAAGGGATACCTTGAATGGAAACCCAAAGGAAATACTCAAGGGGGAAGATTTTTTCAAAGTTCATAAAGCAAGTGTGTGGAGGATGGGGGGAGGGGAGTTGTATAGAGAAGAAAAGGGAAAACACCAGAGGAGATTTAGATAGGATAAAGGTGATGACGGGCTAGCAGTGAGCTGAGTCGTTTAAATTCTTTGGCACAACTAATCAGGCTGGGAATAAGGGGTGGGAGAAAATTACTCATAGTAAATGAGAACCAACTTAAGGAAGGAAAGGGTCACTATAAAGGCTGTAAATTAAGAGCTATAGTGATGGAAACATTATAATTTAGCTATATTTTTTCATTCAAAAGTGGGTTACATGGAGTCAGTATCTTATAAGTATTCCACATTATTTGAACGGCTAGTCTGCCAAGGGTCCAATACAGTAAGGGTCCCAAACTGTGCTTTGAGGGCATAACAAGTGGCTCTCACATATAGCATTCCAGATATATATTGCAGGACATCCCTAAAACCAAAATAGAAAAGATAAACAAGATACATGAGTTTAAAGAAAGAAAAACATAAATTCAACTATATCTAGCAATCTCTGTGACATCTTAGATGGAATAGTTAAAGGCCCAAAACTGTAAATATATCAACTATTTTAAGTTGATTATTTGATGAAATCTTTACTGATGTTTACAGATATGGTGTGAAATCTATTTCTTCATTCAAACCTAATGGGGTTACTGAATCAAATAGTACAATCCATTTTGTTTCTTCTTGAGATAGTTTATTTACTCTGTTTTCCCCTCTAGGATGCTTCAGTACATGCTATAGGGCAGTGAACTTAAAGCAATTAGGATTCCGTCTGTGACAGTCCAGAAAATGAGCTCCTATGGAGTTATGTATATATTGCCATTAATTATGGCCCTAATGTTTTCTTGGATCCTTTGCTTGGCTAATCTAATCATTCTACCAAAGCAGAATTTGGGGCACTTACACCGGCACACATACAGTAAACAACAAGTGGGCCTCACCTGGGATGCATGGAGAGGAAATCGGAGTAAGAGGGGGATTTGGGGAGCTTGTGTCAGAACAATACTGCTATGAACTGAAAGCTGAATCAAGCACAACTGAAAGTCTGCAGTTTTGTTTTGTTTTGCCAAAGTAAGTTACTTTTGAGCCCTTCTTTTGTGCTGAAGTAAGGCAACTTCTTGTTTCATTGAACTTTGCTTGGAGTCTCTTTTCTGAGGGTTCCCCAAAAAGGCTTGGTATAACAGTTTTACATGTGGTTGGCTTCAGCAGTGGGATGGAACATCTCCTTGTCTAAATAGGGGTAAGATGGACTCAAACTGCTGAAATGGCTAGCCGAACAGCAGTGCAACACACCCAGATGAAAGTACAACAAGCCCAGATGCAAAGGGACTGAATGGCTCAGCAAGTGCAACAACAAGCTCAACTGTCACAACAGCAGGCTCAGCTGGTGCGACAACAAGCTCAACTGTCACAACAGCAGGCTCAGCTGGTGCAACAACAAGCTCAACTGTCACAACAGCAGGCTCAGCAAGTGCGACAACAAGCTCAACTGTCACAACAGCAGGCTCAGCTGGTGCGACAACAAGCTCAACTGTCACAACAGCAGGCTCAGCTGGTGCGACAACAAGCTCAACTGTCACAACAGCAGGCTCAGCTGGTGCAACAACAAGCTCAACTGTCACAACAGCAGGCTCAGCTGGTGCAACAACAAGCTCAACTGTCACAACAGCAGGCTCAGCTGGTGCAACAACAAGCTCAGCTGTCACAACAGCAGGCTCAGCTGGTGCAACAGGCTCAACTGTCATAGCGGCAGGCTCAGCTGGTGCAACAACAAGCTCAACTCTCACAACAGCAGGCTTAGCTGGTGCAATAACAGGCTCAACTGTCACAACGGCAGGCTCAGCTGATGCAACAAAAGGCTCAACTGTCACAACAGCAGGCTCAGCTGGTGCAACAACAGGCTCAACTATCACAACAGCAGGCTCATCTGGTACAACAACAGGCTCAGCTGTCACAACAGCAGGATCAAAAAGATCAACATCTTGTGCAATGGGTCCAGACAGATGTAAAGAGACTGGATGGCGCAGAAAGACAAGCTGCAGGCACAACAGCAGGCACAGAGAGACCAGCAACAGTAGGAGTCTATGAAGCAGGTGTTGCAAGCACAAAAAAAAAACTGTGACCCAGCTCCAGGTCCCTGGAGGTGCTGTAGGACCTCATCCCATGCTAACAAAAATGGGTTCTGAGGACAACCCTGAGGCCTACCTTGTGTTTTTTTTTTTTGCATCATATATTATTTCTGCCACCTTACTAGCCCCTGGCCTACCACTCCTTCCGGCTACACATGACCCCCCCCAACCTCCTCACCCTGACCCCCTTCCTACTCACCTCAGATCGCAGCCGACCCAGGGGTGACCCGGCGTAACCCTTTGCTGGATGGGTCCCTCTCTTCCGAGGAGGAAGGCGCCAGGAGGGGGATACCAGCGTGCTTTCTGATCAGTCCCTGGGGTCTGCTGAGGCAGATTCTGGGACGTCCGGGCATCTGAGATGGCAGAGAGTTGGCAGCCATCATCCGGCAGACCAGGCAGCCTTTTTTCCACGTTTTCCTGTGGGGAGTGACGTCTGATGTCAAGGCATACGCCGACGTCTGTCACTACCCCCTTGGACACCGAGCCCCGGCTGTATTGCTGCACTCCCAGCCTCCGCCAGAAGTAAGCCTACACCGTGTGCATCCCCTGCCCTCCCCCCGGAGAAGGAGAGCTGTCCCCGGATGCTCCATCCTTCCCCCGGCCGGTCCTCCGGCAACCCGAGTCCGTTCCCCAACCCTGGTCGCCGGCGTTGCAGACGGAAATCCAACTGCTGCGCAGACGGGCCGACTACCTTATGTGTTTTAAGAGAGTTACCAATACCACTGCCTGGCCACAAAAAAGTTGGGCTACTTGCATTGCACCATATCTGACTGGAGATACACAAGCTGCTTATTAGAGCCTAGACTGGGGGCATACAACTTTTTTGGGCTCGGGAGCAACAACTGTAATTTCTGAATGGGGCACGAGCAACACCAACATGCGGCACCTGCCGTTCACCATATGTGGTGCTTACTATGCCCATATTTACCATATTCACACATATATGCACTGATTTGATAAGATCTATAGTTAGAATAATGACAGCATTAGTATTGATTTATATTAAGTACTTTTAAACACAAGCTTAGGTGCTTTCAAAAAACAGATTTATTTTTAAAAACTATTTATTCCAGTGCGAGCTCTGGCACTGCATATTATCAGCCAACTTTATGTAGTCTGGTGTGTAGTGTGTTACTCAGCAGTAGCAATTCTCCCTTAGATATGATCACTGCACATAGCACTACCCCTCAGCATCACTATACTTCAATGGGACCAGCAGTATTTCTACATTTAATGTACCAACACTCAGCATGTGCTCATTTATAACAGCCTGACATTGCAAAAACTCATCATTAGCAGCATCAGAATCTGCTTTGTGAAATGTGTTACTTTAACAAATGGATAACATTTCACACATTTATAACATTTCAGCACACAGGCAAACTAAACTCCAGCTACTCTTTGACCTGGGAGCACTGGGAGGTTAAGTGATTTGCTCACAGCACACTGGCAAACTAAACTCCCCCAGCAGTAGCAATTCTCCTTTAGATTTGATCACTGCACAGCACTACCCCAATTATAACATTTTGGCACACAGGCAGACTAAACTCCAGCATTGATAACAGGCTGAGGTTGCAGTATTTAGACACGGTGTACCTCCGGTCAGTCATCCAAGTGGCAGTGGTAATTCGACAAACCAGCAGCTTTAAGCAAGTTAAACAGACCAAAAATACAAGCATAAGAGCATCACTGTATCACAGTGGGTCAGCTAAGACAGTGTGCTGTTGCGATGTTCCTCTGGTCAGTCATTCAAGTGGCTGCGGTAATGTATTAAGCAGCATGTAGTGTGGCTCCAGTTATTAAGCACACCGGACGTAATCATGGAACAAACAGAGAGTGATTAGAAGTCTTTCAGTGTGATAATTGCCATTATCACCTAGTGAGGTAGGCACAGTGAGATGAGACTTAAATGGGGGCTAACTTTAGCAATGTGCTAGTACAGTAATATGGAAGTGTCAACTTAAAGGCACAAGATCATTGATTTTTGAATGTCCCTTTCTGAGCAACACAGAAGGACTTGGTGAGCCACATGTTGCTTGCAAGCCACGGATTGGACAGCCCTGGCCTAGACAATGCCACTGCCAGAGTCTATGATCAGTAAAAGGCAGCTATCCTTGACCAGATTGGGATAACTGAAGAAAGCTATCGAAAGAACTTCAGTACATTTTGTTTTAAAGCTGGAACCTGGTCCAGAGTGGCAGCTCAAAAATTGAAAGACATGGCTACTCAGTGGATAAAGCCAGAGGTATGCTCTAAAGAGGACATTTTGGATTTAACTGTATTGGAGTAATAGCTAAACATTTTGAAAAATCAAGTACGTGACTGGGTGAGTCATCATGAGCAAACCACCATGGTCAAGGCCCTCAAGATCACAGAGCTTTATTTGGAAATGGAGAGACCAGAGGCTGCTAAGAAGAGCAGAAACCATGAAGAACCTCGGGTGATGACCCGAGGGGAAGATCCCCATAACAGAGGGGAGGAAGGACAATGGTGGGATGGGAATAAGCATACTGGTATGGGTAACTGGTCAAGTGGTGAAATAATGGTTACCCCTCCACACTCAAAAGGTATAACCCCAGGATCTGGTGTAATTCCCCCAGTCCTAAGACCCCAGTCCCCATTCACCCAAATTGTGGGTGGGGGGCACAGGTCAACAACCTGATAGTAAGTTTTTACTGTGGTAAAGTAGGGCATATCCTTAGGTTTTGTAACAGTGTGGACTGTGACTTTGTGAACTATGTAGCTATGGACCACAACAGTGGACCGAATTAGACCCCGGAGCAGTGGTCGGCAGTTGAAATAGTCAATTGCAGTTCAATGCAGTTGCAATCAGTTGCAATTGCATTGGATTACAGTCATAAAATAGTGGAGTTGAAATCCATTGCAGTTGATGATTCCATGACCCATTCAGGTTTGTTTTTGTGGTGCACTGCAGTGTTTTTTCTCTTTTTTTCTTTCTTTCCGGGGTGGAGGGAGAGCGGGGAACCTGGAGGGCCTCAAAAATTTAACGGTCCTCAACTGCCGGCACTGAGAATTAGAGCCAATAAAATGCACCCCTGTCTCATGGACATGAAGCATCCACCAATTCGAAGAGCAAGAAGGAGAAGTAAGGAGCTTGAGAGTGTCTGTGACTGGCTGCATGAGGTGGTGGGAAGAACATGCCTAGGTTGGCAAGGAGACTGTCAGGAGAGGAGGCATCTGTGTTGTTGTGTGGGCATTGAGGAATAGCATTTTCTACAAGGACCAAGTTTGGTGGTTCGGCCTTTAATTTAAAAATAAGTTAACTGTGTCGACTGTCCTGATGTGTCCAGTGCCTGGAGAGAGATTAGTGTGTGGCTGTGCAGGTCCCAGTCAGTCCTCCAGCAAAGCCAGGCAGCAATCGTGTGAAGGCAGCAAGTCAATGGTCTGGTCATGGTTGGGATCAACCCGTGACCCTGTCAGCCAGGCCCGTTGGGCGATTCTCACTCAGCCTCAGTCAGGTCTTCAGAGTCAGCGAGGAGGAGGAGGAGTGGTAGGTGCACTAGTTCCAATGCATGGAGTACCGGAGTGGGGATGTGGGTCTGAGTTCGGGACCGACTATGTGGGTTGGGAGAAGGGTGCACACAGCTCAAAAAAAAAAACACTGGCACCACCACCAAGTAGAGCAGTGGCGGCAGCCTGAGCCATGGAGACATCCGCTGACACCGACTGAATCATCATCCAACACCTGACCGAACTGACAATAGGCTACTACAGTGAGCAAGGTACTATATGAAATGTATATGTAAGGCCCACCAGGGCTGGGCAGTGGGCAGTAGGATGGAGGAGGATGGTCTCTCAAAGACTACTCAATCTGTCTGTGTGTCTGCTGCATGCTGAGCTGGCTTGTCTGGCTGGTTGAGGGCTTGGGGGCTGTAGGGCCCAGGGGGCCAAACTTGAAAAACCAAGGTGATTGATCATCATCGATCTACTTCTGGTGGCCCGGCTGGACTCTCTCAAACTGAGGTGGCATTGTGAGTAAGTCAGACTCCCCACGAGGTCGTGGAGCAGGCCAGGTGCAGGTAGTTGGTTGGTGAGTTCCAGGACCCATAGGAGGCTGGAGAGCAGAGCATGGTCGGTCGGGTCCAATGGACAAAATGTTTGTTGTTTGCCACTGTAGGAATCGGATAGACTAAATATTAAAGTCCTCATGGCAAGATGAACAAAATTTAAAAAAACACATTAGAATACATGCTGAAAGCCAAAGTAAGTTCAGAAACTGTGCCAGAAAATATTTTTTTAATATGCATGAGGTTTTTTTAGCTTTAAATTTAAACTATGGATACATCTCAGTTCTGGTATACCATACAGGAGGTATTTTTAGGGGTCCTCCCATAAACGGTTTTTAGTCTCACAGACTCTATGACTACTAGTAAACTAACATATATTGATGGTTAGCTCTGTTTGCAAAAAGGTACCTTCTAGCTTCTGTGTGGTGTTTAAGAGACCCTACCTATACTGCATTTCAGACTCACAGTTCTTTTTCTAAGTAACTAGTATTACTGCTGCTTATTTTTCTATACTGTGTACTGTTTTACTGCCCTGCTTCAACTTGTTACTTTCAGGGACTTAGTATATTTTGTTGTTGTTTTGACTGGTTATTGTGCTTTAGTGGATCCCTACTGTGCGTAGATTTGTTTCACTGCACTTTGTATTTGCATTTTAAAGAGCAGCCAGTTTCTTAGCTGCTGCTGCCTAGTTGCTGCTCCCCCCAATGTATGCAATATCCCACCTACCCCAGAGTGGAGGGGCATAAAGAATTCATTTTGTTTCTGCCCATTTATGAAGTTATAATGCTGCTAAATCCCAAACGCTAAAAAAGGAGCTGCTTCCTGACCGTAACCCACCAACATGCCCCCACATAGGCACATGTAGCCCCGTTTTGGGATGTCATAAGCCGAAGGCTGTGTGTGCACGCACCCCATTGATTTCAAAGAAGGGGGGACTTTTCCATACATTTTATTAAGCTTTTATAGTCAAAATTTTAATTAAAAAAAGATGCAAAGTTAAAAAACTACGACAAACTACTACATAATAAAATTCAAGAATGGTGAAAGTTGAAAAAAATTGTTTGGATTTTCTTCAGTTAGTTGAAGTCAGAAATTTCAAACTAGTTGAAAAAATCAGTCATAATATGTGGTAAGTTAGTCATAATTGTTTTTTCAACTGACTCTGGGGTCTAGACCAAATTCCAGCCACCTATATACAGTCCTGATGCAAGCGGAGAACCAGATAGTTACAGCTCTGGTGGAATTGGGCTGTGGGCAGACATTGGTGAAGGAGTCTGTGGCAGAACCCAGTTTGCATCACTGGGAAGAACCCATAAAAATTGCCTGTGTATATGGTGATACCCACACATATCCGGGCAGTTGTGTTGGAATAATAAAGGTGGGGATTTCAAAAACCCTGCCTTGTCCAGTAGTTCTGGATCAAGATTGTGAAGGTTTTCATACCATTGTACAAATAAATTTTGAAAGTGTATACTCACAGGAGGAGGAAAATCTGGAAGGATAAGAACAATTATTTCTCTTCGCAGATGCTGAACTATATGACCCAGAAGGGAAGCCAAGAAGTCACAGGGACAGAACAGAAGGAAGCAAAACAAGACAACCCCTCTGTCCAGGACTGTAGTGGTTGGGAACTATAAGGACCCAGGTTCAAGGAAGGTCAATGAGGTAGAAGACTTGGTTTGCTGGCCAAGGCACCTAGCTTCACCTGAGCTCTTTCCTTCAAAGATTGCTTGAAAGGACAGAGCAGAGAACCTTACCAGAGCAAGGGAAACGGGTTAAAGGAAAACTACACCCAAAACTTGCAAAAACATATGTTGTGCAGAGTGTTTTGATTTATAAGTTAAGTTGTTGTGCGTCCTTCCCTCTGTCTACTAAGAAGAGTTTTTCCTAAATTAGCCTCCTAACTTTAGGGTAGTTTTACAACACCCCGAGAGATCTCCATATGAAACAGCTTAATTGTATTTCTTTGTCCTACAATGCACCTTGTTTCATGTGATGGTGATGTAGCAGAGCCCATAAATCCGGTAGAAAGCATTGCTTTACAATCAGTTCACAACAGTAGAGATGGCTATATTTTAAAATCTGTAGAATTCAGCTTGGTGACCACCCTCATCGTAAAGGTTTTACTGTCCCGAAAAACTTTGCTGCTGGTGATTTTTGTGCAGCTTGTAAAGCTTCCAAGATATTTAGTTTGTTTGGCATGTGCGTGCTGAATGTTGGGTCTCTCTTACATCACAGTCACATGAGACAAGATGCACTGTGGAAACAAGAAATACAATTAAGCTATCAGGGATGAAGATCCCCAGGGGTCGTAAAACAAGTATAAAGCTAGCAGGAGTCATTTAGGAAAAACTCCTAATACCAGTCAGAGGGAAGGAAACACTAGAACTTCACATACAAATTAAAACACTCTGCATAACATATATTTTTTCAAGTTTTGGGTGTAGTTTTCCTTTAAGACTTCTTTTGGCTAAGCAGATTTACTGTGTGTTATTTTTGTTTTGTACTCACAGGGATTGCTTCTGTTTGTTGTTAACATTTCATTGCTTTATTTTTCTCTAATTCAAATTGTTGTTGCTGGTATACCTTCTTCTGCATTATTACAAGGTGTGCCTACAGGGGTGTGTGTGCTAACAGATTACTGCTGTAATCTTCTGATTCAAATTGTCTTTTGCAAGGTATATCTTCTGTTACTGCTTTATTTTCTCTGTAGCAAAGTGTTTCTTACAGGGTATATCTTCTCTGAAATTATTACAGGTGGTGCTTACATTTTTGTGACTTTTTATCATTGGGCTAAGCAAAATTACTGTTTGACACTGTTTTATTTTATTCTTTTTCTGTTGAAAAGGTTTGTTGTCTCAGAGGTGTTTCAGTCTCCTTCTCACATTGAAGGAGCTAATTGCTTTCCTCCCACAGCTCTTCCAGATGATTAGGTGTGTACCTAGGGGGCAGAGCTGGCAAACTGTCAGTAATTTTCAACAGAAAGAAGAGTTAAAAGGGCAGATTAGTTGATTTCTTGGCGGTAGAAGACTTGGTTTGCTGGCCAAGGCACCTAGCTTCACCTGAGCTGTTTCCTTCTAAGATTGCTTGAAAGGACAGAGCGGAGAACCTTACCAGAGCAAGGGAAATGGATTAAGACTTCTTTTGGCTAAGCAGATTTACTGCATGTTGTTATTTTTATTTTGTACTCACAGGGATTGCTACTGTTTGTTGCTAACATTTCATTGCTTTATTTTTCTCTGATTCAAATTGTTGTTGCTGGTATACCTTCTTCTGCATTATTACAAGGTGTGCCTACAGGTGTGTGCTAACAGATTACTGCTGTAATCTTCTAATTCAAATTGTCTTTTGCAAGGTATATCTTCTGTTACTGCTTTATTTTTCTCTGTAGCAAAGCTTCTTACAGGGTATATTTTCTCTGAAATTATTACAGGTGGTGCTTTACAGGTTTTACGGTTTTATCTAACATTAGGATAAGCTTTCAGGGTTACTGCATTTGTTGTTGACTGATTGTTTCTGCTCTTACCTCCTTGTTCTTTCATCCGTGGTTCTTCTTTTTCGGCAGGGGAAGGGCCCAGCCACCCACCTACCCCCATCCCCAACCACCCCACACTACACTCCTTTTATAGGGTACCATAGTTGTGACATTTCCTGTGGAAAACAGGAAGGGCGGATCAGTGGGGCATCCACAAGGTGAGCTCATTTACAGGGGCACTAGTAATTTAACTTGTTATAACAAGTTATACGAAAACAAAACACAAAATCAAACCATTACTTGCATTTTCTTACTTCTAATTACTCTGATCAGGTTATAAACCCAGCAACTTATCTGGGATGGATATCATTAACTGCAGGTACTGTGGAACACTTTTCAGAAGGACAGTCTTACAGGATTTAGGACACTGTCCTACATGCTGGGCCATTGGAGATCTTAGGGCTCAGCTCTGGGCAGCATGGGCAGAGATTGCGCACCTCAAATTTCATATTCAAGAGGAAATACATTATAAGAACCACCCGCCATTTCCCCAACATTCAACAGAAGAACCTCGACCGCAGAGGGTAGTTGGTCCAGGAGGTTGGCAGGTGGTTAGGAGGGGCAAATTGCGTGCCCCATCACTCTGTGCTCTCCAACATATTACCTCCAAAAACCATAAAAACACTACAAACAGGTATCTGCCTCTATCTTCAAAATCAAAGGGGCAGAGGACACTGCAGAGCAGGACACTGCAGCACAGGAGCTAGCACAACAAAACTTGCCCAAATCAGGAACCAAAACAAAAAAAGCAAAAAGGAAATCCAAAAATCCAAAAAGCTTCTGATCATAGGAGACTCCATGATTCGGGGAGTTGATACCCATCTCCAGCCAGGGGTAATGGTCAGATGTCTCCCAGGTACATCAATGTGGAGAGACACTGACCACATTGCTAAACTTGTTCACAAAGCAGGAGAAAACATTGACGTCCTGGTACACATAGGGACTAATGATCAGGCCAGCCGGTCAGTTGTGGAGACCAAAGAACACCTGACCAGGCTGGGTGACAAACTATCATCCATTTCATCCGACATCTCCTTCTCTGAGAGCCTGCCAGTCTGGGAGAGGGGGGCTGATGGACGGAAGGTCAGAGAAGGGGGAATAGGGGAGCTAAACATGTGGCTCAAGGGCTGGTGCCAGGAAAAAGGACACAGATTTGTAGGGAACTGGCAACAGTTCTGGGAGCGAAAGTTCTTTAAATTTGATGGACTGCATCTGACAAAGGAGGGAGTCAATGCATTGGGGCAGAAGTTTGATGTCTTTGCAGAATATTTAAACTAGCAAATGGGGAGGGGGCGCAGCACCCCATATGTTGAATAGGAAGAACACCCCTCCCCCCTCAGCTAGTGGTCAAACAAGGATTCAGCATGTTTCCAGTTCATTTGCATCACCAGGTAAGAAAAAAGGTCCGTCTCCCCATACAACGCATACGGGAAATGCCAAACCTCACCCAACAACTAACACACCGAAATCTGGCCAATGGAAAATCATGTACACAAATGCTCACAGCCTGGGAAATAAGATCCCAGACCTGCAGGCAATAATGTCAGAGGTTAAACTGGACATAGTAGCAATTAGTGAGACGTGGTTTACCAGTAACCACACTTGAGAGACTTCAGTACCTGGCTATGTATTGTTCAGAAGAGACTAAGGTGAAAAAGGGGGGGTGGAGTGGCCCTGTATGTCAATGAAAATATCAAAGCTACAGAAATTCAAAATACACATAAGGAGCCAGAAGAACTGTGGGTCACCCTGTAAACAGGAAATGGGACAGCCATAAGAACTGGGGTTGTCTACAGGCCCCCAGACCAGGGGGAAGACATAGACACATTATTGTTAGAAGATATACAAAACATGACAGATAAAGGGGAGGTTCTGATAATGGGAGACTTCAACATGCCAGATACAGATTGGTCAATACCAGCAGGAACATCTGCCATAGCTAGACACATGGTGGATTCCCTACAGGGGGAGGGCCTCAAACAACTGGTACAACAACCCACAAGAGACAGGGCTATCCTAGATCTAGTACTGACTAACAGGGAAGGGATCACAGATCTCCAGGTAGAAGGTCACCTGGGGGCCAGTGACCATCACATGGTATGGTTCAATTTGGCCACTAGATCTAAATCATCCCATTCCAAGGCAAAAATATGGGACTTCAGAGGAGCTGACTTTGATAAGATGGCCAACAGAGTTAAGCTAGCCCTGGCAAAAAGAAACACAGGTGAGGGGGTACAGGCAAAGTGGGCAAGCATTAAGGATGCAATATTTGAAGCAACATCCCATTGTGTTAGACAGAAAAGGAAGTGCAAAAGAAGAAGAAAACTACTTTCGTTTTCAAATACAGTAGCAGAAAAGGTCAGAGCCAAAAGGGTGGCCTTCAGGAAATATAAGGGAACACAGCAGGATGAAGATAGGGATGCATACCAAACTGCCCTAAGGGAAGCAGGGAAGGCAGTAAGGCAGGCAAAGTCCCAAACTGAGGAAACACTAGCACAAACAGTAAAGAAGGTGACAAGACTTTCTATAGATACATCAGTGAAAGGAGAAAGTCCAGAGGAGGTATTGCTAAGCTCAAAAGAGAAAAGGGTGCATGTGAGGAGGAGGACCCTGTAAAAGCATCTATCCTAAATAGATACTTTTGCTAAGTATTTACTGAAGAGAAGGTAGGGCAGGGCCCACAGTTCAGCACCATGGACACGGGAGGGAGGTGAGCACTACTCCCTTCACAAAAGAAAGGGTCCTACAAGAGCTCACTAAGCTCAGGGTGGACAAGGCAATGGGACCTGATGGCATACATCCCAGGGTACTTAAGGAGCTAAGGGTGAAACTAGCAGAGCCATTAGCAGAACTGTTTAGTGAGTCTCTGAGCACAGGAGAGGTCCCAGAAGACTGGAGAAGGGCTCATGTGATCCCGCTCCACAAGAGTGATAGCAGGGAGGAGGCAGAGAACTACAAACCAGTCAGTCTTACCTCAGTAGTGGGCAAGATTATGGAGGCACTCCTTAAGGAAAGGATAGTGCAACACCTGGAATCCATAGGGGCACAGGATCCAAGACAGCATGGGTTTACAAAAGGAAGGTCCTGTCAAACTAATCTCATAGATATATTTGACTGGGTAACCAGAGTGGTGGACCAAGGGGGAGCAGTTGATGTCACCTACCTTGACTTTAGCAAAGCTTTCGACACTGTTGCACATAGAAGATTGATAAATAAGCTGGGTAGGCTTGGGATAGGTCAGAAGTTGGTCAACTGGGTGGCAAACTGGTTGACGGGCAGAAAACAGAGAGTGGTGGTAAATGGTATACAGTCAGAAGAGATGCAAGTCACAAGTGGGGTACCTCAAGGATCAGTCCTGGGGCCAGTCCTCTTCAATATCTTCATTAGTGACATTGCAGATGGACTAGAGGGTAAGGCTTGTCTGGTTGCAGATGACACCAAGATCTGCAACAGAGTAGATGATCCAGATGGGGTGGACAGAATGAGAAGAGATCTGGATAAACTAGCAAAATGGTCAGAAGAGTGGCAACTGGGATTTAATGCAAAAAAGTGCAAGATCATGCACATAGGGAAGAGAAACCCTGAAGCCACCTATAGACTGGGAGGGGAGTTGCTGGCAGTCACAAAGGAAGAAAGAGACTTGGGCATTATCATCACTGATGACCTGAAATCATCCAAGCAGACCTCTAAAGGAGTAGGTAAGGCTAGGGGGATGTTAGGGTGCATTAGTAGGGGTATCACAAGTTGGAAGAGGGAGGTAATAATCCCTCTTTACAAGACACTGGTTAGGCCCCATCTGGAATACTGCGTGCAGTACTGGAGGCCACACCTTCACAAGGACATTAACCAAATTGAGGCAGTCCAGAGAAGGGCAACCAAAATGGTGCAGGGACTGCATCAGAAGACATATGAGGACAGATTAACGGAGCTCAATATGTATACCCTTGAGCAAAGGAGGGAGAGAGGTGGTCTGATCGAAACATACAAACACCTTCAGGGCATTAACAAGGTGAAAGAGTCTAACATGTTTAAATATAAGAAAAATAGCAGGACAAGAGGACACAGCATGAGATTAGAGGGAGGCCGATTAAGGAGGAATGTGAGGAAATTCTTTTTCACAGAAAGAGTGGTGGATGCATGGAGCGGCCTGCCTCAGGAAGTGGTGGCTATGAATACAGTGCAGGGCTTCAAACAGGCATGGGATAGGCATAAGGGAGCAATACAGATGAGTATGAATAGATAGGCCACTCACAGAGCAAAGGCTGATGGCACATTTATAAGGTAGAAAAGAAATGGGCAGACTGGATGGACCTTGCTGTCCTTATCTGCCGTCAACTTCTATGTTTCTATGTTTAAGTGAGCAGCTGCTGCCCCTTCCTTCCCCCATCCTATTACCCCTTCCCCTATCCCAATCCCCCTTGAAGCTATCTACCTTCTTGCAGGCCACTACCTCACCTGGCAAGGAGTTCCACCTGTCCACCACTCTTTCTGTGAAATAATGTCTCCTCATCTCTCCTGAATCTATCCCCCTCCAGTCTGTTGGTGTCCTCTTGTGTCCCTCCCCTTTCTGTTTTGGAAAATCCTCTTTGTATTAGTCTGGTTTAGTCCCTTCAGGTACTTAAAGGTTTCAATCATATCTCCTCTGTCCCTCCTCTCTCCCAGAGAGTACATATTCAACTCCCCTAGCCTTTCCTCATATGGCTTGCCCTCCAATCCCTGGATTATCTTTGTAGCTTTACACTGTACCCCCTCCAACAAATTGATGTTCTTCTTCAGGAACGGGCACTAGTCTTAATGGGAAAGGTTGGTGGGCAATGAATAGGAACAGGTCTATAGCTGTGAGGGAACACTCTCTGTAGTCTTTGTACTTTGTACTCTCTTGTACAAAGATGGTATAGTACACAAGCCTTCAGGGTCTCACAGGTCCCTTCTTCAGGTTAATGGCAAACTGAGCAAAATAAGCAGCATTTATCGATGCATTGCTTCAGAATAATTACTGATACATTGTTTCAAAATGACTTCCTGCTAATCTTTCCCTCGCAGCTATAGACCTGTTCCTATTCATTGCCCACCCAACCTTCCAGTTCAGTTCTTCTCACCTATCCAAGCATAATTACTTTGAAACAGTGCATCAGAGAAATGCTGCTTATTTTGCTCAGTTTGCCATTCACCGGAAGAAGGGACCTGTGAGACCCTGAAGGCTTGTGTTTATGCAAGACATATAGTGAAGCCCGCTAAGATGAAGCACAGTGTCACAGTTTCCTGTATGACAAAAGGGATTAACTCGCATTGAAACTGCCATGCTTCCTGTAGTAACTCTGCTGTAGAATGCTACAGAATTGGGTTTAACCTGGCGGGCTTCATTGTGTGTTGGTCCAATAAAAGGTATCAAATTGTCCAGCAACTCCTAGAAAAAATGAGTAATTTTTGGTCCGTTACATAGTTGGTAACCTACTTGAAAGAGTTAAGATCCAGGGCATTTATTTAACTCCTCCTCCGCCCCACACACACTCTGAGATACACACATCTACGTGCATAATTGAATAGTAGTCAGACATGAGTAGAGTTGCAAAGTTTTGTGCTGAACTACAAAACTTGCAAAATCAGGAATGAACAACTTTCACTTGAAAATGCCTAGCTTACTCCAACTTAGTGAAATGAGTGCTTTTAGAACCAAGTCCATGAGAGAAACAAAAAGAGAATCTTTTTTTTTTGCTAGGTAAAGATAATTCCTTTATTAAGGTAATGAAAGAGTATATTTGACTTTTCGTTAGCCTAATAAAGGTATTGTATTTAGCTAGCAGCAAAAAGATTTTCTTTTTGTTTCTCTCCCGGTTTTGTATGGGCATACACAGCACAACCCATATCCTGATCTAGAATCAAGTTTAGAGTTAATATTTCAGTGTGCAAAATAAGTATTCATGGAAAGTAATTCCGAGAAATGCTCCAATGCTATACATACTCTAAATAATAGTAGAATTTGATTTTGGTTAAATAGCAAAACAATTTTTATGTGGCACAGTGAGTGACAATTTTAGTTATTGGAGAGAGCAGAGTGCCTGTTACCCGAGTTGACTGCTATAATGAAATAGTCTACTCTAAACAATAGGAACTGAAGTTTTTACATAATTCTTATATGTTCTAATTCTGGCAATTGTCTTTCCAGTGATCCATTGTGTAAGTGACGACAATGATGAAAAACACAAAATAAACAGGTCTGAAAATATTACTTTCAGAGATACTCTCTTGGTCTCTTTCAAGTGAGGGTTACGTTGCATAACTTTCCATGTTAAGGAAAAGGATGCTGCACCTTTAAAAAAAATTCCACTTGACAACCTGATACATCCAGCTCATACTACTGATGTGATGCAATTTTCTTTACTAAGAGCTGAGCGGGAACTTAAATAATAATGTTGCTAATAGCCCTTGCCATCTTTGTGTAGAAATAATATCCAGTTACTTTAGTTGAGGAAATGCAGTCATAAATAGAACCACAGTATGTGTGTTTATACACAGAGTGTTCAGAATTTGAAAAACAAGCTGTTTACTTCTGTCATCCTGAATTACAGTCCAGCCCAACCTAAACTGAATGGCTTGACATTGCTACAGTGGTGTGGAACATATATGTGTGTGCACTACACATCTCTCCCCAGAAGTAAAGTTTTTATAAAATTTGGCACTGCAGTTTGATAGTAATCACATTGGCACAGTACTGCTAGTACATGTAGGGTTATGCTGGAGACAGGGGGCAGTTACAAGGGTGGGCATGGGGGCTGAAGCTCCCAAAGAATTCTATTTTTTCATTATATTAGGCCATTATTCTTTACCGACACTGACATTTTCATGAACAACCCCCTCCCACACACACACACTTAATAAATCTAGAGCCTCTCCTGATCAGAGAGTTTGTCTACAAATGTGATATTTGATTATTTCTGTCATGGTGGTTTGAAAGGTCATAGGTCTAAGACCTGGAGGTTACAGTGACTGTGATACCACCTTTGCATCAGTTGTATTGGAAGTTAGCATTTTCTAATGTTTGCTATGTGGGTTACGCAAGGCGAAATATAATTGCAGTTCTTTAAGAATGCTTTACTTCCCCAAAAATTGAATACTCCAAATAAAAAAGTTTAAAAAGTGAATCTTCATGTCAGATGTAAAACTATAGTTCCCAGACTTGAACAAGAAGCCAAAGAGCAATATATAAAAGCAGTATATCACCATGACCACAAGTACACATTTGAAACCTTTATAGAGTCCACAAAAATGCAATCCAAACACATTCTCAACATTTGAACAGTTCAAAAATGTGCATTTTATTGCTCAAAAATGATTAACTGTATGGCACCTTTCTGGACAAGGGTTAAAAAAACTGAGAATATAAGACTTGCCAGGGTGGACCATGTTACAAAAAGTAATTAGCAGTAGTATATATTGGGCTGGATATTCAAAAGGGTTGCGCCATGCGCAATAGGGTTGCGCCTGCGCAAGTCCGAAATTGTGCCATTCTACAATATTCAGCAGGAGGCAGTTGCACCCCCAAGTCATGCTGAGCAACAGCGCAATACTAATGAAGGCATGCTCAACTGGAGGGGGAGGAACCATGCATAAACTGCACAGCCCGATATTCAGCCGGGCCGTGCAGAGTTGTGCAGGTGCAACCCCCTACCTGCACCTGCACAACTTTGAGCCACAAAAAAAAGGGTTAAGTCGAGGGCCACCTACAGGTGAGCTGCCACATTGCAGGGTGCAACACAGCAGCTGTCACTTGTGGGTGGCCCTCCGTATTCCTGCCCCCCGCAGCCTGATCGCGGGCATAATAGTAACCCCCAGCCCGATCACGGGCGCAACATACTGTTCCCCCTGCAGCAGCCAGATCGCCTGCATAATGTGAGTAACCCCCCACTAGCCTGTCCGGGCATGCAGTCAACCCCCAAGACCAATATCCCTGGTGGTCCAGTGGACCACAAAGCCCGATGCGGGCATAAGGTCAAACCACCCCCATGTCCAGTATCCCTGGTGATCTAGTGGCCCCCACCCACTCACCCATGGAGCCCCACCACCACTCTTCCCCGTCAGCCAGCGGTGGCAGCACCCACCGCCTGCCACCCGCCGCCTGCTGACTGACAGCTCAGTAGGGCTGCACACCCATTGGTTCAGAGCAAGAGCCAATGGGTGCAGCCCATACCATAAGGCAGTCAGATATGTGATTAATGAATTCATTCACATATCTGGACTGCTGCGCTGTGGGCTACATGCCCATTGGCTCTGCTCTGAACCATGGGCTGCAGCCCACCAACTGTCAGTCAGCGGTCGGCGGCGGCGAAACCGAGGTGGGGGTGCACCGCCCGCCAGCTGATGGGGAGTGAAACGATGGGGCTCCGTCGAAGTGAGAAATAGAGGCCTAGTCACCGGGACAATAAGAAGTGAAACCTGCTATGATCGAGAAATCACTGGACCACTAGGATATTGGTCTTTGAAAAATCCACTACCTTGATCGAATAAAGACACTCAGCTCACAGGATTGGGCTGCTGGGGGAAAAGAGAATACTGTTCTGCCGCGGTTGGGCTGCAGGCGTTGGTCTGACGGCTGCTGCCTGGCAGGGCACCAGGCGCAAGTCGTCGATCAGCACCCTGCATGCTAATAGCATGCAAATGGGGTCAGAATTAGATGCAATGGCCCCATGCACCTTTGCCTAAATTATGGCCCCATTTGCACGCCACCTTTGAATATCGGAAATTTGCACATGGCGCAATGGAACTTGTGCACAAGATCTGAATGCTCCACTCTGACCACTTGTGGTGGCACAAGTTCCACTGCGCCATGCACAGTGGCTGTGGCCAGGGGGCGATATTCAAAGGACTTGCTTAATAGCTCAACTCCGTTGAATATCACCCCGGCCACACCCCTGCGCAACTTTTTTGAGCAGCACAAGGGCTTGCACCACAGAATGGCGCAGTTTGAATATCCAGCCCATTGTTGTCATCGGCAATATGAACAAGAGTTGCCCAGTTGAGCAGATGCTCATTTTCAGTGGGGTCCTTACAGCATTTAATTACTGTAGATAAAAAAAGTTTATACAATAAAATTCAGCACTGAAAATACAGAGGACAAGTAACATATCTTGACATGTAAGTTGTTACATAATAAATAGAAAACATACTTTTACAGTGCCAAAATCGCCATAAGGATATAAAATACAGCAATAGAATAGTGCCAAAATCGCCATAAGGATATAAAGCACAGAAATAGAGGTCATACAAGTCAAACACACAATAGTAGATCATATTTACAAAGGTAGTAATACTAATAATAAAGACATTAGAGATAGAAACATATAAACATTTAAATTGTCGGCAGATAAGGACCACCTGGCCGATCTCGTCTGCCCATAAACACTTGTACTGGATTACTACTTCTGACCCACCCGCTGCTGTACCTCTGTTGTTACCCTATGCATGTCTCAAGCATGCTTGAATCCGTCAACAGTGCTCACTCCCACCACCTCTTGAGGCAGACCATTCCATGTGTCCACCATCCTCTCTGTGAAGAAGAACTTCCTCGCATTCCCTCTTAACCTCCCACCTTCCATTTTCATATCATGCCCCCTCATTATTGTGCTCCTCCTGTATTGGAACATGTCTCCCCCCCTGCACCTTGTTTATACCCTTGAGGTACTTGAATGTTTCTATCATGTCCCCTCTTTCTCTCCTCTCTTCCAGCAAGTATATATTGAGATCCCGTAATTTCTCCTCAAAAGTCCTGTGTTGCAAGCCCTGAGATAGTAAGAATACACATTGTCAAAGCAGAAAATCATTATTTTATTAATTTGGGGGGGGATCTAATTAGTTTAAATATAATTAGCCTGAATAGATTGAATGTTGTCTCACTTCCTCAGATGGAACAGCATTTGCCTGTCTGTCAGGGGATGGGTAAGGGATATTTATTTATATATTTATTTAGTTGTTTAACCAGGAGTAGTACACTAAGCTGAAAGCTTTTTTACAGGTGCAACCTGGGAGCACAGGGAAGTTGAGTGACTTGCTCAGGGTCACACAGTATGCGAGTGGAAGCTGTGGGATTCAAACCCAGCAGGATATGGGCAGTGCATGTTGCTTTGTGTGTTCTTGATACTCTGCATACCTACAGCAAGGGAAGAACAGGGGTGTGGGATGGGTAACAAAAGAAAAAATATGGTGACTGTACACTGTAATAACAAGTTTTCTAAGGCACCAATGCATCATCTTTTTTTTATTGGTTTCAGCTAAATGTATGATAACAGTGGGCTTAGTTATTCTGTTCATAACAAAAGAGATTATAGATTTTTAGTATCCAGTGATAACTGTTCAATATATATATATACTGTGACTAATGATTTGAATATAAGTTATTAGAACACAAAAGGACTTAGAGATCAATTAAAAATAAAGTTGACTCAATTAATTCAAAGAATATTAATAGGACATATTCATGCCCTCTGGCCATCATCATTTGAAAGTCCACAAAAAGCTCTTTCAGACAAGGTATTGGGCTCATCTGTAGCCTGATGCACTCCTGAGATAAAAGGGTCTGAGTCTGTTGACATTAATACTATATTGCAGCCATTTTTAGAACATTATAATGTCATCGAGGAACAAGCTGTGCCTAACTACACTGATTTACGTACAGCTTGTTCCTCAATGACATCACAGTGTTCTACAATAGCTGCAATGTAGTATGAATATTGAAGAGACTCGGTATTCTGTACCTCTGGAGTACTTCCAGCTCCATGGGAGAACAGATGTGTGGGGACAAGGGAAAAACTATGAAACTCCAAATTCTTATTAAATTACATTTTATTTATAATAATTATTTTAAATTGCCTCCTAATCAGGTCCAGTCAACATTTCATGGCATAGGGTCACTTCTTCAGGGCCCAGTGGTTGTTCTGTTTTGTCAAACAGAGAAAGAAAAACATCCATCAATCTTCTTATTTAAACATATTACTTCTACAGTAGGGTCATATTGCACAAACAGTGTAATATTTCTAATCTCTATCATATTTTCCCATTCACTTAATTGCATTATTATCTACTGAGTTGTCCTATCACATCCCCTTAACAACCTCCCCTCCAAACCTCAGAAACCATCAATTCTTCCCCAGACCCCAAGAGGTCAAACCCTCCTGACCTTCCAAAATGTTATGATCATATTATTACTAAATAGTAAAATGCTGTATTCGATAAAGTACATGACTTAACAACCCTTCCAAGATTCCTGTTAGATATATTTTACATCTCATGCATATTCTAAAGCCTGTTAAAGCACCTTTGCTATTTTTGCAGATATTTCTTCAACGCTGTATACTATATTGTTAACAATACAGTGGTACAGTATCACAGTTGTTAGTGAATTGACTTAATTATCAACTTGTTCCTTCAGTTATATGTATGTTATATTTCAGACTCCCCCAACTGTAAGCATTTTTGTGTTATGTTGTAATACCCAGTTCAACTTACTTCTTAGGTGTGGGACTTGCTTTTTCTCACTTTACTGATAGTAAGTCCGCCACTGAACTTTTTCTGTTCTTCTGATACTAGTACACAATTACAAATGCACAGAAAAAAACATCAGGAATACATGTTGCCTGTTTACCAAACTATAAAGAATAATCAGATCATTGCATTTTGACTTATCATTGTATTAGTTTTACCATTTCTCTGAGTGAGCTGTCCTCAGCCCAAATTAACCTAGAAGAGCACTGGACAGACACAGTGACAACCAAAAAAAAAACTAATAAACAAAACAGAACACCTGTTACAAAAGGACAAAAAACTATAGTGGCACTCCTTAACACTAGCACAATATTTAGAAAAAACAAGCACATAGCAAGAGGCTTATGAGTATTAACTGAATGCAATTTAGGAATGACCTCCCAAAAACTAGCAGAAAGGTGGGATGGAATTAGGAACAAATGTTCACATGATTTCATGGTGACATTTATAGAGGAAAGAAACAAGTTAGGAAATAAAATTCAGAACAATAAGGAAGACTACAAAAAACAAGTTGACCTTAACAAATTCAAAACCATCATAGAAAGGATAGACACAGAACTGAAAGACTATGAACAACAAATAAAAAACACTAAGATAAGGAAGTTTCAGAGAGTCTTAAATGACTATAGGGATAAAATAGGGAACAACACAGGGAGCCATCAAGGTACGACCTAAGGTCACAACAAAGGGACGCATACAGTGGAAACGGACACAGAGGAGGAGAAGGCCACAGAGGGGGACAGAGATACCCAATACAGGGCTACCACAGGGGTCACATGAGGTAGTTTTCAAGCTGAGTAATAAGATGCAGTGTAATAATACAAGTGTTATCTCTGGGACTTTCCTTTTCTCCAACAACAGACATTAACTTTTTCAACCTAAAGGTTGATTTAGAAAAATGTTATGGATCTCATGCAGTTTCATATTTTACATAACTTATATTACTCTCCTCCTAAGCTTGCTAGATAGGGCCTCTTGGATTCTGGCCTATGTACTAGACATTTTTTAGAAGAGGGATCACTTCTTCATATATATTGGACTTGCCCCAAGATAGTTCCCTTGTGGAATATAATTAAAGCCAAGTTAGATCCATTGTTGGGCCTTCAGGACTGCTTTACCCCTGAAATATGCCTGCTGGGTGATTTACCTCCCACTGATGTTAACATACGTAGGTTTCATATATCTATGATAGCAATGTCTGTTAAAAAAGTAATCCTTAAGCACTGGAAAGACAAGGAATGCCCATCATACAAGGAATGGTTCAATGAAATCCTTGCCAACCTCAGAATTGAAAAAGTGATTGCTAGCCTTTATAATAGGCAACAGAAATATAAGCGGATTTGGGATCCCTTGCACACTCTACCAGACTCCTGAAGTATTGTCGGTGTAAGGTAATGCTACTGATTTTGGATGTATTCCCATGGTAATGTGGTATGGAGAGGGGGAAGGGAAGGAGAGAGGTGGGGGGAAGGAGGCGGAACAGGTAATTTAGTTTTGTATTACTTCTTTGCTTTCGATGTTCTTGTCTCTTCAATATGTGTAAAACTGCCAATAAACTTTTAATTCAAAAAAAAGGAAAATGTTATGGAAAATTAAGACTGAAATATCAATTTGCAGAATTGGATAGGGGAGAAGCCAGAGGGAAAAAAGATTTTAAAATGGCAGTGGGGGTCAAGTCCAACTACAACCCTCTCCTAAATCTATCACAACCAATAGAAACCTACAGTATGTCAAACTGGTAAACAAAGACATATAAGAACTAAAAAGAGAGACACCAAGACCAAAGAATACGAATCTGACAAAAGCTCAAAGAAAAGGCTTAAACAAATTGGAACAGCCTAGAGAAATCATAACCAAACCAGCAGACAAGGAGGGGAAGAGGTAGTGATGAACTACAAACAACACAAAGGAGAATGCAAAAGACTGTTGTCTACTGTTAGTAACTATGAAATATTGGACACAGATCCCCTTCCAGAAATAAAAATGGAAATTAAACAGGATTTCTTCCTGGGAGGTAGGCATCATAACTAAAGTGCACCCAAGAACACCGGCCTTTTACTGTATCCCTAAGATAAACAAGAACCTCCAGAACCCTTTTGGCAGACCCATTGTCTTGGGTATTCACTCAGTACTTGAACCATTCTCATCATACATAGACTATTTCATAAAACCATTAGTTCCCTTAATGGACTCATATAAAAAAAGGATTCCAGACACTTTTTAGACATTCTTGACAAGATTTAACAATGACACAAATGATTTGCTGTACACAGTTCTACTGACACTAGATATACAGACTTATATACATGAATCCCACACCAGGAGGGTTTCCACTCTATCGTCCTAGCTCTGAAAAAAGACCCAAAGGAGAAAAATCAGATAGTGTTTTTTGATACAACTAGTAGAAATAGTTCTATCCAGGAACTATTTTATATTTAAGGACAAATATTATGCAGAGGTAAGGGGAATAGTGGTGGGGAGCACCTTTGCTCTTTCTTACGTGAATCTCTACATGGAGCATTTTGAGAAGGAACATGTTATGAACATCAATGTTAACCCATTTCATCAGTATATCGCCACATGGGGGTGATATGTTGATGACATCTTTGTTTTCTTGACAGGGAGTGAAGCACAGTTAGGACAGTTTCATGAATGGCTGAACAGCCAGTGAGGAAACATTAAGTTTACCCTAAAATATAATATACACAGGATTCTGCTCTTGGACTTCCTGGTGGTTAAAAAGGAAAATAAACTAGAAATTACACTTTACTGTATGGAGACTGATAGGAATACTATTTTACATGGTAAAAGTTACCACAAGCGCAAGCTACTAGATAGCATCCCTAACTCCCAACTCCTATGTGCCAAAAGAAATTGTAGTACAACAGAATTGTTTTACCAGGAAGAAAGGACTGTTTGCAACAGGTTCAGGGAAAGGGGCTATAGAGATAGCATTGTACAAATGACACAACAAAGGGTAGAGGGCACAGAAAGGGCTGATGTACTGAAGGAAACCATGAAACAACAGGGGCCAGAAAGAATAGTCTTTAGTAGTTGGAACTCAACACAGACATAGAAAATCACATTGATTATAAATAAATACTGGCACATTTTGGAGGTCTGTGACAGGCAAGTACCAAGATGTTGGCAGAAACCCTTGGTAGCATCCAAAAGAAACCCCACCATCAAGGATAAAGTGGTGCACACGGGACACCAAACCAAAGAAGACCAACCAGAACAGCAGCACCTTTTGGGCCCTCTCAAAAAGGGCAATTATCCTTGTGGCAGGTGCTCAGTATGCTCACACACATCAAGAAAACATTTTTCAAGAACATATTCTTGGGTGCAACTTTTCAGATCAAGGAACACGTTACTTGCACACGTGTCCATGTAGTGTATGTACTCACCTGCCCATGTGACAAGGTGTATGTGGGGAAAACTACTAGATTATTGAAAACAAGACTCCAAGAACACAAAGGCACGATTAGCAGAAGAGACCAAAAATCAACTGTTGTGTGCCGGCCCGGTGGCGCAGAGGGCTGAGGCGTTGAACGCCACACCTCGCTCCACGCCGGCGACCCGGGTTCGGGAGCGGACTCGCGTAGCCGGTGGGTCGGCTGGGGGGAGCTAGGCTTGAGCGTCCGACGACAGCCTCGCCCTACCCAGGGTGGAGTTGGCCGCATTCCGCACTTAGCGACCGAGCGGAGGCTCGAGGAAGTGCAAGTCCTTGCAGGGATTGGCCGGGTGGCCGTTGAGCAGAGCGGACATCGACGTATGCGTCATGACGTCAGGGGGGGATTGCAGTCTGCTCAGGGAGGGAGAAAAATTGGAAAAGAGCCTGTCTCGTCCGGGAGGAAGCGAGGACCCGGGACGTGCCTGCGATTTGCCCGCACCCACTCGACAGTTCACGGGGCCAACAAAACACTAAGTTACGGGGGTTGTCCCCTACCTCGTCCCCACCCGTGGGGTAAGCCGCAGCTCCATGGGGGTCTGTGGACTGTTCCTGTAGGGTTGCGGGTAGTGGGATGTTCGCGGGTCATCGCCGAAGTGTCAGAGGAGGCAGGCTGAGGGAGGAGGATAAATTACGATTTCAAAAAAAAAAATCAACTGTTGCAAGACATTTTAACACAGCAGGACACACAGCTGCATCCTTGAAATTTAGTGCTCTCGAACCAATACCAGAGCCAGAACGAGGTGCAGGCTGGGATCTACAACTAAGGAGACAAGAAATGTGATGGATCTAGACTTTGGAACAGGATAGAGGAATGAATGAAGATGAGGACTGGTACTCACATTACTGAAAATGTTTCTTCAAAGCACTGACGTTTGGGTCAAAAACACTGTTGGGTTGCTGGCAGTAGAGAAAAAGAGCATTCATGGGTAGGCATAAAGAAAAGATAAAAAAAATGTAACTTTGTTATTAGTGTCTTAAACCCAAAGCACAATAACATTAACGTAAGGGACCCATCTGAAGTCATAGAAACAATGGGCCAGATATTCCAACTGCGCTATTTTGTGGTGCAAGCCCTTGCGCTGCACAAAATAGTTGTGCAGGGGTGTGGCCGGAGCGATATTCAAAGGAGTTGTGCTATTGAGCAACTCCTTTGAATATCACCCCCCGGCCACAGCCACTGTGCATGGCACAGTGGAACTTGTACCACCGCAAGTGGTCAGAGTGAAGCATCAACTTGTGGTGGCGCAAGTACCATTGCGCCATGCGCAAATTTCCAATATTCAAAAGGTGACATGCAAATGGAGCCATAATTCATGCAAGGCACAAGGGGGGCCATTTGCATCTGTTTATGGCCCCATTTGCATGCCATTAGCATGCAGGTGCGCCGATCCCCGAGGACTTGCGCCTGGAGCCCTGACAGGCAGTAGCCGTCAGGAACCGACGCCCCCTGCAGCCCAATCGCTGGCAAATGTAAGAAAGCCCCCTCCGACTGGCCCGACGCAAGCATAAGCTATATCACCCCCACCAGTCCGATCAGGGCAGCAAAGTGTTCCCTCTAACATATCCCTGGTGGTCCAGTGGACCGATAAGCCCGATCATGTCTGCAGAGGTGTAAACCCTCCTGAACGTATCCCTGGTGGTCCAGTGGACCGCTAAGCCTGATCGTGGGCTGAACAGTTTTAAACCCCCCCGAACGTATCCCTGGTGGTCCAGTGGACCGATAAGCCCGATCGCGGGTTGCAGAGTTGTAAACCCCCCCCCGAACGTATCCCTGGTGGTCCAGTGGACCGATAAGCCCGATCATGGGCTGCATAATGTGGCGAAACCCCTCCCTTGCCCCCAAGACCATATCCCTGGTGATCTAGTGTCCCCACCCCACCCACCCACGAAGCCCCACCACCTCGCCTCGCAGCCGGGCGGGCGGCAGCATCCCACCCGCCTGCCACCCGTCCGCCGCCAACTGACTGCCCGGTAGGGCTGCATGCCCATTGGTGCAGAGCAAGAGCCAATGGGCGAGCAGCACATACCATACAAGGCAGTCCAGATATGTGAATGAAGACTTCACTCCATGCCACTAAAGGCCTGATGCCATAAAAAGGTTTTCAGCGCCTGTTTGAATCCTCCCACAGTCACACACTCAACAGCTGATGGGGTAGAGAATTCTAGAGGGTAGGGGCCGCTTAAATAAATGCGCAGGCTCCAGAAGATTTTAAATACACCCTCGAATCTCAAGCAACCACTCGTCAGCTGAACAGAGCTGTCACCTAGGGAAATAGGGTACAAAAAGCTCTTTCAAGTAGTTAGGGCCAAGTCGATGAAGGGCTTTTTAAGTCAGTAGACCAACTTTAAAGGTGATCCGCCACTGAATCGGCAGCCAATGCAGATCACACAGCACAGGGGTAAGATGAGAGGATCGTGAAGTCCCCGTCAACAATTGTGATGCAGCATTCTGCACTAGCTGCAGGTGGCGGATATCAACCCCAGGTAGCCCTAAGTATAGGTAGTTGCAATAATCAATGCATGAGGTCACAAAGGCGTGGACCAACGTAGGCAGATCCCCGGATGGAACAAGGTGCTTGATCCTGGCAATGTTCCTAAGATGGTAAAAGGAAGACTTGACAAACGCCAACACCTGAGATCATAGTGTCAGCCTGTCATCAAGCACCACCCCCAGGTCTTGCACCCATTCAGAGGTAAAGATCTGGGAGCCCCCTAGACAAAGTCCAGAGGGCTGACCAGCCCTCATCCCCTCTATCTGGCAACTCGAGTCCATAACCATCACCTCAGCCTTTCCCTCGTTCAACTTTATCCAGCTCGAATTCATCTAATCCTGGATTTCATCAAGGCAGTTGTTAAATATCAAGAGAGCACTATCCTAGTCAGGTGCAAAAGACAGGTATCATCAGCATAGCAGTGAAACCTCAGTCCATACCATCTTACAATGTCTCCGGGGGACAGCATGTACACTGAAAACAACATGGGGGACAGCACTGAGCCCTGAGGGACCCCATATGACAGAGAGAGTGGGTCCGAGGAAAAAATCCCAGACACCACTCTCTGAGTTCTGCTAGTGAGGAAGGATCTAAACCACCTGAGGACTGTACATGTCAGGCCACAGATGGACCTCAAGTGCTCGGGCAGCACCCCATGGTCCACAATGTCAAAGCCTGAAGAGAGATCAAGGAGCACCAACATAGAATGGCTTCTCTGATCTCTCGCCATCAGGAGATCATTGAGCACCGGAACCAGCGCAGTCTCGGTACTATGCCTCTTTCGAAAACCGGACTGGAGAGGTTCGTATATGTTATGGATGGTCAAGTGGTTCTCCAACTGTACCGCCACTATTTTCTCAATAACCTTCCCTGTAAAGGGGAGGTTTGAGATTGGTCTGTAGTTGGCCAGAGAGTCAGGGTCCAAAGAAGCCTTTTTCAGGAGGGGTGTAACCACCACCTCCTTCAGGGAGCTTGGAAACTCACCTGAATCAAGGGAGCAACAGACTATCTGTACCAGGACTGGGCCGATAATATCACAACAACCCATAATCAGGGAAGTTGGGCCCGGGTCCAAACTACAGCATGTAGGGCACATACTCCGGACAATCCACATGACATCCACAAACTCCGGCAGGTCAAAGGTACTCCAGGAAGCACGAGGTGACATGACTGAGCACTGATCAACAGCATCCCCCACAGAGCGAGTCAAGAGGATCTCTGACCCGATGTCGGCCATCTTATTCACAAAGAATCGCACAAGCTCATCATACTCCACTTGAGAAAAAGCTCTTCAGAGCTGCAGACAGGCTGGGCTGCACAGCCTGTCCATAGTTCAGAAGAGATGAGCTGGTCGGTTCTGAGTGGCGGCAATCTTCTGGGACAGGAATTCTGCCTTCTTATGGGAGATCACTGATTGGTAGGCCTGCTAATGCTCTGCCAATCTAAGGTGGTCAACCTCCAAGGCAGATTTCCACCAGCGTTGCTCTAACCTTCATCCTAGTTGCTGCAATTCCCTCAAGGACCCATCAAACCAAGGAGCCCGAGGGCGAAGGGGGAGAGGACAAACACAGACAGGAGCAATCGAGTACAGGGCTGAGAAGATGGCCTTGTTATAGACCAAGACCAAAGTCTCTGGATTCAAGCTGGCCACAGGAAACTCTGAGAGGTCAATCACTGCTGCTAGGCCTTCAGGAGGCTCACATCTCATAAAGGGCGGTAACTGACTATCTCCACAGGGACAGACCTATGGAGGGGGGCGCAAAAGTTGAACTTCATGATGTAATGATCAGATC
The DNA here is from genome assembly GCA_016271365.2 of Neoceratodus forsteri. Classification (NCBI taxonomy): domain Eukaryota; kingdom Metazoa; phylum Chordata; order Ceratodontiformes; family Ceratodontidae; genus Neoceratodus; species Neoceratodus forsteri. The sequence goes on from CM057456.1 coordinate 1,430,835,375, forward strand.
AACCAACCAACAGTTTCCACCCCTAAATCAGAGGCTTCAATCCCCAGAAGGAAAACCAAATCAAGAGAGTGACCATGTTTATGGGTAGAAGAGGTGACAATTTGTGTAAGGCCCAGCGATGTCATCAACTGGAGGAAGTGCTGTCCAAATTGCGAGAGTTCGTCATCGACCCAGGTGTTAAAGTCACCCAGAACCATCAGTCTGGGTGACTCAAACTCCATGTCAACCATGAAATCTGCTACTTCCTGTAGGAATCGCTTCTTGTCTTTGGGTGGAAGGTAGACAAAAGCTATCCTACAACCTACACCTGCTACCACAGTACACTCAAAATATTTGGTCTCCTCAACTGGTATACTCATGAGGCCCAACTCAGTCTAGAAACAGACCGCTACCCCCCATGGTCCAATCTTGAGTGGTGTATCACTGAGTACCCAGCCAGAATTGCAGCCTCCAGCATGGGGCCAGCATTTTCATCCAGCCAGGTCTCAGTGATGTAAGCCAGATCAGTTGTTCCAACAAGGTCTGTAATAATTGCAGTCTTATTCTTAACAGATACGGCATTGCATAACACCACTCGAGTTGGATGGGTTTCAAAGGCCGCCCTGGCTACTTGCCCACCAAAAATGGTGGTGCCCTTGGGAATGGGGACTAGACATGGTGAACCACGTCCCAGGCTCCATTTTGCCCCAGGGCATCTTCTAGGCCTAACTACCCCGATGTGAGAGACCTGTTCATTCGTCCTCTGAAGTCCGCAACCCTCGCCCACACCGCGGCTATGAACAATACCCAGTGCTGGTAAGTTGACAACATCAGAGGTGGGGGGGGAACAGGCGGAGGGCATGGAGGGCAGAGGATGAATAACGCATGACTGGGGGGGGGAGCCTACACATTCCACAGGCTGACCAAGATCAAAATACACAAAACACAAGCACCAAATCCAAAGAGAGACCCCCAAACATGCAATAATAAAAAATTCCCAATCCAAGCACTTAAAATAAATAAATAAATATACCCACCCAAAACAAATGATGAAAACACAGTTAAAAAATGAAACCCTTCCCACACTGCACGGATAATTCAATCTAATACTTAGCTCATGGAAAACACAAATGGAAAAATAATAACAGAAAATAAAAACTCATGCAACCCCCTTCTCACTGGATGTGCAGAACGTAAAGTTATGAATCCCCCCCAGGCTCTCTTACAGTCTGGGAGTGGTAAAAATCACTGCCCAAAATTGAAAGTGCAACATTCACTTACATTAAATCAAAAAACAATTACAAATCTGGACTTCCGGTGACGTCAGCGACCTAATGGTAGCATAGTATGGTGGCTCCGTCTCCTCCACGAATAAAATCTAATTGCATCACCCAATAAAAAAGATGTCTTCGCCAGCCAAGATTAAGAGAAACAGAGTGGGTAAACTCCCTTCAACCCCGATGCAGAAATTATGAGAAATGATGCAGGGAGAAGGCCGATATGACTCTCAAGAAGGGGAAGCGCTGGAGGGCCTGCAGCTCTCGGAGACCTCCTCAGATGATCCACCAACAAACCTTAGAGAAATAATTATACAAACAGCGTGCACAGTTGCCAAAATTGATCAAACTTTGGGCGACCTCAGAACGGACTTACTGTAAATAAAATAGACCATAAAACGGAACAACTTGAACTATGTATGAATCAGACTATCGAACAGACAGATCGCCACGATAGGCTCATACTTTATCTCTTGGCCAGGGACCGGGAACTTACACATAAACTAGATGATCGGGAAGGCAGGAGTAGAAGGCACAACATAAGAGTATACGGGACTCCTGAAGGATCGGAAGGTAAACACCAAAGCGTAATAATAGTTTTTCAAACAACACTTAAACAGATTCTTCAACTGCCACAGGACTTAGACCTTACTATGGATCGTGCACACAGATCCCGGGTCCCTCGGCACAAAAATCCAGATGCGAGGCCCCGCTCTATTGTCGCAAGGCTTTCCAATTACCAGGTGAAGGAAGAGATACTTCGAATGGCCTGGAAACAAGGAGCGCTCTTCTATGAGGGCCACCGAGTGAACATCTACAATGATCACACGATATATGTTCAAGAGGCCAGAAAGACTCTATGGCTGGTAATGAAACAACTCTGGGCCCGTAGCATAAAAGCGCATATTTTCTACCCAGCTCATCTTAAAGTTGTTACAGACAAGGGATCAAAGATCTACCAAGACCTCCTGGCCACCTCTCCATTCCTTGAGTCGCTGGGGATCACAGTCCCACCCCTAATGAAGGAGAAACTTGAAAAGGACTTGCTCACTTCGGCCTGGAGTATAGCACAGAAGGGAGCCCTCCAGCGAGGCTCTGCACAGGGAACCCAGCAAATGAACCTCTGAGCTGATGTCTCTGCGCTGATCATGCAATTCGGAGATCCTGCTAAACTAAACAAGAAGGCCTTGCATTTACAGGAGGAGGGCGAAGGATCTTCACAAAATGACGAGCCAGAGCACGGCGTGGAGACCTGAATATTGAAGGAGGGACTGCGGAGTCTTGATCTGCTTACTGCTTTTCTCTGGCCTATGCCTTGATCTCTTTCAGAGCTGCCTCCCCCATTCTCATGCCTGAAGATTTTACAACGGCTGTGGACTTCTCCCCTGTTTTGGATCCTCTTAGGGACTTTCCATGCTGTTTAGAGATGTCCCCTTATTGCTCTCTGACTCTGAGCTCCCCTGTGACCTGGCTGACCACCGAGAGATGAGCTCTCTGTCTAACGGCTTCTCACTCTCGATCCAGAGCCTTTTGAGTGGCCTGATGGGACTCGTATAGAGGACTTTGGATATGAACCGAAGACTTGCTACACAGGGAGCACGGATTATACAAGAATGCAAATGGGCTACTAATGTGAGCCGTCTTTTGTCCCTGAGCACGACAATCTGTGAGCTGGGTCCACGGGGTCAGGAAGGGGGTTTCCAAGGCCTAACGACACATTAAATCAATCTACTGGGCCTCAGACTGAAAGCTGACCCTTATCTTTTTTCAGTCGATCAATGACTTAATTGTTCTCTTTTGGCTGTTGCTGAATAGGATACAGTTCTCCCCCAGGACTCCTCCAGAAGATAAAAAGTTATATCTGTGCTATTAACAGATTTGAAGTGTCTCAGACATCAAACTCTTAACTGAAACTTTATGCATTAAGCTCGGGCACCCGGGGGGGTGTTTTTTGGTTTTTTTTCTTTTCCTTTACTAAGCTAACTTTGGCTGGTTACTCAAAATGTTTGAGGGGTGAAAATACCTGATCTACTGTTGATCCAGACGGATCCTAGATAGAGAAGGAGAGGGGCTTCGAAGCATGCAGGCCACTGACTGTAGGGCGTCCCTTATAGGGGACTTTCCCCTGGGAGTGAAAGGTGGTATGCCACTATCCTGGAGCCCCCTTCTAACCATTGCTTTTGTGATCGCCCTATGGCTGGGAATCTATTGCCAACCCTCTCTTGGAAGCCCACTGACATCTATTTCAAGCGGGGATGAGGGAGTTCTAAAGGACTCACTCAACCTGCTCCCACTCAAGCCTAGGCCCTCTTATGAGGACGGTCCTACACATGTATTCCAATCCCACAGTTGGGAATTCGTTGTTTTATTGTTCATAAGTTCAAACCTGAATTTGTTGAAAAAGTTAAGCGGGTACATATACAACTGTGAAAAGGTTAATTCACCAGACTTGTTTGTATTTGCCCTCCTTTTCTTAGTTAGTCACACCAGGACAAACATAAATGAGTAATTATAATGTAAAAGTGCTCTCCTACAACATTAATGGCTGCTCCAGTCCGGTGAAGAGAAAACAAATCCAGAAGTATATTACTAGACAAAATTGTGAGGTGACCTTTTTGCAGGAGACCCACCTGTCCCTAACTGAGACCTTAAAATTTAAGACAAAATCACATCCCAGCTGTTTTTTCTGCCTCGATGGTGATCGAAGAGGGGGTGGGTCATTTTGTTTATGCATCATTCCCATTCGAACACGAGGAGACTGTGACGGACCCTGGAGTTAGGTATATTATGGTGATAGGCAGGGTACTAGATACCTCAGTAACTTTGGTTAGTGTCTATGCCCCTCCAGGCTCCCCCACAGCATTCTATACCTCGATTGCTCAACTGGTGGCAGAGAGGTCCAGGGGACTGTTGATCATGGGGGGCGGGACTGGAATCTGATATGGGACAGGAATCTAGATACCACATCGGGGGCTCAGAGCTCTGATTATCGTAAGGCAAGGGCGGTTAAGCATGTCCTACACCAGGTAGGGCTACTGGACATCTGGCAAGAGAGGTATCCTAGAGCAAGGGACTATACATGCTACTCACCAAGGTACAAGGTTTTCTCCTGAATTGACAAATTGTTTACCTTTAGGTATGGCATTGATGGCTTCCCATCAATGTGGGTAGGCACCTCCACCTTATCGGACCACAGCCCAATCTTCCTGGAGGTGGCCTTCTCCCTGCCTAGGAAAACAACCCACTAGAGACTTAATACAGCTCTACTCAGGGACAGAGAGGTCATAAGTAAAATCAAACAACAAATTACAAACATGATGTTGGAAAACACTACCCCGGGGATGTCCCCACAAATCATTTGGGATACAATGAAAGCCACAGTTAGGGGACAATTCATATGCATAGCCTCCCAGAAAAAAAAAAGAACGCCTCCTGAGGCAACAAAACTTACTAGCAGAACTGAGGGAGCTGGAGTCCTGACAAAAAATTAAATGGGATACACAAAGAGACCTGGAACTCAGGTTCCTGAGAGCCGAACACCAGAAGCTTCAAAGAGAGGAAATAGAGAGGAATCTCTTTTTTCTCAATCAAAAATACTATGAGGGAGGCCCCAGGGGCACTAGGTTATTAGCAGCCCGCCTGAGACATTTTACAGCCAGGGCCACAATAGCTAAAATGATTTCCCCAACCACAGGCCAACTGACTAATAGGGCTGAGCAAATTGCAGAGGCTTTTGTCTCCTATTATGTTAAGCTCTATGCCCCACAGGAGTTGACACCCACCCAGGCAAGTATGAAATTCCTCAGGACCCTTCCCCTCCCTACACTTACAAGGGAAAAGGGCCAGCTTTTGATCAGACCAATTACACGGGCGGAAATATTAAAAGTTATAAAGGGCCTGAAGAGTGGGAAGTGTCCAGGACTGGATGGCTTCAGGGCCGAATTTTATAAAACCTTTGCTGTGGAGGCGGTCCCCCTACTGGCAGATGTCTTCTCAGAGGTCTGGCAGGAGGCGAACCCGGTTCCCCCATCATGGCAATACGCCACAATTTCACTCATACCAAAAGAGAATAAGGACCCCTCCCGATGTGAGTCGTATCGACCAATCTCACTCTTAAATTCCGATTACAAGATTTTCACTTCAATTCTTGCGTCCAGATTGAACCTCATTCTCCCAGAGCTCATCAATCCAGACCAATCGGGGTTTGTTCCGGGCCGACAGACTCCAGATGGGGTTAGATCAGCGATTAATATAATTGACGCCATCCACCATTCATGCCTTCCTGCCTGCCTCATGAGTTTAAATGCTGAAAAAGCCTTCGACAAGGTTTCCTGGTCCTTTCTGTTCGTGGTTCTAGAACGGATGGGTTTTCCGCAACTCTTTATTGACAGTATTAAGTCCCTGTATTCAGGCCCACAAGAGTGTGTTAGAGTAAATGGGGGAATCTCCAACAGATTTGCTCTGGGCAGGGGTACTTGACAGGGCTGCCCCCTGTCCCCTTTGCTATTTGCCTTATACATAGAGCCCCTTGCTGAAGCAATACGTACCTCATCAGCGGTACAGGGAATTGAGGTTGGGGGCCAACAGCGGAAAATATCATTATATGCAGATGATGTCTTACTTTGTATGTCACACCCAGAGACATCAATCCCTCAGATCTGGTCAATCTTATCAGAATTCTGTAAATACTCAGGATACACACTTAGCAAAACCAAAACTGAGGTCTTATGCTTCTATTACTCCCCTTCTCACAAGATAGCAGAATTCTTACCACTTGACTGGCTAGCAGATAAAATGATATATCTGGGAGCCTGCCTAACTAAACATAATTCCCACCTTTTTAAGGCCAACTATGTCCCACTTTTTACCCAGGTGAAGAGAGACCTGGATAGGTGTTCCTTGCTGAACCTCTCACTATACTCAAGAATCCACTCTATTACCATGAATGTCCTCCCTAGGTACCTGTACCTCTTCCAGTGCTTACCGACCTTTATATCTAGAACGCACTTTCAGGACTGGCAAAAAGTAGTCACAAAGTTTGTTTGGAATAATAAAAGACCCAGAGTAAATGCCCAGATCCTTCAGCTGAGCAGGACAAAAGGGGGTAGATCCCTACCTGATCTCGAGGATTATTACCTTGCCACACAAATTAAAAGGGCGCTACAATGGTCTGTCCCTATCTATGTAGCTAACTGGAAGGAGATGGAAACACTGGAGGAAGAGGAGCAGGTTTAAGGAAGGACCCTCTAGACAAAGTTAAAAGGAGATGGAAAGAGGAGGGATGGGTGGGTCTACGGGAAATTAACTGTGATTCAGTGTTCAAGCTGGCTTCTAAAACCACCTGTTCACCTCTCTGGCAGGAGTTCTGTTGGAAGGTGAGGATACGTTACTTTCTTTCCCCTCTGTCACTGAGCAATAGAGTCCCAGATAGGCACCTGAACTGTTCGAGAGCATGTGGGGAAACACAGGTGGATTATCTGCATGTTTTCTGGCTCTGCCCATGGCTTGGGCCTTTCTGGAGGAACGTCTCTCTGGCACTTGCTGAGTTGTTTGCCCTGGACGCACTCCTGGATTGGCCAAACCTTATATTGGGAGAGCCCCCCCCAAAACCTGACTGGAGCTGACATGCTGTATCTTTGGGCCCTTCTTTTGGCAGTGGCCCACAAATCTATCACTAGGCTGTGGTTGAAAAAAGACCCCACCCCACCATAGGTATCTGGACACAATTGGTCCAAGAAATTGCAGAAATGGAAGAAATAACCTTCAAGATAAACCATAGGATACAGGTTATGTTCGGAGATGGACGAGATGGGAGATCTGGCGAGAGTCAGATGAGAAGGTGAGGTCCGTCCAACCCCACTGAGGTTCCACTTTTAACCTGACACCTGTTAAATCTGACCATAGAAGCCTCCTGAATGGGTCTGGGAAGGGGGCGGCCACCCAGGGGATGGTATACTTTGTTGTGGGAAGAGTACAACTCGATAAACTTTCTAATGCTTCTGGTGTTATAAATTTTTTTTTTGTCAGAAACAGAACAAATGAGGGTCTCCTTTTTATTATTTACCTTACTTGATCGATTACATCTCTGTAAAAGGAGCTGAAACTGTCTGGTTTGCCTGTATTAATTGTATCCGATGGTTGTCAGTAAACTTAAATTAAAAAAAAAAAAAAACAATTAAAAATCCAAAGGTCTTCTTCTTTCAAAGTACAAACAGAAAATAAAAGAAATGTGGATGCCCAGGTCCTCTCACAACCAGGGAATACCACGAAAAGGGGACACTCTCACTGTCCAGGATAACGAAGTACAAAATGGCCATAATTCTGGAGCAAAGTAAGGAAAAATCCAACAAGTACAGGTAATCCAAATGGAGAAACCAACTCGATTAAAATGTCTGAAACCAGGTGAGCACTCAGAAGTAAGCAGGGGCCTGCAAAACTCCATCAGTAGAGACCGCCACCGGCAATATTCACTGCACCACTTCGGTTCCTGGGTAGAGACCACACAGTAGCCAACCCCCCCCCAGGGACCAAGGAGAGCTACAGACTCGTCAACCAGCTCCCTGGGTGATCTAGAGCCCAGTCCCCTATGTGGCAGCAAATCTGGCTATAGGTCACTGGACGATGTCGGGCCTCACTTGCAGCACCAACAGCCAACCCCCACCAAATTCAAATTCAGAGCCCGCGGATCAGGATCTGCTCCAATGATTGGGCTAGGTCACGCAGGCAGCCCAAAAAGTCACACACTTGGCCAGTCCAAAAAGTGAAAGGATCTTCCCATGGACAAACTCTGCTTTACAGCCCAGCCTCCTCCCAGCAACTCTCGCTCACACTCCTCAACTTCAAATGTCTCAGCATGGATAAAAGTAAATGGCTGAAAATGGTGAGTCCATATCTACACCAACATATATTGCGTAGGGTTTAGTGGGCAAATTTAAATGACACAAATCCCCTTTTTGTATCTGGGTGGTAGCGGGACTGTTCGAGCGTCCTTAGTGTAAATTGCAAGGATGATCTAAAATCCCGATAACATGCAGAAACTAACTACCTCACTCCAAAACCCTAACTAACTAATAAATCTAGGCTAAGCAGTGTAAAAACGAGCAGGGAGAACAAGAAAACAGCAGAATAAACAAATACGAGGCAGATAAACGAAAAGTAAAAACTCAGTTGCAAAGTGCAACTTGCAGCACGCCCAGTCCAGTGGCCATCTTGATCCTATATCCATATTTAATGGGTGGCTTAATAACACAAAAATGCACATACAGTTGGGGGAGTCTGAAATATAACATACATGTAACGGAAGGAACAAGTCAATAACAAAAATCAATTCACTAACAACTGTGATACTGTACCACTCTATTGTTAACAATAGAATATACAGCACTGAAGAAATATCTGCAAAAGGATAGCATAAGGAAATGCATCCATTTCCAGAAACAACTTCTGGGCAAAAATAGTAGCCCAAGTGACCAGTAAACTGATATTAATATTCTTTTGACATAACACACAGAGCCGAGGTGGGTAGGTGCGAGGGAGTCCTCTTGAATCTTTCTATTTTTTGTTATATGCTGATACTTACAATCATTTTTCCACAAAATAAGTACTGCAGGCCTAAAGTCAGAGCCTGGCATGAAGGTGCCTTATCCCACAGTCACCATACCTGCCACTATTCAGGTGACTTGTATGAACGAGAAGCTAACACCAGGCAGGGGGTGCTGTAATAATTCCAAGCCAGTGATGGTGTTTACTGTGACATCCCTGAACTTGGAACCACACCCACAGGCTCAGAATACCAGGATATAAGGAAGTGAGAGGAGAGATGGAGTTATCCTCTCAACTAAACACAAAGGAGGAATACTTTCAGCAAACAAAGAAAATGAGAAGGTATGGTAAACCTTAAAAAGAACAGTTAATTTCTACATTAGAAACGCTTTAGAAGGTACTCCTAACTACAAGGGGACTGCAGTTTCTAAGAGGCATGTTTGAATTTACATGACGATTATGAATATTGTTTAAACAAAACAAAGATTATGTAACTTAACAAGCAGTGCTATGTAAGCAAAGCTAAAAAACGTGAGTGCCATTAAGTAACAGCGCAAGTAACCATTAACATAAAATGAGTAGCATAAAAATCCCACTTAACATTTGGAACACTAACAATAAATATAACCTTGGAAAACTTATGGAAATGATAATGCTTTTCTTTCAAAATTACAGATGGCAAACGAGAGGGGTATAGAATGTATAACAAAAAGCCTGACAAGACAGCTAACGCAAAGAAATGGTAAAACCAATACAATGATAATGTAAAATGCGAAGATTTGCTTATGCTCTATAGTTTGGTAAACAGGCAACATGTACTCCTGACGTTTTTTTCTGTGCAATTGTATTTATGTACTAGTATCAGAAGAACAGAGAAAGTTCAGTGGCCGACTAGGAGTAAAGTGAGAAAAAGCAAGTCCTGTATCTAAGAACTAAACTAGCCAAGGGGAGAGGTGCTGATAGGAAACAGGAAAGTTCAAGCCTCCCCCCACAAAGCATGGCAGGTAGTAGGGTAAACGCTGAGGTACAGAGCTTGACAGAGGGCAGGACAGGGGTAAATGGAAAAATGGACAAGGGCAATAAGTGCAGGGATGGAGTAAAAAAGGATAAAGCCAACATTAAATGGAGGGCAATGAGTACCAATGCCCATAGTCTTGGAAACAAGCTTCCAGAGCTAGTAGCCCTGATGGAAGAGGAACACTTGGATATTGTGGCAGTCACAGAAACATGGTACACGGAGAACCATGACTGGGATGTCAACATACCAGGGTACACAATCTACAGAAGGGACAGGGAGGGTAAAAGAGGAGGTGGAGTAGCTCTCACATAAGGGAAAGGATCAAAGCTACAGAACTAACATGTAAGGGGAGGACCAGGAACTCTGGGTCACCTTGGAGACAGGGAAGGCATCACAATCCGCACAGGGGTTGTATACAGACCCCCGTCTCAAGGGGAGGAAATGGACAAGAAAATGATAGAGGGCATTCTCAAAATGGTTGAAAAAGGGGAGATACTGTTGATGGGGTACCTGAATATGCAGATGTTAACTGGGCGACATGGACTGCAGCCACATCCAAGAGCAGGGTCATTCTTGATGCCCTACAGGGGACATTGCCTTAGACTGCTAGTGGTGGAACCCACTCAGGAGGGAGAAATATTAGACCTGGTACTATCAAATGGAGAGAGGATCACAAATTTAGAAGTCAGTAGACATCTGGGAACAAGCGACCACTGCACAGTGTGCTTCACAATAAACACAACCATGGAGACAAGCCATACAAAGACAAGGATACTGGACTTTAGAAGGGCTGACTTTGGATTAACGGGTGAATACCTGAGGAATGCATTAGCAAATGGCCAGAAAGGAGGGGTAGAAGAACAATGGAGAAAAATCAAAACTGCCATCATGGAGGCAACAAGCCTTTGTGTGAAACAAATGAAGAAAACAAAGCGGAATAAAAAACCGCTATAGTTCTCAAAAGAGGTGGCAGGTAAGGTTAAGGAGAAAAAGGCTGCATTCAAAAAGTATAAGGAATCACAGACGGAGCACGACAGGGAACTGTATCAATTAAAGCAGAAAGAAGTGGGGAAGGCAGTCAGAAAAGCAAAGGCCCAAACTGAGGAAAAGATAGCCAACTCAGTAAAGAAGGGGGATAAAACCTTTTATAAGTGCATTAGGGAGCACAGAAAGGTTAAGGGAGGGATAGTGAAGATTAATAAGGGAGAGGGAAGGTGAGCAGAGGGAGACAGTGAAAAGGCAGAGATACTGAATGAATACTTTTGCTCAGTATTCATAAAAGAAGAAGAGGACGAGTTACCTAAACCAAACAGTAGAAGCACTCTGGATAGTGGGGCTGATGCCAGTCCATTTACAGAAGAAAGAGTACTGAAAGAACTCCTAAAACTCAAGTTGAACAAAGCAATGGGGCCTGACGGGATTCACCCTAGAATCCTAAAAGAGCTAAGGGAGGACCTAGTGACACCACTAACCACACTTTTTAACAAATCATGGGAAGATAGGGTGGTACCTGAGGACTGGAGGAGGGCAGATGTGATTCCCCTTCACAAAAGTGGGAGCAAGGCAGCAGCAGGAAACTACAGACCTGTTAGTTTGACCTCAGTGGTGGGGAAAATGATGGAATCACTTCTGAAAGAAAGAATTGTTGAGTACCTAGAGGCCAGCAGGGCACAGGACCCAAAGCAGCATGGATTCACAGCGGGAAGGTCTTGTCAGATGAATCTAATCGATTTCTTTGACTGGGTGACCAAAGTAATAGACCAGGGAGGGGCTGTAGATATGGGCTACTTAGACTTTAGCAAGGCATTTGACACAGTCCCGCACAAAAGATTAATAACCAAGTTAGCCAGCCTGGGAGTGGGTCCCAGGGTGGTAGCCTGGGTAGCAAACTGGCTGCATATCAGGACACAGAAGGTAATAGTGAATGGAACACATTCTGAAGAAAGGGGGGTTACTAGTGGAGTACCTCAGGGCTCAGTACTGGGTCCAGTCCTCTTTAACGTCTTTATAGGTGACATTGCAGAGGGTCTGGAAGGAAAGGTATGCCTCTTTGCAGATGACATGAAGATCTGTAACAGAGCTGATACACAAGTGGGGGGTAGAAAGGATGAGAAGGGACTTGGCAAGGTTGGAGGAATGGTCAGACATATGGCAACTTAGATTCAATGCAAAGAAGTGCAAATTAATGCACCTGGGAAATAAGAATCCAGGAGAAGAGTACACAATAGCAGGGGAGGTACTAACGACAACAACAATGGAAAGGGATCTGGGTGTAGTCATATCAGATGACCTAAAGGTGGGTAAGCAATGTGAGAAGTCAGTAAGGAGAGCTAGGGGATACTGGGATGCAGTAGGGGGGCATCACAAGTAGAAAAGGGAAGTGGTTATCCTTCTGTACAGACAGTTGGTGAGACCCCATCTGGAGTACTGCATGCAGTTTTGGAGACCTCATCTACGCAAGGACATAGACAGGATGGAAGCAGTCCAGAGGAGGGCGACTAAAATGGTGCAGGGTCTACATCAGAAACCATATGAAGAGACTGAGAGAACTTAATATGTATACCCTTGATGAAAGGAGGGATGGAGGGACATGATAGAAACTTTTAAGTACCTCAAGGGAATCAACAAAGTCCAGGAGGGTAGCATCTTTCAGAAAAGAGATGTGTAAGAACAAGGGGCACAATTTAAAGTTAGAGGGGGGCAGCTCAGGGGTAATGAGGAAATTATTTTTCACGGAGAGAGTGGTGGATGCATGGAACCTCCTTCCTGGAGAGGCTGTGGGGTCTAAAACAGTGGGAGAATTCAAACATGCATGGGACAGACATAAGACAATTATAGTGGGGGAGTTGCAGGAAGTAGGCTGTTGGTTAACTAGAATCTGCAACTTATCCAATAGGTAGGGAAATGGGCAGACTGGGTTGGCCAAGTGGTCCTTATCTGCTGTCAAAGTCTATGTTTCTATGTTTCTATGTCTATGATAAGTCCTCCACCTATATTTTGGACAATTTGCATCCATATTTAGGGCTGGATTAAGCATCCAGGATCCAAACCCCCTCCATTTAGCAGCTCTATGGGAGACCAATAACTCATTTGAAAGAGCTTTTTGCAGACTTTCAAACTATGTCAGTCACTGTATGTGGATGTTTCTCTTTAGCTGTGTTCTGCTTCAAGAAACAGATTTCACTCAGTCAGATTTTGATTGGCTTTGTAAGCTTTGGGACTAGGCTATCACTCCCCATATCAGTCCAACTCCAAGGGTACTGCCATCCTCCTCAAAAAAAGGTTTTCTCCCAATACAAGTCCTTAATTCAGTTGTTGACTCACATGGTTATTTTACCATTGTGGAATGTATGATGCATGATAATGAATTCTCCTTAGCATCTATATACAGGCCTAATGAAAACAACCCTCAGTTTTGTCTTGCTGATTTGTTTAGCAGGTTGGTTAACTGCACTTCCCCTAACATTTTGGAGGGAGACTTCAATGTAGTCATCATAGAACCATGGAAACATAGAATTTGCCAGCAGAAAAGGACCACTTTGCCCACCCAGTTTCCCCAAATGGTCCCCTGCCTAGTCTGTCTCTGCAGACCCTTACTGTTCTCTGGCGACCCTCCCTCCTCCCTGCCCATTTACTAATATTCCCTAAATCTATTCCATGCATGCTTGAAGCTCCAAACTGTTCTCACCTCCACCACGTCCACTGGCAATCTATTCCAGGCACCCATGTCTCCTTCACTGGAGTAGTTCTTTCTCACATCCCTCCTAAACTTCCCCCCTTCAGCTTCATTGCATGCGTTCTGGTTCTGACACTCTTCGTCATGTTGAAAGCGACTCCCTTCCTGCATCAATGCTCAGTTAAACTGGTCATCAAGCATTTTCCCCATAACCAAACAGCAAGTGTCAGTCTATGCAATATTATGGAAGACTATAGACTCATAGACTCTTGGCATAAGTACCCTGAGGATCATTAGTACTCTCCCTCCCACCAGTCTTAATCAAAGTTAGATTATTTTTTGATCTTTTAATCCATACAATTTTGTTTAGACATTATTACCTACCCAGGGATATTGTCTGGGGGGGGGGGGGCAGCAGGCAGAAGATCAGACAGAAAGACATAACCAAACTTAACAACTGGCTAAAAATCTGGTATAAAGAAAAGGACATCCCTATAGGCATGAGGGTAATAATGTCACAAGACATTATGCCGCATGCAAAAATCACGCTGCTAATACAGCACGATTTCTTGCATGCGGCATAATTCTTTTTTTTGTGTAGGGCTCCACCCCAGAACTCCCCTTCGGATAATGATTCTCAGCTCCACGGAGTTTCACCTCCAAATTGCACAAAGTGTGAAAAAAATTAAAAGTTTCTGGGACCGGGAATCAAACTCGGTCCCAGACACAGCACCTGGGTTCCTTGCTACAATGGCTCAGTCCATTGAGCCATGGCAGCTGCTCAGCAGAACCTCATCCCAGCAGAGGTCTTATCATCTGCCTGGGATAGTAAGTAGTGGTGCAATATCACATACAGCAGTATTCACTGTGCTGCATCACTCGGCTGTCCCTTGGCGCTATTCTGATTAAGCGCTAATGTCACTTGCGCTATTAAGCATAGGACAGTATGACCCAATAGGATCACTATCTAGGGGTCTGGCACACCTTCTGGGAGAGGGAGTTTTTTGCCTTTGACAGTCTACACCTCACAAGGAAAGAACCTGAGCGCTCGTTCAGAAGTTCAATGTCTGTATCTCTTAGTTAAACTAGTGGAGGGGAGAAAGCAAAGGCACTTATCACATCAGAGAAAGCACCATCTACCCCTCTCCCATTCTCAGCTAGTATGGCATCTCAGCACCATAAGGTTAGTGTAACCTTAGATCAGAAGGATGATCCACCAAGGAAAAAGTGGAGGGAGTATGAAACACAAACATCATAAATTGAAACTGCATAACCAGAACTTACAAAGTCAGACCCAGGGATGGCAGGCAATGTATATTAATGCTCATAGCCTACCAAACAAGATATCGGAGCACACAGCCATGTTGGCAGAGACACAACTAGACTGGGTTACAGTCACGGAAACGTAGTTCACCATAAACTATACTTGGGATGTAGTCATACCAAGTTACATGCTCTTCAGGAGGGACCATGAGGGAAGGAAGGGGGGGTGGCTCTGTATGTAAGGGAGGGGATCAATGCAACAGAGATCCAGGGAAAACACAGGAACACAGAGGCCCTGTGGGCTACCCTAGGACCCCATCAGAGTGGGGATTATATACAGACCCCCAACCCAGGAACTAGAAATTGACAAGGAACTCCTAGAAACTATCTCAATGTAGGCTGACAAAGGTTAGCTGCTAATAGTTGGGGACTTCAATCTGTCCGATGTAGATAGAACCTCATAGACAGCATCCTCTGAAAGCAGTAGGGAGTTTCTGCTCACACTGAAAGGGTAAAAACCAAACATACGCGCTGCGATCAGGAACAAAGATTGGGGTGGTGCTGATATTAAGGGTAACCAGCCTGTAAATTGATGCAGTCCAAGGAAAGATCAGCACTCAAAGCCTGTTAATTGGTCAAATTCAGGTCTGATTCCAAAATAATGCAAGAATAAAATATTTATTATAAACGAGGAACAAAAGGAACAACAGGCATGCTAAAAATACAAAGTACAAACTTGCCCCAGCGCTTCGACTCACAAACGAGTCTTCATAAGACCAAGCAAAGACCCACTTATGAAGATTCATTTGTGAGTCAGAGCACTGGGGCAAGTTTGTCCTGTTAACAGGCTTTGAGTGCTGATCTTTCCTTGGACTGCATCGCACTGAAAGGGGCAGGGCTCAACCAACTAGCGAACTCACCCACTAGAGACCATGCTACGCTTGACCTAGTGCTCACAAACAGCTCAAGGGTTTCAAATGTTCAGGTGGACGTAGACCTAGGGACCAGTGACCATAGGTCAGTCTGGCTGTCAATCAACAAGGCAGAAGAAATATGTCCCACAAAAATTAAGATCCTGGATTTCTATAGGGCAAACTTTCCAGAGATGAGATCAAGAATCAAATCATTACTAGCTAGGGGAAGCACAGGGATGTGGAATATGACTGGGAGCATTTTAAGAAGGCCATAACAACAGTTACTGAACAATGTACATGTTAAATCAGTAAATCAGAAAAAAGGAGGAAATCACTGTTTCACCAGAGACTTAGCAGCAGTAATAAGGGATAACAAGAGGGCCTTTAGGCAATTCAAGGTATCACAAAAGGAAGCTGACATGGATAAGTACAGGAACAAGCCCAAGGAGGTAGGAAGAGCCATTCGAAGGGTCAAAGCACAAACAGAGGAAAGAATAGCACAGGGAATTAAGAAGGGAGAGAAAACTTTCTATAGGTACATGAGAGAAAAAAGGAAGTGTAAAGGGGGAATAGTCAGACTAACAGCACAAGACGGCCAGATGGCAGAGGATGACAATCACAAAGCAGAGGTGTTAAACAAGTTCTTCTGCTCTGTTTTCATAATAGAGGACAGTGGAAAAGGTCATCCATCAAAGCAGATGGAACACAATAACAAGGAGGAAGACATGAGCCCCTTCACAAGGGAAAGAGTCCTAGAAGAGCTAAACAAACTTAGAGTTGATAAAGCAATGGGGCAGGATGGAATTCACCCAAGGGTGTTGAAGGAACTAAGGGAAGAAATTGCAGCACCACTAGCAGAATTATTCAGTAGATCACTGGAGAGTGGCACAGTACCTCAGGACTGGAGAACAGCAACAGTAGTGCCCCTGCACAAGGGAGTAAGTAAGGAGAATATTGGGAACTACTGCCTAGTCAGCCTAACCTCAATAGTAGGAAAAATGATGGAAGCACTACTAAAGGAGAGATTAGTGGAATACCTGAAGGAAAATAGAAAACTAGACCCCAGGCAACATGGTTTCATGGCAGGGAAGATTATGTCAGACAAACATGACACCTTTCTTTGACTGGGTTACCAAAACAATGGACCAGGGCTGCTCGGTGGACATAGTTTATCTAGACTTCAGAAAAACCTTTGACACTGTCCCTCACAGGAGGCTGGGAAATAAGCTGGAGCACACAGGGTTAGGGCACAAGATAGTCAACTAGGTTAGGAATTGGCTACAGAATAGAAAACAGAGAGTCTTGGTAAATGGGGCTATGTCACAGGAAGGGGAGGCGACCAGCGGCATGCCACAAGGGTCAGTGCTGGGTCCAATACTCTTCAACATATTCATCAGTGGTATTACAGAGGAACTGGAGGGAAAGGTATGACTGTTTGCAGATGATACAAAGCTCTGCAACAGGGTGGACACACAGGAGGGGGCCACAAGCATGGTGGCCAACCTCAGGAAACTAGAGGAGTGGTCAGAACTGTGGCAGTCAAAATTTAACGCCAAGGAATGCAAGGTCATGCACCTAGGAAAGTGAAACCCACAAGTAAAGTGCACACTGGATTGGCAGCAATTGGATGTAACAAAGATGGAAAGGGAATGGGTATACTCCTCACCAATGACTTAAAAGTCCCAAAACAGTGCGAAAAAGTGGCACAGAGAGCAAGTGGCATCCTAAGATGTGTAAATAGGGATATTACAAGCAGAAAGCCAGAGGTAATCATGCCACTGTACAGATCCTTGGTGAGGCCGCACCTGGAGTACTGTGTCCAGTTCTGGAGGCCACACATGAAAAAGGACAAAGACAGATTAGAGACAGTGCAGAGAATGATAACTAAAATGGTGCAGGGACTGCACCATCAGACATATGAAACTAGGCTCAAGGAACTGAAGTTGTACTCACTAGAACAGAGAAAAAACAGAGGTGACATGATAGAAATGTTCAAATACATCAAGGCCAGGGCCGGCCTTAGCTAGGTACAAACTGTGCCCCTGCACCTTGGGGGACCACACTTTTTATTTGATGGAAAAGAAAAACATTTAAAACATTTAAAAATGCTTACATTTTGTTAGACATGAAAATGTTTTCCAGCAAATGAAAGTGGAAGGCAACTGGCTCTGTTGCTGTTACAAAAGGTGGGAGCAGCTTTGCTGCAGTGAAAAGATTAGGTTGCATGCTAATGGTGTTAATAACCATACTTTACATCTCCCAGGTTGACTGTTTTCACAAACAAAGAGCTATATTGATAAGAGAACTTGTTTGTAACCTGGACTTGTAGCTGAAGCAATGAATGATATGACAAAATCTGTTTCAAAATTATGTGAGCACTCAAAATGGCTCAAACACCTGACCAGCACAGAGCAAACCTGGATTTCCTGATAGGGACCCTGAAAACCTAAACATGAGGTTACCTAATCACCAGGTAAAAAACTGACAGATTGCAACTGTACTGGTGTCCCATGGTAATCTTCTCTATTCTCTCTCACTCACACCTCCAGAAAAGTTAAGCTGTTTAATTTATTTGCAAATCAGAGTATCGGAGGTGTGAGTGTCCAGTGATGATGTCCCTGTTGTTACACTAATGAAAACAGTAGTAATACCATACTTACTTAAGTTCTTGCTCCAAGCTCAGTGAGATTCAGTTCCAGTGGTGAAGTCAAATAATTCAGTGCAGTCAATGGCACTAATTAAAAGATGCTGGTTAAACTAGTAGATCTGGTGCTGCTTTATTAATACAGGACAGGAGGGTTCGTTAGGTGTAAATATTGGATGTGGGGGGGCACAAGGAATGGAATGGTAGGGCCTGGTAGGGGGCTGCATAGGGGTCCAGAATGGTTAAGGCTGACCCTGGTCAAGGGAATAAACAAGATGGAGAACCTCTTCCAAGAAAACAAGGGAACTCGGACAAGGGGGCACAACTTGTGTCTGGTGGGAGGCAAGTTCAGGAGCAACTATAGAAAGTACTTCTTCATGGAGCGCATGATAGAGCCATGAAACAGCCTGCCAGCACAGGTGGTGGCAGCTAACAGTAAGAGAATGTAAACTAGCGTGGGACAGGCAGTGTGGACAGCTTGGCTGGAACAATTAAAGGGGAGGGAGGTAGCCACCTTGGGCAGACTAGATGGATCAATTGGTCCCCATCTGTCGACATCATTCTTATGTTCTTATATCAGATTGCTCACCAGTTATTATGAATCTCTTGTTTTCTGATGTGAAGAATTCCAGCTCCCAAGTGCAGACTAGGTCCGAAGGATGGTAATTTATTAAACCTGATACAGCAGGAGACCACTCAGTTCTTTATTAACAATAAGCCCTGCAATAGTTTGAATAGTATGGTATGGTATGGGACACTTAAAAGGCATACTTGAGAGGTTGCATTATATCTTACAACACATTCAGAACTAAATCCCATACTGCTGCAATCAAGGACATAGCAAAATACTGCCTGGAGAGACAACCCTCCAATAACCTATCACCCCAAAGTTTTAAAACCTTAGCACAGAAACAAAACCTATGTAACAACTCATTGCTGAAAATGCAGAACAATAACTGCTTAAAACACTAAGTACTTTAATACTGCAGAGAAAACTTTAAAAAGGGATTGGGAAAATTCTCTAACTACAAAAATACCCATGCCAACTAGATGGTTGGTACCTAATACAGTGAAAATCAACAACATAGTTCTGTCATATTATAGTAATTTGTACACTTCAGATTGACCCCTGCATCCCAGGCACAATCCAGAACTTCCTAACTAACATGAAATCCCCCCACCCCGTTCCTCAAAATATGGTCAACTCATTAGAGCAAACCATCACGTTAGAAGAAATTCTTAAATCCATTCATTCATTACCTGCATGTAAGGTGCCAGGTCCCAGTGGGACTCCTACTGATTTATACATTTATATCAGTATAGCGTATGGGTTAAGAGCACTGAGGTGCAAGCCTGGACAACTGGGTTTGAATCCCACAGCAACCTCTTGCATACTGTGTGACCATGAGTAAGTCACTTTTGTTCCCTGTGCTCCTAGGATGTACCTAGAAACAATCCTTGGCCTTGTGCATCTTTCCTGGCCAAAAACTGTAAATAAAGTAAAATAGAAATAAATAAATAAAGAAATAAAATTATTTAAACTTTTTCACCTGTTACTGGGCCCACATATTAAATAATTATTTACTCCCTTTTGCAGAAAGACACATTACCACCTTCTTTTTATGATGCAACTATTCTATTATCCCTGAAAAAAGATAAAAATCCTTCATATTGTCTGCTGTCTCTTTTGAACTGTAACATACAAATACTTGCCAAAATCCTGGCCTGCAGATTGGAAACCCTCATTCATCTTTTGATTCCAAAAGACTAGAATGGCTTTATTAAGGGCAGGAAACTGGGAGAAACCATCCCATGATCTATTAATATTATCAATAACACCACAGATTCAAATGCTGTGCTACTGACCATCGATGCTGAAAAAATATTTGACTGGACAGAGTGGGACTATGTGCATACAGTCCTGGAATGCATTGGTGTAGGTCCACATTATTGTCATTTTATCAAACTATTATTCAACCGTCCCAGAGCAACAGGAAGAACTAATAATTTACTATCATCCAGCTTCAAATTAGGATGAAGCACCCATCAAGGATGCCCACCATCCCCCCTAATTTTTGCTGTTTCCATTGAGCCACTCTTTATTTCAGTATGCTAAAACACTGAGATAACAGGTATTTCTATCGGCAGTATGGAACATAAAAATCTCACTTTACATAGATGATACCCTCCTATATTTAACTGATCTGCATATACACTCCAAGAAGTTATTAATACTACCAACAATTTTAGAGCAGCAAAATCCACTGGTTTAAAACCAGACTACCACAACTGAAGCATGAATACCAAATTCACATTCCTAATGAGTGCCCATACAAAATCATGGACAGTAAGAAATATCTGGGTATTATTCTAAGGCCCTGTCCATACTAGGAAGCTTAAAACGGTTTTACTGCCTTAAACCATTGTAAGCTCCCGGAACACGGTTTGCATTCACACTGTAACACAATTAAAACCATGTTACAACCGTGTTCTAAAACCATGCTAAAACCCTGCTAAGAGGTGGTCTTTAGCACAGTTTTAGCTAAACACGCTTGCCTTAATCTGTGTTAACAGCAGTGTGTACGCAAACCGTGCTGTAACACATGTGAAGGCAACCTGTCCGGCGAGAAAATCCATTTTGCCAGCCACAGAATAAAGAAAAGGATACATTACAGGCACCGCTATCCAGAGGAATAATCCCCAATTTTGCCCATATATTTTTTGTCACGATCGGTTTTGGTCTGCTTTCATGGGTATCCCATCGTGCACTGCGGCACCAACCGGAACCCTTAATGCTTTGAGTTGGTGCCGCAGTCATGCCTGGGAACCTCTTCCACCTGGCACGGTGGTCTGAATCGAATATGAACGCTCCGATAACCATGCTATGGACCGATTTATAAAATGTTTTTAGTAACATTTTATGAATGGTCCCTAGTGTGAACAGGGTCTATCTGTACCACTACCATACCTATATAAACAGAATTAGGCTCCATTATTGCAAGCAATCACCATACATGTAAGAAAATGGAATAATCTCTCAATGACATTAATATGAAGGATCAATACAAATAAATTTAAGAAACTACCTCATGTGCTCTTTCTTTTCCAATCTCTCCCTGTAAGCATCTCAGATAGCCTCTTTAACACCCCAGAAAAAGAAATCTCCCTCTTTTATTATGGAAAAAACAAAACAAAAAAAAAAGATTAAGCAGAGGAAAGCTGATACTGCCAAGATCACAGGGAGGCCTAGGCTTACCTAACGTTCCACTTTTCTATCTGGTGGCCCAATTAAGCTCTACATCAGGCTGGTTCAGAATGAATGAACAATTAACCCAATCTAGTGAAACAGAATTTTTGAGTCATCCACACCAACAAAGAAGACACATTCTACACTCGACTTCTACACTAAAAAAATCCTTCTGTTAATAATATTGCGACACAAACTGCCTGCAATACCTGGATCAGCGCACAGGAGCTATTACAACAATGCACTTTTATATCCACATCCACACCGATTTTTCTTAGATTCTGATTTCCACCATCCGTCTCAGATACAGGTTTTTCATTATGGAAAACCTCTGGATTAGTGGAACTGGAGGAGTACTTTGTAAACAATCACTCTGCATCCTTTGAGGAAATCCACACTATATATTCTTCAGAAGGTGAACCTTGTGCAGGTGATAAATGAAATGATTAAAAAATTCACAAAAGGAGATTTGGATCATAATGAGAGTTTGGATCTAACCAATTATTTAAATGAGACTTCCATGGATTTGACTAGTTGTGTAGATGGTTATTTGAATATAGATACTAAAGAATGAGAGAGCTTACCAATAAGACCATGCTTTTATTTTAAATGAATTTCAAAGGATTGAGGTTTATAAGTAATTGGTTAGACTGGTTGTGTTTAACGGTCCAGGAGCAAACTAGGTTTCTGAAAGTAGCTACAACAGCAGCAGAATTGTCATTTCCTTTAGAAAAAAAAATTGTCACCAAGCAAACAGAAAGTCCCTGATTTTGGGGAAAAAAAGGTGTACGTCATCCCAGTTCATAAAGGTAGCCCCACTAACATGGTAAGCAAATACAGGCCTATATTTGTCCTGTCTTTAATCAGCAAAATTCAGTAACGACTTTCACACACACAAATAATGGGGTATCTGAAGAACAATAAAATCTTGTCAGGGGCTCTGCATGGCTTTAGGAGGGATTGTAGCATGGCAACTGGCTCAATCAAGTTCATGAGCGATTTGCATGTGAACACAGAGGGGAGACCTGTTCTCAGGGGCAGTGCTCATGCACCCTACCAGGGCATTTGACCTTATTGACCACTCTCTCCTGAAGCCAAGGCTGAGCAAAATTGGTTTGGGTGAACCTGTAGTAAATTGAATTTCAGACTATTTAGAAAATAAAAGCCACGTGGTTAGAGTAAATGAAGTCCTCCCAAATCTATGAAATTCTGAGTATGGGGTCTGACAGGGGTCTACACTTGGATACCTGTTGTTTTTATCACTCATCAGTCACCTCCGAAAAGTACAGCACACAGCAAAGATGATTCAGTATGCAGATGATGCTGTGTTGTATGCAGTAAACAAGGACATAGTTACCCTTAACAAAATTATGGAACCTGAGTATGGGAAAATAGCTACTTGGTTTGCTGAAAACAGGTTCATAGTTAATAAAAAGAAAACTAAACAATGGGGCTGGATATTCAAAAGGGTTGCGCCATGCGCAATAGGGTTGCGCCTGCGCAAGTCCGAAATTGCGCCATTCTGCCATATTCATCAGGAGGCAGTTGCGTCCCCCCAAGTCATGCTGAGCAACAGTGCAATGCTAATGAAGGTATGCTCAACCGGAGGGGGAGGAACCATGCATAAACTACACAGCCCGATATTCAGCCAGGCTGTGCAGAGTAGTGCAGGCGCAACCACCAACCTACGCCTGCACAACTTTGAGCAAAAATAAAAGGAGTAGGTCAAGGGCCACCCACAGATGAGCTGCTGCATTGCAGGGTGCAACACAGCAGCTGCCACCTGTGGGTGACCCTCCACTTCTTGCCTGTGACCCCCCACAGCCCAATTGCGGGCATAATAGTAACCCCCTTGACTGGCCCGATCACAGGCAAACCTGTAGTAATCCCTCCCCACCCGACTGGCCTGATCACGGGCACACCTGTAGTAATCCCCCCCACCCGTCACTAGCCTGATCGCGGGCAGAACAGAGTTCAATACCCCCCAAGAACAATATCCCTGGTGGTCCAGTGGACCGCAAAGCCTGATCGTGGGCATTAGAGTCCACCCCCCAAGGTTCAAGTACCTGGTGATCTAGTGACCCCCACCCCACCCACCCACGGAGCCCCACCACCCCACTCCCCATCAGTGGGTAATGAAGGTATTTGCTGACTTCCAGGTAGCAGCCCTGTAGATTTCCTGGATAGGGACATCCCTGGAAGCAGCCACTGATGCAGCAGTATGGCAGGTAGAATGAGCTCTTATCCCTCTGGGAAGCTCCATGCCCACCAATCTATAGCAGAGATCTATGCAGGAGGTGACCTACCTGCCTATTGTCCGCTTGGCTGCAGGTCTGCCAGATGCGGTTTCAGCCTAGGTGACAAACAGCTGGTGAATCTCTCCCCGAACTTTAGCCATCCACTCCTTATAATAAGCGAGCGCCCTTCTAGGGTCCAAAGTATGGAGCCTATATTCGGCCTCCGAGGTGTGATTGGGGTAGAACACCGGCAGAGTCAACACCTGGTTAAGGTGAAACTCCAACACCACCTTTGGAAGGAACTTCGGGTGGGGGCACAGGACAACCTTGTCCCTGTGGAAGACCAGATAAGTAGACTCGATGGAAAGTACCTGGAGCTCTCATATCCTTCTGGCTGACGTGATAGCCACCAAGAAGGCGGTCTTCCACGACAGGTGAGAGATATCACACCTGTGCATCGGTTCAAATGGCTTGCCCATGAGCTTTGCCAATACCAGCAGTAGATCCCACGGAGGTGGAGGTTCTCTCACTGGAGGGGATATGTGATCAAGGCCTTTGAAAAAGCACCCGACCACCTTCTCCTGTGCCACTGACTGCTTCCTCGCCTGCGCCCGGTAAGCAGAGATGGCTGCCAGGTGCACCTTAAGGGTCGTCAACCGAACCCCTAGCTGAAAAAGGGATCACAGGTAGTCCAGAATGCTGACCAAGGAGCAGGAGGAAGGGTCCAGGCCCTTGCCCTGACACCAAATGGAAAATCTCTTCCATTTGAAGGCATAGCATTTTATGGTCGACTCCTTGCGGGATGCCTCAATGATGTTGAGGACCTCGTAGGAAAGATCCAAGGCCTGGAACTCTAGCCGCTCAGGAACCAGGCCATCAGGTGCAGGGATTGAAGGTCTGGATGGAATACCTTCCCCTTATTGACTGAGATCAGGTCCGGGCGGGCTGGAAGCTGCCTTGGGATCCTGGAGCGGAGACTGAGGAGATCTGGATATCAGAACCGGTGGGGCCAGTCTGGGGCTACCAGAATCACCTGCGCCTTGTCCCTCCTTGCCTTGAGAAGCACCTTGTGGATCAAGGGAAATGGGGGAAAGGCTTAGAAGAGGCCCGGGGTCCACGGCCTCGAGAAGGCATCCTCCTGCAGTGAGCCCTGCTGAGGGGGCGGGCATGAAACAGCCTTAGGTTCGCATTCTCTCTGGAGGCAAACAGGTCTGCCTAATGGGAGAAGAGATCTTGTACTACCTCCGGCAGGAAAGACCACTCATGAGACGCAGCCCCTATCCGGCTTAGGGCATCAGCCAGGGTGTTGGAGGCTCCTGCCACATGAATGGCGAAGAGATCCACCTCCAGGCTGCGCACGAGTGACCAAATGCGGAGAGCTTCCCTGCACAGGGGCATGGAGCGCGTCCTGCCCTGGCAGTTTAGGTAGTACATGGTCGTGATATTGTCCGTCTGGACCTGAACCACTTGACCCTGTAGAAATGGAGCAAAGGCAGTGAGGGCTAGATGGACTGCTCCAAACTCCAGCAGGTTGATATGGCATCAGGACTTTTAAGGGGGACCAGAGGCCGTGGGCTCTGTACCCCCCCAGATGGGCACCCTAACCCATCAGAGAGGCATCGGTCAATAGAGAGACCATCGGCTCAGGGCGAACAAACAGGATGCCCTCCTGCAGGTGTGCTGGAATGGTCCACCACTGGAAAGCATTCCACATCCCCTGGGTCACTGTCACTAGCTGATCCAGGGGATCGAAAGTGCTGTGACCATTGGCTGGCCAGTCCTCATTGAAGGGAACTCGTGTACCAGCGGGCCCAACCGACCACGGTAGTGCAGGCCGCCATAAGGCCCAGGAGGTGCAGGAAGTCCCGGGCAGGGCATGATTGCCCAACCTGAAATGATTGGGCAAAGGAGGAAAGAACCTCGGCCCTGTCCACC
The DNA here is from genome assembly GCA_016271365.2 of Neoceratodus forsteri. NCBI lineage: Eukaryota > Metazoa > Chordata > Ceratodontiformes > Ceratodontidae > Neoceratodus > Neoceratodus forsteri. The sequence goes on from CM057456.1 coordinate 1,430,861,107, forward strand.
GAGAGCCGTGCTCTGGCTCGTAGAGAGGTGAGCTCTGTCCCGATGAATTGCATCACCTGCTTTGGCACGAGTTCTGACTTGGCCTCGTTGATGAGGAGGTGAACCTGAGAGCAAACCTGGAGGGCCAGATCTCTGGACCGCTCCACCTCCACCCTGGAGGGGGCTGCAATCAGCCAGTCATCCAGGTAGGGGTACACCTGGATCCTTCGGTGCTGCAGGAATGCTGTCACCACTGCCATGCATTTGGTGAAGACCCTGGGAGCTAGGGAATGGCCAAAGAGCATGGCCCGGAACTCGAAAAGGGATCCCTCCACTCTGAAGTAGAGGAATCTCTGGTGGGATGGACGGATTGGGACATGAAAGAACACATCCTGAAGGTTCAGGGAACAGAACCACATGCCTCATTCCAAGGATGGGATTATCTGAGTCAGAGTGACCATCCTGAAGGTCCGAGACCTTAGGAACCTGTTCAGGTCGTGCAGGTCGAGAATGGTGCGCCAGCCCCCATCCGTTTTGGGACCAGGAAGTATCTGGGCACAAACCACAGGTCTGAAGGAGGATACGCCACCTTCCTGATCACCTCTTTTTTGAGGAGCAGGGCAATATCGGCTCATTGGGCCAACAGAAAGGCTGCAGACCCTGTGGCCCCCTGAGGGGCGACGGCTCGGAAGGGTGGGGCCTGCTCGAACTCCAGAGGCAGGCCCTTTCCTACCACCTTCAACACCCAGCGGTCCATGGTGATAGCGGACCAGGTGAAAAGGAAGTGGCGGAGCTGTCCCCCCATGGGGGGAACCGAGGGGGGAGTGATGAGGCTGGTGGTGACACAACTCAACCCATCACTGGGCAGGCTTGGAGGAGGGACCAGCCGAGGGACCTCCTGGGTCCTTACCTCCCTGCTTCCTATTGGAGGAAGCCATGGGCTTGGGTTTGGGATGCCAAGCGTGAGACTGCTGGCCCTGGTACTGGTGCTGTTGGGCCGGACGTGCTGCAGGTGCAGAAGGGTGAAAGGACTTGTGCTGCTGCTGTCGGCGGCCTTTGTCCTTCTGGGACGGAGGTGATTGAGTCCAGTGTGGCATTGGACTTTTCGATCCGCTGGAGGTGACCTTCCACTCCAGGGCCGAAGAGGTCAGTCCCCCGGAAGGGGACAGCTGCCAGTTTGTGCTGGGTATCCACTGTGAAGGTGGATATCTTCAGCTCTGCAGCACATGGCCACCGCGGCCTCAACCGATCTGGCACAGGAGTCTCCTATGTCCAGAGCTGTTTGGAGCTGCTGCTTAGCCACTGCCCTACCCTGGTCCCGCACCTGCCAGACTGACGTCTGCAGGTCGGCCAGGAGATGAGGGATCACCTCATCCAGGGAGCCCATGAGGGCATGGGAGAAGTGTGCCATCAGCATGGCCGAGCTGGCCTTGCGGAGGCCAAGGGAGGATGCAGCATACACCTTGCGCCCAGCGTAGTCCAGCTTTTTGGACTCCTTGTTGGGGGGCTTGTCCACATCCCTAGCATTCCCGGAACGCCGAAAAAATGCTGTCGGTGACCAACCCCTCGGCAGAGGGGTGTTCCGAAAACCCGGGCAAAGAGCTGGTAGGGACCGCATACTTCCTGGCCATCCTGGCCAAAGGCACAAGGCAGGAAGCAGGCTACTGCCAAAGCTCCAAGGCTGGGCCAACAAAGGCTTCAGCCACCAGAAAGGCCTCCATTGGGGAATCCCTTCAGTCCAGTATCTCCGTCAGGGGATACTTGGCCCATTTGGACACGGGCTCGAGCTGCATCCCGGTAGACTCTGAGATGAGTCGAAGCAAACCCATGAAGGATGATGGGCTTTTGTCCAATGACTGGCCCCCGGAGGACTCCAGGTCAACAGGCCTGGAGAACAGGGAGGAAGCTTCATCGGACTTGGAGGAGTCCGCGAAGAGCTGTCTGGGGCCCGAGCCACCCTCCACCTGCCGAGGACGGTCGGGAGTGAGGGTGACAGACAACCTGTGGGGCAGGCCTTGACCCGACCAAGAATTCTTGGTAGGCGCCCCCGATTTCGGTCGTGGAGGCGGAGGTTCCACCACAATCGGTGGGGCAGCTGGTTTCAGCCGAACAACCAGCCCAGGCTTGGGCACCTTGACTACAGCGAGGGGTTGTTTCGGCCGCTCGGGTGACAGCCACTTGATGGCCGGGGAAGGCGACGGCATTGACTTGTTCCTGGACAGAAGTAACTGCTGCAACATCAGGTCCTCATAGCGTTGACGCAATTTGTGCCGAAGCCTCTCCTCTTCTGAGGAGGAAGACGAGGAAGACTGGCAGCGCCGCTTACCTCAGTGCCGAGACCACAGATGTTGGCGGGATCGGCTGGACCGAGACGAAGTCTGAGACTGAGATCGAGATCCTCGGTGTTTCCGAGGATGGGTCTGGGAAGGAGCGGGGGACATCCGCTCTTACCTCGGCTTGGGAGCCTTAATCGGGGACTGCTGCACTGGGGGCCCAGGCAGATCCTCGGTCTCCTCTGGGGGAACCGGTGAAGAAGGGTTGTCAGCCTCACCAGTCGACAGCCCGTCCGATGGGTCGAGAAAAGTCTTGACCGCGTCGACGGGTGTCTTGGCTGGCTGGCCTGAAGGAGAGTCCGTGAAGCCAATGACCCTAGCTGCAACCTCGACCAAAGTCGACAGCCAGCTGTCCGGGGAAGGAGACCTCTCCTGCTCCCATGAACGCTGACGATGGGACTTACCCTTTGAGTCCTTCTTTTTGGACCGAGAGAAATGTCCCAATGGCCCCTCTCCCTTAGTGGAAAGGGATTAGCAAAGCTCCTTGAATGAAGCTGAATACGAGGTACCCAGAGAGAGCCGGATAAATACTTCAACCAAGACAGAGGATGATGCAGCCTGGTCTGCCTCCTCCTCCTCGAGGGCGATCATCTGCTTGAGTTGCTCAGCCGAGCCAGCCGCTGTGGTAACCGCTCAATGGGCCTCCTTCGACTTAACCAGCGGGCAGCGCTTCTCAGGGCGCCCAAACTGTAACCGGGCAGCATGGTCCTCCAGGAAGTTGGCGGAAAACGAACGGCATGACTCACCGGCCTGCGGGTTGTGTTCTAGTCCGAGGCAGTAGATGCATGTGGAGTGTGGGTCCGTCCTGGATATCTTCTGCCACAAGGGCACCACCGAAATCCTGGAGTCGATTTGTCCATCGCAGCCGTGAGGGAGAAAGATGACCAAAGTCTTGAAAATTTTAAAATGAATTTCAGGCGAACCGAAGAATTAGGATCCAGTCTATCACGCAGAGCGTTAAGGAGGGAACCTGAGCTTCCAAGTGGTAAGGAAGATCAGGCGTCATGGAGTGGAGCCGAGAGTTTTACCACCCAGGTGGGTGGGAGAAGCCAGCTTGAAGACCTTCCGGCAAGATTTAAAACGGCAAGGAACCTGCCAGACAGTGTGGATGAACATCATATCCATGTCCCTAGAAACATACATACTGCTGGCATACTTGCTGATGCGCTCACAGACCATTCCTCTATTTTCTGTCTATGGTCCCCGGCTTCCACTAACCCTACCCCGCCTCCAAGGTATATCACCTTTAGGAACTTTTCAAGTTTAGATCCAGTACTTTTTCTAAATGATGTCTCTCAATTGACTGGAACAAACTATACAGAGCTAATGATGCCCAGTCAGCCTTAAACTTCTTCCTTCATTAATTCTTGACGTTCCAGGATATCCATACCCCTTACTCTACGCTCAGAATGAAGGGACAACAAACAAGATGGTTAAAAAAGGACCTCCTTTCTAAACTTAAAATGAGAGATATGAGCTGGAAATGCCTTTAAATCCTCTGACTATGACCTCTATAGGGCGCAGCGAAAAGAATGTCAAAAGCAAAAACGACTTGCCAAAGGCAAATATTGCAAAAATCTTCTCACTGATGCTGCAGGGGAGCCTAGAAAATTCTGGACGCACGTAAGATCCTTCCTGGGGTCTACCCAGTCCCCTCCTCCAAATAACATGATCTTAAACGGGATCCACTGTAATGATCCATGGACAATTGCTAATTTCTTCAACGAACAATTTTTACCTGTCCAAATACGCCTCGGCCTTCCCCACTATGCAACCCCTAGGCATACACACTGAGCCCCACACGTATACATTAAGACAATCCTTTCACTTCAAAGCCATTTCTAGGACAGTGGTATTAAAACTCCTAAACTCTATCTCAGACAACACTAGTACTGGCTCTGATGGTATTAAACCAAGACTATTGAAGATAGCAGCCCCATTTATAGCCTCTCCTCTTGCCCAAATCTTTACATTATCCCTCTGTCAGAGCCATGTTCCTGATATCTGAAACATTGTCGGAATCACTCCGGTGTTCAAGAAAGATGACTCTAAAGACCCTTCCAACTATAGACCCATTGCGATATTATCTGTATTAAGCAAAATTCTTGAGAAGCTTGTAGCTACTCAAACCACTGCTTTCCTACATAAAAACAATCTTCTCTCCTCTGCCCAACATGGTTTCTGAAAGGGCCATAGCACCACCATGGCCCTGCTCAAATTCACCACTGACACCCTGTCTGCCATGGACTCAGGCCTCCTCACAGGGGCAGTTTTTATAGACATGATCAAAGCTTTTGATCTTGTTGACCACTCTATTCTTCTCGCAACCTTAAAGTCTATGGGTTTCTTGATGGGTGTAGTGGTCTGGTTCAGTAGTTATCTGTCAGACCGTGCCCAAAATGTGAAATATGCTTCCAACCTCTCGAACCAGGCTATTTTAAACATTGGAGTACCCCAGGGTTCAATTTTAGGGTCCCTTCTCTTCTCTGTATTCATCAACAGCATTACCTTGGATCTCACCTCCTGTTCATCCCTCTTGTATGCAGATGTTATTGTTCTATGTGCTAGCTCCAAAAACCTGTCCGACATAAACTCATCCCTCTCATCTGACTTCCATAAAACTCAAAACTTGCTATCCAATCACAAACTTGTCCTCAATGTAAAGAAAACCCGAGCTATATTGTTTGGGTCTGCTACCAAACTAAAATCCTGCAACAATAGCATCACAGTCTCCTGCCCTGGCTCCCCTCCCATAAATACAGCCACCTCGTTCAAATATCTTGGGGTTGTCCTTGATCAGTCTCTCTTGGCTTTGATCTCCATGTCATATCCACTTGCAAATCAGTAAACTCCAAGCTAGGCATTGCCAATAGATCTAGCTATACACTTACTCCATCTGCCAGGCTGGCTGTTGCCCATGGCAACCTTCTACCTGCCCTGATCTATGGATTCGTCCCATATACGGCCATACTTAAGACAATGCTGCATGCCTGGGACACCACCTGTAATAACATTTGCCACTATGCCTCCTCATCCCCTAGGCTCAAACACCACTGCAGACTCTACTCAGACCTAAAATGGCTGTCACCTACTGTACTGATACTCTACTCAGTTGGCCCCCAAGTGGACAATGTTATAGGGCACAATCTCCTGATAGTCTGGCAAGGCTACTGTCTCCTCAAACACCCTCCTATGGGCTACGTTCAGCTGACAAGTTTCTACTGCAAGTACCAAGGTGTAAAACCTCAAAAGGCTCCCAAGCTTTCTCCCACTATGCCCCACTGCAATTGAACACCTTGCCATTAACACCTCACCAGGCGCCTTCCCATGCTCTCTTTAAAAAAGAGCTTCGCACCAGCCTATTTGCTTCAAACTCGTGCACCTGTTTTCAACCCCCATGATCTCTTACTCTGCCTACCTCCCATCTGCCTACTATGTTTATACCAACTAACCTGTCTCTCTTAGTCTTTCTCCTCCTTCTAATATGAATGGATGCCTTTTACATCCCTACCCGCAACCACTCCCTATTGCTCCGTCCAGTGTAAATGCCTTATCTTTCTTCTCTTAGGATGGTGGTATTGCACCACAAACTGTCTCATAAGAAAGATTGTTTTTCCTGCCTCATTTCAATGTAAAAATTGTATTTTGCTTAAACTGTGTATTTACTATGTACTCACCAGGTTACTGTAATTTGTTATCTAGCTCTCCCTACGTGTTAGATAGCTGGTTTTATGTTTTATATGCTTACTCTGCCCCACCTGTATTTTTGTCTTCACCATGTATACATTCACAACCAATTTGTAATTAGCTTTTCATGTATTTCTCCAATTTTGTCTATACAGTACTTGTAATGTATAGAACGGGTGCGTAGCCTTGGGATTGTCCTAGATGTCAGGCTGACATTACTGTTTCAGGTATTGGCCGTTGTCAGGACTTCCTTTTACCATCTTAGGAATATTGCCAGGGTTAGGCACCTTTTTCCGTCTGACTCTTTGCCAACATTGGTCCACGCCTTTGTGTCCTCGTGTTTGGACTATTGCAACGCCCTTTACTTTGGGCTTTCTGGGGTTGAAATCTGCCCCCTACAGCTGGTGCAGACTGCTGCAGTCCGGGTTTTGACTGGGACAAGTAGGTCCTCCCATATTACCCTGCTGCTGAGCGAACTGCACTGACTGCCTATACGGTGGTGGATCACCTTTAAAGTAATTTTACTGACTTTCAAAGCCCTTCACGGTCAGGGTCCGGCCTATCTGAAAGAACTTCTGGTGCCTTACTACCCTGGCCAATCGCTCTGCTCGGCCGAAGAGGGGTTGTTAGAGATTCCGAGAGTGAGTTTAAAATCTTCTGGCAGTAGAGCTTTTCCTTATGCTGCTCCCACTCTCTGGAATTCTCTACCATGCCAGTTATGGGACTGCACCTCCATGGAGGAATTCAAGAAAAACTTGAAACTTATCTGTGGAGAATGGCATTTTTGGATGCTTAATGCTTTTGGATGTTTAAGTAAATTTATTCTGCTGAGATTTTTATATGTATTTATTAATTGATTTTAATAATTGTTGTTAATATGATATGAATTTATTTATATGTGTTACTGATTTGTGTTTGATGCTGTGGTTTTGATATGTTCCGAGCCTTGGTATGCTGAAAGGTGCTATATAAATAAACATTATTATTATTATTTATTGTTAATGTTGTTGTGTTTCTTTCTCATGTTATAACCCTCCTGGGTCGTGACTGAAAATTTATTTATATTTATTTATTTATTGAAATAGTTTCACCGGGAAAGGCACACTGAGCAACAAGATGCTCGCCTTCCAGTGCGACCTGGGTCATTCTAGTCCTTCTTTGGCTAGCTCACCTACCTGGTAAGCAAAAACCAAATAAATAAATCAAATTTCAATGGGATTTTCAACTTTGCTGCAAAACTTTGCATTTTTTCATATTTTGACTCCAAATTTTTAACATACCCTTTTTGAGACCCTTCCTCATGAACAATGGGAGTGTCATTTTGCAAATCCTCCCCATAAGGTGATTTTGTGGTTGGTTGATGAAATCACCTTTTGGGCAGGATTTCAAAATGTTCACCATTCTTGTTCATGAGGTGGGGTCATAAGAAGGGTATGTTGAAAATCTGGGGTCAAAATATGTTAAAATGGCCCAGTTGAGGTCATGCAAAAAATATATATTGTTTCATATCATGACTCATGAAAAAAATATTTTTTTTTGTGTGGGAATTCAATGTATTTTAATGGGATTTTAAACTTTGCTGCATAACTTTGACATTTTTACATATTTTAACACCAAATTTTAAACATGCCCTTTTTGAGGCTCCTCATGAACAATGGAGGTGTTATTTCGCAAATCCTGCCTGTAAGGTGATTTTGCGGTCGTTTGGGATTTCAAAATTTTTACTATACGTGTTCATGAGGTGGGGTCATAATAAGGGTATGTTGAAAATGTGGGGTCAAAATATGCTAAAATTGCCAAGTTGTGTGCATCTGTTGACATTTCACTACGCTCGCTCGTAACTGTTAATTTTTGATATTTTAACCACAGATTATCAACATAGCCATTTCTTTTCACCACCTCTTGAATGTGGCAGCTGTCATTTCTCTAATCTTGCTCAAAATGTCTTTTCATGCCTCTGCCACAGAATTACGCTGCAGTGGTGTGGAATGATGTTTTGGTGGGGATTTCACAATTTTTACTACTGGGTTGATGAGGTGGAGTAATAGAAAGGCTATGTTGATAATTTGGTTGCTATTGTCCTACAGATGGAAGCGTGGGGCCTGAAGGGCCCTGTGCTTCCCCATTACCAAACATATATGCATCTAGTCCATCACACAAATAAGGATATGATTACACTATCTCAAAAACTATGGATGTGGGCTGGTCTGGTGGTGCAGAGGGCTGAGGTGCTGGTGCCTTACCTCATGCTACACCGGTGACACAGGTTCAGGAATAACCTCGGGTCACCAGGGTGCTTGCTCGGGGGGGGGCAGGGCTGGAGTGGGATTGTGCCATTTCTCTCCCCTCCATGGGGTGGATGCCCACCCATCCATAGTCCCGCTCCCACCAGGTGGAGGTCCGGTGGGCACGCAGGCAGTAACAGGCAGAGACTTAAAGTTAGGGAGGGGTGGAAGGGGCCACTGGGTCCTGGTGTATATGTGCGGCTCACACACACACACACACACACACACACACACACGTGTATGTCGTGGCCCCGGGGAGTAGGGAAGTAAATACTAAAAATACGAAAAAACTATATACAGAAAAAAAAACTGTGGATGCAGGGTAACACAGGGTCCTTGGTTAATCAATGGGTGTGTACTGTATACAGTACAGTCCTCATTGAGAGCTCATTTGGTGGCTGGCCGTGGTGGTGAGCAGTGGGCTGTGCCAGTCACCAGCTCGGTTTGGGGATAGGGGGAGCAGGGTGGTGGGACACTGCCTGCTGGGGTGGGTGTCCACTAGACCACCAATAATTTTTTAAATATTTCATAACTACATTTCTACCTGGTACGACATATGAGGTACATTTGGTTAGGGTGCGCGACCTGGTCAGTCGTTCCTGGGTCACGTGGCAAACCTTTATCTGTTTCTTGGCTAGCTGGGCATGCACAAGTGGTGTGCATGCAAGTCTGCATGCTTTATGGGTCCAGAGGGTAAGAGGGGCTTCATTTACTCTGCCTAAGGCCACCTATGGCTTAACCCCTTGGTACTGTGTTTCACACGGCCCCTGGATTTACTTATTACCTAGTGTTCACTATATTACAGTTATGTCATTGCAAATGGTGCCACCTACCCTAACTAATCTTATAAGTGACACGATTACAACCACTACTGGTGAGGTAGGGCTTAAATACATTTTGTGTAATATGTATAGTTTACTATTAGTGACTACTCCTAGCCAACCCTATCAGTGCAGTAATGCATGGAAAATTTAGAATTACAGCATGAGATAGGTCTATTTAACACACGCACATTGGCTGTACAAATGAGTCAAAATGAAATGGCCAAAAGACTGCATGCCGCCAATAATTCATCCCAGACAGCCAGTTTAAACACTGCCCATTCGAATTCTGGCTTAATTGCACTTGCAACTGAAAACATACCAGTAGCTGGAGCTAATAATTTCATTGATTCTAACTCAGTACCAGGCCCTTCTTTACCATCTAGAAAAAGGGCAAGGGGGGGATGAGCACTTAACTGAGAACTCTTCTGCTGATGGCACCTGGTACAAGGTACAAAGAACAAAAGCTAGTAAAAAGGGAAGAAAGGCAGAGCTTCATAGTATTCCTTGTATAACAGCTTTGACCCCCTTATTCCTCTCCTTCTGGAAATCCAAAGTGTTATTTCAGTAGACCCCCCCCACTGGCATCTCCCACATTGATCCTTTATGTGCACAGACCAATGTTACGCTTGGTTTCACCGCTACTCCTTCTAACTTGCCCTCCAGTGCAACTGTTGATCCTCCACTAATTGACGTTACCTCCAGTATCACTTCAAACTCTGACAATGTGGTTCCCTTAACTAATGTTAATCATTACTCTGCTTGTTCCAATCCGAGGCAAGTATTTGTACTATATAAGTCTTTCAACTGTTAACTCAGGGTCTCTACCTATGTTTGTTGAGCACCTAAGAGGATAATCTGTTGTGTTTTGGGTAAAGTTTTCCTCCTTCTGATATACTAAGGCTAGACAAATTAAAATTAAACAGACTGAAATCGGTGCATAAACAGTCTGGAGTAGTGAAAAATTATGTTTTCTCAGTACTTGTTCACATCTAAGGTTTGGCAAGGTTTTCTTAACTTTGGGAGGTGGGGTGCTGCTACAATTGTGAGATTTTGTTAATTGGAAATACTGGTTGTTGTGGGAGTGAAAAGGGAGAAATCATGTAGTTATGCATGAAGAGCATTTAACCTTAAAGGCGTAAGAGCCCATTTATGCTGTAAAGTAACATATACTTATAGAGCCACTTTAAACAGTTATAGGCATTGGCAGCATCAACCATTGGATATAAAAAGAGTTAACAAAGTTACTTTGGTATTTCCCAGAAAGTGTATCAAAAGTAGCAATGTCTCTCTCTTATCTGCTTATCTCTTTAATGTGGTACTCAAATGTCAGTATTGCATTGCAAATAATGTTTTGTGTACTGTTTTACTGCATAAAATCTATAAATTAAAAGTATATAAAAAACTAATTTAAGGGACTCATATATCCCATCTAAAACCAAATTCCCAAATAGTAAATAGTCACCAAAATGGATGAACCATGGTATTAAAAAACAAATTAGATGTAAAAATAGAAAACACGGCAAATTCCTTAAAAATAAGACTCAATCAACTTGGAAATCTTGTATAAAAACTCAAAAGAAATGTATATCAAGTACTAAAAAAGCTAAGTCTAGGTGGGAATACAACATTGCTTATAATACTAATAAAACAAATAGTAAACACTTTTATTCTTATTAATTATTAATTCCTTAAAAAACATCATGCCAGGTAGGGCAATTGACCCTGACTAATGAACTAATTTATGATCGTAAAACCATGGCTGAATACTTCAGTGTGGAATTTTATAAGATGTTTTCTTCTTCCAATCAAAATGCGATCTCACCTACTACATATAACACTGATCCTCTAATTAGTTTCTTTAAAGAGCTTATATTTAACAAGCTGTTGACTCTCAAATCTATTATTTTTATTGGTAGATAATATCGCCCTCCCTTTAGAAATTCTTTTTGAATGCTTTTTATCTAATAACTATGTCCCAAATGAATGGAAAGAGGCCACGGTTGTACCAATTCATAAAAAAGGTCCTAAACACAATTGGGAGAATTGCAGGCCTAAAAGTTTAACTTCATCTATCTGCAAAATTTTAGAGAGCCTCCTTAAAGATACCATTTCACCCATAATTGATAACTATGATCCTGAACAACATGGTTTCAGGAGAGGAAGAAGCTGTCTGACTAATCTGCCTTGCTTTTACGAACATATCAGTACTCTTCTGGATAGCTGAATATCATGTGACATCATATTCATCGACTTTAGCAAGGCATTTGATGTTATGCCCCACTGGGCACTTATCCACAAACTAGAGAAAGTTAATATTAATAATTACATAATTAATTGGATTTACAATTGTTTACAGAATTGGACCCAAAGGGTGATTATAAATGGTATCCTATCTGATGAGGGTAAGGTACTAAGTGGGGTGCCCCAGGGCTCTGTCCTCGGCCCCTGTCTATTTCAAGCATTTATAGCCGACTTAACTAAATATTGCTCTTCAATCACTACCAAATACACTGATGATGTAAAAATCGGGGGCCCATGCTCCAATTGTGAACAAGCTGCCATTATTCAACAGGACCGCAACACCATTTCTGACTGGGTTAACACTTGGGGGATGAAACTGAACACAACTAAATGCAAAGTGATGCATTTGGGATCTAGGAATGTAAATCATCCCTATTCACTAGCTGGTTCCACTCTTAGGACCACCACAGATGAGAGGGACCTTGGTATTACCATATTTTATGATCTTTCCCATACAAAATATTTGCAAGATGCCATTTGTAAAACTATTAAAGTTGTGTGGTCAATTTTATGCAACACTAAATCAAGATACCCTAACATTTTAATGCCTCTTTTTGGGGCATACATTAGGCCACACCTGGAGTTTGCCTCACAGCTCTGGTGCCCTTATAAGAAATTAGATGGCTATTCTTTAGAAAGAGTACAAAGAACATTTACTAAACACATTTCTGGGCTTAAATCGGTATCTTACGAACAAAGATTAAAAACATTAAATCTTATGTCACTTTCCACTTGGCGCATTCAAGGCGACCTTTTGTTTCTCTATGATGCCATCCAGGACCCTTATCTCATGTCAGAATTAGGACTTGACTTTAAGACTTATCCTCACGATATCAGAGGTCATCCCTTGTAACTTGTTGGGAAACTATTTAAACATACCAGCCGTAAATACTTCTTTACCCTAAGAACTATTGATCCCTGGAATAAACTATCATTGAACGTTGTTATCAGTGAAACTTGGAATACTTACAAATGCCATCTTGATAAGTTAATCAGCTCTGGATACAACTTATCCTATTACTCATTGGTTTAGTATAAGAGCGCCATAGGCCTCTGCCTCCTTGCTCTTTCCAACACCTTAGTATGAACCTTAGTACAACAGAGGATCGGGGCTTGGGGGAGGAGGCACACAGGAAAAATATTTACGTATCATTGGGAATAACGGCTGGGGGTGGTGCCCTAGACTACCAGGGAAAGTGCTTATGTACAATTGTCGATAAGGGCTAGGGGGGATTTAGCCACCAGGCACCTATCCATGGTGCTATTGCCACATGGCCGACTCATGACTTGTGGCAAACCTTCCTGATGCACCATGTGTTTGGTGCAGGGCCAAGTTTTCTGCAAGCCATGGGACTTTGATGCCAGGACCCTACCCCAATAGAGAATTGAGTGCAGGGTCCCTGGTGCACTGACAACTGGCGCAAGTCACCTTTGGTGTGGCTTGTGCCAACTTTTGAGAATCAGGCCAACTATGTTCAGAAATCACGCCCATTAAATACCCCCATCACTACTCAACTTTAGAATCTACCATAACTGTTCATGATAACAAACCTAAGCTGCTGCTAAGGCTATATAATATTCTGTTACAAACAAAACAATCAGGACCCATTTGCTCTTAAAACCAAATGGGAATCAGAGCTAGGTACCACATTTCAAGATACAGCATGGGTTATTATTATTCAAAATATTTATAATTTGATGAAAGGAACAAAACTCCAACAAATCCAAATTAACTGTTTCTATCGAGTATACTTTACACCCTCCAAACTTAATTAAATTAATGCTGTAATTATCCAGGTCTTTAATCCACATGCCATACATGTGGAAACAAGAAATCGAGTGGAAATTGAGGACAGTAGCATGCCATACATAAGAACAAGTGTGTTAAAGTATGGCAAAGTGCATAAATAAAACTTCTTTTAGAAGTGATTGAAGTGATTGAAATAAAATATTTTTTTGAAACTTGTCTAAAATTAAGAAATGATTGTACTAAAGGAGGAAATTACGATGAATTGGGAGAAAACAAAATTATCTACATATAAAAATACCCAATGCATGGATTTTTGAAAGACAAAAAAAACAAAGTATCATTGGAAGGGAGTGCAGGTGGAAAGCATTGAGAGATGGAGGTACTGTGCAAAGATTTTACACTAAAATAAAGTTAATTTTGATAGCACTAATTTTAACAAGAACATGTATATTAAATAGAAGGATCTGGACCCTCCAGTTATGGAAACATGGATTGATTTCATGGTGCAGTATTTTCCAATCTCCTAGATCACCGAAATCCCCAGTGCACTGACAATACGGTGCATGGGGCTTGCGGTGATCTATTGGTATTTTCCATCCCATGCAGCAATTGCTGCAAGTTAGACCAACTTTTTTTGGTTTATCTTGCAGCAATCCTGGGGGCTGTTATTATAGAGCTTGCACCAGATATTTGGCACAAGCTGCCATAATATGTGGAAACTGTCACAACTGTGCCTGAGCTTGTAAAATTAGGTGCTAGCTGCAGTTGTGGCAAAGGGTTTGGGCACTGCCAGAACCTAAGTGCCCTGGCACAAGGCTGGATGCAAGCCCTGTACCACGCTTTGAAAAGCCAGCCCATGGTGTCTACATACAGAGTAGAGAAAGTTCTTTACTCTTTCCATAAACAACTGGATGCATTCAACAAGATATGGGACCCATTTAAAGCAGCAGCACAACAAAATTATGCAAAACATTTTACCCTAACTTGCTTCACTATAAAAGATTCCAGGCATCTTCCAGTTTTATTTGGTGGTAAAACTTTCTAGTTCTATCACAATCTGAGTATTCTATACATGTTTTAATTTAGTTTTTCTCAAGAAAAAAAGGTGGCTGCCACATTTAGCTTAAAAATAGCATTGCAGACCTGGCAAGGGGCTAGGATCAAGAAAATAAAAACTCAGGGGACCAGATATTCAAAAGAGTTGCGCCATGCACAACAGAGGTGCACCAGCACAAGTCCGAAAATGCACCGTTGTGCGATATTCAGCAGGAGGCAGCTGCGCCGCTCAAGTTGAAATGCGCAAGAGCACAATGATAATGAATGCATGCGCAACCTTGGGGGAGGAACCATGAATAAATGGCGCAGTGCGATATTCAGCAGCATGCGCCATGCGCAATAGGGGAGCAAGCGGAAGTTGCGCGATAGCAGAAATGATCCAAAATAAAAAGGAAGAAGAGAGAGGCACAAGAACACTATAGAGAAGCCAGAGGTGGAATCAAGGTGACAGCAACAGGGGAAGAGGGTAGCAGTGAGTGGGACAGGGCAGGAGCAGGACAGGGCACACCTGGGAACAAACAGCAACAGGACAGCAGTGTGGAGCCTGTGCCACTGTGCAGGAGAGACGGGGAAGTGCCACAGTGGACTGAGGGCAGTGGCAGTAGACAGGACAGCCAAAGGCTAGAGGTGTACCCAGTGCAGGGGGAGCATCACAAAGGACAGTGGGGGGAGCGGGATAACAGCTGCCTGGGGGGAACACCAGCCAGGGACATGGCCAGTGCCACCTTCCAGATGGAGGCAGTAATGAGGGGTGTGAGAAGGTAGGCAGCAGGGGGGGCGTGGCTGTGGAAGGGCCCGTCGGTGGTATTCCCCCAACAGGCGGTACCGAGCCCACACCACCTTTGAGCACTACAGTGACACAGAGATTGTGGGCCAGTACCGCCTGAACCGTGCGATTCTGAGGCAGCTCTGTGAGCTGTGCAGTGATGAGATGCAGGCACCCACATGATGGAGCCATGCTCTGTCAGTGGAGACAAGATGACAGCTGTCATGTGCCTGCTCACCACGGGCACCTTCCAGAGACCAACGGGGGACACAACAGGCATAACTGAGTTGGCCGCGTCATGCCTACCACACAATTCCTCAGCGTACTGCTGCCACATGCTGTGGAGTAGATCCATTTTACCAGCACACAGGTGGAGCACACAGCACACATACAAGAGTTCCACAGGGTAGCACGTATGTCTGGCGTGCCTGGGGCCATTGACTGCACCAATGTGGCCATCCACATGCAACCTGGCCCAGAAGGTGTAGCATACATCAACCGAAAGGGCTATGCCAGCATCAACTGCCAGGAGGTGTGCAATGCCAGGGGGCGCTTAACTAATGTCTGTGCCATGCACTCTGGGGGAACACATGATGCCTTCATCTGGCACCAGTCTGCACTGTGCCACAGGTTTGAGAGTAGGGACATCCCCACTGGCCACCTAGTGGGTGAGTATGCACATCACGCAGGATGACATGAGTTTTTTGGGGGGGTGCATAGTCAGAGGTGCCATGGGTACCGGCCTTGACGGCCCATGGCAGAACGACGCTGACCACCATGCTAATGTCCACCCTCTACACACAGGTGACAGTGGCTACCCACTCCGTCCCTGGCTGCTCACACCACACCGGTGCCCCGCGACCCCATCGCAGCAACGGTACAATGAGGCACGTGCCACCACATGCAATGTCATAGAGCGGGTGTTCGGGATGCTGAAGACATGTTTCCATTGCCTGGACATGTCTGGCGGTGCCCTACAGTACAGTTTCTCGAAGGCCTGTGGGCTATTCCTGGCCTGTTGCATCCTGTACAACATGGCCAACAACTGTGGGATAGCTGTAGAGGTCGAAGAGGAGGACAGTGATGGGGACGATGAGGACGCCAGTGCAGGCGGTGATGGGCAGCCCCCACCTGGGCGAAGGGACCCCCGCCTGATCCGGATGTCACAGCTGCACCGGGACACCGTCACAGAGGAGCACTTCAACCAACCCAGGTAGGTCATGGGGCCATGTGCAACCACCAATGGCAAGGGCACAACCCACAAACTTGCATGGACAAACCCCAGGGGCACATGGCGGCAAGGGAATTGGCTGAGCGTGGAACTGCACACGCCATCAGGGATGGGCAAGGTCTAACACGACACGCGGTCATGCGCATACACACACCCAACAAGACATGCACAAGGGGAAGAAGGCACGCCGACCCTGACTGCTACTCCTAGCCACACACAGGTCCACAGATGACCACACCCAGTGCCCATCATTGTGCGTGTCTCAGATGCTGGGCACCATTGCACAGTGGCGGACAGCACAATGCAGGCATCATCATGCACACGCCACAGTGGCCACCAGCCTGGAGGGTGTTCACATGGACCGTGTGTGTGTGCAGGGCCAGGTACCCCACCTGTGCATTGCACATTGCACAACACACTGCACACAGGGCAGCGTCAGACAGTAGCCATGGTGGGAGACAGGTCAGTCACATGGCACAGTGCCACAGCCACCACGGATGGGTGGGCAGCCCTGCTGAGACCTGCCAGCCGTGACATGCTGACCATTGGCCTCATGGGTTGGCACCAATGGTCCCCCATGGGTGATGCTGTGGGAATGTGACCATGTTTGAGCAGGGGTCTGCAGCTCACCAAACATGCCTGCGCCAGGTGTGCTCGGGATGCCCACAGCTGAACCTGGTGTCAACATGGAGGGTGTCGCACGATGCCAGGAACAGGGGGTGGACATGACACTGCACTGTGTCTGCGGCGCATGGGCAACAAACTGTGTGCCCAATGTGGCCATGACAGCTGTGAATGCACGTGTCTGCCTGTCAATGGCAGCGGTCACATCCTCCCGCTGCCGGGCCATCTCTGCCAGGAGCAGAGCGTTGTCTCTGCTGTGCTGCTCTTCTGCCTGGTGCAGAACTTTACTGAGTGCGTCCACTGCCCTAACAAGCAGCAACTGCTGATACATGGAAGCCTGGAGTAGTCAGCTGTGCTCATCAAAGAGGTCATCCGCCGAATCGGCATGACGTCCTTCACGGTGTTCCTGGCCGTGCTGGGCAATGTCCACATGTGGTGAACTGATGCCGCCCCTGACACTGTTCCCCCATCACCATTGGCTGACTGCTGACACTGCCCCTCCAGCCGCTGCTTGCCAGTGCTCAACGGTGCCATCGCAGTGGCTGCAACATCCCCATCAGCCTGGATGCACACCAGTGCTGTCCTACTGGTGCATACAGGCACAGGTTGGGACTGTGATGTCACGCAGGCCTCCACAGCGCCACCACCCACGGCTATGCCCATGCTGTTACCTGCTGTGGGGCCATCCTGTTGCCCATACATATCACTGTCCATGATGCGAGCTCCATCATCATTGGTGCCGGATCTGGCACCAGTCCGTGTCACAGCATGCTGGCATTCATGGATGCTGTCATGCTGGGACACGGGCAGGGCCTCCTCCGCACCAGCACCACCAACTTCAGTTCAGACAGACAGGCAGGTGGGTACAACGTTGTCCTGACCCTCGGACACCTGTGGAGGTGGATGGGTGCTCCTCCGTGTCCAGGGTATCGCACTCAGTGGACAAACCCACCACCGCTGACCCATGTAGATGCTCAGGAGCTGTAAGGGAACACAGTAGCATTAATGTCTCTGCCCTACCCTGTGGCATTCCCCCCACCCCTCACACAGTGACAGACCAGGACCTACCATGCAGTGACAGGCTGCCACCCGTCTGGAAGCCACCACCTGGAATGCCCTCTAGGGCACAACGCCACATGCTGACAGCCACTCGCTCCTCCTGTGGCATCAGGCGTGCCACATCCGGCTGTCCACCACCAGTCACAGTACATGCTGCCCTGATGGCAGCCACCTTATCTTTTATCCTCCTCTTGTCCATGCTCACCTTCTTCTTGCACTCCTGCATGGAACGCTGGTGGCTGCCATGCTGGTTGACGGCATGTGCCACCTCCTACCATGCTGCAGCACGGGCCTGTGGTATTTCCCACTGTCCGCTAAGCAGTGGTTCCCTGTCAAGGTAGGCCTCAAACAGGGCATCTGATTCTGCCCGGGTGAAGTTGGGCCTCCTCTGTCTCCCACGTCTCTGTTCCTCCTCCTCCTTCTCACGTTTGGTCATTATTGATCCTGTGGGAATGACAAGTGTTACCTCTGAATGTGCAGTCCCATGCATCTCCCACACGCCACAGTCCACACTCCCAAACAGCATGCAACCCACCACAATAGACTGCAATATCAGACTATGGCCTCTGCAGCCCCATGTCACATTTATATACCGAAACGCATGCAAATGAGGAGAGGCTCAAATTTAAGTGGATGCTAATGCAGTAGCTGTGCCATGGAATTGCTGATGAGCTGATTTGCATATGCTAGCTGAATATCGTGCTGTTGCACCTTGCGCAATTGTGTTGAACGTGCTCAGGCAGGGGCACAGCTCCGTGACGTGCACAGTAGGCACTGCACAGCGCATGTCTGTGGTGCTGACACCGACGCCTGCCACGCTGCTGACGTGCTTTGCCAGTGGCGCTAGTGCACTGTTCACATGTATAGTGTCCTTACCTTGGTGCGCCGTAGGTGCCGTGGTGCCACAGCGCAGTAGGCCCCTACAGGAAGTCCCACACAGGCGCTCTACTGCACTACACATGGGGACTACCAATCGTGCTGTAGCGGTCTGAGCGCGAGAGACCCTTGACCCTGTGCCCAACCTTTGCCCCCTAGGTGCCATGCATCCGCATCTGGTGCACCCCATTGTGCTGTTTGGTGACAGCACGATGGGGAATGACAGCACAGTACCGCGCAGCATCCGCACGTGGTGGACATGCGCTAGGGAGTGCCATTTTGAATCTGAGATGATCCAAAGATAGCATGTTGAAGAGCAGCAATATGGAGTCAGATAGAACTGGCCAATTTGGTTGCACTGGTGGAGCCGCATGCTGGTTCTCTGTTTGGTGAGACACCCATGGACAGGGCCAGGAGTGCCATGTGGGAGGAGGTGGCGGTGGTGCTGGAAGAGGCCACAGGGATAGAGAGGACATCTGAGCAGTGCCAACACCAGTATGGGGACCTACAGTGGAGGGACCCGAACAGGCTTGCCCACCTACGGGCACGCACCAGGAGAGGTGCTGTTCCACGGCCAGGTAGGTGCCCCATCCATACACTGGTTGCGTCCTTACGGGTATCGCGGTGGGCATGTGTCCACCACATAGGGGAGGGTGGTCCATCCAGTGTGGGCAGTGGTGGTGGTGGTATAGGGGTGGGGGGCTGAATGGTTTGGCTGTGTGGGATCGCACACACCCAGGGGTGGGGGGCCTTTGCTAATGGATTGTGCTGATGTTCCTCTCTCCACATTTGTACCCTAGGCCCTGAAGAGCATTGCCGTGCAAGGGAGGAGAAGCAGAGATGTGAGCTGAGGGGAAGGGAGCTACATCCCCATGCCGGAGGTCCCATAGAGGCTCAGTGCCAGGACCAGCCCGCTGATGGTGAGTGCCATCCATCCAGGATTTTCTGTGCATGCTGTGTAGCAGGATGGGTGGCGGGGCATGGCCACCATCCATTGACATCACTGCCATGCACGCCACATGGTACAGTGAGCACTGTCCAGTGGCATTGCATGTCTGGGTGTGCATCACTGGTGGTCCATGCATGCACCGGGTACATGGCTGTGCCACTGCCTTCGCACTGCATAGCCATGTCACTGTACAGCACGGTGGTGCTGTGCGCGACTTGGGTGGTGGGTGTGTGCAGCAGTCCGCAAGGCTGTGTGTGCCTGGGTGGGCAGGTCTTGTGGACACGATCACTGTGGGTGGTCGCATACCATCACAGGGGCGTGTCCCATGGCTGTATGCCATGCACAATGGGTGGGCTGCAGGGGGCTCTGCATTCACACCTATTGACTCTGCTCCCTTGTCCTAGGTGGACGGTGGATGATGAGAATTGAGAGGGCAACACAGGAGCTTCTTAAGGTGGCCAGGGCCTCCTTGGAAATTCTCCAGAGGGTGAAACAGCTTGGAGTGAGAAGGAGGCATGGCAGAAGGCTCTATCAGAGCAGGGAGCGGGGCTCCCGCTGAATTGCATCCACCCCTGGACTTCATCTACCCCCTGGACCCACCCTCACACCCCTCCTTCCCTCTCCCATATGTTCACCCCTGCCCCTTACCCACCCCCACCTGGTTTGTTGCCCTCACCCCTTTTGTAATGTATATATCTGTAAATAGGTTTGTTTATACTGTTCCAATACATTTGTTTTGTTATGCCTACTGTGGTGGTCTCTGATTTGCAGCGGACTAATGATGCTCAGCTGCAGTGGTGTGCATGGCGTCGGGGGTGGTGTTATTATGGGTGTTTGTGTGTGTGTCCATAGGGGATGCGAGTTTGGTGTGGGTGTAGCTCTCAGTCACTGTCTGTGGTTTGTGTGTTGTTCCCTGTGCACTAGATGACTGTGTGCAGTGGTACATGGTGCATGCACTGTGTCCATGGCGCACCTGTCAGACCGTCCATGGCCTGTGCAGCTGCCACCCTTGCACGTCTGTGACCTGCACAGTCTGCTGGCATGTCAGTGGTGGCTGCCCATACTGGACAGCCACTGTACCCAGCACGATGCCAGGTTGTCTCCTGTCACTGGTGCTGTGCACATCTGCCTCGGGTGGCACTGTTGCCTCCGCTGTTGTTGTCCCACCTCAATGCTGTCACTTGTGTATGTTGCAGGGGATGTGCTTCACTGTCTGTCACTTGTGTTCCAGCCGCATGCTGGTGGTATACAGCGTCGTGGTGCCTGCACAGGGTTGCTGTCACACCTGTGCCGTGGAGGGGTTCTGGCCGTGTGTACATGGCTGCTATTGCCACATGCCAGGGGCTTGGCTGACCCGCTACTATGTCCCTGTGTTGGTGTGCCCTTGGGTATGGGTGGCTGTTTGTCTGTGCACTGTGTTGCATCCTGTGTGGTGCATGCTTTCATGCAACACTGTGGGTGTCTATGCTGGCTGTTGTGGCCAGTGCTGGGATGGGGTGTGTCCTTGGGAGGGTGTGCAGGGTGCTGTACCACTGGTGGTGGGGTCCGGGTACCTCGTGTGCTGACGCATGGTCGGTCTCTCAGCTGTACCTGGGGGGGAACGTGCGTGGTGGCACTGTTTATGCAGTCGTTGCATCGCTGTCTGCTGCCACCCACTGAAGGGTGCTCGTGGTGGGGCTGCCTTGCATGGCTCTGTGGTGCACAGGGTTGCATTGTCACAGTGGGGGTGGTGGCATGCATGGGGTGTCCTGCACTGTTGGGCATTACTTCTGGGCAGGGTGTATGGGAATCGTGGTGCAGGGTGTGCTCTGCATTGGTGGGATGGTGTGGCACAGGGTGGCCGGGCATCCATGTGTGATGGTCACATCTTGCAAGGGGGTGTGCTGGTGTCTCTGGGCCGGTGGTTCTTCCAGCTCTCCTCCGGTTGTGCAGTGCATGGGGTGTGGGGGGCAATGTCTGTTCTGCTGTGTGCTTCTCTGCCCATCCCTTCCATGAGTAGTGGGCCCCTGCATCCTGTCCCTGTGCATCCCTGGTAATGCTGTTGCACTGCTGCCCTGCTCCACTGGGCATCCCTGGTTGTGCTATTGCTCATCTGACCTGCGCCACTGCACATCCCTGGTTGCGCTATGGCATAGTTGGCACGATATTCAGTCATGTCCCGCAGGTGCATCTTGACCTGCGCAGTGTTTTAATATCGCGGGTGTTGTGCATGGGCGCTGTGGACTTGTGCCTGCTCCTGCTATTGCACAACTTTGTGGCGCAGTTTGAATATCTGGGCCATGGTACCTAGAAAAATAGATTTTCCAGGTATGTGAGTATTGTTATCAGTTGTAGCAGAAAGTAGTATTTTAGAAAACATTTTTTGTGGCACTGCTGCTTTAATCAATTCATAATGAAGAAGCATTCTAGCAATAATTAATGTTCCTAACCCATAATTCCCTATTAGAGATGTGGTGAAGCAAAAATCTACCCACGGAGTTTGTGTGAAAATTTGCACTTTGGGAAGCTGCCCCACACCTGGGAAACTTTGACTTTGTGCAAAATCACAACGTTTTTGCTGTGAAATGTAGAATTTCACTATGAAGTGTGGAATTCATGGGTGAAATGCCGCACTTCATGGTGAATTTCCGCACTTCACAACCCATGGATTTAGTGAATTCTACAGAATTTGTGGATTAATTCATGGAGCAAATGTTGCTGACTTAGCCCATCTCTATTACCTATAGCCTGTATATATTATTTCATGTTTCTTTTTTGAGATGAGCATCTTGTGGTAGTTGCGAAACCTTATATCTATGTTGCTTTTTGTATTTCTGACCTTCTGAAATTGATTTATTAGATTGCTTTACTTGTTAACTGTCAATATATACAGTATGTTATTCCCAGTACCTATATATGTATACTGTGTTATACATATTTATCCCTTCAATAATAAAATAAAAAAAATAACTATAATTAGCCTAGATAATAATTTGGGCAACAAGGTAAAGTTTTGGATGCTTGATCTATGGTGCAACATTTAAATTTAGTAAAAACAATCAGGCCTGAGTTCAGTCTTAGATACTGCAGGACTCAATTCCAGATCATGGATTCCTGCTAAAAAGAAAACTCTGGTCATAGAAACATAGAAACATAGAATTTGACAGAAGATAAGGACCGCTTGGCCCACCTAGTCTGCCCATTTTCCTACCTAACAGATAAGCTGCAGATCCTAGTTAACCAACAGCTTACTTCCTCTTACCCACCCCTAGGGCTGCCTTATGCCTGTCCCATGCATTCTTGAAGTCCACCACTGTTCTTGACTCCACGACCTCCTCAGGGAGGCTGTTCCATGTATCCACAACCCTCTCAGTGAAAAAATACTTCCTCACATTACCCCTGAACCGTCCCCCCTCTATCTTCAAATTGTGCCCCCTTGTTCTTGCACATCTCTTTTTCTGGAAGATGCTACCCTCTTGGACTTTGTTAATTCCCTTGAGGTACTTGAAAGTTTCTATCATGTCCCCTCTCTCCCTTCTTTCCTCAAGAGTATACATATTAAGCTCCTTTAGTCTTTCTTCGTATGTCTTCTGGTGCAGACCCTGCACCATTTTGGTTGCCCTCCTCTGGACAGCCTCCACTCTGTCTATGTCTTTTGGAGATGGGGTCTCCAGAACTGTGCACAGTACTCAGATGGGTTCTCACCAACTGTCTGTACAGAGGGATAACAACTTCCTGTTTTCTACTATTGATGCCTCTTCCTATGCATCCCAGTATCCTCCAGCCTTCCTTACTGCCTTCTCACATTGCTTGCCCACCTTTAGGTCATCTGATATAATTACCCCAGGTCCCTTTCCATTTTACTGTTGCCAGTATCTCCCCCCATTGTGTATGCTTCCCTGGGTTTTGTTTCCCAGGTGCATTATCTTGCACTTCTTTGCATTGAATCTGAGCTGCCATACATTTGACCATTCCTCCAACCTTGCCAAGTCCCTTCTCATCCTTTCCACTCCATCCTGTGTATCAACCCTGTTGCAGATCTTTGTGTCATCTGCAAGAGACATACTTTTCCTTCCAGTTCCTCTGCAATGTCACTTATAAAGACATTAAAAGGACTGGTCCCAGTACTGAACCCTGTGGTACCCCACTTAGTAACCCCTTCTTCACTGTACCCATTTACTACTACCCTTTAAGGGCCCTGTTGTCTAGCTAATTTTTTATCCAGGCTACCACCTTGGGACGCATTCCAAGGCTGGCTATCTTATGTATTAATCTTTTGTGGGGGACTGTATCAAATGCCTTGCTAAAATCTAGGTAGGCCGTGTCCACAGCCCCTCCCTGATCTACTACTTTGGTCACCCAGTCAAAGAAATCTATTAGATTCGTCTGACACGACCTTCCCATCGTGAATCCATGCTGCCTCGGGTCCTGTGCCCCACTGGCCTCAAGGTACTCAACAATTCTTTCCTTCAGAAGTGATTCCATCATTTTCCCTACCACTGAGGTCAAACTAACTGGCCTGTAGTTTCCTGCCTCTGTCCTGCTCCCAGTTTTGTGAAGAGGAATTACATCTGCCCTCCTCCAGTCCTTGGGTACCACCCCATCCTCCCAAGATTTGTTACAGAGAGTAGTCAGTGATGTCACTAGTTCTACCCTTAGTTCTTTTAGAAAGCTTGGCAGAAGACAACAGGAGAAAGGACTGCTGTGTGACTGAACTTCTCTGCTGGGACTAAAGTAGAAAAACTCTGGTCAGAGCCAACACAGCTGCTGTACATTAACATGAACCAAAGTTTTCTTTTTTTTTCCTTTTAGAAACATAGAAACATAGACTTTGATTGTAGATAAGGACCACTTGGCCCATCTAGTCTGCCCATTTCCCTACCTACAGGATAAGCTGTAGATCTTGGTTAACCAACAGCCTATTTCTTCTTACCCCCCACAAGAATTGCCTTATGTCTGTCCCATGTATTCTTGAATTCTCCAACAGTTTTAGACCCCACAACCTCCTCAGGAAGGCTATTCCATGCATCCACCACCACCCCCCTCTCTGTGAAAAAATACTTCCACACATTGCCCCTGAACCACCCCCCATCTTTAAATTGTGTCCCCTTGTTCTTGCACGTCTCTTTTTCTGAAAGATGCTATCCTCTTGGACTTTTTTGATTCC
Organism: Neoceratodus forsteri; assembly: GCA_016271365.2. Taxonomy (NCBI): domain Eukaryota; kingdom Metazoa; phylum Chordata; order Ceratodontiformes; family Ceratodontidae; genus Neoceratodus; species Neoceratodus forsteri. The sequence goes on from CM057456.1 coordinate 1,430,885,973, forward strand.
ACTGAGGTACTTAAAAGTTTCTATCACATCCCCCTCTCCCTCCTTTCCTCAAGGGTATACATAATAAGCTCCTTAAGTCTCTCCTCGTATGACTTCTCTTGCAGACCCTGCATCATTTTAGTTGCCCTCCTCTGGACTGCCTCTATCCTGTCTATGTCCTTGCTGAGATGGGGTCTCCAGAACTGGATGCAGTACTCCAGATACATAGATACACAGACAGTGACAGCAGATAAGGGCCTACAGCCCACCCAGTCTGCTCATTTGAGCTTGTAAGTTCACTTTATGTTTTCCTAGAAGTCTGTTGCCCCTCACCCCTGACCTCCAGAATTCCTTTATATCTATCCCATGCGTTCTTAAATCTCATGATTGTTTCAGCCCTCACCACTTCCTTTGGCAGGGTATTCCACTAGTCCACCACCCATTCAGTGAAGAAATTCTTACTCACGTTTCCTCTGAATTGTCCTCCCTCCAACTTCATCCCATGCTCTCTAGTCCTGGAACATCTTTTTTTGCTCAAAACTAGTGTATTCCTGCACCCTGTTCCTCCCGTAAGATGTATGTGTCTATCATATCCCCTCTCTCCCTCCTCTCCTCCAGGGAGTACGTATTCAAGTCATTCAACCTGTCCTTATAGATCTTGTGATGCAATCCATGTACCATCTTTGTTGCCCTCCTACAAACCTTCTCTACCTTACGTCCTTATGTAGGTAAGATCTCCAGAACTGTACACTGTACTCCAGGTGTGGCCTCACTAGTGTCTTGTATAGTGGAATTATGACCTCCCTTTTCCGGCTGATGATGCCCCTGCCTATGCATCTCAACATCCTATTTATTTTACCTGCTGCCTTGTCGCACTGTTTCCCTACCTTGAGGTCATCAGAGATGATAACGCCAAGATCCCTTTCCTGCTTGGTGCATGCTATATCCACACCTCCCAACTGATATATTGTGCCAGGGTTTTTGTGCCCCATATGCACTATCTTGCACTTCTTTGCATTGAATTTCAACTGCCAAATCCCTGACCATTCTTCAAGTTTCTGCAGGTCCCTTCTCATTCTGTCTACACCCTCTGGTGTGTCCACTTTGTTACAGAGCTTTGTGTCATCAGCGAACAGGGAAATTCTGCCTTCAAGGTCCTGCGCAATGTCACTGATGAAGATGTTGAATAGGTCTGGTCCCAGCACTGATCCCGGAGGTAATTCACTGGTCACTCTTCCCTCTGTGGAGTTGTTGACCTCATCGAGCTACAGTGGGTCGATGGGGTTAAGAATAATCTCAACCAGATCGTCGTCCTGCGTCTGAGCTGGCTGGCCTGATGGGGGTACCATGAAGCCAGTGGCCGAGGTCGCAACTTCGACCGAAGTCGAGACAGCAGATTCCTGGGACCAAGATCTCTCAGAATCCCAGGAAAATCATCGGTGAAATGAAATTTCCTTAGACTCCTTGTCCTTTTTACAGGACTGAGAGACGTCAGTGCCCGAGGGACCCTCTCCCTTGGTGGAAAGGGACTGGTACAACTCCCAAAAGGAGCCTGAGAAAGTGGAGCCCAAATTGAGCGGGACAAAATGGACATGGAAGAGAATTGATCCGAGACCCGAGCCGACCCCTCTTCAAAGGTCTTCATCTCTTTAAGCTGCTCAGCAGACCCTGCAGCCGCGGAGACCGCCCAATGTGCTTCCTTAGATTTAACCGGTGGATTCCATTTCTCCAGTCTGCCCAGTTGCAGTCATGCAAGACGATCGTCCAGAACATTTGAATGAAAAGTGTGACACATTTTGCATGCGACACCCAGGCAATAAATGCACGAGGCATTCGGGTCGTTGCAAGACATTTTTTCTCCACACACGAGCAGCGGCGGAAACCGGGCGAGGACTTGTCCTCCATCACGGTCGAGATCATGAAGAGATTAGAAGAAACTCGTACAAGTTTTAATTTTGATAAATCCAGAGATTTATTTGCCATGGCCTATAGTAATGCATGAGCAATAAGGAGGGAACCTGAATCTTCCAACGGAAAGAAAGATCTGGCATCAAAAGGGGCAGAGCCGAAGCATATACCATCTGGGTGGGTGGGAGGAGCCAGCTTTTAGACCTTCGAGCAAGAATTTCAAAGGGAAAAGACATACCAAACAGTGTGGATAGAACAACATATCCACAGTCCTAGAACATTCTATTCTACACATAAGTAGGAAATTGCACGACAGAAAGAAAAGGTACTCCACCATTGAGAAGAAAAGCCTTGTGGCAAAGTGGGCCATTGAAACTGTTCCTGGTTTTCCTGTTCTTTCTGACCTGTGCCCTGACAAGGTACCTTAGCTTGGAACCATATTCTAAGTGGTTTAACACAATTAAAAACAAGTTACTCACCTGTAACAGTAGTTCTAGGAGTGGTATATGTTGCTCATCCACACATCTTGGCATGTTCCCCTTCCCTTCAAATCTTGCCGGAAGGACCCAAAGCTGGCTCCTACCACCCACCCAGGTGGTACAGTCCCCAGCTCCATCCCATGATGCCAGATCTTAGCCTGCTGGAAGCCAGGTTATGCACTGCAGCTGGGGAGGTCAGTGGGTCAGTGTGGATGAACAAAATATACCACTCCTAGAACTATGGTTACAGATGAGTAACCTGTTTTTCTAGGGATGCGGATATGTTGTTCATCCACACTTCTTGGCAGACTCCAAGCAGTTCTAAGGGAGAAGGGAGGCAAGGCGCACACCCCCTACTTATGGAACAGAGACTGGAGAACTGAGGCCCCAAAACCAGCATCCAGGCATTACTCAAGGTTGATGTAGTGGGTGATGAAGGTGTTTGCTGTCTTCCAGGTAGCAGCCCAACAGATTTCCTGGTTAGGATGTCCTTGGAAGCAGCCACCGACGTAGCGGTATGGTGGGTGGAATGAGCCGTTAGCCATACAGGAGGCTCCCTACCCACCAACCTATAGCAGAGATCAATGCAGGAAGTGATCCACCTGCCAATCGTCCACTTTGCTGCAGGTCTGCCAGGTACAGCTTCAGTGTAGGTGACAAACAGCTGGTGAACCTCTCCCCGAATTTCCACCACTCTCTTCTTGTAATAGGAGAGAGCTCGTCTCAGGTCCAGAGTACGGAGCCTGCACTTGGCATCCGAGGTGTGGTTTAGGTAGAATATAGGCAGAGTCAACACCTGGTTATGGTGGAACTGTGACACCACCTTCGGAAGGAATTTCAGGTGGGGGCGCAGGACAACCTTGTCCCTGTGGAAGACAAGGTAAGGAGACTCCACCGAGAGTGCCTGGAGCTCCCCAGTCCTTCTGGCTGATGTGACAGCCACTAGGAAGGCAGTCTTCCATGACAAGTGTGACATTGGTTCGAATGGCTTGCCCATGAGTTTAGCCAAAACCAGCAGTAAATGAGTACCAATGCCCGTAGTCTAGGTAACAAGCTTCCTGAATTAGTGGCCTTGATGGAGGAGGAACATCTGGATATTGTGGTAGTCACAAAACACATGGTACACACAGAACCATGACGGGGAAGTAAACATACCAGAATTCACTATCTACAGGAGGGACAGGGAGGGTAAAATAGGAGGAGGAGTAGTTCTTTACATAAGGGAAGGAATCAAAGCAACAGAACAAAAGGATAAACAGGGAGGAGAAGAAGCATTGTGGGTCAATTTGGAGACAGGCAATAGCACCACAATCCGAACAGGGGTTGTGTACAAACCCCCCTGTCTCAGGGGGAAGAAATGGACAAGGAAATGATAGAAAGTATACTTAGAATGGCAGAAAAGGGGAGATATTGCTGATAGGCGATCTGAATATGGCAGATGTTAACTGGAGTGCAGTTGCAGCAGCCACTTCTAAGAGTGGGGTTATACTAGATGCCCTAGAGGGGGCATGCCTTAGACAACTAGTATTGGAACTTACTCGAGAGGGAGCAATCTTAGACCTGGTTCTCTCAAATGGAGATGGAGAGAGGATCACAGATGTAGAAGTGGGTAGCCATCTGGGAACTAGCGACCATCGAACAGTATGGTTCACAATAAACACAACAGTAGAGTCAAGCCATACAAAGGCAAAAGTACTGGACTTTAGGAAGGCTGACTTTGCCAAAATGGGTGAGTGCCTAAAGAATGCACTAGCAAATGGGCAGCAAGGAGGGGTGGAAGAACAATGGGGAATAATCAAAACTGCCATCACAGAGGCAACAAGCCTTTGTGTGAAGCAAATAAACAAAACAAAACGATGTAAGAAACCACTGTGGTTATCAAAGGAGGTGGCAGTGAAGGTTCAAGAGAAAAAGAAAGCATTCAGGAAGTACAAGGAATCACAGAAGGAGCAGGACAGAGAATTGTACCAGTTAAAGCAAAAGGTAGCTGGGAAGGCAGTCAGAACAGCAAATGCCCAAACCAAGGAAAAGATAGCCAATTCAGTTAAGAAGGGGATAAAACCTTTTATAGGTACATCAGGGAGCGAAGGAAGACCATGGGAGGGATAGTGAGGCTTAATAAAGGGGAGGGGGGTGGGCAGAGGGTGACTGTGAAAAGGCAGAGATACTAAACAAATATGTTTGCTCAGTATTTACAAATGAAAAGGGGGAGGTACCAAAACCAAACGATGGAAACACTCTGGATACAGAAGTTGATACCAGCCCATTTACAGAAGAAAAGGTTCTGAAAGAACTCTTAAAACTGAAGGTGGACAAAGCAATGGGACCTGATAGGATTCATCCCAGAATTCTAAAATAACTAAGGGTAGAACTAGTGACACCACTGACTACCCTCTCTAACAAATCATGGGAGGATGGGGTGGTACCTGAGGACTGGAGGAGGGCAGATGTGATTCCACTTCACAAAAGTGGGAGCAGGGCAGAAGCAGGAAACTACAGACCTGTTAGTTTAACCTCAGTGATAGGGAAAATGATGGAATCACTTCTGAAGGAAAGAATTGTCGAGTACCTAGAGGCAAGAGGGGCACAGGACCCAAGGCAGCATGGATTCACAGCGGGAAGGTCATGTCCGGCCAATCTAATAGATTTCTTTGACTGGGTGACCAAAGTAGTAGATCAGGGAGGGACTATGGACATGGCCTACCTAGACTTTAGTAAGGCATTTGACACAGTCCCACACAAAAAATTAATATACGAGTTAGCCAGCCTAGGAGTGGGTCCCAAGATGATAGCCTGGGTAAAGAATTGGCTGGAGAATAGGACACAGAGGGTAATAGTAAATGGAGTCCACTCTGAAGAAGGGGGGTTACTAGTGGGGTACCGCAGGGTTCAGTATTAGGACCGGTCCTCTTCAATGTCTTTATAAGCGACATTGCAGAGGGACTGGAAGGAAAAGTATGTCTCTTTGCAGACGACACTAAGATCTGCAACAGAGTTGATGCAAAAGGTGGGGTGGAAAGGATGAGAAGGGACTTGGCAAGGTTAGAGGAATGGTCAAGTGTATTACAGCTTTGATTCAATGCTAAGAAGTGCAGGGTAATGCACCTGGGAAACAAAAACCCAGGGGAAGAGTACACAATGGGGGGTGAGATACTAACAACAACAAAAATGGAAAGGGACCTGGGGGTAGTCATATCAGATGACCTAAAGGTGGGCAAGCAATGCAAGAGGGCAGTAAGAAGGGCTGGGAGGATACTGGGATGCATAGGGAAAGGCAACACCAGTAGAAAATAGGAAATTGTTATCCCTTTATACAGACGGCTGGTGAGACCCCATCTGGAGTACTGTGTGCAGTTCTGGAGACCCAGTCTCTGCAAAGATATAGGCAGCATGGAGGCTGTTCAGAGGAGGGCAACTAAAATGGTGCAGGGTCTGCACCGGAAGACAAATGAAGAGAGACTAAAGGAACTTAATATGTATAGCATCGAGGAAAGGAGAGAGAGGGGGAGCATGATAGAAACTTTCAAGTACCTCAAGAGAATCAACAAAGTCCAAGAGGGTAGCATCTTTCAGAAAAAGAGGTGTGCAAGAACAAGGGGGCACAATTTGAAGATGCTTGGGACAGTCATAAGGCAATTCTAGGGGGTAGGGGTAGGAAGAAGTAGGCAGCTGATTAACTAGGATCTGCAGCTTATCTATTAAGTAGGGAAATGGGCAGACTGGGTGGGCCAAGAGGTCCTTATCTGCCATCAAATTCTATGTTTCTATGTTAAATCTCACTGAGGTGGAGGTTCACGCACTGGAGAGGTCTAGGCACAGGTTGCAGGATTCTCCTGATATGCCATCCTCCTGGGATGGCAAGAGAGTCCCTGCAGAAGTAGGTGATTTCATTGTTGGTGAAACACTGGAGTCCCACCGGTGTCTGGTCCTGGGGGACTTCAATGTTTGGGCTGATGACGAGTCATCTAGGTTGGGTTATCACTTCCTCCAGATGATGACATCTCTGGGCCTGTCGTAAGTAGTTACTACCATGACCCACCAGGGTGGCCACATATTGGACCTGGTCTTCTCACTGGGGCTTGAGATTGAGAATCTCAGCACTGATCGGGTCATTTGGTCTGATCACTGCATGGTGGAGTTCTTTCTCAGGGCTCCCCCCCCCCCGAGATCCCTCCCCTGCAGAGATGGTAAGCTACTGCCCTTTAAGGGGTTTGACCTCGGAAGGATTTTTGGTGGAAGTAGACCTATCTAGTGTGGACAGTGCATGCAGGGGAGGTGTGGGTGAAACAGCTGTCACCTATAATATGTCGATAACTGAGGCACTCGACTCCCTTGCACTGGTCTGTGTAGGACCCAGATCTTCTCATTTGAGGTCACCATGGTTTAATAGAAAGCTCAAGGCACTGAAGATCAAAGATCGAAGATTGGAGCGCCGCTGGCAGAGGACCATGTTGGAGGCAGACAAACTGGCCCTGCGTACATACTATAGTGTGTAGGGGGCAATCAATCGTAAGAAGGCAGTGTTCCTGTCCAGGGAGATTGCTGCCGGGAGAAACTGACCAGCTATGCTTTTTCAGACTGTGGACAGGCTTTTACATCCAGCCTGTCTACAGCCGTAAAAGGCAGCTTGCTGAGGCCATGTGCAATGAGTTTGCTCGGTTCTTCCCAGACAGGGTGTCCACCATCAGGCAGAGAATTCCACCAGTGAGCCATGTTATGGCTGACAGTGGCCACCTGGATTGTCAACGAGGCACTCCGACAGGTTGGGGTGAGTTTAAACCAGTGGAAGTGGCTGATGTCATTAAGGTGGCCTCAAAACTGAAGCACACATATTGTGAGTAGGACCTGGTGCCGACTCGTTTCTTAATGGGATGTGTCAACACTGTTGGCCCGGTGTTCACCTCGATTGCCCAGTGTTCCTTGGAGGGGGTCTTCCTCAATGCCTTGAAGGAGGCACTGGTGAGACCCCTTCTGAAGAAGCCATCACTGGACCCTGACATCAAGGTGAATTATCAACCGGTCTCCAACCTGCCATTTTTGGGAAAGGTTGTGGGGAAGATTGTGGCGCAACAGCTGGAAGAAACCTTATGGCATTTGATATCTATGAGCCACTACAGTCAGATTTTCATGCAGGACATTCTACAGAATCCGCATTAGTTCGAGTGCATAATGATCTCCTCAGGGCGAGGGATCAAGGAGAGGGGACGATTCTCATTTTACTCGATCTCTCCTCAGCTTTTGACATGGTGGACCATTGTGTGTTACTTGACCACCTAAGGGACTTTTGTAGACTCACTAGCACTGTCATCACCTAGTTTGAGTCCTTTTTGACAAATGGAAGGCAAAGGGTGATGATGAGGAATTTCTCCTCCTCCCCTAGCCTTCTGTCTTGTGGGGTACCTCAGGGTTTGGTCTTGTCACCAATGTTGTTTGCCATGTATATGCTCTCCCTGAGTGAGATCATTAGGAAGTACAGCTTGGGGTTTCATTGTTACACCGATGGTACTCAGCTGTACTTATCCTTTGCCCCTGGGACATCCAATGTAGTGGAAATATTAAACAACTGTCTGGCTGAGATCAATAACTGGATGGCCTCTAGCTGGTTGCAACTGAACCATAAGATGGAGGTACTGGTGGTGGAGTTGAACAGGAGGCATGATAGGATGCCCTCTGTTGCAGATACTGGACTAGTTCTAGGCTCTGTCCCATTGATGACCTCCTCTAGGGTGCACAATCTTGACGTGGTTCTGGACAGCAGTCTGACAATGGAACATTAGGTGTCGTCCATTGTCAGGTTTAGTTTTTCCATCTGAGAAACATTGCCAGGATCAAACACCTGATTCTACCCCTGGACCTCCCCATCTTGGTGCATGCTTTTGTAACATCTAGGCTTGACTACTGTAATGCACTCTACCTTGGGGTCTCTGGAGGCACCCTCTGTCAACTACAGCTGGTGCAGAATGCAGCTGCCAGGCTGTTGACTGGACAGGCGAAATACTGTCATATCACCCCAGTGCTGTGCGGATTGCACTGGTTGCCGGTTTGATGGAGGGTGCTCTTCAAGGTGGGCTTGCTCACCCTTAAGGCCCTTCATGGACTGGGTCCTTGCTATCTGGTGGACCTTCTTACACCTGTTGCCTTGGTCTGCTCCCTTCAATCCTCCTCGAGGGGCCTCCTGGTGATTCCCAGAATGAGGTTGAAAACTGCCGGAGATAGAGCTTTTAGTATCGTCAGCCCCGTCCTGTGAAATTCGCTTCCGCCATCGGTGCAGGAGGCCCCTTTTGTGAAGGCATTCAAAGCCCACCTTAAGTACCATCTGTTCAGCCAGGCATTCTCGGATACTGGATGAGAACTCAGGTTATCAGCCCTTTTAAAGTAAACAGGGTTATAATTTATATGCAGAATGTCGCCTATTTTGATGTGTAATTATTTATTATATTGTGAGATGATATTTTTTAAACTTTTTTATATGTTTGTAAGGCGTCCAGAGCCTCTGGGATTGGGCACCAGAAAAATAAAATTTGCTTTGCCTTGATCTAGGACCTTGAAAAGGTGACATACCACCTTTTCCTGTGCCACCATCTGCTGACCGGCCCCCGCTCAGTAAGCAGAGATGGCTGCCAGGTGCACCTTAAGGGTTGTAGACCAAAGACCCCCTTTAGACAAAGGTCAAAGTTAGTCTAAGATACTAGCCACTAGACAGGACAGAGGGTCCAGGCCCTTATCCTGACACCAAATGGAAAACCTTTTCCATTTGAAGGCATAACGCCTGGTCAACTCTTTTCTGGATGCTTCCACTACTGTGAGTACATCCTCAGAGTGACCCAAAGCCTTTAACTCTAGCCACTCAAGTACCAGGCTGTCAGGTGCAGGAATAGAAGGTCCGGATTGAATATCTTCCCCTGATTGACAAAGATCAGGTCTGGGCGTGCTGGAAGACACCTTGGGAGCCTGTTGCTGAGGTTGAGGGGGTCCGGATACCAGAACTAGCGTGACCAATCTGGGGCTACAAGGATCACCTGCGCCTTCTCCCTCCTCACCTTGAGAAATACCCTGTGGATTGAGGGAAGGCATAGAAGAGGCCTGGGGTCCACAGCCTCAAGAAGGCATTCCCCTGCAGCGAGCTCTGCTGAGGGAGGTAGGCATGAAACAGCCTCAGCTTGGTGTTGTCCTTGGAGGCAAACAGGTCCATCATCGGTTTGCCCTAATGGGAGAACAGGCTGTGAACTACCTCTGGGTGGAGAGACCACTCATGGGATGTCTCGTCTATGTGGCTTAGGGTATCTGCCAGTTGATTTGAGGCTCCTGCCACATGGATGGCTATAAGATCTGCCACCAGTCGGCTCACAAGTGTCCAGATGCACAGCGCTTCCCTGTACAACAGTCAGGAGTGCGTGACACCCTGTTTGTTGAGGTAGTACATGGTTGTGGTGTTGTCTGTCTAGACTTGAACCACTTGATCCCAAAGCTGCTGAGCGAATGCCGACAGCACCAGTCTGACTGCTCTGAGCTGCAACAGGTTACTATGGTATCCGGATTCCTTGCGGGTCCAGAATCCATGGGCCTTGTTGTCCTCTATGTGGGCTCCCCAGCCCGTGACAGAGGCATCGGTCATGAGGACAACTGTCGGCTCGGGGCGGACAAAGGGATCCCTTCCTGCAGATGATCCAGGACAGTCCACCACTGGAGAGCATCCTACATCTTCTGGGTCACAGTGATCAGTTGGTCAAAATTACCTTGGCGCAGTGTCCACTTGGCCACCAGCTCCCATTGAAGGGGGTGCATATGCCACTTGGCCCATCATACTACAGTGCAGTAGGCCGTCATGTACCCCAGAAGGTACAAAAAGTCCCGGGAAGGGCGCAAGTGCCCAACCAGAAATGATTGGGCAAAGGAGGACCTCTGCCCTGTCTGCCAGGAGCTGGGCTCTGCCTCGGCAGAAGTCGAGCTATGCCCCGATGAAGCATATCACCTGCGAAGGTATGAGCACTGACTTGGCCTCATTGATCAGGAGGCCAAGCTGAGAGCAGGTTTGGAGGACCAAGTCTCTGGACCTCTCCGCCTCTTGCTGGGTGGAACCTGCTAAGAGTCAATCATTGAGGTAGGGGTATATTCTGACCCCTTGATGCCTGAGATGGGCTGCCACCACTGCAATGCATTTGGTGAAGATCCATGGGGCTGATGAGAGGCCAAATGGCATGGCTCGGAACTCATAAAAGTTTCCCTCTGCTTAAAAGTGGAGGAACCTGTGATGAGATGGATGGACTGGGATGTGGAAAAACATGTTCTGGAGAGCCAGTGAGCAGAACCACATGTTCTGCTCCAGGGATGGTATAATCTGGGACAGAGTTACCATCTTGAAGGTGCGTGGCCTGAGAAACTGGTTCAGGTCGTGCAGATCTAAAATGGGGCACCAGCCCCCCGTCCACTTTGGGACCGGGAAGTACCTGGAAATGAACCCTGGGTCGAATGGGGGATCTGTCACTCAGACCACTGCCTCCGTGAGGAGGAATTGGGCTATGTCGTCTCTCAGAGCTGACCGAGTGTGGACTGATACCCTTTCCTCCTGTGAGTTGCGGGCTCAACTGGTAAGCTACTGCTCGAATTCCTGAGGCAGACCCTGGCTAACCACTTCTAGAATCCACCTGTCCATGGTAACAGCGGACCAGGCAGAAGAAAAGAGGTGGAGCCGGCCCTCCATGGGAGGACCCAGAACTGGCGTGACAGGAATAGGGGTAGCAGCCCCCATCCCGTCACTGGGCAGGCTTGGAGGAAGAGGGTCCAGATTGAAAACCGCCTGAACCTCGACCTCTTCTGCAGGCCACTGGAGGCCCGGACTTGGGCCGAGGATGCAAAGCCTGTGCCTACTTTTGCTGCCCACCCTGGAAGGAGGGCTGCTTGGTCACAGGGGTAGGGTGACAAAATGGCTTCTTCTACTGTTTCTTGGTGCCAGGGGCGTCTTTCAGAGTAGAAGTAGCTGAATCCAAGGTGGCACTGGACTGCTCAATTTGCTGAAGGTGACCATCCACATCTGGGCCAAAGAGATTGGTGCCAAGGAAAGGAACATCAGTGAGTTTCTGCTGGGTATCTGCAGTGAAGGTGGAAAGCCTCACCCAATACCTGCAGCGCACAGCAACTGCAGCTGCCACTGAACAGGCACATGATTCCCCGAGGTCCAGAGCCATCTGAAGTTGCTGCCTGGCAATGGCCAGGCCCTGATCCTGGACCTGCTTGACCGTGGTCTGAAGATCCGCAGGGAGGTGTGGGAGAACTTCATCCAAGGAGCCCAACAGGGCATGAAAAATGTCTGTCATGATGACAGCTGAGCTTGCCTGATGGAGGCCTAGTGAGGAGGCAGCATAAACCTTCCTGTCAGAGTGGTCCAATTTTTTGGACTCCTTGTCTGGAGGTCTATCGGTGTCGGCTGAACTGCCTGTGCATCTAAACACAGAAGTGGTCACTAGCACCGCAACTGAGGGGTGTTCTGTGAACCCTGAGTGGAACCCAATGGGCACCGCATACTTGCGGGCCACTGGGCAGACAGTGCTGGCCAGGAGGCAGGGTGCTGCCAAAGCTCCAAGTCTGGACCAACAATGGCCTCAGCCACTGGGAAGGCTTCCATAGAGGTATCCCCCTCTCAATATCTGTGAGAGCGTACTTCACCCATTTCTGGACAGGCTTCAGGGTCATCCCCATGGATTCGGAGATGAGGCGGAGAATCCCCAAAAAGGATGAAGGACCTTCCTCCATCGACAGACTGCCCACTGACTCATCAAGCAGATGAGAGTGTAGGTTGGAGTCGTCCGAATCTGAAGTATCCAGATAAATTGGCCGGCCACCAAGAACCCCTTCTACGTGCCTGGAGTGGTCAGGCATAAGGGTGACCAAAATCCTATAGGGAAGACCCAGGACAGTTTGAGCTTCCTTCAAAGGAACCCCTCCCGTAAGCTGTTTGGGTGGCAGCTCCCCCACAGTCGGTGGAGGTGCCAATTTTGGCTGAACCAGAGTGGGTTCTACCAGCTTCACGGGCAAAGGAACCAAGATGATCGGTTTTTGATGGAGCCAACTTCGGCCTAGAAGGCAAAAGTCAGGTAATGGCTGGTGAGAAAACTGAAGCCAGTTTCTGACCAGACAAAATCAGCTGTTGCCACATGAGATCTTTGTGGCGTTGACGGAATTTCCGTTGAAGCCTCTCCTCATCTGAGGAGGACGAACACAAATGTCAGCATCGCCTTTTCTTTGAGTGCTTATGCACCTTCTTCGGCCTTTCGGTCGAAGGGGTCCAAGACCTTGATTGGACTGGCCGACTGGGTCGCTTGGGAGACACTGGAGGAACCAGTGATTTTCCCAGATCAGGGACCGGCTCCTTGATGGGACTGCCAGAAGGCTGGGTCTCCTCATCAGGAAGAAACAGAACAGGTGTCCTGTTAAGAGAGTTGTCGGCCTCATCGGGCAACAACAGATCGACAGGGTCGAGTGATCTCAACCGCATCATCAATCAAGACTTTGGTCGGCTGACCAGACGGCGGGACCGAGAAGCCAGTGGCCAAAGTTACAATCTCAACCGAGGTCGAGACTGGAGATTCCTGGGACCGAGATCAGTCTCAATTCCAAGAACGTCTTCGACGAGACGAAGAATCTCTCAGTTCCTTGACCTTTTAACGGGACCAGGAGACATGCATACCTGAGGGTCCCTCGCCCTTGGTGGGGAGAGACTAGCACATCTCCTGAAAGAAGCCTGAGAAGGTGGAGCCCAGAATGAGTGGAACAAAAATTGGTCAAGAGGAGAGCTCCGTGGTTCGCGCTGCTTCTGCCTCAGAGGCTTGCATTTGCTCTAACTGCTCAGCGGACCCCACAGCTGCGGAGACCATCCACTGGGCCTCCATCGATTTCACTGATGGATTCTGTTTTTTTGGGCCTGCCCAGCTTGAGCTGTGCGAGAACATCGTCGAGGATGTTCAGGTGGAACGCAAGATAAATCTCGCAGGCCTGAGTGTCATGGCCAACAGCCAAACAGCAGATGCACGTGGTATGTGGATCTGTGCGTGACATTTTATGGCCACACAGGCACCGGTGGAAACTGGGGGAAGATTTATCTTCCATGATTGAGAAATGACAATCGCAATCGCTAGCTTGAATGAGCTTAATCTTCAAAGAATCAGAAGGAAACTAAGCCAGGGCCTACAGAACATGAGAGCGAAGAGGAGGCAACCTGTATCTTCCAGCGGAAAGGAAGATCTGGCATCATGAGGCAGAGCCAAGGGTCACACCACCCAGGTGGGTGGGAAGAGCAAGCCCCAAGACCTTCCAGCAAGAATCAAAGGGGAAAGGGAAATGCCAAGAAGCGTGGATGAACAGCATACCCACGTCCCTAGAAATTATCCTTTCCCCATCTCTTATCAGCTAAAAGAATGGTTTGCTACTAAAAGATACAAGGCGTGAGCATAGTTAAATGATTATGAATTGCTTTTTAATATTTGCAGATATGTATGGTCAGTTTCTATAATTGTTTTATTATATGTGTATTTGTACTGGAATTTTATTAAATGTAATCAGTTTGTAACTTTGCCTGTTTAAAAGGGACATCCTTAGAAATGAGCTTCAGCTCAATTGCTTTGTCTCCCATCAACAAACTTAAACATTAACAAAAAAAGAAAAAAAAAAAAACTTGTGTCCAGAGTAGTAACCTTTTCCCCTGTGGTTACCAAAGTTATAAAAAGGATGGCTATCATCCCCTGCCAATAAAGAACTGCTGAAACCATGTCCCTTTGAGGATTAATTTGTATTCAAGGACACCAGCAATGGGCCTTTCTTATCCTGAATGTCTTTTGAGATCCTGTCCCGTTCTGGATCAAATGGTAAGTGGCCTAAAAAGGGCATATTCCGGAGGAGGGCAGAGTAACCAGTGGTGTTCCACAGGGGTCAGTACTTAGCCCAATCCTCTTCAACATATTCACTAGTAACATTGCTGATGGACTTGAGGAGAGGTCTGCCTGTTCGCAGATGATACAAAAAACTCTGCAACAGGGTAGACACAGATGAAGGTGCCCCTGGGATAGAAGCTGATCTCAAGAAATTAGAAACATGGTCAAGAATATGGCAGTTAAAATTTAACACTAAGAACTGTAAGGTGATACACATGGGCAAACGTGACCCAAGAAAGGCACCCACTGAACGGGCATCAATTAACAAAATCAAAGATGGAATGAAACCTCTGAGTAATTGTTACCGATGATCTAAAAGTGGGGAAACAATGTTAAAAAGCAGCACAGAAGGCCAGCTGCATCCTCAGCTGCACAGGTAGCGGGATTACGAGCAGGAAGCGTGAGGTAATCATCCCACTGTATAGGTCCCTTGGTCAGGCTGTACCTGGAATACTGCGTGCAGTTCTGAAGGCCCCACCTAAAAAAGGACATTGACTGCTTAGAAAGGTTTCAGAAAAGGGCCACTAAGATGGTGCAAGGTCTGCATCAAGAACAGTATGAAACGAGGCTCCATGAATTAAACTTATCTCTCTAGAGCAAAGAATAAGTAGGGGGGACATGACAGAAACATTCAAATACTTAAAGGGAACCAACGCAGCCCAGACAGGAAACCTATTCCAGGAAAACAAAACAATACGTACAAGGGGGAACAATCTGCTCCTAGTGGGAGACAGATTTAGAACCAATAGAGTATAAGGAAATGCTTTTTCACAGAGAGGGTGATAGAACCATGGAACAGCCTGCCCTCAGAGGTGGTATGGGAATTCAAACTAGCATGGGACATGCAATGTGGGCATCTAAATGGGTAATAAAACAGGTAGGGGGGTAGACATTTTGGGGCAGACTAGATGGATCACGCGGTTCCCATCTGCCGGCTACTTCTTATGTTCTTATATTGTACAATTTGAGCTTGAGGCCTGATACACAGATTAGTATCAGAGCCAAACCACTTGCATGCCTGACACTATAGTGAAGGCAGTACGAGCTGACATGTGTGAGCAGTCTACAACTGCACCTTCCATGAACGTGGCTGCCACTGATATGAGAAGCCCAAAGCTTGCTCCAGGAAATGCCCTCCGGTAACTTCCACCAGAGCTGCAACCAAAGTGGCTGTGATCTGAAAATTATGATCAAAGCATATGTTATCCTAAGGTTTGACTCATTAGGTGCTAATGCACCTCAACAAAATGACTGAACATTTTTGCTGTGCATCTGAAAGCACCAACAACCCTTCAAGCTGACTAGTTGTGTGCTTTACTGAATTGTTATCAACCTGTCTGCCACAGAGGACACCTCACATTTCTTGGGAGTGCTACTTCTGAAAACAATAACATCTTGCTGTGGACTTGGAAAGTTGTTTGGTCTTTATCTATATCTGTCCATTCCTCTCCATAATCTGTAATGCTGAAAAACTTAAAAGCACTTTGGTGGGGACATGGGGACAGAACGGGGTTCACATTCCGGGGGGATATGGATTGAACCTCTTCCAGTTGTTAGACTCTATATGTCTCTGTGAACAGAAAAGACAGGCCTGGAATCTGAAACTTTATCTCAACTTCTATCCAACTCCCAGTTCTCTGAGAAATAGTTTCCCTCACCCAATGGTAATGCGGGGTCTGTCGGATTTGGGTTCTTTTCATTATCTCCCTTCTTTGTCCTTATTCACATTAAGATAAGATCAAGGGATGCCTACAGATTGGGGTGAGCAGGGTTTGCTTGCTCTAGTACACCTAGATAGGCTGGTCAGGTACCCCATTAGCCAAGAAGGCCACCTGAGAATCAGGTGTCTTTGCAGGTGTTACCTGTGGATTGTCAGGGTGTAACACTGCATTTAGAAGTAACAAAATGGATTTGTATAATGTAGCTTTGCCACTGCCAGTGGAAACACCAGGTGTACCCCCCAAACTGCCATATTAGCCCATGTAACACAAAAAGTACAGTATGATCCCATCAGAGATGGACTTAATTATGTGACCAATCTTGCATCTCTTAAAAACAAATGGTCTGTGCAAAGCCAAGATCCCTGGGTCAGAGAAAAAGCTTATTGTCCCTATTGTGGGACTTTAAGATGCTCAAACTTCAATAAGGGGTCTCACCAACTGCCTGTTACAGAAGTCCTTCAAAAAATGTAATGCTTTAATTGATATTGTCTACTTTGGCTGGTTTTGTTGTTGAAGTGTGATGTGTTAAATTTTAGGGGTGTAGTCTCAGAGCTTTTTTGTCCATTATGCATAGGTTTAGGTACAACACCACCTAGTTATCAATGTTTTGCAGGGTTTGACCTGTGACAGTAAATCGTATATGCATCAATGTGTGACTACTGTTATATTGCATATGGGGCTATCCACAGCTTTACAGCAACAGCAACACAGACCTACTGCCTCAGACACATTTTCAAATCTGCCTCCTTCGATTCCCCATATATAATATTACAACAGTCATACATCAATGTATGTACAATTTGCCATCAGAGATCAAGCCCTGCAAAACATCAATAACCAGGTGGTGTTTCACCTAAACCTATACATACTGGAACAATAGCTCTGAGGTTGGACCCCTAAAATGTATTACAACACACTGTCCAGAGATGGTCCTGATACCCTCACCAGTTCCTTTGTTTTCAGTCACTGCTTCTGAGACACCCATATCACCTGCCTGCAGCAGTTCTATAGGCAGGGGTGTCACAAAAGTCTGTGCCTAGGTTTTCAAGGGTTACCCTGCTGTGTGCATGCATTGGCAATTTGACCTCCTTGTTCTTGCCCACATGGTCCTTATAGTAATAATCCTAGAGGCTATGGCTCTTTGAAGTTGTAAGTGCTCTGGCTGCAGTTGATGAACCAAACACTCCAGAGTGTCAGGCATGAAGCATTTTGTACATTAAGATTCTAGGTTGGCTGCCTCTTCCTGATCTCCCTTTTGCCATGTCATTCATGAGAGGTCAACTAGATCAGGTCACCCACCTAAATTATAGCGAGCTGTCCATGGGGGACTCTGTGGAACTGCCCATGGGGGACCCCACTGGCATCAAGAAGGATGAGTTCTGGATAGGGGTCACCTGTTTCTTCTCAGATGAGGATGAGGAGATGATCAATGACAGGGTGATGACCCAGCTGAGTTTGAAATTTGACCTGAAGACAGATACATGGGAAAATATGCAAATACATCACCAACACAGACTGCTAGAATACCTCAAAAACAGCAAAAGTAAAACTTGATACAGACTTCCAATTCTCTAATGGCATGCTAGGCACACACCAGGTGCACACATGATCAAAAATGTCCTAAGTTTGTATATTTTGTATTTTCCCTATGCTTCTGTAAATATCATATTGAAGTGATCTCTGTTCAAAACTGCCAGGGAAGTGAGGAACTACCCCACAGAATCTGCTGAGTCCACTGAGCAGACAGGTCAGTGGAATTTGGACCACTGATAAAATTACTCCTGGAAAGGCGAAGCTGGTGCCCTGCTGAGGATAACTGTGAGGGTCGATCAGAGGGCTGAGCTTAGATACAGACACCTCTCCTGATGTTAGTTCTCCTACCTGTTACCAAGTTTAGTCCCAGTTCTGGACTAGTATGCAGCTATGGGGCTTAGACATCTGTGCTTCTATGTAGGGGTTAATGTGTAGCCAAACACAGAAGTAACTGAGACCAGAATGGGAATTTCTTCTTTTTTATGATAATTTTTATTGAGATTTCCTTATATGATACAGATGTATTTACTTCAAACATTCATAGTATTTTAAGTATGAAGGAAGATATTGATTTACAATTTTAGTATTTTCAAAATAAATGAGAAAAAAAGGAAAACATATACAGCAAAAAAGGAAAAAAACATCACCAGTAATAACCCCACCCCCACCCCAAGAGTAAGATTTCTATCAATAAATACATGTTCATTTAAATTCTTAAGGGGAAGGAGGTAACAATAACTTTATTGCTTCCCAAGTCAATTGCATATAATCATAAGATTCAGAAAAGTTTATAAATAATTTCTCATAGCTTAGATTGCTCCTTAAATTGTTATATCATTTTGGATAATTAAAAGTTGGCATATTCATACTGTTCCAATTTTCCAAGATCATACGTTTTGTGGCCATGGCCACTATATTAATTATACATTTTTGTTCCTTTGTAATTATTAGACCAGTATAATAATTTAAAAATAATGTTAGAAAATTCATTGGTATATTAATATTAAATATTAAATCCATGCTGTTTTGTTCCAAATCCTTCCTATCCAAAGTCAACTCCTCCCTCCTAGTTCTCACTCCTGCTGGTCCTCCCCCTTGAAATTGTCATATCCTTTAAATATCTAGCTGTTACCCTTTACCCCTCCCTTTCATTCTCAGAACATGTCAACCATATGGTGTGCCGGATCAACCAGAAGCTAGGTGCCACATACCACCACAAACATTACCTATCCACCAAAGCATGCCTGGCCAGTGCACAGGGCAATCTACTTCCCCTCCTTGACTACTGTTCCCCAGTTTACTCACACGTATCCACCACCCCGCACAAGTAGCTAAACTCAACATATAACTCTATCTGTTGATTCGTCCTTCAAGCCCTTTATCACTCCCACCATTGCTCACTCTACCAGTCACTTGTGTGGCTCACCCATCAAGGTCGCTTTGACTATGCAATGCGCTGTCTGGTGGACAACTTCCTCAGGAACCAACATATGTCCCCTTACTCACCCCTCTTGACAGGAAGTACCCCATGCCTCCACCACCATGGAAACCTGAGCTTTCTCAGTCACAGCACCATCCCTATGGAACAAGCTCCCCCTGTCTGTTCATGTGTCCCCCTCCCACCTAGCTTTTAAACATAACCTGAAGACCTGGCTCATCACTGCTGCAAAATGTCACTGTTCCGTACAGCAATGCTAGGGTGTACAACTCTGCTATGCTCTGATAGCACTCAGACTTTCATCTGATGCCCTACAGCACTTATATCCCCCTCCTGCCCCTACTAGACTGTCCCTTTCCCACCTTCTCCTTCCTGTTCCCACCCCTAAGCCTACTCCTGCCCACTTTCCTCCCGTCTTCCCCCTTTGATGTTATGAACTGTTGTGGTAGTTTGCCCCCCCCCCCCATCCAAAAGCAGGCTTTGGCATTTCTTTTCCCCCTAAAGTCTATTACAGTAGCACTTCTCTCTATTCTATTTTTCTAAATATATCTTTTCTACTATTATGGATAGGCCACCCATTATAGTATCTTGACTCACTTGGCTGTTCCCTCTATATCTTCATTTTTAATCCCTGCCTTATGCCAGCAAGTTAACAAAACCAAGGAACCAGTAAGAAAGAGCTGGTTATTGAATATGCTCTGTGGAAAGCATGAGTTCCAGTAAGTAAAACAGAGTGCAATATTTTTCCTTATGTATTTTGCCCCGATGCACGTTTGCACTACAGTCCAGCTCCTGTGGGAATCTGATACAGACAGGGACGTCTGTTCTTTGAAAGGAGCCTTGTTTAGCTTCATTGTGAGAGAGAAACGGCTGCCACTGGTTACAGAGGGTAAAGGAGCTGAATAGGATCTCAGAGAAGTGAGATCTGCCATGGGAGAGAAGCCTGTAGCATAGGAAGGCTTCCCCATTGTGAAACAGTGACAAAATGTGTTTAAACAATCCGGGAGATTGCTCACGGTGCCTCAGTGCTCTAAAAGTACAAGGCTGTCACTTTCCTTGATGCGTGCCTTAAAGAAACAATTTATTCTTGCTAAATAAAAGGAACCCCTTGTGAAATAGACACAGAGAAAACGGCAGATCCGAAATGTTTTACCGACAGCTTACCTTTTCAGACGCTGGGTTTAGAAGCTACTGTAAAGTGTCAAGGGTATTATTACTGTATGTGTGCACTGAAGAATCATTGGCCATATGAACTGAATACATGTCTGCTTTCTGTTTGAAGAAAGAAAGTGAGTTCCTACCTGACTGCTGGGAGTTTGGAAAAAATGAGCCCTTAGGAGCCAGCAGGCCCATGATGAGGCTGTTATATAAGAAATGACAGCTGTCACTCAGTTTGAGTTGGGGGGAGGAGCTACACAAATTACAGGCAATTAGTAGTATTTGTTTATATCGTACTGCCAAAGGGAGGACAAAGAGTGGTTATAACGAACCATAGTATTCATGTCTGAGTGAATGGTCCAGTTGATCCTCCAACCTGTATGTATTAGGACAGGAATGATTATTTTTCAGATTAGGGGTGGATCAGCTGACCTGGTCACACTCTAGGGAAGAGTATAAAAGCTGCCCTAGTGCTCAGAAATGACAGATCAACCTTGGAGTGAGAAGGGAGAGGTTGTCTCATAGCACAGAAGATCGTAGTAAATTGTGTTTAAAAAATGTAACTACTCTGAGGCAGGACTACCAAGGTAGGGTAGTTCTGGAGCTCAAGGAAGATCTGTTTTCTTTTGTTATTTATTTTCTTCTTATAATTTATTGTCTGAAGTTTAAGACTCATTTTTGTTTATGGTTGTTTTTTATTTTTGTATATATCTTTTACAAAAAAATAAGTCCTCTGGACTAATAAACATCACACAGAGAAAAGGTGTGTTAACCTTAAATCGAGGTCTTGTGTCACTCATTTACCCCACCCACACAAACCGGTCACAACTGCAAATGTTTTTCTATTTTAATTTTTATTACAGCAACTGTTTTTTCTCACTACTACTTGAATTTGACCATGTACCTGTATACCATTACTGCTTGTGTCTTGCACCATCCGTATTTTGGCTATGCTTATGTACATACTGATATAGCATTACCTGTCTACACTGTCCGCACATTGTCATTGCATTACCACTGTTATCTCTCTCCACCCTCGCCGCCAGCTGTTGGGCTTGCATGTATTATATCTCGTAATTGACTGTTTGTACCTGTACCTGTACCTATTTTTTTGCCACCTTGTGGCCTGGGTCATGACTGAAAACGGTCCTCTGGATCAGTGTACCTACCCAGTCACCAAATACATAAATAAATAAATAATTTACTTAAATATAAATGGGTTTGTTCCCACCATTTTATTACATGTGGGCAGTCCCATATTTGATGAAATATATTCCCTTTTTTACCACAATTATGCCAGCAGTTAGAAGCATTGTGAATACTCATTTTATATAGTCTACTAGTTGTATAATAAGCTCTTGCTAAAAAATTTTATTGTATAGTTTGTTTTTGGTATAGTAAAAATTTCTTATCTGCTTCTAACCAGATTTTATCCCAGTTGGTCTTTCTTATTTGTATATTTGCTTTTTGTTGCCACTTTAGTCTTAAGTTTTTTTTTTCCCCCATTTATTTAATATTTGTGAAATTGTTACTTTGTACATTTTACTCATTGTCTTAGTAGTCATACACTATATCATTATATTATCTTTGGCTCTTTGATTTTTGCCTGTCCTGTATACGTATGTGTTTTTTTTTTTTACTTTTTTATAATATATTTGCAATAACTGTAAGTAATCCAGACATATAAAATTAAGTGTTTTGTACTTTTCTTTCAGTTTCTGTAAGCTTAATAAACCCTGTTCATGTGGTATGTCCTGCCCGCTATCTATTCCCATTTGATAGATTTTTTTGAGTAAAGAGTCCTTTGCTTTGGCTGTCTTTTTTGTTTCATTAAAACTAAGTCCTGCTGACATATATGAATAGGTATCTCCATATTTTCCTCTTTGTTTATTTTATTAATTAGGTTAATAACATCTAAGTGTACTATATATTTATAATTATTACTAGTATATGGGTCAAATAATATACCATATATTGGAAATGAATTATTTTTTTATGAAAAAAAATTCCAAAATTATAGCAATGTTGCATTTTTATTTTAATGCGAACTTAAAAAGGTCCAAATTTGGGATATTTTTACTGCCTGGTAGTAATAATTAGGATCTGGACAACCCATTTCTCCTAGTTCCCTTGGAGCTGTTATGGCATGCCATGGAATTCTAGGGGAACCCCCTCATCAGGGAAATTTTTTTAAAGAGCACTCTAAATACTGCATATTTCTGTTATGTGATACAGCCCCCAATGTAGCCTGTCATAAATATAACAAATGTGGTAATACCATCATTTTTAAAAGTTTGATCTTTCCCTATAAGGATAGTGATAGACGCTGCTACCTATCCAGCATGTTTTGTATCTTGTTTTTAATTTTTGGTACTTTTTTATACTGTTCTTATAATTTCATTTGTCAATGTGACCCCCAGATATTCTATTTCAGTCTTGTATCATAATATCCTTCATCAACAAGCATCTGAGCTGTGTTATCCTAACTAAATGCAATAAAAATGTGTCAAAACAGGACCCCATTGAAAAAGAGATATTGCATCTCAGCTGGGTTATCCTGGACAAATGTACTGCAAAACTGTGTAAAACATACAATCTACAGCAGAACCCCACCAAAAGGAGTTGTTTCATCTAAAATGATCTGTCCTAGAAAAAAATACTTTATAAAACAAGGACCACACTAAAATTGGGATGTTGCATCTTACCTCCACTATACCAGCTAAATGCAGTATAAAACTGTGTAAAATCCAGAGTCCACTGCAAATGACGTATTACATTACATCGGATCTATCTTAGTTTAATATATAATAAAATGTGTACAAGCAGGACCTCTTACAACAGCAGTGCAAGCTATGAACATTCAGCATTGACAAATGCCCATTTTCATATCTGTTTATGTGACTCTCAAATAGTATGCCTTGTTTCATGAAAATGGACATTGCAGCCATCACGGAAACATGGGCCACCCAATACAATGACTGGGATCTGTCTGTACCAGGGTACAGGTTATTTCGTAGGGACAGGGTGATTGGGAAAGGAGGGGGGTGTGGCACTATATGTGAAGGAAGGACTGAAGTGTGTAAGGGAGGAAGGGGAGGAGGGTAGTACGGAGTCACTTTGGATGCAAATCCAGGATTCCAAGAATAGGATTCTTAGAATGGGAGTGGTGTATAGCACATCTCAGACGGAGGAGTTAGACAGGGAACTAGTGGGACAGATCAGGAGGACCTGCAAAAGGGTAGTGTGGTGATTGTGGGGGACTTCAACATGCCAGCAGTGGACTGGAGCACCCCAACAACCAGGAACAGAAGGGAGCAGGTACTGCTGGATGCCTTCAGGACAGCTTCCTGCTGCAAATGGTCAGTGAACCAACCAGGTTAGGGGAATACCTTGACCTTGTGCTGACAAATGGGGACTTTGTGAGAGAACTTATAGTGGAGGAACCACTGTCAGGGAGTGACCACCGCTCATTGTATGGCCACATTGGATATGGGCAAGGAAGGAGTGGAATCTGGCACAATAGTGCTGGACTTCAGGAGGGCCAACTTTGGGAGGATGGGGAAGTGGCAAAAGGGTACCTGGCCAGAATTCAATCTAGTATGGACACTAACCAGAGGTGGGAGCTCATAAAGCTGGGTATAGTGGAGGCAACCAAACCTGCTGCAAAGCCCAGAGCAAGAAGGCTAGGGCTAAGAAACCGATGTGGTTGAGCAAGGAGGTCATGGAAAAGGTAAGGAGGAAAAGAGCTGCCTTTAGGAAGTACAAGAAAATAGGGAGGGGGAAGGACAGGGAGGAGTACTTGGCAGAATCGAAGGAGGTGACAAGGGCAGTAAGGGGAGCCAAAGCATCTATGGAACTCAGGCTGGCACAAGACATTAAGAAGGGGGAGAAGGACTTCTTTAAGTACATCAGGGAGAAAAGGAGCTGTAAGGATCACATAGTAAGGATTAGGAAGGAGGGGGGTTGGGTGGAAGCAGGGTGTGATAAGGCTGAAGTACTAAATGAGTACTTCTGCTCAGTATTTACTAAAGAGAAGAGGGGGGTGACACCCAAGGTGGGAGAAATGGCAGAAGCAGAGTGGGAAGTGGTGACAGATGGGGAAATCATGGACAGCAGAGTTCGAGAGGGTTTGAAGGCACTGAGGGTGGACAAGGCACCAGACCCAGATGGCATCCACCCCAGGGTACTGAAGGAGCTGGCAGAGGTCCTTGCAGGACCTTTGGCAGACCTATTTAATGCCTCACCACATTCGGTGTGTACCTCAGGACTGGAGGATGAGCTCATGTGGTGCCTCCACAAGAGTGGCCCCAAGGATGAACCGGAAACTACAGACCAGTGAGCCTCACATCCATTGTGGGTAAGCTAATGGAGACTATCCTGAAGGAGAGGCTGGTGGCCCTCCTAGAGGCTAAAGGACTACAGGACAGCAGACAGCATGGTTTCACACGTGGCAGATCCTGCCAAACCAACCTGTCGAGTTCTATGACTGGGTAACTAGGCAACTGGACAGGGGCCATGCAGTGGATGTCCTGTATCTGACTCTCAGTAAGGCATTTGACTCACTGCCACATGGAAGGCTGGAAAGGAAGTTAGTAGGCATAGGGGCGGAAAAGTGGGAGATAGGTAGGAAACTGGCTGCAGGGAAGGCAACAGAGGGTGGTGGTGGTGGGGAGCCTCTACACCCAAGGGCAGAAGATGAGTGGTGTTCCACAGGGCTCGGTGTTGGGACCAGTGTTGTTTGGGATATTCATTGCAGACATATCATGGGACATCAAGAGCAAGATCAGTCTGTTTTGCTGATTATACCAAGGTAGGCGCGTGGTGGATGACTTAGGGGATGGCACAGGCTGCAGGATGATCTGGCAAAGCTTGAAACCCTGGTCAGACACCTGGCAACTGGGTTAATGCCTGTAAGGTGCAATGTGCTGCATTTTGGGATGAAGAACCCAAGGAGGAGTTATCAGCTAGGGGAGTGCAGCTAGCCCAGACAGAGGAGGAGAAGGATCTGGGTGTACTCATTACAGGGTCAATGAACAACTCGGCACAATGTAGGAAGGCAGCTGCAAGGCCAACAAAATGCTGGGTTGTATTGCAGAGGTATATCCTCGAGGAGGAGGTGGTTCTGCCACTGTATAGGTCATTAGTTAGACCACCTGAGTACTGCATGCAGTACTGGCGTCTATCTGAAGAGGACATTAGTTACTGGAGGGTGCAGCGCAGAGCGACAAAGATGATCAAGGGGCTGGGGGACTTATCATACGAGAGGAGGTTGAAGGAGTTGAACATGTACTCACTGGAGGAGAGGAGAGACAGGGGTGACATGATTGAAGCCTCTAAATACATGAAAGGAATAAACAAGACAAGTACAGAGGGGCTGTTCAAAATAAGGGAGGGGAGGGACACCTGGGGCCATGATATGAGACTGGAGTGAGGAAGGTTCAGGAGGGAGATGAGGAGACACTTTTTTACGGAGAGGGTGGTGGCTGGGTGGAATATGTTACCTCCTGAAGTGGTATGCAGTAGAACAGTGGACTGCTTCAAACGAGGATGGGACAGGACAAGGGGGAGGGTTAATGAAGGGGAAGGGTGGAAGGGAAGGGCAGCTGCAGAATAAGGGGTGCTAGCTGCATATTCGAGCAGACTTGATAGACCTCTAGGCCTTTATCTGCTGGCAAATTTCGTATGTTCGTATGAAATTGCCTAAAGTGAGCAGGGCAAGAGTTTCATGATTTAATGATTCTTCCAAAGTAAAAGGCTATTTCTGGCAGTACTTGAATGATTTATGGAGGTTTAACAAGAGGTTGTCAATTTGTTTTACCACCCTTTTGGCTCAGTAGATTAATTTGCAGGGTTATCTCCTTTTTTATGACTGCTGAGTCTCTGATGAAAGTCAGTCAGTCAGTGTGTGTGTGTGTGTGTGTGAGTTTGAAAGATCACTGCTTACTTTTGATGCTCTTTAAAAGGGGACTTGTGTTTTTCTTGGTGACATCTCCCACTGCACACCTAGCTCAGACAGCAGATATGTTGAATGTGGAGGGATTCCACACTCTCCTAACAACACACAGCTGGGGGAAGGAGGGGAGGGGGGAGGAAACACAGCTTAGTTGATAAAGAAAACAGGGACTTGATTTTATTATTCTCCTGCATAACAACAAAGGCATGCTGCATTACCAATTCAGGCCACTTTTTCTGATGACAGTAAAACGTCTGCATTGCTCCACCCATGCAGTCATAAAAAAGAAGACCTTCCAGTATGTGTCTTCTGTACTGACAAAATGTATTCCTTTGCTGCTGCCATCCTTAACCCATTCTTAAGTTGTCTTTTTTCCAAGCCATTTAAAATTCATTCCAGAATCCTTCTTTTATTTCAGTTAAACATGTAACAAAGAACATGAAAATTCCTCTGTTTGCCTAACCTAATCCACTCTAATTCTGAATACAGCTAACAGTGGTGAATTCTGCAGGGGGCATCGAGTATAAAGCGGGCAAATCTATTGTAGATCACATCTAACTTTGCCAGCTCCCTCCATGATACCCGGTGCAGGAGATCACCATAATCCAAGATGGAAATGACTATAGTATTCATTATGCATTTATACCCTTCTGTGGGTAGACATTTTTTGACCTTATGTGACATACCAAGTTTATGTCCTAGATTTACAACCATCTTATCAATAGGGGTGCACCACTTGCATCCTCCGTCTAGCCAAATCCCCAAATATTTATAGGTTTTGAACTCATTGCAGAACCAAATTATTTGTTACTACTTCCAGAGTTTTCTTTGTTGAGAATTGACTAGCTCCCAAACTAAACAGGATAGTTTGGGATTTTTATAAGTTTAATATAAGCCTGTAATTATTAAAAAAAAAAGACCGAGGATGACCAACAACTTTTTAAATTTCCTTCTCTGGGGTGCTATGTAGCAGCCAACATGGCGGACACTTTTTCCTGAACTGCTGACGTCTCTTAGTGTTTTAAGAATCTTTTTGTCTGTCTTAAGTGACTAAAAGTTGTTTTCTGTGTTGTACCATGGAGTCTTAACAGCTGGGGAATGGATATGAGCCAATAGAGGACCATGAGCATTTGATGCCAAATCTGGAGCCCTATTTGTAATAGATTACCAAATCAAAGGGTTCTGGGCAAGGGCTGCCCTTGTCAGTGGAAGCGAGAGCATCTAACCTGCCAAACCTACAAATAATGGCAATGTTGCAGAAAAACAAGAAACGGGGGAAGAAATAAACAGAAGGTTTGCAGTGGATGAAGTGAGATTTGGTGAACTGGATTCTAAAATTCAAACTAATGCCGCCACCATCATGGATCTCAACCATGGGGCAAAATGCCAATATGAAAGGAACGCTATGTTTGTGCAGGACATTCACTTTTGCAAGCCAGGATGAAAGCTCTCAAAATTGCACAACAGCAACTGAATATTCAGATTGTGGATTTCCCTCCCTGCCTGGCTGGCAGAGCCAACATCATATCAGCGGTCTCTCGACTGATCTTTATGTTCCTGGTGCTTTTACCAGCAGATCCAGGTATATCTATCCTTAAGACCTTTGCCATCTTGATGAGAGCTAGATCGTGAGGCACTGATGCGCCATGCTCTTTGACTGCTATATTATTCTCTTGGGCATGGAAGCTCATACCCCTCTGCTGCAGGTCACCAGACAGCATGGTGCTATTGCCTGGGAGGACAGTAAAATTGCATTCTTTCCTGACTTTTCCTCCCAGATGCAAAATAGGAAAAAAGTCCTACAAGTCATCAAAAAATCCTCACTTGAAAATGGTGTGGCAGCTCAACTCCTTTTCCTTGGATGCCTTCAGGTTCAGCATGCTAACTGAACCCATCTCTTCCTGGGCCCTGACATGGCAGCGGCGTTTGCCTCCAAGTTAACCACTGTTCTGTTCCCAGAGGATGAAGACTCAGGAGAGAAGGAAGATGAAGTAGGACCTAATGATTGAATGTGATTGCCCTTAAGGTTTCACTTTTGTCTTTTACAGACTGTCAGAGACTTTACCTCGTATTCATGGAGTTTGCAATAGTATGGGACATTCAAGCTTTACTAAGTCTTTTTATAGACATGTTGTGTTTTTGCTCTGGTTCTTACCTATGACACATGCATGTTTACCCATTCACTCATAGCGTGATCAGTTAATTGTTGGAGTGAACTTGCACTCCACTCAGTTTGTGAACTTTGATTTAGTTCCTTTGCAGTAGTCTGTCTCCCTACCAGACATTTTGTGTGAGCCTCAGTGGTAGGGGTGCAACACAACTTATTTGAGGCCAGCACATCTATTTAATTTCCTCTATTGTTACCTTTGAGTGTTTTGCAGCCCCCTCTACTTTTGGAATCCTTCATGAGGTGGAAAATATTGGATAAGAGCCTTCGAGAAGTTGAAAATGTGAGAGTGGACTATTCAATGATATTATTTCAGTGGACTTTACCCCTTGATATCCTTACGCTGTCCTGAGTTAGTAAATGGACAAAATATCATATTGTTTTACTGCATGAGCTCTAAAGCCTGTACATTTACTCTTTGGGCTGGTTACTCATTTCTGTTTTAAGTAAATATGGTATGTGCTGTATTTCATAAAATTTTATAAATAGGGAGTATAAAAACATTCCTTTTCAATCTGTCCTATGCTGTTTCGTGGGATATACTGTATATAGGGGATAGGTTTTGAGTTGGCGTGTTATACGGATTTTATCTTCACGGGCTGTCTGTGACCACTTCACCTTCATGAGTGGTGCAGCCGTGAGTGAATGTGATGTGGTCACAGACAGCGAGTGAAGATAAAATCCGTATGACACAGCAACTCATAACATATGCGGTTTATACAATGTGCGTGCCTCTGAGAAATAGGGTTAGTTTAAATGGCGATGGCTAGGTTAACATACATTTTTACTTGTAAAATTCAGGACCTACTTCTTTTACTGGCGCTGTTCCGATAAGAATCCAATGTTGCCACGGTTTGTACTGCCACTTCTAATGTCAGGCACATTTATCAGTGGCACTATGTAAGAAAAACATGCAGTCACTACACGTTGTTTTTCTTACAATGCTTTGTCATTTCACAGACTTTGAAGTTTTTTCACTGCAACTAGTGCTACACAGTTAAAAAAAAAGTCCGGCTCAGCATGCTGTTGACGTGCTATCGTGACATACCCGATCGTGGAGATATGGGCTGTGACTAACCCTATTCATAAGATAAAAATGATATCTTATGACTCGGGTTCATCAACACTCTGGAGAACACTTTTATGTTGCTCATTTCAGAGGCACGCTCATTGTATAAATAATCGTATCATCTGCATGGGATACTTAGCATCAAGATTATGAAAGTATAAATTATTAATATACAGACTGAAAAGCAGGGGGTCCAAAACTGAGTTTTGTGGGGCCCCTGCTATAACCTGTGTTGTCTTGGATTTAAGAATTGTTTACATCATTTGAGGTACCGCTCAAATCATTTTAAAGGTTAAGGTGACAGTCCAAGAGATTTTAACCTGGACAGGAGAATATTTGTTTGTATGTTTGTTTTATTTTTTTATACTTGTAAGCAGGTAAGCAATTTGCCCATTTACACTTGCAACAAGTACAGAGACAAAACAATGCAATTTACATTAAAATGCATACATTACATGAATAACAGCCATACAGTACCAAACATAAACCTGAAAGTTATGTAACAATTGCAAGCATTCCTCAGTGCAAGACAGTTACATAGATACATAGACAGTGTCGGCAGATAAGGGCCTATGGCCCACCCAGTTTGCCCATTTGAGCTTGTAAGTTCAGTTTATGTTTTCGTAGAAGTCTGTTGCCCCTTACCCCTGACCTCCAGAATTCCTTTATGTCTATCCCATGCATTCTTAAATCCCGTGATTGTTTCAGCCCCCACCACTTCCTCTGGCAGGGTGTTCCACTTGTCCACCACCCATTCTGTGAAGAAATTCTTCCTCATGTTTCCTCTGAATCGTCCTCCCTCCAACTTCATCCCATGCCCTCTAGTCCTGGAACATCTTTTTCGCTTAAAAATAGTGTATTCCTGCACCTTGTTCCTCCCTGTGAGATACTTGTATATCTCTATCATATCCCCTCTCTCCCTCCTCTCCTCCAGGGAGTACATATTCAAGTCATTCAACCTGTCCTTATAGATCTTGTGATGTAATCCATGTACCATCTTTGTTGTCCTCTTACGAACCTTCTCTACCCTACGTCCTTATGTAGGTAAGGTCTCCAGAACTGTACACTGTACTCCAGGTGGGGCCTCACTAGTGTCTTGTATAGTGGAATCATGACCTCCCTTTTCCTGCTGGTGATGCCCCTGCCTATGCATCCCAGCATCCTATTTGCTTTACCTGCTGCCTTGTCACACTGTTTCCCTACCTTGAGGTCATCAGAGATGATAACCCCAAGATCCCTTTCCTGCTTGGTGCATGCTATATCCTCACCCCCAACTGATATATTGTGCCAGGGTTTTTGTGCCCATATGCATTATCTTGCACTTCTTTGCATTGAATTTCAACTGCCAAACCCTGACCATTCTTCAAGTTTCTGCAGGTCCCTTCTCATTCTGTCTACACCCTCTGGTGTGTCTACTCTGTTACAGAGCTTTGTGTAATCAGCAAACAGGGAAATTCTGCCTTCTAGGTCCTGCGCAATGTCACTGATGAGGATGTTGAATAGGACCGGTCCAAGCACTGATCCCTGTGGTACCCCACTGGTCACTCTTCCCTCTGTGGAGTGACAGCCATTTACCACCACCCTCTGTGTCCTGCTGCACAGCCAGTTACCTACCCACCACACTACTGTCCTGCCCACACCCGTATTTGTATGAACTTTAAAGCTGCCCAACCAAAAACAATCCACAATGTCAGTTGGTAATAAGTTATAGAATGAAGGGGCCTAAAAAAGTAAAAACCTTTGACCAATGGACTTACAGAAAAAGGGTATTTTAAAATGTCCTTTATACTGCGATCTTGTGTTTTGCAAGCCAGGAGAACTAGAGAAAAAAAGGCAACTGAAGAGGTAAGTTTCCACAACACATTCTTATGAAGCAGCTCCTCATACAGAGGTTTATCCTATCTTCGAGCAGCAAACACTCAGCAGTCCGATACAAATGACAGTGATGGTTCATCTGGGGCAGATCAGTAATAAAATTACCGATATTATGATAGGTAACCCTAAATTTTGACAAAACACCCTCTCGCTGGCTTCTGCATAAATAGGAAGTGCATAAACAAGAAAGGGGAATAATAGGCTGTGGACTAGTAAAATCTGAGATTCAACTAACAAAAATTCATGAAGTCTAAATAGTAGACCCATCATTTGATGGATAGTCTTAATAACTTGCAAAATAAAATATTCAACAGACTCAATTAATAGAGTCAGGTCCACATCTGTTTCATTCCTAGAGCCAGAAAATTGCATAAGTGGTGTGTGTGTGTGTGTGTGTGTGTGTGTGTGTGTGTGTGTGTGTGTGTGTGTGTTTTCAAACCAACTTCATGAACAAAAGTTAGTGCTAAAAAGAATTAAAATCATCCTGGACTCTCTCCATCACCCTATTAAACACTTGGCCCATGCTGACTATAACTGCATCTTCAGCAAAGAGGATTATTTCTGAGAATTTACAGGATGCAGGTGCCAAATTTAGAAACAGCAAGAATAGAAGGAGCCCAGTCTTGAACCTTGGGGCACCCCACAGCATGAATGACACTCTGATGTAATGACCTTTACTGAAGTTTGATGTGTCCCGTTAGAAAGGTCATCAGAAAAACAATAAAATCAGACAAAAAATAGGACTCAGCAAGGGATTCATGGTTAAAAGTATCAAATGTATTAGAAAGATCAATAAAGTTCACTCCCACTAACATTGAAACAGAGGCGTATCCCTCCAGTTGTACCTCTCCGCAGTTCACATGCCATTCTAGTGCAGCGTGGTTCCTCTATGGAGGCACCCGCAGTGGAGACCAAGCAGGATGTTTGGAACCTCCAAAAGGGAGACACACAGGAGGGTGGCATGGGACACTACAGGGGAAGGAAGCAGCTCCTGGTAGGGGACTCAATTGTTAAGGGGTAGAAGCTGGGGAGGGAGGGGAGAGGGAGGTAAGGTGCCTGCCCAGCACCATGGCTTGGAGGGACACGAAGTGAGTCCTCAGGATTGCTGGAGCAGCAGCATGGGAAAGGGAGATAGACATCATTGCCCATCTTGGGACAAATGACCTAGCTGGGCATGGGATCAAAGCAATGCAGGAGCAGTTTTTGGAGTTGGGGAGTGGCCTTAGACAGGTAGAACGTATGGTAACCTTCTTGGAGGTGCTGCCTGTCTATGACATGGTGAGGCTAGGGTACTCCGCACCATGCAGTTCAACGAATGGCTGAAAAAGTGATGCAGAGCACAGGGTTTTGGCTTCATTGGGGACTGGGGGTACACCTGGAGGGATGCAGGCCTATACTGGCACGATGATCTGCATCTGTCCAGGAGGGGAACCAGGCTCTTAGGTGATAGGCTTAAATGCTTCATTGGCAAGCTTTTAAATTAGCCAAAGGGAGAGGCACTGATATGAAGCAGGAAATTCCCAGCCTCTCCCCACAAAACAGGGTAGTTAGCAAGGTAAACATCAAGGCACAGAGGTCGATAGAGAGCAGGACAGGGGTAAATGGAGTAAAAGGCAAAGACGCAAAGGGCAGGGATGGGGCAAAAAAAGGGTTAGGCCATCATAAAATGGAGGGCAATGAGTACCAATGCCTGTAGTCTGGGTAGCAAGCTTCTTTAATTAGTAGCCTTGATGGAAGAGGGACACCTGGATATCGTGGCAGTCACAGAAACATGGTACATGGAGAACCATGACTGAGATGTCAACATACCAGGGTACACAATCTACAGGAGGGACAGGGAGGGTAAAAGAGAAGGGGTAGCTCCCTATGTAAGGGAAGGGATCAAAGCAACAGAACTAAAGGGTAACTGGGGTGGAGGGAGCACTGTGAGTCACCTTGGAGACAGGTAGTGGCACCACAATCCACACAGGGGTTGTATATAGACCCCCATCTCAGGGAGAGGAAATGGACAAGGAAATGATAGAAGGCATCCTCAGAATGGCAAAAAGAGGGGAGATATTGTTTATGGGGGACCTGAATATGGCAGTTGTTAACTGGAGCACATTTTCTGCAGCCACATCTAAGAGTAGGGTCATTCTCGATGCCTTACAGTGGGCATGCCTCAGACAGCTAGTGTTGGAACCCACTGAAGAGCGAGAAATCTTGGACCTGGTACTCTCAAACTAGGATGGATAGAGGATCACAGATTTAGAAGTGGGTAGCCATCTGGGAACAAGCGACCACCACACAATGTGGTTTACGATAAACACAATCATGGAGTCAAGCCATACAAAAGCGAGGGTACTGGACCTCAGAAAGGCTGACTTTGACAAAAAAGAGGGGCGCCTAAGGAATGAACTAGCAAATGGGCAGGAAGGAGGGGTGTAAGAACAATGGGGAAAAATTCAAACCTGCCATCATAGAGGCAACAAGCTTTTGTGTGAAGCAAATAAAGAAAAATAAAAAAAAAGAAAAGCTTGAAACCTGGTCAGACACCTGGCAACTGGGCTTTAATGCCTAAAAGTGCAAGGTGCTGCATTTTGGGATGAAGAACCCAAGGAGGAGTTACCAGCTAGGGGGAGTGCAGCTAGCCCAGACAGAAGAGGAGAAGGATCTGGGTGTGCTCATTACAGGGTCAATGAACAACTCGGCACAATGTAGGAAGGCAGCTGCAAAGGCCAACAAAATGCTGGGTTGTATTGCAAGGGGTATATCCTGGAGGAGGGAGGAGGTGATTCTGCCACTGTATAGGTCATTAGTTAAACCACACCTGGAGTACTGCGTGCAGTACTGGCGTCCATATCTGAAAAGGGACATTAAGTTACTGGATGGGGTGCAGTGCAGAGCGACATAGATGATCAAGGGGCTGGGGGACTTATCATACGAGAGGAGGTTGAAGGAGTTGAACATGTACTCACTGGAGGAGAGTAGAGACAGGGCTGACATGATTGAAACCTTTAAATACATGAAAGGAATAAACAAGACGGGTACAGAGGGGCTGTTCAAAGTAAGGGAGGGGAGGGCCACCAGGGGCCATGATATGAGACTGGAGGGAGGGAGGAAGGTTCAGGAGGGAGATGAGGAGACACTTTTTTACAGAGAGGGTGGTGGCTGGGTGGAATGCGTTACCTGCAGAAGTGGTATGCAGTAGAACAGTGGACTGCTTCAAACAAGGATGGGACAGGACAAGGGGGAGGGTTAATGAAGGGGAAGGGTGGAAGGGAAGGGCAGCTGCAGAATAAGGGGTGCTAGCTGCACATTCGAGCAGACTTGATAGACCTCTAGGCCTTTATCTGCTGGCAAATTTCGTATGTTCGTATGTTCGTAAAACAAAACAAAGTAAAAAACAACTATGGTTCTCAAAAGTGGTGGCAAGGAAGGTAAGGGAGAAAAAGACAGCATTCAGGAAGTATAAGGAATCACAGAAGGAGCAGGACAGAGAACTGTACCAGTTAAAGCAGAAGGAAGCTGGGAAGGCAGTCAGGATAGCAAAGCCCAAACCGAGGAAAAGATAGCCAACTCAGTTAAGAAAGGGGATAAAACCTTTTTATAGATACATTAGGGAGCGAAGAAAGACCAAGAGATTAATAGTGAGGCTTAATTAATGGGAGGGGATGTGGGCAGAGAGTGACAGTGAAAAGGTGGAGATACCAAACAAATACTTTTGCTCAGTATTCACAAAAGAAGAAGTGGAGGAGGTACCTAAACCAAACAATAGAAGCACTGGGCAGGGAAGGTCAATACCAGTCCATTCACATAAGAAAGGGTCCTGAAAGAACTCTTAAAACTCAAGATGGACATAGCAATGGGACCTGATGGGATTCACTCCAGAATTCTTAAAGAACTAAGGGGAGACCTAGTGACACCACTAACTACCCTTTTTAACAAATCTTGGGAGGATGGTGTAGTACCTGAGGACTGGAGGAACATGAATGTGATTCTCCTTCACAAAAGGGAACAAGGCAGAGTCAGGAAACTACAGACCTGTTAGTTTGACCTCAGTGGTAGGGAAAATAATGGAATCATTTCAGAAAGAAACAGTTGTCAAGTTCCTAGAGGCCAGCAGGACACAGGACCCAAGGCAGCATGGATTCACAGCGGGAAGGTCATGTCAGATGAATCTAATAGATTTCTCTGACTGGGTGACCAAAGTAGTAGACCAATGAGGGGCTATAGATATGGCCTACTTAGACTTTAGCAAGGCATTTGACACTGTACCACACAAAAGAGTAATAAACAAGTTAGCCAGCATGGGAGTGGGTCCCAGGGTGGTAGGTAGCCTGGGTAACAAATTGTCTGGACAACAGGATGCAGAGGGTAATAGTAAACACAGCACACTCTGGAGAAAGGGGAGTTACTAGAAGGGTACTGATGGGTTAAGTACTGGGACTGGTACTCTTTAATGTCTTTATAGGTGACATTGCAGAGGGGCTGGAAGGAAAAGTATGCCTCTTTTCAGATGACACAAAGATCTGCAACAGGTTTGATGCACAAGAAGGGGTGGAAAGAAAGAGAATGGACTTGGCAAGGTTGGAGCAATGGTCAAGAGTATGGCAGCTTAGTTTTAATGCAAAGTGCAAAGTAATGCACCTGGGAAACAAAAACCCAGGGGTAGAGTATACAATGGGGGAGGATATTAACAACAACAAAAATGGAAACGGATCTGGGGGTACTTATATCAGATGACCTTAGGCAGCTAGTGTGAGAAGGCAGTAAGGAGGGCTGGGGGGGGGTTCTGGGATGCATAGGGAGAGGCAGCACCAGTAGAAAGCAGGAAGTTGTTATCCCTCTGTACAAACAGTTGGTAAGACCCCATCTGGAGTACTGTGTGCAGTTCTGGAGACCCCATCTCTACAAGGACATATACAGGATGGAGGCAGTCCTGAGGAGGGCAACCAAAATGGTGCAGGGTCTGCACTAGAAGCCATACGAAGAGAGACTAAAAGAGCTTAGTATGCACACCCTTGAGGAAAGGAGGGAGAGGGTGACATGATAGAAACTTTCAAGTACCTCAAGGGAATCAACAAAGTTCAAGAGGGTAGCAAATTTCAGAAAAAAAGATGTGCAAGAACAAGGGGGCACAATGTGAAGATGGGGGGAGGGCAGCTCAGGGTTAATGTGAGGAAGTATTTTTTCACAGAGAGGGTGGTGGATGCATGGAACAGCCTTCCTGAGGAGGTTGTGGGGTCAAACACAGTGGGGGAATTCAGGAATGCATGGGACCAACATACGGCAATTATAGTGGGGGTAGGAGGAAGTAGGCTGCTGGTTAACTAGGATCTGCAGCTTATCCAATAGGTAGAGAAGTGGGTAGACTAGGTGTGCCAAGCAGTCCTTATCTGCCATAAAAGTCTATGTTTCTCTGTTTCTCCTGTGCAGGCCCTCCAGCCACTTTCACTAGTGCTGAGGAGGTACTGTACAGTGATAAAGAACCCAAATGAAATTCATTCAAGATGCTACTTTTGTTCAGATGTTTTCAACTGAACACTTATTAATATTGCAAACATCTTGAATATGATTGACAGTAAGGAGATGGGATAACAGTTCCTGATATCTGCTTTAGTTCTGGATTTATATATGGGGATGCCTTTGGCAGCTTTCCATGCCTGTGGATACCAGTGGTTAAGGAAAGGTTAAAGAGGATCATTAAGGGGCAAGCAATAACGGGCCACACACTTTAGCAAGACAGTAGGTATACAGTCTTATCCGACTGCCTTGGAAGTGATCAGTCTGTTTATCGAATTCCACACATCACCAATTTCAAACTCCAAAAATACGAACATACTCCATATATCAGGTGCTCCAGTACATTAAAAACAAAAACAATATTTTGATAGCAGCTGCAGATGCACACATTTCAACACACTATTACAAAATAAATGCACATACATACTTTGACTTAATCAACACCCACATTGAAATCAAAGTGATTTTCAACTACAAAACAGGGAAGCATGAATAAAGATGCACCCTGACTCTTTTTACCAAACTAAGCCTACCTGCCAGCACAATAACTATAACTTGTCCAGTTTTGCTGTGCAAGCATAAAAATCAGGGCCGACATACCAGTACCTAGACGATATTTACTAATAGTAAATGAATGTTTAACTCTACCCCCAAATTCCTGTAATATATCTTTACTTTTACTTACCAAACTTAAAGACATGGTTGAAATACCCTTCAATGACACATATTTCCAGCTATATTTTACCTTTGAGTTCTAGTTGAACTGCAGTGGTGCCATCATCATGTCTCTGTTGTTTTCCATGTGGTCTGGCTGTGATGGTTAGCATAATGTAGGAGGTATAAAACTGGCACTAGGGGTATTTGTGTACTGAAAGGCTCCTTGCAGTACTGAGCACCCAGGTTGCTATCTACCGCAGGTTCTGTGTGTGGCCTGTATCAGATGTGAACATGACTGTATATGATCTGAAAATACCCAGCCACGGTCACAGAGTCAGTGGCTCAGTAGGTAGCTTGCTTGCCTCTGGGGCTGGATGATCACAAGGGCATAGGTTCTAGTCCCACAACCAATACTTAGGATAATACCCATAACCAAAACTGTACTACAGTACAAGGTGGGTGCTGTACTGCTGAGGTGCTGTCCTTCAGATGAGAGTTTAAACCGAGATCCCTTCTGCCTGTCTCTGGTCACTTTCAAGGTGGAAGTCAAAGATCCCTTGGTACTTATAAAAGAAGAATAGGAGAATTTTATTGACGAGGAAAACAAACAAAAACATATACATTTCTCTTTCAAGGAAGAATTAAAAAAAAAAAGAACAAATCTTCAGAACAACAGCATTATATCATTCTATATTCCTGTTACAGAATGCCTACAAAGTTCTTTAAATTTACTCAGAAACATAGAAGTTGATGGCAGATAAGGACCTCAAAGCCCATCCAGTCTGCTCATTTCTTTTTCTACCTTATGAATGTGCTATAGGCCTTTGCTCTGTCAATGGCCTATCTAGTCATACTCATCTGTATTGCTCCTTTATGCTTATCCCATGCCTGTTTGAAGCCCTGCACTGTATTCATATCCACCACTTCCTGAGGTAGGCTGTTCCATGCATCCACCACCCTTTCTGTGAAAAAGAACTTCCTCACATTACCCCTTAATCAGACTCCCTCTAATCTCATGTTATGTCCTCTTGTCCTGCTATTTTTCTTATATTGAAACATGTTACACTCTTTCACCTTGTTAATGCCCTTAAGGTGTTTGATGTTTCAATCATATCCCTCTCTCCTCCTTTGCTTTCTAGGGTATACATATTGAGTTCAGTTAATCTGTCCTCATATGTTTTCTGATGCAGTCCCTGCACCATTTGGTTGCCTTCTCTGGACTGCCTCAATTTGGTTAATGTCCTTGTGAAGGTGTGGCCTCCAGTACTGCACACAGTACTCCAGATGGGGCCTAACCAGTGTCTTGTAAAGAGGATTATTACTCCTCTTCCAACTTGTGATAACCCCTACTGATACACCCCAACATCCTCTAGCCTTACCTACTGCTTTAGAGGTCTGCTTGGATGATTTCAGGTCATCGGTGATGATGGCCTCCAAGTCTCTTTCTTCCCTTGTGACTGCCAGCAACTCCTCCCAGCCTATAGGTGGCTTCAGGGTTTCTCTTCCCTATATGCATGATCTTGCACTTCTTTGCATTAAACCTCAGTTGCCACTCTTCCGACCATTTTGCTAGTTTATCCAGATCTCTTCTCATTCTGCCCACACCATCTGGATCATATACTCTGTTGCAGATCTTGGTGTCATCTGCAAACAGACAAACCTTACCCTCAGTCCATCTGCAATGTCACAGATGAAGATATTGAAGAGGACTAGCCCCAGGACTGATCCCTGAGGTACCCCACTTGTGATTTGCATCTCTTCTGACTGTATACCATTTACCACCACTTGTTTTTGCCCGCCAACCAGTTTGCCACCCAGTTGACCAACGTCTGACCCACCCCGAGCCTACCCAGCTTATTAATCAATCTTCTATGTGGAACAGTATCGAAAGCTTTGCTGAAGTCAAGGTAGGCAACATCAACTGCTCCCCCTTGGTCCACCACTCTGGTTACCCAGTCAAAGAAATCTATGAGATTAGTTTGACAGGACCTTCCTTTTGTAAACCCACGCTGTCTTGGATCCTGTGCTCCTATGGATTCCAGGTGTTGCACTATCCTTTCCTTAAGGAGTGTCTCCATAACCTTGCCCACTACTGAGGTTAGACTGACTGGTCTGTAGTTCCCTGCCGCCTCCCTG
This sequence comes from Neoceratodus forsteri, assembly GCA_016271365.2. Classification (NCBI taxonomy): domain Eukaryota; kingdom Metazoa; phylum Chordata; order Ceratodontiformes; family Ceratodontidae; genus Neoceratodus; species Neoceratodus forsteri. Next base: position 1,430,925,475 of record CM057456.1, read on the forward strand.
CTACCACTCTTGTGGAGCGGGATCACATGAGCCCTTCTCCAGTCTTCTGAACCCTCTCCCATGCTCAGAGACTCACTAAACAGTTCTGATAATGACTCTGCTAGTTCCACCCTTAGCTCTTTTAGTACCCTGGGATGTATGCCATCAGGTCCCATTGCCTTGTCTACCCTGAGCTTATCAAGCTCTTGTAGGACCCTTTCTTTTGTGAAGGGACTAGTGCACACCTCCCTCCCCCCTGTGTCCATGGTGCAGACCTGTGGGCCCTGCCCTACCTTCTCTTCAGTAAATACTGAGCAGAAGTATCTATTTAGGATAGATGCTTTTACATGGTCCTCCTCCTCCTCCTCCTCACACGCCCCCTTATCCCCTTTGATCTTAGCAAAACCCCCTCTGGACTTTCTCCTTTCACTAATGTATCTATAGAAAGTCTTGTCACCTTCTTCTACTGTTCGTGCTAGTGTTTCCTCAGTTATGGCCTTTGCCTGCCTTACTGCCTTCCCTGCTTCCCTTAGGGAAGTTTGGTATGCCTCCCTATCTTCATCCTGCTGCATTCCCTTATGTTTCCTGGAGGTCAGCCTTTTGGCTCTGACCTTTTCTGCTACTGTGTTTGAGAATCAAAGTGGTTTCCTTCTTCTTTTACACTTCCTTTTCTCACTAACACAATGGGATGTTGCTTCAAGTATTGCATCTTTAATACTTGCCCACTTTGCCTGTAGCCCCTCACCTGTATTTCTTTTTGCCAGGGCTAGCTTAACTCTGTTGGCCATCTTATCAAAATCAGCTCCTCTGAAGTCCCATATTTTTGCCTTTGAATGTGACGATTTTGTTCTAGTGGCCAAATTGAACCATACCATGTGATGGTCATTGGCCCCCAGGTGACCTTCTGCCTGGAGATCTGCGATCCTTTCCCCGTTAGTCAGTACTAGATCTAGGATAGTCCTGTCTCTAGTGGGTTGTTGTACCAGTTGTTTGAGGCCCTCCTGCTGCAGGGAATCCACCATGTGTCTAGTTCTGGTAGATGTCCCTGCTGGTATTGACCAATCTGTATCTGGAATGTTGAAGTCTCCCATTATATTATCAGAACCTCCCCTTTAGCTGTCATGTTTTGTATTATCTTCTAACAGTAACGTGTCTATGTCCTCCCCCTGGTCTGGAGGCCTGTACACAACCCCAGTTCATATGGCTGTCCCATTTCCTGTTTCCAGGGTGACCCACAGTTCTTCTGGCTCCTTATGTGTATTCTGAATTTCTGTAGCTTTGATATTTTCATTGACATAAAGGGCCACACCAAACCCCCTTTTTGCACCTGGGTCTCTTCTGAACAGTACATAACCAGGTACTGAAGTCGCCCAAGTGTGGTTACTGGTAAACCATGTCTCACTAATGGCTACTATGTCCAGTTTAGCCTCTGTTATTATTGCCTGCAGGTCTGGGATCTTGTTTCCCAGACTGCAAGCATTTGTGCACATGATTTTCCATTGGTCAGATTTTGGTGTGTTAGTTGTTGTGCGAGGTCCGGCGTTTCCCCTGTGCATTGTAAAGGGAGCCAGACCTTTTTCTTTACCTGGTAATGCAAATGAAATACAAACATGCCGAACTCCTGTTTGACCACTAGCTGAGGGGGGAAGGGTGTTCTTCCCATTCGATGTTTCGGGTGCTGCACCCCTCTCCCCATTTGCTAGTTTAAATATTCTGCAAAGACATCAAACTTCTGCTCCAATGCACTGACTCCCTCCTTAATCAGATGCAGTCCATCAAATTTAAAGAACTTTCGCTCCCAAAACTGTTGCCAGTTCTCTACAAATTTGTGTCCTTTTTCCTGGCACCAGCCACAGAGCCATATGTTTAGCTCCCCTATCTCCCCTTCTCGGACCTTCCGTCCATCTGTCCCCCTCTCCCAGACTGGCAGGATCTCAAAGAAGGAGATGCTCGACGAAATGGATGATAGTTTGTCACCCTGCCTGGTCAGGTGTTCCTTGGTCTCCACAACTGACCGGCTGGCGAGATCATTAGTCCCTATGTGTACCAGGACATCAATGTTTTCTCCTGCTTCCTGAACAATTTTAGCAATGTGGTCAGTGTCTCTCCATGATGATGTACCTGGGAGACATCTGACAATTACCCCTGGCTGGAGATACGTATCAACTCACCGAATTATGGAGTCTCCTATGATCAGAAGTTTTTTGGATTTCCTTTTTGCTTTTTTTGTTTTCATTCCTGTTTTGGGTGTGTTTTGTTGTGCTAGCTCCTGTGCTGCAGTGTTCTGCTTTGCAGTGTCCTCTGCCTCTTTGTTTGATTTTGGAGATAGAGGCAGATACCTGTTTGTAGTTTTTATATGGTTTGTGGAGGTGATATGTTGGGGAGCACCGAGTGATGGGGCACCCGATTTGCCCCTCCTAACCACCTGCCAACCTCCCAGACCAACTACCCTGTGCGGTTGAGGTGCTTCTGTTGGATGTTGGGGAAATGGCAGGCGTTTTTATAATATATTTCCTCTTGAGTATGCAATTTGAGGCGCGCAGTCTCTGCCCATGCTGCCTGGAGCTGAGCCCTTAGATCTCCAGTGGCCCAGCATGTACAACAGTGTCCTAAATCCTGTAAAACTGCCCTTCCGAAAAGTGTTCCACAGTACCTGCAGTTACTAACATACTAAAATGCCAGCAGAATAGGCCTAACGGTCTTTCGCATCTGCTTGTTTGGTCAGCCCCCACCCTGGGAGCTGACCTTGCTACCCCCCTCGCCTTCTCTGACTTCTCCCCTCCTAGTTCCAGATATTCTCACTGCATTGGATTTTGCTTCCAGAACTCTTCCCCTGTACCTGTCCCACTCCCTCTTGAACCCCTCCACCGTCTCTGTCTCCGCCAGCCCCTTAGGCAGCACATTCCATGGCTCCACCACCCTCTCAGTGAAGTAGCACCTCCTTCTTTCTCCCCTGAATCTTCCCCCCCTCCAGCTTCCACCCATGCCCTCTAGTGGCCCCCTCCTCCTTCCTTCAAGCACCCTGACTGTTCCTCCCCTATTTACCCCTTCATGTCCCTGAAGACCTCTATCATGTCCCCCGGTCCTTCTCTCTTCCAATGTGTGTACATATTTAGCTCTTTGAGCCTCTCCTCAGGTCCTGTCCCCAAGCCCCAAATCATTTTGGTTGCCTCCTCTGGACCCTCTCCAGGAGTTTAATGTCCCTCTTTAGTGTGGCTTCCAAAACTGCATGCAGTACCTGAGTGCTGGCCTCACCAAGCAGTTATACAGAGGGAGTACTTCCCTCCTTCTGGGTGATCCCTAGCGATGCATCCCAGCATCCTGTTGCCCTTGGCTGCTGCCCTCCTACAAGCCTCCAAGTTGTTCATCTTGACATCCACCACCACCCCCAGGTCCCTCTCAGCCATCGAGACTTGTAGCATTTCCCCCCTCAGGGTGTACACTTGGCCCGGGTTTCTGGCCCCCAGGTGCAGTACCTTGCATTTCCCTGCATTGAACCTCAGCTTCCACTTTCTAGACCATCTTTCCAGAGCCTCCAGGTCCCCCTGTAGGGCCACCCTCCCCTCCTCCCCATCCACCAACGCCCCCAGTTTTGAGTCATCTGCAAAGAGACTCATCTCACTCCTGATACGTGTCCTTATGTCAGAGACATAGGCGTCGAACAGGAAGGGCCCAAGGACTGATCCCTGTAGGACCCCACTAATGACCCTCCTTGGGGATGAGACTATTCCGCCAACTACGACCCTCTGGGTCCAGTCCTGGAGCCAATTGCCAGTTAATGATATCCATTCCAGGTAAGTTGCTGGGTTTATAACCTGGTCAGAGTAATTAGAAGGAAGGAAATGAAAGCAAAAAATTTGATTTTGTGTTTTGTTTGTTTGTTTTGTATAACTTGTTAAAACAAGTTAAATTACTAGTGCTCCTGTAAATGAGGTCACTGTGTGGATACCCCTCTGAACCGCCCCTTCCTGCTTTGCTACAGGAAATGTCAAGACTGTGCTACCCTATAAAAGGAGTGTAGTGTGGGGTGGTTGGGGATGGGGGTTGGTGGCTGGGCCCTTCCCCTGCTGAAAAGGAAGAACCCTGGATGAAAGAAACAAGGAGGTAAGAGCAGAAACAATCAGCCAGTAACAAGTGCAGCAGCCCTGAAAGCTTATCCTAACGAGAGATAAAACTGTGAAACCTGTAAAGCACCACCTGTAATAACTTCACAGAAGATATACCCTGTAAGAAACACTTTGCTACAGAGAAAAATAAAGCAGTAACAGAACATATACCTTGCAAAAGACAATTTGAATCAGAAGATTCCAGCAGTAGTCTGTAAGCACACACCTGTAGGCACACCCTGTAAAAATGCAGCAGAATGTATAACCAGCAACAACAATTTGAATCTGAGAAAAATAAAGCAATAAAATGTTAGCAGCAAACAGCAGCAATCCCTTGTGAGTACAAAATAAAAATAACAACACCCTTAACATACTTAGTTCTCATTTTTGCCCTCTTTTCCCCTAATTCTAACACTGACTCTAACAATCTGTATTCTTACATGTATTAAAATGTGAAATTGACCCACAGTTTCTTGATTTTTTTCTGCATGATGCTTTTTCCTGTTTGTCTCGTGAATCTGATTCAATGTCAGTGCAAATATCATCACATTTCTGAACATTTCATGGTAAGTCACCTTTTTCGTTGCTAATCCACACACAGCAAGACTGCCATACATAATGTTTTAGTATAGAAAAGATCACTTCAAGAGTTTCTGTTGCGTACTTCCTCCATCCTTCCGATAATGTGCCTAGGACTAATTCTCTATATGTAAGAGACAAGTAGAAAGGTTCTTTCCACTGCCTTGCAAGCAGTCTCCAAAATGGTTTAATACACTTATATTCAAAAAACAGATGTTCTTGTGTCACCAAAATCCCTGTGAAAGTTTGTCTTGGGCAGTATCTTTCTTCAGCTTATGTTTGCTATTACTTTTCACCCCTAATTTCCCATGACTGCTTAACCACAGAGTATCCCTGACAAAGGCAGGAACCCTATTATTTGTTAACTGTGAAAGTACTACCTTTGTCATTGCAGCTGGACATTGAAGGGAAATTCTCTTTTCTGTTCTTTCTACCTGTAAAATTACCTCATACAGTTTCCTTCTAACAATAATCGGTATCTGCTCAAAGGGAATTCTCCATCTTATTACCCTTTTTGAAATCTCTTTAGCATACCCTGGTAGCTCCTGTACACTGACTAACATTCTAGTATTCCACTTCCAACAAGCCTCTATGCAGGAACTAAGCCATACTAATACTACCGACTTCCAGATTCTATCTCCTAGCTTAAGGGCAATACCAATATTATCATGTATATAAACACTGCAAAAAAATGACACCAGGTTAACCATATTCACTTCATGTTCTCTTATAGGTCTATATGTAGTTTCCCTCTTAATTGGATTCAATCTACTCACCAGAATGCTTGAAAAAAAAAATAGTACTATAATTATACTCTGGTGGAGGGGGAATATAACTAATGTACACAAATACAGGTAGCAACAGAGTCTTTATCAATAATACTCTTTTCTGTTTAATAATTTGTTTCCCTACCGACTGGCTAGCACAGTGGTAGTTATCACTTGCCATCCAGACAACCCAGATTTGTGCCCTGAGCCCGGGACATCTGGTGCTGATCAGTGAGGCAGGGTCAGGTGTCCTTTGGATGCCTTCTGCCTTGCGGAGAGAGGGCAGCTCCTTCTGTTGCATGACCACACCCTGGTGACCCCGGGAGGGGGTGTCATGCAGGAAGGAATAAGTGGTTCCTCTGGGGTGACCTCACATCAGCACGCACCCTCTCGCTTGGCAAGTCATGCGGAGGTGTCTTCTGCACAGAGTGGAACCAGCAGGGAAGTTCCAAAGGTAGGGCCCTAGTAGGTGAAGGCCAGGTCACCTGTCAGGACCACGCTCTGGGGTGGCATAAAGGAAGGCATTAACTGGAGATAAAATTTCCCAAGCAGCATCGGGCAGAAGAAGCCACCTCACCCCACCCCACACCACAACAGTGTTATTTTGATGCCTCCCATGCCTTGTCAGCTCCTCGTCATGGATCCTGACCCTTTAGAGAAGTATCTTCGCCTTGTTTGGGGGAACCAGGAGTCCCACCAATGGGGGATAAACCGTGGGTTATGGTCAGGATATCCAGGGAAGGTTGTCGAGTACAGGCTGGTGGTGGGTAGGCCAAAGCATAAAACAGATTGCACTTTTTCGCTGACAGAATACACAGATGCAGGATTTTCAAAGCACACCAGTTTGAGAGCTTGTCTCACCTGAATAAATCTTTTTAGCTGGTGTGCTTTAGAAAATCCCTACGACTATTCTGTCAGTGAGAGTGCAGTCTGTTTCCTGCTTTGGTCTGTAGTCTCTTTGACCTGCACCCTCCCACCCACTTGTAGAGCAGTGTTTACAGTGTACATACGAACATACAAAATTTGCCATCAGATAAAGGCCTAGAGGTCTATCAAGTCTGCTCGAATGTGCAGCTAGCACCCCTTATTCTGCAGCTGCCCCTTCCTTCCACCCTTCCACTTCGGTAACCCTCCCCCTTGTCCTGTCCCATCTCCTTTTGAAGCAGTCCACTGTTCTACTGGATACCACTTCTGCAGGTAACGCATTCCACCCAGCCACCACCCTCTCTGTAAAAAAGTGTCTCCTCATCTCCCTCCTGAACCTTCCTCCCTCCAGTCTCATATCATGGCCCCTGTAGATTTGGTGGTGAGTAGGACCACCAAAGGACTTCTGTAGTGGATGTAAGGGCTTACTGTAGGTAGGTGGAAGGAGGTCCAGGCAGCTGGTGGCAAAAATTGGAGACAAAAATAGAAAGTAAAAAAAAAAAAAAAAGAAATTAGCTTCCCTTTCCATTTAGCAGTAGTTCTATTAACTTTCTAGATACACAGTTCTCCATTTTGGATATCTATATCCCTTTTCCAAATACTATGCCTAATATCTGAATATCATCATCCTTACATAGAAACATAGACTCTGACAGCAGATAAGGACCACTTGGCCCAGCTAGTCTGCCCATTTCCCTACCTATTGGATAAGTTGCAGATCCTAGTTAACCAACAACCTTCTTCCTCCTACCCCCCACTAGAATTGCCTCACAGGTATGTCTGTACTATGCATTCTTGAATTTCCCCACTGTTTTTAACCCCATGACCTCCTCAGGAAGACCATTCCATGCATCCACCACCCTCTCTGTGAAAAAATACTTCCTCACATTGCGCCTGAGCCGACCCCCCTCTATCTTCAAATTGTGCCCCTTGTTCTTACACATCTCTTTTTCTGAAAGATGCTACCCTCTTGGACCTTGTTGAGTCCCTTGAGGTACTTGAAAGTTTCTATTATGTCCCTCCTCTCCCTCCTTTCCTCAAGACTATACATATTAAGCTCCTTTAGTCTCTGGTGCAGACTCTGCACCATTTACGTTGCCCTGCCTCTGGACTGTCTCCATCTTGCTTATGTCCTTCTGGAGATGGGGTCTCCAGAACTGCATGCAGTACTCCAGATGGGGTCTCACTAACTGTCTGTACAGAGGGATAACAACTTCCTGTTTTCTACTGGTGATGCCTCTCCCTATACATCCCTGTATCCCCACAGCCCTCCTTACTGCCTTCTCACATTGCCTGCCTACCTTTATGTCATCTGATATCACTACCCCCAGGTCCCTTTCCATTTTTGTTGTTGTTAGTACCGCCCTTGTGTACTCTTTTCCTGTTTTTTTCCCAGGTGCATTACTTTGCACGTCTTTGCATTAAATCCAAGCTACCATACTTTTGACCATTCCTTCAACCTTACCAAGTACCTTCTCATCCTTTCCACCCCACCCCTTGTGTATCAACTTTAATTTTCACATGTGATATTTCTCCACTCTCCAGTATTGGAGCATTCATCCCATATATTTTCCATAATTAATTCTGGACCCTGACATTCTTGAAAATGTCTCTATTTGTTCTATTAATGCTATCTCCGGGTCTCTGGAGGTAATGTTAACACCACATCATCTGCATATGCTAAAACTTTAATTGCAGAATGTCCCTCCAGTGGTGTTAATACTCTTTACCCTTTCATCCTGATCAGTATGTCTTAGAAGTAAATTTATGCTGAAGACATACAGCAAGGGGATCATTAGACAGCCCTGTCTCACCCTTCTACACACCAAAACTTCCTTTCCTAAGCATCCATTTACATTGGGTGTAATTTTGACTTTATAGTAGACAATGAATGCAATGTTCAGTTCCCGGCATCAAGGGGCAAGAGTTAGACCAGCTTCCCCCTGGTCTACCTTTGCTCCAATCGGGAACCCTTTTTACGGGGCTTGTGCAAGCTGCCATAAATTACGCAAAATGTATTTCTGTAAATGAGGTACTAAAATCAGGTGCAGGTTGTGGCAAACTGTTTGGCACAGCTGCGCCAAACATTGCAGCGGATGCAAGGCTTTGACTCAAGCCCTGCGTCCACCTTCAAAAATCAGGCCCACTGTATCCTTGAGCAAAATTTTCTGGAATTCCATACAGCCTTAATGCATTAAGTAAAAATATATGTGACAGTTGGTCAAATGCTATTTCTTGATTCAAATTCATGGCATAACCCCTGCAGCAAATTACCCTTCCCTCTTCTAAAAAGTTCATGCAACAAAATTTAATTATCTTCAATCTTACGGGGTGGTACAGTACTAGCCAAGAAATGGGCTAATCACACTGCCTGCCACTTTTATGAACATATGAAATTTGCCAACAGCTAAAGGCCTAATGGTCTATCAAATCTGCTTGAATGTGCAGCTAGCACCCCTTATTCTGCAGCTGCCCTTCCATCCCACAGTTTCCCTCCCTTGACCCTACCCCATGCCCTTTCCCAGCCCCTTTTGAAGCAGTCCACTGTTCTACTCGATACCACTTCTGCCGATAATGCATTCCACCCAGCTACCACCCTCTCCACAAAAAAGTGTCTCCTCATCTTCCCCCTGAACCTTCCTCTCTCCAGTCTCATATCATTGCCCCTGGTGTCCCTCTCCTCCCTTACTTTTGAACACCCCCTCTGTGCCTGTCTTGTTTATTTCTTTCATGTACTTGAAGGTTTCAGTCATATCCCCCCGTCCCTCCTCTCCTCCAGCGAGTACATGTTCAACTCCCTTGGCCTCCTCTTATATGTTAAGTCCCCCAGTCCCTTGATCATCTTTGTCATCCTGCGCTGCACCCCCTCCAGTAACAATGTCTCTCTTCAGATATGGGCACCAGTACTGCACGTAGTACTCCAGCTGCGGTCTAACTAATGATCTATACAGTGGCAGAATCTCCTCCCCCTCCTCGAGGATATATCCATTGCAGTGCAACCTAGCATTTTGTTGACCTTTGCAGCTGCCTTCCTGCATTGTGCCTAGTTGTTCATTGACCCCGTAATGAGCACCCCCAGATCCTTTTCCTCCTTCTCCTCTGTCTCGGCTAGTTGCACTTCTCCCAGCTGGTAACTCTTCCTTGGGTTTTTCACCCCAAAATGCAGCACCTTGCACTTCTTGGCATTGAACCCCAGTTGCCAGGTGTCTGACCAGGTTTCCAGCTTTGTCAGATCATCCTGGAACCCTTGCCATCCCCTTAGGTCGTCCACCACTGCTCCCATCTTGGTGTCGTCAGCAAACAGACTGATCTTGCTCTTTAACTTTTGTTAGTCTTTTAGTCAAGACTTTGCTTAATATTTTAATATCTGTGTTCAGCTTGCTCAGCAGACTCCGGTTCCTAAGGTCTTCCTCATCTCCCTTCTTAAATATTATTAAAACTGCTTGATTCATAGAGTCAGGTAGCTTTTTATTTTGTATTCAATATGAAATTAAACAGATGCACTAACACAGGAAACAACTCTTTACTAAATATCTTATAAAACTCTGCTTCTAGAAGATCCATTCCTGGTGCAGAGTTATTGTTCAAAGATGCTATGGCACCCTCTACCTCTTTCTGTAATCAGTTCCTCTAACTCAGCTGCTTCTTGTACCAACAATTGGGGGCAAATGCAATTGAGAAAAAATGTTAGAATCTGCTTCTGTGTCCACTGGTGAAACATAGAAGTTGTAGGCAGAAAAGGACCTTTTGTCCTATCTAGTCTGCCCAGTTTTTCCTACCTACTGTGCCACCGCAGACCCTACTCGATCTCCAGTTGTCTCCTCCCCTTGCCTTACTACCAAGATCCTGTTGTGTCTGTCCCATGCATGCTTGAATCCCATTACTGCTTTGGCACCACTACCTCCAATGGAAGGCTGTTCCAGGCATCCACCACCCTTTCTGTGAAGAAGTATTTCCACTGAGCCTCCCTCCCTCAATGTCATTGTGAGACCGCCTTGTCCTCAAGCTTCTTTTTCTATGGAAAATGCTACCTTCCTGTACCTTATTAATATCTGTGAGGTATTTGAATGTTTCTGTCATATCCCCCTTTCCCGCCTCTCCTACAGAGTGCACATATTCAGTTCCTTGAGTCTTTCGTCATAGGGCTTTTGATGCAGGACCTGCACCATTTTGGTAGCCATCTTTTGTACCACCTCCAGCTTATTAGTGTCCTTCTGGAGGTGGAGCCTCCAGGACAGGATATAGTACTTGAGGTAGGATCTTACCAGTGATCTGTACAGGGGTAATATTATCTCCTTCTTCCTACTAGTGATACCCCTCCCTATGCACCCGAGCATCCTGCTGGCTTTCCCCACTGCCTTATCACACTGCTTGGCTATCTTCAGGTCATCAGAAATGATTACCCCCCAGGTCCCTTTCCTGTTTGGTGGTTGCCAGTACTTCCCCTCCCAATTGGTATGTAGCCCCTGGGTTTTTGTGCCCCAGGTGCATGATTTTGCACTTTGTTGCACTGAAGCCCAGCTGCCAAACACTTGACCATTCTTCCAACTTTTTCAAATCATCCCTCATTGCCCCCACCCCCCGTGTGTCTACTCTGTTGCAGATTTTTATATCATCCATAAACAGGCATACTTTCCCTTCTAGCCCTTCCACAAGTGTCACTAATAAAGACTTTAAAGAGGGCTGGGCCTAGCACTGAGCCCTGAGGCAACCTGCTGGTCACCTTGCCTTCTCCAGAGTGGACACCATTTACCACCACCCTCTGACTCCTGTTACTTAACCAACTTCTTACCCAATTTATAATTTTTTGACCCACTCCTATACAGACCAGCTTGTTCACAGTCTTCTATGTGGAATGGTGTCGAAGGCCTTACTGAAATCCTGGTAGGCCACATTTACCACTCCACTCTGATCCACTACCCTGGTCACCCAGTCAAAGACCTCAATCAAGTTTGTCTGGCAAGACCTCCTCCCTGTTAAACCATGTTGCCTTGAATCCTGTAATCCACTGGTTACAAGGTATTCCACTATCCTTTCCTTCAGTAGTGTCTCCATTACTTTGCCCACTACCGAAGTCAGGCTGACAGGACTATAATTTCCTGCCCCCTCCCTGTTCCCACTTTTGTGAAGTGGGACCAAATCTGCCCTCCTCCAGTCCCTCGGAACCTCCCCTGTTTCTAATGATAAGTTAGACAGAGTTGTAAGAGGTGCAGCCAGCACCTCTTTGAGCTCCCTCAGTATCCTGGGATGCACCCCTTCAGGTCCCATTGCCTTGTCTACGTTTAATTGTGTTATCACCTTGAGAACTTTCTCCTCAGAAGAGAGACTGGTGTCCACTTCCCTATCATTTATGTCTTTGTTCTTTATCTTTGGCCCATCACCTACCCCTTCTTCTGTAAATACTGAACAAAAGTATTTGTTCAATATGTCTGCCTTCTTTTGGTCCTCCTCCTACTCACAAACCCCTTCTTCCCCTTTTATCCTTACTATTTTCTCATTGGTCTTCCTCTTCTTGCTTATATATCTAAAGAAAGTTTCATCCCCTTCTTTTACTAACTGGGCAAATTTTTTTTTTTTATTTAAAAGTTGAGTGCAATACAGAATAGGCTCTATGAGAACAAGTCTTGTTTACAGACCATCCCAAGTCAATGCACGATAAATACACAGATTAACATTGACAACACTAATCATACAAATGCATATAAAATATATTCTCCTCTGTTTGTGCCTTCGTATGTCTAACTGCCTTCCTTTATTTCTCCTGGTAGTTTTCCCTATCCTCCTCCTCCTTCTGTGTCTTTTTGTACTTTCTAAATGCTAGTTGTTTTGCTCTTACTTTTTCTGCTACATCTTTAGAGAACCTTAGCAGTCTCTTTTTTTCTCTTGCCCTTGTTAACCTGCCTGACGCAGAGATTTGTTGATTTTTCAATGCCCCCTTTATTTTTGCCCATAGTTCCTCTATTCCCCCCAGATTCTCTATCCCTGCTAGGGCATCCCTGAGGCATGCTCCCATTTTCCTAAAATAGGCCCTCCTGAAGTCCAGGACCCTTGTCTTAGTGAGGCGCAGCTCTGGCCCAGACCTTATATTGAACTACACTGTACAGTGATTGCTAGACCCTAGGTTGTCACCCACCGTGATCTTAGCAACACTGTCACTGTTTGCCAGTACCAGGTTCAGTACTGCCATCCCATGAGTGGGCTTTTTAACTAGCTGCCTGAGTAACACCCCTTGCTGGGAGTTCAGGATGTCACTACTTATGACTGTTGCTGCAACTGATAGGCTCCACTCCATATCTGGTAGATTTAGGTCCCCCACCATCTCTCCATTGTGTGCCATTCTTTGGATGGCTTCTATCATGTCCTTATTTTCCACACACACCCTCTGTGCTGGAAGTCTGTAGGTCACTCCTATGCAAATAGTTGCCCCCTTATGTGTTTCCAGGGAGACCCACAGTACCTCAGCTCCTTCCTGCTCTCTCTGTATTTCCATGGCTTTTATTTTATCCCTAAACATAAAGAACCACTCCTCCCCCTTTTTTTACCTACCCTGTCTTTTCTGAACACAGTATACCCTGGTATGGCCACATCCCAGTCCTGGTTTTCATTGCACCAGGACTCAGTAATTGTGAACAAATCCAGTCTGCACCTGCCATGGTGGCCTCTAGGTCTGCAATCTTGTTGCCTGGACTATGAGCGTTTGCATACATGGCTCTCCAGATTGTGCTGCCACCACCCTCTTGTTTCCCATTTGCCCCCCTTTGTTTCCTCCACTATCTCTCTCTCTTTATCACTGTTGCCTTCTATCCCCCAGATTCCTTTATTATATGGTTCTTTTTGGTGTTTCAGCCCCTCAGGATTCCTCTTGCTGACCACATTTGCCTGTGGGTAGGGCAGTTTATGTCTCCCTTCGTCTTTCTGCCTCCCCCCTTGACTAGTTTAAATGCTGGCCAATGTAGCATTTAAACCATTCACTGAGGACCACAGTTCCCCTCCTGGACAGATGCAGGCCGTTGTCCCTGTACAGACCCTTACCCCTCCAATGTGGGGCCCTCATCCCCAATGAAGCCAAAACCCTCCTCTCTGCACCATTCCATCAACCATCAGCTAAAGTTCCTGGTGTGGAGAATCCTGACCTCCTCCCTCTTGTAGACAGGTAGCACTTCCAAGAAGGTCTCAAATCATGCCACCTGACTAAGACCCCTCCCCAATTCCCTGAACTCCTTCTGAACTATTGCTGACTCATCCCTAGCCAGGTCATTAGTCCTCAGATGGACAATGACATCTAGGTTTTCCTCCTTTCCCACTGCCCTAGCGTTTCTTTGGATCTTCTTTCCATCAGTGTGAGCCGTGGTGCCAGGAAGGCACTGAACCTCCCTATCCTTATTCTTACCCATTCCCAACTCTATCCACCTCACTATGGAGTCCCCCACCAGGATTTGCTTCCTCCTCTAGGATACTCTGCCACCACCCCCTTGGGGTCTCCACTATGGAGGACCTCCACATTCACCCTGGTCACTATGGTCGGGTGCCTCTAAGAGATGTTCCTGCTCTGCCAGTATAGGGTAGTAGTTCTGCAGTGGAACTCTGTGTGAGATGTGCCTACTCTGGGTTTTCTGAACATTTGCTTGATATGGTTCTCCACTATGTTCAACATACCTACTGGGGTTGATTCAAGATTACCCTTCTCTGTTTTTATTTGTCTACAAACTCTATTTTCCACTCTTTTCTTGCAATCCTTGAAGGGATCATATTTTTTTTTATTTTGCATCCCAAATCTCATTTCTTGTTGCAATGATTTAGCCCTATCATATTGAATGGCAGATCAGTCATAGCCAAACATGGCTCCACGTCAAGTCAATGAGAGGAAATCCAGCACGGTAAAAACAGTGTGGTGAAAACTGCGAAAGTCAAAAAAAACACACATACAAAATACTGGGGGAAAGTGTGATTCACTGTTACAACACCACGGTACCATGGACCGCCACTCCAGTGAAATTTTGTAACTTACATTTTTCTCTGTCCCCAGCTGTATTCTGCAGGCATGGTTTTGACTTTCTCGGCTTTCTCTTCCCTGTTTCCAGCCGTGCTGGATTTCCTCTCGCTGACTTGACATGCTACGACCAAATACTCCCCCATCAATTGAACTCGGTCCATGTAACCCTCCCCCCAGGATGCACCTGTAAACAAGCTGTCACAGCATAGTGTGCCTTCCTGGTCAAAAAATACAAAAATAATATTATATACGTTAAAGTCTAGTTTAAGCTGCATGTAAAAATTCTTAAAATTACTTGTAAGAAAAATGCTACTTGGTGGCCCTCTGATGCAGTATTAGTTAGTCATACTGAATCATTACAGGTCACATGCATTTTATAATTTCATTGTTCGACACTAACATTTCTTCATAAGGTTTTGAAGTTCGAAACTCTTAAAGTTTTAAATGCCATTTTAAAATGAGTTAAAGTTAGTAAACCACTGTATTTACCTTCAACATACTGTAACAGTAACAAGAAAGTCAGATCAGAACCAAGGCGGCCGAACATTCACTGACTTGTTTTGGTCCCAGACTACTGAATGATCTTATTAAACTGGGGGTAGATGTTCATTCTAAAATACATTTGTTTAAAAACAACTGTAAAAAACTGTAAAAAGCCAATGAAATGGACTATCAGTGTGTGGTTGTTTAGACAACACTTGAAGTTAACTTAAAGAAATAGTGTACTGCCTAAAATTAATATTAGTTTTTAAAAGCAGTCAACTATTATCTTTTAAATCCAAGGTGCTTTTTCTTTTCCATTTGATTAGTTAGAAGATGTTTTACCTGGTGTTAGCAGGTGTGATCTGTGGAACAGCACTCTGCCTGGTAGTTGACATATCTAGTTTTATCCCCCCCCCCGGTACATTATCAGCACTGTGACCTCACTGACTGTGACATCACAGCTACTCATGAAGAGCCACTCCGTAGCTGCCAGGTCAATCAGCTGTGATGTCAAAGTTAGTGAGGTCACAGTGCTGATGAGGTAGTGGGGGGAATAGAACTAGATATGTCTGCAGCCAGACAGGGTGCTATTCCACACATTCAGCATAATACTCAAACATAGAACACTTTCTAATTAACAGATGTAACCCCTAGGTGGCACTATCCTATGGGCTACTACTCCTGCCTGTGTGACTAGGTACAGGTTGAGGGGCCTGAGCTCTTTGAATGAGTGCCTCCATCCGAAGGAATGGTTCTGGGGTAGTGTAACTGCTATTGGTATAGCCCTCCAGGATGCTATAACCCCCCACAATCCCTCTAGTGGCCTAAACAGATAAGCAGATAAACATTCACATATACCATATAACATCAGTATTGAACCCTCACTCGGTGCACTTACCACTAGGATGAGATCAGCAGTAAAAGCCCTGGTGACCCCCTGTAAAATGAGATCTGCAATATAACAGTTCAGTAATAATACAGCTTCCCCTCCACAAAGGTACACATTAGCCAGGTTAAATGCAGAAAGAACAAAATCTGATTTGTTTGGGGAGTTGCACAGGGGAGGAGAAGTAAATCTAGCAGATGACTGTTTAGATCTGATTTATTCAGGCTAAGCATGCCTGCACTAACAGTCTCTCTGTCACAGTCACACACTCTGGGTACCCAGTTTGGAAAATAGGCTTACCTGAAGCGTTGCCCGGGGTAGGCTGGCGTTGTAGCTGTTGTTGAGGCCCTTAGGAAAGAAGACAATTAACATGCACTCAAAACTCAGAATTTGTAATCCGGAGCCAGATGGCTCAGTTCCTTGTAATAAACCCAAACAAATAATCAGATGACACACAATGATTGCAGCTTTGTTGCAGGGAGCTACCCTGTTTGTACTCACACTACCCAGACCATGTGATGATCCAACGAAATGAGACCTGTTGCAGATGGCTTGATGAAGCAGGAGGAGAATTCCCTCATAGTCCTCATCAAAATGCTGGTCTTCAGGAGGCAGGAGCACTTTAACACTGGCCGAGGACTTGCAAACCGAATGTCTCAAACTACTCGGCTGCGCAAACACCTTGCAAACTAAGCAGATTTATATATAAATCTCTAGGTCCTCTTCTGGTCCTTCCAGCTAGCCTACAGGCTAATCCTGATTTCAGCTTGGATGCTGCTCAAATCCCCTACTGCTGTGACCCCAAACATGGGCCAACTGGACACTTAGATCCGCGGACTGATGACCAAAAAGTCTAGGCCTGGCAGACATTAATGTCTGATAGCTGGCAAGCTTCCCAGAGGTTCACGCTGAGCTCCTGGATGAATCTCTCAAAATCTAAACAAAATGAGCAGTTGCCCCCTTTTATATGGGGCTAAGTTCCAGAAATCCCATTGGCTGCCAAAGCTGTCCTGAACAGTCCCCAGATGTTAATTGGCTCACTTTTTGGCACCTAGATTTTGTCCCAGTAAATTCCGCACAAGTCTCTGGCATTGTACCAAGATTCCCTTTGTTTAATCCTGGCTTCCAATTGGTGGCTAGGCACAAAATGGTGCCTGCATACAGTACCTATTGCAGTCCAATTCAATGTCCCCAAGTATAATGTTCTGGTGCAGCCAGGAATTGTAACTTTTATTTGATAAGGTCCCCACGTTTAGTCCGCCCCAACAGTTCTCTTTCAAATAAGTCCACCTTTAAGAAAATGTATAATTCCCATGGGGAGTTGCTGCTCCCGTAACACACTGCCCCTAGGAAACACTCAGCAAGCTTATGAATATTTTTTATTTATTTATTGATGAATATCGGAGACATACCTTTGAGTCAAAGACTCCTTTACAAAGGTTCCATGTCAATTGAGTAAAGAAGCAAAACAACAAATAGTTCAACATATACAACGGCAACAGTGCAAGCAGAGGTAACAAAAGTAGCAAGTACTACAATCAGTACAGTATCAAACATGGTTACAGGTGGTCGAAACACTGCAGCTAGTAATACAATGGTACATAAAGTTGGAAGCCTGTGTGGCTGGCTGTGTGTGTTTGTCTCTGTCAGTAGTTTAGTTTTTGTGGATTTTCCTGTGTTTCTGCTTGGAGGAACTGGACCATTCTTGGACATAACATCTATGAACATTTCCTGGACTAAGAAACTGCAAAACATCACCACCAGGTATTGGCATTCTTCTCATAAATCAACTTTTTTGGAAGCCATCAAAGCCAAAAGTAAGGTCAGTAAATCTGTTATACAAGCACTGAGTTGTGGAGTGCTGCATTGAATCCACATTTCCGTCTGACTTGTTCTTAAAAGATGTGTACTTGTCTTTGAGGTCTATTCACAACCATTTTGGAGAACAAAGGCTAGATACTAACAAAGGATTTTTACATCCTGCATATGCCCCAGGCCAGTGTTCATCACCTTCAGGAATTTAACCCCTTCAGGAATTTATCACATTCTGGGTCTTTGAGCTACAATAACAGTTTTCTGGTCCCTGGTAGTTCACCATTTCCTGTGGATTTGATTACTTTTCATCAATCACGTGGCACCTCTGAGAACATGACTTTATATATTGTGCTCTGCAATATCACGGGGCAAACGCAGACCAGCAAGGCCAAGAGGACTAGATGCCCTACAACAAAACTAGTATGCAAAATGATTAAAGTGTACCTTCTTAGGATACTACTTATGCTACTTCTGATATCTGGAAATGTTCATCCTAACCCGGGGCCTACCAGCTGAGCACCCATGCCACAAAAAGTCAGGAGGGGTCCCTCACATTAGCCTCAATCAATGTCTGCAGCCTCCTTAACAAACTTGACATCTTGCAAACCTGGGTCCAGCACATAGCCCTGATGTACTCTCTGTTGTTGAAACATGGCTTAACCCCAAGATACCAGATGCTGCAGTCACCATCCCTGGATACTCTATATTCAGGCAGAACAAGGTTTCCAAACGAGGTGGAGGCTGTGCCATCTACCTGAAGAATTCCTATCTGGGTCAAGTCTTCCCGTTCTCAAACCCTAAACCACCCTTGCAGGTTCTCGCTATTAAAGTTCTACTCGAGGCACACAACAAGGAACTCACCATTGCCTCTGTGTACCTACCCCCTAAAGATCAGTCCAATGGATTTATGAGCATATTGGAAAGCCTACAGGGATTACACCATAACTCTGAACTTATAGTACTAGGCGACTTCAACATAAATTGGCTATCGCTGGACGCCAGAAACTACAAGGATGCTGTCATGTCACAGAACCTCACCCAGCTTGTTACCACCCCCACCAGATGCAACTATAGGACAGGGTCGCACACACTTCTGGACTGGATCCTTACTAATCACCCTGAACGAATCTCAAAAGTCTCAGTGCTCCCTGATGGGATCAGTGACCACTCACCAGTCACATGTACCTGGACAAACAAATTCATTAAGCCCCCTCCTAAAATAATCCACACTAGAGTGTTAAAGCAGGGGTACCTAGAGCTACTAAAGATACACCTAAGCCACCTGTACTGGACACCAATCGACTCTGCCATTGATGTAAACCAAGCCTTAGACCTTTTCATCAGCCACTTCACTGTGGCCTGCAATATCTTTGCACCTCTCAAATAGCTGTAGGTCGGGGGCAGAGCTAACCCTTGGATAACCCCCGATCTAATCACTTTACTCAAACATAGGGATCATCTCTGACACTGTGCCCGTGCAACATCCAAACCTGGGGATATTCAAAAGTATAAAGCTGCCAGAAATGAGTGCATGCAGGCAGTTAGGAGCGCCAAAAGCAAATACTTCAAGGAAGCTCCCTCCAACTCCTGGGTTGATGGAAAAACATTTTGGAGTAATTTGAAAGACCTTACAGGCAAGGACCCTAAGTCACCACCCACCATGCTCAACATAAATGGAACACCAACATCTGACCTGTACACAATCACCACCACCTTTAACAATGCGTTCTCCAACTTGGATAGTATTCTCCCTTCTAATTTCTTTGATGCCCCCTCTAGTAGTAACCCTCCTGCAACTACTCCTCTCCTACACCCTGCCCTACAATTCTACTTCAAGGAGATCCCAGTGCATGAAGCCAGAACCTATATTTGAAAGGCCATTCACAACGCAGGCTACAGCGGTGACTCCCTTGACCTGAAGTTGTTAGCACTTGTCCTTGAAGAAGTCCTTGAACCCCTGACAAAGGGACTCAATCTATCACTAAGGAAGTCCCAGTTCCCATCTCGCTGGAAACAGGCAACCATCACACCGGTACACAAAAGTGGAGACAAATCACTGCACTCCAACTACAGACCTATCTCCATCCTCCCTCCATTGTCTAAGGCCCTTGAGTGCATCGCCTCAGACCAACTAGTCAAGTACCTGGAAAAATACGACATCCTGTGTCCTGAGCAACATGGTTTCTGAAAAGGGCACAGTACCATCACTGCACTATTAGAATTCACGGGCTTCATCCATACCATGTTTGATCAAGGAAACTGTGTAGGGGCAGTATTCATCGACCTTACAAAAGCCTTTGATACCGTGAACCACCCACTCCTACTCAAGCAATTATCAAACATTGGGCTCTCCAATGAAGCGCTGCTCTGGTTTACAAGCTACCTTGGGGAGAAGGTCCAGCGGGTTAGGATTGCCGGTGTCACCTCGGAAGAAAAGCCAGTCCTTTCAGGGGTCCCACAGGGGTCCATCCTGGGGCCACTACTCTTCAGCCTCTTCCTCAACGACCTTCCCAGTGTCTGCCACCAGAAATTACTGCACTACGCTGATGACGCAGTCATGTTCATCAAACACCAAAATGCAGAGCTCCTTGAGAAACAATTACAGCTTGAATTCATGTGCATCGAAGAATGGTTCAAGTCACATAAACTGGTCATAAACTACAACAAAACAAAGGTTATGACCTTCTACAATGCCAGGAGCAAGTACAAATCCCGTGACCTCACCATCCTAAACCAAACAGGGACCTTACTTGAACACGTTCCTGATTTTAAATACCTAGGTGTCACATTGGACAGCTCACTCTCCTACCATTGGCACATAGATTCTGTTGCCAAAGCCACCAACATCCGTATAGGCCTGCTCTACAGGCACAAACACTGCATGACTCCTGACACTCTCCGGTTGGCTATCAACAGCTCTGTCACCTCCATCATCGATTACGGACTAGCAATTTATGGCTCTGCCTCCGCCTCTGCCCTCCGCAGAATTACAGTTGCACTCAACAAAGCATGCAGGCTGCTAACTGGGGCTGACCGACTTACACACACTTGTGACCTGTACATTCGGGCAGGATGGCTTCCTCTCATCAACCGGATACAGTATCAAACCTGCCTCTTAGCCCAAAAAGTCCTCCTCGGGGTCATGCCCCCGGGCATTGAAAAGCTCCTTATTGACCACCACAGCACCCAGCAAACTAGAAGTTCACAACAACTAACCTTCCTTGTCCCCAGATGCCGGACTACCATCGGCCAGAGGGTCTTTGCCCACAGAGCACCACAGTGGTACAATACTCTCAAACAAAGAAACTCTTACTGCTGCTGCTCTTGGCCCTTTTAGAGACAACTCCGACTTCATCTCATTTCAACTAATGTCGTTGTGACTGCCTCACCTAATCAGGGGCCCCGCTCACTGCCCTCCACTTCAGTCTTGACAGCTACCTCTCCCCGCCTTGTCCCCTCCTACCTGCCTACCCCCTTGCCCCCTCTCCCTTTCCTCCCTCCCAGGCATTTCCTAACTTTTATCCCTCCCCTCCTTCCCCTTTTGAGCTCTTACCCTCACCCTCTACCCTCCGACAATGGCTTTCCTGCCTGCATACCCCCCTCACCTGCAGCACTTATTTCTAAGATTGCCCTTGGCTGGTATGTCACACTACCTAACATTTGGCACATTTTGAATTACTGGAATTTCCTAAGTCTCAGTCTCTTACTTCTTTTTATTGTGTAACTATGTATTACTATGTTGACCTTTGTATGTATGTATGTATACCCCCATTCCTTCAACGTGGAACCTTTGTAAATGAGCAGTTCCTGCTCAAAGGTATTTGTAATCCTAGATTTCAATAAAATAAAATAATAAAAAAACATAGAGTTACCGGAATAGGAGCAGAGTAAGGAGCTAACAAGAACGTACACTACAGGACGGTGGTGTAGCCATGCCCTGGTGGTTATTTGCAATTTCAGGCAGGACCATAGAAGTCCATTGTCCCTTGCCCTAACCTTTGTCCCTTAGCCTTTGCCTGGTGCCCCAGAGGCAGCGCTATAGGCAGCTGGCTATTAATTTATTAAAAAATACTTTTTCTTTGCTTTTTTTTGTGTCCCCGGTGCCTATTTTTACTTATGCATGGCACTGGGACCCACTGAAGGCACATTTTTAACTTTTGACCACAACGAACGGTTGGATGCACAAGCCATCCTCCTCGAACATGCGAGCAGTGGCTTAGAAGTCATGCCGTCTGCTCACCATTAGACCTGTGAGCCCCGAAGGGCTCATTTAAACAGGGAGACACCTGGGGACCGGGAAGCAGCAGATAGAGCTGTGGAGAAGCGGATCGCCGACAGCGGAAGCAATAATTCGAGGCGCTTTTAAGGTAGCCCCCAAATGGGGGGGGGGTATTACAGACATAAAAAGACAAATACTTCAGAAACAAAAAGTGACTACCTACTACTTCTTAAAATTTATAACATTTTCCTGATGGCTATTTTTGGTTCTATTAGCTCTTTACGTTTTATCTGCTCATCTACTTATAGTTGTTCTTATGTAAATATTGTATATATTTTTTTGAATGTATGTCTGATTTGATGTTATGTAATCTGTAATCTTGTGTTGTTTATCTGTTTTATCCCTCTCCCTATGCATGGCTGAAAATGGGTCTTTGATCCAGTCCACCTTACTGGTAAATCAGAAAAATAAATAAATATTCAAATCAGAAGCTATTCTTTCTCTTATTAAAATGTTTATTGATTTTATAACAGGTATATTTTGTTTATTTATTTATTTATAGAATCAGAATTACAGTCCTTTGAATCATAGACTCTTTTGCAAAGGCTCCACATCAGTTAAAAAAATAAAAATACAAATACAGAGGAAAACAGATAGTACACATGCATAACTAATATCAAGCAATACATAGTCATACATCACAGGATTTTACAAGTAGGAAGGTTATAACAACAGGGAGCTTAAAGAAGGTCCCGGGTCAGAGTTAAGACAAGATACAGGTCTGGAGGGTCTAGAAAGGGAGTTTATTTGCAGTCACAGGTTGCAGAGTCAAGGAGTAGGGTTTTGAGACCTGATTTAAATAGGTTGAGACTGTGGGCCAGGGAGATGGAGGATGGGAGACTGTTCAGCCATAGTGGGGCACGATATTGGAAGGATCTTTGTCCAAGAGATGTTCTACAGTGAGAGACTAGGAGAGTGGAGTTGGCAGAGTGCCTGTGGGCCCTCCAATGAGGGGCTGCATGAATAAGTGGGTGGAAGCTGGCTGGGGGCTGCTTAAGTTGTATCTTTTTAGAAAGGATGCGGGTATGGTACTTAAGCCTGCCTTGGAAGTTTAGCCAGCCAGTACGTCTATAAAGCTCGCATGTGTGAGTTAACCTGTCACATCCAGAGACCAATTGGCAAGCTTTATTGAGGGCTAGGTTGATGCTGCAGAGGGCAGTTTGATCAGCGGTCCCATAAATCACTATTCCGTAGTCCACCAAAGGTAGAATAGATGATGACATAGCGAGGTGCATGGTCTGAGGGGGTAGACAGTGCTTGTGTCTGTAAAAGATCCCCAGTCTAGGGTTAATAGAGGAGGAAACTTGTTGTATGTGCGAGTGGTATGAGAGGGAAGTGTCCAAGGTGAATCCGAGTTATTTGAAGTATGAGACCTGTTCAAGCGCAGCGCCTTGAGAGTTCATGACAATTAACGGTGCGTGACAGAGAGGGTTTTGGCGGTTGACAAAGATCATGGTTTTAGTTTTCTTGTAGTTAATTATTAGGCAGTGTCCAGTGAACCAGGTTTCCAGCTCCCTAAAGAAACCTTGCAGGGCAGAGTGTGGTGAATTGGGATGAGGATGTTTCCAGAAGACTACCGCATCATCAGCGTAAAGCAGCATCTTACCACTGCAAGATTTAGGGAGGGAGTTCAGGAAGAGGGTGAAGAGTAATAGGCCAAGTAGTGACCCTTGCGGTACTCCAGCTAGGATCAGTCTGCTTGAGGAGATAGTTGTATTGATTTTGACTTGTTGTGTCCGACCTCAGAGATAATCTTTGAACCAGGCAATAACCTCCAGTGTGAAATTAAGGGATGGAAGGGTGCAGAGAAGTAATGCGTGACTGACGGTATCAAATGCTTTGGTCAGATCAATGTAGAGAGCCCCTGCCATGGAGCCCTGTTCCAGGGCTTCACGTATATATGATGTAAATTCAATGAGGGTGGTGGAGGTGCTGTGACCCTTCTGGAATTCGTGTTGTTCGTGGCAGAGCAGGTTGTGTTTGGATAGATAGTCTGTTAGTTGGTCCAACACTATTTTTTCAAGGGCCTTAGAGAGAGGGGGTAGATTTGATATTGGTCTATAATTGCTAGTGGAGGTGGGGTCGTCACTCTTCAGGATAGGGGTTATTAATGCTCTTTTCCAGGTTGTGGGAAATTGGCTGAGGCATAAGGACAGGTTGAGAATTTTGGTGAGATGAGGTAGTGTCACATCCAGCAATAAGTCAAATGAGTTTGAGGTCCAGGGAATCATTACTATAGCGAGAGTTTGCCAGTGCTTTGGTGAGATAGCATTTAGCCTCATTACAGGAGATGATTCTTAGCCTGAAGAGGGTAGGGTTGGTGATGTCAGAAATGTCAGTGGGCCGATTAGTGATAGGGTCAAAGAAGTTGGGTGGGAGGATGTGCGAGAGGTCAGAGAAGGCGGTATTGAGGGCATCGGTGATAATATTAGGGTCCAGGGTGGTAACCCCGTCTACTAGAAGCTGGATTGGGGTAGGGGATACAGTTTTCCCACAGAGTTCCTTAATATTGCTCCAGACGTTTTTCCGGAGCCCCAGGAGGTGGTGAGGGTATGTTTATAGTAAGCAGCTTTGGCTTGCCAGGTAGCCCATGTGCATCTGTTTCTAGCCTATCTGTACAGTTGTCTGTCCTCCGGGAGTTGGGAGTCATGGGACCTATGCCATAGGTTGTCCCTCCCCAACCTTGTAAGTAACTGAAGGTGTTGGCATGTCTAAACCTGAGTAGGTGCCTAAAACAATTTTTATTCTGTCATAGTTGACCACTTTTCCTTTTCAGTGCAGTTAACCTGCACCTTGACTGTAATACTCAGACATTACATTATGTACCTCTCCTGGACTTGCCCATGTGTTTGCTTACAAGCTTTCTTTCTCCACTCATGGTCACCTTCTGCCTTTCTTTAATCCCTCCTTGGGTAGATGTAATGCAGTTTCCCTCTGTTTTAGGCACTATGCCAGAAATATAAGTTGGGTGTCAGAAAATCCAATACAGGCATAAAGGGGATGACATTAGTCTGTGGGGGGGGAGCTGGGGTCACAGTTTGGTGTAACCCTGTGTTGGTACTTCAATTTTACAATGAATTGAATATTAAACAATTAGGAGAGAGAGAGAGAGATAGGCTACAGGTTTTTGACATTTTGGTTTCCTTTTAATTTCTTTGTTATTTTTTATACTGGAAAAGGCATGTGAGCAAAACAGTATCCTGTGATATTGACACCCAGGAGGGTCATTAGTGGGGTCCCGCGAAGGTCGGTACTGGGTCCGCTGTTATTAACCTTCACACCTGCATTAAACAGAAATCAATGCAAAGTGAGTCACAAAAGTGGAGTGTAGGTGTGAAGGATAAACACTTTCATATCAGACATTGCGGAAGGAGTTATGAGCAAAATGAGCCTGTTCACTGATGACTCCAAACTAGGATCAGCGGTGGACAGTGAGGGAGGGAAGGAGGAAACTCCAGGAAAACCTAGAAAGACTTGAACAGTGGGTGGACACATGGCAGCTGGTGTTTAATGCTCGGAAGTGCAGTGTGCTTCACTTGGGAGCTAGGAATCCAGAGTACAGCTACCATTTGGGGGGTATGGCTGACAGTCTTGGAGGAGGAAAAAGATCTGGGAGTGGTGATCACTGGCAAAATGAATTACTCTGTACACTGCAGGAAAGGGGCAGCCAAGGCAAACAGAATGCTAGGGTGCATCGCTAGAGGGATCACGTTGAGGAGGGAAGAGGTAATCCTGCCACTGTAAAAATCCTTGGTGAGGCTGTACTTGGAGTACTCTGTGCAGTTCTGGTGCCCTTACTTAAAGAAGGATGTCATGCTCCTGAAGAGAATCCAGAGGAGGGTGTGTAAGATGATCATCGGACTTGGGAAGAATCCTATGAGGAGAGACTAAGGGAGCTAAACATGTACTCCCTGGAGGACAGAAGGGACAGAGGGGACATGATTGAGACTTTTAAATACTTGAAGGGTATCAACAGAGTAAACATGGAAGGTTGTTCAGACTGAAGGGGGAAGGGACCAGGAGGGGTCATAGCCTAAAACTGTCAGGGGGAAAGTACAAAAGAGATCGGAGGAAACATTATTTCATGGAAAGGGTGGTGATGCCTTGGAATGCACCACCTGAGGAGGTGATACCAGCGGAATCAGTAAGAGGATTTAGGAAAGGATGGGATAGATACATGGGCAAGGTACAGGCAGGGAGGGTAGAGACCAGTAACGAAACTCAGGATGGGAAACTGTGGAGGGATGGAAGGAAGTGGGGGGGCAGCAGCAAGGATTGAACTATGAGCTGCATCTCATGCAGATGTGATAGACCTTAAGGCCTAATCTGCTGGCATTGTCGTATGTTTGTATATGAGCAATTCAATACCGATGACGGCAAAATGGCGAGTGAAAAAGGGTGACCGGGAACAACGGTGATCGCTGAAACGGTAACCTATGGCTTCCTCCCCTTCTCCAAGTGTCATCCTGCCCCCAGAGTTGATTATATATATAGAAAGGGGGTGTGGGGGCAACCCCCACCATAGAAATACAAAACAGTGTTGTCGCCCTTTCGGCAACCACCATTTATTCAGGGTCGCTCTTTGCAGCCTTGCATTTTGCCATTGCCGTTTTTCCTTTGTCCATGTGTACTCACCCATAACACATGGAACTGAGCAAAACTTGCCCGTTTGCATAACTATACTGTATGTGTAGTAGCCCTTGGCTATGAAGGAGATTTTAGGAATAGAAATATAGAATAATCTTTTTCTGAGAGCCCATCCACAAGATGGAGTGTCTTAACACATTTTCATCTGGGTGTCCATTTTGAGTGAGGTTAAGCAATGGATGGTTTGGACTTCATGCAGAGTTATTGGAAGTAGTGGGTTAAAATGAGTTAGTGACTGATGGAAAAACTTTGGAAAAATAATATTCAGACAAAATTAAGTGTGTACAATGGGAGTGGGTAAAAAGTTAAGAGAAAAAGATTTCTTAATTAGTGATGACATTAACAGAGATGTCTTATGAAAATATCCGTTACTGTTGTCACAGTGGCTAGCTGAGCTGTCACTGTCATCACACAGCAAAGGTTCCATGACTGACAAGCCGGGACTACACTTTAACCCTGCAGGCATGAGCCACATTTAAACCATGTCTCTGTTTACATATATTTTTTTCTCAACTTCAGTGTCACTGATTCTGTCAGCAGCAGCCCCAATGACTGCACTGAACCGCGTTATCAAAGTGACTGTAGTAAAATTAAATGTGACATCAAAAAAGAAATGCACTGGGACTGTGGTGCAATAACAGTAAAACTTAAATAGTAGACTTCAAAAAACTGTTGCATTCACACTCTTGTGGCAAAAAGATGCCAGAGCTTCAAGTAATTTCTCCCTACCCCCTGCTCCCCTATCCAAGTCACCTCCCTCCCCAGACCCCCTCCCTGTACCCCCATCTCTGTGCACAATATTCCTGTCCTGCTGAACCTACCACCCTCCCTTCCCCACCTTCCTGTCTCCCTACCCTCCTACCCCTACCCCAGTCACCACCTCCCTTGACCCTCCCTGTACCCCCATCTTAGTGCACAATATTCCTGTCCCTCTGAACCTACCACCTTCCTCTGTGATGTCATCTACAGCCCCATGTTTTCACTTTTTCTTTTTTCCTTCTGCCATCAGTGAAGACTTGTCTCACTCTATGCGTATCATCTACATGCACATTAGTGCAGTAAGTTTTTTGTATGTAATGTGTCAGTTATTTGCAACAATCCAAGTTGTACCTTATCATTGCCATTGCTGTTTACTCGTGCTATCCAAATCTGTTTTGTATAATATCATGTACGTCATTGTATTGTTTGAAATCTCCAGGACCTCCTTGTGAATGAGCTTGTCCAATGGAGTAATTCCTGTAATAATAAACTTGAACTTGAAGTAGGAAAATATAAAATGTACTCTATTACATACAAACACCAGAAATCACTTGACGTGTTTCGGATCTACAGAATCCTTTATCAAAGGCTACAAAACCAGTAAAAAACACCATTTAAATGCAAAACAATGAATGACATCACGACACATAATTTAAAATCATTGGCTGTATCTGTCTGAATCATTGCATCTCATTAAAGCTGTAATGTATACTACAGCCTATTCTATCTAACACTAAAGTGCATAACAAGATTTTGACAGTGCAAAAAACTAAAATTAAATGTGAAAGTTTAAAATGTGTGTCAGGTACTGTAATCATACAGTTCACCTGATCATTCTGATTTTAATTTAATTCAAAAAACAAAAAGTTGCGGACTTCCGGTTCCGGTATGCCTCCATGAAGTAGGATCAGTGGTGAACTCCTGCCTGCCTGCATTAATCTACTAAATGAGCAATCCTTCAAAATACCAACCAAAACCTCAAAAAAAACTTCTCTGCATTGCTCCATGACAATAACTCAGCCTGGCAAAAGCATTGTGGAACCGATTCCAACCGATTGCCAAAAGCATAGAAATGGACGACATGCAATCAGACGAGGGGGAGGCCTGTCCTAAACACTACCAGGGCTCAGAAAAAAAACAGCAAAAATCTAAGGCAACTAAAAAGATCACAGAGTCCACAGCTGACACCATTCTACAAGCCATTGCAGAATTCAGAGGAGAAGTTCGAGATTCGCTCAAAAATATTAGACAAGACCTCACTCACCTGGAAGCCAGAATCTCCGAAGCTGACCAACAGATATTCACGAATGCCACACGGCTGGACGCCATAGAGGAGGCAGTCAAAACTATCCTTACCGAACAGATTGCTATCTCGGTGTGGCAAGAAGACGCCAAGAACAGGGGCCGACAGCGCAATATCAGTGTTCAGAATCCCGGAGGAGGAGGAAGGGAACGATCCATGAGCCTCTTTGGATTACCTTCTCCGGTCTGTTTTATCCCTTGACCCTGAATTCCAGATCGATATATAGAGAGGGTGCACCGCACCTTGGGCCCCAAGCCCACGCGCCCAGACGCCAGACCACGCTCCTTTCTAATTCAGTTCCTCAGCTACCAAGTAAAGAGTCCCTCCTAATTAAAGAGTGGCAAAAAGGAAAGATAAAATGGGGACAGTCCCGTCTCCTGTTCGACAACGATTACGCTCCTCTGACCCAGCGACAACGTAGGGAGTATGGCCCCCTGTTTCCAGTTGTCAGAGCCAAACAAATCAGGTTTAAGACCCCCCTACCCTGCAAAGCTCATGGTCCACCTTCCCACTGGAACGCAGGTTTATTCTTTAGCCAGCGAAGCAGCCTTAAATCTTCAATCAAGAGGCATCATAACTGAGAAGATAAGAGAGTCAATGGCCCAGCAACCCATGCTAGCACCAAGACAACAGAAGCAGCAAGACACACAGTCCATTGCGAAGATCCCAGAACTGATTTTGCATCTCCAGCAATATCGCAGCTTAAATAACTGAATATGAGAAAGCAGTGAGGTAATGATTTTCTCTGGGGAGAGGGTGGTAGTTTGGGAGAGGCTTGGTGGGGGGGGACACTGGGGCTGGCCCGTTGTTGCCTCGAGAGAGCTGCGTGGAAAATGAGTCATGGTTCTCGCCTAAAGAGCTCCCCCAGCTTCTGTTGGGGATCACCTTAAGAGACTCAGAGTGGACTCCTGGATTGTGGGGAGTTTTCCCTAACTCAGGATCTCTGCATCTTCGCGCGGCAGCTCCTTGGCGGGAGGCTGGGTCAGGCCTTCTTCCCCAGTATTCCTCGATGTCTGGGCTGGATCTCCCTGGACTTCACCCCACCCTGAAACTAATCCTCACATGCTACCCTCACCTGGTATAAAAAGCCCGATTAGGGCTGTGGATTCTCTGGACCAGAACTCTACTACCTAACAGCAGGTCTTACTGATTCTTACAGTCGGACCGAAGGGGAGGATAGCGGGGGGACAAGGAGTAGAGGGAAATCTTTCTAGGGGTTGCAGTGGGGGGCCTGGTTGGATTATCTCTTCGTTGTTGTTCAGATCTCCTTGGGTTGGTTCCTCCCTGACATCCGGCTGCCCCCCCCCGGCACCTGGACGTTCATTCTTGCTGGTGGTGGGGGTGTTGGGAACATGGAAGAGCGCTTTTGGCGAGTGGCCGTCGGAGGTGCGATGGAGACCCAATGGAGGAAGGGACGGCGATACGGGGAACCCCCTCCCTTGTGTGTTGGCGAAACTGCTGTGGCTCTGTCTCTCAAAGTCACAGTTCTCTGTCTCCCCCCCTCTAGTTTATCCCTGGCTCCACTTTGTGGTAGTCTAGTTGCCAGGCGGTGGACTTGATTTGGAAACCGGCAAACCGGCCGGCCCCCGAGGTCCTGGGCTTCTCCGTTGGACCAGCTTAGCTTGGCCTGTCTGCTACTGCTCCCCCTGCCCCCCCCGAGGAACCCCCCTTTTGGCCCTTTATGGCTGATCCTCTATGATTAGCTCCTGGGTGGACCTGATCTTCTCTTTCACAGAGAGATCAAACAGGGAGGTGGACTTGAATTGAATTAGGGGGGCTCAGGTTGTCTCCGCACTTCTAATATGCGGAACCACCCTGGGTGGGCTGAGGGGGTTCTTTTCAGCCCAGGTTTCCTAGATCCTTCTTAGAGCCTCTCGGGTCTCCTGACCCTATACTTCGGTGGGTATTCTTACCCCAGAACCTTCTGTTAATCCTCCATACTCGGGAGAAATCAGCGCACTGAAGCCCGCGTCCCTGAGGCTATACTCATGGTGGTGGGCGACCAGGGATGGGGGGAGCTTTTTCCCTTGCTCCTCCTCCATCCCCCCTCACCTAACATCTCTCAGAACACCTAGGGGATGGGAAGGGATGGGGGGGAGAGGGAGAATTCTATACTTATTTCACCCAAATGCTGACAATATCAGTCCAGGGATGGGGCGCTGCTGGATGGGGTCCGTTGACAGACGTCCAGCCAGCTATGCAGATACGATGAAGTGGGTAGGGGGGAGCACTCTTTTCGGTAAGCCCAGGAGGTGGCATCCCTGCCTCTCTTTGGGAGCCTTAGGGTGGGCGGTCTTTGGGGAAGGTTTACTCCCCGCTTCCCTCTGGACCCCTCCCCCCCTTTTTTCTCTTTCTCTGTGTTTTGTCTAGGGTTTGTGTTCCCTTCGCACAGATATCCCTGCAGCAACTGGTCCCGAAGGTTACCACCCTTAAAGAGGTAGCATTGCCGACTATCCTCCACATGTACCCATTAGGCGGGTTGGCTGACTGAGGGGATCTGGCTGTCCAGACCTGGATGGCCCAGCCTAATGAGGGTCCCTCTTACCTGACTTACCCGTGGATTAGAGCCAGTTTTTGGCCAGGGGTTTGGCCCTCCCCTTATGGACCCCGGGGAGTCTTGGAGGTTGCCTGCTACCCTGCCTACCGACAAGGGGCCAGGAGAGGTTGGAGGGGGCACACATAGTCCTCCTTCCCCCCCTTTTTCTACGGAGGTGGGGATGCAGGGGCGTGGGGGAACGGGAAGAACTTTCTCCTTTTCTCTTCCCTTAACATGAGCCTCACGATCAACTAGCTTTCTAATTAATAAACATACAGCCTACTGAACTTGATAAAGGCAGAGAGCTTACCTGCAGCTCTACTCTTTTTCTTTCCACCAACAGGAAGATACCGAACCACTTTAGGAGTGATCCTGATATCACTCCCTTTGGGGCTCTGTTCCTGTACCTGAAGATCTTTTATTCGGGTCCAGGTTAGGTACCCCTTTCTCCACCAGGGTCAGTTAAGACCCCCTGGTTAGGAGAATTTACGAGTAGCTCAAGATGAGCTCCTCCCATTTGGAGGTCAAAATGTATATAGGTTTATTCCCTGAATTTACACTAAACAAATGGCATCCCTTACCTGTGATGGAAGTTTCGGGGAAAAGTTGTTGGTTTTTTTTAACACTGTTCTTAGTCTTACTAAGTAGACTTTTATTTCATTATTTGTTATGGCACCGAAAGAGATGCTAAATTGTGGGGGGAGGGGGGAGAAATACAATTACACAATGGAACAGTTGTCTTGTATACATGTTTTATTGAAAAATGAACGTCACAATGCCGGGGCTTTGTTGGTGAAACTTAGGGTCAGCCCTGGAAGGGGGGTAGCATGGTCCAGATTTTTCTCTTCATCTTCTCCCTGGAGGGGAAAAAGAAAGAAATACAAAATTAATAGCTTTACTTTTAAAAATGGCTATGTTTAACCCTGTTAGGATATTTTCCCATAACATAAATAGGATACATGACCCAATCAAACGCTCTAGGTTGATGCAATGCTTATCTAAACAGTCCTCAGATTTAATTTTTCTACAAGAAACTCCCCTGTCTGAGGCAGAACACCTTAAGCTGAAATGGAGAGGAAGATACAGGGTGATTGCCTCATCCTACCCCGGGGGAGGAAAAGAGGAGCAGTAATCCTTATTCCTAGAAATATGCACTTGGAAATCCAACAAACACACATAGATGCCAGTGGTCGATACGTAATAGTACAAGGACTGCTGTTCGGCAAACAAGTAACCCTAGCCAGCGTATACTTCTCCCCCTCAACCACTCTCCCAGTATACAGACACTTTATAGCCATACTTCTTACCTACTTGAAAGGCCAGCTGATCTTGTGTGGTGACCTTAATTTGACTCTATCCCCCCCCATCTGGACTGCTCAAAACCCCTTAACCATAGAAATAACAAAACCGCCAGACAATTTAGATTGACTATTGAACACCTGGGCCTGATAGATGCCTGGCGTTGGATATTCCCTTCAGATCCAGGATTCACCTATTACTCCCCTAGATTTAAAACCTACTCAAGGCTAGACTATTTCCTCACAACCTGTGAGCACTTATCACTTGTCCAGGACATTAGTATAGGCCCTAAACTATTATTGGACCATCACCCATTAATCATTTCCCTTGACCTAGGAAGGGAAGGAAAGAGATCGCTCTGGAGACTTACCCCGGCAATTTTGTCGGATCAAGAGTATGTAGACACCCGTTCATCCAAGATTTCCCGATTCTTTGCTGAAAATTCCGACCCCTCTATATCTCAAGCTATGCATCGGGACGCAATGAAAGCAACAATCTGAGGTGAACTGATAGTCTATTCCTCCAGAAAAAACAAGGAAAGGGACCTAGAATATCACAGATTATCCAACCAACTAAAAAATTACCAATTGCTGTACAGGGAAGGAGACGCTGAACTCCAACTTTTGATTAGAAACACGAAAGCAGAACTCCAGAAGATAATAGACAGTAAAGTCCGACAATCCTTGTACTACTTACGTCAAACAATACACGAAGGTGGTCCCAGGAGTGTTAAGTACCTGACTCATAGATTAAGGAACAACAAGGCATCATCCACAATTCTCCGCCTTAGAAACCCCCTCTCGGGACAGACCCACCACACAGTGGCCCACATTCAGAAAGCTTTTACGGATTACTTTACCAAGCTTTACTCCCCCCAAATACACCAAATCATCCAGAAATAACACAATTTCTAAACCAAGCCAATCTGCCAACCTTCAACCCCTTCAAATTAATTCCCTAAAAGCTCCGGTATCTCCGCTAGAGATAGAAGAGGTAATTAATAATATTAAAACAGGAAAATGCCCTGGTCCAGATGGATATATTCCAGAGTGGTATAAAAAGTTTAAAAAGGACCTAATCCCCAAACTACATGCACTCTTTAATGACATTTCTAAGGGAGGTATACCCCCCTTTCGTGGGATTATGCAACTATAGCGCCAATAATAAAATCTAGCAAGGACCCTGTAGACCCTAGATCTTATAGGCCGATCTCAATCTTAAATGTTGATTACAAAATTTATATGGCCATACTTTCAACAAGACTAGAAAATATAATCCCTAATATAATACATACTGACCAAACCGGATTCATTAAAAGCAGGAACACAGCTGACAGTATTCATAGAGTCTTGTTATTACAAGAATTTGTATGAACCAGGCAAATACCAGCGATCTTTATTAGTCTGGATGTGGAAAAGGCATTTGATCGTGTCTCATGGCCCTTTCTGTGGGAAACTCTTAAAATGTTTCACTTTCCCCCTCAATTTATAGACTACCTAGAAAAAATATACAGTTCCCCAAAAGCATATCTCAGAGTTAATGGTTCTCTGTCCCGCCCCTTCCCACTGGCCAGAGGGACTAGGCAGGGTTGCCCCTTATCCCCCTATCTTTTTGCCTTGTTTATTGAACCTCTCGCGGCTTACCTTCGAAACACCCCGTCGGTGGAAGGTATAGCGATTGACCAAAAAGAATAGAAAGTTGGGCTGTTCACTGATGATATAATGCTAACTCTACTGTCTCCTTCACAATCAATCCCGTCAACATGGAAAATACTCACACAGTTTGAGAAACTAGCAGACTTCAAACTGAACATAAATAAAACTGAGATACTATCCTTCAACTATTTTCCCTCTCCCCAGATAAAAAAGGCCTTCCCCTTCAAATGGCGTACAACTAAAATAAAATACTTGGGCATCAACCTCCCTTTTGACCCTGGGGTTATCGAATTATCTAACTACGAACCTCTTACAGTCCAGATACAGGCTGATCTGGACAGATGGTCCCCATTTTGTATTTCTCTACACCAAAAAAATATTAATAATCCGTACCAATATCCTCCCATGGATTCTCTATCTGCTCCAGACCATCCCCTATTTCCCCTCTAAGTTTTATTTCACATCTTGGAATAAAATTATACAAAACTTTATATGGGGAAAAAAATCACCCTAGAATTAGATTACCCATCCTTAAATTATCTCTTAAACAAGGAGGGCTGAATCTCCCAGATTTCCGCTTGTATGCCCAAGCGGCATTCCTAAGAATTCTAATATTATGGCTCATGCAGTCATACAATTCCCCTTGGAAAACTATAGAATTTCAACTCAATGATTTACGTGACATAAAGAAGATCCTGTTCTCCTCTGACAATAAACCCCTTAGCCCCTCAACCTTAACAGAAATAACGGTTCAAACGTATAAACTCTGGAAACAGTTAAGAAAAGCAGGCCCCATTCAAAAAATATTTGAATACTGTAAGCTAATATCACAAGATTAAAAGTTTACCCCAATTACATGGACCAAGCCTTTTCCAGATGGCGCGGACTGGGCTTATCGTACATATATCAGTTCTTGTCCCCCGAAGGGATTATCCCCTTTGATAGACTCCAGTCCTCATTTCCCCTTGGGACCTCTGATAGTTTTAGATACTTCCAGGTTCGTAATCATATCCTCCGTAACAACACAATACTTCCCAGAATGCCTGTCCCTATCCCTGATTTGCTTAAAATGTTCATTGATGCGAGTGAGGGAAGAATAGGAACTCATTTAATTGGCTTAATACATACAGAACTACGTTCGGGTCTCCCCATTACTACAATACCAACTTTGACCTCCTGGAATAAAGACTTGCAATTACAAATCTCCCCCGATTTGTGGTTAAGAACATCTTTAATTGAGATAAAATCTACTTCATCTCCTTACTGGAGCCAGTTTGCATGGAAATGTCTCTCCAGATATTTCAGAGCTCCTTCAGTATTAATGAAATATCTCCCGGACATATATGGGAGGTGCTGGAGGAACTGTGGTTGTCGACGAGCTACTCTTGGACACGTTTTCTGGTCCTGCCCATCCCTCATGCCTTTTTGGCTGACCTTTCAAAATGAACTAACTACTCTTTTCTCTGAACCAGTCGAGCTAACTGCTGAACAGTTCCTTATGGGGGTTTATCCGGACCATGCTCCCCCCTGGGAAAAATCCATACTTCTGATATGCTTTATAGCTGCTAAGAAGGCAATCACGAGGTGTTGGATGAAGCCCCTGATTCCTACTGTACAAAATTGGAGACAAATAATGTCTGAAATCTATAAAATTGAGACCTTTAATGTTGAGCTACGGGGGGGGGGATCCATTTCACGAATACAGAAGTGGAATCAGTGGATCCAATATGTAACCTCACAACGTTTGGATTTTAGTATATGAAACCTAACTGGGCAAATAATTAAGGGGGAATATTTATAAAGTCATGTTTTCCCCGTCCACCTCTAGACCTGTGGTTTCACCTATAAGATAGTTCAATATGTTTACCTATATGAGATTTAATAGAAAAATTATTTTATAAATGTTAAATACTGTATTTCATTCAGAAAGACTGCACTGGAATTCAGATTTGTCCATTGTGTAACCAGGTGGAAAAATATTTAATAAAAAGAAATAAAAAAAAAAGTTGCAATATGTTACAGTATACTATAGCCCATTCTGTCTACCAGTAAAGTACATAACAAGATTTTGACAGTGCAAAAAACAGTTCAGCAAGTGTGAAACACACAGAACTACAGAGTGCTCACAAAACTGTAAAGTGCCAGTTAGCATGCCAAGAAACAAGTAAAAAGATTTATCTGTCTTCTACAGTAGGTAGGGTTTTAATTCAAAACCAGCATTGAGATCTGGAAATGTATTGAACTTAAGTCTCAGAATCCATTCGTTTTCTTTTTTTAAAATCTTGTTTCTGTAATTCTTACCCCTCAGATTCGGGAACACTTTCTCAATGCCCATAAACTGAAAAATGTGCTCCTGACCGTCATGTGCTTCTGAAGCATGCGCTTCGGTTGCTTATGTAACATAATTTCTTTCTATTGCCCTTATATTTTCATTAACTCTAGTTTTTATACATCTCTCCATCTTTCCTACATAAAAACAACCGCAGCTGCATGTTGCTAAGTACACAACCCCCTTCGTACTACAGGTAATCATCTGTCTTATCTCGAAATTTCACATCACTCCAGCACTTGCAAAGTTTTCCCTGTCTGTATATGCTTACAAGTGATGCATTTTTTACATTGGTAACAACCCTTGTTATTTGTAAGCCAATTATTTTCTTTCCTTTGAACAAAGTGTCTATTCACAAGTTTATCTCATAATGTGGGTGCTTGCTTGTAGGACATAATCTTTTTTTTTTTGCTAATTCTTTTAAACCCTTATCGTTTGCTAACACAGACCAATTTTTCTTGATTATACTCGCTGCCTTTTTTGAATGTGCAGAATAAGAAGTTACATAATGGAATCCACCTTCAGTTCTTGTTTCCAGTTCTCTGTCTCTCAGCAAAGTCTCCCTCTCCATTTCAGTCGCACATTTTTTTGCCTCACTCACAACGTTAGCCACGTAGCCTCTTTCTGAAAGTCTGTTCTCTAAATCTGCTGCTCCTCTCTCAAACATTTCGTTATTGGTGCATTTCCTTCGTATCCTAAGGAACTGTCCCTTCGGTATATTCCTAACAGTACGGCGTGGATGGCAACTGGATGCCAGCAACCGCGTGTTGTTATCCACGTCCTTTCTGTATAAGTCAATTTTTATGCAACCTGTTTCCTCATTCTTAATTGTGATAGCTAGATAGTTAACCTCCTCTTTACTTGCAATATAGCTGAATTTCAAGTGCTCATTGGTGGAGTGTAAAAAGTTAATACAATCTTTTAAACTTGTGCTGTCACCATGCCATATAAGTATGGCGTCATCTATGTACCGTCTCCAAGTTACAGTTTTATCAAAAAAGGTGTTAGTTCTTTCATTTTGTATTTTTTTAACACGTTCTACTTACCGACAAATAAGTTCACCACCGAGAGGGCACAAGTGGCACCCGTCGTGGTGCCTTTCATCTGTTAGTAATGTTTACCATCAAAAGTGAAAATATTTTTGGTCAAAACATGTTCAAGAGTAACTTTAGAATAAACTCAATAGAAGGAATCACATTTTCTGTTTGATGTTCAGTCAGGCAAAAAGCTACAGCATTTAATATACCTTCGGGAGGCACATTTGTATAGAGAGCTTCTATATCTAAGGTGACATGCAAGCAATCATTATTTATTATCAAGCCATCCAAAATATTCAAAATGTCCTTAGTATCCTTAACATATGAAGGTAAACTCTGTACTATCGTGTATAAGAAAGAGTTCAGATACTGTGACAATGGCTCTGTTAAGGAGCCTATTCCACTTACTATGGGTTGTTCTGGTGGTTTCTCCTTATTTTTATGCACCTTTGAAAGCACATAAAATGTCCCAGTCACAGGGTGTTCTGTTAAAAACTGTTTTGTGGGTTCATCTATAATTCCCTGTACAAAGGCAAGATTTATAATCTCATCAATGCTGAATTTTAAGTCCCAAATAGGACTGCTGTTATGTTTCTCATAAAAAATGTCATTGCTTAACTGTCTTTCAACTTCTAGATTGTAATCCACCACATCCATAAGGACTATACAGCCCCCTTTGTCTGTTTTTTTTTTTATAACTATACTTTGTTCTTTCTGTAAATTCTCCAAAGCAGCTCTTTCTTCCATACTCAAGTTGTTATAGTTCAGATGTGGCAAATTATTACCCAGAGCCTCCAGTTCTTGTTCACGTAATTCTTTAAATACAGTTACTGCAGGACATAAAGGTGGATTAAATACTGAGTTTGATTTAAACACTCTTTGTGTCAGCTGCAAGGTTACTTATGAACTCTGTCCTCCTCTTTTAGCATAAAAGGACTTAAGATTTAGTTTGCGACACATTAAATGAAGATTCTATACATAACTCACACTTTAGTTAAAGGTACAGAGGGGGAGAAGTTAAGGCCCTTTTTAAGAAGTTCAATTTCAGGTGCAGTCAACAAATATTTCAAAAGATTGATGATTTGTGTTGGGCTTTCACTCACCTGTTGCGGCCCCTGAATCCCCACCTGTTGTTGTAAAACAGTTGGTACCTGCTGTATCCTCGTTGTTTGTTTGGGCCGCCTCCTCCCCCCTCTCCCTTCTTAGTATCTGTCCCCTCCTCCGTTGAGTAGTTTGGGGCTCCGTCTGGGGCCTGATTGTGCTTGCTATTGTTGTGGGGGTTTTGGTCCTGCTTAGTCCCTGTGAAAATAAGACTCTTGACTTCACTCTTCAGCCTCAGAACCACTTTCTTCTGTACTGAAGTTGAAACTGATTTATTCCTTTTTAAAATGCCTCTCCTTGTATCTTTTTTCCATGTATAAACACAATTCAGTTCGTAATCCTCCTTATTTCTTACAAACTTCACTTACTCAGCATTTTTTAATTCTCTGTCCAATCTATTACTTTATTCTTGCAGTTTCTTATTAAAAAGTTTGAAGGGTTCATGATCTTTATATTTAAGTACTTCTACTTCATGTTGTTTAAGTTCTTCTCGTAACTGTGCTTCTCGTTCTTTGCTAAATTTAATAATAAGTTCCATCAGTTTGGTACTTGCTTCACTCAAAATCTGTTGCCATTCCCTCATAAAGGCATCACTGTCCATTCCAAAAGCAGGGTTTTTAATCAAATGTAGGCCCCTAGGAATTCTCTTAACTTGTATGTATGCCTCTAGGTTAGAAACATTCCAATATATCTTCCTCAACTGGTAAGTCATTCTCTCCAGCCCTCTAAATGCCTCTCTCCATGAACTTGCTTCTGGGGGCAAATCAATCTGTTCAGATTCATTCAATAAAAAAGGATTGGCTGTGCTCACCCTGGTTAATAGGTGTTTAACATACTTTAATGGGTTCTCCATCTGAGTTCTCCCAATCTGGTCCAGGTCTGGTGTTGCTTCTAAAGACATTTTCCACTGACTTTCATGGCTCCCACAGGCCTTCCAAAGCAAGGTTTCAAGTATTACTCTTTTGCTTAAAATGCAACCACTGCAAACTTCCACAGTTAATCATGAAATCAAAAAGGAAATGCATTGGGACTGTGGTGCAATAACAGTAAAACTTAAATAGCAGACTTCAAAAAACTGTTGCACTCACACCCTTGTGGCAAAAAGACACCGGAGCTTCAAGTAGGAAAGTATAAAATGTACTTTATTACAAACAAACACCAGAAATCGCCTGATGCATTTCAAGTCTACAGAATCCTTTATCAAAAGCTACAGAACCAGTAAAAAACACCATTTAAATACAAAACAATGAATGACATCACGACACATCATTTAAAATCACTGGCTATATCTGTCTGAATCATTGCATCTCATTAAAGCTGTAATGTATACTATAGCCCATTCTATCTACCACTAAAGTGCAAAACAGGATTTTGACAGTGCAAAAAACTAAAATTAAATGTGAAAGTTTAAAATGTGTGTCAGGTACTGTAATCGTACAGTTCACCTGATCATTCTGATGTTATTTTAACTCAAAAAACAAAAAGTTGCAATCTGTTGTTGCCACAGAAATTGGAAAGAAATCACAGCCCACAAGACATCCAACATTTAGAGTGAAGTTCCGCAGAATAAAGTGAGAGACAAGTTGTTTTTCTATACAAATCTATATTAATACTAAAATAAAACAAGAAAAATGAATGCTAGTTTCTGCCTAAAACTATTAACCAGTAGCATTCATGTGAAAACAGAACTAGCTAACAGGAAGTGAGTATGCAAATCAGTAATAGCACAGCAGTACCATAGAAATCACACCACTATCAGCTAACATAAATGTGGGAAACTGTTTTCAGCCAACCAATCAGCCCCTTAACAGGCCACTGATGGACAGATGCTGCTATGGCAACCTGACATCATTGGACTGGCCAAAATGTGAAAACACAAACCGACACCTAACAAGTAATGCCTTATGAAACAGTAAGAAAAATTAATAAAATAAAGGTTATGCGAATGGGGAAACACTCCTATCTGACCAATTTTTCACCCACTTCCACTGTATACATCAGATATGTGATGGGGTGTTGTAACATATCAGAAATATCTTCATTCATTGTCTTTGACCCCAAATGACTACTCACTCATGGCTACGCCACTCATCAGGTCACTGGGGTCAAAGACATCTCATGAAGATATTTCTGATGTGTTACAGCACCCCATCATATATCCCATATGTATACAATGGGAGTGGGTGAAAAACTGCTGAAGTAAAAAGGATATCTTCATTAGTGACAACAATAACAGAGATATCTTATAAAAATATCATAGTAAGTACTGTCACAATGGCTATCTCAGCTGTCTCTGTCATCACATAGCAAAGATTCCATGATTGATAAGCCGGGACTAGACTGGAACCCTATAGACACAAGCTGTGTTTAAACTGCAGCTCCGTTTACACGTTTTTTCTGAACTTCACTTTCACTGTTTTGTTGTCTTTGACTTTCAGTGACTACTAACTTGAGGCTACATTACTTGTGAGATCACTGGAATAAAAGACAACTCTTGAAGATATTTTTAATGTGTTACAACACCCCATCATATATCCCATATGTATACAGTGGGAGTGGGTAAAAAAATGTTCAGATAAAAAAACATATCTTCTGTAGTCATGACAGTAACAGATATATCTTATAAAATATATCAGTTATTTATTTATTTAACTTTGATAACCAGGAAAGGCACACTGAGCTGGGGGTCATTTCCAGGTATGACCCAGATGAGTGGGGTACAGGAAAATAAATACACGATGAAATAGACAATTATTCAAGACAAGTGGTGACAATAGAGGCAAACTACTACAGATGATTGTAACAAGAACAATATAAGGTATAAAATATATACAATGAAGGACATACATATGGTACATACATATGGTACATACATAAGGAAGAGTTTAGGAAACTGGGGAGGGGTCTCAAGCAAGTAGCTACTTCTGTCACTTTCTCAGAAGTACTACCTGTGAGAGGCAAGGGAGAGCATAGGAGTGCATGCACCAGGAACTTTAACTCATGGTTGAAGAACTGGTGCTGTGAGGAAGGGTTTGGATTCATTGGTGACTGGGGACCCATCTGGAGGGATGGAGGGTTTGTTCAAGCCTGACGGCCTGCATCCATCCTGGAGGAATCTAAGCACTCAATGATAAGTTTAAATGCTACATTGACAAGCATTTAAACTAGCAAAGGGGGGTGGCAGGCCAGCAAGGATGGTACCTACTTGCTCACCCCCCACAGCTAGTAATGGAACCAGTGAACCAGAGGAGTGGCTATCTCTGCAAAGCAGCGTGCAAAAGTTGGAGATTAGTGTCCAAAAGGTGGATAAGCAGAAAAGGGGCAAAATTCAGCAGAAGGGCAGACAGCAAGGAGAACCAGGGATAAATGACAACCAAGGAAGGGGCTGGAGTAGAACAGTGAAGCAGTCTAGGGAGGTCAAATCATGGAAAGCCATCAAATGCCAGGAGCCTTAGCAACAAGATGGAAGATCTGGAGGCTGTCATGGTACAGTCAGACCTGGACATTGTGGCCATCACTGAAACCTGGTGTAATGATAACCATGACTGGAGATGGCCATACCTGGCTGCAACATATTCAGAAGAGACAGAGCAGGCAGGAAGGGAGGAGGAGTGGCACTGTATGTGAAAATGACATAAGGGCCACACAGATCCAGGAGGAACAAAATGGGGAGAGATACTGTGGGTTAAGCTGGAAAGGAAAATGGGGCCAGCCATTCGCACAGGTGTGGTCTATAGACCACCAGCCCAGGAGGAAGAAACAGATAGGAGTTGATGCTAGCCATCCAAAGGATGGCTGACAAGGGTGAGGTAGTACTGGTTGGAGACTTCAAATACCAGATGTGGACTGGAGCATCCCAGCAGCAGCATCAACTAGGAGCAGATTTATCCTGACTCCCTTCAGGGTGCCTTCCTCAAGCAACTGGTCATGGAACCAACTCGGCAGAAGGCAATACTGGACCTTGTGCTCCAAACAGGGACAGTGTGATGGGGGAACAGTGGGGAGCACCTGGGTAACAGTGACCACCAGTCATTGTGGTTTGAAATCACAGAAAGAGCAGAACCAAACCACACAAAACACGTATCCTGGATTTTAGGGGGCAGACTTTGGGAAAATGGGGAGATGCTTGAAAGAGGCATTAAGGGAATGGGACAGGAATCAGGGATTGAGGAACAGTGGGCAGTATTTAAAATGGGGATTATAAGAACAACAGAATTATGCATTAAGCAGGTTAGAAGAGGAAAGAAAGAGGAGACCATTATGGTTTTCCAAAGAGGTAGCAAAGAAAGTGAAAGCCAAAAAAGACTGCATTCAGGCAATACAAAAAGACACAGGCAGAAGGGGATAGGGAGAAGTACCAGGAGAAACAAAGGGAGGCAGGGAAGTCAGTAGGAAGCCAAAGCTCAGACAGAAGAACACATTGCAAAATCAGTGGTTAAAGGGGACAAAACCTTTTACAGGTACATAAGTGAAAAAGAAGGACAAAGGGAGGGATAGTTAGACTGAAGGGGAGGATGGGAGCAGCGGAGGATGACAACAGTAAGCTGACATATTGAACAGGTATTTCTGTCAGTCTTTACTAAGGAAGAGGGGGTAATGGGTCTGAAGGGAGTACAAGGGGTGAGAATGGTGCAGAAATGGACACAAGTCCCTTTACACGAGAAAGGGTCCTGAAGGAACTGGAAGTAATAAGAGTTGACAAAGCAATGGGGCCAGATGGGTGCACCCCAGGGTCCTTAAAGAACTAAGAGAGGTGGTGGCTGAACCTCTGGCTATCCTGTTCAGCCAATCACTGAAACAGGGAGGTACCCAAAGACTGGAGGACAGCAGATGTAGTCCCTTTATACAAAAGTGGGAACAAAGAGGAAGCAGAGAACCACAGACCAGTCAGCCTCACCTCGGTAGTGGGAAAGATCATGGAAGCACTACTGAAGGAGAGATTGGTGGAACATCTGGTTGTCAATGGACTACAGGACCCAAGGCAGCATGGTTTCACCAGGGGAGGTCCGGTCAGACCAACCTCATTGAATTTTTTGACTGGGTGACTAGGGAGGTGGATCAGGGAGGGCAGTGGACATGGCCTATCTGGACTTCAGCAAGGCCTTTGACACTGTTCCACATAGAAGACTATTACACAAACTGGGGAATATGGGTGGGCAGGACAGTAGTGTGGTGGGTAGGTAACTGGCTGGGTGGCAGGACACAGAGGGTGGTGGTAAATGGCTGTCACTCCACAGAGGGAAGAGTGACCAGTGGGGTACCACAGGGATCAGTGCTGGGACCGGTCCTATTCAACATCTTCATCAGTGACATTGCACACGATATAGAAGGCAGAATTTCACTGTTCGCTGATGACACAAAGCTCTGTAACAGAGTAGACACACCAGAGGGTGTAGACAGAATGAGAAGGGACCTGCAGAAACTTGAAGAATGGTCATAGGGTTTGGCAGTTGAAATTCAATGCAAAGAAGTGCAAGATAATGCATATGGGGCACAAAAACCCTGGCACAATATATCAGTTGGGGGGTGAGGATATAGCATGCACCAAGCAGGAAAGGGATCTTGGGGTTGTCATCTCTGATGACCTCAAGGTAGGGAAACAGTGTGACAAGGCATCAGGTAAAGCAAATAGGATGCTGGGATGTATAGGCAGGGGCATCACCAGCAGGAAAAGGGAGGTCATAATTCCGCTATACAAGACACTAGTGAGGCCCCACCTGGAGTACAGTGTGTACAGTTCTGGAGACCATACCTACGTAAGGACATAGACAGGGTAGAGAAGGTTCAGAGGAGGGCAACAAAGATGGTGCATGGGTTGCATCACAAATCCTATGAAGACAGGTTGAAGGAACTGAACATGTACTCCTGGAGGAGAGGAGGGAGAGAGGGATATGATAGAGACATACAAGTATCTCACAGGAGGAACAGGGTGCAGGAAAACACTATTTTAAGCAAAAAGATGTTTCAGACTAGAGGGCATGGGATGAAGTTGGAGGAGGACGATTCAGAGGAAACATGAGAAGAATTTCTTCACTGAACGGGTGGTGGACAAGTGGAACACCCTGCCAGAGGAAGTGGTGGGGGCTGAAACAATCACGGGATTTAAGAATGCATGGGATAGACATAAAGGAATTCTAGAGGTCAGG
Organism: Neoceratodus forsteri; assembly: GCA_016271365.2. NCBI lineage: Eukaryota > Metazoa > Chordata > Ceratodontiformes > Ceratodontidae > Neoceratodus > Neoceratodus forsteri. The sequence continues at coordinate 1,430,970,098 of CM057456.1, forward strand.
GGTAAGGGGAAATAGACTTCTAGGAAAACAAACTGAACTTACAAGCTCAAATGGGCAGACTAGGTGGGCCATAGGCCCTTATCTGCCGACACTGTCTATGTATCTATGTATCTATGGTTTAAACAATATGAACTTTGCTATATGTACAATGCAATTGGACTATGCAGAAACTAGAAGGGAGTGGATGGGTCAGTGATGTTACTGTTGTTGTCACAATGGCTATCTCAGCTGTCACTGTTGTCCCATAGTAAAGGTTCCATGATTGACAAGCCGGGACAAGACTAGAACTCTGTAGGCATGAGCAGCATTTAAACCTTGGCTCAGCTTACACATTTTTTTTCTGACCTTCACTTTTATTGTTTCTGTCAGCGACTGCCCCAAAGATCACACTGAACCACACTGTCAAAATTGTTCTCCACAATTTAAAAGTCGAACAAAAAATGTGTGCCAAGTACTGCAATCATACAGTTCACCTGACTGTTGTCAATTTAGTTTTATTACAAATACATGAATGACTGCACTGAGAACTGATTGTCCCCAGGCCATATTTCCCTCATCTGGACAACTCTTCAGGAAAATGAAATGGAATAACAGTCTAAATGAATGCATAAAAGAAATGAATATAAAATTGTGGCAATCCTGATATCTTAGGTGACTGCTGAACTAAGCCCCGCGGGGTCGCCTTGCTGAAAAACTCCAGTGTATGCACATTAGAGCTGCTGTTTTATCAATAGAAAACAGCCAAACAAAAGTGTTTGTGGGAAACCAGCATTATACAATAGGCAGCAACTACGCAAATGAATAATCGCATAGTGGCACCATGAAAACCACAGCACTACTGGCAAATGGGAAATGTGGGAAACTGTTTTCACTAACCAATCAAGCACTCAAAATGCCATTGATGGACCAATGCTGCTATGGCAACCTGACAGCGTCGGCCAAAATGCAGAAACTTAAAAGGACGCATAACAAGTAGTACCTTATAAAATGGAAAGAAAAATCAGTAAAATAAAGATGAGGAAAACAGGGAAACACTTCGATCTGACAAACTTTTTTACCCTCTCCCACTGTATACATCAAATATGTGATGGGCTGTTGTAATGTATCAGAAATATCTTCATTCATTGTCTTTGACCCCCACCCCATGACTACTTGTTCATGGCTATGTCACTTGTGAGATCTCTGGGGTCAAAGATAACTCATGAAGATATTTCTGATATGTTACAACAGCCCATCACATACCCCATATTTATACATTTTCTGTAATTCTGTTCCTCTTGTTCTTCTTTAGTAACAGAATCCTAGTCCGATACAGTGATCTACTTTTATTGATTAATTTTTTGCTAAAGCCATAATCCTCTGTGACATCAGAATCATTTCCACAGTAACTGTGATGTCATTGACAGAGGATTATGACTTCAGAAAAGAATTAACAGCAGAAATGGATGAACATTTAGGGACATGAAGACTATATCCATGCAAATTAACCTGGGGTGGGGGAGTGGCCATCTGTTTTAGATCCAGCCTGAACTTTTCTGTGCAGCCAGTGGGCTCTACCTCATCATTTGAATGTGTAGCAGTGTGTGGGGGTCCAGGTGCAGGTTGTAGGATTCTCCTCATTTACTGTCCTCCAGGATGGGGGGGAGATAATTCCTACAGGAGGTAGTGGTCATTGTCGCCGACAGGGTGTTGGAGTCCCCTAGATGGTTATTTCTAGGGGACTTCAGTGCTTGGATCAATGATGAATCCTCGCTTTTTGGTTATGACCTCCTCCAGACAATGACATATCTGGGCCTGACACAGGTAGTTACCTCTGTGACCCATCAACATGGCCACACCTTGGACTTGGCATTCTCACTGGGGCTTGATGTCACCAACATCAAGACGGATCATGTCTTCTGGTCCGATCATTGCATGATGGAGTTCTCATTTGGGCCCCCTTCCAATACTCCCTCCCTTGTTGAGATGGTCCACTACTGCCCTTTAAGGGGATTATCCCCAGAGGGACTCATGGTGGCAGCAGACTTTTCTGGCATAAGCGTTGCATGTGCGATTGGCATGGGTAGTTCAGTGGTGGCCTATAATGGGGCCATTGCCAAGGCACTTGATGCCATTACACTGGTTCATATATGACACAGGTCTTCTCGCTTGAGACCCCCATGGTTTGATGGGGCTGTCAAGGAGATGAAGACTAAGGGTCAGAAGTTGGAGCATTGTTGGCAGAGAATCTGGTCCATGGAGGATAGACTGGCCTTGAGAAATCATTACAATGACTATCAAAGGACAATCAACCATAAGAAGGCAGAACTCCTGTCCAGGGAGATTGCTGCTGGGAAGACAGACCAGCTCAGCTATTTCAGACTGTGGGCAGACTGGTATGTCCAGTCTGTTTACAGCTGAAAAGAGCATTTTCAATCACATCGTGCAAAGAGTTTGCTCTGTTTTGCTCAGACAAGGTGTCCTCCATTTGGGAAAGGATCTCCCCAGTGGGATGTGATTTGTCCTGCAGTGGTCGGCCTGGTTGTAGCAGAGACACTGCTATTGTCTGGGTGGAGTTTTCTCCGGTAGAGGTGGCTGAGGTCGTTGGGGTGATTTCAAAGCTGTGGCCCACATGCTGTCAACTGGACCCTGGCCTGACCCATCTCCTAGTGGGAGGACCGAGGCCATTGGTCCAGTGTTTGCCAGAATAGTCCAGTGTTTGCTCTCAGAGGGGTGCGTTCCTGAAGCCTTGAAGGAGGTGTTGGTGAAGCCTCTTCTAAAGAAACCATCGCTCGACCCTGATGTCCTGGAGAATTACAGACCTATCTCCAACCTTCCATTTCTAGGGAAGGTTGTTGAGAAAGTGGCGGCTCTTCAGCTCGAGGCACACCTCTTGGCCTTTGACATCTGTGAGTCATTCCAGTCCAGTTTCAGAGCTAGGCATAGCATGGAGATGGCACTAGATTGGTGCAAAATGATCTCCTCAGGGCACGGGATAGAGAACGGTCAGTTCTCATCCTTGCGATCTCTCATCGGCATTCGACACCATGGACCACATCGTGCTTTTGGATTGCCTTAGAGAGATCCAGGACTGGATGTCCTCTAAGGCCTTGTACACATTGGGGAACTTAAAACGGTTTAAGTGCCTTAAAATGGTTTAAATCCCCCTAGCACTGTTTGCAGACAGACTACAAGCCCCTTAAAATGTTTTAACAAAAGTGTTTTTAAACTCTGATAGATACCTAGTCTTAAAACTATTTTTAAAAAACGTTTTGGAGCTAGCATGGTTTTACTCACAGTTCTGTCCAGGAGTAAAAAGGTTTTAAGCTGTAATGGTTTAACTAAAATGGTTCTAGCTGCAGTGTGTCCAGGCAAGCACAGTTCTGTGTGTTGGACTTAACATAAAATAGTTGCAAGGAGAACAGGTTTAACACTAGCAATGTGGCCAGACTAAACCGTTATCAAAAATGGTTACTGAGTAGTGTGGCTGCACTGAAATGGTTTAGCTAAACTGGTTTTAAAAATAGTTTTCAAAAACAGTTCTGTAGTATGTCCAGGGCCTAACTCGCTGAGGCTGAACCCTGACTAGACGGAGGTGCTGGTGATTGAGCCTGGTTGGTAGCATGATGGAGTGCCTCCGAAGTGGTGACAGGTTTGGTCCTGGTATCCACTCTGTTGATGGCGTCCCCCAAGGTGAAAAATCTGTGCATCATTCTTGACGACAAGCTGACATTTGAAGCTCAGGTGTCATCTGTCATCAGAAGTTGTTTCTATCACTTAAGGAATGTCACCTGAATTAAATTCTTGATTCCACCAGAAGACTTGCCATCACTGATACATGCCTTTGTGACTTCCAGGCTGGACTACTGTATCGTTCTGTATTTCAGGGTCAATGGAGGGATCCTCCACTGACTGCAGATAGTGCAGAATGCAGCGACCAAGTTGCTGATGGGCCTGCATAGGTCCTGTCATGTGACCTCGGTCCTGCGAGATCTGCGCTGGCTGCCTGTCAGGTGGAGGATCATCTTCAAGGTGGGCTTGCTCACTGATAACTCCCTTTATGGCCCTGGCCCTGGTTACTTGTCTGGCCTCCTTATTCCAGCCATCCTGGTACTTTCCCTCTGTTCCTCCGCCGAGTGCCTCCTAGCAGTTCTGAGGGCCAGGCTGAAAATCATGGGAGAGTGCTCCTTTGAGGATGCCAACCCAGCCCTCTGGAACTCACTGCCAAAATCCTTGAGGGAGACCCCATCGGTGGAGGCATTTAAAATGGGCCTGCAGACCTACCTCTTTAACAAAGCATTTTTAGATAGTTTTAACTGATTTTACCTGTTATTGAATTATTTATTATAATTATATTATTTGTTCTATGCTGCCTATAACCCTGCTTTTCATCTGTAATGGCACCCACAGCCTCCGGGATTGGGCGCCAGATACAAATAAAACGTTACTTACTTACTTAAGGAATAACAAATGAAAGAGAAATGTAGGCAATATATAGATAAATGTAGAGTATGCTTTGCTGAATGTAGTCTGAATATCAGTTTTTCAAAATTAATAGACTCATTTTAAGTACAGAAATATTTGTTTTCTCCCTAGTTACTCTGGCAAAAAAGTGTATCACTGGAAAAAGGTTAAAAAATTCCCTTTAGCTAGGGATGAATGGGGGAGCATGGTGATTGACATTAGCTGGAAAAGCTGACACAAACTGAGACTAGAGAAAGATACTTTTGGCAATAAATGGACATTTTGGGGGTATGTGTCATATCTAAGACAATTATTTGTGTTCCTTCACTAAATAAATTGGAAGTGCTATGAACTGGAGGGATAGAGCTGGAGGAGACATGGGTATACAAAGTGTTAAGTAACAGTAGTAGTTTTATTTATTTCTAGCACCCTTCCCCGGAGGCCCAGGGTTCCATTACAAGAAATACAAATCAACACAGACCTGCTACACAAATAAAATTCGCTCCACAAGCAGTCAGCTAACAACATTAATTAAAATATATAAAACCAAATATAGACATCAAATATAAAATACCCAAATAAATAGTAGGCTAAATACTGATTAACTAAAATAAAGAGTCCATAATAGAGCCAAAGGCCTGGGCAAAGAGGTAGGATTTAAGATTCTTTTTAAATATTTCAGCCGATGGAGCCTCCCTCAGAGCCCTCGGTAATGAATTCCAAAGTGTTGGACCTGCTACCTGGAAGGGTCTGTCCCCAGAATTTTTTTTTTTTTATCATGTCACGATTTCTGCTCCCCAGCCAGTCGGCCCCCATCCGACTGACCCCCAGCCCCGTCCCCCCGGAATTACTGGCTCCTACCTGCCTGGCTTAGGAGTGGCACCTGCAGGGGGTCAGTCTTCACCCTGCCAACTGGCATTGTCCACTGATTATTATCACGGAGGCCCCAGGAGTCAGTGCGCAAGCACATGGAGGTGCGCATGCGCCGAACAGCCCCAGTCATGGCCTCCTTCCCCCAGCCCTTGGCCTACTGCCTAGGCCCCCTCCAGCCCGAGCTTCCTCCAGCCTCCACTGGGGGTAGCACATTAGCCAAGGGATGCCGCGCTTCCTCCCTGGAGAGAAGAACTTGCCTGTCAGCAGCTCAATCCAGCTCCACCCCCCCCCGTGCCGATCTCCGACGCCCCGGGCTCATTCCTGAACCTGGTCACCGGCATGGGTGGAGGTGAGGTGCCAGGGCCTTAGCCCTCTACACCACCTGGCCGGCCTCCCCCAGAAGTTTTTGACAGGGTTTTGGGGAGTAGCAGGAGGCCCTCATCGGAAAAACAGAGAGGGGGTGAGCAAGGCAGTATGGGTGCAAGAAATCATGCAGGTAACCAGGATCCAGGCTGTGCAGGACCTTATAGCTTAATAACCTCATCTTATAAGAGATGCACCAGTTTACCGGAAACCAGTGCAGCTCCCACAGAGCAGGGGTGATATGACTAGATCTAGCAAGTCCTGTTAACAATCCCACAGCCACGTTCTGCACCAGCTGCAGGCCTCGTAGCTCACCTCCGCTGACCCCAATGTAGAGGGCATTACAGAAGTTGAGGCATGACTTAATGAAGGCATGTACTAATGAAAGCAGATCCTTGGGGGGAACAAGGGAATGAATATGGCTGATGTTTCTGAGGTGATAGAAACCACCCCAAATGACTGCCGACACCTGAGCTTCCAGTGTCAGCCTGTTCTCTAGAATGAAGCATAGATTCTTCACCTGATGACCAGCGTCAAGACGAGAGGCACCAAGACAGAGGTCTAGTAACCCCTCAGATGCTGACTGTCTCCATTTCCAACCCGGGTCCAACACCAATACTTCAGTTTTTTCAAGACTGAGCCTCAGCCAGCTTGAGGACATCCAGCCCTGGATTTCAGTCAAGCATCGGTTCAGCACATCCACCGCACCCTTGGTCCTGAGGTGCAAAAGACAGATAAAGTTGAGTACTGTCTGCATAGCAGTGAAACCCAACTCCATGCAGCCTAATGATCTTGCCCAAGGGCAGCATGTACACCAAAAACAACATGAGCAAAAGAGCCGATCTCTGGGAACCCCATGGTGCAACTCCCTTGGGTGCATCGAGAAGTTATCCATCACTACCCATTGAGACGTGCCCTGAAGGAAGTACTCAAACCAGTGCAGAACTGTGCCAGTGAGCCCCACATATTCCCTGGGATGGTCCAAAAGCAGCCCATACTCAATGGTGTCCAATGCAGAGGAGAGATCCAGGAGTATAAGCGTTGATCTCTCTCCTATATCTCTCGCCATAAGCAGCCCATGCTCAATGGTGTCACATGCAGAGGAGAGATCCAGGAGTATGAGCATTGATCTCTCTCCTAGATCTCTCGCCAAAAGCAGCTCATGCTCAATGGTGTCACATGCAGAGGAGAGATCCAGGAGTATGAGCATTGATCTCTCTCCTAGATCTCTCGCCAAAAGCAGCCCATGCTCAATGGTGTCACATGCAGAGGAGAGATCCAGGAGTATGAGCATTGATCTCTCTCCTAGATCTCTCACCAAAAGCAGCCCATGCTCAGTGGTGTCACATGCAGAGGAGAGATCCAGGAGTACGAGCATTGATCTCTCTCCTAGATCTCTCGCCAAAAGCAGCCCATGCTCAATGGTGTCACATGCAGAGGAGCGATCCAGGAGTACGAGCATTGATCTCTCTCCTAGATCTCTCGCCAAAAGCAGCCCATGCTCAATGGTGTCACATGCAGAGGAGAGATTCAGGAGTACGAGCATTGATCTCTCTCCTAGATCTCTCAAAAAGCAGCCCATGCTCAGTGGTGTCACATGCAGAGGAGAGATCCAGGAGTACGAGCATTGATCTCTCTCCTAGATCTCTCGCCAAAAGCAGCCCATGCTCAATGGTGTCATATGCAGAGGAGAGATCCAGAGTATGAGCATTGATCTCTCCCAGATCTCTCGCCAAAAGCAGCCCATGCTCAATGGTGTCACATGCAGAGGAGAGATTCAGGAGTATGAGCATTGATCTCTCTAGATCTCTCGCCAAAAGCAGCCCATGCTCAATGGTGTCACATGCAGAGGAGAGATCCAGGAGTATGAGCATTGATCTCTCTCTCTAGATCTCTCCAAAAGCAGCCCATGCTCAATGGTGTCACATGCAGAGGAGAGATCCAGGAGTATGAGCATTGATCTCTCTCCTAGATCTCTCACCATAAGCAGCCCATGCTCAATGGTGTCACATGCAGAGGAGAGATCCAGGAGTATGAGCATTGGTCTCTCTCCTAGATCTCTCGCCATAAGCAGGTCATTTTGCACCCAGGCCAGGGTGGTTTCAGTGCTGAATCTCAGTCGAAACCCCAACTGGAGAGGCTCATAGATATCAAAAGTCTCAAGGTGAGTCTCAAGCTGCGACGCCACCACCTTCTCTGAATACCCTTACCTAAAAATGGTAGGTTAGAGACTGGTCTGTAATTCACCTGGATATCCGGGTCCAAGGTCATTTTTTTGAAAGGGATCTACTTATTCAGGCAGGGCTGAGAATTCTCTGCTTTTTCTTCTGAAATGTAAACTGAATCAAATTTGTAAAAATCAAAATTAGAGTGATGAAAAAATAGTTCAATGTGCAGTAAGTAGGTCATGACCATTCAGGTTCCTGAATTTCATCCAAGTACTCCTTCGGCTGAGTTACAAGTAGACTGCCAGGTTTGAGTAAACTTCTTGTCTCCACTTGCTTAGCTTGCATGAAAGTAGCAACTGATAATGCAACTACAGCCCTCTCAAAATAATTTTGTGATGTTTTTTTTTTCGATTCCACTCCCCAGTATATCCCACTTGAGATGTAACATCTTTACCGTATTTACGGGATCTTGTATCAAATCAGTTTTACAGCTGGAATGGTGTAAAGTACAAGGCAGTCTTGTGACTTGCTCAAGGATCACACAGTGAGCTGGCCTAAGGTTATGGTGGGATTCAAACCAGTGAACACTTGCTTCACAGTTCGGTATTCTAATCATTAGATCATGCCTTCCAGTCCCCACTATCCTTTAATTTCAAAGTCAATGAATTTGTAGAGTACCTTGCTGGCATCTTATAGAAATCAGGAAATATCTTTACAGTTTATCCACATGAACATTCTGACATAAAATAAAAACCAGGGTGTGTTGTGCAATGAAAAATCAGAATGAGACTCCATGCCATGAGGGTCTCAGCAGTAGCACTTAACAGTATAACTGTGGCCCCACTGCTACCAGACAGTGCGAACAGCACCACAAGTAGGGTCCAAGATACACAAGATGAAACACTCTAGGGACAAGCAGATTAGATTAGCACCTAGGTCCGTCCCCTCTTCATGTCCCCAGAATATGCACTTCCTGTTCTGCATACAGACAGAGAACTGCAAAGTGCTACCTACTGGATTCTGTAGCTAACAATCCAGCAAAGCAGATTTTTTAGCCAGGGATTTTAGTTACAGCATGCCAGCAGAGGCGAGACATATTAATAGAATACCCTGTGAGCAGTAACTCTTGCCACTGCTATTTACTGCTAGAATTTAATACCTCAGTTCAGGCTAGGTTACAGTCCTTTCATTCTGCTCTCAGTTAGTTCATTATGTTTGTCCATTTCTGAGAGTTTGTTTCTCCAGTGATTTACAGCTCGAGACACAAATCAGGTCATTCAACATAGCCCCAGCAAGGAAAAAATTCTGTGTTGCTTCTTATATTTCCAGAACTCTGTCCCGTAAGCATTTGGAGACAAAAATCAAACCCCAGAGTAGCTACAAAAAGCCTGATTAGCTGAAAGGAGCAGCATTCATTTATTTATTCATTTATTTTTGTTACTCTGGGAAAGAGGACTAGGACAATATATAATATGTTCAGCCCCATCCCAGGGGTGTTTACAGAAAGTGAATAAGAGGAGATAATACAGCATGACTGTGATACAAGATATAGTTACAGCTATTTTATTTTATGTTCTGGCATCTTGTACCAGAGGTTCAGGGTACATTGCAGATGTAATTAAATAATCATTCATCCAAAATTAAAATAATAAATACACTAATTGCACAATAAGATAATGACAATTCATCGAAGACAATTACTGTATGCTAGTTTGAACAGGTGGGATGTCAACCCTATTTTAAAGGCCTCCACAGAGGAGATACCATGAAGACAGGATGGCAAAGAATTCCAGAGCAAAGGGGCAACCATCCCAAAAACCCTAGCCATAGATCATTTCAACGTACCGTTTGAGCAGCGACTCCCCGACAATAAAACCCTGACAGCAAAACCCCCACATTGATGGACTTTGCATCAACAGGGATTTCTCGTTGGGGGGAGTTCTCGTCGATGGGAAAGGTAAACACCTGACTCCACTGTCTGTGTGATGTGGAGTTAGATATATAAAGTAGGAGAGGGTGCATTGACACAGTCAGCGTGTTGCAGGTCATTGTTGGAACACGGCGATGTCAGCGATGTCAGCTTGATTGCGTTGATGCAAAGAATGTTGGCAGGATTTCTGTCGCCGTGGCATGGTAGATCTGATAATTTCAGCTGTGACTGTGAGTAAGATAGTAGGCCCACCTCGGTGGAGCCGAGAGGGCAGATAGGGGCATATACTGACTAGAGAGCTTTCAGGTAGTCCATGCTATGGCTGTGTAGAATGTCTAAAAGCCTTTCTTGAAGCTGATGAGCCAACAAATTAGCCAGCCAGTGCAGGTTGCACAGCTTTGGTGTGATGTCCTCTGATTGCGAAATGTCCCAACAATCAGCTGGGCTGCTACATTCCACACCAGCTGCAACTACAAGTAGCGTATCAACCTCCAGATGAGCCTAGATAAAGAGCGTTATAGTAATCCACCATGCAAACATACAAACTGTCAACAGAAGAAGGCCTTACGGTCTATTAAGTCTGTCTGATGCAGAGCTCAAGCATCTTGAGTTATGTGATGCTCTGCCACCCTCCCCCTGACACTTTTACCCTCTTTTTAACTTTATCCCCCCCCCCCTTACATCCCCATCCATGTCGTGGTTTATTTCCTCCTCTGGTAGCCCATTCCACCTTGCCACCACTCTCTCCATGAAGAGATGCCTCCAGATCTCCTTCCAGAATCTTCCTCCCACCACTTTGCAACTGTGTCCTCTCATGCTTTTTGCTGATCCAAAAAGACCACCCAGGTTAACCTTGTTTATACTTTTGAGGTACTTGAAAGTCTGCATCATGTCTTTTCATTCCCTTTTATCCTTGAGCTAGTATATGTTAAGGTTCTCCAGCCTCTACACATACAAGAACCCTAAATCGTTATCATGGTTCTTCTCTGTACTGCCTACATCAGGTAATCCAGTCTAGAGGATAACAAAATCATGTGCTGTCATAATCAGGCCTCTTGGCACAAGGTATGGGTCATCCCTGTTGATGTTAGGTTGGTGAAAAAAAGCCCCTACAGACTGCCGCTGAAGTCTGATGTTCTAGTGTTAGCTTGCAGCCCATAATGACAACCACATTTTTGACCCTATCCACAGCTCTGAGAGAGTCACTGTACCATTTAAAGATGGTAAAGTGATACCATCATCTGCCATTGCTGACCCAGCCATGGGAACCTTATTCAACAAGTTAACACCTCTGTATCCTTGAGTTGAGACTAAGCCAATCAGAAGCCATCCAGTAAGTAATTTCCTAAAGACGTCAACTCACTGCAGGGACCATATCATTGCCCAATATGTAGCACACATGTGTGTACTGGGGAGTCCCCCAAAAAAGGAAAAAGAAATGGTGCCGGGCCTCCTTGATGATGACCCCTCTGACAGTTCCTCCCACATCACCAGGCCCCAAACGGTGGTGTCCTCCTGCCCCAAACTATCAGTAGGCTGATCAGAGGCACTTCTCTCCTTGTGGCAGGAGGACGGAACCTCAGCAGGGATAAGCTGGAATCTCCAACTGACAGAGGGCTGTGGGGGATTGACAGCAGGACCAGCAGCACAGGGCGAGTCCAGCATACAGAAGGGGGTGTGGTTTGTGAGGCGCTCAAAGGAGTGGATGTCAAAGCCATAGGAGGAAACTAAATCTTGAACTATGAGGTTTGAAAAGATGTTCTATTTATGAATTGTTGGTGTTAGCTATGTATTACTGTAAAATAATGCATAGTCATGTGAGACCTTTCATCCAGTTAAGTTTCTCAAGTTTTTCTACTTATTTTATAAAATTAGTTGTATTTTTTTAAACATATTTTTGTGAGCTAATTTCAGCTGGACCGTTGTGCTTGGGTAACGGCCCAGCTGCAAGTACTTCTTGGCCAATCAGGAGCCAGCATTCTTTCTATCAATTTCATAATAACAGTTAACATTTTTCACCTCCTGCCGGGCCCCTATCCTGGGTATAAATGCAGAAACAGGGCACACTATAAGTGCATAAAAAGCACAGTGCATTTATTGAGTGAGAAACGTGTTTGATCCCCAAATATGCATGCTCTGTACAAGACTGGATATTGTGGCAGTCATAGAAACTTGGTACACCGAGAACCATGACTGGGATGTCAACATACCGGGGTACACAATCTACAGGAGGGACAGAAAGGGTAAAAGAGGAGGAGTAGCTCTCTACATAAGGGAAGCGATAAAAGCAATGGAACGAAAGGGTAAATAGGGAGGACAGGAGGCACTGTGGGTCACTTTGGAGACAGGAAATGGCACCACAATCTGCACGCGTGTTGTTTACAGACCCCTGTCTTGGGGGAGAAAAGGGACAAGGAAATGATAGAAGGCATCCTCAGAATGGTAGAAAAAGAGAAGAGAAGATATTGTTGATGGGGGACCTGAATATGCCAGATGTTAACTGGAGCACATTTGCTGCAGCCACATCCAAGAGCAGGGTCCTTCTCGATGCCCTACAGGGGGCATGCCTCAGACAGCTAGTGTTGGAACCCACTCGGCAGGGAGAAATCTTTGACCTGGTACTCTTAAACGGGGACGAAGAGAGGATCTCAAATTCAGAAGTAGGTAGCCATCTGGGAACAAGTGACCACCAAACAACGTTGTTCACAATAAACACAGCCATAGAGTCAAGCCATACAAAAGCGAGGGTACTGGACTTTAGGAGGACTGAGTTTGGCAAAATGCAAAAGTGCCTAAGGAATGCACTAGCAAATGGACAGGAAGGAGGGGTGGCGGAACAATGGGGGAAAATCAAAACTGCCGTCACAGAGGCAACAAGCCATCACAGAGGCAACATGCCTTTGTGTGAAACAAATCAAAATGAAGGAAAAAAACACTATGGTTCTCAAAAGGGGTGGTGGGGAAGGTTAGGGAGAAAAAGATAGCATTCAGGAAGTATAAGGAATCACAGAAGGAGCAGGACAGGGAACTGTATCAGTTAAAGCAGAAGGAAGCAGAGAAGGTAGTCAGACTAGCAAAGGCCCAAATATAGGAAAAGATAGCCAACTCAGTTAAGAAGGAGGATAAAATCTTTTATAGGTACATTAGGGAGCAAAAAAGATCAAGAGAGGGATAGTGAGGCTTAATAAAATGGAGGGGAGGTGGGCAGAGGGTGACAGTGAAAAGGCAGAGATCCTGAATGAATACTTTTGCTCAGTATTCACAAAAGAAGGGGGGGGGTAGGTACCTAAACCAAACAATAAAAGCACTCTGGATAGGGGGCTCAATCCCAGTCCATTCACAAAAGAAAGGGTCCTGAAAGAACTCCTAAAACTCAAGGCGGCGAAAGCAATGGGGCCTGACGGGATTTACCCCAGAATTCTAAAAGAACCAAGGAGAGAACTAGTGACACCACTGACTACCCTTTTTAACAAATTATGGGAGGATGGTGTGGTACTTGAGGACTGGAGGAAGGCGGATTATATTCCCCTCCACAAAAGTGGGAGCAAGACAGAGGCAGGAAACTACAGACCTGTTAGTTTGACCTCAGTGGTAGGGAAAATTATGGAATCACGTCTGAAAGAAAGAATTGTTGAGCACCTAGAGGTCAGTGGGGGCACAGGACCCAGAGCAGCATGGATTCACAACAGGACGGTCATGTCATACAAATCTAATACATTTTTTTGACTGGGTGACCAACATAGGAGACCATGGAGGGGCTGTGGATGTGGCCTACCTAGACTTTAGCAAGGCATTTGACACAGTCCCACACAAACAATTAATAAACAAGTTAGTCAGCCTGGGAGTGGGTCCCAGGGTGGTAGCCTGGGTAACAGAATTGGATGGACAACAGGAAACGGAGGGTAATAGTAAATGGAGTCCACTCCAAGGAAAGGGGGTGGGTTACTAGCGGGGTACTGTAGGGTTCAGTACTGGGACCAGTCCTCTTTAATGTCTTTATAGGTGACACTGTGGAGGGACTGGAAGGAAAAGTATGCCTGTTTGCAGATGACACAAATATCTGCAACAGGGTTGATACACAAGGTGGGGTGGAAAGGATGAGAAGGGACTTGGCAAGATTGGAGGAATGGTCAAAAATATGGTAGTTTAGATTCAGTGCAAAGAAGAGCTAAGTAATGCACTTGGGAAACAAAAACCCAGGAGAGGAGTACACAATGGGGGCAGGGGAGTACTAACAAAAACAAAAATGGAATGGGACCTAGGGGTAGTCATATCAAATGACCTAAAGGCAGGCAAGCAATGTGAAAAGGCAGTAAGGAGGGCTGGGGGGATACTGGGATGCATAGGGAAAGTCATCACCAGTAGAAAACAGGAAGTTGTTATCCCTCTGTACTGACAGTTGGTGAGACCCCATCTGGAGTACTATGTGCAGTTCTGGAGACCTCATCTCCACAAGGACATAGACAGGATGGAGGCAGTCCAGAGCAAGCAACTAAAATGGTGCAGGGTCTGCACCAGAAGCCATATGAAGAGAGACTAAAGAACTTAATATATACCTTAGAGCAATAGTTCTCAGACTTTGTCACAGTGAGCCTCCACAAATCCATGGAAAAGATTATGAGCCTCCCCCAAAAATTGAAATAATCTTGGGCCTCCCCAAAGAAAAATAACACACTGTACTTTGCACAGTACACCGTGAATAAATTGAAACCCCTTTGAGTACGAACATATGAACATACGAAATTTGCCAGCAGATAAAGGCCTAGAGGTCTATCAAGTCTGATTGAATGTGCAGCTAGCACCCCTTATTCTGCAGCTGCCCCTCCCTTCCACCCTTCCCCTTCATTAACCCTCCCCCTTGTCCTGTCCCATCCCCTTTTGAAGCAGTCCACTGTTCTACTGGATACCACTTCTGCAGGTGACGCATTCCACCCAGCCACCACCCTTTCTGTAAAAAAGTGTCTCCTCATCTCCCTCCTGAACCTTCCTCGTTCCAGTCTCATATCATGGCCCCTGGTGGCCCTCCCCTCCCTTACTTTGAACAGCCCCTTTGTACCCGTCTTGTTTATTCCTTTCATGTATTTAAAGGTTTCAATCATGTCACCCCTGTCCCTCCTCTCCTCCAGTGAGTACATGCTCAACTCCTTCAACCTCCTCTCGTATGATAAGTCCCCCAGCCCCTTGAACATCTTTGTCGCCCTGCGCTGCACCCCCTCCAGTAACTTAATGTCCCTCTTCAGATACAGGCGCCAGTGCTGCACGCAGTACTCCAGGTGTGGTCTAACTAATGACCTATACAGTGGCAGAATCACCTCCGCCCTCCTCGAGGATAGCATTTTGTTGGCCTTTGCAGCTACCTTCCTACGTTGTGCTGAGTTGTTCATTGACCCTGTAATGAGCACACCCAGATCCTTCTCCTCCTCTGTCTGGGCTAGATGCACTCCCCCCAGCTGGTAACTCCTCCTTGGGTTCTTCATCCCAAAATGCAGCACCTTGCACTTTTTGGCATTAAACCCCAGTTACCAGGTGTCTGAACAGATTTCAAGCTTTGCCAGATCATCCTGCAACCCCTACCATCTCCCTAGGTCATCCACCACCGCGTCTACCTTGGTATCATCAGCAAACAGACTGATCATGCTCTTGATGTCCCATGATACATCTGCAATGAATATCGCAAACAACACTGGTCCCAACACCGAGTCCTGTGGAACACCGCTCGTCACTGCCCTTGGGTGTGAGAGCTCCCCACCCACCACCACCCTCTGTTGCCTTCCCTGAAGCCAGTTTCCTACCCATCTCACCAGCTTTGCACCCGTCCTGTGCCTACTAACTTCCTACCCAGCCTTCCATGCGGCACAGAGTCGATTGCCTTACTGAAGTCCAGATACAGGACATCCACTGCATGGCCCTTGTCTAGTTGCCTAGTTACCCAGTCATAGAACTCGACCAGGTTGGTTTGGCAGGATCTGCCACGATGAAGCCATGCTGTCTGCTGTCCTGTAGTCCTTGGCCTCTAGGAGGGCCACCAGCCTCTCCTTCAGGATAGTCTCCATTAGCTTACACCATGATGGATGTGAGGCTCACTGGTCTGTAGTTTCCCGGTTCATCCTTGGGGCCACTCTTGTGGAAGGGCACCACATGAGCCATCCTCAGTCCTGAGATACACACCCGAATGTAGTGAGGCATTAAATAGGTCTGCCAAGGTCCTGCAAGGACTTCTGCCAGCTCCTTCAGTACCCTGGGGTGGATGCCATCTGGGCCTGGCGCCTTGTCCACCCTCAGTGCCTTCAAACCCTCTCGAACTCTGCCCTCCATGATTTCCCCATCTGTCACCCCTTCCCCCTGTTTCTGCCATTTCTCCCACTTTGGGTGTCACCCTCTTCTCTTTAGTAAATACTGAGCAGAAGTACTGATTTAGTGCTTCTGCCTTATCACACCCTGCTTCCACCCAACCCCCCTCCTTCCTAATCCTTACTATGTGGTCCTTACAGCTCCTTTTCTCCCTGATGTACTTAAAGAAGTCCTTCTCCCCCTTCTTAATGCCTTGTGCCAGCCTGAGTTCCGTAGATGCTTTGGCTCCCCTTACTGCCCTTGTCACCTCCTTCGATTCTGTCAAGTACTCCTCCCTGTCCTCCCCTCCCTGTTTTCTTGTACTTCCTAAAGGCAGCTCTTTTCTTCCTTACCTTTTCCATGACCTCCTTGCTCAACCAGCTCAGTTTCTTAGCCCTAGCCTTCTTGGTCTGGGCTTTGCAGCAGGTTTTGGTTGCCTCCACTATCCCCAGCTTTACGAGCTCCCACCTCTGGTTAGTGTCCATACTAAATTGAATTCTGGCCAGGTACCCTTTTACCACTTCCCCCATCCTCCCAAAGTCGGTCCTCCTGAAGTCCAGCACTCTTGTACCAGATTCCACTCCTTCCTTGCCCATATCCAATGTGAGCCATACTGAGTGGTGGCCACTCCCTGACAGTGGTTCCTCCACTGTAAGTTCTCTCACAAAGTCCCCATTTGCCAGCACAAGGTCATGGGTATTCCCTAACCTGGTTGGTTCACTGACCATTTGCAGCAGGAAGCTGTCCTGGAAGGCATCCAGCAGTACCTGCTCCCTTCTGTTCCTGGTTGTTGGGGTACTCCAGTCCACTCCTGGCATGTTGAAGTCCCCCAAAATCACCACACTACCCTTCTCGCAGGTCCTGCTGATCTGTCCCGCTAGTTCCCTGTCTAACTCATCCGTCTGAGACGGTGGCCTGTACACCACTCCCATTCTAAGAATCCTATTCTTGGAATCCTGGATTTGCATCCAAAGTGACTCCATACTACCCTCCTCCCCTTCCTCCCTTACACACTTCAGTTCTTCCTTCACATATAGTGCCACACCCCCCTCCTTTCTGAATCACCCTGTCCCTACGAAATAACCGGTACCCTGGTACAGACAGGTCCCAGTCATTGTATTGGGTGGCCCATGTTTCTGTGATGGCTGCAATGTCCACTTCTCCCTCTGCCATGAGAACCTGTAACTCTGCAGTTTTCCTCCCAAGGCTCCTAGCATTAAGGGTAACCACCTTCCACCCTTCCCCCCCCCATCCTGCCTCCCTTTCCTAGCATCACCAATAGTACTTGCCATTTGTCCTTTGTCACTGTTAAGGGGGGTAAGCTCATATGGTTTCCCAACCTGTGGTCTCTGCATATCTCTTCCCCAATTGCCACCCCCCACTCCTAGTTTAAATTCCCAACTTCCTTTATATACTCCTCCACCCTCTGTTTCAACACTTTCTTTCCCTCCTCACTCAAGTGTAGTCTGTCCTTGGCATAGAGACTGCTGTCCTCCCAGGTCCCTCCCCACCCCCAACAGTCCATACCCTTTAGCACAACACCAGGTTCTTAGCCATCCATTAAATTCCTCTGTTCTCAGCTTTCTTGTTGTGCTTGCCTTTGGCACTAGAAGTATCTCTGAAAAAGTTACTGGTCTTTCTGCCCCCTCACATAATTGTGTTAGTTCCTCAAACCTCCTCTGGACTATATCTACTGTCTTGTCAGCCAGGTCATTTGTTCCGAGATGTATAATTAAATGAGGCTTGTCCCTACCCCTTCTAGCATATTTCAGAACAGATTATCCCACCCTTTCCGCTGTCATTCCTGGCATGGCCTCCACCCAAATGCGACTATGCCTCTCCCCCTTGCTACCCCACCTGACTCCTCTTAGTATTGAGTCCCTCAGCACTAAGATTCCACCCCTCTTACTCCCTGCTTGCTTCCATTCATCTCCCTCTCTCATTTCCAGCTCCTCTTCTTCCTCCTGCACATTATTTCCCCCTTTTACCCCTGTTGCAATTCTCTGAGCAGAATTTCCCCTGCTCCAGTTTGGTCCAGGCATTTATCAATTACTCCTCTAATTTCATCATTTCCCTCCTCCACCTTCTTCCTCTCTAGCAGTGCAAAACTATTTTCTGAAGACCCTTCACAAATGCCCGCTTCCCTCTCTTCATAGTAACCTGTTCTCTCCTTTCCACTCCATGACTTTTGCCACTTCTTCGCCTCCCCTCACAAGTCCCTATCTCCTCCTTCCATTTTTCTTTTGTCTCCTGACCTGGTTTCCCCGGCAATCGTTCTTCCTGACCTGGGCCCCTTTGTCTCTGCTTCCCTTCTTCTGACCCTATTCTCACCACTGTTGGCTTAAATCGCCCTCCCTCATCTCACCTTCTTCCTCCCTCCAGTATTGGGCTAAAACCACCCCCAATCTGCCTTGCCTGTCTTAGTTCCTCCTGCAGACCCTCAATATCCTTTCTAAGTTTTTCTATGTGGTTGCACACTAAACATCCTCCCACACTCCAGACAATTTTTAGAAAGACTGGTGAACCACAGTTGTTGCAGCCTACCACCCTACCCATTGCTGTCGTTGCCCACCAACGACCCCCCACCCTTCCAGATGCAGGATGCCAAACACTCCCCCAAGTCTCCCTCCCTCTATCAGTGCAAAACATTCTTTTCTTTATTTCCTTTACCTCCTTTGTTGTACACATTTAGATATATTGAGCAACTGCTTTTTATATTCCTATCCTTCCTATCCACACTCAAAAAGAGACTTTAAGTAGCCATTGCACAACCTTCTTCAAACTCCTACTCCTTTCCCCAATGCAATATCAATGCGAAGAAGTAATAATGAAAGCTCCTAGATTTGCATTTACTTCCCTTCCACTGAGATAGCAGTCACCTCTTCACTTGCTGCTGTTCCTTTCCTGGATGTCTGCTTCTGCTATGACAGGTGCATGTCCTTTGCCTGTTTGAGGAAGTGATGTCAGAACCCCTGGTATAAAGGAAATCATGGACCAGGGGTGGGTGGGACCAGCCCAAGTCTTCCAGAAACAATCAGGTAGCTGAGGCCTCTGGTCAGACCATTAGCACCCTTCCCCCACTCTGCACTAAAACTTTGCAGCTAGTGAAGCCAGCAACAATGAATCACAATTCTACTCAAAGCCCCCCAAATAGGTTTGCTACCCAAAGAAACAGGACTCCAATTCAAACAGCTTCACCAACAACACATCAAAATAGGCTTGGAATTAGAAGATATAGGTCTCCAATTCAAAAAAACAGATCCAGTTAAATCACACCAATTATATTTTAAAACAGAAGAAATAGGCCTCCACAAATGCAACCTGCCACACTGTGAATCATCAAAAAAATGAGTCCACTTATAGCTACCAAAACAGGTTTAAAAATTCCAACAGCCCCAAACAATACCCTGCTAGCCCCTCAGTAGTAAGAAAGGAAAGAAATAACCTTCTACCAAGTAGAATCCACAAGAAACAATGTAAAAACAAGAAGAAGAAGCTACTGTACTGTAGATCTGATCCTGTCCCCCTTCTAGTTCCTTCTGAGAAACCAAAGCACTGACACCACACCTGATTCAGTTCTGCCTCCCTAACTGAGTGAGACCTGGCCAGACCATTAGCACCCTTTCCCCACTCTGCACTAAAACTTTGCAGCTAGTGAAGCCAGCAACAATGAATCACAATTCTACTCAAAGCCCCCCAAATAGGTTTGCTACCCAAAGAAACAGGACTCCAATTCAAACAGCTTCACCAACAACACACCAAAATAGGCTTGGAATTAGAAGATATAGGTCTCCAATTCAAAAAAACAGATCCAGTTAAAACACACCAATTATATTTTAAAATAGAAGAAATAGGCCTCCACAAATGCAGCCTGCCACACAGTGAATCATCAAACAAATGAGCCCACTTATAGCTACCAAAACAGGTTTCAAAATTCCAACAGCCCCAAACAATACCCTGCTAGCCCCTCAGTAGTAAGAAAGGAAAGAAATAGCCTTCTACCAAGTAGAATCCACAAGAAACAATGTAAAAACAAGAAGGAGAAGCTACTGTACTGTAGATCTGATCCTGTCCCCCTTCTAGTTCCTTCTGAGTACTTGGTTCACATTCAGTTCTTTGTCTTATACTGACTTGGAACTTTTGAAAAAGAGCTACTGTGCTCAAAGGTGGTATTTGAATAACAAATAAATAAAATAAACAAATATTATTATTCAGCTTATTGTAATGCCCCCCCCAGGCCAACCTACTTGCTCTGCTATTTTCATTCTTGAACCATTGTTACCCCTTGTTGCAGTAGCTTCATGGGTCAGACTACTTTCTCTGTTCCCTCTCTATATGAAATAACCTTCCTACATAATTTGCCTCTCCCCCTCCTTCCCTGATCCTAAGCAACTTCTCAGGGATTACTTTGCTCCTTCCTGCTATTGCTCTTATCACTTCTGTGCTCAACCCTTGTATTTGGGCTGTTCTGCCATCAGTTTACAAACTGATCAGTTACCACCACTCATTATTAATTTATTGTTCACATTTATTTGCACTATTGCTCATTGTATATCTCTTGATTGTTTTGCAGTTACCTTTTGAAATGTATTCACTCCCTACCCTTCCCCGGGTACACCTGAAATGAGCCTTGGCTCATTCACCTTCCCTTGTCACCTATTGGTAAATAAATACATAAAATTCACCTACTGTTGTTATCCTCTTTCAGTTTGCTTCATCTCTTCACACAAAATAGGTAAAACCCAAAATTTAAATACAGTACTTTTTCAGACTTGTTTGAGCCTCCCTTGGATCAGGTTGGGGCCTCCCCAAGGAGGCTGGCCTCACCATTTGAGAACCCCTGCCTTAGAGGAAAGGAGGGAGAGGGGGGACATGATAGAAATATTAAAGAACCTCAAGGGAATCAGTAAAGTCCAAGAGGGTTGCATCTTTCAGAAAAAGAGATGTGCATCACAAGGGGGATTATCTCAAGGATCAGGGAAGTGATTCTGCTGCTGTACAATGGCCTGGTTAGACCACACCTTGAGTACTGTGTGCAGTACTGGAGGCTGCACTTAAGAAGGGACATCCAACACCTGGAAAGGGTTCAGAGGAGAGCAACCAAAATGATCCAGGGCCTGTGGGAGATGACATATGAGGAGAGACTAGAGGAGGTTGGTCTGTTCTCGCTGGAGGAGAGGCGGGACCGGGGGGACATGATTGAGGTCTTCAAGTGCCTCAAGGGAATCAGTAGGGTAAATCAAGATGGAATCTTTAAGCTGAAGGAGGGTGGACTCACCAGAGGACATAGTTGGATGCTCTAGTGTAAAAGGATAGGGGGAGAAATGAGGAGGAGGTATTTCAGTATTTCACAGAGAGAGTGGTGGAATCGTGGAATGCGCTGCCTGGGGAGCTGGTACTGGCTTCTACGGTGGAAGGGTTCAAGAGAGGGTGGGACAGGTATAGGCAAAGGATGAAACAGAGGTTGGCTTGCCCCGGTGGGCCTGGGATTGGGGGAGGGAGAAACAGGGAAAGGAGACTGGGGGATGGCTTCTGTACCAACCCAGGGTTCTGAAGCACGAGCAGACTTGATAGACCGTGACGCCTCTGCTGGCGTCTAGTATGTTAGTATGTTACGAACAAGGAGGCACAATTTGAATATAGAGGGGAGACGGCTCAGGGGCAATGTGAAGAAGTATTTGTTCACAGAGAGGGTGGTGGACACATGGGACAGCCTTCCAGAGAAGGTGCCAGTGGGTCAAAAACAGTGGGGGGATTCAAGAATGCATGGGACAGACATAAGGCAATTCTAGTGGGGGGGGGTAGGAGGAAGTAGGATGTTGCTTAACTAGGATCTGTAGCTTATCCGAAAGATAGGGAAATGGGCAGACTGGGTGGGCAGAGCAGTCCTTATCTGCCGTCAAAGTCTATGTTTCTATGTTTCTATGACTTGCTGTTTGGGCTGCTGGTAATTGAAGAATAATGCTGCACAATTCTGATGTCCCAGACATGCATATGGATACTTTACACTGTTTTTCAATTCTGTAATTCTAAGAACAGCGCTTTTAGAGAGCAACTTAAATACAAAACACAGTATAGCAGGAATCTGTAATACAAGAAAATAATGAATTTTGTAAAGTCAGTACTACATTGCTAATGCTTTAAAGAAATGTAGAAAGAGTTTTACGACCTGTCCACATGATACCTGGGATATCAAATGTACTGATTGATTTGCAGTGTAAGCTGTTTATTTAAAAGCTGGTCTTTCAGAAGGTCGCTGTGAATTACGTTTAGGTATTGGTACCCACAATGAGCTGTGACGTGTCCAAACAGCATTGGTAACTAATTCCTCCCCACCCACACACCCAGGACAAATGCAATATTAGATCAACATTCAGGCAGATCTTGTTTGTGTAGCAGGCAGTGCAAACCAGGATGTTCTGCCCCTTTGCTGTCTATGTATGGTGGTTAGAACACAATCCAAGAAAATATTGCCATCTCAGGTAAAGGGCAGTAAAACTGAGCAAAACACTCAACAGTACTATTACTAGGTCATGTAATTTTGATAATATGTTCACCCAAGCCATCCCAGCTGACTGAGATACTGTATCTCGTTTCCTCTGGGTTTCTGTGTATGCCCACTTTTATAATTATGATAGTGGGGACTGAGACTGGAAAACAGGGAGGTCATGACTTGTTCAAACTCACACAGTGACTCAGTGGCTGGGGTGTGATTTGAACATCACAGTTTTCCAAAGAACTGACACACCTGCATGATCCAGCTGTGAGCTGCAGCTTTCAGGAGTTTCCACGTCTGTTACTGGTTTGCGGCAGGTCTGCAGATTTCGAGAAACAGACATTACTGTAGCATTTTTCTACCTCTTGCCAGAGAATGCAGTGGTGCGAATGATACATGCAGTCAAAGTATTTCTGGCAGTGAAAACATCACAAAAAGCTTTTAATGTCTTAATTGCAGCAGCAGTAAAAGCCACTACTCACTAGTGGCTTACCATGATAATTGCAGCAGAGCAGGAGAGGCACGCTGTCTGTACAGCAGCAAAATCAGACAGATGGAATACCTTACCACACCTCTCCTTTGGCTTTAACAGGACAAACATGCAGTGAAATAGTGGCATTATTTAAAATATTCAGAAAAGGCTGAAAGTACCCCAATACTAGAGCTACTAAATCACCACCAAGTGTCACTGCAGCCACAGCCCCCATTTGAGGTAGCCTGAGATTACAAAGATTTTGCATGGGGAATCAGAACAGTTCATTTGGTTCTGGTATTTTAGGGATGGATTTGTGTACCTGTGATATATACATCAGAAGGCAAATGCTAACTCATTGAGTGTCTCTCCTGTGTACACATATAGTTCTACAAATAGTTTTGCATCTTGACAGAATGTATGCTTACACTGCTGTTTAGTGTGTTTATACCACAAAAAAGGTAAGAACTGAACTGTACTGCATCATGCCAGCAAATTATGTTGCATTATGAGAATTCCCATGATAATCAATTGGGGATAAGAGACTTGGCCAGATTCACAAAAAGTCGCAAAGCAGAGTGCAAAATGTTTGTGTTGCGCTTTGTGTTTGCCCAGGTGTCTAAGATTGCTATTCTCGGTCAGATAGTGCCCTGTGTTATCCGACTGAAAATAGGGCCAGACTGAGTCAGTGGTAGCCCCGTTACTGCTCACGCTAACCCCATCAGCACCACCCCAACATGGAGCCGGGAGTATGGCTTTGCAAGGAATAGTGCAGGCGCACTATTTTAAATTCACAAAAGCAGCCATGTAAATTAGCCCACTGGGCCTGCATGCACTATGTGGCCATTTGCTTGCCCATTATAGGCACATCTACATGGGCTGTGCTGGAGTTATCATGCCCCCCCAGCTCCTGCCCCAGAGGCGGCCCTGTGTGCCTGGTGTCCAGTGTACCCCCTCCCTGCTGATCACCAGCCTGATATGTCATATACATATTTCCCTGGTGCTAGTGGCCCCTCCCCCCCACTGATCGCTGGCCTGATATGTAAGATATACAGGTTACTCACCTGTAACAGGAGTTCTAGGAATGGTATATGTTGTTCATCCACACTTACTGGCAGGTTGCTTGGCACTTTAAATCTTGCCAGAAGGTTTTCAAGCTGGCTCCTCCTACCCACCCACTCGGGTGGTAAAACTCTCAGCTCCGCCCCATGACGCCAGATCTAGCCTGCTGGGAGCCAGGTTGTGCGTCGAAGCCGGGGAGGTGGCGGGTGGGTGTGTGGATGAACAACATATACCATCCCTAGAACTCCTGTTACAGGTGAGTAACCAGTATTTCTAGGGACATGGATATGTTGTTCTATCCACACTTACTGGCAGACTCCTAGCAGTTCTCTGGGAGGAGGGAGGCAAGGTGCACACCCATTACGTAGGGAATAAAAACTGGAGAACCGAGGTCCCAAAACCAGCATCCCAGAGTGACTCAAGGTCGATGTGGCAGTGGGTAATGAAGGTGTGTGCTGACTTCCAGGTAGCAGCCCTGCAGACTTCCTGGATAGGGACATCCCTGGAAGTGGCCACCAAAGCAGCGGTATGGCGGGTAGAATGAGCTCTTATCCCTTTGGGAGGCCCCATGCCCGCCAACCTGTAGCAGAGATCTATGCAGGACGTGACCCACCTGCCTATCATCCGCTTAGCTGTAGGTCTGCCAGGTGTGGCTTCAGCGTAGGTGACAAACAGCTGGCGAACCTCTCCCCGAACTTCAGTCGTTCGCTCCTTATAATAAGAGAGTGCTCTTTTAGGGTCCAGAGTATGGAGCCTATATTTGACCTCCGAGGTGTGATTGGGGTAGAACACTGGCAGAGTCAACACCTGGTTAAGGTGAAACTCCGACACCACCTTCGGAAGGAATTTCGAGTGGGGGCGCAGGACAACCTTGTCCCTGTGGAAGACCAGATAAGGAGACTCGATGGAAAGCGCCTGGAGCGCTCCCATCCTTCTGGTTGATGTGATAGCCACCAAGAAGGAGGTCTTCCATGACAGGTGAGAGATGTTACACCTGTGCATCAGTTCGAATGGTTTGCCCATGAGCTTAACCAATACCAGCAGTAGATCCCACGGAGGTGGAGGTTCTCGCACCGGAAGGGATATGTGATCAAGGCCTTTGAAAAAGCGCCCGATCACCTTCTCCTGCACCACCGACTGCTTTCTGGCCCATGGCCGGTCAGCAGAGATGGCTGCCGGGTGCACCTTAAGGGTCGTCGACCAAAGCCCTAGCTGAGAAAGGGACCATAGGTAGTCCAGAATGCTGGCCAAGGAATAAGAGGAAGGGTCCAACCCCTTATCCTGACACCAAATGCAGAATCTCTTCCATTTGAAGGCACAGCATTTTCTGGTCTACTCCTTACGGGATGCCTCAACAACATTGAGGACCTCATCGGAAAGACCCAAGGCCTGGAACTCTAGCTGCTCAGGAACCAGGCTGTCAGGTGCAGGAATTGAAGGTCCAGATGGAATACCTTCCCCTGATTCACTGAGATCAGGTCCGGGCCGGCTGGAAGCCGCCTCGGGAGCTTGGAGCTGAGGCTGAGGAGATCTGGATACCAGAACTGGCAGGACCAGTCTGGGGCTACCAGAATCACCTGCGTCTTGTCCCTCCTTGCCTCAAGAAGCAGCTTGTGGATCAAGGTAAATGGGGGAAAGGCCTAGAAGAGGCCCCGGGTTCCATGGCCTCGAGAAGGCATCCCCCTGCAGCGAGCCCTGCTGAGGGGGGCCGGCATGAAACAGATCGTGTACTACCTCCGGCAGGAGAGATCACTCATGAGATGCAGCACTTATCCAGCTTAGGGCATCGGCCAGAGTGTTGGAGGCTCCCGCCACATGGATGGCTAGGAGATCCACCTCCAGTCTGCTCACGAGGGACCAAGTACGGAGAGCTTCCCTGTATAGGGGCAAGGAGCACATTCTACCCTGGTGGTTTAGGTAGTTACATGGTCATGGTATTGCCTGTCTAGACCTGGACCACTTGACCCCGTTCAAATGGAGCAAAGGCGGTGAGGGCTAGTTGGACCGCTTGAAGTTTCAGCAGGTTGATGTGGCATCGAGACTCCTAAGGGGACCAGAGGCCATGTGCTCTGTGCTACCCCAGATGGGCACCCCAAACCAACAGAGAGGCATCGGGCGTTAGAATGACCATTGGCTCGGGGCAGACAAATGGGATATCCTCCTGCAGATGAGCTGGAATGGTTCACCACTGGAGAGCGTTCCACATCTCCTGGGTCACCGCCACTGGCTGGTCCAGAGGACCAGAGCGTTGTGACCATTGGTGGGCCAGCCCCCATTGAAGAGGACGCATGTGCCAGTGGACCCAATGGACCACGCTGGTACAGGCCAACATGAGGCCCAGGAGGTGCAGGAAGTCCCAGGCAGGGCACAATTGCCCAACCAGAAATGACTGGGCAAAGGAGGAAAGAACCTCGGCCCTGTCCGCCAGGAGCCATGCTGTGGCTCGAAGAGAGTCGAGCTCTGCCCCAATGAATTGAATCATCTGCATTGCAACGAGTTCTGATTTGGCCTCATTAATGAGGAGGAGGCCAATCTGAGAGCAGACCTGGAGGTCCAGATCCCTGGACCGCTCCACCTCCAGCCTGGAGGGGGCTGTAATCAGCCAGTCATCCAGGTAAGGGTACACCCAGACCCTTCGGTGCTGAAGGAATGCTGTCACCACTGCCATGCATTTGGTGAAGACCCTGGGAGCTGGAGAGAGGCCGAAGGGCATGGCCTGGAACTCGTAAAGGGACCCCTCCTCTCTGAAGTGAAGGAATCGCTGGTGGGATGGATGGATCGGGACATGAAAGAACGTGTTCTGGAGGTCCAGAGAATAGAACCACATGCCTCGTTCCAAGGATGGAATGATCTGAGCCAGAGTGACCATCCTGAAGGTTCGAGACCTCAGGAACTTGTTCAGGTCGTGTAGGTCTAGAATAGGGCGCCAGCCCCCCATCCATTTCGGGACCAGAAAATACCTGGACAGAAACCCTGGGTCTGGTGGAGGATCCGTCACCTTCTTGATCACCTCCTTTTGGAGGAGCAGAGCAATGTCGGCTCGATGAGCCAACAGAGAGGCTGCAGACCCCATAGACCCCCCGTGAGGCAACGGCTCAGTAGGGTGGGGCCTGCTCGAATTCCAGAGGCAGACCTTTCCCTACCACTTTCAACACCCAGCGGTCTGTGGTGATAGTGGACCAGGTGGAAAAGAAGTGGCGGAGCTGTCCCCCTACAGGGGGAACCCAGGGGGGGTGATGAGGCTGGGGGCAACACCCCTCAACCCGTCATTGGGCAGGCTTGGAGGAAGGACCAGCCGAGGGACCTCCTGGGCCTTTTCTCCCAGCTTCCTGCTGGAGGAAGCTGCAGGCTTGGCTTTGGGGTGCCAAGTGCGAGCCTGCTGGCCCTGATGTTGGTGTTGCTGGGCCAGATGTGCTGCAGGGGCAGAAGGCCAAAAGGGCTTACGCTGCTACTGGCAGCCCTTGTCCTTCTGGGCAGACGTGACCAAGTCCAAGGTGGCGTTGGACTTCTCGATCCTCTGCAAGTGACCCTCCACCCCAGGACCAAACAAGTCGGTACCCAGGAAGGGAACATCTGCCAGCTTGTGCTGGGTATCAGCCGTGAAGGTGGAGATCCACAGCCAAGCTCTGCGGCGCATTGCCACTGCGGCCGCTACTGACCGGGCACAAGAGTCTCCAATGTCGAGAGCCATTTGGAGCTGTTGCTTTGCCACCACCCTTCCCTGATCCTGCACCAGATTGACCGTAGTCTGGAGGTCAGCCAGGAGATGAGGAATCACCTCATCCAGGTAGCCCAAAAGGGCATGGGAAAAGTGTGCCATCAGTACGGCCAAACTGGCCTGACGAAGGCCTAAGGAGGACGCAGGGTAAACTTTACGCCTGGAGTAATCCAGTTTCTTGGACTCTTTATCCGGTGGCTTGTCCACATCCCGAGCGTTACCGGAGCACCAGAAAACACTGTCGGTCACCAACCCCTCCGCAGAGGGGTGCTCCAAGAATCTGGAGAGTGAGCCGGTGGGAACGGCATACTTCCTGGCCATCCTGGCCGAGGGAGCTGGACAAGAAGCTGGCTGCTGCCATAGCTTCAGAGCTGGGCCAACAATGGCTTCGGCCACAGGAAAGGCCTCCGTAGGAGAATCCGCTCAGTCCAGTATCTCCGTGAGGGGATACTTGGCCCGCTTTGACACAAGTTCGAGCTTCATCCCAGTAGACTCTGAGATGAGCCGAGGTAATCCCATGAACGAAGATGGGCTCTCATCCACGGACTGTCCCCCAGAGGACTTCAGGTCAAGAGGCCTGGAGAACAGGGAAGAGTCATCGTCAGACTCCGAGGAGTCTGCAAACAGCTGCCGAGGGCCTGAGCCACCCTCCACCTGCCGAGGGCGATCGGGAGTGAGAGTGACCGACAACTGACGGGGCAACCCATGACCTGACTGAGAATCCTTGGTCGGAGACCCAGATTTTGGTTGTGGAGGCGGGGATTCCACCACGATGGGTGGAGCAGCTGGTTTCGGCCGAACAACCGGTGCCAGCTTCGGCACCTCGATGACCATGAAGGGTTGTTTCGGCCGCTCAGGTGACTGCCACTTAATGGCCGGGGAAGGCAACAGAGTCGGCTTGCTCCCAGACAAAAGGAGCTGCTGCCACTTTAGATCCTCACAGCACCAAAGCCTATCTTCCGAGGAGGACGATGATGAGGATGAGCAGCACTGCCGCTTCCCTTGGTGCCGAGACTGAGACCACCAATGTCGGCGGGATCGGCTTGACCGAGAGGAGGTCTGAGACTGAGACCAAGAACCTCATTGTTTCCGAGGGCGAGTCTGGGAGGGAGCAGGGGAAACCCGTTCCCCCCCCGACTCAGGGACCTTAACCAGGGACTCCGGCACAGAAGGCATGGGCAAGTCCTCGGTTTCCACCGTGGGAGCCGGTGAAGATGGGTTATCAGCTTCTCCAGTCGACAGCCCGTCTGACGGGTCAAGAAAAATCTCGACTGCATCGACAGGTGTCTCAGCCGGCTGACCTGACGGGGACACCATAAAGTCAGTGGCCTTAGCTACAACCTCAACCGAAGTCGAGTGTCGACTATCCGGGGAAGGGGACCTCTCCCACTCCCACAAACGTTGATGGTAGGACTTACCTTTTTAGTCCTTTTTCTTGGACTGAGAGGAGTGTCCCGATGGCCCCTCTCCTTTAGTAGAGCGGGATTAACAAAGCTCCTTAAAATGAAGCCGAGTAGGAGGAGCCCAAGGAGAGCGGGATAAATGCCGACCGGTGAAGAAGAAGATGCGCCTGGCTACCTCCTCCTCCTCGAGGGCGATCAATTGCTCAAGTTGCTCAGCCAAGCCCACTGCCACGGACACCACCCAACGGGCCTCCTTTGACTTAACTGGAGGAATACGTCTCTCGAGGTGCCCAAGTTGAAGTCTGGTAGCATGGTCTTTGAGAACTTTGACCGAGAAGGACTTGCACAATTCTCAGGCCTGTGGATCGTGTTCGAGCCCAAGGCAGTAAACGCACATGGAGTGTGGATTGGTCCGAGACATCTTCTGCCCACAAGGGCACCGCCAAAATCCAGGAGTCGATTTGTCCATCGCAGCCGCGAAGAAAGAAAAAGACCGAAGTCTAGAAAATTTAAGAATACATTTCAGTTTAACCGACGAGTTAGGATCCAGGCCTAAAATGCAGAGCGCTAAGGAAGGAATCTGAGCTTCCAAGTGGTAAGGAAGATCTGGCATCACGGGCGGAGCCAGAGTTTTACCAACCGGGTGGTGGAGAGGCCAGCTTGAAGACCTTCCAGCAAGATTTAAAGTGGCAAGGAACCTGCCAGTAAGTGTGGATAGAACAACATATCCATGTCCCTAGAAATATATTTCCCTGGCATATAGTGGTCCCGTCCCCACCAGATCCGTCACCTGATGTAAAAACCATATTCCCTGGTGTTCAGTGGTCCCTCCCCCACCCATTCCTTTGCCCAATGTAAAAACCATGTCCCCAGTATTCAGTGGTCCCTACCCCCACCTGCTCACCCACCTTATTGGGAAAACATATTCCCTGGTGCCAGTGGTCCTTCCCCCCCACCCTATCAGCTGCCTGATTGGAAAAAAACATTTTCCCTGGTGTCCAGTGGTCCTTCCCTCCCACCCTATCACCTGCCTGATTGGAAAAAACATATTCCCTGGTGTCCAGTGGTCTCACACCCCTCACCCAATCAACCTGGGCCCTGCGCTTGCATTTGTAGCAAAACAGCAACAAAATTGTCAGCACAGCCTCCTCATGAACCCAGTACTGAAAATGTTCAAATCCTCGATAAAATTTTACTCCATGCCATCACAATGTGATTATGTGCAACAGGTGTGAAAACACAGTTTTGGCAGGATTTGAAAAATTACACCTGTCACATTCAAGAGGTGGTTTAAAAAAATTGCTATGTTGAAAGTTTGGGGTAAGAATATTTAAAATTATCAAAGTTACCAGTGAACATAGCAAAATTTAAATGAATGCACATAACTTTGCCATTTTTACATATTTTGACCCTAGATTTTCAACCTAGCCGTCTTATGACTTTACTTTATGAACAAGGGTGGTGAAAAATTTCAACTCTTGCCAAAAGGTAATTTTGCCAAGTGAATGCAAAATTGCCTTTCAGGCTGAATTTGTGTAATTACACTGACATTGTTCATGAGGTGGGGTCCCAAAAAGGCCATATTGAAAATCTTGGCTTAAAATATGAAAAAATGACAAAGTTATGACACAAAATTGAAAATGCCATTGAAATACATTGAACCGCCACACTTGCCTTGCTTTCTCATACAGTAGTTGACATTTCCAGCAGCAAGAAGTGTCTTTGATCCGAGACTGGATCTTCACCCTTGGATCTGTTCAGGTGAGTGAGTGTGTCGGTAGTAGGGTGGTGGTCACTGAGTGGGAGGGTGGGGTCAGATCGGTGAGGAACCATTTCCTTTTTTTCAGGTAAAAAAAAGACATTGAAGGATCATTTTGTTTTATTACAGGCTGTACATCAACTGGAGGGTAGGGAGTGCCACTAGACACCAGGGAAATAAATAACTGAAGCAGGACAGCCATCAGTGGGTGGGGGTGCGACTAGACATCAGGGAAATAAATAATTGAAGCAGAATGGCCATCAGTGGGTGTGCGTACCACTAGACACCAGGGGAAAATAATAATTATGGGGATGAGATCGGAGGGTGGGGAGTCCACTAGACACCAGGGAAATAAGAAACCATATGGGGACAAGCAGTGGGTTGGGGATGCCACTAGACACCAGTGAAATAAATTATGGAGATGGGATCAGAGGGTGGTGTGCTACTAGACACCAGAAATAAGATACTATATGGGGTGATTGGTGGGTGGGTGGGGGGCACCACTAGACATCAGGGACAAAATACATGATTTTTCCCATTACAAAAAGGATTGGCCTCAGATGAAAAAGGATTTCTTTTTCATGTCATAAAAGCTGGAAAGCGAGTCATGAAAAAGGAGTTAAAGTGCAACAGAAAACACATTTGAGGGTCATTTTTCCTGCAGTTAAGTGCAGAATCCACCTAAGTGGGTCCCGCTGAGCCAAATAGATATGTTGGTCTCTCTCAAGGATGTCATTTTTGTGATTTTTGAAATTTTTTTTTTTTTTAGAAAACAGGGAAACAAGATGGTAGCAAAAGGAAAAGGAATTTTTTCCTCACGAAAAAAAGATTGGTCCCATATGAAAAATAATTCATTTTTCATTTCATACAGCTATCTTGGAAGTGCTTACTGAGCATGCTCAGAACCAATTTAAAAAAATGTCAGAATAAATAACTTTGGAACAGATTAATATTTTTTCACCGAACAAACAAAAGGCACTTCTGTGGGCCAGCCCCTTTCTACACTAACGCAACATTTCCCAGCTTATGTCACTTTAACCCTTACTAGTGCATTAACAAAGTTTTTTGCAATTAAGTTCCTTACTTTTTGAGATTTTTTTTTTTTATTTATTTAAAACATTAGTGATCGGGAAAGGCACACTGAGCCGAGGCTCGTTTCCAAGTGCAACAAGGGGGAAGGGGAACATGGGATAAAGTACATTTCCAAGTAGGCACAGTGTACATTTTCGGTGGGCACATTATACAGAGTAATATATAGAAAACCATGGTTCAGCGATAAGTAGAACATTAGCTCTCATGCAGGAGGCTTAATAGTACCAGAGGATTGGAGATTTCATGGTGTCAACACATAATCTTAGCATATTATGCAATTAAATAGATAGGATACATGAGGGAGGAGAGGGAATGAGCAGAAGGGGGTGGAAAAAGAAGGGGGCCAAAAAGGTGCAAGGGTGAGCTGAAACTATGCTAGGTTAGATTGTGGGAGTAAGTGGGATGTGGAAGAAGGCGTAGTTGAGATTTGACCATAGAGTGGGAGGAGGAGTTTCGAAGGAGAGAGGGCTGAGAGTTCCACAGAGAAGCAAGGTGGTAAGATAAAGGCATATTTTCCAAAGTTAGAAAAGGGGGTAGCAAGTGAGAAGGTACGTGAGTCCCTGGAGTGTAGGGAGTAGGCTGAGCAGGGGCCGGTGAATGGAGGGAAGAAATATACAAGGGAAGCAGGTTGAACCAGAATTTGGAGGTGAAGGATACAGAATGGGTGAGTCATCTGTGTGAGAGCAGAGGGAGGTCCAGGCAAGAGGGAAGGGGAACAGTGGTGTGAAGCAAAGTGACAGAAAGCATGAAAGAGGGAATCAAGCCAAGCAAAGGAGGTAGTGGGGGCAGTGCAATAAACAATGTCAGCATAATCGAATACTGGCATGATCATCTTGGTCAGAAGTTCACGACGTACAGGGAGTGGGAGAGAGTCTCTGTTTCAACAGAGGGCTCCCAACTTGGGGCGTAGTTTGGATATAATGTGATCAATGTGGAGAAGAAATTTAGTTGAAGGTTGAGCCATATGCCAAGGTATTTGTAGGCTGGGACAGTGGTTAGTGGTGTGCCATCGAGAGAGGTGATGGGAGAGGTGAGGGTGGCTTTGGCAAGTTTTTGGGAGGAGCCAAAAGTCATTAAGACAGTTTTTGTAGTATTAAATTTTAGCCGTTTTGAAGTGAACCAAGCCCCGAACTGCACTGAAATCTTGCTGAAGTGTAAAGAGTATCATGGCTAGGTCCAGGCCAGATGTGAACAGTATAGTGTTGTCCACATACATGTAGATGAGGGATGAGGAGCAGGCAGATGGGAGGTTGTTTATGAGGACTGAGAACAGGATTGGGCCGAGAATGGAACCTTGGGGAGCTCTTGTCAGTATGGGGAGAGGAGAAGAGAAGGAGCATGCAACTTTTACTGATTGGTGTCTATTGCTTAGATAAGATAAGAATCGAACCACTGGATGGCGGGGGGGAGCCAAGTCCTGCTTCTTCAAGAGAGTTTAGTAAGAGCGGGTGGGCAACAGAGTCGAAGGCTTTGGCCAGATCAATGAAGACTGCAGCAGTGAGATGGCCTTTATCTTCAGAGGATTAAATGTGACCAGTGACATGAAGGAGGGAGGAGATGATGGAGTGTTTTTTTTCTTAAGCCAGATTGACAAGTGGATAAGAAGTTTGTGGAGGCTAGGAATTTGGATAGTCGATTTAGAACGAGACATTCCTGAAGTTTGGCTAGGGCAGGAAGGAGAGAGATGGGATGGTAGTTACCAGGAAAGGAGTGGTCGCCAACTTTGTGGAGGGGGATGACACACATCGATTTCCAGGCTCTGGAGATTATCCAGGAGGAGAATGATAAATTTATAATGTGGGTGAGGTGGGGGGCGATGGCATGGGCAGAGAGGCACAGAAGGCTTGGGTGCAGACCATCAGGGCTTGATTTAGAAGTGTTTAGGGATAGCAGTGCGAGCAGCACTTCAGAAGTGGAAGCAGGAGCTAGCAGGAGTTGGTTGTTTGTTATGGGTAGGGGGAGCGATTTGTGTCAGGCGATGAGAGGAAGGTTAGATTTGAGGAGGCACAGGTTGTGAAGTAGGTATTTAAGGTGTCTGCAATTTGTGTGGTGTCCATTATTTCAGCACCATTGTACTTGAGAGTTGGGGTGTTGGATTCCAGAGGGTGGCCAACAATGGCGTGTACCATGTTCCAGAAGGAGGGGGTGTCAGCGGTGTTTAGACAATGTTTGAAACAGGCTGCTTTTGCTTGGTGGATGACTTTGGTGCAAGAATTTCTCACAGCGTTGTATACTTGCCTAGAGTTGAGAGTTAGGGAGGATTTGAAGATGGCCCATGCCTTGTCAAGGGCCTTGCAGAGTGTGACAGTTGAGGCGGAGATCCAAGGGTGGTGGTGCTACCTCACCCTGGCTTTTTATAGGGGGCGTGAAAGTCCCAGATGCTATTGAAAATGCTGGAGAACTGTACCAGGGCAGCGTCAACTTAGGCAACCCTAACTTGATGCATTAATGAAGTTTTTTGCAACTAATTTCCTTACTTTTTGAGATAGTATAATAGTATCCTCCTTTTACTGTGGGAGCGCAGGGTCTGAATCCTCCACAGATGCACATATGTTTGTAGCTGTGTAACCATCTTTATGGGTGGGAGCGCAGGGTTCTTTGGACCCTACAGTCCCACAGTATCTCAGGAACCAGCACAGTGCCCCAACAGACCTTGAGGTAAAATGTCTGTAGGCCTGGGAATGCACATTATCTAAAAACAAAAACATCTTCTTTCCTGAGCTCTCAAAATCCTCTTTCACGGGCCTATTCTTTTTCATGAGCTGTCAAAATCCTGTGTCATCATTGCAAAACAGGATTAGGGCCATCGGGCCCTAATCTTGTTTTGCCATGTCGACACAGGATTTTGACAGCTCACACGAAAGGAATCAGATCACAACAGGATTTTGACAGTTCTACAAACTGGATTACAGTTCCCAGACCAGATGGCCCTTCCCTAATCCTGTTTCGTGATCTGAAACAGGATTTTGACAGCTCACAAAATAGGAATCAACTTGCATAAGAGGATTTTGACAGCTCACGAAGAAGATTTGAAAAGTAATCCTCTTTTCTAGAGCTATCAAAATCCTCTTTTATGAGCAATTCTATTTCATGAGCTGCAAAATCCTATTTTACAGTCGTGAAACAGGATTAGGGGCAGGGTCATTTGGTCTGGGAACCTTAATCCTGTTTCATGATGAAGACAGAGGATTTTGACAGCTTGCAAAAGAAGATTCGGCTCGCAAAAGAGAATTTTGACAGTTCTCGATGGAGGATTACTGTTCTAAATCGTCTTTCATGAGCTGACAAAATCCTGTTTTGCAAGCTGATTCCTGTTTTCTGAGCTGTCAAAATCCAGTGTCATCATGGCAAAACAGGATTAGGGTTCTCCAGATGGCCCTACCCTAATCATGTTTTACCAGACAAATTCCTGTTTCGCGAGCTGTCAAAATCCTGTCTCGTGATCGTGAATCAGGATCAGAAATGAGTCGTGAAACAGGATTTTAAAAAATAAATAATAAGCATTCTGAGGCAACCAAAAATAAACTAAAGGCACACAGCAATAGAGGATGTCCCCATTAACAGAACACATACTTCCTGTACTGCACAGGACATCTCTAGGCAGAGTTACAAAATGTTGTTTGTGCCAAGAAAAAAAACAAGATGTTGGCTTACAAAACAAAAATATTTTTGCATGAACTAGGATTCTAAATATCCCCTTTTGTGAGCTGTCTTCAAAATCCTCGTTCATGAGAACCAAATCCTCTGTCGCACTGTGCAGCTATCCAAAAGACTGAACTGAGCTTGCTCAGAACCAACATTCAAAATTTATAACTTTGGAACAGATTAATATTTTTCACCAAAGCAAATGCTGGCTTGTTCTTTGAAGCAAGATATTTCTACACTGAAAATGTCAGACCAAAATTCCAAATGGTGTGGCCACAGCACAATGAGGATAAACAGCCAAAACAGGCAAAACAAAGCGGCGTTGCACTTTTTCAGTATATGGCACGAATTTGCAAATCCGATCAAAATGAAACTTGGTACATCAAGAGATCTACCCCACGGGACAGTGCGTACCAAATTTTGTGCACATCTGTAGAACAGTTGCAAAGTTATTAAAGTGCAAAATTTGAGATTTAACATTAAACTGCCTACTTAGCCATAACTATAGTGGTGACTAGGGGATACGTGATGGCTAGGTGTGTTATACGGAATATATCTGAATGGGTAGCAAGTGAGCTTGGGAAATATCACGAGCGGCGGAGCATAGCAGAGCCACAAATGATGGTTCCATGAGCTCACTTGCCATGAGTTCAGACATATTCTGTATCACACACCTAGCTATCATGTATGCCTTTTATACAATAGGACTGTGTTTTGTGATTTTTTTTTGTTTGTTTGATCATGTCACCACAGTGTGATAGCTGGAGTTATCACACTGCAGTGAGAATACATGTTTTATCTAATGAGCTATCTGCTCACTCCTATTGTGTGTGTATATATATACTGTATATATATACACTATATATATATATACATATATATATATATATATATATACATATGTACATATGAATGATTTGTATTATATGTATTGTCCTGGAGTCCAGTGGTACCCCTACCACTGCGATTCTATTCCTCATAATAATTACTTGGCTGTTGTGTAGTATTATCCCCCCTACCCTCCACATTCCTTCCCCATAAATATGTTTTTTATTCCCGGTGTGTAGTGTGGGCCCCACCCTCATATGGCAGTTGTCCTTCATATTTATGCTTGCCCTGGTGTCCCGTGGGCCTCCCACCCTCCTTTGTCCCTGGAAGCCTTTAAAATTAAAATAAACAGTTTTTTTATCTTTAATGTATAATAATAAACCCCCCATCGGTGGTGTCTAGTGATTCCCCCCACCCTCCAATTGGTCATCCTTTGATGATTACACTTGCCCTGGTGTCTAGTGGTCCCCTGATCCCTTTCAGGTCCTTTGCATCCTCAAAATAACATGAAAATAAAGAA
The DNA here is from genome assembly GCA_016271365.2 of Neoceratodus forsteri. Classification (NCBI taxonomy): domain Eukaryota; kingdom Metazoa; phylum Chordata; order Ceratodontiformes; family Ceratodontidae; genus Neoceratodus; species Neoceratodus forsteri. The sequence goes on from CM057456.1 coordinate 1,431,007,200, forward strand.
ATGGTGCTTCAATGTTTTTTGTTTGTTTGTTTACATCTGTTAAAAAACAAATGTCCACCAGAAATGCATTCCTGACCCCCACTTGACCTCCTACAGTGCACACACCACTCCACACACACCCTAGACCCTCCCACACACCCTCACTCACCTGAACTGATCCCACTGTGAAGATCCACTCTGCAATTGAACACTCGTCTTTTTGCTGGAACCAGTGACTGCTGTATGAGAAGTAAGGTACAGTAACTGCAGTTCAAAGTATTTCACTGGGATTTTCAACCGCATTCACCTTATTTCTCATATAGCAGTTGCCAGTTCAAGCAGCAAAGCATGTCTTCGATCAGAGAGTGTATCTTCATAGTGGGACCAGTTCGGGTGAGTGAGGGTGTATGTGGGGGTCCGGGGGTATGGTGTTGTGTGTGCACAGTGGGAGGTCAGGTGGGAGTGTGGGTACTCATCTCTAGTGGACTTTTTTTTAACAGCTATAAAAAAAAACTAGGGACCATTTTCTTATTTTCAGATTATTTTGAGGATGCGAAGGACCTGGGAGGGAGGGGGTTACCACTAGACACCCGGAATATGATAACCATAAAGGGCAACAGGTATTGGAGGGTAGGGGCACCACTAGACACCAGAGAGCAAGTCTATTTTTTCAGGGTTGGACACAGGAGGGTGGAGGCTGCCACTGGAACCAGGGCTAAAAATATTATAAGGAGGGAAATCAGAGGGGGGTGGCACTTGACACCAGGGATACATGTCAGATATGTATGGAGACTGGGGCACAATTGCAGGGTGGGAGGTACCACAGGACACCAGAGAAAATCAAGAATAGCAGCAGTAATAGGTGAACACAAGTGAGAATCAATGGTAAACTATCCAGTGTCGGACTGGTGATGAGTGGAGTGCCACAGGGGTCTGTTTTCAATCAATCAATCAATCAAAAATTTATTTCTAAAGCACTTTTCAAAAACCAAAGCACATATACAATTCAGAACAACATTAAACAGATAAAACATTAAAATAATAATTTGGGGGCCAACACTATCCATAAACTTCATTAATCCTTCAAGAACTTGATATGGATAAATAAAGTGGATAAGGAGAGTCTCTTTAAGCTGAGTGGCAACCATGACATGAGGGGGCACAGTCTTAAGCTGGAGGGTGGGAGGTTTAGGAGGGAGGTCAGAAAGCACTTCTTCACAGAGAGGGTGATGGACACTTGGAATGCGCTGCTGAAAGAGGTGATCTCGTCGAAGACAGAGGGCAGCTTTAAGAGAGGCTGGGACAGGCATAGAGGGAAGCTAAGGATCATGGGTAAGGAGGATGGGAGGTGTGGGGAGGAGGGCGGGACAGTAGCTCAAGCTGTGTACCCTACAATACAAGCAGACTAGATAGATCAAATGGCCTTCTTCTGCTGGCTTCTTCATATGTTCGTATGTATGTTCATATTAATGATTTACATCATGGCTTAAGCAATTCCATTGTAAAAGTTTGCTGATGACACAAAGATCTGCTCAATAGTGAATACAGAGGCTAGATATCAATCCCTGGTAAAGGACTTGCAATTTATAGAATGTTGGGCGTTAAAAAATAAAATGGAGTTTAATCCAGGGAAATGTACTGTCCTACGCCTGGGTTGTAATAACCCCATATTTACCCATATGTTAAATGAAACACCCCTTGAATCAGTAATACAGGAAAGAGAACCGGGTTATTGATTGATAATACATTTACCATGCACTGCCAGGTTAGAAAAACAACGCAGACTGCTAATAAATTTACAAATATAACCAGAAAGAGATTTGTCACCAAGGATGAGGACTGTATAACTCACCTATATAAGACCTATGTGCATACTCATGTGGATCACGGTGCACCATTCTGGTCACCCTATCTGGTAGAGTATATTAAACTTCTTGAAGGACTTCAAAGGCGTGCCACAAAGTTAATCCCAAGATTAAAAAAAGGCAATTTATAGTCATCGCCTTGAAGAGATGAAATTGATGACATTATAGCAGAGCAGAACAAGAGGGGATTTGTTATTACTGTACAAAATAATAAATACGTCAAGGACCTCAAACTTATGTAATATAACATTTAAGTCAAGTCCCTTAAATTTAAGATCACACAACAAGTAAATTGAGATTTTAAGGGTCAATACTAAAAAGGAAAAATTATTTTACACTAAGGGTAGCACGAGTATGGAATAAATTACCACACAGCCTTGTGGATAGTTCAACATTTGGATTATTCAGAACAGGATAGGACAAACTGCTAGGCTAGTATTAGGTTTATGTGTCCAAATAGTGTGGGAGACAGAAACTTATGGGCTCATGCCTTCTCTCTGTCTAAACATACCAAGTTACAAAGTTACCAAGTTAACAGGGAAATTAATTCTTTTTTCATGTCAAGAATCCTGAGCCGTATGAAATGAAAAAGGATTCTTTGATACAAGCAAAGAATCCGAAAAAAATAAGTCCAAAATCCTTTTTTGTGCCAAGAGATCCTTTTCTGCCAGCCTTGTTCATTCACATGAAAAAGGATCCCTTGGCGTGAAAAAGGATTTCAGACTTAATTTTTTCCCTGATTCTTTTTTATGTCAAAGAATTCTTTTTCTGAGATCCATTGTCATTCACACAAAAAAGGATCCCTTGGCATGAAAAAGGATTTCAGACTTAGTATTTTCCAAAATTCATTTTTGTGAGCTGTGGTCCTTTCTTGTTTGACTGAAAAAGGAGTTACAACACAGGATTTTAGCGAGTCATGCAAAAGGATTTAAAGTAATAAAAAATAAACAGTCTAGGGTAATTTCTTCTGCAGAGAAGTGCAGAATCCACAAAATGGAGTCACAAGGAGCAAGAGACATGTTTTGGTACTCTGCAAGATGTTAATATAGGGAGTTGTGATTATTTTTTCTTGTAAAGAAAGAAAACAAGATGTCAGAGAATGAAAAAGGATATTTTTCTCATGAAAAAAGATTGGCCCCTCATGACCAAGAATCCTTTTTTGCTTGACCAGATTGTTTTGCCATTCCAGGAAGCTATCCAAAAGACTATACTAAGCTTGTTCAGAACTCAGCCTTAATTTTTTTTCACCAAACCAGCATAATGCACTTCCTTTCTACCCTGAAAATTTCACACCAAAATTCTAAACAGTCTGGGTGCAGCGTGATGAGAACAAATGGAAAAAAAACCCAGCAGTTTTTAATGTTTTTTCACTATAAGCAGCTCAGAATCACCATATCTGATGGGAACTAAACTTGGCACAGCAAGAAATCTACCCCACAAGACTACACATGCAAACTTTTTTGCACATCCGTTGAACAATTGTGAAGTTATTAAAGTGCACAATTTGAGGTTTAGCATAGAAAGCCCTACTCAGCCCTAACTATAGGGGCACAACTGTGCCTCTATCTATCTATCTATCTATCTATCTATCTATCTATCTATCTATCTATCTTATATCATACTTGTCCAGTGGGGCCAATATAGTTAGAGTTGGTTAGGGTGTTTAATGTTAAAGGGCAATCTTTGGAGGTGAATAACTTTACAATGGTTCAACTGATTTGCATGATATTTGGCATGCATAGTGGCCATGTAAAGGTCTGTGCGTGTGACACATTTTTTATTAATTACTGATTTACTTTCTGAGATACAGCATGCTGAAAATACAGAAGGTCTGACTATTTTAGGCATTATTTTGCTCACCTACATCTCAAAAACATCTGTAAGTTGTGGTTTAAAAATTTCAGGGTACAAAGCTGTTGCCTTACAGAAGTGCCTTTTGAAGGCTTGGTGAAAAAATATTACTCCTTTCTAAAGGTGTGACATATTTTATTTCCCATTATTTCCTATGGGAAAAAATAGATGTCCTGCACGATATATCATGGTATGTCGCATCCTGTGTCTGACATATCAATCAATCAATCAATCAAACTTAATTTTTAAAGCGCCTTTCAAGAACCAAGACACTGCACATAAAAGCAATTACAAAATATAACATTAAAACATGAGGATAAAACACATTAGCCATCAGAGAAGGCAAAATTAAATAAGTATGTTTTTAGCTCAGTCTTAAATCTACCAACGGTCAGGCATTCTCTTAACCAACGAGGTAGAGAATTCCAGAGGGTTGGAGCCAAGAAAGCAAAAGCACGAGCACCTGATGTTTTTAATCGCACCCTGGGAATCTCTAGCAATCCCTCATCAGTGGATCAGAGAGGACAGGAGGGGCAGTAGGGTATTAAGAGGTCTTGCAGGTAACCGGGTCCCTGATCATGTAGGGCTTTAAAGGTTAGCAAACCAACCTTAAAGGTGATCCACCACTGAATAGGCAGCCAGTGCAGTTGGCAGAGCACAGGAGTAATATGACTGGACCTAGAAGTCCCAATCAAAAGCCTGGCTGCCACATTCTGCACTAGCTGCAAGTGGCGGATATCAACTCCTGAAAGTCCTAGGCAGAGAGAATTGCAGTAATCAAGGCGAGTAGTGATGAAGGCGTGGACCAATGTTGGAAGGTCATCCGGAGGAACCAAGTATTTCAACTGGGTGATATTCCTTAGATGATAAAAGGAAGATTTGACAACAGCCGACACCTGAGACCATAGTCAAAAATAACGTCGAGGTTACGCACTTGGTCTGAGGTAGCGAGCTGTATGCCATCAATCAAAACACCTGATGCCTGGCCAGCTCGCATACCCACCCCTGGATGACCAGGGTCCACAACCAGCACTTCAGTCTTATCCAGATTCAGTCTCAGCCAACTAGTACTCATCCAGGTTCTGATCTCGGTAAGGCAGTTGTTTAGCACAGAGAAAGCAGCATCCTGTCTGGGCAGAAAGGACATATACGGTTGAGAATCATCTGCATAGCAGTGAAAACTCAAACCGTATCACCTGATGATATCTTCCAATGGCAGCATATACACTGCAAACAACATGGGGGCTAAGATGGAGCCCTGTGAAACCCCGTTTTGAAATCCCCCTAGGCCCTCTCACAGCCTGGGAGTAATGGAAAATAGGGCACACACTGTCCAATGTTAAAAGTCCAATAATCGGCTCAGAAAAAGACAGTTTAGAAATCCAAAGATTATCATCCAGTAAATAAAAATAAAATAAAGTTTGGATACCCAGGTCCGCTCACCACCTGGGATACCGGAATAAGGACACTCTCGCTGTCCAGGATAGAAAAGCAAATCTGGCCACAGTTCCGGAGCAAAGTAAGGAGTTTAGTAGTGAAAACATCCAGTAAAATGCTGGCAGTCCAAACGAAAAAATCCAACTTGGCTGAAGCAGGCAAAACAAGCACTGTGTAGAGATGATAATTATCCCAGCAAAGTGTTCAGAGTCGGTGGTAAAGAGCAAGCGGGACCCATAAAGCTCCAACCACAAAAACTGCAGCCGAAAATGTTCACTGCCACAACTTTGATTCCCAGGCAGTGACTGCTCAGCAGCCAACCCCCCCAGGAACCTGGGAGAACTACAAGCTCGTCAACCAGCTCCCCGGCTGTCCCAAAGCTCGGTCACCTGTGCGGCAGCAAACCCAGGCACAGTTTGCCAGATGTTATCAGACCCACTCGCAACACCAACAACCGACCCCCACTGAAGTCCAGTTCAAAGCCTGCTGCTCAGAAACCGCTCCAATGCAAAGGCTGTGCCACACAAGTGATCCAGATAACAAAACTTGACCAACCCAAAACGAGGGTATCCATCCAAAAATGGACACCACTTCAGTGCCAAAACACAGACTCCTCAATAAACGTCATTTCTTCTCCTCAACTCAGAGCATCCAGAAGCAGAAAACAAACACAGAAGTCCAGCGGAGACACACATAAACATCAGGTGGGAGGGAGGGGTTAGGCCCCAGCCAGCTCAGAGGACAAACCAACATATCCTCCGGCTGCAAAGAAAAAATGCTTCACCATGGTATATCATGGTATGTCCCATCCTATGTTCAACATATCATGGCATGTCACATCCTATCTTTCACATGGGTTTATACCTTGCAAATACATTGTATCCCCCCCACCTGTGAGCACTGGGAGCCTACCCCAGTCTGCCCAAATATATTACACCTATTAAAAATAAGGAAACCTATCCACTGACGTTTTTTCGATGCAGAAACCTGCACCTTAGTTTTCGATGCAGGATCCTGCATCAAACTACCATGGTATGCTGCAATCCATTCCTGTTATGCTTCATTGACATTGGGGTGGCCAATCCCCATGTCAGTATGTTTCACACACACACACACACACACACACACACACACACACACACATATATGGCACACTGGGAGCCCAAATGTATAAACCTGTTGAAAATAAAGAAAACTGTCCACCAACGTCTTTTCAGTGCAGAATCCAGCACCTACATTTTTGATGCAGGATCCTGCATTGAACTACCAGAGTATGCCCCACCTCACTGTGTCCAAATGTATTAGACCTGCTTAAATAAAGAAAACCGTTCACTGACATCTTTGCAATGCAGAATCTTGCTCCTAAATTTTCGATGCAGGATCCTGCATCGAACTACCATAGTATACCCCCTTCCCATGTGCACACTGGGAGGCCACCCCAGTGTGCCCAAATGTATTACACCTGTTGAAAATAAAGAAAACCATCCACTGATGTTTTTTTGATGCAGAATGCTGCACCTCAATTTCTGATGCAGAATCCTGCATCGAACTACCATGGTATGCTGCAAACTATTCCTGTTATGCTCCACCAATATCAGGGTGGCCAATCCCTGTGTCGATATGATCCCCCCCACACACACACACGTATGTGGCACACTTAGAGCCCACCCCAGTGTGCCCAAATGTATTAATCCTGCTGAAAATAAAGAAAACTGTCCACCAACATCTTTTCAATGCAGAATTCTTCACCATTCTTTTTATGCCCCACTGACATGATGGTACCCAGTCCTCATGTTGATATGCCTGCTCCCACCACACACACTTATGTGGCACACTGACAGCCCACCCCAGTATGCCCAGATAAATTATTTTCGTCATTCCAACACCGGGATGCCCACTCCCGGTGTCGGATATCCCCCACCCCCCAAACCCACTTTCTTTGCCAATGGAGGTGACCAATACCCCTGTCGGCAACATGTGTCTCCCCCCCAAAAAAGTCATGTGGTACACTGGGAGCCCACCACAGTGCGCCAAAAATTATTTTTCTTCCCTGTTAAATAAAGAAAACCATCCCACGATGTTTTTTTTCCTGTAAAAGAAAACAGTCCTCATCATCTCCCCAGTCCCCTTCCCATCCCCACCCTATCACTGAGCACCCACCTCCCTTACCCATACTTACCTCTGGAGATCAGAATCAGTGATCTTCTCTGGACTGGGGACATGTCTGCACTCTTCAAAGCCAAACTGCAATGTGAGGAATCATGGTAAACCATATAATACAAGTCAATGGAGGGGGGCAACTTCTGTTGATATCTTGCTCAATTTTAGGAATTTTAGCCCCAAATTTTCAACATGGGATTCTCGGGACCCCACCTCATGAGTCAATGTCATTTCGATGCTCTGTCCCAAAAGGTGATTTCGGGGTTGCTGCTCAGAAACACCTTTTGGGACCAGTTAACAAAATGACAGTATCGCTGTTCATGAGGCGGGGTCCCAAAAAGCCCATGTTGCAAACTTAGTGCAAAGATTCTAAAAAATTACTGTCATGAGTGTGTGTTGTACAATTTCTATGCATGCTTGCAACTTCCCCACTTTTTAATATTTTCACTCCAGATTTTCAACATTGACATTTTTAATACCTCCTTATGACCAGTACAGATGTCATTTTTCACATCCTGCCCGAAATGTGTTTTCGTACCTGTGAAGCAGAATGGCACGGTCACTGGGCAAAATCAATTTTTGGGATGGAGTAACAAAATCACAGTGCCACTGTTCATGAGGGAGGTCCCAAAAGCCCATGTTGAAAATTTGGTGAAAAAAATCAAAAAATTACCATGTTATGAGCGGCATTACGAGTACCTACACACGCTCCTGACTTCGCAACTTTTCATATTTTCATTCCAGATTTTCAACACTGACATTTTTTCACACCTCCTCATGACCCGTTCAGTTGTCATTTTTAACATCCTGCCCAAAATATGTTGTTGCACCTGTGCCACAGAATGGCACAGTCGCTGTGCGATTTCAAATTTTGGGATGGATTAACATAATCACAGTGACACTGTTCATGAGAGGTCCCAAAAAGCCCATATTGAAAATATGGTTAAAAAATCAAGTGGCAACTGAGGTTCTGTGCAAAGAAGTACAAAGTAATGCACCTGGGAAGAGGAACCCTGGGGAGCACTACAGGATGGGTGCAGAAGGTACTGACTATCACCAAAGAAGAAAAGGACCTCGGAGTTGTCTTTTCTGATCACCTAAAGGTGTCAAAATAAGGGAAAGACGATAAGGCACTTGTCATATGGAGACAAACCTATCCTAATTTCCAGCCCACTCTTCCATCTGTAGAGAAATATAGTTCACTTCATAAAAAGTGAGGCAATTAAATGCAAAAAAAACCTTTAATGCAGTAGTTAGGGTTGATATCATGCCTTTCAAAGTATGGAAATGTGGTGTTAGGGTTTCCAACCCTTTCACAGTACCCCACTCTTCCCCACCCAACTGTACCACTCCATCCCACCCCTCCACACACCATCAGGCATCAGGATGTGCCTTGGGGTCATTAACTCTGATGCTCACCCCATTCCATAGTTACATAAGCTGAGATGGACCCTAACGCTCACCCCATTCTCTTATACTCTGTCCATCTCTGCTTATTTATTTATGGAATGGGGGGAGTATTAGGGTCCATCTCAGCTTATCTACCTATGGAATGGAGTGAGCATTAGGGTTAATAGAAAATACAAAATCACACATGCCCCCACAATGCAAAGCATCATGGGCTGCATATGCAAATCACCACAGAATGTTATGCTGGTCCAACTTTAAGCAGAATTGCATGGTGCCAAAAGGCCTCTCATACAGTTTGCAAAGGGTGCTAACAGAAGACATGACACAGTGTTTGGTCCTACCAGGACTCATCAGTATGCCTCGTCTGTTTGACACCCCAGTGAAATGGACCAGCTACCCTTAAGGCAGTGTGCCTTGGATATATTGTGGTGAACCCATTAAAATAAAAAAACATTTAAAGACAAAAGAACCTCTAATGCGAAACACTGAGGCAAGGGTTACCCAAGGGCATTTGGCTGGGAAGCCAAGTTTCAAGAAAATACAAAATCACACATGCCCCCACAATGCAAAGCATCATGGGCTGCATATGCAAATCACCACAGAATGTTATGCTGGTCCAACTTTAAGCAGAATTGCATGGTGCCAAAAGGCCTCTCACACAGTTTGCAAAGGGTGCTAACAGAAGACATAGACACGTGTTTCGTCCTACCAGGACTCATCAGTATGCCTCGTCTGTTTGACACCCCAGTGAAATGGACCAGCTACGCTTAAGGCAGTGTGCCTTGGATATATTGTGGTGAACCCATTAAAATAAAAAACATTTAAAGACAAAAAGAACCTCTGTGCGCAAACACTGAGGCAAGGTTACCCAAAGGGCATTTGGCTGGGAAGCCAAGTTTCAAGAAAATACAAATCACACATGCCCCACAATGCAAAGCATCATGGGCTGCATATGCAAATCACCACAGAATGTTATGCTGGTCCAACTTTAAGCAGAATTGCATGGTGCCAAAAGGCCTCTCACACAGTTTGCAAAGGTGCTAACAGAGACATGAACCGTGTTGATCCTACAGGACTCATCAGTATGCCTCGTCTGTTTGACACCCCAGTGAAATGGACCAGCTACCCTTAAGGCAGTGTGCCTTGGATATATTGTGGTGAACCCATTAAAATAAAAAAACATTTAAAAGACAAAGAACCTCTGTGCGCAAACACTGAGGCAAGGGTTACCCCAAAGGGCATTTGGCTGGGAAGCCAAGTTTCAAGAAAATACAAAATCACACATGCCCCCACAATGCAAAGCATCATGGGCTGCATATGCAAATCACCACAGAATGTTATGCTGGTCCAACTTTAAGCAGAATTGCATGGTGCCAAAGGCCTCTCACACAGTTTGCAAAGGGTGCTAACAGAAGACATAGACACGTGTTTCGTCCTACCAGGACTCATCAGTATGCCTTGTCTGTTTGACACCCCAGTGCAATGGACCAGCTACCCGTAGGCAGTGTGCCTTGGATATATTATGGTGAACCCATTAAAATAAAAAACATTTAAAAGACAAAGAACCTCTTTGCATGACACTGAGGCAAGGGTTACCCCAAAGGGCATTTGGCTGGGAAGCCAAGTTTCAAGAAAATACAAAATCACACATGCCCCCACAATGCAAAGCATCATGGGCTGCATATGCAAATCGTTAGGGTTAATGATCCCAAGGCACACCCCCATGTCTGATGGTGTGTGGAGGGTGGAGGGCTGGGGTGGGGTGGTACAGTTGGGTGGGGGAGCGTGGGGTGATGTGTAAGGGTCGAGAACCCTAACACCACATTTCTATACTTTGAAAGGCATGATATCAACCCTAACTACTACATTAAAGTATTTTTTGCATTATATATTATATATATTTTAGAGGCAAAAAACTCAGTTTAATGCATCAGTTAGGGCTGTTCCACAGCGACAAAAGTGAGGAAATTCGGTGTTTGGGTTGTAAACCCCCCTTGGACCCCCCAGCCCACCCCCCCAACTGGCATTGGGGTGCGCATTGGGGTCTTCGGCCCTTACTCTCACCCCATCACATGTGTGAAGAAGCAGAGGTATAGGAGAATGAGGTGAGAGTTAGGACCGAAGAGCTGGGGGGGTCCAAGGGGGGTTTTCAACCCTAACACTGAATTTCCTCACTTTTGTCGCTGTGGAACAACCCTAACTGATGCATTAAACTGAGTTTTTTGCCTCTAAAATATATATAATATATAATGCAAAAAATACTTTAATGTAGTAGTTAGATTTTTTTGCCTCTAATTTCCCTTCTTGTTGAGAATGATAACGAGAAATAGTGAATGTAATGTGGCAGCGGGAGCGCGGGGCACAGGAACAGCAACGCAAACAGAAGCGCTAACAGTAGCGCACATGGTAATGCAAGCGTGAATGAGAACAGAAAGGGTAACGCACACGGTAGCGTAGACGGGAATGGTCCACCACGTGATGTCTTGTCACATAGTAACAAGGTGCCACAAATGCAAATGGCAATGGGCATGGTGATACAAAGCGAAACAGAAAGAGAAACAATACTGTAGACACAAATGGTAAAAAATAACGGAAACGCAAGCGCAAATGAAAACGCTAAGGATAACGCACATGGTAGCGTAGACGTGAACGGTAAGTGAAACGGGTACGGAACCGCAAGTGGAAAGGGCAATGGTAACAGTAATGTAAGCATGCAGGCTGGTTTTCCCCAAAAGCTTCATAGAGAAAGACAGTGAGTACAAAGAATGTATACATAATAATGGGTCTCGGAGCAGAAAATGAGGAGGTGGAATACTAAATTGCTTATATCTCAGGAACTGTAAGACATAGGAAAAAAATGTAAAAGTCATATGATTTATGACTTTCCTGGCTAATTTTGAACTTAGCCCTCATTAGGGGGCTAAGCATTTTTAACAAAAGTCCGTATCTGCACTATTTCGAGATACGGGCCCTGAAAGCGGCAAATGCCGTAATGTTATCCTATGGGAAAAACAGAAGTTCGGAGTGCCATAACTTTGACTCCCTGTAATATTTTTTCACCAAACCACTAAAAGGCACATCTCTGGGATGTTGGCTGTCTTCCCTCTAAATTTCAGCCCAAAAAAACGAATTGTTATTTTGCAGCAGGGTGCCAAAGGATTGCTACAATGCGTCAGATGCCGTAATGTTATCCTATGGGAGAAAGCGTCAAATTTGGAGTGCCGTAACTTTGCTGCCATGTAATATTTTTTCAACAAAACACTGAAAGACACATCTGTGAGATGTCAGCTGCTTTCCCTTCAATTTTCAGGCCAAAGCACCAAACCGTTCTTTTGCAGCATGGTGCCAAAGAATTTCTGTAATTTTCTACAGCCTAGAAAAGTACTACTCGCAATTTCGCAGCTTTCATAAATTCATTCGACAGTATCGTAAGTGCGACAGTACTTGGTAATATTTTTCCAGAAATTTGAAAACATATTTCTGGGGTGTTTTACCCTAAAATAAAGACATGGCTAGCATCCTCAGGGCCCGACTAGGTGAATACAAAAAGAATCAGGTTGCAAGAGGGTCCCAATTTTAAATGGCAAGCATTTTTCTGATCACTAACTGAAAACAAAATGGCAGATTTGCGACAGTAAAAGGGCCATTTGTGACACTAAAAAATGCATTTGCGCACTGTCAAACTTTTTGTTAACTTTTCCCATTGACTTATAATGGGAAATAGTTTTTTGAATAACTTTTGAACCGTTTAATATTTTTTCACAAAATCTTCAAAAGGCACATCAGTGACCCCGGCCACATGTTCCCTGAAGATTTTGGACAGGTCGTGCAAACCGTGTAACCTGTAGGCGCGACAGTAAAATTCCAGAAAAGCGAACGTATGCTAAGAGATCACACTCAATAACCCACAGCCGTATGAGCAACCAGTACGAAACTTAGCAGATCCCAAGGTGTATGGGTCTTGATTGTGTATTCCAAATTTCAGGTAAATCCGTCAAACGGTTGCAAAGTTATTAAGGTGCAAACTTTTGGGTTTAACATGTAAATGGCTCCTCAACCCTAACTATAGTGGCACTACCGTGCCACTATAATATATATACATATATATAATGTATGGGGAGCCCTTATTAACCATCATAATCAGCAGCAGCAAATCCTTGTTATGCCATTGTTAAGAATGTCAGAAGTTGTTAACCACACTTCGGAACATCCAAGCTGTGACATAGCAAGAAAGAATCATGACTTGCACAGTATTCTAGCCCCACAGATCGTGAGCGCCATTTGCGGGTAAAAAATTAAATAAAACAAAATTCCCATTAGCAGTAGTTCACTGACAGAGCCGATTACAATGGCTGAATTACACGGGAAAACAAGTGACTTTTCAGACCACAGGCACTTCATAAATGAGCAAGAAAACAAACGTACGATTAAAAAAACAGAATCCGACATAAAGTTGTTCAAATCGTACCTCGCAGACATGGAGGAGCAGTGGTGCATCACTGAAATCCCAGTAGGTGATCTTGACACACACACATAGCAGACTTAATCTATAAAATAAAATGAAATGATGGTTCAGATTACGAACCAAGCACACTAAGGGGCATCCTGGGAAGCACAGACAGACATCTAATCAAAAACAGATATGGGTACTCAATTTTCCATGGCAACACCTCTGATTTTAAAGAAACACTTGAAACGCTAGCTGCCAAGCAAAAATTCTTAAAGAAACAAGGAAAAGGCAGCAAGCCTAACAGGGCTGACGCTCTAACACCCACCGACATAGATAAACTGTACCAGACTCGAACCCTTGGCCTTCACAGTCCAACTGCACTAATGAATATGATTTTCTTCAATAATGGGTTATACTTTGCACTTAGAACAGCAGAACATTATAGCCTCAGATGGTCTGACTTGACCCTGCTTAAAGACACAGATGACTAGGAGTACATCGAGTATTTGGAGAGGCAGACAAAAACACGTACAGGAGAAAACCCAAGGGATACACGCACAGTCAAGCCGAGAATGTATCAAAACTCAGCTCTCCCAGAGAGAGACCCAATCGCTGCTTACAAACTGTACAGGCTGCAGAGGCCACTATCTATGTTATCCCCAGATGCCCCATTCTACTTAACCCAAACATAAACTTTAATCCAAGCACCTCCCTTTGGTTTAGAAGCATGCCACTCGGCGAGAACAAAATGCACTCAATAATCAACTCAATAAAAAACTGAGCAGGTCTCCCCACAGAAAAGTGAATAACCAACCATTCAACCCACACAACTGCAATTCAGTGTCTTGTCGACAGTGACATACCCCCAACAGAAGTCCAGCAAGTCTCTGGTCACAAGTCGCTCCAGTCAATAAATATCTACAGCTTTCTTAGTGCTGACAAACAAAAAAAGATCTCAACCATTCTCGGTGTTCAAAGCTACTCAGACAACACTCACCCCACTGCCAGTAGCTCTGCAGCTGCAATCTCAATCACCCAAACTGAGTATTCAACATTCCCAGTTGTAAGACCCCCTCTCAGCGATCTTGGAATTAACTTCAACCTTTTTGGATCAGGAATAACAATCAACATACACCACCATCATTATGGTCCACAAAAGAGATGTAGACTGGCAGTAATCCGCGATTCCTCATCAGAAGAAGATTAGTAAGTGAAATGAGATTGTAAAAAAAGCATAACTTACTATTAGCTGATGGTGCATATCTCTAATATTTTCTGTTCCCCTTGTAGATATTCTGTGTTGGATCGAAACCTGCACGCATGTGTACATCATCGCGTATGTTTGTTTGGGCCTCAGAATAAGACGCAACGTCGCATCGCATACACCAGGTCACCATCAGCAACCAACCGGATTTCTTTCATAATTTAAAAAAACTTAACCCTTGAACCTGGCATAGAAATTGACTGTCTCCGTTTTTAAAATGCCCATGCCAATAATATATTTGAATTGCATTTCTCTACTAGCAGTAATAAGTTTATGTAAACGAAATAAATCTTGCCGTAGCAAAACATCTCAAAGGCTCCAATCGTTGATGTATGGTAAGGGCAAAGCATTCACTATTATGTTTTTCAAACGTTTTTACCCATACACTATAAAAAATAATGGCTGACAATCAGGTGTTAACCACATTGAAATCACCTCTTGTGGTTGCTAAGGGCAGAAGTAAACCTCTCGAGCTACGCTCTCAAGGTTTACAAAGCTGCCCTTAGCAACCACTCGAGGTGATTACAACATGGTTAACACCTGATTCCCAGCCATTATTCTCTATATTATGGTAGCACGGTAGTGCTACCATAGTTAGGGTTGAGTAGCACTTTTAAGGTTAAGGGGTGAAAATTTGCACCTTAATAACTTTGCCACCGTTTAACAGATTTGCCTGAAATGTGGTATGCACAAATTTGGCATGGTAGGTCTTGGGATCTGCCAACTTTTGTACTGGTTGGATATACGGCTGCGGAGTTATTAAGCGACAACGAAAAACACAATTACGTTTTTTTGCAACTTCTCTGCTCGTGACTACAGGTCGCGCAGTTTGCGTAACCAGTCCAAAAACTTCAGGGAATGTGTGGCCGGGTTCCCCGATGTGCCTTTTGAAGATTTCATAAAAAATATTAAACGGTTCAAAAGTTATTCAAATAACAAGTTCCCATTATAAGTCAATGGAAAAAGTTAACAAAAAAGTTCGACAGTGTCGCAAATGCAGTTTTTAGTGTCGCAAATGACCCCAGTAGTGTCGTGAGTCAGACATTTTTTTTTCAGTTAGTGATCACGGAAATGCTTGCCATTTAAATTTGGGACCCTCTAAGGACACAATTCTTTTTGTGTTCACCTAGTTGGACCCTGAGGATGCTAGCTATGTCTTTATTTTGGGGTTAAACACTCCAGAAATATGTTTTTCAAATTTCTGGAAAAAGTAATGTCGCAAAGCAGTGTCGCACTCAAGGCACTTTCGCAAAATTTGCAAAAGGTGTCGCAAATTGCGAGACTACTTTTCCAGACTATAGCCAAAATGACAAGAGTTTTTTGCCACCCTGCTGCAAAAGAACATTTTTTTTCTTTTGGGCTGAAATTTGGAGGGAAGCAGCCAACATCTCACAGATGTGCCTTTTGGTGGTTTGGTGAAAAAATATTGTACAGCTGCCAAGTTACGGTACTCCGAAGTTGGCATTTTTTCCCATAGACTAACATGGTGGTGTACGCCGTGCCTTTCGGGGCTTGTATCTCGAAAACAATGCGAGATACAGATTTTTTGTTGCGAGGTGCATAGCTCTCTGGCTATGTAGCAACAAAAAAGCTAGCCAGGAAAATCATGATTTTAATGAAATTTTAATTTTTTTTCTACGTCGTGCGGTTGCTAAGATATTAGCAATTAAGCACTTCCAATGCTCGTTTTAAGCTTCGATGCCCATTACAATGCATACATTCTTTGTACATACTGTGTTTCTCTGTGTACCTGTTCAGCAAAAACAGGGTGTGTGCTTCCGTTACTGTTACAGTTACTGTTTCCACTTGTGTTTATGTCCCCGTGTGCATTACCACACCCGTGTACACCACCGCGTGCGTCACCCTTTATGTTCTCATTTGCGCTTGCATTTGCGTTACTGTTACCATTTGCGTTTCCACTACTGTTTGTGTTTGCGTTTTGGTTTGCATCACCATGCGCATTGCCATTTGAGTTTCCAGCAGCCCTTTCATTTGAGTTTCTGTTTCTCTTTCGTTTTGCCTCTTTCTTGCTGTTACTGTTACCATTTGCGTTTGCAACTGCGTTACTGTGCCCGTGCACATTACGGTTTGCGTTTCCATATGTGCTTGCATTTCTTTTTGCGTTTCTGTTTCCTTTGCTGTTATTGTTGCTGTTATCATTACCATTTGTGTTTAAAATTGCGATGCTGTGCCCGTGTGCATTACGGTTTGCGTTTCCGTACACGATTCTGTTCCCATTTCCGTTTCTGTTTCCTTTGGCATTATTCTTCATGTTAACTTTACCATTTGCATTTACAATTGTGATACTGTGCACGTGCGCGCTACGGTTTGCATTTACGTGTGCGCTTGCGTTCCCGTTTCTATTCCCTTTCGTGTTCTTTTTGCTGTGACACTAAACATTTCCATTTAAAATACTGCTGCCATTACTGTTTGCATTACCAGTTGCATTTCCATACGCGCTTGCATGTCCGTTTGTGTCACTGTTCACTTTGGTGTCACTTTGCATTTGCGTTTCTATTAATGTTTCCTTCACCATTTATGTTTGCGTTACCATGTGTGCCACTATTGCTGCTTGTGTTTGCATTGCTGTTCCTGTTACTATGTCACAAGACATCACTTGGCGGGAGCGTGGGGCCCTGCGCATTACATTCACTATTTCTCATCATCATTCTCAAAAAGAAGGGAAAATAGAGGCAAAAAACTCTGTTTAGTACATCAGCTAGGGTTGTTCCACAGCAACAAAAGTGAGGAAATTTGGTGTTACAGTTGAAAGCCCCCCTTGGACCCACAGCCCACCCCCAACCCGGCATCGGGTGCGCATTGGGGTCGTCTAACTCTCACCCCATTCTCCTATACCTCTGCTTCTTTACACATGTGATGGGGTGAAAGTTAGGGCTGACTACTCCCAATGTGCACCCCGATGCTGGTTGGGGGATGGAATGGGGTTCTCAAGGGGCTTTCAGCCCTAACACTGAATTTTCTTGCTTTTGTCGCTGTGGAACAACCCTAACTGATGCATTAAATGGAGTCTTTTGCACTATAATATATATATATATATATATATATATATATATATCATGGTAGCGCAACTGTGCCCCTATAATATATATTAGTTAGGGTTGAGGAGGCACTTTAATGTTAAACCTCAAAGTCTGCACTTTAATAATTTTGCAGGACATTTTCTTTGATTATAGACAAGAAGCGCTTATTATCTAACACAGTTGTTTTTTAAATAATACATGTGTCGATGCTTAGTAAAATTTTATTCATCATTTTAAACTTTAATGAGTTTTTATAGATTAAAGAGGTCATCATAGTCGCCATGGTTATTGAGGCAGATGATGGACTTCTCAGTTAATTGATTAATTCATTGATTGATTATCACCCCCACCAACTGTTTTTTTTAATCTGTGTTCTCCTCATGTTTTGCACACTTTGCACGTTTTGCATGGTTTTTCTTTCTAGGCATTGATCGATGCTGATTGATGCTAGATATAGTTGTTGAGCAATATAACTCTCATTCTGCACGCATCTTTATTCATCTAAGCATTCATCACTAGCAGGGCAACTTTGAAAGACGCCGCAACTGGACGGCTGCCCTTCAGCGTTCTTTTCTTAAGAAATAGTTTTCTATGCCTCATGTCTCTTGCTCTGATATTGAAACTTGATGGCAGCCATACATCTAAGTTAAGAGCTATATTGGCATACACGCGTTTATACTAAGGTCTCTCCAAGTTGGTTTTAGATATTAGCTCCCTTGTTTCATAAAGATATCTACTGTTAACTTTTTAGATAAAATGATAAATGATAAATAGACAAAATCTGGAAAAATCTGGGAAAGTGAAGACTTACTTCAATTTCTTGACGAGGGTCACAATATAAACTGCTCCATAAATACAAGTAAGAATGCATTGAACTTTTTTTTTGTACTTCTCAGTTGTTGGCATTTTGCTTTTAGCTGTTGTGGATAAGGGAGGGAGGGGGGTTCCCATGTTTCAGTAAAATTTTTTTCATTTTTGTATTTTCTTTTTTTAGTGGATACAGAATTTGCCATGGTGAAACAATTACATGATGTGTTCAATGTCCACAACGTTTTGAACAATTTTGGACTTAGATTCCTTTTTTCTATGTGTGCAAACAAGAAGGGGATTATTCTGCATGTGCTTTCTTTAACTGGAGCTTGGAAGGGGAGAACAGTCATCTGGATTAAACTTCCAGTTACAGCTTTACTTGAGGTTTTGGCTTCAGTTTATGAGGGGGACTGATATCGTCTTACAACTTCCCTAGACTCTGTTATATTGGGACTCAGTATTGCAGTATTGCTTAAGCTGGAGAGGAACTGGTGAAGTATCCTTGCTATATCTGATACATTTGATGATAGCTAGTTGATTACTACTAACAGCGCATTTACTTTACCTGGAGGTTATAATTTTTTTTTCTGTACAACTGGTTACTGCTGAAATTGTTACTTTTATTTTATCTTAAAAATTCCTGGACTGCTTTATTTTTGCCTTGCCTTTTGCACCCTTTGTCTTTATTAAGATGGTAGTTACTAGAAGTGGTAAGGGCAGTTCATTAATCCCAGTAGCAGGAGAAGGTTCCCTCAGTAACTGAAATACCTGAAACACAGGGTGACGTCAAAGAAGCTAGCTCACAAACATGTATACCTAAAAACAGAGGGGGTAAGCAGAAGAGAAAAAATAATAACCAACAAAGGAGAAAATTTCAAGCGGGAAGTCTCCATTTGGAGAAAGAAGATTGCAGCTCCCCCCCCCTCCCCAATTCTACATGTGACGCAGGAAAAAGGAAACAACTTTAGTTAACTGATTTTTGGATTAATAAAGGGTCAGGGAAGGGGCCTAATCATAGCTGTACCCCTCTGCTGACCATGGCCAGAATGCCCCAAATGCCTAAAATGTCCAATCACTTAACTGATTTTGGCAATCATTCTGAAGCCTCCCTGGGGGATCCTGATGGTATTGATCTGGACGTGTCCACACATTTGGTTGAATCTATCTCTTATGATCAATATGTGTGGGACACATACAGGTCTTACACTCACTGAGGAGCTGAATTGCTCTGAATTGGGATTTTCCCCGATCTCCACTACGACTCCACCTTTAATCATTCACCTCAGGAGATTCTTTTATCTCCAAGGATTACCTCCAGATGTGAGGGTCAGCTCATAGAGCAAGGCTCCCTTCAGTCCAGTTTTCAAAATCCAGTCTCAGAAATAGAAAAAAAGTCTGGTGAAAATTTAGACTTAAAATCTATAATTAAAGCACTAAGTGTTACCATTTGTAGTGATAGTATAATATGTTGATTATTGTCACTCCATTTTGTATGCTATTTCATGTAATGTATGTCATTTTATACTCCATTTTGTATTGTGTGACTCCATTTTACATGCTGCTTCATTTAATTGGTGTTTTGCTCTTTAGATAGCCTCATTATTATGTTTTACTTCAGACAGTGTATTTTGCTGACTTGAAGGTTGCATATTATCAGGCAACCTGTTTTTGTAGTTTTGTTTAAACTTCTGCTTAGCTCATAGTGTTCTAGGCACCCGGCCAGTGTTTGGAGCACAGTGACCTAGCAGGTGTAGGGAATTCTGAGCAGTCCTTATCGTGTGAATTTGTAGCATCCTGGGAGCCCGGCCAGCTTCTAGAATGTGGGAAAACAACACTATGAGGGCTGCACGATTATTTTTAGCATAGAATAAGATATAAATGTAGCTTTCTCAATGCCTGGTTAGAAGCCTCTCCTGCAGGGTGGACGCATCGCTGTGGGGCCAGTTCCTGGTTCGAGAGACTCCTAGCCAGGCTGACAAGGGGGCTTCCCAGCCATTGGAAGAGGGCTTGGATGATGCTTTATTGAATCGGTGATGTATAACCTTTTGTATTATATTTTGTTATAATAAAGCTTTGGCTTGCTGTACTTATTGTATTGTTATTGTGTGTATGTGAGTGTGAGTGAGTAAATAGCTGCCTGGTTTGAGTTGGCAGAACATTTTGGCGTAGTCGGCAGGATTCGAAAATAAAATGTCTATTTTAGGAAAAAGGATGAGTTCTTTTTAAAGGTGTATTAAGGCTCAAACAAGCAAGGGCAACTGCCCTTTGTACTTGTAATTTGTGCTTGCTGCAAGTATATACTGTTAGAGCCAATGATGGCTTTCACAGTTCAGGCTGCTTTTAGGAGAAAAGCAGCGGCTGGTTAAGTAAAGTTAGATAAGCAACATCTAGAAAAAGAAAAATAAACTACTGTGGATGTACGCACAGTAGGTGACTACAGACGGGATGATTTGAAAATCCCCCCCCCATGTTGCTTATCTGTGTAGTTTCAAGTTTTTCTGTATACCAGATGGATCTCAACCTAGT
Organism: Neoceratodus forsteri; assembly: GCA_016271365.2. Taxonomy (NCBI): domain Eukaryota; kingdom Metazoa; phylum Chordata; order Ceratodontiformes; family Ceratodontidae; genus Neoceratodus; species Neoceratodus forsteri. The sequence continues at coordinate 1,431,027,993 of CM057456.1, forward strand.
ACTGTTAGAGATTTTTGTTTGTTTTGTTTTTAAACTGCAAACCAGAGCTCTGGAAAAAGACTTGGTTTGGCAGGTTACTAAAATGGCCAAAAGAAAACCTTTGAAAGGGTTAAAACCTTTGAAAGAGTTAATAGCTGCAGCGTTTGGAAATTATCACGAAGGTCCTGCAGTCAGTTTTCTTACTTAGACTAGTATATCGGAAAAGAAGAAGAAAATACCTTGGCACCGGTAAGTCTGAATTTTTTTTATTCAAAGTTGTTTTATGTCTGTCTGTTTTATTTCTGTAATATGATACTAAACAAGGTAATGCTCCGTCTTTCTCATGCATATTTTCTAGCTTATATCTGTGTTCTGTAATTATGTTCTGTTGTCAAGGTTGCAGATAGGATTGACTGCCTTCAGTGCACAACAGGTTACAGAAAAAAAAGGAAGAAGCAGCTTTGCCTCATAGCTGACTGTTTTAATTGGCTTTATTTGTAATGGAACATTTGTGCTGCCTAGACAGGGTCAGTGAAAACTTTGTTTGTAGTTGTTGCTTGGAGCAGGTAGTGTTGATGGTGAAGAATTATGACGTCATATAGATTGCAATGTGCAGAAAGAGTTGTAGTTTGTAAGCAACGTACAAGCCACTGCTAGGTGAAAATGTAATGTGTTAACAGCTATAAATGGCTTTATCATACTTCTAGTTAAAACCAGAAACTTTTTGCAAAATGGCAGAGTGCCATATTTTAGTTATGTCCTAAAAGGTGTAATCATGTTATACGAGATGTGTTCACTTACAGATGATGTGTTTAAACAGTGTTTTGTTCTGGAAAGATTTGGCATGGCAATATGTATAAATGTGTTGGTTTAAAAATTGTCAGTGTTACAAGACAGGCAGGAGGCAGCACCTATATCTAACCACGTACAGTTTTCTAATGGAACTATGGGCATTATCTCAGCAAATTGGTGTGAAACAATGTCAGTCTTATTTTGTGTTAAGTATTTCTTTTTGTGTATGTGTATGTGTGTGTACTGTCTTGGCCAGCAGCTTTATTGTGTAAAGATATTTTAATATTGGTGGTGTTCAAGGACACTACAGGAATGGCTGGTTTGAATGACCCTTGCATGCACACTGTGACCTTTTGCACGTTATTTGACCTTCTTGTGTTTCAACATTTTATGTTACTACCAGTTCAAACTTGATGTGTATTCTATGCCTAAAGCACAACTTTTCACACAAAATATATGTTTTCATGAAGGCACCAAGAGTGAACCATGTAATTTGACTTTTTATTGCAAAACTAGTATTCTAAGTGAAGAGGAACAAACTTTTACAATTTTGAAAAAAGGACTATTACAGCTGTTTTTGAGAGTTTACCATCTACAGAGATACGTACGTACGGTATTACCATCAATCTGGACATTTTGTCATGCTTAGGATAAGGGAACCCAGGGACGCTTGGCTTCTTTTATCCTATGGAAATAATCTTGTTTTATTTTTAAACTGATGTGTGTTTGTTTTTGTTGTTTGTCTGTGTTTCACAGCTAACCTTTTTATTGCTACAGTATTCGAGCTGTCTCTTGCACCTCGAGCTGTGTCTTCCACCAGTAGGAGCTTGGAGGGAGGGGGTAAGCTACCCTTCCTCCCTTCCAGTGTAATACCCACAAAGGTTGCAAAGTACATGTCATATTTATATTGATTCATGGTCTGTAGCCAATGGTTTAACAACCTGGCTGCCCACTTAGGCTAAGGATGAGTGGAACATTTATTCAAAAGAAATATGGGGAAAAGAACTGTGGCAAGAAATATGGACTATGGTGCAAAATACTCAGACCACTGTATTTCATATTGATGCTCATTGTGCTTCAGATACACTAGAACGATGGTATAATTCTATTGCAGATGAAAAAGCTAAGATTCTTCCAGTGGATATTGAAGAAACTCAAAGTCAGCAGTTATCAGGGCTGGCAAAATGGGCACATCAAAATGTGGACATTTGGGAGAGAAAGCCACTTACAGGTGGGCATATAGTAGGGGTGTACCTAACATTGGATTTGGTTAAAACTGTTATTGCTCAGTGTCCTATATGCCAACATGGGCAACAAAGACCAATCCCTCATATTGTGAAATGACAATTGGGGGGGGAGAGCCTACGTAAATGGAAAGAGAATTTGCATGAAGCATTACAGATTTTAAATAATAGACCAATTGGAGAATCTGAAACCCCCTTAATGCGAATGATAACTTCTAATTTGCAAGTGCAGGCTTACTCAACTACAGAAACAGTGTCATATTGGGAAATTACACCAGGAGCTCTGTCTCCTTGCAGGGCAACCCCAGAAGCTGCTGGACTTGATTTACATGCCCTTCAAGAATACAGAATAAACAGCAGAAACATTCAAGTGATAGAAACTGGTATTGGAATACAAATTCCACGAGACATTTTGGTTGGATAGCACCTAAATCAGAACTAGCCCTCAAGGGAATACAAATTTTGGGAGGGGTGATTGATTGTGATTACCAAGGAGAAGTGAAAGTAATTTTGTTGAATAGTAGAGAACAAAATCTGTTAATTCAACAGTATGACAGAGTGGCTCAATTGTTAATTATTCCAGTTAACAAAGTGACCCTTATAAAGGGACAAGCCCCCACACTCTTAACAGCAAGGGGGGATAAAGGTTTTAGATCTACAGGAGGTTTTAACAATGGTAGCAAAAATGGGTTACAAACCCAAATGGCCCTCCTGAACCAGCTGAGGTGATAGCCACCGGACGAGACAACACAGTGTTAATTATCAGATCAGGGAAAGAAAAATGGGAATACGTGCCTGCACATAAATGTTATCTTCGAGAATAATGAAATTTGTGTCTTTCTAGGTCCAGCAATGGATTTTAAAAGAATGCTGGTGTGTCTTATGGTCCATTTGGCAGAGCTAGTTACCCTGGAGGAAGGATTCAAAGGGTTAACTGTAATGACACTGGTTGTAAAGGAACCTGGAGCTGGAAAAATGATACCAAAGATAGAACCAGGGAACTTCAGCTGCCCATCTGGACAGAAGTGTGTGGTACTGAACATGACATTTTCACCAGGGGTCAATCTCTGGATGACAACTGGTGGCTCAGGACAATATGCCTACTGAACAGATGAAATCTCTTGCAGAATAAGACTGCTATAAATGCTGCAACTTACCGAATAGTTGCATGGTGACTGTACAACATAGACTTGATTGCTGCATGAATCAAACAGACATTTTCAATGCAAGTATTACTTTGATTGACATAGACACGTTATTCTGCATGAATGCTACTGCAATAACTAATAGAACTACTTGGGCAGATCACATTACAGTGTTGAAAAATCATCCTGTAATTAGCAATGATAGTATAGTTAAGGTTCCATCCACATGTACATCAGTAGCGCAGTGGTATCAGAAAAATGTAATCCATTTTAACATAACGTTTATGTTTAGTAGAAAATGCAAATATAAAAGAGCTTGGTATGATACGCTATTAGGTGGAGCAGGGGCAGGCATGGGAATTTTAAATAGTGTGGATATAGAAACACTGACTAACAGGCTTCAGGTAGGAATTGATGTATTTAGCTTAATTAACTTACAAGCTCAATGGATGCCAACTGTTTCTTACCCCAAGAGTAACTTTGAATTATGATTTTGAGTTCTTGCAGTTATTTAATGCTTCACAGGTATGGGGAATGGGAGTAGCAGAAAATATTTCGCGATTTATTGATTGGACAGAATGCACAATGCGACATATGTATTCTATAATGCAAAGAAATAAGGCCCAGAGTGATTTAATGAGTAATAATGAATATGTGTGGAGGACCGTGTTCAAATCATGGATTCCTAGTAATCATTGGATTGTAATGTCATCCACCACAGTAAAATGTACAGGTCCCTGATAATGAGCAGAAGCTTATTTTGTATTGGCAGCCCAATATTTTAGATCAATCAAGATTGAATATCTCGTTAAATAAAATTAAACAGATAATTCAGGAAACAGATGTAATGCAGGCTCATTTGGCAATAAGAAATAAATCATTAGTGCAAAGTCAGGTGCAAACTACGATAGTTAAAAATAAAATGATTGATTTAAGTTCCAAGATTCAACAAGAGACTACTCATTATTGGTGGGATATTTTTACAGGATGGTCTCCATCAGCTACAAAAGTGTTAAATATTCTGATACATCCTATCATAATCATTGCTGTAGTGACAATTATCTTGCTTATTTGGACTTGTTATTTATCATGTTATATTCGTAGTAATTTTGCTATGGTACCAATATCATACAAATCGTATTCACAATAATCAAAGGACCGAATGTAGTGATAGTATAATATGTTGATTATTGTCACTCCATTTTGTATGCTATTTCATGTAATGTATGTCATTTTATACTCCATTTTGTATTTGTGACTCCATTTTACATGCTTCTTTAATTAATTGGTGTTTTGCTCTTTAGATAGCCTCATTATTATGTTTTGCTTCAGACAGTGTATTTTGCTGACTTGAAGGTCGATATTATCAGGCAACCTGTTTTGTAGTTTGTTTAAACTTCTGCCTAGCTCATAGTGTTCTAGGCACCCGGCCAGTGTTTGGAGCACAGTGACCTAGCAGGTGTAGGGAATTCTGAGCAGTCCTTATCGTGTGAATTTGTAGCATCCTGGGAGCCCGCCAGCTTCTAGAATGTGGGAAAACAACACTATGAGGGCTGCAATTAATCACAGCATAGAATAAGATATAAATGTAGCTTTCTCAATGCCTGGTTAGAAGCCTCTCCTGCAGGGTGGACGCATCGCTGTGGGGCCAGTTCCCGGTTCGAGAGACTCCTAGCCAGGCTGACAAGGGGGCTTCCCAGCCATTGGAAGAGGGCTTGGATGATGCTTTATTGAATCGGTGATGTATAACCTTTTGTATTATATTTTGTTATAATAAAGCTTTGGCTTGCTGTACTTATTCTATTGTTATTGTGTGTATGTGAGTGTGAGTGAGTAAATAGCTGCCTGGTTTGAGTTGGCAGAACACCATTGAAGGACTAAAGAAGGTGGATTCAATTTATAAAAAAGTTCAGGAAACAGAGGGAAGGCACAAGATATGGGAGGATAGGATCCGCCCTGAAACAACTAATATTATAACAGATGAATTCCAGCTTATAGGTAAGTCACATGTAGTAGCTAGTTCTGCTATCTCAAAGCAGACTTTAGAAATTTTGAAGAACAGATACCCTGCTGACATAGTGCTGCTGGAGAATATACTATGCTCAAAGATGAGATATGCAATTTAAGAGTGGATGTTTTTCATAACAGAGTACTTTTGGAAAGAATTCTGGGTAACAGTAAACGTCAACCTTCAGGCATCTCTTGGGATGAAACACTGGATATAGACAAGGCAACCAAGGGCACACAGGTTCAGCTCCGCCCTTTCTTCCATAAAAACAAGGTATGCAAATGTTATCTGCAAATATCAGACTTAGAAAATTTGAATACTAGTAAGCCTGGCAGATTAATTCAAAGAGAACCAAAAGTAAAAAGGAGACCTAAAGTGAAAAAAAAAACAAAAAAATGTGGGTCTTTACCCAGTGCTAAAAGTCAAGATAAACAAGCGGTATATGATAACTTGAAAAGGCCATCAGCTCAAGAGATAAAGGATGGACAGGTGTGCAGTAAGAGTATTAACTTTGAAAAACTACCACCTGCGCAGGAGGTGAAACCTTGTTCAAACAGCAAATGCAATGAAATTACTTATGATGAAATTGTCAGTACTGAGTCATTGACTGCTTTTCAGGGGGGGAGACTGAGACCACCAGTGACCCTCCCATAAGAGATATACTTACTAGTAAGTCTCTGGTGGCGGATACAGGGAACTCTTTCATTTTACAGAATTGTGAAAATACTGAACTTATGATTGAGGTACAAGATGTTCCTATTCTGGAGAATGAAACAGAAAAATCACTTCTCGCTTGGATTCTTGTTTTATTTTTTTGGAATATGCCACACAGACCTAAAACAGGAAGTGACAATTCTCAGATCATTAAATCCATATTACAGGAACACTGTATTACTTTATTGTTCATCTTTGGTTACTGCACACCTCATTCTGGAAAAAAACATTGTCTTTGGGTAAAAAAGGGCCAGGGTTTTGTATTCCCTATGCTGATTCCAAAATCTGTTCCAGAGTACTTTCGCAGCACAGAAAAAGAGTGTACAAGAGAGGTTATCTTCTGTGGCCAAGAAGAATGAGTTAGCTAGTGAATCTCAGAGGAAGATCTTAGGAGTAATTAATGAACATATAGAAAACCAGAATAAATCATGGCTATGGAGAACAATGACTGTGTTTAGGTGGAAATTTATGGAAAAGGACACCAAAAGGAAGGTGAGAGGAGATCTCCTCCACTTCTTAGAAAAAGCACTGGACATGCATGTCTCCCGGAACATGATTGACTCTTAAAATCTTCGATCATTTAGGCTTATCATCACAGACTGATATTACTTTTGAAAACTCCAATTTGGCCAGTAAAATATTGTCATCAGCTGGCAAATTGGACTCATTAGGAATCCACATTGTGGACCCTGTAGAATTGATGGCAGATCCTATTAGCCGGAGACATGCAATGGCCTCACAAGACTTTGCGCAGGATTCTGATTTTTTGCTAATACATTTTGAAAACTTTGAGAATCCAAACACTTTCTCGCCATTGCAGACTATGGATCCAGCCTGACATGGCAGCCATGGCAGAAATCTGGTGCGGAAGTGTTTGAAGCGTTTAAATCTCGGTCTTTGGTAAATATGAGGGGAAAAGGGAAAGAGTTGGAGTCCCTCTCCATCCTTTCTTGGAATGTAGAGGGCATACATCTTAAAATTACTGATCCTGAGGTTTTGTGCTTTTTGGAGTCCTTTGATATAATTAGTATGCAAGAACCATGGTGTACGGAAGACATGATCCCTAGACTGGCAGGGTACTCGGCTATAACTCTTTCTGTCACCACAGATAAAAAATTTGGTAGATTTAAAGGGGGACTTACTTTTCTTGTTCACCACAGTTAGATTTTAGGATAACTAAAATTCCAACCAACACAGCAGGAATGTTGACCTTGGTAGTTAATAAAGGCTTAGAGAAAATGATTTTCTGTAATATTTACTTTCCACCCAGATCCAGACACACTGAAGTAGTGGACTCTTTTATTCAGAACCTGAAAATCTTGCTGATGATCTGTCTGACAATTATGCAGCTTGCCCCTTAATTATTCCGGGAGATTTTAATTCCAGAATCCCCTCTGGTTTATTGGAAGATGTGCACACTAATTTAATATGTCCTCTTCCTTTAATTAATGAAAATATCACATATAAGAGGCAATCTCAGGATTCAGTGCTTAATCCTAGAGGCAGTGCCCTATTGGAGGCCCTTGCATCTAGGAATTATTGTCTCCTGAATGGAAGAACTCAGGGAGAGAAGCTAGGGGCCTTCACCTTTAGAGGAACCCTGGGTGCATCGACGCTGGATCTTTTTTGGACCAATCTGGAGATATCTCTATTGGTACAAAAAATTAGAGGTCAAAGACAGATCGGAATCTGCTCACTGCCCCATAGTACTTACCCTGAAATGTCCATTTAGAAAAGTTAGGAAGGAGTGGCTTTTGGAAGACAATCTGGAGATTGTTAATGAGAAGAGTCTCTTTGCGGATTACTCAAAACTGGGGGCGGTGGTGGATGGGGAGGAGGAGGGGGGGAGGGTGGCCCTACAAGGGGACCTGGAGGCTCTGGAAAGATGGTCTAGAAAGTGGAAGCTGAGGTTCAATGCAGGGAAATGCAAGGTACTCCACCTGGGGGCCAGAAACCTGGGCCAAGTGTACACCCTGGGGGAAATGCTACAAGTCTCGATGGCTGAGAGGGACCTGGGGGTGGTGGTGGATGTCAAAATGAACAACTCAGAGACTTGTAGGAGGGCAGCAGCCAAGGCCAACAGGATGCTGGGATGCATCGCTAGGGGTCTCACCTCCAGAAGGAGAGTGATGCTCCTCTGTATAACTGCTTGGTGAGGCCACACCTTGAGTACCTGCACAGCTTTGGAGGCCACACTTAAAGAGGGACATTAAACTCCTGGAGAGGGTCCAGAGGAGGGCAAACCAAAATGATTTGGGGCTTGGGGACAGGACCTATGAGGAGAGGCTCAAGAGCTAAATATGTACACATTGGAAGAGAGAAGGGACCGGGGACATGATAGAGGTCTTCAAGTACATGAAGAGGGTAAATAAGGGAGGAACAGTCAGGTGCTTTGAAGGAAGGAGGAGGGGGCCACTAGAGGGCATGGGTGGAAGCTGAGGGGAAGATTCAGGGAGAAAGAAGGAGGTGCTACTTCACTGAGAGGGTGGTGGAGCCATGGAATGCACTGCCTAGGGGCTGGTGGAGGCAAAGCGGTGGAGGGGTTCAAGACAGGCTGGGACAGGTACAGGGGAAGGGTTCTGGAAGCAAAATCCAATGCAGCAAGAATATCCGGAACTGGGAAGGGAGAAGCCACAGAAGGTGAGGGGGGCAGCAAGGTCAGCACCCAGGGTGGGGGCTGACAAATAGAGCAGACTCGAAAGACCGTTAGGCCTATTCTGCTGGCATTTTAGTATGTTAGTAAGAGAATTATTTGGGGCTCTATTCATCATACCAATTTTGAGTTCATATTAAATACAGGAGAGGTGTGCAATATACATGATGCTATTGTCAATCATCATGAACCTATTAATATCATAGAAAGCAGGGAAAGGATTCTTACATTACTAAAACCTTGGTGTAAAAAGAAAACACTTCTCTCCCTGTAAACATGCATTTAAAAAGTCCTGGTTCAATACAGAATGCTTATGGGCAAAAAAAATATTTGGTATAACATTAAGAACACATAGGAATAAAATAAATAAAACAGCAGCAGATTTTAAACTGTGGAAGAGAGAAAGAGATAAGTATAAATCAGTTCTTAATAATGCAAGGGAAAAATACACTTGGGGACTTTGGGAAAAACTAAGACAATCAGTTTTGGATAGGGATGGCAGAAGCTTCTGGAAAATAGTATCCCAGGGCTATAAAATAGTATTCTAATAAGCTTGAAGCTCATGTTACTCCAAAAACCTTGATTTCATATTTCTCGGAGCTCTACTTTTCGAAAACAGAGCTGGAAATGCCTGACTGCCAAGAATCTCAGGGAGAATTGTTTTTCCCTCGGCCATCCTATCACTTAAAACTAAAAAAGCTCTGGGTCCCGATGGTATATTGGGAGATCTATATAAAGCATTTTCCTACTGGTGGCTTCCTCTTATCTCTTTTTTATTTAATGAGCTGGTACAAGGTCTCCCATGCCCTTCAAGTTGGGTAGGCAGTATTATATATCCAATCTTTAAAAAAGAAGATCCTAACAGCCCCAAGATGTACAGGCCAATTAGCCTGATAGATGTATCTCAGAAAGTTTTTTTAAGAAAATTTTGGGCAGACTGCTTGACTGGGTTGAAGAAAATTCAGTATTGAATGAGTCACAGAATGGGTTTAGGAACAATAGGTCCACAATACAACATTGCTATAGAAACATAGACTTTGATGGCAGATAAGGACCACTTGGCCCACCTAGTCTGCCCATTTCCCTACCTATAGGATAAGCTGCAGATCCTAGTTAGTTCAAGTTCAAGTTTATTGCAGGAAAACTCCATTGAGCAAGCTCATTCACAAGGAGGTCCTGTGACATAAACACTTAAAGTACAAACATAGATAGGTAATAACAGTATATACATGAAATGCACGTTACATGATACAGGCTAGATATATACATACAAGGGTACCACATAGGGTGACCAGAGGTGGTAAACATTAATATGACACAGGAAGTGACTTACAGGTTGCATACTGATAAATGAAACATGATGACTGGTGTGTGCAATACATATATTTTGGCAGCTAGAACAAACAACAGACTACAACTGATATGAGGGGAGGAGTGATTTGATAGAGTAGCAGTGGAGCGTAAGCATAGATAAAGCCAGGAGTAGAAGGGGAAGAGAAAGCAGTTAATATGACAAAGCAATTATACCTTACCAGTGGATAAATATGGCACACATGGGGAAGGAAGAGACTTAATGACAGTTACAGGTGTCTTTCATTTTGGCTGAACCTAGCGATTTGTATAAGTTTATTGAAACTGTGCTAGTTAGTTTCAGTATGGTTTGTAATTGGTTCCAAATGGAAGGAAGGGCATATGCAATAGCATGTTTACCAAAGGAGGTCCGCGTCCTTGGTATGTCAAGCATAATAAAGTCAGATTTTCTTAATTATGCACTATGTAAGATACTAATAAGGGAAGAGATAGCTTGGCAATTTCTGCAGGAGCAGTTTAAGAGTCCATAGCCCAGCATGGAGCAGGCGTCTAGTAGTAAGGGATGTCCAACCAACAGCTGCATATAAGTCACAGTGATGCGAACGGTAAGGGGAGTTGGTAATGAACTGTAACGCCCGGTGATAAAGGATGTCCAGTTTACTTAGATTTGCAAGAGTGGTGGAGGAATAGATTACATCGCCAGGGTCGAGTAGGGGAAGAAAAGTGGCCTGTACAAGCTTGTTTCGAGTTTCAAGGGGGAAAAGGGGCCTATTTCTGTAGAAGAAACCTAACCTTGCTTTTAACCTTCTAGAGACATCTTCGATGTGGTCATTGAAAGATAATTTATTGTCGATCCAGATACCCAGATATTTAAATTTGGTTACAACTTCCAGAGGCTCATTTAGCGTGGTGACAATGAAGTCTTGGGCAAGGGTATTGGGGCCTGTGACAGCACTGCAGAAGAATATCATCGCTTAGTCTTCTTAGCATTGAGCAGAAGCTTTGCCTTTATTAGATTATGCTCTAAGTTGTTAAGTCCCTTGAGCACTCCCTTGACTTCAGATAACTATGAGCCAGAAGTATACAACACAGTATCATCTGCAAAAGTGCAGATTGGATGAGATATGTTAGCATCTAAGTCATTAATGTACAAAGAAAACAAGATAGGGCCTCAGATGGATCCTTGGGGACTCCTCTTGCAACTGGCAAGGCAGAAAAAAAAGCCTTCCGCCTTTACTTTTTGGGATCTTCCAGTTAGGTAGCTAGAGAACCACTGGTGGTATGGTATGTGGCACCCAACTTTTGCAAGCAATTGACTAATAGTTTGTGATCAACAGTATCAAAAGCTTTGCTGAGGTCCAAAAGATCTGCCTCAGTTACCTTCTTCGTATCTATAGCAGAGATCCAATAATTGGTTACTTTTGCTAGTGCAGTGATTGTGTTATGATTAGCCGGAAGCGGATTGAGCTGGGTTAATGAGAGAGAAGGTTTCCAAGTGAGATTTTAACTGAATATGGATCAGTTTTCAAGAACTTTAGAAAGGATAGGCAATATGGAGATAGGCCTATAGTTGCTTACATCGCATGGGTCACCAGATTTAAATAGAGGGAGGATATGTGCTGATTTCCAGCAGGACGGCACAGTAGCAGATGTAATGGAAAGATTGAAGATGTGGAGAATTGGGGCAGTGAGATGGGCGTAGTCTGACCTTAGGAAAAAGGGGTTCCAAGCCATCGTCCCCTGCGCTTTTTTTGGTGTCTAAGTTAAGAAGAGAATCTTCTACTTCTTTATAAGTTATATCGCGCAATTGGAAGGGGCTGGGTGCAGGACTAGATGTGGGGAGGGTATGCTGGCTCACGCAGCACCAGCATAATGTGACGAGTCAAAGCTTAATCCAGCTGTGGCAAAGTGGGAGTTAAATTCCTCCAGGATTAGGGACTTGTTTTCCACAATCTTGCCACTTGCAACTATCTTTGTTGGGACAGAGGGGCCATGGGCCGTCCTTCTATAGCTTTGATAGTCTTCCATATTTTATGAGGGTTACCTTTAGCTTGTTCGAGAGTAGAAATATAATAGTTAGCTTTAGCAGAGCAAAGTTTTTTCACACAGTTATTCCTGGCTATTCTAAAGGCCTGCCAATCCGAAGATTCTTTGGAATGTCTAGCTTTAGCCCAGAGCTTATCTCGAGCTATAAGGGCTGCCTTGAGATTCGAGGTGAACCAGGGGTTGGAATTGTTCTGTACCCTTACTTTGATGAAAGAGGCATGCTTATTTGTTATTGTAGTGAGTTTGTCATTAAGGATGTAAGCTGCCTTGCTGACATCTTAACCAACAGCCTATTTCTTCTTACTCCCCACAAGAACTGCCTTGTGTCTGTCCCATGCATTCTTGAATTCTCCTACAGTTTTAGACCCCACAACCTCCTCAGGAAGGCTGTTCCATGCATCCACCACCCTCTCGTTGAAAAAAATACTTACTCACATTGCCCCTGAACCGCCCCCCCCATCTTCAAATTGTGTCCCCTTGTTCTTGCACATCACTTTTTATGAAAGATGCTACCCTCTTGGACTTTGTTGGTTCCACTGAGATACTTAAAAGTTTCTATCCTATCCCCCCTCTCCCTCCTTTCCTCAAGGGTATACATACTAAGCTCCTTTAGTCTCTCCACATATGGCTTCTCTTGCAGACCCTGCACCATTTTAGTTGCCCTCCTCTCAACTGCCTCTATCCTTTCTATGTCCTTGCGGAGATTGGGTCTCCAGAACTGGATGCAGCACTCCAGATGGGGTCTCACCAACTGTCTGTACAGAGGGATAACAACTTCCGGTTTTCTGCTGGTGATGCCTCTCCCTATACATCCCAGTATCCCCCCAGCCCTCCCTACTGCCTTCTCACATTGATTGCTAACCTTAAGGTCATCTGATATGATTATCCCCAGGTCCCTTTCCATTTTTGTTATTGTTACTACCCCGCTGGTAATCTTCCCTGGGTTTTGTTTCCAGGTGCATTATTTGCACTTCTTTGCATTGAATCAAAAGCACCATCTAACCATTCCTCCAACCTTGCCAAGTCCTTTTCATCCTTTCCATGCCTCCTTGTGTATCAACCCTGATGCAGATCTTTGTGTCATCTACAAAGAGGCATACTTTTTCTTCCTGTCTCTCTGCAATGTCACTTATAAAGACATTAAAAGGACTGGACCCAAGTACTGAACCCTGCGGTACCCCACTAGTAACTCCTCTTTCTTCAGAGTGGACTCCATTTACAATTACCTTCTGTGTCCTGTTGTCCAGCCAATGTTTTACCCAGGCTACCACCCTGGGACCCACTCTCAGGCCGGTTAATTTGACTATTAATCTTTTGTGTGGGACTGTGTCAAATGCCTTGCTAAAGTCTAGATAGGCCATGTCCACAGCCCCTCCCTGATCTACTACTTTGGTCACCCAGCCAAAGAAATCTATTAGATTCATCTGACATGACCTTCCCGCTGTGAACCCATGCTTCCTTGGGTCCTGCGCCCCACTGGCCTCTAGGTACTCAACAGTTCTTTCCTTCAGAAGTGATTCCATCACTTTCCCTACCACAGAGGTCAAACTGACAGGTCTGTAGTTTCCTGCCTCTGTCTCGGTCCCACTTTTGTGAAGGGAAATCACATTCACCTTCCTCCAGTCCTCAGGTATCACACCATGCTCCCATGATTTGTTAAAAAGGGTAGTCACCGGCCTGGTGGCACAGAGGGTTGAGGCACTGGATGCCACACCTCGAACCACGCTGGCGACCCGGGTTCGGGAATGGACTCGGGGCGCCGGGGGCTGGCAGGGGAAGGAGAGGACTGCTCTCCTCTCCTCTCCTCTCCTGGGGTGGGTTAGGGGATAGCCCCGCTCTGGAGCAGTCCTTGGTGGAGACCAGGGGCACTACAGACAGTGGCGAAGGAGGGACCCAAGAAAACTGGAAAAAAGCATTGGAGTACACCGGATAATGACCTCCAGGAATCTCCTCCTCTACAGTGGTGCCCCCAGAGCCATGTACGCAATACTATGCTGGGTTTCCCTCTCCCCGGTGCCTTCCCCCTCGAAGGAGGGGGACCTGCCCGGCAATGGGATATGCCGGGACCATCTCGGGGGTCAGTTGCAATCTGTGGATAGAGGGGCTCCTGAAGAGGATTGTTTGGGTTAGTGGGGTGCTTGGAGGCCTGAAGGAGAGATGGACTCCGGAGTGTCAGGTGGGGTAAAAAGAAAAGAAGAAAAAAAAAAGGGTAGTCAGTGGTTTCACTAGTTCTCCCCTTAATTCTTTTAGAATTCTGGGGTGAATTCTGTCAGGCCCCATTGCTTTGTCCACCTTCAGTTTTAGGAGTTCTTTCAGAACCCTCCCTTTCTTCTGTGAAAGGACTGGGATTGACCCGCCTATCAAGAGTGCTTCTGTTAATTGGATTAGGCACCTCCCCCTCCTCCTCTTTTGTGAATACTGAACAGAAGTATTCATTCAGTATCCCTCCTATGTCCTGCAGCATCTGATCTGGAAATATGATAAAGTCAGAAAATCCAACTTATATTGTTGTTTCATAGATTTTTCTTCTGCCTTTGATGGTGTCAGAAGGAAAATTCTTTGGGCAATGCTCAAGGAGCTAAAGCTGGAGAGTTCCCTGCTTGATACCATCATTAGGCTCCACGAAAACACTTGGGCTAGAGTCCAATTCAATCAATATGGCCATGTAACTGAGAAATTTCCAATGAATATGGGGGGGGGGGTCAGACAGGGGTGTATTCTGGCACCAACACTATTCAACAGATATATATATATATATAAATTCAATCTTGGATCAGATTACAGATTTTGATTTTCATGCTCCCAAGGTAGATGACTGCAGGATAGATAGCCTCGCATATGCAGATGATTTGGTTTTGCTTTCTACTTCACCTTTGAGTTTAAAAAGGAAACTGATGAAGTTTGAATCACTCTGTATCCAACTAAAACTGAGGATTGGAGACTTCCGGTGACGTAGCAGGCAGGAATGGCCACTTAACTTTTCGTTCCAAGTTATTTGGCAACACATTGCACCGAATCTTGTGCACTGCGACGGCATCCTGCATTTTTGTCTTGTGCTCTGGCTACGGGAGTGGACCCGCGATGGTCTGTGCAAAAAAGAGGGGTTCATTGATCACGAAATCCGCTACAGCTAACCCACAAGTTAGACCCATGTCAGGCCTTAGTCCAGCTCCCTCCCGGTCGTCTGTGCATTCTGGGTCCGGGGCTGAAGACTCCTGCTCGGACTCCGGCCCCACCAGTACCAGGTCGGAATCATGAAAAATCCTGAAGCTACTGCATAAAATAGATGGCAAAGTTTCGGACATCCAGCACGATTTCAAAAAACTGGAGTCCAGGACAACCTCAGTGGAACAGCACCTCGAGGGTCAACAAGCCGAGCACATGGCCTACGGTCACTCATTAGCTTTTCTATATGGCAGAGAGAAAGCCTTAACTGCCAAAGTGGAGGATGCAGAGGCACGCTCCAGGCGTAATAATCTCCGAGTTGTTGGTATCCCCGAGGGGGCAGAGCAAGCCGACATGGTGGCCTTCATGGAGTGCTGGTTAAAAATGGAGCTGCAAATCGATGAAGAGACTCTGCTGGAAATCGAGAAGGTACATAGGGCCCTAGCCCCAAAAACCCAAGCAGGGTGCCCCACCTAGAGCTATCATTATTAAATTTTTAAGGTACCCAACAAAAGATAAAATTCTGTGTCTCGCTTTGGCAAAGAGGGATCTAAACTTCGATGGGACCAATGTCTTTATAGACCAGGACTTCCCTACTGCGTTGGCCCAGCATTGGAGAAAGGTGCTCAATGTAGTCAAGCAGCTCAGGGAGAAGGGAATGAAGGCCCAACTGCGCTATCCCGCTTGACTTTGGATAGATCTCCCTGAAGGTCCCAAAATCTTTGAGACATTACTACTGGCAAACGATTTCCTGGTTTCCAAAGATATTCAGATTCCAGATATTAAAGAAGAAATCGCGGAAAGGGAGATAGAGCAACTTCTCTGAGCCATGGCTCCAGGTCCCAAAATGAACCACCGACCCCACTTTAGAGCAGATTCCGTTTTGCCCCTCCACACTGATCTGTCCAAGTGGATCTCCAAGGGAAAAAACTCCCAGAAGACAACCTGAACTGTTCTAATTATATTTTTTCCTCAGGACTATTTGTAGAGGTCAAAGCCGCCCTGCTATTGAAAAATCTAAGGCGGTATCATACAAAGTGAAATATTGTGCCTTTAGATGCTTACCTCTTCGATTTTTCCTGCCAGCCCATTTTGTTTAGGGCTTTGGGGAGTTTAGTAGATTTCTTTCTGTTGTGTTTTGCACTTGGCATGTTAAGGGGTTGGAGGGGGATCTTCTTTTAATGTAGGTCATGCAGGGAGGGCTTATTTTTTGGTGTGGCACCTTCCTGGAGTCCGGTCCTAATTTTCTTCCCCCTGCCTTCTCCAAAGATGGGATCCAGTCTGGTACTAGGCCTGGCGTTGTGGGTCTCATTGCTTATATGTCCAACCTCGGATCTCTCTACGGACAGTGGCCAGAGTGCCCCTTGTTGAGATAAGTGACAATGCTATATCTGTTACTTTGATATATTGCTCATACCACCCCCCATTCATTGAGTCATTTTTTTTTTTTACATTGTGTGGGAGGTAGCAGTCTTTCTGGACAGTGACGAAAAGCAGTATACCCAGACTCTTAATGATATATAATTATCCACATCGAATACTGCTTTGCTAGATTATTGTTCATTTGCTTTAGGCACTAAAAGCGATTACCCACCAATTTGTTATAGCAGTGTCATTGAAGGTGTCGGGGGGGCCTCATGGCCCTTGTTCCCGATTCATGATTTTTTTCACAGTTGAACTCCTTGTCTTAAATTATTAGGGGGTCGTCCAGATGTGGGTGGGGTAATGTTTAGTCATATTATTTTCTAAATTCACTGTACCCCTCTGGTCCTTGTTCCATGCAATCGTGCAGCATTTGGGTGAGCGTCCATCTTGGAGTCCCCCCCGGGGTGGTTCTTGTTATCAATGTTGACTCAGTGTGAGAGTATAAGTTTCATTATTGCACTTGATTCTTCTTTAATGATGTTTATGGTTTATGTGTTACTGCTGGAGAAGTGAAGAGTTTTTTCCAGCCCATCCCGGAAGTTTCAAAAGAGAAAAAAGGGCACGGGTTGTGGTTTCCTAGGTTTTCTGGAGACCCCTAACCTTTTCACTCCTTAGCAGAGTGTTGTTCCCTTTTGGGGGTGTAGTTCTTCCCCAACGCCTGCTGAGGTAATTTCTATTACCCTTGATGGATGCTTTGGCTCTTAAGCCACACAGTACCAACGGCTGTACGTCATTGAGCTCCTTCTTAAGAGCAAAAACTAGTAAAATGTTTGTTGCATTTATGGTTACAATGTACCTAATGTTTTTTTTGTATTTGTCCACTGTTCTTTGCTCTGTTTCCTTTCTACACCTATCTTTTCTTCTTTTTTCCTGAGAGAAGATTATTCTTTGTTGCATGGGCCTATGGCTGTAGGAGTGAACACAGGTTGCCTACAAGTCCCTGGAGTCTTCCCAAACATTGATAATGGCTGATTTGACAATCTGTTCACTTGAAGTAAAAGGAATCAACAATGTAATTAAGTGAGCTAAAGTTTTAGCTGAATTTAAAAGGGAGAAATGTGACATTGCCTATTTACAGGAGACGAAGTTGACCTCAGGAGAGCACATGAAACTGCGTAGGGCTTGGGTAGGTTCAGTATGCTCGGATGAACACCCACAAAATAAAAAGGGAGGGGGTGTCGCCATCCTTTTTCTTATGGGGCTTCCTTTTCAAATTCAGTCTGTTGTTAAGTCAGGCTCCGAACATCAATTAATAGTCTTTGGTATTTATAGGGGCCGGGTATTATATTTGATAGGGGTATATGCCCCACCCCACTCTCTGGAGAATTTTTCCGTTCTCTTTTTAATTCCGTAGCTAAGTTGCCCCCTGGACAGGTAATCCTTATGGGGGATTGGAACTGTGTGGAGGACGTTAATAAAGAGAGAAGCTCCACCAAAACCCGGGATCTAAGTCCTGTTCTCGACTGCTTCGTAACCTATGTATAGAGGCAGGACTTGTGGATCCATGGAAGTAGTTCAACCCCTCCACGAGAAATTATACTATTTTCTCTCCGGCCTCAAATATGTACTCCAGGCTAGATAGATTTTACACTCACAGAAATGCTCTGCATACGTTCAGGGATATCGCCATCCTTCCAATCACGATTTCTGATCACGCCATGATAAGGGCTCAGCTTCGTTGGGATACAGTAGTGGGAGGTGGATTCTGGAGATTTGACCCAGGTTTATTAAATGATAAACAGTATAGGGAGTCCACTAAATGGGTTATCCAGTGCTACCTAAAAGAAAACACAGAGGCACTTTCTAGACCCAAATACCTCTGGGATGCCTTAAAGGCCGTGGTGCGGGGACACACAATAGCTTTTGCTTCTCATAAGCATAAACTACATCAAGCTCATATACAAGAAGCCCTTACCACTACTGCCAATTTAGAGGCAACACATAAACATACAGGGTCTAATCTCACCCTTAAAAAACTCAGGGAATCCTGAGACACCTATAATTCATTAATACAAAGACGGGTAGAGAACTCCCTTAGATATGCAGGGCAGAGGTACTATGAGAGGGTGGAGAGGGCAGGTAGGTAGGTTGCTTGCACAAAGACTTCGGAAGCAGGCGGCCAATAGGTATGTGGCAAAGGTCAGTTCAGGATCTTCCAGTCCAATCTATAAGGCTCTCCCTAATGAGATAGCTCAGGAGTTTGCCAATTTCTATAAGCAACTTTATACAATAGAGGAGATACAAGACCATGGTGAGAAAGTCTTGAATTTTCTGCAGAGATGGAGCTCCCTGTCTTGTCTCATACTCAGAGAGAGTCCCTGGAGGCTCCTTTCTCGGAGAGGGAGGTGGGGGCGGCTATTAAAGCTCTCGGGTCTGGCAAGGTTCCTGGCCCAGACGGATTTACATTGGAATTTTATAATGGATTTCAAGATGTGATAACCTCGCTGCTTACTAAGGTTTGTAATGTGGCGCAGGAGCCGGGGGCCTTGCTGGACACCTGGGGGGAAGCCCTCATATCAGTATTGCCCAAACCAAGCAAGGACCCTGCCTTATGTGCTGGCTACCGCCTATCTCATTGCTCAACCAAGATGCAAAAATATTTGCAAAGATTATTAGTGAACATTTACAGAAGGTGGTCTCCGCTCTCATTCACCTGGACCAAACTGGGTTTATACCCAGCAGACACATCCAGGACAACATTAGATTGTTGCTGAATGTTATTTCCTCGACCCAGCTACCCATGGATTCTTCTCTCTCTGCGATTCTGTCCTTAGATGCAGAGAAAGCATTCGATCGTTTAAATTGGAACTGTTTGGATCTGGTCCTGGGGGGCTTTGGGTTTGGGGATAAATTTAGGTCCTGGATCACCAATCTGTACACTAGACCTAGGGCTAGGGTCCGGGTGAACGGGTCAGTTTCCACTCAGTTTGGGACTGGGCGGGGTACCAGGAAGGGCTGCCCTCTCTCCCCTCTCTCTTGTTTGCCCTTAGTTTGGAACCACTCACAGCACATATTCGACAAACTGATATTTTCCAGGGTCTCCGAGTCCAAGGGGTGGAGGTCAAGATTTCTTTATATGCCGACGATACCTTATTATTATATTTCTAATCCAGTGGTGGCTATTCCCGGGATTTTTGACCTTCTCTCTGAATTTGGAACCCTTTTGGGCTACAAGGTAAATTTTGATACGTCTGAGTTATTACCCCTGGGTGGCCCCTTAGGTCAATCCTTGCCTGAGGTACAGCGAGTTAAGTGGTGTAAATCTGGGTTCAAATATTTAGGGATCTGGGTTCCCAGGGACTACAAGGCTATATACTCCACAAATCACTTGAGGGTGTTTCAAGGAGATTTGGGAGGACTGCAACAGGTGGAGGGAGCTTCCCCTCTCCTCCCCCTCTGGCAGGAGGGGAATCCATCCACATGAATATCCTTCTCCTCCTGTTGTTCATTCTGGGTACTATTCCACTCAGACCACCAAGGAAATTCTGGCAGGATCTGAACTCCACTCTTTCCAAATGTATCTGGTCTGGGAGAAGGCCTTGAATAAAATGGAGGGTCATGCTGGCCCCCAAGGAGAGGGAGGGCTTTGGGATTCCAGACATCCAGAAGTATTGCTGGGCCTCCCAACTACAACCACTGATCACTATGGTTCAGGATTCCCCTCCCAAATGGGTTCACATTGAGTTGGCTGACTCACCCTTAGGCAACATTTCAGATTTAATATTTCTGGATATTTCCAGATTGCGTTTGCTGGATTTCAGGAACCCCTTCATGAGGGTTATCTCTCAGACATGGAGGGACATGAGTCAGAAATTTGGTCTACCTCTAATGATTAGCCAATCCACGACAATACTAAGTTTTCAAGACTTCGGCCCATTGAAGTGGGATCTGGCTTTTTGCCGTTGGGGCAGAAATGGTTTAAATACCCTGGGTCAGTGTTTTAATTGGAACCAAATAAAATCTTTCCAACAATTAAGAGTTGAATTTAACCTCCAACACTCAGATTTCTTCCGTTATCTCCAGCTTAGGCATTATATCCATCAGAATGGAACAGAGGGAAGGTTTGGAGAAAGGCCAGTGGAAAATCCAGTACAATCCATTCTGATTTCCCTGTTTAATGATCCCCACCAAAAAAAATTGATTTCTAAAATAGTGCAGGGGATGAATTTGGCAGAAAGGGACCTGCTGACATCAGTTAAGGATTCCTGGCAAAAAGACTTTGGTGTGGTCCTATCAGACACGGATTGGACTTCCATATGGAATGGCATCCAAAGCACCTCAGCATCCCTTTTCTGGTGAGAATTTTGATGGAAATTGGCTGTCAGGTACTTCAGACCCCCAGTGGTGACAAAATATTTTGGGTTACATCAGTCGGACCTTTGTTGGAGAAACTGTCAGTCAACTGAATCCTAATTTCACATTTACTGGGAATGTAGTATCATACAGAATTATTGGAGGGAAATAAGGGATATTATGGAGAAGATTTTCGAGACCATATTGCCAGAGGCCCCTCAATATGGTTATTGGGGCTGCCCCCACCCTATCTCAATTCCAGATCCTCTCGCTATCTATATGTAATTTTAGTGGCGGCAGCCCTCAAGGCCATCAATTTGTTGTGGCTCATCCCGGATAGGCCTGCCACTACCTCCTGGTACGATATTTGTATCAGGATTTTAGACATGGAGTACCTGACGGCCAAATTGAGATTATCTTTAGATAAATTCAAAGGGAAGTGGTTGCCTTTTCTGCATTTCATAGCTTCTCGTGAGGGGAAACCTATTCTAGAGTTGCTGGCCAGATATGCTTAGGGCTTTGCTCTAGGATTAGCTGAGATATATAAACTGAGAATGTAATGGCGATGCCTCCCCCCCCCCCGAGGCTTATATGCTACATTTTATATTTTATATATTTTTCATACATAATCCACTTGCACCCTCTTTGATCTACTCCTCTTTGGGTCTCCTGTATCTGCAGTTGTATTTACATCAGTGGGAGACACTAGGTTTTAGGAATGAAACCGTAATTTATGATTGATAGCTAATAATAAATTTTCACTCCCTTTTCTCTTTTTCTTTGGTAGCAATGGCACTCTCTCTTCTCTTCTTTCTTCCTTTCTCCCCCTTCTTTCTCTGTTTTTCTTCTCTTTTCTCCCTTCTTCTCTTTTCTTTTTATATTGGTTTATTATTGTTTAGAGGTTAGAAGTTGGTGTATATATGTATTCTAATTGAGAAATTCTTCAATAAACATTGATTTAAAAAAAAAGAGTATCAACCACAACAAAAAAAATGTAGTAGTATTTGGAAAACAAAAGAATAATACTATAAGTTTTAAGACTGATGGTGTATGTATAGATAGGGTAAAGCATTATGACTATTTAGGAGCATGCTTCGCCCATGGTCTATCCTGGACCAAACATCTGGATACTATCCAAAATAAGATGAGATCCTCAGGAAATGCTTTAAAAATCTTCAACAATAAGATGGGGAAAGCCTCAGTAAAAAGAATTATGAAAGTGTTAAACGCCAAAATAAGAATGAGCATGTTATATGTTTCTGACATATGGGGCTATGTAGGGACCGGAAGGTTACAAACTATATTAAATAATCTGTACAGATACACTCTTATGCTACCACAAGGAACCCTGAAATGTATTTTGGCACTGGAATTAGGCCAGTGCTATCTTCTCTCATACGGGGGCAGCAAACTATATTTTTACTGAAACTTCTTCTTCTACCTGAAAAAAAGATACCCCAGAATGTGTTTAGAAGAAAGTGTAAGGATGGCTAGCTTGGGATATGATATGTATAATTTATTTATTTATTTATTTTTTGTTGACCGGGTAAGTGCACTAGACAAATCCTGCCTATTTTCAGGCACGACCCGGGGGAGGGGGATACAGATGAATGCCAACTGATCTTGAACCAGATTAAGCTGTTGGTGGTATTTTTTTTTTTTAGTGAATGAGGGAAATTTGGCCAGGACACTGGGGAAATTCCCCTACTCTTTTCGATAAGTGCCATGGGATCTTTAACGTCCACCTGAACTACCACCAATCCAGGCAGATGGGACCTCGGTTTAACGTCTCATCCCTGCATCCGGCTTATTAAGGAAACTTTAATGCCAGCTGGTCTGGGACATCGTCAACATAAAATTTATCGTAGACCCTTTGCAGAAATCAGGCATAGAAACATAGAATTTGATGGCAGATAAGGACCGCTTGGCCCACCCTGTCTGCCCATTTCCCTAGCTAATGGATAAGCTGCAGATCCTAGTTAACCAGCAGCCTACTTCTTCCTATCCCACCCCTAGAATTGCCTTATGACTGTCCCATGCATGCTTGAATTCGACCACTGTTTTTGACTCCACAATCTCTGTTCCATGCATCCACAACCGTCTCTGTGAAAAAATACTTCCTTAAATTACCTCTGAGCCGCCCCCCCATCTTCAAATTGTGCCCCCTTGTTCTTGCATACCTCTTTTTTTGAAAGATGCTACCCTCTTGTACTTTGTTGATTCCCTTGAAGTACTTGAAAGTTTCTATCATGTGCCCCCTCTCCCTCCTTTCCTCGAGGCCATACATAGTAAGCTCCTTTAGTCTCTCTTCATATGTCTTCCGGTGCAGACCCTGCACCATTTTAGTTGCCCTCCTCTGGACAGTTTCCATCCTGTCTATGTCTTTGCAGAGATTGGGTTTCCAGAACTGCACACAGTACTCCAGATGGGGTCTCACCAGCTGTCTGTACAGAGGGATAATAACTTCCTGTTTTCTACTGGTGATGCCTCTCCCTATGCATCCCAGTATCCCCCCAGCCCTCCTTGCTGCCCTCTCACATTGCTTGCCCACCTTTAGGTCATCTGATATGACTACCCCCAGGTCCCTTTCCATTTTTGTTGTTGTTAGTATCTCACCCCCCATTGTGTATTCTTTTCCTGGGTTTTTGTTTCCCAGGTGCATTACTTTGCACTTCTTAGCAATGAATCTAAGCTGCCATACATTTGACCATTTTCTATCCTTGCCAAGTCCCTTCTCATCCTTTCCACCCACCTTGTGCATCAACTCTGTTGCAGATCTTTGTGTCATCTGCAAAGAGACATACTTTCCTTCAGTCCCTCTGCAGTGTCGGCAAAAGACATTGAAGAGGACCGGTCTAATACTGAACCATGCGGTACCCCACTAGTAACGCCCCTTTCTTCAGAGTGGACTCCATTTACTATTACTCTCTGTGTCCTATTCTCCAGCCAATTCTTTACCCAGGCTGTCATCTTGGGACCCACTCCCAGGCTGACTAACTTTTATATTAATCTTTTGTGTGGGACTGTGTCAAATGCCATGCTAAAGTCTAGGTAAGCCATGTCCACAGCCCCTCCCTGATCTACTACTTTGGTCACCCAGTCAAAGAAATCTATCAGATTCATCTGGCATGATATTCCTGCTGTGAATCCATGCTGCCTTGGGTTCTGTGCCCCTCTGGCCTCTAGATACTCGACAATTCTTTCCTTCAGAAGTGATTCGATTTTCCCTATCACTGAGGTTAAACTAACAGGTCTGTAGTTTTCTGCTTCTGCCTTGCTCCCACTTTTGTGAAGGAGAATCACATCTGCCCTCCTCCAGTCCTCGAGTACCACCCCATCCTCCCATGATTTGTTAAAGAGGGTAGTCAGTGGTGTCACTAGTTCTACCCTTAGTTCTTTTAGAATTCTGGGATGAATCCCATCAGGCCCCATTGCTTTGTCCACCTTCAGTTTTAAGAGTTCTTTCCAAACCCTTTCTTTTGTAAATGAACTGGTATCAACTTCTGTATCCAGAGTGTTTCTATTGTTTGTTTTAGGTACCTCCCTCTCTTTATTTGTAAATACTGAGCAAAAATATTTGTTTAGTATCTCTGCCTTTTCACAGTCACCCTCTGCCCACTTCCCCTCCACTTTATTAAGCCTCACTATCCCTCCCTTGGTCTTCCTTTGCCCCCTGATGTACCTATAAAAGGTTTTATCCCCCTTGTTAACTGAGTTGGCTAGCTTTTCCTCAGTTTGGGCCTTTGCTGTTCTGACTGCCTTCCCAGCTTCCTTTTGCTTTAACTGATACAGTTCTCTGTCCTGCTCCTTCTGTGATTCCTTGTGCTTCCTGAATGCTTTATTTTTCTCTTGAACCTTCACTGCCACTTCCTTTGAGAATGATAGTGGTTTCTTACATCATTTTGTTTTGTTTATTTGCTTTACGCAAAGGCTTGTTACCTCTGTGATGGCAGTTTTTATTATTCACCATTGTTCTTCCACCCCTCCTTCCTGCCCATTTGCTAGTGCATTCCTTAGGCACTCACCCATTTTGGCAAAGTCAGACCCCCTAAAGTCCAGTACTTTTGCCTTTGTATGGCTTGACTCTATTGCTGTGTATATTGTGAACCATACTGTTTGATGGTCGCTAGTTCCCAGATGGCTACCCACTTCTACATCTGTGATCCTCTCTCCATCTCCATTTGGGAGAATCAGGTCTAAGATTGCTCCCTCTCAAGTGGGTTCCAATACTAGTTGTCTAAGGCATGCCCCCTGTAGGGCATCTAGAATAACCTCACTCTTCGAAGTGGCCGCTGCAACTGCACTCCAGTTAACATCTGGCATATTCAGATCACCCATCAGCAATATCTCCCCTTTTTCTGCCATTCTAAGTATACTTTCTATCATTTCTAGGCAGGATGTTAAACTGAGATTTGGTGATTTGGATAGGAACTATCTGCTTTCTCAACTTTCCACGCTCAGACTACATGATTACTATAAAACAGTTACGTCTTCATGTAGTTTTGAGATATATCTCTCACTGTTAACATGTCCCAAACTAAGTAGAATCTACACAAGATTTAGGACTGAATGCTACATGGCTAACTATATACAGTATAGATATAAGAATAAGGCTGCCTCTTCCCCATTCTGTAAATGTGGATTGGAACTAATACATGATTTGAAACATGTTGCTCTTTTATGTCCTCTCTATAAATCATCCAGGAAAAAATGGCTGGGTGGGTTACTTGGTGGTCTCAGTCTTCTCCCTTCTGATTTGCTGGACTATTTGTTTAGAGCCAAGGACAAAAAAACTGCTGAGCTTTTGGAAAAATTTCTTTTAACAACTCATTTGTAACAGAATGGATCTGTGCTATTAAGTACCCTCGCCAAAAATATCAGATATGCTTATTTATAATTGTTAACATGGTGCTTTTAAATTGAACTTGAGAGATGTGTATGACATGCCTATGCCTAATGTTTTAATTATTTATGTATTGTATTTTTGATGTTGTATAAAAATGTTCTATATTGTACACGGCTTTACGCTGATCAATAAAAATGCTCTACTACTACTACTAACTTTGCAACCGTTCAACGGATTTGCATGAAATTTTGTATGTGCAATCTTGTGTGGTAGATCTTTTGACATGGCACATTTTGTTTCAGTCAGACTGCTGGATTTTGAGCTGCATATAGTGCTAAAATGGGTTGTACCTGAAAATTCCCTGGTCGTACCTGAAAATAGACATATAGCTTGTCTTGTGTACCTACCTGGTCAACAAAAGCTAAATAAATAAATAATAAAATAAATAAAACATTAAATTTGCCTTTTCTGGTGCTTTTTTGTTGTTGTGCTGTGACTAGATGATTTGGAATTTTGGTCTGAAATTTTCGGGGTACAAAGAGTTTGCCCCACAGAAGTCACTTTCTTTGGTTTTGGTTAACAAATATTAATCAGTTGCAAAGTTATTTAATTTTAAAGTTTTGTGTTCTGAACATGCTCAGTACAATCTTTTGGATAGCTTTTTAATCCTTTTTCATGACATAGGCTCCTTTTTCTTGAATCATTTTTTTGTTCTCACAAAAAAGGATCCTGTCTCACAAAAAGGATTTCAGACTTAGGTGTTTTTTTAAATCCTTTTTCGTGAGATGAGATCCCTTCTCTTGAATCCCTTTTTGTTTGTCATGAAAAAGTATTACGGACTTAGTATTTTTTTAATCTTTTTTCACGAGATAGGATCCTGTTTCATGAATCCTTTTTCATTCTCTTGAAAAATGATTTCTGCTCATGAAAAAGGATTTGGGACATATTTTTTTTTACTGGTTTCATTTGGAGTAAGTGAGTTCCAATGCATTTCAATGGGATTTTCAACTTTGATGCATTACTTTGCCATTTTTTGCATGTTTTTGTACCAAATTGTCAGTATGGTCTTTTTGAGATCCCACCTCATAAACAATGCCAGTGTTTTTATGCAAATCCAGACTTAAAGGCGATTTCTGGTTGGTGGGTGAAATGACCATTCAGTTGGGATTTGCAAATTTTCATCACTGTTGTTTATGAAGTGAGGTCATAAGACGCGTAAGTTAAAAATTTGGGGTCAAAATATGTAACAATGACACAGTTATATACATCTGACATACATATATGCATCTAAGGAGGTATGAGAGTGTAGTACCTGGAGTACCCTGTGCTCCCACACTCAAATAAGGAAACAATAACAGAGGGATGGGAGTGCAGGGCCAAAGGGCCCTGCACTCCTACAGGCAAATAAGGATACGATTATACTATCACAAAAAGTCAGGAAATTCATTGCAAAAAAAACTTTGTTAATGCACTAGTTAGGGTTAAAGTGACAAAAGTAGGGAAATGTGGCATTAGGTTTCCAACACTAACACCCCACCCACACCCTGCAGGCAGCAGCAGGTGTGGGGTGTGCCTTGTGGTTTTCAACCCTAATGCTCAACTTATTCTCATAGACTGCACTCATAGAAACATAGAAGTTGACTGCAGATAAGGACCACAAGGCCCATCCAGTCTGCCCATTTATTTTTCTACCTTATGAATGTAACATCGGCCTTTGCTCTGTCAATGGCCTATCTATTCATACTCATCTGTATTGCTCCCTTATGCCTATCCCATACCTGTCTGAAGCCCTGCACTGTATTCATATCCACCACTTCCTGAGGTAGGCCATTCCATGCATCCACCACCCTTTCTGTGAAAGAGAACCTCCTCATATTACCCCTTAATTGGCCTCCCTCTAATCTCACTCTG
Source organism: Neoceratodus forsteri (assembly GCA_016271365.2). Taxonomy (NCBI): domain Eukaryota; kingdom Metazoa; phylum Chordata; order Ceratodontiformes; family Ceratodontidae; genus Neoceratodus; species Neoceratodus forsteri. The sequence goes on from CM057456.1 coordinate 1,431,055,525, forward strand.
TGTCATCTTGTCCTGCTATTTTTCTTATATTGAAACATGCTATACTCTTTCACCTTGTTAATGCCCTTAAGGTGTTTAAATGTTTTGATTATATCACCTCTCTCCCTCCTTTGCTCTAGGGTACACATATTGAACTCTGTTAATCTGTCCTCATATGTTTTCTGATGCAGTCCCTACACCATTTTGGTTGCCCTTCTCTGGACTGCCTCAATCTGGTTAATGTCCTTGTGAAGATGTGGCCTCCAGTACTGCACACAGTACTCCAGATGGGGCCTAACCAGTGTCTTGTAAAGAGGGATTATTACCCCTCTCTTACAACTTGCGATACCCCTACTAATACACCCAAACATCCCCCTAGCCTTACCTACTGCTTTAGTGTCTGCTTGGATGATTTCAGGTCAACGGTGATGATGATGATGCCCAAGTCTCTTTCTTCCCTTGTGACTGCCAGCAACTGCCCTCCCAACCTATAGGTGGCTTCAGAGTTTCTCTTCCCTATGTGCATGATCTTGCACTTCTTTGCATTAAACCCCAATTGCCACTCTTATAACCATTTTGCCAGTTTATCCAGGTCTCGTCTCATTCTGCCCACCTCATCTGGATCATCTACTCTGTTGTAGATCGTGGTGTCATCTGCAAACAAACAACCTTACCCTCCAGTCCATCTGTAATGTCACTGATGAAGATATTGAAGAGGATTGGCCCCAGGACTGATCCCTGAGGTACCCCACATGTGACTTGCATTTCTTCTGCCTGTATACTGTTTACCGCCACTCTCTGCTTTCTGCCCGTCAACCAGTTTACCACTCAGTTGACCAACTTCTGCTTACTTAATCATGGAATGGGGTGAGCATTAGGGTTGACAAGCACAAGGCACACTTCACACCAGTTGCTGCCTGTGGGGTGGGGGTGAGGCGATAGGGTTGGAAACCCTAATGACACATTTCCCAGCTTTTGTCACTTTAACCCTAACTAGTGCATTAACAAAGTTTTTGCAATGAATATATATTATAATGGCACAGTCGGGCCACTACATTGAGGGTTGAGTAGGCACTTTAATAATGTTAAAGCCCAATTTTTGCACTTTAATAACTTTGAAGCCATTCAAAGGATTTGCATGAAGCTAGGCATGTGTGGTCTTGTGGGGTAGGTCTCTGAATGTGCCAAGTTTTGTTTCAGTTGGATGTGTGCAGTGATTAAAGTGAGGGAGAACTTGGGGTTCTCATTAGGGGGAACTCATATGCCCCCCCCACCATTCCCAGTAAATTGTTTTTTTCTAAATTTGGCAGCTGCCCATTTAAAGTAGTTACTGTCCCTTTAAATGAAGCAGATCTGACACTTGGACCATGACTGAGGAGGGAGGAGGATACTGAATGTTTTGAATATTAAAAAAATGATGAATGATCCTCGTCTCCTCCCAACTCCCCGCCCATGATGGAAATTCCTCCTTTAGCTGGTACCGCCTGCCGGCTCCTCCTCCCACCCCTCGCCCTGCCCATTGCAGTATAATTACTGCACTGCAGACCAGGTGACTAACATTGGGAATGTCACGTGATCATGCAGCAAGTGGTGTGCAGTTGGAGAGAGGCGGGCCATGGGATGGGTCAATGGGCGGAATCCATCTGCCCATCTACTGGTCGGCAACTCTTTTGTCGAACACGTCAACTGCGCATGTGCAGATTGATTGCACATGTGCAGTTGACGTGTTTGGGGTGCCTGACTAGCCACTTCATTCTGGTGGGCGCCTGAGGCTGTGTCTCATCACTGGAACTGGAGCTACTGTAAGACAAGAGTTAAAGTTCTCTGGGGAGCTTCTCAGCAGAGCAACCAGACGAAGCAGCTAGATAAAAAAATATTACAGTTCTAATGTGAAGTTACCTTGGAAAGAAAATAATGTTTTCTTGAAAGATCGCTCTCCCCAAGTCCTTGCCTGCCTGAGGGAGTCCTGCATTCCAGTCAACTCAATCAGCAGACAGACTAGTCTGAGACCCTGTCCACACTACACCACTAAAAGCTGTAACGGTTTGAAACCATTACAGCCCTGTAATGTTACAGTGCATCCACACTAACAAAATGAACAGTGTCAAAACCGTTACTATAACATTACAGCCTGTCCACACTACGAATAAATACTGGGACCTTGGAAGCAGTGGCTATCCCAAGATGCAGTAGGTGCTGAATATCAAAGTCCCAGAATGCCAAGGGTTGCCATGCACACAGAACACAGTAGGGTGTGTGAAACATGGCAGCGTTTTCAAAAGCAGTGTGTTCGTTGGCTGGTATAATGCACTATTATGCAGTGAACCTGCAGACTGCCAGGTGTAGGAGACAGAGGAGGGCTGCACAATGTCATGCCTCACGCAGGCTTGCCAGCATTTGCCAAGGTGTGCTTGACACAGTGTCCGTATTACAAGACATATTGATGTGTATCCTTGAAAGTGGCACAGTACCCAGGGCTGTGTGGGCTCACAGAAAAAGCACTGTGTGGTGGGATAACATTGTGCGATCCTGGACAGATGAGCAGTGGCTATCAAACTTTTGGATGTGTAGGCAGACCTTCAGCTGCCTCTGTGGTGAGTTGGCTCCGTACATCTCCCGGAGGGATACACACCTACGTCCAGCAATATCAGTGGACAAAAGAGTTGTGATAGCACTGTGGCGGCTGTCAACAAATGTAGAGTATAGAACAGTGTCCCATTTGTTTGGTGTTGGCCAGTCCACCATGGGGGAAATAGTTATAGAAATGTGCCGTGCCATAGTGCAAGTACTGCTGCCAAAGGTTGTATGGGTGCAGAATGTGCATGACATAGAACTTGGATTTGAGAAGGACTGGGGATTCCCAAGCTGTGGCGGTGCAGTGGATGGCACCCATTTCCCAATCATATGCCCCCCAGGAAATGCCACAGAGTACTTCAATAGGAAGTCATACTGCTCCATTGTCAAGCAGGCTCTTGTAGACCACAGGTATTGTTTCATGGACATTAATGTGGGATGGCCAAGCAAGGTCCATGATGCAAGGGGGTTCCAAAACAGCAAGCTGTTCACCCTTGGGCAGAATGGTGCACTGTTCGTGGAACCACCAAGAAACATAGCTGGAATTACTGTACCTGTTGTTGTTTTGGGGGACCCTGCCTATCCCCTACTGCCCTGGCTCATGAAGCCGTACAATGACTATGGTGACCCCAAGAAGCGCAACTTCAATTACAGACTCAGTAGGGCATGCATGGTGGTCGAATGTGCTTTTGGGCGCCTCAAAGGCAGGTGGCGGTGCCTGTTGAAGAGAAGTGAATTCAGCATCAACAATGCTACCTACGTCATAGGGGCATGCTGTGCACTGCACAATCTGTGCGAGACAAGGGCAGAGGTATTCATGGACAGCTGGAAACTGAACAGTGCAACAGACATATACCCACAACCTACGGAGCATGACAGTGTACCTACTGAGGAAATGACTATCACGGCCCAGAGTCGATATGCATCACTGATCAGGGATACCCTAGCTGACTACCTCATGGACACATAGGTTCGGCAAGTTTTGTTCCTTAAAATCTGTGCACATTGCACCAAGTGATAAGGAATGGTGTCTGCAGGCAGCAATGCAAAACCAGCACAAACCTGTGACACACAGGTAGGTGATTGTTACTTGCATTGCTGACTGTATAACAACCGTGTAGCCTTCCACTTTTCCACACACCCACAGATACCTGTCCAAAATACCACTGATCATGTCACAGCATCCCATCCCACCACTAACCCATGTACTCACCGTTCCAACATGCATAAGGAATGATACGCAAGTCAGTTCAGTTCAGTTGTGCTGTGTTTATTGCTGTATGCATGGCAAGTATGTCATTAGATGTCTGGTGGTACAACAAACCATGTCCATCATTGCATCATGAGCCAGACAGAAATGTAGCTTTAAGCCCTATTGGTACACATCATTGACATGACATGTAATCTGTCGAGGTTCCCTGGCATACACAGTGTACTCCCTGTATGAAGTACTACACTGCACACAAAACGTATGATGCAGATGTCCAAACATTGGCACAGTAATGAGCAAACATTAGGCACAACAGACCAACAACATATGTGACACAGCATCGTATGGAAAAGTGCCTTGGTACTACACCTGTTATGTGCACAGACATAAGTAAGCAATAATGCCCGACAGGGTGGGCGGTATTGGGCAATACCGGACCGGCCAGGGGCGTAATGAGGCCCGACGAGGGAGACAAAGATGAACCCTAGTCTGGATAGCAAATAGGCAGCATAGCGCAGTGGTTTAAGGCTCTGAGCTGCAAATCTGGAGACCTGGGTTTGAATCCCACAGCCCCCACTTGCATACTGTGTGACCTTGAGCAAATCCACTTAACTTCCCTGTGCTCCTAAGTCGCACCTGTAAACAAGCTTTCAGCTTAGTGTGTTACTGCTGGTAAAACAATTGGGGAAAAAAAATACAGACACTGCTGTAAAATATTCTGGGTCAATGGAGGGAATGGGGCGGGGGGGGTGGAGGGAAATTTTCCAGGTACAACCTGGGAGCACAAGCAAGTTAAGTGACTTGCTCAGGATCACACAGTATGCAAGTGGCTGGGGGCTTGGATTCAAACCCAGGTCTTCTGAGACCTGGGTCCATTAGTCACTTGAACACTTATTCACTTTTTTTTGCTTATTGTTTTTTTAATAAAACTTCAATTAGTACCTTTCTGTCCTCCCACCATGCCACTGAAATGCTTTGCAGCAAACTGGTGATGATATTAGTGGCTCATCTAATATTTACTGGCACTAAACATTATTCCTGAATCCCTGCTAGTTTGCTACAAATTTTCAATGCAGCTTTGGGAAATTAAAGACCAGGTTCTTCCTGCCATTGTGCCACAACTGAATGTGTCAATTCTCATGCCACAACTTCAGTTCGAGCCAAAGTCATTTCCCAGTTCCCATCCTGATCCACCACGACAGACCATTGCATTGTTTCTTATTACTCCCTTCCATGTTTTTTTTTTTTTTATTTACTGAAAAGTTTCACTCGAATTCTAAGACACAGCTGCATGTCTAACGCTAGCATTGATTCCAAAGATCTGTAGTAAAAGTGACCAGGACTGGAGAGATCGATGACAGCATTTCAAGAATTGTGTGTTTTTATTTTACGTAAACCTTCCATTTATTTCTTCATAGTAGACAGTTTCACAGTTAAGATGCTTTTGAACATGGGATGTATCCGAGCTGAGAGTATTTGGCTCAAATCGAGTTTCTCGACCTTTCTTAGCTATACTCCTGAGTCCCAAACTGTAGAGCAGTTTGGGACTCGGGAGTATAGATAGCTAAGAAAGGTCACTCTGGTAGAAACTGAAACTAGATTTGAGCCAGATACTCTCGGGCTCTAGTCTCGGCATACAACCCAAGTCCAAAAGGGCAGAGAAAACAACATCACTGGTGCAGCTGCTTCTGTGCCTTCAGTGTCCATCCTTCCTACCTTCTTCCTGGACCTTGGTTTCAAGTTCATCTTGAGTTGCCGCGTGCTGTCCGAGTGCTCGCTGCACTTTCTTTGCCTCTGGAGTCTGGTGTTCTACTCCACCACAGCACCCTACATGCTGCGCTGTTGCCACTCACCAGACAGTGCAGCCCCCACCCCCCTGGCCAGCAACTGCTTGGAGTCTGACTCCGAGACCGAGGGAGTGGTCTCTCTCTCCTGTCCTGTAGCCACCTGACAGTGATCAGAACAAGAAGACTCCCTTTGTGGTGGCTGTAAAGTTCCTGTTCGGTAATAGCCGATCCCTCTCAGGGTGCACTGTGCAGGCGGAAAAAAGCACCGCAAAGTGGTTGGCGGAGCAAAGGCACACGTGGACAAAACTGTCCAATTGCTCCGCCGGATGCTAAAACTGCAGCTGCTTCCTCCGAGTGCCACGGGTGTCTCACCCCCTTCCCAGCACTGATGACTGGTGTTCAGGACTAGGGTTCGGGGCCATTGGCCAACGTGAAAAAAAAAAAGGGGTTTCCATGGATTTTTTTCTGTACGCATGGGCGTACAATAAGTATGCATGGTTACACCACTGCTGTTGATTCATGTGTTGCTCCCCCCTCCGCGAGAGCCATTCTCTTGAAGTGATCCCCCCCCCACCAGGAGTCATTGCAGAGGAACAGATGAACTCACTATGGCATCGTTTTTTGTTAATTTTTAATAGTTATGGAGAGAGCCATTCTCTTGAAGTGATCTCCCTGCATGCTGTGACTTTCAGGACTTGGTTATTTATGTTTTTTATTTTTGTTTTATGAGTTCCCGATCCTCACTGCCTTCCATGAGGACCGGGAGTGTGACGAGGAGCATCCGGTTTGTCCAGCGAGAGCAAGTGAGCCTGCCTGCTGAACCACAGAAGCCATCAGTTAAATCAGTCAACGACACGAATGAGCTACGTGTGACACTGGAGGAGTAGGGGAACATCAGAAGCAAGATGCAACTTGTCTTTATTTTTTTTAACATGTCAGGCTTGTCAGGAGGGAAAACTGGTTGCTGGAGATCGGGGCATGGTCTCTCTGGCAGATGGAGACATGCTGACAGAGCGGGCAGCCAGAGAAGTGAGCAGGATTTGTTTTAATTTGTGACTGTGGCAAGCGCACGTCTAACAATTGTTTTTGTTATGTTAACGGTCGCAAACGACATTGCAAAAATGGGGCTGTGGGGGTTAGTAGCCTTGTCCGTTGATCCGCTAAGGTGGTTGTCTCATGAGTCGAGGGAGGGGGAGACTGCTGCTCGCTCTCTGCTAAGTGAGGGAAGAAAATGGCAGCATTTTAAATTTTTAATGAGGTGTTGTAGCCAATTAGGAAGCAAGGTGAGCACCAGGAGACATCGTGGGTGAAGGGGCATTGTAGACTGGTACTTTTTGTTGCCTGGGCATCTATTGAAAGTTAATGTACCCCTCTGGCAAGGGTACTAGCCAATCAGATGCCAGGAAATAAAAAGTCCATTTTCTAATTAAACATAAACAAAATATCAGTATAGTGAGTGATATTTTCACTCATTTGCAGTTACATGTATTTCACAGCTAAAGAAAACTGTGACCCTTTTAGGGACTCATACAGCATTGCATATTATGTCATACATTCATGATATGTGTTTCTTTCCACTACCAGGTATACAGAAGATAGTACTGGATCGTACCATCACAAGGTCGCAATGTCACCAACAGTAGATAATGTGCAACAACAATAAACAAGGCAGAAATACACAGCTGTGCAACAGACAATGATGCAACTATATAATGTCGCCAGTACAGTGTGTCATTTATTAGTAGTAGTATACGATGCCAGCACTTTACATTCAGTGCTGTCCCTGGTTGCAATTGTACAATAAAGTCATCCTGAGCTTATACGCTGCTGTGCTTTTTTACAAACATTTTTGCAGTTGTTAAGCAACTACCAGTAGTGTGCTTTGAGACCCACTGATTCACAATGAACCACTTCTCATACAGTGTAGCTTACCATCTGTACTGGGTTCCCTGAGTAACAGTATGGGGGGGGGATAACAACAGGTGTCATTCTAACAAATAAAGCCACCACAGGACAAGTGACATTCAAAAAGTAACATGGGGAGAACAGCCCTTGAGCTCACAGTGTTGTCCACTGGAAATCTTCACTGTACAGATCATGTGTGAAGCTTGGAACAACCAATGTGGGTTCAGGATCCAACGGGGCAGCATTCCTGGCACCATGTGTGTGAGTATTGGTGGCAGAGGGCAAAGTGGATGGGGCACTTGAGGGGATGCTGCCGTGCTGTGGGTTTGAATCCAAATGTGTCTGACACAAGACAGTAGGTGGCACTCCTGTACCACCACCGGTCACCCTCATTCCTGTCCTAGGGTTGCCAAGCATAGGTGTCTGGTACATGCTATGGGAGGACAGAGAGCCACATGGGACATCATTGGCATGCTGGATGTTGCCATGAGTGGCTGTGAGATGAGCATTGTGGGACATGACAGGGGTACAAGCGGTGGACATAGTGCCTTGAGTACTGCCGACCTGGGTGGAACTTGTTGCAGTACGGGTGATGCCTGCATACATACTTGCTGCGTTACCAGGGTCTGCAGGTGGTACACTACCCTGTGGCTGGACAATGACATTTGTGGCTGCCTGTTGGAACTGCATAGTTAAGAGTTTCAACATGTTACTAAAGAATTGTGCATTTTGTTCTGCCTCTTGCTTCCTTAATCTCTCCTCCATCTCCCTCTCCTCCCTAGCCCTCTCCTGTTCCAATTCAAGCAGCTCTCGATGCTGCTGCTGCAGCATCTGCCGTGTGGGCTCCAGCACTGCTCCAATCAGGTCGGCCAGTCATGATTCTTTCTTCTTCTTTCTCAGGTTGAAAAGTGGTTGACGTTCCAATGAGCGCTTGGCAGCTCCTCCCCTGCCACCACCAGATGTATCGCTTGATGTTCCAGGGCGTTCATCATTCACAGCACATGATGCAGCGGATGACACTGATGATGCCTCCAGTAGGTCATTATCCAAGGACGTCTGCTCATCGTTCTCATCATCTGCAGAACAACAAACGTTGTGTATGAGCATGCCACACATGGTTACTCTCAGGCTGCAACAGGCAAGTGGCATAGTACTTCTTGGTAACACCTGCTGACTGGCAGCACTGCAACCACCCACCTCCATCAAAGCAGCCTGTTCGTACACAGTGTACAACACAACTGCCAGGCCCCCAGCAAACCCCACCAAGCACCCTCCCAACCCCACCAAGAACCCCAACCACACCCAGCCATATATTGTTGTGATACCCAGTTCCCATGCAATCCGCAGTATACAACTATTACTATTAAAGGAAATACTTCATAGCACTATTCAGTATACAGTATACAACTGTACTGCAGAACGCTGGACATGTTATATACCCCTACCTCCCCAACTATATTAATGCAGTCATTGGCGTGTGGTTCCATACTGCACTCCAGATGCCTCTCAGCCGCATCATGCCACCCAGTATGTGCTACCTTCTCACCCCCCACCACCCCACATAGTGACTGATATTGCGCATACCTGACTCTCCACCTGCCTCTACGTCAGCATCAATTGCGCTGGGCTGGCAAGACTCCTCTGTCCCCGCACCATCACCATCATCATCGGATTCCACTGCAGAACTCTCCAGGACAAAGTGGGGTTCGGTTGTTGGCCTTGTTCCCAGTATTTTGTCCAATTCGTCGTAGAAGGGACACACTACACGACCACCATCAGAGCGCCTGTTGCTGTCACAGGTCTTGTGATAGCGCACTTTGAGTTGTTTTATTTTGTCTCTGCATTGTTTGGCACTCCTTTCGATGCCATGTTCAAATAGGTATTCTGACACTTTCTGATACACCTTGGTGTTGCGACATGCACTAGCCAATTCTGACTGTACCCATTCCTGTGTCCAGTAGTCAACAAGTAATTTCGTGGCCTCATCAGGCCATGTGGCACCACGGTCAGACATGCCTACACCTCTACTACCTACAATGCTGCCTACTGCCTGTGCAGTTTTTGGGACACTGGTGACTCACTGGTGGCTTTACTGGCCACGCTCAGACGAATCACTCTGCTCAAACACAGGCTTCGATGCTTACTACTGCTGGTTTTTGGGCTGCTACACCAGCTGGTGGCATTAATTGGCATCCCCACGCCTGACAGATAAGGTTCACTACACTCGCGATCAGCGCTGTAACTTCCTGGTTCTTGCCCTGGTTTACCTCCCAGACTGCACCAGTGCACTGCCTTGATGCATTGTGGTATACTAGGGGACTGGAGGGCACACAGTCATGCATCCACACTGCAGGTTGTAACATTACAGACCTGTAAACGTTACCATAACCGTTGCAGAAACCACATACAAACAGGTTTATATAACGGTTTTGAAAACGCCTTCTGTAACATTACAGATGTAAACGCAAACCATTGCAGTAACTGTTTGAGCCCTCTGTAACGTTACAGAGGCATAGTGTGGACAGGGCCTTACTTAGCTAACTTTGAATTGAACAGACAGATATTGACTGAAGTACACACTTGGAGACAGACAGCCTGAGATAGAGAGAGAGAGAGACCCAGGATGATTGTTTGGGTGGCTGGGCAGCAGCCTGGGCCTGGGCTGATCTGATCATATGTTAAACTTGATCTCATTCTCACTTTCACTTTTTTGAGTTGGTGGTGGTTCTCTCAGTCACTCTGCCCAGCAGTGAGGGGACTAGGAAAGATCTGGTGGGAGTGAAATTGTTCCAGACAGTTTTAACTTACTACCGTACCTAATAATATAACTTTCTCTGTGATCTTTTTTCTGACTAAAATAAAAACCCATCCTGATTTAAAACAACATGAGCGTATAGGTATAGCCTGTAGGACAGCAGAGGAGTCAGACTCTCACTCTGGACTGTTTTGTATGAGCCTGGGGTGGGGGGTTGCAGTGTTGCCTTCTTTCGTAAGGGTTGGCCTCTCTCACTCACACAGGAATAGTGATAGGCAAGGTGTCTAGGAGGGATTTTATGTTGTTGAAGTGACATAGTGGAAGGAAAAACAGAATAGGTCTGCCTTGAGAGCTACTCTGTTGCCAGTGCCTGATGCTGGCCAGGTAGCAAGAGTTGTGCTGAGGGTGTTTTTATGTCGTCATGCCTTTCAGTAGGCTAGTATGAATCTGCTTAGAAAATGGCTAAAGGAAATTCTCTCTCTCTCTCTCCTGACTGGCTACGACATGTTTTTAGGTGGGCAACTATCAGACAATAGATGCCCAGCTAAAAATGAGAGCCAGGCCACAGTACCCCTTCACCCACTGTACTATCCTAGCACCCACTCTGCTTCCCAATTGGCTAAAATGTAAATAAAATGTTTTACATTTGACGCCAGTTTTTTTTATTCCTACTTAGCAAGAGAGTTAACCAAGATTCCCTTCCATTAAATCCTTTACTCGCCCAGTAATGTCCTAAACAAAAAAATGCTCACCAGTGGTTTCCTTCTTCTCCAAATCAAGTCGAAGTTCTGTCATGAAGTAACACAAAAAATAAACCGCAGGCTTACTTTAAAGTATTGGTGGCTTATCCCCGCAGGTGCTGCTGTGCATTACCCGCCCCTCACCTTTGGTCCCACCGTAACACAGTGCCCAACAAATAATCGAAATAAAGTATTTACAGTGGTGAGGATCAGCTTTTTAGCAGCAAAGGAATCATGAGCTACTATCCCGATCGCAAATCAGCAACACATCCCCCAGTATCGGCTGCTTGTTTTCACTGAAATTATCAGGAAGTACTGGTGAGGCGTCCCTGGCTGTCGCTGCTCTGTCTGAATAGTAAAATCCAACAGATCTGCTAAAATAATGCTGCACTCTTACCTGTTTCTCTATTTATCAACATATTTGTGTCGCAGCCCTCCTGCCTGTTGCAGCTCGCCAGGTCCTCCACTGCCACCTCCCCCTCCTCGTACCCTTGCTCCATGTGCATACGGAGCCTGTCCCCTACGCTCTTCCCAGTAGCAAACAAAAGTTGGGCGTTTTATTTTATATTAAATAGCTAGTGTATTGGAAGACTTTTTTTAACCCTAAGGATGATGTAAACAGAGTAAAGCTAACCTGTGATTGACTGCATGAGGCACTTTGTTTAAAATAAAACTGTTGCTCACCATTTGTTTACTCCCTTTTCAGACCACGGGTATCTCAGCTGTGCTGTATGCCATCTCATGCTGAAGCAGCAGAAGTGATGTTTTGGGGATCCCGCTCCCATGTTCCCCTGTCTAGCAATTTGTGTCGCAGCCCTCCTCCCTGTTGCAGCTCGCCAGGTCCTCCACTGCCGCCTCCCCCCCCTCCTCGTACCCCGGCTCCATGTGCAGATGGAGCCCATCCGCTACGCTCTTCCTGGTCTCGCTGGGCTCCTACTGATCTCCCATGCTGCCGCAGTACTGACTTTCAAAGGGTGTTGAGATGGTTGACCGGCGACACTGTAACCATGCCGCCGCAGCCTCTGACCCCCTCATCTCTGTGTTGGACGGGGTGTTGTATGGTAGGGAAACATAGTCAATGTGTAAAGGGTTACAAATGCACTTCCCTGTGTGAGTACTGTAAAAAGAAATCACGAGATGTCAGAACCGGCCGTGAAATCACCGGTATTTTCCTGAGTTACCCTACCGCAGATGGGTGTCCATCTGCGGTAGGGTAAACCAAGAAAATACCGGCAGTCTCATACACAGTAGCGTCCCTTGAGGTCACGTATACTGTCACCGTTAGCAACCAACAGCAAGCAATCAAAACCTTCACTGTCAGAGAGAAACATACATTCTTAAATAGAAGCACACAATTTTAAATAGAAATGGGCACCAAAAGGCAGTAAAAAGTAAAGAATAAAAATGTCAGACTATTTGGCAGTTCAGTTTAATATGACAACAATGTCAACAATAGATGCAGTGTTCTCCAGCAGCACAGAGGAACCACCTACAAAACGCAAACAGCAAGAAAGAAATGTAAGTGAGCATTTTGTCTCCATAAGTAACACCCAACTAGACAAAACTGAAAGTGATAGGTTAGAAATAAATACAAAAAAGAACACCAAGTGGTCAGTCGCCATATTTGAAGAATGGGCAGCACAGAGTAGAATAAACATAGACTGGCATAATGATATATTTGAACAACTTAATAGCCATCTGTGCAAGTTTTATGCAGAAGCCAGGACTAGCCTGGGGCAGCAATACTCTGTCACTGGGTATTGTGCATTAAGAGCTGGCATAAACCGTCACCTTAATAGCGTCGAAGTAGCAAGAAACATTAACATGATAAGAGAACCCCAGTTTAAGTCTTCAAACAATGTGCTGCAATCTGTGTTTAAAAAACTGAGGAAGGCACAGAAAGACACGTCCAGTCACTACCCTGCCATCTCATCATCAGACCTTCAGAAACTAAGAGCATGTGCTGCGCTATCACCCAACACTGCACCTGGGCTTGTAAGAAGGGTATGGTTCGATGTCCAACTCCATGTGGCAAGACGCAGACGAGAGGGACTACGGGACCTAAAGTTTGATTCCTTTGAGTTAAAAACAGATGACAGTGGTACTAAGTACATAACTTTAACTCACAATGCAGATACAAAAAAACCACAAAACCTGAATGAAATACATAAAGAGAACACTAGAGGTTTTATTTTTGAAGACCCAGAGAACGAATGTTGTCCAGTGAAATGTTTCCTAAAATATTTATCTAAAGTTCCACCGAATGCTAAAGCATTCTATGTACACCCCCATAGGTGTACCCAGGACATCTTAGACACCCAGTCTTACTGGTATACAACTGAGCCCATGGGCAAAAACTACCTTGGTTCCCTGATGAGCAAAATTAGCAATGAAGCCCAGCTGTCTCAGAAATATACGAACCATAGCATCAGAGCTACAGCTGTCCAGATCCTCTCTGATGTAGGTCTGTCAAATCAAGAAATCACATCAGCGACTGGCCACAGATCTGAGACAAGTCTGTCTACTTATTGGAGACCCTCTGCAACTGATCGTAAACAGTGGAGCTCCATACTAGGAAGTAGCAACACCATGACATCAAGTAAGGTACTATATCTTAACATGTAACTCCCTTAGTAATTACATTGTTGCATTAGAAACATAGAAACATAGACTTTGATGGCAGATAAGGACCGCTAGGCCCATCTAGTCTGCCCATTTCCCTACCTACAGGATAGGCTGCAGATCCTAGTTAACCAACAGCCTATTTCTTCCTACCCCCCACAAGAATTGCCTTATTGTCTGTCCCATGCATTCTTGAATTCTCCCACAGTTTTAGACCCCACAACCTCCTCAGGAAGGCTGTTCCATGCATCCACTACCCTCTCTGTGAAATAATACTTCCTCACATTGCCCTGAACCGCTCTCCTTCTATCTTTTAAATTGTGTCCCTTGTTCTTGCAAGTCTCTTTTTCTGAAAATGCTACCCTCTTGGACTTTGTTGATTCCACTGAGGTACTTAAAGTTTCTATCATGTCCCCTCTCCTTCTTTCCTCAAGGGTATACATATTAAGCTCCTTTAGTCTCTCCTCCTCACGGCTTCTCTTGCAGACCCTGCACCATTTTAGTTGCCCTCCTCTGGACTGCTCTATCCTGTCTATGTCCTCAGGAGATGGGGTCTCCAGAACTGGACACAGTACTCCAGATGGGGTCTCACCAACTGTCTGTACAGAGGGATAACAACTTCCTGTTTTCTGCTGCTGATGCCTCTCCCTATACATCCCAGTATACCCCCAGCCCTCGCTACTGCCTTCTCACATTGCTTGCTAACCTTAAGGTCATCTGATATGATTACCCCCAGGTCCCTTTCCTTTTTTGTTGTTGTTACTACCTCCCCACCCATTGTGTATTCTTCCCCTGGGTTCTTGTTTCCCAGGTGCATTATTTTGCACTTCTTTGCATTGAATCCTAGCTGCCATACTTCTGACCATTCCTCCAACCTTGCCAAGTCCCTTTTCATCCTTTCCACGCCTCCTTGTGTATCAACCCTGTTGCAGATTTTGTGTCATCTGCAAAAAGGCATACTTTTCCTTCCATTCCCTCTGCAATGTCACTGATGAAGACATTAAAAAGGACTGGACCCAATACTGAACCCTGCAGTACCCCACTAGTAACCCCCCTTTCTTCAGAATGGACTCTATTTACAATTACCTTCTGTATCCTGTTGTCCAGCCAATGTTTTACCCAGGCTACCACCCTGGGTCCCACTCCCAGGCTGGTTAATTTGACTATTAATCTTTTGTGTGGGACTGTGTCAAATGCCTTGCTAAAGTCTAGGTAGGCCATGTGCACAGCCCCTCCCTGGTGTACTACTTTGGTCACCCAGTCAAAGAAATCTATTAGATTTGTCTGACATGACCTTCCCGCTGTGAACCCATGCTGCCTTGGGTCCTGTGCTCCACTGGCCTCTAGGTACTCGACTATTCTTTCCTTCAGAAGTGACTCCATCACTTTACCTACCACAGAGGTCGGACTGACAGGTCTGTAGTTTCCTGCCTCTGTCTTGGACCCACTTTTGTGAAGGGGAATCACATCCGCCTTCCTCCAGTCCTCGGGTACCACACTATCCTCCCATGATTTATTAAAAAGAGTAGCCAGTGGTTTCACTAGTTCCTCCCTTAATTCTTTTAGAATTCTGGGGTGAATTCCATCAGGACACTTGCTTTGTCCACCTTCAGTTTTAGGAGTTCTTGCAGAACCCTTTCTTCTGTGAAAGGACTGGGATCCACCTCTATCAAGAGTGCTTCTGTTAATTGGATTAGGCACTTCCCTCCTCTTTTGTGAATACTGAGCAGAAATATTCGTTCAGTATTCCTGCTTTCACTATCCCCTCTGCCCACCCACTGTTCATTCTATTCAGCCTCACTATCCCTCCTTTGTCTTTCTACGCTCACTGATGTACCTATAAAAGGTTTTATCCCCTTCTTAACTGAGTTGGCTATCTTTTCCTCAGTTTGGGCCTTTGCTATTCTGACTTCCTCCCTGTTTCTTTCTGCCTTAACTGGTACAGCCTCTGTCCTGCTCCTTCTGTGTTTCCTTATACTTCCGAATGCTATCTTTTTCTTCCTGACTTTCACAGCCACCTCTTTTGAGAACCATAGTGGCTTTTTCTTTCATTTGATTTGTTCATTTGCTTCACACAAAGGCTTGTTGCCTCTGTGATGGCAGTTTGATAATTCCCCATTGTTGCTCCACACCTCCTTCTAGCCTGTTTGCTAGTGCTTTTCTGAGGCACTCTCCCATCTTGCCAAAGTCAGCCCTCCTAAAATCCAGTACCCTCACTTTTGTATGGCTTGACTCTGTAGCTGAGTTTAACGTGAACCACACTGTTTTTTTTTGTAATTCTTCTTTTTATTAAAATTTTCTTTTCCTTAACATATATACATATTAATCACCAATGTTTACAGAATTTACAGAGACATTCATGGATACCGTATTATACAGTCAGATGAAATTAGTTCTAAGAAATTCATTCCCAGCATGGCGCGTCCTCCCTCCCCATCAATCTCTGCTTGGTTCCTCACATTACAGCTATGCCGTGGTTACTGCATCAAGATCCAACAAGCAAATAGCTTGGAACCCCCCTATAGGGTTCGCGGAATCAGACTCATGAAACCCCACTCTCTAAATAATATAGGGTGTTGGCAATGGTAATCGGGTCAAAAGGTGTGCTATTTTCCTGGACCTCCTATAGGCACTGTACATGTGCACGAATTAATTTATAATTCCCCCTTTCCCTATTTGGGGGGAAGGTCCAACACACTAAAGCGATGAAAGGAAAACATTGAGACCCTCTTCCCATGCCCTCCCACCAATGAGTGACACCAACCCAGCAGTTCCCGGTCCACTTGGGGCAGGAGCCTGGTTTTGTAAAAGACTATTCTATGCATTGCTATGTTATTTCGGGTAGACTCCCATGATGGCCTCCCTCTCCCCGACAGAGGGGGGACGGAGTAGTCATAGTTAGCATTTCATTACACTATCTCCCATTTCGGGTCACAATCCAGCTCTACCATTCATTTGCTTATACATGTCACTTTTCAATATATTCATCCTCTCTCAAACCTCCTCTAGTCCGGGCAACCACACTGTTTGATGGTCACTTGTCCCCAGATGGCAACCCACTTCTAGATCTGAGATCCTCTCACTGCCCCCGTTTGAGAGTACGAGGTCTAAGATTGCTCCCTCACGAGTGGGTTCCAAACTAGCTGTCTAATGCCTGCCACCTGTAGGGCATCAAGAATGGCCCTGCTCTTGGATGTGGCTGCAGCAAATGTGCTCCAGTTAACATCTGGCATATTCAGGTCTCCATCAACAGTATCTCCTTTCTCTGCCATTCTAAGAATGCCTTCTATCATATCCTTGTCCATTCCTTCCCCTGACATGGGGTCTGTACACAACCCCTGTGGATTGTGGTGCCCTTTCCAGTCTCCAAGGTGACCCACAGTGCCTCCTCTCCTCCCTGTTTACTCTTTTGTTCAGTTGCTTTATCCCTTCCTTTACATAGAGCTACTCCTCCCCTCTTCTCCCCTGCCTGTCTCTCCTGTAGGTTATGTACCCTAGTATGTTAACATCCCAGTCATGGTTCTCTGTGTACCATGTTTCTGTGACTGCTACAATATCCAGGCATCCCTCTTCCATTAAGGCCATCAGCTCAGGGCTTGTTGCCCAGACTACGGGCATTGGTACTCATTACCCTCCATTTCCTGATGGCCTTACTCTTTTGCCCCCATCCTGTCCTTCTTGCCTTTGTCACTTTCTTCATTTACCCTGCCCTTCTCTTTATCGACACCTTTATGTTGGTGTTTGTACGCTTACTACCGTGATTATTTGGGGGCTAGATTTTCCTGCTCCTTTCCAGTGCCTCCCCCCTTGACTAGTTTAAAAGCTTGCCAATGAAGCATTTAAACCTATCACCTAGGATCCTGGTTCCCCTCCCAGACAGATGCAGCCCATCACGCCAGTATAAGCTTCATCACTCCAGGTGGACCCCAGTCCCCAGTGAAGCCAAATCCCTAGAGCTCCACACCAGTTTTCAACCACTGATTGAATCCCATGGTGCTGGAACACCCTAGCCCTCCTATGCCATAGATGGGTAGCACCTCCGAGAAGGTTACCGTGCATGCTACTTGACTCAAGGCCCCTCCCCAATTCCACAAACTCTTCTGCACTTCTCTAATCCCTTTCTTAGCAGGGTCATTTGTTCCTAGGTGGACAATGACATCCAACTCCTTCCTGTGCAGCTGCTCAGGCAATCTGAGGATTACGCTTCCTGTCCCCTGCAAGCCATGGCGCCAGGCAGGCACCTTACCTCCCTCTCCCTCCTCCCCAGTTCTACCTTTCCTAACAATGGAGTCCCCCACCAGGAGTTGTTTCCTTCCCCTGCAGGGTTCCTGCACCCTCCTGTGGGTCTCCTTGTGGAGGTTCCCAGCATCCTCCTTGGTCTCCACTGTGGGTGCCTCCATAGAGGAACCACACTTTGCCAGAATGGCATAGGAGCAGTGGAGAGGTGCAATGGGAGGGATGCGCCTCTGTTCCACCACCCTCACCCTCCCTGAGCCCACTGTGGTCCAACCGGCTCCTCTTTCTTGGCAACCTCTGAGGCAACGGCAGTGGCACTGGTGGTCCCTGGATGGAAGAGGAGGTCCCACAAATCCTGCCAACTCAGCCTGGAGATGAGCAACCTCCTCCCTCAGCCCAGATAGGTGCCTGCAGATGGGACAACACCTCATCCTCCAGAACATCTCCTGGAAGACTGCTGCTCCACAGCCACTGCACTGCACCACTCCAATCATGTCTTATTTCTGGCCCTTAACTGTTTGCAATCCTTACTCTTTCCTCTGTTTTCTCTCTCTCTCTCTCTCTCTCTCTCCTTACTTTCTGCCTGTGTGCCCTTTAAGCTCCTGATTGTCCTGTTCTGAGACAAGAATATCCTATATTTCACGAGTAGACCACTTACTTGCTCAGAGGCAGACCTCCAGCAGCTAGAGGGGCCGGAGGAGCTACTCTTGCCCTTCTAGGATGGTGGGTCCTTGGTGGTTCTGTGACCACTCACTTCCTGCCCTAAACAGGAAGTTCCTGTTGTCAGTCAAATTCTGTGCCTATAAAAATAGAACTAACTTTGGGGGGACAATATATTCCCAGCAGAAGTTCAGTCACACAGCAGTCCTTTCTCCTGGTGTCTTCTGCCAAGTTATTAGCAGAAACTTTCTAAGGAAGTCTTTAAATGTAGCTTCCTTCTAGCTAAGCCACTCCCCCTACTTACCAGATCTTTCTACAAGTAATTTAAACCTCACAGCAGTTAAGTCCTTTCAGTCACCTGAGATTTACACCTAGATAACTCTTCAGATACCCATTCAGTTCAGTTAACCCAAACACACACTTTTTTTTTTGTATGTTAGTTTTTTTACCCTAAATTAAAAGTCAAATACAAAAGTTCTTCTACTTTAGTCCCAGCAGAGAAGTTCAGTCACACAGCAGTCCTTTCTCCTGGTGTCTTCTGCCAAGCTACATTAATTATAGCATTGTAAATATTTAAGTATTTTCTTTTTTTTAATGTTTATCTATCCGAGAAACTACCAGCACACCTTCTCAGCACCAAAACAAGAAAGAAGACAAGCAAGAAAAGAAGACTGAAAACCAAGAAAACACAGCTGTACAGAAGGAAAACCAGACTGAAGATAAATAAACACCTTGCAACCAACAGCCTGTCAGGTCAGAGTGGCTTAGGGGCACATAATTTCTTTAGTCCTATGTCCTGCACTTTCAATTGTCCTATCAACTTTATTACCTATAACAAATAATGCACTGAATAAAAACAAAAGTAAATTGTATTATCTGATTGATCCCATAAAGGGACTATTTTTTCTCTTGTAATATTTTTATCAAATAAAATTGTTTTAAATGTTTAAAATTAAACACATGTCTCAGTGAATTTATCTGTAAGGGTTGTACATTTTCTAAGCGCAATAATACCCTCCAGGGTGGGCGGTATTGGGCAGTCTGGTATTGCCCAATACCGCCCACCCTGTCGGGTATTATTGCTTGCTTAAACGTTTGATTCCGACCTAAAGACCATATATTCACAAGTCTAAAGAATGGTTTTGAAATCACGTGGTAAACCATTATCAGTGTGGACGCAGCCCGTTTTTGGAGTTCACAGTAACAGTCACAAGCACCGGTAACGGTTTACCATGTGCAGTGTGGACAGGCCCTTAGTTAACAGAACTTGGGGGCTTAAAATAACTTACAGTTTAAGGTTCAAATATCGCTTGGTTCTGTATTGTTACATTTAATGCTAATCAGCTCATTAAGTTTGTCCTGGGGTAGAATATATACATTTGATGGTAAACAAAACCTGCGGGTTATACTGGTGGGAATGTTTGGGAATGGAATCTGCTGTGATTGGATGGAGAGATGTTAAAAGCATAATTTTCCCTATGTACCTGATATTATTGCAGAGCACTCAGTTGAGTGTAGTTGACAGTTTACTTGAATTTCTCCCTTACAGGTTATTACTCTAGCCTTTGAAGCGGCTGGCAATATTTGGACTATTATGGGACTTTAACATTGGTGGGATCTTCCCACATCCTATTGTTCCAGATTGCAGATCACTGAGTGTAATTTTCTGTCCCCCTAATACAGGAGTAGGCCTATTGCCTGTATTGTATCTGAAGTATCTGTATGAGAAATGTATAACCTGTGTTGTTATTATTTGAAAATGATAATAAACAGAAAGTACAAAAAAAAAAAAATAAAGATCCCTGGTGGTAGTGGTCCCCTGTCCCTCCAATCGCTGGCCCTTACTGCATTAAAGATCATTGGTGGTAGTGGTCTCCCCGTCCATCCAATCACCGGCCCGTACTGTATTAAATAAAGATCCCTGGTGCTAGTGATCCCCCTCTGATCACCAGCCCATACTGTATTAAATAAAGATCCCTGGTGGTAATGGTCCCCCCATCCCTCCAATCACCAGTCCATACTGTAGTCAATAAAGATCCCTGGTGCTAGTGGTCCCCCACTCTGATCACCGGTCCGTACAGTAGTAAATAAAAATCCCTGGTGCTAGTGGTCTGCCCCTCCGATCACCGGCCTATACTGTATTAAATAAAAATCGCCAGTGCTAGTGGTCTGCCCCTCCGATCACTGGCCCATACTGTATTAAATAAAGATCCCTGGTGCTAGTGATCTGCCCCTTCAATCACCAGTCCACACTGTATTAAATAAAGATCCTTGGTGGTAGTGGTCTGCCCCTCCGATCACTGGTCTGTACTGTGTTAAATAAAGATCCCTGGTGCTAGTGATGCCCCCCTCTGATCACCGGCCTGTACTGTATTAAATAAAGATCCCTGGTGCTAGTGGTCCCCCCGTCCATCCAATCACTAGTCCGTACTGTAGTAAATAAAGATCCCTGGTGCTAGTGGTCCCCCCCGATCACCGGCCTGTACTGTATTAAATAAAGATTCCTGGTGGTAGTGAT
Organism: Neoceratodus forsteri; assembly: GCA_016271365.2. NCBI lineage: Eukaryota > Metazoa > Chordata > Ceratodontiformes > Ceratodontidae > Neoceratodus > Neoceratodus forsteri. The sequence continues at coordinate 1,431,076,511 of CM057456.1, forward strand.
CCCCCTCCTCTAATCACCGGCCTGTACTGTATTAAATAAAGGTCCCTGGTGCTAGTGGTCTGCCCCTCCGATCACTGGCCTGTACTATACTAAATAAAGATCCCTGGTGGTAGTGGTCCCCTCGTCCCTTCAATCACCAACCCATACTGTATTAAATAAAATCCTGGTGCTAGTGGTCCCCCGTCCCTCTGATCACTGACCCATACTGTATTAAATAAAGATCCCTGGTGGTAGTGGTCCCCCCGATCACCGGCCCGTACTGTATTAAATAAAGATCCTTGGTGGTAGTGGCCCCCTCCCAATCACCAGCCTGTACTGTATTAAATAAAGATCCCTGCTGGTAGTGGTCCCCCCGTCCCTCCAATCACCGGCCTGTACTGTATTAAATAAAGATCCCTAGTGCTAGTGGTCCCACCTTCCGATTGCTAGCCTGTAGTGTATTAAATAAAAGTCCCTGGTGCAAGTGGTCCCCCTCCCCCTCCCACCAATCGCCAGCTCGCACTGTATTAAATAAAAATCCCTGGTGGTAGTGGTTCCTCCCCCTTTCCAGTTGTCAGCCTGTACTGTATTAAATTAAAATCCCTGCTGATAGTGGTCACCCTCTCCCCCTCCCTCCGATTGCCAGCCCATAAGAAACAAGAAAACCCTCCCTGGCATCCAGTGTTTCACTCTGGGCACCGATCCACAGTACTGCTGCTCGCAATGCCATAATCCCTGGTGTCTAGTGACCCTCCCACTGCGGCACCGAACACCCACCCCTCAGAAACCTTACCAGTCCCCTTCATGCCACAGGTGTATACAGCGACCAGCGCAGCCCTCCTCACACCTCCTCGGCTGGCAGCCGTATTTCCAGGCAGGGAGTATGCCCCTTATTTATAGGACAGCACCCTATCAGGACAGCACCCTGTTCTATAAATAAGAGGGGTACTCCCTGCCTGGACATATGGCAACTGGTCGAGGAGGTGTGAGGAGGGCTGTACCAGTTGCTGTATGCACCCGCAGCACCGAGGGGACTGGTAGGGTACTGGGGGTGGGTGTTCAGTGCCACAGTGGGGAGGGGCTGATAGACACCAAGGATTATGGCACTGCCAGCAGTGGCACCAAGAATCAGTGCCTGGGGGGGGAACCAGTGGACACCATGGAGGGTTTTCTATTTTCCTAGGGGGCTAGCAGTTCATGGGGGGGGCCCACTACCACCAGGGATTTTTTTATTAAGGTACAGGCTGGTGATCAGTGGCAGGGGGGACCACTAGCACCAGGGATTTGTTTTATTACAGTACAGGCTGGCAATCAGTGAGAGGGGCGACCACTAGTACCAGGGATATCTACACGGCAGGGACCAGGCAATTCGGAGGGCCGCACTTGCTAACCTGCCTCGCTACTAATGCAAATTAGCCCATAATGAGCATGCCAATTGTCCCTTAGTATCTTGATGCCCAATGGGCTCATTCACATGGGTCCCTTTGAATGCTGGGATAGCGCTCCTGCGCTATCCACTCTGGCACGCTGTACATCGGAATCTATGCTGCGGCAGCGTTACATGACTTAACGCTGTGCCGTCATAACCCTATATTCAGTTAAATAGTGCCGGTGCGCTATTCGACAAAACATAGCATCCTCGGGCTCACCAGCAATTGCAAGGCGCAGTGCAAGATTTTACGTTTCGCTTTCTGCGCTTTTTTGAATATCAGACCCCAGGTATCTTTATTATAAATGCATCCCTTATTGTTTTGCACTAGGAAAAGATACAGTTACTAAGAGAAACTTTTTGTAGGCAAGGAAAGGAACTTGCAAAGTAATGTGTCCAATGTCTGATAGTACAGTGACTGTCTATGCAGGAGAATTAAATGTGCTTCTTCCCCACACACACAGCTGTATTACATTAAGGTCTGTGTTACTGGGAGAGGGAATGTTGGCTCGACATCAGGGAGAAGTCTACTCTTTCAAAAAGTGCAGCCAAGGGATCATAAACTTCCTCCTTGGCAGCCACCGGAGATGGGCAGAACAGATCCTTTGAATAGGACTCTGGTTCTATTTTGTTGGTTTTTGGAGCTGGGGCCATGACTAAGAGGGATGACCAGGGGCATTCATATTGTGCCACTAGGGGTAAAATTCTTGGACCGGTGCAAGACAAACAAAAATGAAAGCATTTGCTAAGAACGGTTCATTTAATTTGTGTCCCTGGTCCGGTCCCCACTTTGAATATTGTGCTCCGTTCTGGAACCCGCATCTTAGGAAGGATGAGGACAGGCTTGAGGTGGTGAAGTGCACGGTCACCAAAAAATGATCCTGGGGCAGGAGGACCGATCCCGTGAGGAGAGGTTGGCAGACCTGAACATATACACTCCGGAGGCCAGGAGGCAGAGGGGGAAATGATTGAGACCTTTGAATTCCTGAGGGGGATAAACAAGGTGGACAATGGGGACCTTTGCTTCTTTTTTTTTTTTTTGAAATTCTGTTTCTGCACCGCTTCCATACCGACGTGACGGATGTACCTGCCTGTCACTCTGGATATACTAGACTTCACAGAGCTACAGGCAAAGGAGAGTGGGGGTTCTGTTATTAGTTTCCCCCATTTTCCATTTTTAGTCTTGTAACTCCAGACCTTGCAGGGGCAGGGATGCCGGTGTTTGGGACACAGTCCCCGATGTGAGTATGCGTTACCACACTCGCACGATATGCAGCGGTGTGTCCTGAGCGCTGTGCCACACATATGTCTACAGGTGACAGTAGTGCTGTGGGATGCAGCTCCCTCCCCCCTGGGAGCAGGAGAATGTCCACTGGGGCACTCAGTTCTCCCCCCCGGCCCCCGATGACTGAGGCTCATTCCCAAACCCAGGTTGCTGGCATTGCGAGCAGCAGGCCTACTGCTGCACTAATGAGCCAGTTTAGTGGGGACCTTTTCAGCGGGATAATAACACAGTGGCAAAAGGTTATGGGAGGAGGCTGGTTGGGGTAGAGTGAAAAGGAATGTTAGGAAATTCTTTATCCAGAGGGTGGTAGGACAGTGGAATAGGTTGCCAGAGGAGGTGGTGGAGGTGGGGTCTATAAAGGCTGGGATAGATTTGGGGACTGCTAGTCTCATAAAAGAGGTGGGGGGATTGGTGAGAAAGCAGCAGGGAAAGGGGAGGATCAGAATACAGGGGGACCTTACTATCTGGCTATAGGCCACTAGGGAATAAGTAAGGGGTTTTCCATGGGCAGAACTCAGGGTATTTTTCTGCCATCATTTATTCTCTGTTTCTATGGGACCTTAGTTTAACATTGTTTCTGAAGGATGGTACCTCCATCAGTGCAGGGCCCTGAGTGCAGCACTGCAGTGTCAATTCGAAGTCCAAATGCCTGGCACAGGACATGAACCCAAAACCCACACAGTGCAAGATAATGCACATAGGGCACAAAAACCAAGGAGCTACATATCAGCTGTGGGGGGAATAGCATGTTCCAAGCAAGAAAGAGACCTGGGGGTGATCATCTTTGATGACCCCAAGGTAGGTACAGTAGGCAGTGTGACAAGGCGTCAGGAAAGGCAAACAGGATGCTGGGATACAAGGGCAGGGGAATCCCCAGCAGAAAAATGGAAGTAATAATTACACTATATAGGACATTAGTGAGGCCGCACCTTGAATACTGTGTCCAGTTTCAGGAGGCCTCATCTACGTAAGGACAAAGGGTGGAGACGGTACAGAGCAGGGCAATCAAAATGGTGCAGGGACTACATCGCAAGCCCTATGAGGATAGGCTGAGGGAATTAAATATATACTCCCTGGAGGAGAGGAGGGGGGGGATATAATTGAGACATTCAAGTACCTCACAGGGAAGGACAAAGTACAGGAGAATGCTATATTCCAAAGAAAAAGATACTCAAGGACGAGGGGGCACAAGATAAAACTGGAGGCAGGGAGGTTCAGCGGGAACGTGAGGAAGTACTTCTTCACAGAGAGGGTGGTGGACAAGTGGAACAGCCTGCCAGCGGAGGTGGTGGGGGCAGAAACGATAACAGGTTTTAAACATGCTTGGGATAGCCATAGAGGATTGCCGGTAGTCAGTGGTGGGGGTTGGGGTGTACAACCTAATGCCAGCAGTGCACGATAGAGCGTAATTGTTAGTGGCAATAGGTCAGACTAGGTGGGCCGAAGGCCCTTATCTGCCGACAATTTCTATGTTCCCATGTTTCTATGTAATGTTCCTAGCCCAGAGTCTAGAGTGCTACCATCTGAGACACTGACAGGGCCAACGTTCTTTACACCACTTCTTCCTCATAACTGTAATCCATAGTCCAGGGTCAGGTCAGTTTACTGGTTCCCCCCAATAACTGGACACATTGTGATCAGTCTATCCCATCTACTTTAATCCTAGTCCTGCTTCTAAAATATCGCGTCTGGGCACTGGCTGTACACTCTGCTGTTTACTCAAAAGCCAAGCAGTCCAAGCCACGTATTTTGGTTTAACTGTACCATTCACTTTATTCTAAAAATAGACATTACATCCAAACAGTTGTGGGTAAATCTCAACATCACACTTCCTATCTCTCTCTTTTCTGTTTATTTGGAATAGATTTGCAAGTGACATTCTCACGAACTGGCTTTTTGTTTGTTAAAGACAATAATTGCTGAAAGAAGAGGACTTTCTTTATCTTTGTCTTGTTTTAACGGTGTACCCTGCTGCTGTAATTTGCCCCCAGATCCCACTTAAAAACTAGGCTCTTTGCCTAAATGTGAATTTCCTAGCGTGTAAAATTCTAAATAAAAATAAATAAACCAATGACTGATATCTGGGGCACTGCACCTAGACTTTAGTGTCTGGGTCCAGGATTAGATCTTGTAGCTTGCTGCCAAATTCCTCCAGATGATGTCAGCGCTGGCCCTCGTGCAGGTTGTCTCCTCTGCTACTCATTAATGCAGTCTCACCTTGGAGCTGGTCTTTGCACTGGGACTCTACATCTTGAATGTCAAGGCTGCTCTGAGAGCTTGGTTGGATGGTTTTACTATAAAATTCCTGATTGGGGTCCCACATTGTGAAGCCCCCCTCCCCAGTGGGATGGTTCAGTATTGCCCAAATAAGCTCCTAGCGGTATGGGGCATCTCGAGAATGCTAGCCACATGCGCTGTGGGTGTTGACACTATTGGGAAGAGTTATTTATTTATCTAGTTTCTATTAACCAGGTGAATGCACTAGACAATTAAATGTCTATTTTCAGGCACGACCTGGGAGGCTGCAACCTATACAAACTATAGGCAAAACAATATCAAAGTGCACACATTAATTAGGCAAGTGTCACAGTTACAACTCTCAGCTGCTGTTGATACTCTTGTGCCTCCCATTAGTCCCCTGCTGAAGCTCACCATGGAGTAATGAGTTGAGGTGATTGAAGACACTGGGGCAGAGACTGGAATGCACCTGGTTGAGATTGCACTTGACGAAAGGCAAGCTGACTCTGAGGACCCATTGAGGTATTCAAGTTAATAAAAGTGTTTTTCAAAATTAAGTGAAAGAATGAAAAATACTCTGATGATGAAGCCAAAAATGACACAAATACATGTAAGCCCCCTTTGGGAGCTTACTAGTTAATTTGATTTGCAGCCTTAGTGTTTGGAGTTGGGGCTCTGCCTGCCAGCGGGGAGGGTTTTTGTTGAGAAAGAGGAAGTCGTGAGAGAAAAAAGAGAGGAAGCGTGTATGTGTTTCAGCCATGAGGGCCAAGGGCTGGGATGGAATGATTGCCACCCTGGCCTGCCGCCCTCGAAGACCGGTGTGAGGATGTAGCAGTCAGGGCCAGGAGGAGTCTGGAGCCTGTTTGGGGACTGCCTGTGTCAGTGGGAGCCAAAGCCTGGGTAGAAGAAATGTGGCTCACCTCATGACTGTCTGGCACCTTGATGGGGCAGCACAGGTAAGTCCCCATGTATCCTCGTCTGCAGACAAGCGTGGAGCCAGTTCTGGGGCCAGATCATTGGGGCAGCATGGTGGTGGCAGCCAGTGTTTGCAGGGAGCACAGTGGTGACAGCCTGTCTCCCTTTCCTGTGGCACTTCAGCCTGGCATGGAGGTGCTGGGGATCCTATTCTGCCCCCGAGAGGAGTGATCACAGGTCTCTGGGATGGCCAGCGCTAGTAGAAACACCCTGAGATGCCTGGAGTTGTACAATTGCTTGGGAGACAGAGGACTTAGCATTTTCAGGGACTTGGTTGCTGCATTTCAAAGATTTCACCCAGTGGGAGCCAGGATTCGAACCCTCGGCATGGGGAGGACCGCTTAAGGTATTCCGCTTCTCGATACCCTGTAGCGGGTAGTGTACTGTGTGGCCTTGCCAGGAACCTGTGTAAAATGAAAGTAAGTTTTGTGCAGGAGGTAGTTCAAGAAGAACCAATGTGATGGTGCCCCTGCATTCCAGCCACATGTGTTGCTGCTACCAGGATTGTGAGCCCATTTCGGCTCTAAGGGAGCACTGCGAGGGAAGAGTTTTTAACACTAAAAGTTTTCTGCAGACTGTGTTGGGCAGCTCACTCTAAATGTTTTCCCACCATTATGATTTGCACCCCCCACTCTATGGAGTGAGACAATCAATTGTGATAAATTAAATCTACTTTTTTTCTTCTTCTTTAATCTGGAGTGAACAATAGACTTAATCGTTTGGCTCAGTGTGTGGTTGTAGAAATCAAGCTTGCCCCCACAGCTGCTGTACCCCTTGGTTACGAAGTAAGGCTGGCACTTCCTTGGACAAATCATCTGGGAACCCAGGTAACAAGTTGTATTATTTTCTAGACTGTGTTTCTGGCTGCTAGGGCCCCTCCCCCAAAGTAACATCTGGTATACTCCTAGACATCGGGGGGGGGGGAGCTTACATACAATATTGCTAAAAAAAAAATAAAAAAAAACTTGTATGATGAAATTTTTGCAGACTAACAAATGTTGCTAGCTGAAGCCATGTAAATCTGGGTGTTTGTTGTTATCCTTTCCATGTTCTGCCTAAACTGCTGTCACCTTTTGAAATCAGTCTTTTTCCACCTTATTACTTTTGTATCCTCTGGCTGCCCTATCCCCATACCAAAGTTCAGGGCCACCAAGGCTGATGCCTTCCTCCACCCAGACAAGTAGACAAGCAGCTGCCTCCCCAGCTGACGCTATGGCTCTCTGAGCGGCCAGCAAGAGGAATGTAAATGCTGGGTGGCCCATGCACTGAGTCTGCCCTACCTCCACGGGAGTCAAATGTAACAATTTATCCTCCTTGTTCCTTGAGTTTTATGCTTCTTTTGAAACTTCATTCATACTGCAGTTGTACATAGCTTTGTCTGATCTAAGAAAGTATGCAGTTGCTACATGTGCCAAGGAATTACTGCAGGGGGGCGCTAAGCACCATCCCATTTATACTTCAGTCCGTAAGTTCACGTATATACTATCAACGAGTTTCCTTTTCATGTAAAAGGAAGAACAACAGGGTGGAGTGTTCCATAAACAAAACTATAATGGCCTAACTAATTCCTCAAAGGAACAGGAAAAAAACTGAAAAGCATAGAAACTGGATTTTGCCTGCAGAAGAAGACTTTGCAGTCTATTGAGTCTGCCCAATATGGAGGTAAATGTCCCTTATAGGTCAAAGTCCCTACTCCCCATTCTCCCCTCCCTTGCCATTCTAATCTGCCCCCCATACTTATCCCACTCCCTCTTGAAGCTCTTTCCATTTTACTTGTGCTTTTTGTGCCCTACTCTCCAGCTCCTTTGTTCCGATGGACCTCCAGGCACCTCCTGATCCCCTCCTACACCCTAGCTTCAGCCACTTATCTCCATGGAGCCTTGGCTTCACCCCCCCAGGTGGGGTCTGGATAAGAGGCTGCCCTCAGACATCTAGTTGTGTCAAGCAGTGCCTTGCACGCTGGAGAGGCGGGGGACCTGGATATAGCGGGGCTGACTTTGTCGCGGAGGCATGGGGTCGGTGTATTTTTCCCACTGCTGTTCCCTGGGATGTCACATACAGTGATGCCAAGGCATGGATGTGCATACTGTGTGTGCATCTTCCTGCCGATGTCCATGATGTCCTCCCTCCCATTTTTTATTCCCTTCCTACACTGCCACCTGGGGTCACCCATGTGGCAGTATCACAGCGGGAAATGGAATCCTCCCTTCCCGGAGGAGGAAAGCATCCTATCAGATGCTCAGTCCCCCCCCCCGATAATCCGAGCTCGTTCCTGAACTTGGCTTGCCAGCATCACAAGTGGTGGTGCTACTGCTGTGGTGATGGGCCGGCCCCTCTTGAAGCTCTCAACAGTTTTAGTATCAACCAGTCACTGGCAGCTTGTTCCACCCCTCCGACACCCCTACTGTAAAGTTACGCTCTCTGACATCCTTCCTCAACTTACCTCCCCCCAATTTTCAGCCATTCCCCATGGCACACATAATTTTGCTGGGCCTTAACAATATGATAGAATCCAGCTTGTTTATACCCTTCAGCGTGGACATTCCTTAGTGCCACAGTAACACAGTAGTTTAAAGCAACAGTGCAGTGACATTTGGCAAAACATTTGACCCTACCTTTTTTTCATTATAAACAATTCCCGGCATCTTCCAGTTTTATTTAGTGGTAAATTTTTTTAGTTCCACCAAAATATGAGAATTTAATAAATGTTTTAAATTAGTTTTTTGCTCAAGAAAAAAGATAACAGCCACGTTTAACTTAGGAAGAGATCATATTTTTCCCCTGAGAGGGCTAGTCGCTCGATCCCTTCCATTTCTTGATCTCCAACACCATCCCCATGCTCCGATGTTTTGTGATGTCATTATATAGCCAGCTCCATGCAAGTCTATGGGGCATCATTTTAGAAATAATTTTCACGATTTTAACCTGACTTTTGGTTCAAATCAGAGCAAATATTGAAGTAACAAGGCTAAACATGCTACCCTTTTACATATGCTTTGGGAGTGCCCAAAAATCCAAAAGATATGGCTTATGGTTCATCAGGTATGTGAACTAGTGGGGATCCGTACTACTGCCTGACAAGGAATTACCCAACATTAAATAGCCCGTCACCGACTGCCCGACTGAGTGTATTGCCCGACAAGAAACATACCAACACCTGTAATCCCGTCAGTCAGTTTTCTCAGCGTTTATTAAAATGCAATCTTGGCACTGCAGCCAGCAGAGCAGGACCCAAAGAAAAGTGCCATCTATGTCAGCATGTCATCATTTTAAATAATATTCTGCAGCATAAAAACCTTTTTAATTTAGGCACGGCGGCCAGCATGGTCCGGAGAAGGGCATTGCTGACTTATGAGATGCTCCTTATAATCGTGCAGGCTCCTGGCTCAGTTTATCAGCTACTGATGAAAACTTTTCAACCTACACTGATTCAGGATTAGAGTGGAATGGTGGTGGGGATCGTGGACCGGAGCAGGACTGAGTCCTGCTTCGCACTGGGATGTTTTCAGCTCCGATATAGGATGCCTCTCCTAGTCCTGCTCCGATTTAAGCTGGCTGGCTCGAAAGTTATGTACTGACTAATTACATACTTTTGGCAACACTGTAGGAACATCTGGCTGAGGGTGGCAGGGGCGGAGCAGGATTTTGTGGAGTATGGTCTGCACTGAATCACGATAGAATGCCTCATATTTGCCATTGGGATATTCTGGCCACTTGGCCCACAGCAGGACTTCGTGGAGATTTGAGTACTCTTGTGCTGGGCTGTGCTCCTATTCGAGCTGGTGCACTATAGTTAGCGGCTAGTGTCTCCTTCCCCTGCGATGAGATTTATTAAATTTTTGTTTTAAAGGAGGGATGAGGGCAACATGGCATTTCGTCTAACCATTGCTGGGTTTATAGTGAAGTACCCAAATACCAGAGCACTACAAATATTGTGGATTTCCTGGCATGCTTTATGTGAAAATGTGTTTTCAGTGCTAAACCTTTGGCAGGACGCAGATGCAGAACATGTTGGGATTTCGGCAGATCAGAAAAATACTACTGTCGGTATTTTCAATGTCGGTCTGATGGAGTCAGGAAATTGGCGGTCTGGCTTGTCCATGTTGGGCAATCATACCAGACCCGAAGTAGTCACAAATTACAAACTACCCTTTTCAGGAAAGTTTTTTTTATCTTAGAAGCAGACTCAGATGCCCCTTTCTTAATTAACTCACAAATAATTTGGGTGCTATCATCCACTCTGGCCCTGAAGAGATTGTTGCTTTCCTATTGGAAGTCACCTGCTTCCGCATCGGTACAAGAATGGTTAAACAGACCTCGGTCTATTAGCTAGTAATGAAAGAATTGCTGCAATAACAGTTAATAAGGTAGATGTTTTTGAGAGAACCTGGTTGCCTTAATTTTCTTTGCTAGAAGATATAACTTGAATGTACAACTGTATCTTTTTTTTCCATTTACAATGTCATCCTTTCTAAACTGCTACAAGACTAGTATGGTTTTCATGTAAATGCTGCAATACTTCAAGTCAGATGATTAGGCTCCATTTGATTTCTGCTATATTATATTGTTGAGCCATATGTCTTCATATATGTGAATTAAATGACTTTGTTACAAAATATAGATAGGATTATAGAACATGTGACATCCAGTTCCGGTATGACCTAAGCAACAGTGTGTTTAGAGGGCTCTCAGTCTCTGCAACATTTAAAAAGCATTAAAATTGGCAAACCAGAAGAATTAACTAGCTAAATAAAACAAATATATCGGTGTACAACTTCCTTTGATGTTGATGGCTCTCCGTAATCAATTTCAGACTCTAGCAGACATGAACGAAGCTGAAGACCTGGGACCAGACGATTCAGAACAATCTACAAGGCCTAACCCTGGCACCCCCCAGGAAAAAACTCACTACGACATCGACCTCCACAACTTCCAAATCCTCCAAAAAAATCACACAGGAGACCTCAATGGAAGCAATTTTACAGACAATAGCCCATTTTTGCAGGTAGGTCTGTGAAACAATGCAAGACTTAAAAACAGAGCTGGCGAATTTACAGGCACAAGTGATAGAAGCCGACCATCAAATAACAAAAAATACAGACAAAATTGATCAACTAGAGACTTCTATTAAAATACTGGCTTCCAAACAACTAGCAATGGCATCTCGACAAAAAGATGCCGAAAACAGGGGCAGACGCCGAAACATTCGCATCTTTGGCATACCTGAAAATGAAGAGGGGAACGATGCGGTTGCCTACGCAGATTACCTCCTCCGTACGGTATTAGAGTTAGACCCAAATCAGCAGTTAGACATTGAAAGGGCCCATAGAGTGCTTGGGCCCAAACCTATGTGCCCTGAGGCAAGGCCTCGTTCATTTGTGATACGTCTGCCCAGCTACCAAACTAAACAGCTCTTACTTAAAAAGGCATGGCAGAAGGAAAAGGTGATGCTAGAGCAACAAAGATTGTTATTCGACAATGACTATGCACTTTGTACACAGCGCTTACGTAGTGACTACAATCCACTGTTCCCTGCGCTGAGATCCCAGAAAATTCGTTTTAGGACACCATATCCTGCTAAACTGACCGTCATGCTACCCACAGGTCAGCAGACTTGCCGTTCGGCACAGGAAGTGCAGAAGATTTACTGTCCAAGGGCCACATCAACCAAAACACTTCAGACATAGTAAAGGCTAGATCGCAGCAGCTGAACCAGCTCTCCATAGGCAGACAGCAAGAAGGAGATCAGACGCTGGCAGACATCTTGCGACGCCTTAATCAATACCAAAATCCCACGCTGAATACTTGAGGTACTGTTACCAATTGTGTGGTGGTCTGTCACTCTGCTCCTTTATTTGGTTAGACTGGGGGGAGATTGGGGGTCGGAGGAGGGCGATCGGACAGTTGGGGAGGATGTCTCTATGGAACCAAGATGATTAAAGTTCATATAATAATATAAAATACAGGCTAAAATAGAAACCAGTCTGTCCAATGGCTTCACTCACATTCCCAGATGGTGGGCTTGTCCCAAGCTTGGGAAGTGACCTGGAGGTACCCCCTTTATTCCCATGTCTTGGTCGGTTTCCTTCTCCTGGCCTCTCGGTCCCCACCTACATACACTGTGAGTGGGTTATGCCAAGGAGAAAGCGGCGGGGGGGGGAGGGGGAACTAACCAATGTAAAATAACATCCCAAATATGGAACTACAGACAGAGACCTTAACCCAGAATGGGACACTCAGTTCAGACGTTGGGAAATAACAAGAAAATTATTTCTACAAAATATCCGAATACGATAAGTCACAAATACGATGTCTATGTATAACACTTTGACCACCCCTTTCTCCTCACTTGGAACGAATTGGATAATTAAAAACGAGAGACTCCACTATTTCTATTGGAACATTGTTCCACTGCTTAACCCTTTTACAAGAGACTTATCTTATAATTGGTACGCTTTCATAAGTACGACCCAGGATTTCTATTGAAATTATGTTTATACTGAAGGAGATAACTATGTTTCTTTTTGTTTTTTATATAAGGAAAAGGGGAATGCGGACCCCTTTAGTTTCAGAACCCGAAGGGATCCAATAACTGCTATATAACAAAGACTACTTAATGATTGTACTTTGGGACTAAAGAGATTTGGACAGAAGGGAAGAAGTGGAAATCAAGGGGTTAAGAGTTGATTGGGGGGAAGGGGTCCTACGATTTACATGATACCAGGCAGGATGGAGGTTTTCTTTGTTGGGCCTGAATCTCTCATTACTAATGGGGCATATAATACATATCTAGTACCTGAACCCCTTAGACGATGCTTTCAGGCAACTAAAATATGTAAAGGAGGAAGGAGGGGACCTATAACTTAAATCTAATGTGGTTTTCCAGGTGGAAATGATCTAACACTCCTGTCAACAATTAAAATAGTGAAAACCATGGAAGGAAACACAAGGCAAACTGAATTGAATTCCTGCCACTGCTTCCTCACTCAGGCATATAGCCTGTCAAATTGTAAGGAAGAAATGACTTCTTTTACGACTAATTGGTCCTTGGGGAGATATTGCTGATAGAAGATTTTGGTTCCATTCAGGAGAGGATCTTATATACACCCACCTGTCTAGAGGCCTGGTCTATATGAGATAGAGGAATGGAGTGCCCCTTAATGGGGACTAACAGCTCTTGGGAATGCAGAGACCAAACCAGGGTGCTTTCGGATTTCCGTACACCCTATTTGGGGTGGTGTCACTGCTTCTGTGGATATAGTTTCAGGGGGGGCAAGTTGATTACCCCAATCTCCTTTCCTACCCCTTCAGGGATCTGGGAGGGGAGCCCTTCGAGAGTGCTTCATGGAAGCACCTCCAGTTTGGGGGTCAATATGTATATAGTTCATATGACTCTGAATTTCGACAGCTATGAGAGAGTTGTGGACTGTCCTTCCAGAGACAGATTTAGATTTCATTTTTTTTTTCATTTATTCATTACAAATTGGGTTTACAACCTTTGAGTCAGAGACTCATTTACAAAGGCACCTGATTGCGGGGGGGGGGCAGACATCAAGACAGTTATTACAGTGCAGATTAAAACAGAGGATAACATTGCAAGTGCAGTAAAAGGAACATTTAACATAAATACACTTAGGTTACATAATGTAGTAGTTTGTATGTTACTTAGGTTACATAAAGTTACAAAATTATGAGTTACACTCATGGATATAGTAGGTCCTCAGAGACAGTGGGTTACATCCCTGTTTGGACCTAGTAGGGAAGGGGTAGGTCTGGGGGAGGGAGAGGCTGTCCAGTGGACGTTGTCGAGCCAGGGGGCAAGGTGGGAGGGAACCACAGGTTACAACAGGGGGCTAGTTGCACCTACAACAGCAGGTATTAAAGATATGGTTCTGAAGGGCTGTTTTGAAGGAGCCAATTTTTGGCAAGTTGGAGATGCAGCTAGGGAGGGAAGGAGTTGAACCAGGTGGGGGCTCGGTAGAGGAAGGATCTCTGGGCAAGAGAGGTTTTGGTTCTGGGCACCTTGAAAGTGACCTTAACAGAGCTACGGGTGGTGATGGACGAAGATGGCTGCCATAGGGAGGTGGAGATCCCGGGGGAGTCCTAGCAGAGATTTCTTAGTGAGAAGGGGTAGAGCAGTCGCTCTTCAAAGTTGAGAAGATTGGTGGTAGTATAAAGAAGGCAGGTGTGAGTTTGGCTGGGGGCACTGGTCAGGAGCCTACAGGCCTTATTGATGGAGAGTTGGATTTTGGAGAGGGCACTGTTGTCAGCTGCAGCATAGATGGGCAAGCCATAGTCCACGATGGACAAGACGGAGGAGGTGATGGTCAGCCTGAGGGCAACCTGAGGCAGACAGTCCCTGTGCTGGTATAGCAGGCCAATCCAAGAGTTAATGGCGGCTGACAGGGCATTAATGTGGGTGTTGAATGAGAGGGCAATATCGAACGTGATGCCTAGGTACTTGTATGTGGTCACTTGTTCTAGCGGGTGCAAAGTGTTGGGGATAATCAAGAGGGGGTATTTTTAGCTTTATTTTGGTGGTGGGAGAAGAGCATTGATTTGGTTTTCTTTAGGTTTATGACCAGTCTGCAGTCGCTGAACCACCTTTCGGCTTGGTTGTAAGCTTGCTGGAGGGATAATTGGAGGGAGGTGGGATTGGGATGTGAGGCAACAAGGACTGCATCGTTGGCGTAGAGGAGCATTTTACCAGTACATGAGCTGGGGAGGGTGTTGAGGTAGAGACTAAAAAGTATTGGACCGAGGATGGAGCCCTGAGGGACCCCGGAGCGAACGGGAAGAGTGCTGGAGAGGGAGCCGCTGATCTTGACATGCTGGGATCTAGCAGAGAGGTAGCTAGAGAACCAGGAAATGGGACCACCAGAGAAGCCAAGTTGGTGGAGAGAGTCAAGTAGAAGGGTATGACACAGTGTCAAAGGCCTTGGAGAGGTCAATGAACACTGCTCCTGCAAGGCTGCCAGAGTCGACAGCAGCATGCAGGTGTTGGGAGAATTCCAGGAGAGCCGTGGTTGTACTGTGTCCTGGGTGGACACCATGCTGCTCTGGGCACATAATGTCATACTTGGTTAGGTATTCGGAGAGCTGGATCAACACCACTTTTTTAAGGGCTTTAGAGAGTGGGGGGAGGATGGAGATGGGCCGGTAATTGTTGGGGGTGGATCGGTCCCCACTCTTATGTATGGGTGTGATTTCAGCAGTTTTCCAAGCACTTGGGAACTGACCCAGGCATAGAGATGGGTTTAGAAGGTCAATCGGGGGACTAGGACTTTGTCCAAGACCATACGGAGGATCCTGGAATCAAGGGGGTCACTGCTGGAGTTATTGCTGCCTAAGGCTTTTAGCAGATGCGGCCTGGCTTCTTGGGGGGATAGGATGTGCAGGTAGAATGGTGGGTGATGCAGAACCAGTGGGAGAGTGGTGGGGATTGGGTCAAAGAAGCTGCTGTGGAGGACCAAGTTTAGGTCAGAGAAGGCAGTATCAAGGCAATTGGCTATGAGGAGTGGATCTGTGGTGGGGTGCCATTGATGGAGAGCTGAGATGGTGGGGGGGAGCGGGATTTACCATTTAGCTCTTTCATATTATCCCAGAAGGTCCGGGCTGAACCCCAAGTGGAAGTGAGGATGGTCTTGTAGTGCTCTGCCTTGGCCCGCCTGATGGCCCAAGTGCACTTATTGTGTCCTGCCATGTAGGCCTGTCTGTCAGACACCTTTCCAGATTCTACAGCAATGTGCCAGAGATTATCTCTGTTTTTGAGTCTCTGGAGGAGGGGTGGGGTGATCCATGGGGCATTGCATTTTTTGGAGCGGATCCTGGTGAAGGGGAAAAGGTCACAAGCCTTACAGAAGGCATTTGTGAAGTGGTCAAGAGCTGAGTCAATGTCAGGGGCGCTGGATAGGGGACCAGTCTAGCTGGGCTAGGTATTGTTTTAATTTTCTGAGGCTGCCGGGGCATAAACGGTGGCGTAGAGTGGCCTGGGACACTGGCTTCAGAGTGGAGGATGACCAGAGACAGAGGACTGGGGAGTGATCACTAAGAGAGTTGGGGAGGACAGTGACATCCCGGATTTTTAGGGGCGGTTAGATATAACAACATCTAGGAGAGTGCTGGTGCCAGTAGAGTGGTTGAATCTGGTGGGCTGGGTGACTAACTGGGACATATCCAGGGCAGCAAAGGAGTCCCTTATATGGGAGGCAGTGGAGGCAAGCCAGTTAACATTGAGATCACCTAGGATGACTTGCTCCACTTTGTGAGGGAGAGATGTGAGATAGTCAATGAGGGACTGGACCGCTTGGTTTTGATTCCTCGGGGGTATGTAGAAGACTGTGAGGAACAGAGGGCCTCGGGTGGGGTCAGGTGTGATTTTTAAGGTGAGGGCTTGGGCTCCATAATCAAGTTTAGGAGCTGGGAGTGCCTGACCTATAAGGGAGTCCCGTACGAGTAGTGCGCAACCACCACCGCATTTGCCTACTTGGTCTTCCCTGTAGATGGCATATCCAGGGAGAGTGATAGAGGAGTCATAGATTGATTTGGAGAGCCAGGTCTCTACCAGTGCAATTATGTCAGGTTGATGTTGAACGACCCAGCACTGGAGGGCAGCAGATTTCTTTAGGAGACTGCAAATGTTTAAGGATGCAAAGCAGAGGCCAGTTGCAGTACAGGGTTTAGAAGGGCTGGAAGCCGTAGGTCCTGAGTTTGGGTGTACATTACCAGATAATAATAATAGCAGTGTAATTATTCTGGTCAGTGGCCGGTGTTGATGGAGACCCTTGGGTCAACACCCAGCTGAGGACTTTAGAATCAGGGCGCATGGGATAGATAAAGTGCGAAGGGTGGGAATGGCAGGGGAGAGCTGGGTCCAGGTCAGGCCTTGGAGGGTGGAGGGAGTGGGTGTTTGTTGGCAGGATGGGGGTGTTGGGGGGTCACGGGTGTGTCGAGGGTGGGGGAGGGCCAAGTCACTGTGGGGTAGTCTGGGGATGAGGTGCCTAGTGTGGAGGAAAGGTGCTCCAGTCTGTGTGAGGTCTGTACCAAGAGGGTGAAGGACAGCAGACTTAGTAATGGAGTGTAGGTACCCATAGCAGCTGAGCAGTAAAGGAAGAGTGCCAGGAGTAGTAGAGAGTAAGGAGATGTAGAGCAGCTTTGGAATGGTTGGGGGAAAACCCCTTTAGTGGGTGAAAAGGCTATAAGCTGCAAATGGGAAAAATCAGTATCAATCAGTAGAAGCGGGAGGGGCAAAGACAGATAAATAGTGATAGACAGACCACACAATAAGTGAAATGAGACAGGAACTATATTGCGTTGGATTGGGTAAGTGTGCTTATAACTGGGCCCTCTAGTGGCTAAAGGATATAATCTGCTAATGGAAAAGTCAGCGCTTAAAAAAAAAAGAACAGGCAGGGAGGTTCTGAAGCAAGTTTTATTTTTTTTTGGGGGGGGCACTGCAGCAGCCTCAATGAGACACCGAGGTCAAGGGTGCAGCCCACAGACTTACAGCTCTAAGAGAAGGGGCACAGCGCTCAGGGCAGACAGCAAAATCACAGTACCTTAAGACCTCTCTCAAAACTTAAATCAACTCTTAAGAAATCTCTACATCAGACTAAACGTTACTTAAAGTGAGAAATCAAGAACATGTCAAGCAGAAGTCAGTCCTAGTATTAATTTCTTGGCAGCAGTTCCTAGAAGACTTCTGGATCACTGCACAAAGTGTGAGAAACACTGGCAAACAGGGGCAAGTGATATTCCTCCAGGGGTAGATGCCAAAATTCAGGGTTCCAACCCGTACCTTGCTTGGAGGGTGAGCGTCGGGCAGCTTCTCTTTGTTCTACCTACCAAACTGCAGAATGCAGTTTGTTTGAGAGGAGAGAGCCCAAAAGTGCAGAGTTGTCCCCTTACTATACGGCCACCGGTCACTATAGCTAATGTCTCTTGTTAAGTTTATTGTTTGGGGAAATAAGGGGGGGTTTTCCAAATACCCACATATAGAATGTTTTACTTGGGTACCCTGGGGAGGGGCCAACGTTTTTAAAGTTTACAAAAAGTTACAGTTTGGACTTCCGGTGACGTCATCAAACCGAATGGTGGCTTAGCTCTAAGCTCCGCGGTGGTGGTGCAAGAATCGTCGATAATCCGGTGTTATTAGACGTCTGAATTAATTCTGGGTTAAGCCTGTAGTTTAAACAATGAGCCAGGTAGCGAAATCGTGGGGCAGAAGCGCTAAGAAAGCCCCGATTAATCGTCCATCAAGATCAGATCGCAGCCCGAGTGTCCCACTGTCTAGGGCCTCAGAATCGGCTGCGGGCTCCGAGAGAGAGAGGAAGACGAGGAGACAGTTTCTAGGGGGAGCTCCATTGATGGCCGGGCGACGGCCCACATTGTTAAGATGCTACAAAGGATTGACAGTAATGTTAAAGACATTAAACAAGATTTGAAGCATTTGGAGAGAAGAACACAAGAGCTCGAGTTGGGCCTCGATGAGCTCCGCGAAGACTCCATGCGGCTTAGCAGGGCAGTAATTTATCTGGCCAGAAGGGAGAGAGAGTTAACAGCCAGGGCCGAGGACTCAGAGTCGAGGGGGAGGAGGAAGACGATCAGAATCTTCGGCTTTCCAGAAGGAGCTGAGCAAGATGACCGGTCAAGTTTGTTAAATCCTGGCTCCACCAGGAGTTGGATATCCCCAGCACCAAGCCTCTTGAGCTTGAAAGAGTGCATTGGACCCTAGGCCCGAAGCCAAAGAAAGATGCCCCCCCATCGCTCAATTTTGGCCAAATTTACCCGGTACCCAGTCAAAGAGATGGTTCTACATAAGGCATGGGGCAAACGAGATATGAATTTGGATGGGAAACATGTATACCTAGATCATGATTTCCCCCCGGTCACTATGCAGAAGAAGAAGCGGGTCCTTGCAGTTATCAAGCAGCTGAGGGAAAAGCAAATAAAAGCCTTTCTCAGATATCTGGCAAGACTGTTAGTGCAATGGTCTACAGGCAGCAAGTTATACGAATCGCTCCTGCAAGCGAAAAAGCCGCTTCAAAAGGCTGGAATTGTGCTCCCAGACCTACAGCCAGATATTTTAGAACAGACTCTGATGCATTTGAACTGGTCGATGGCAAGTAAAGGTTCTAGGGGAAAAGAGAGTTTCAAAACCGTGGGCCCAGACAATCAGCTTTGTAAAGACTTGTGTCAATTGGGAAAAGGCCTGCAGGCCAGGAAAGTGAATTGATGGCGACTGGGGCAGACACGTGGGTTTGTCCTTCTGCCTTTCCGCTTTTAATAGACTGGTTCTATTAATGTACCTGGTTATTAGCATGTTAACTATATTGATTAAAGGGCCTCTCTCTCACCACTTTTGGGAAATCTCGCCCAATCCCTTGGGCTAGGAAAAGGTGGTTGGGGAGGGGGTGAGTGGAGAGACCAATTCGTTGCATTTTGGGTCTGGGCCTAGATATCCAGGAAGGCCCCAGGGTAAGTTTAGGGATGAGTATGCGGAGGGTCAGGAAACGCTGGGTACCCGGTGGGCCTTCTCTTGTGGGGAGGCGGAGCCGTGCCTTGTAGCGGTCCCGGACCTGGCAGAATCCGCTTTTATTCCTGTAATTTGTGCCGACTGGCCCTAGATTTGGAAAGCCATTTTTCTATTGTCCCTGATAAAGCAGGCGCAAAGAATTTCAGTTATGTCTGGTGGAGGGGGGTGGGAGGCTCTCTGCTCGGCCGGGGGTTTAGAGTTCTAAGGCCTTGTTTAACTCACCTGAGGAGCGGCCTAGTGGGTGCCGGGTGGGAGCCCCTATTTTTTCCCCCCGCCCCCCCCTTTTCTCTTGATCTAGTGCTTTGGTAAACACCGGTTTAAGTGGCATTCTGGTGGGGAGGATGGGTGTGACCCTCCGTGCTCCCGTTAACCTACCAGTTTTGACTGATTTAGCTATTGCACCACCAGCACTGGAAGCTGGTTCAGGGGACAGGTATCCCTGCGGAGGTCAGCCGATCGTGGTTTATTTTTCTGCTCCTTCCTCAGATCACGCTGACTCTCGCTAAGGGCTTGAGCCTTCCTGCTAAAAGTCCACACCAGGAGACCACCTTCCCTGTCACCCTTAGCTAAGGGGGAAGGGTCGAGGGCTATACAGCAGCCCATGCTCCTGGGCGAAGGGAGCTTCTCTCCGAGCGTAGTCCTAATGGACTGTACTGTATATAGTTCACTCGTGAAAGTGCGAGTTTCTGGTTGGGGATCTGTATATGTACATAGTTTTTGGGGGCTGTTGGGGCGGGAAGATGGGGACTGGGGGGGTTTATGAGGGGAAGGGGAGGGTGACCCGTAGTGAATGTGTTCTTGATGTTACAGGTGGTGTTCTGTGTGCTGTCCTCCAGGGCAAGGGGGACAAGTGCAGGAGCACCAGGCAGGGGACAAGGTGGGGGCTGGTAAGCTTAAAGAAAAGACCAGTATGGGGACCCTAAAATTGATCACATATAATGTTAAGGGGTTGGGTTCTCCTGCAAACAGGCACAGCATATTGAAGGATTTAGCGAAAGTACACTGCGACATTGGTCTCTTACAGGAAACCCACCTTTCGGCAATAGAGCATAAAAAACTTCACCACCTGTGGGTTGGAGAGGTCTTTGCCTCGTCCCATAATAATTCAAAAAAGGCTGGGGTGGCCATTTTAGTGCGAAAGGGCCTAGGGCTGGTTCAGTTGGAATCCTTTTCGGATGAAGAGGGTAGACTGGTGGTTCTCTCAAGGAGAATTGCGGACAAGGTTATTCATATTGTCAATATATATGACCCCACACCTGTCAACCCTGAGTTTTTTAGGTATGCTCTTGGAGTAGTAGCTACACTCCCAGAGGGCCAACTAGTCATAGGGGGTGACTGGAATTGTGTAGAAGATGCAAAGTTAGACAGATCAGGAAACCAGGGAGGTAGGGAGAAGGGTGCAGGACCCAGGACACTAGCTTATCTTTGAACGGAGTTGGGACTGGTAGACACGTGGAGAGACAGTTACCCTTCCAGTAGGGACTTCACCTTCTACTCCCACCCGCAGGATTCATATTCAAGGTTAGACAGATTTTACATGCCTAAATCCTGGGTGGACTCTATTGTAGACCAGCAGATATATCCCATATATCTCTTAGATCATGCAAAAGTCAGTCTGTCCATCTCCCTTGGAGGGCGGTATAAGCAATCCTTGTGGCGATTAAATGCTGGGCTCCTTGGAGACAAGGTTTTTGTCTCCAAGATAAAAGAAGTGATAGAAAACTACCTCAGGGAAAACACCGGGTCGGTGTTGAAGGTGAGGTTTTTCTGGGACAGGCTAAAGGCGGTGGTAAGAGGCGAAGTAATCTCGTACTCAACACAGCAAAAGAGCCAGGCAACGGCAGCAGGACAGCTTAGAGCAAAAAATTAAAGAGCTAGAGGAGGTTCATAAGAGAGGAGGAGCCCGCAGTATACTCAGGGAGCTTCCATTGGCAAGGGAGCAAATGCAGCACCTCCTTATGATAAAAATGGAGAATGCCCATAGGTTTACAGCACAGAAATACTATACAAGAGGTAATAAAGCAGGTAGACTGTTATCTTTTAGATTAAGGAAACAAGAGGCCGACAGGTTTATCTCGGGGTACAGGACCCCAAAGCCCCTGGGAGACGAGTATCAGGAGCTCCCCAAATAGCGGAATGCTTCAAAAAATTTTACAAGGACCTGTACGAATCAGAGTCCAGGGCGACTCACCCTGACCTGATCAGGCAGTTCCTCAATGGTCTCCAGCTACCCAAGCTTTATCCTGACCTTGAAAAGGAACTGGATAGACCGTTCTCCCTGCTGGAACTGAAAGGGGTAATTAAACAGCTTAAGCATAATAAGGCACCTGGCCCGGATGGCTATATAGCAGAGTATTATCAAAGGTTTAGTGACCAGATATCCCCGCTGCTCCTCGAAGTTTGTAATGAGGCCCACATTCCCTCAGAAGCCCCGGACACTTGGGCACAAGCCCTAATATCTGTTATCCTGAAGCCGGACAAGGATGTGTCCTTGTGCGGCAGCTACCGCCCTATTTCGTTGCTAAACCTGGATGTCAAGATCTTTGCCAGGATGATAGCAAACAGGCTCCAGGCGGTGGTGACTCAGCTGATCCATCCAGACCAGTCGGGCTCCGTGCCAGGAAGGCACCTCCATGATAATGTCAGACGGTTGCTTACGGTAATGGCCCATATTCAGTCTAGGGGGAAGGGACAGCAAGCAGTAGTGATTACGTTAGATGCAGAAAAGGCCTTCGATTGCCTTGAGTGGGGATATCTCAGTGAAGTCCTTAAGAAGTTTGGATTTGGCCCTAAATTTCAAGTGTGGGTGTGCACCCTATATTCCAATCCCTCAGCAAGGGTTCGACTGAATGGATTATTTTCCTAACCCTTTTCCATCAGAAGGGGAATGAGGCAGGGTTGCCCCCTCTCACCCCTTCTTTTTGCCCTAAGTATGGAGCCCTTGGCAGAAGCCTTCAGGTCGCATGAGGGCATTAAAGGGATTTCAGTGGGTGAGGTAGACAACCGCATATCTCTGTATGTGGACGACACCCTCCTATATTTGAGTGACCCTCAACGCTCCCTACCAGCTGCGATGAACATGCTGAGGGAGTTTGGCTCTATTTCGGGGTTTAAGATTAATGAATACAAATCGGAGATAGTTTCTTTAGGAGCGGAAGTCCCACCCCCAGTAAGGAGTATGACTGATTTAAGGTGGGATACTACTAGTTTCCGGTACCTGGGAATATATATTCCGAGGAATCTGGGTAAACTGTTCCAGGTTAATTATCTCAAATTGCTGGAATGCGTGAGGGAAGATTGTGCCAGATGGGCCACCTTGCCACTTGCCATTTCTGGTAGGGTGGAGTAGGTAAGAATGAACGTCCTTCCGAGGATGCTGTTCTTGTTCGACGCTATCCCTTTGTGTCCCCCGAAATAGTTTTGGGTAGATATTCAAAAATTGATAAGTAATTTCATTTGGGCGGGTAGGAAACCCAGGTTAAGCTGGGCCTTGTTGAAGTTATCTAAAGGGAAGGGAGGCCTGGGAGGCCCAGATTTTAAAAGGTACTTTAGAGCAGCTCAACTACAGTACTTGGCGGTTTATGCGTCTCCTGCGCCAGTGCAGAGTTGGGCCAAAATGGATTTACAGCTCTTATACCCTTATACCCTCTCATCAATTCTCTTCAATAAAAGGAACCCCAGGGCGATTCAGGGCCTACCTAACCCTGGGCTTAAAACACTAGTCACGCTTTGGCTACAGATGGTGAAGGAGTCAGGGGCTCAGCTACTGGTGTTAAGACAGGGGAGAATCCTTGAAAGGCCTGAATTTAAATTAGGGTCAGAAAACCCAGTTTTTCTGAAGTGGCTGAAGCTGGGGCTGGGCACATTTTCACAGTTATTCAGTGGGGACACTGTGAAAAGTTTCACACAGATTCAACAAGAGTTTAAAATTGCTTCTTCTGATTTTTTTGCCTATCTGCAAATCAGACACTATTTACATATGGAAGAGGTGGGGAAAGGGGAACATAGGTCTGGAGCCGGCGGTCCACTCATCGACCTCCTTATGGAGTTGTTAAGGGAATCCCCACAGGTGACTCACCTGATTTCCAAGATCTATGCGGCAGGCAAGCCGGTGAATCCAAAACCCAGACTACGAATCCAGATGCTTTGGGAAAAAGAACTGGGCCTGGGAGAGGGGGCTGTAAGGTGGGAGGTAATCTGGAGGACGGCACACAGAACTTCGGCCTCACCCTCGTGGAGGGAGGTTTAGGTGGAAGGTACTCACAAGATTTGTTAGGACACCAGTGCTAACCAAACATTTCGGCCAATTCTGCTCAGATGATTGCTGGAGGGGTTGCGGGCAGGTGGGGACGCACGAACATATTTTTTGGGGATGCCCTAAAATTAAAAGTTATTGGGAGGGTATTAGTCTTGGGCTGAGACAGATTTTTCAGGCTGTTAATTTCAACCAGCCTGCGTCATTTTGCTAATGAGGGAACCCCCACAAGGTTTGGTAGGCCTAAAGCCAATTATCTGTTCCCAATCCTACTGGCTGCTTGAAGGCCATTACCAAGTTGTGGCTTTCAACTTCCCCAGTGAAGAGCAGTGGCTGGTGTTGTAACCAAATTAAAGTAATGGAAAGGCTCACAGAGAATTTGAATTTAAAACCAGATCTATATAAATCTCGCTGGTTTCCTTTTTTCGAGTACTTGAGTGTGATAGAGGGAACTACTGTTTTAGACATCCTGGCAAGAGAAGCCTTGGACTAAAGGGCCTGTGAGGGCTGGTCCTTGGGCCATCTGAAGGGACAGGGCATTCTAGATAACAGCTTTGTGCCCTGGGGCAATTTTGGAAGGGTTTTCCTCACCACGGGTCTGGGGAGGTGGGAGGTAGGGGGTGTATTGGGGGGTTTAGGTATATGTGTGTAGTGGGGGGCTTTGTTTTTGTATGTTTCTTGCCCTTCCACCCCAATGGTTAGAGGGTGGGGGGGGAGTTTTCCCTTTCCGTAATTTTTACTTTGGAGGCTTAGGGCTAGACTTTAAATGTGTTAGGACTTTACAGCAACATCCTTGGAGTTTCTGTATGTTTAACAGTTAGCATAGCCATGTAATAACTGTATCAGTTGAGAAAAGGCCTGATTAATTGTTTTTGGCTGTATTTTTCGTCCCTTTTTAATTCAGCTAAAATGTATTGTGCCTCCCTGTGTCTATCCCTTTTTCTTTTCTGTAACCTGTTGTTATTTGAAAAAAAGGAAATAATAAAATTGCAATTTCAAAAAAAAAAAAGTTACAGTTTTGTTCAGCTTTCTGATTTCAAGAGAGCAAAGTTGGGAAAGGGGAGGGGAAAAACAATAACACACAAACTGAGATATGAAGAATTTTTACTGATGCTGCAACAATACAAATCTGAGAGGAACCAATGCCATGGTCACTTCCTCCCCCTCTTTGGGAGGGGAATGATCAGGATGAACCCAGACTTCTGGCACCTAGAGACAAAACAAAATAACACAATTTATTATATAAACAAAAATGACAACTAATCCAATACAAATCTACTCGCATCATATAAATGGTTTCTACGACCCTATTAAAAGATATCAAGTCATGCAACAACTTAAAAAACAAAAGACCAGCCTTTATCTTCTTCAGGAGACACATTTATCTGACTCTGAACACCAGAAACTTAACTGGGGAAAAGATACATTGTGTATACCTCCTCCTATCACATGGGTAAAAAAAGAGGTGTCACGATCTTGATCCCAGCTGATACTCCTTTAGAAATTCATAATACATGGTCTGATACACAGGGTAGATATATAATATTACAAGGCTTACTATACGCCACCAGGTCACTACAGCTAATGTCTACTTCCCCCTCAAACCCAGCTCCAGGTATTACGTAAATGTACTTCCCTTCTTCTCAACCATCTACAGGGCCAACTTATAATAGGAGGGGACTTTAATATGACCTTTTCATCAAAACTAGACTGTTCCCACCCACACAAATATAGAATGAATAAGACTGTCACCAACTTTAGAAACATATTAGACCACTTGGGGATACTGGATATCTGGAGACGTACTTTTCCATCAGCCCCAGGATACAGCTACCATTCACCTCGTTTTCATTCTTACTCACGTATTGATTATTTTTTTACAACCTATGAACATTTCTCAAAGGTACAAGATATATCTGTAGGCCCTAAATTGATTTCTGATCATCACCCCCTCATATTAAAGCTAGCTATGGGGACAGCCTCAAGAAAAACCCTCTGGAGAATGAATCCCTTATTAATACAGGACAAGGAATTTCAGGAGTATATGAAAACACGTATCCCCCAGTTCTTGACCGAAAACTCCTCTACTGCAACTATACAGTCAGTTTTATGGGATGTACTAAAAGCTACAATTCGAGGAGAAATCATAGCCTACATAACAAAAAAGCGTAAGGCAAATAAATATCAGCAACTTACGGAAGAACTACTTGACTACCAATTACTGTATAGAGAGGGAGACCAGGAGGTAGTTACTAAAATCAGGGAAACTAAAGTGGCATTACAAAAGCTTCTAGACAATAAAATACAACAGACATTGATCTGTTTACGTCATTCTACCCATGAAGGTGGCCCTCAGGGAACAAAAAAACATTCTTACAAACTTCGCTCTAGGAAAATAACCTCTGCAATCTTGAAGGTTCGGAACACAACTAAGAAAATGGGCCATACTGAATCTCATATAGGCCAGACATTTTCTGAATTTTATGGAAAATTATATTCCAAAGAACAGGAATTTAATGACCCAGACCAAATAACTTTTCTTTCTCATCTAAATCTTTCTCGACTACAAGATACCCAGAAGAAGGCCCTGGAAGCTCCAATATCTCATATTGAGATCTCAGAAGCTATACAAAAATCCAAATCGGGACGATGTCCAGGCCCAGATGGCTTTATCATAGAATGGTATAAAAAATGTTCTACCATTCTTCTTCCTAGTCTACATTCACTGTATAATGAGATAGCTAAAGGAGACTCCCCCCTCCACCCTTGGAACTTTGCCACACTATCTCCAATCCTAAAACCAAATAAAGAACCATCTAACCCTGCGGCATATCGCCCTATTTCCATTTTAAATAATGATTATAAACTATTCACTAGTATATGGGCCAAGAGAATAGCAAATTTCCTCCCAAATATTATTAACCCAGAACAATCGGGATTTATTCTATGAAGAACCACTTCAGATAATTTACGTAAAACCTTAATCCTTCAAGAATATATTACAAAATGACAGATCCCCATTGCTTTTATTAGTTTAGATGCCGAAAAGGATTTTGACAGGGTAACCTGACCCTTCCTTTAGCATACCCTACAAGTATTTAACTTCCCCCCTTCTATTATATCTTGTTTACAAGCTCTATATTCTTCTCCAAAGGCCTATTTAAGAATTAATGGGAATATTTTACCCCCAGTATCGATCAACCATGGCACTCGCCAGGGTTGCCTTCTTTCTCTATGCTTATTTGCTCTCTATATGAAAACATTAGCACAGGCACTGAGGGAGAGTAGGGAGCTAGAGGGCATACAAATAGCACAACAAAACTATAAAATTAGTCTATTCGCGGACGACGTACTCCTCTCCCCGACCTCCCCAGATACTTCAATACCCAAGGCCTGGGAAATCTTAAAAACAATTTGAGCAAATAGTTGGCTTTAAATTAAATGACTCTAAAACAGAAGTTCTTATTTATAATTTTACCCCCCCCCCCAACACTTTAAAAGATTATATCCATTTAAATGGATTTCAACTAAAATAAAATATCTTGGCATCTATATCCCACTTCACCCAGAAGTCCTAGAACTAATTAATTATGAACCATTGTCACTTACCATCCAAGCAGACTTCACTAAATGGTCCTCTTTTTTTTACATTCCACCAAAAAATAACAACAATTAAGATTAATATACTCCCTAGACTTCTCTACCTTATTCAAAATATACCAAATCCCCACAACCATTTTATTTTAAATCTTGGGACATGATAATATCTACATTTATTTGGGGTACTGAACATCCACAAATAAGGTCATCTGTTTTAAAACTGTCTCCAATACAGGGTGTAGTGGGACTTCCTGACCTTGAGCTCTATGTGAAGGCAACTTCCCTTCGCATAATTCTTATGTGGTTGGCAGAGGACTACCAAGCCCCCTGGAAAACTTTAGAATTTGAGATAAATTACCTACATGACATAAACAAAATACTCTTTTCCTCTGAGGAACGTTCTCAACCCCCTAGGGCTTTTTCTACAATAGCGACCAATACATATCAATTATGGAAGAAATTGAGAAGGACTAAAACTATCCGCTCAACTTATGAAAATTGTAAATTGATTTCGGAGGAGGAATCTTTCCTCCCTAACTTGTCTGATCCCTCCTTTAAGAAATGGAGATGGACGGGATTATCCCATTTTTTTCAATTTCTATCACCTCAGGGAATTCTCCCATTTAGTACGCTGAGAACAAAATTTATTCTACGTACAGATCAATTTCGACACTTCCAAATCCGTAATCATATCCTAAGAAATGATTATTTACAACCGATCCTGCAAACTCCAGCCCCGGGGTTACTGCAATTTTTTTCAGCAATAGGGGGAAAGACTGAGAGCCATCTAATAGGGAGTATATATAAAACCCTTAGAGCAGAAGCCTTAGACAACGCAAAATCTATCCTAAATGAGTGGAATAAAGATCTTGATTTGGAAATCTTATGGGAATCCTGGAAAGAGACCAATATATCAGCAATTAAAGTTACATCCTCGCCCCTTTGGCGAGAATTCGCTTCGAAATGCCGTATGAGATATTTCCGTTCCCCTGAGATTCTTAGTCACTATTTACCTGAGAGATATGGTGAATGTTAGTGCAGCTGTAGTTGTCAACGTGCGACACTAGGTCATGTCCTTTGGCTATGTCCACTTTTTATGTCATTTTGGATTTCCCTCCAAACGGAACTATCACAATGTCTATCAGAAAATATAGAATTAACAGCAAAACAGGTGCTACTGGCAATCTATCCCAATCATTCCCCTCCCTGGAGGAATACTCTCCTCCCAATCTTTCTCTTAGCAGCTAAAAAGACCTTAACACGACGATGGATTAATACAGGTTACTCACCTGTAACAGGAGTTCTAGGAATGGTATATGTTGTTCATCCACACTGTCTGGCAGGTTCCTTGCCGCTTTAAATCTTGCCGGAAGGTCTTCAAGCTGGCTCCTCCCATCCACCCGGGTGGTAAAACACTTGGTTCCACCCCATGATGCCAGATCTAACCCGCTGGAAGCCAGGTTGCGCGTCGAAGCCGGTGAGGCCGGGTGGGTCGTGTGGTTGAGCAACATATACCATTCCTAGAACTCCTGTTACAGGTGAGTAACCTGTATTTCTCGGACATGGATATGTTGTTCATCCACACTGTCTGGCAGACTCCTAGCAGTTCTCCAGGAGGAGGGAGGCAAGGCACACACCCCCTACTTAGGAAATAAAGACTGGAGAACCGAGGCCCCAAAACCAGCATCCTGGCATGACTCAAGGTTGATGTGGTAGTGGGTGATGAAGGTGTGTGCTGACTTCCAGGTAGCGGCCCAGCAGATTTCCTGGATAGGGACGTTCCTGGAAGCAGCCACCGATGCAGAGGTATGGTAGGTAGAATGAGCTCTTATCCCTCTGGGAGGCTCCTTGCCCACCAACCTGTAGCAGAGATCTATGCAGGAGGTGACCCACCTGCCTATCGTCTGCTTGGCTGCAGGTCTGCCAGGTGCGGCTTCAGCGTAGGTGACAAACAGCTGGCAAACCTCTCCCCGAACTTCAGCCGTCTGCTCCTTGTAGTAAGCGAGCGCTCTTCTAGGGTCCAAGGTATGGAGCATATATTCAGCCTCCAAGGTATGATTTGGGTAGAACACTGCCAGAGTCAACACCTGGTTAAGGTGAAACTCTGACACCACCTTCGGAAGGAATTTCGGGTGGGGGCGCAGGACAACCTTGTCCCTGTGGAAGACCATATAAGGAGACTCGATGGATAGCGCCTGGAGCTCTCCCATCCTTCTGGCTGATGTGATAGCTACCAAGAAGGTGGTCTTCCATGACAGCTGAGAGATGTCACACCTGTGCATCGGTTCGAATGGCTTGCCCATGAGCTTAGCCAATACCAGCAGTAGATCCCACAGTGGTGGAGGTTCTTGCACCAGAGGGGATATGTGATCAAGGCCTTTGAAAAACCGCCCAACCACATTCTCCTGCGCAACCGACTGCTTCCCAGCCCACGTCCAGTAAGCAGAGATGGCTGCCAGGTGCACCTTAAGGGTCGTTGACTGAAGCCCTTGCTGAGAAAGGGACCACAGGTAGTCCAGAATGCTTGCCAAGGAGCAGGAGGAAGGGTCCAGGCCCTTACCCTGACACCAAATGGAGAATGTCTTCCATTTGAAGGCATAGCATTTCCTGATTGACTCCTTACGGGATGCCTCAACAACGCTGAGGACCTTGTCTGGAACTCTAGCCGCTCAGAAACCAGGCCGTCAGGTGCAGGGATTGAAGGTCCGGATGGAATACCTTCCCCAATTGACTGAGATCAGGTCCGGGCGGGCTGGAAGCTGCCTTGGGAGCCTGGAGCTGAGACTGAGGAGATCTGGATATCAGAACTGGTGGGGCCAGTCTGGGGCTACCAGAATCACCTGCACCTTGTCCCTTCTCACCTTGAGAAGCACCTTGTGGATCAAGGGAAATGGGGGAAAGGTGTAGAAGAGGCCCGGGGTCCACGGCCTCGAGAAGGCATCCCGCTGCAGCGATCCCTGCTGAGAGGGGTGGACATGAAACAGTCTTGGCTCCGCATTCTCCCTGGAGGCAAACAGGTCCACCTGAGGCATGCCCCAGTGGGGGAACAGATCTTGTGCTACCTCCAGCAGGAGAGCACTCGTGGGACACAGCCCCTATCCGGCTTAGGGCATCAGCCAGAATGTTGGAGGCCCCTACCACATGGATGGCAAGGAGATCCACCTCCAGGCTGCGCACGAGTGACCAAATGCGGGGAGCTTCCTTGCACAGAGGCATGGAGCACGTCCCACCCTGGCGGTTTAGGTAGTACATGGTCGTGGTATTGTCCGTCTGGACCTGGACCACTTGACCCCATAGAAACAGAGCAAAGGCGGTAAGGGCTAGATGAACCACTCAAAGCTCCAGCAGGTTGACTTGGCATCGGGACTCCCGAGGGGACCAGAGGCCATGCGCTCTGTGCTCCCCCAGATGGGCACCCCAACCCATCAGAGAGGCATCGGTCGATAGAGAGACTGTCGGCTTGGGGCGGACAAATGGGATGCCCTCCTGCAGATGTGCTGGAACAGTCCACCACTGGAGAGCATTCCACATCCCCTGGGTCACTGTCACTAGCTGATCCAAGGGATCGGAGTGCTGTGACCATTGGCTGGACAGCCCCCATTGAAGGGGATGCATGTACCAGCGGGCCCAATGGACCACGCTGGTGCAGGCTGCCATGAGGCCCAGGAGGCACAGGAAGTCCCGGGCAGGGCGCAATTGCCCAACCTGAAATGATTGGACAAAGGAGGAAAGAACCTCGGCCCTGTCCACTGGGAGCCGTGCTCTGGCTCGTAGAGAGTCGAGCTCTGCCTCAACGAATTGTATCACCTGCTTTGGCACGAGTTCCAACTTGGCCTTGTTGATGAGGAGGCCAACCTGAGAGCAAACCTGGAAGGCCAGATCTCTGGACCGCTCCACCTCCGTTCTGGAGGAGGCTGCAATCAGCCAGTCATCCAGGTAGGGGACACCCGGACCCTTCGGCGCCGCAGGAATTCTGTCACCACTGCCATGCATTTGGTGAAGACCCTGGGAGCTAGGGAAAGGCCGAAGGGCATGGCCCAGAACTCGTAGAGGGATCCCTCTGCCCTGAAGTGGAGGAATCTCTGGTGGGATGGACGGATTGGGACGTGAAAGAATGCATCCTGGAGGTCCAGAGAAAAGAACCACACGCCTCGTTCCAAGGATGGGATTATCTGAGCCAGAGTGACCATCCTGAAGGTTTGAAACCTTAGGAACCTGTTCAGGTCATGTAGGTCTAGAATGGGGCGCCAGCCCCCCGTCTGTTTTGGGACCAGGAAGTACCTGAACACAAACCCCGGGTCTGGTGGAGGATCCACCACCTTCCTGATCACCTCTTTTTTGAGGAGCAGGGTGATGTCGGCTCAGCGAGCTGACAGCGAGGCTGCGGACCCCGTAGCCCCCCGAGGGGCGACGGCTCGGAAGGGCAGGGCCTGCTTGAACTCCAGGGGCAGGCCCTTTCCTACCACCTCCAACACCCAGCGGTCCATGGTGATAGCGGACCAGGCGGAAAGGAAGTGGCGGAGCCGTCCCCCACAGGGAACCCAGGGGGGAGTGACGAGGCTGGGGGCGACACCCCTCAACCCGTCACTGGGCAGGCTTGGAGGAGGGACCGGCCAAGGGACCTCCTGGGCCTTTTCCTCCCTGCTTCCTGTTAGAAGAAGCCGCAGGCTTGGCTTTGGGGTGCCAAGCACGGGCCTGCTGGCCCTGATGCTGGTGCTGTTGGGCCGGACGTGCCGCAGGTGCAGAAGGGCGAAAGGACTTATGCTGTTGATGACGGCCCTTGTCCTTCTGGGCGGAGGTGACCGAGTCCAGGGTAGCACTGGACTTTTCGATCCACTGGAGGTGGCCTTCCACTCCAGGGCCGAACAGGTCAGTCCCCAGGAAGGGGACATCTGCCAGTTTATGCTGGGTATCCACTGTGAAGGTGGATATCCTCAGCCATGCTCTGCAGCGCATGGCCACTGCAGCCACAACTGATCTGGCACAGGAGTCTCCAATGTCCAGAGTCATTTGGAGCTGCTGTTTTGCCACCGCCCTTCCCTGGTCCCATACCTGCTTGACCGTGGTCTGCAGGTCGGCCGGGAGATGAGGGATCACCTCATCCAGGGAGCCCATGAGGGCATGGGAGAAGTGTGCCATCAGCACAGCCGAGCTGGCCTGGTGAAGGCCAAGGGAAGATGCAGCATACACCTTGCACCAGCATAGTCCAGCTTTTTGGACTCCTTGTCGGGGGGCTTATCCATATCCCTAGCGTTTCCAGAACGCCGGTGAACGCTATCGATGACCAACCCCTCCGCAGAGGGTGCTCCACAAAACCGGACAAAGAGCCGGTAGGGACCACATACTTCCTGGCCATCCTGGCCGATGGCGCAGGACAGGAAGCCGACTGCTGCCAAAGCTCCAAGGCTGGGCCAACAATGGCTTCAGCCACCGGAAAGGCCTCCGTGGGCGAATCCCCTCAGTCCAGTATCTCCGTCAGGGGATACTTGGCCCGCTTGGATACGGGCTCGAGCTGCATCCCGGTGGACTCTGAGATGAGCCGAAGTAGACCCATAAAGGACGATGGGCTCTCGTCCATCGACTGCCCCCCGGAGGACTCCAGGTCAAGGGGCCTGGAAAACAGGGAGGAGTCGTCGTCGAACTCCGAGGAGTCCACGAAGAGCTGCATGGGGCCTGAGCCACCCTCCACCAGCCGAGCACAGTCGGGAGTGAGGGTGACCGACAACCTGTGGGGCAGACCCTGACCCGACCGAGAGTCCTTGGTCGGCACCCCCGATTTCGGTTGTGGAGGCGGAGGTTCTACCACAATCGGTGGGGCAGCTGGTTTCGGCCGAACAACTGGCCCAGGCTTGGGCACCTCGACTACAGCGAGGGGTTGTTTCGGCCGTTCGGGTGACAGCCACTTGATGGCCGGGGAAGGCGACAGCGTCGGCTTGTTCCTGGACAGAAATAACTGCTGCCACATTAGGTCCTTGTAGCGTCAACGCAATTTGCGCCGAAGCCTCTCCTCTTCCGAGGAGGAAGACGAGGACGAGCGGCATCGCCACTTAC
This sequence comes from Neoceratodus forsteri, assembly GCA_016271365.2. Taxonomy (NCBI): domain Eukaryota; kingdom Metazoa; phylum Chordata; order Ceratodontiformes; family Ceratodontidae; genus Neoceratodus; species Neoceratodus forsteri. Next base: position 1,431,109,857 of record CM057456.1, read on the forward strand.
TTCAGAGCCGAGACTGAAACAGCCGGTGTCGGCAGGATCGGCTGGACCGAGACGAGGTCCGAGACCGAGACCCTCAGTGTTTCCGAGGGCGGGTCTGGGAAGGGGCGGGGGACACCCGTTCTTCCATCAGCTCGGAAGTCTTGACCGGGGACTCCGGCACGGGAGGCACAGGCAAGTCCTTGGTCTCCACCGGGGGAACCAGTGAAGAAGTGTTGTCAGCTTCACCAGTTGACAGCCCGTCCGATGGGTCGAGAAAAATCTCAACCTCGTTGATGGGTGTCTCAGCCAGCTGACCTGATGGGGACACCATGAAGCCAGCGGCCTTAGCCACAACCTCGACCGAAGTCGAGTGTCCAACTGTCCGGGGAAGGGGACCTCTCCCGCTCCCACGAACGCCGATGGTGGGACTTACCTTTTGAGTCCTTCTTTTTGAACTGAGAAGAATGTCCCGATGGCCCCTCTCCTTTCATGGAAAGGGATTGGCAAAGCTCCTTAAAAGAAGCTGTGTAGGAGGATCCAAGAGAGAGCGGGATAAATGCTGCGACCGAGGAAGATGAAGATGCGGCCTGGGCGCCTCCTCCTCGAGGTCGATCATCTGCTCGAGTTGCTCAGCCCAGCCAACAGCTCGCGGACACCTACCAGGCCTCCTTGGACTTCACTGGCGGGTAGCGCTTCTCGGGGCGCCCAAGCTGTAACCGGGCAGCGCAGTCTTCCAGGACGTTGGCCGAAAACGAACAGCATAACTTGCAGGCCTGCGGGTCATGATCTAGGCCGAGGCAATAGACACACATGGAGTGCAGATCCGTCCTGGACATTTTCTACCCACATGGGCACCGCCAAAATCCAGGAGTCGATTTATCCATCGCAGCCGCGAGGGAGTAATTTGACCGAAGTCTTGAAAACTTAAAAATTAGTTTTGGGCTAACTGAAGAATTAGGATCCAGTCTATACGCAGAGCGTTAAGGAGGGAACCTGAGCTTCCAAGTGGTAAGGAAGATCTGGCATCATGGGGCGGAGCCGAGAGTTTTACCACCCGGGTGGGTGGGAGGAGCCAGCTTGAAGACCTTCCGGCAAGATTTAAAGCGGCAAGGAACCTGCCAGACATTGCGGATGAACAACATATCCATGTCCCTAGAACAATTATTATTCCTACAATCAATGATTGGAGAATAACAATGAAACAGATTTATCATACTGAAAATCTTAATTCCAGAATCCAAGGAAAAGGCCCACACCATATCAGGAAATGGCAGCGGTGGTCACTTTACCAAGCCTCGATTGACCCTGATTTTTCCTCCTAGAGAAGAGTTGGAAAAGAGAGATATGTATTTTATAGAAAAAGAAAGGGCCAGTTGGATTTCTGGAATTTAAAAATGTGTCTTTCCCAACAGTTTAGACCATGAAAAAATTACCTAGGTGTCATAATGTAACCCAGAATGGTTCTCCTAAGGTATACCATATTAATTATCTCCATTCACTCACCTATATAATGTCTCAGATAACTATGAAATGTTGTTAACTCAATGATATGTAAACTTGATGCTAAACAATGTGTGTATCAAATCCTTGAATACAAATATATTTCAAAAAAAGAATTATAGAACATGTAAGATATGGTTAATAATATTAGTATGCTGTTGTTTTATATATATATATATATATATATATATACACAGACTGATATACCGTTATATGTCTTTCCTATGTTTGCTTCTTTTGAAAAATAAAAAAAATGTGATCAAAAAAGGCTCTTGTTACTTGAATACTGGCTCTGATTTGTACCAAAAGTCATGTTAAAATCATGAAAGTAACTTTTAAAATGACACTCCATAGACTTGCATGGATCACGTCCCCTCGCTGATCATATAATGACATCACAAAATGTCGAAGTGCAGGGACAGTGTCAGAGATCAGGACGTGGCAGGGCTCAAGCGACTAGCCCCCTCGGGGGCAAGACATGATCCCTTCCCTTCCTTAGGGGGGGTAAACATAACATTTAACAACTGCTGTGGAGGAACTCACAGTCAGGTAAGGGAGCCTCCTGTTTGTTTTGCAGTACACTGGGAAAGGTGCTCTTTAAACTGACAGCTGACCTCATTGGAAGCCCCTTCTATCTTACCTTATTTGATCTGTCCTTTTCTCCTTGTCCGGACCCTCATTATGGAAACAGGCTATAGTTGTCCCCATATCCATAGGCTCCTTGAAAATTATAGGCCAGTGTCCATCCTATCCCACTTAAGCAAAATTCTGGAAAAAATTGTCTTCCAGCAAATCTCAGACCATGTCTCAAAGTACAACCTGCTCTCCCAGCAGCATGCATTAGAAAGAGCCACAGTACCATCACTGCATTGATCAGTTCCACTGATCATGTCCTAAAGAACTCGGATGAAGGTAAGCTTACTGGTGCCATATTCATGGATCTCTCTAAGGTCTTTGACTTAGTTGATCACATAACATCCTCTGAGGTATACTGTGCTACCATGGCTTCTACACAGCAAACAAGGCATGGTTCAGCAACTACCTCACCGGTAGATCTCAAATGGTCTGTACCAGAGGGACCACATCCAGTACCCTGGGGGTATATAGTGGAGTTCCACAAGGGGCCAAACTAGGATCTGCCCTGTTCTCCCTCTTCGTAAACCACCTCCTCAGGGTTGGCTTAGACCCTTAGACTGATGCATGATAATATATGCAGATGAGCTTATCCTTTACAGGAGTGACAACAGCCCAAGAAATTTATTACACTCCCTGTCCAAGGATTATGGGGCTGCCAAAAGTGGTTTACATCAAACAGACTATTTGTTAATGTCAAAAAGAGGAAGGCAATGCTTTTTGGGTCCAAACCAGGCTCACTAAATGCACTGTAGGGCAAAATAACTCAATGAGCATTTTGGCCCTAGATGGGTTCCCCCTTGAACAAATTACTACTTTCAAACACCTGGGTATCACACTTGATCCCTCCTTAACCTTTGTGGACCATATTGGGCAAGTGGTCAAACATGTAGATCAGAAACTGGGAGCCTACTTCTGCCTAAAACACCTCTTGACCTCTGAGGTGCATCTGACCATCGCTCATGGCACACTTCTATCCCTTCTGGATTACTTCTCCTCCATTTTTACCCAGACCTTAAACCAGTACCTCTCATGACTCAAAACTGCCTTTTACAACATCTGCAGGTCTGTTGCTCTGGCCCCATTCAACACCCACCGCTGCTCCCTTTACTCAGTGCTTAGCTGGATGTCTCTACAGGCCCGCCATGACTACCTTATGGGTACCCTTATCAATAGAAACATAGACGTTGATGGCAGATAAAGACCGCAAGGCCCATCCAGTCTGCCCATTTCTTTTTCTACCTTATAAATGTGCCATCAGCCTTTGCTCTGTCAATGGCCTATCTATTCATACTCATCTGTATTGCTCCCTTATGCCTATCCCATGCCTGTTAAAGGCATGCACTGTATTCATATCCACCATTTCCTGAGGTAGGCCCTTCCATGCATCTACCACCCTTTCTGTGAAAAAGAACTTCCAAACATTACTCCTTAATCAGCCTCCCTCTAATCTCATGCTGTGTCCTCTTGTCCTCCTATTTTTCTTATAAGAAACATTTCTTATAATAAGTCACTTCGTGATGGGGCTAACTCTCCTCTAACAAGGCTTCTCAGAATAAGAACCAGCTCACATGAACTGAGGTCCTCCTCTCAATGTCTCCTTGACCATCCCTGGACTGCAACCAAGATGGGTCAAGGAGCCTTCTCCATCACTGCCGCCAGGCTCTGGAACAGCTTACCGGCCACACTTCACTCACTAGGCACTTCCAGCTTCTTCAAATCCCATTTCAAAAATGTCCTCTTAACCGCCACAGCTTGTATGTGCCCTTCCTGACATGGGATGGAACTCTGTGACTCCATCTGCCTGACTTAGCTTGAAGTAAGTTATCCAACTAACTAGTATTATTGTTGAATTTTCCTGATTTCTGCCTTTGCTGTGGTCTCTGTTTATATGAACTGTTCACCTACTATTCCTGGCTCGACTGTATGTGCCACTTCCACTTGTATGCTGATTCTAATGTATTGTATGACGAATTGTATGTGCCACCTAGAAGGCCTGGTTCTTGCCTGAAAACAGTCCCTCAGACCAGTGTACCTACCTGGTTATCAAATCACTCAATCAATCAATCAATCACCACAGGCTCACACTGCCATCAGCTGGCCCAGCTGTGCCATTACATCCCATTCTGTAGTATAATACTGCAGTTATTAAGTTAGGTGTTGTATTGTTCACAGTGCCAGCAGCGTTCTTTGCATCATGTTTTATCAGTGGAATCTCTTTATAATGAATTTCAGGTGACACAGAGCCTCAAATATTTATTATTCTCTAGATCCTCCTGGGGTCAGTAAAATAGCTTACTGATCATATAAATGGCAGTAAACCATCTGTGAATGCTCCCAGATGTTTTTAGCTCTGAGAGGACTTGTGACATTTACAGGAAACAGAAACTGGGGAGGGGAGATGGCTGCACTGTCAGGAGATTCGCACAAACTGAACTTGGAATGGATGGCCCGGGGGAATTGGGGTGGGGGGGGCTGCAGAATTAACAGATTTGCATCTAAGTTTATGAAATCATGAGAAAGGACAGAATCAAAATTGAACTTTGTCTACCCTGAGATTAAATCAGGGAGAGTTGACTTCACTACAGGCCTTTCATCTGATGCTGGATTCCAGATAGCCAATGCACAAGGTTGTCTTGTGTCACTTCTGTTCTATCTTTCTTTTGCTGTTCTGATTAGACTGCCAGATTCACAAACATAGTGCCATAATCCGAGTTTTCGGAAGTGTGGCACCCATCTTCCAATGCAGTCAGAGTGTTTGCAGGCGCGGCCCCAGTTCCCCAATCACTGCTGCAGCTGTCTATGACAGCAGTTGAAAATGCAGTAGTCATACAGTTGAAAGGGAGAGCTCCACTTCAGTGAGCAGAGCTCCCCCCCACACACACACCCGTGCGCACGCATACTGCGTGCTCATCGCCTTCCCCTCCCCACGCACACTGTCGACCCGGCCAGAGGTGCCCAATCATCGGCTCCATACCCCAAAGCTTCCAGGTGCCACACTGGGAGCCCACCCCAGTGTGGCAAAATGTGTTATGGCTGGCAGGGGTGCTCAAATCCCCGTCGGCTCCAAGCCCCAAGCATCCAGGTACACGCTGGGAGCCCACACCAGCGTGGCAAATGTGTTATGGCTGGCAGGGGTGCCCAATCCCCTGTCAGTTTCAGCCTCCCCAAAACAGCCTTCCAGTTGCCACACTGGGAGCCCACCCCAGCGTGGCAAACGTCCCTCGTCGTCTTATTAAAAAAAATAAACCTGCAAATACAAAAACTGTCCCTCGGCACTTCTCCCTGTCCCCTCCCACAACCCGCTCCCACCCACTGTGCACCCTGTCTCCCCACACCCCCCTCACTCCATACTTACCTCCAGACCATGGCGCAGTGATCTTCAGTGGACCGAGAACCGCCTGCACTCTTCAAAGCTGACCGCGAACTGAGGAAATGCCAGTAAGCTGCATAATGGGATAGATAGGGTTTTTTCAACTTTGCTGCATATCTCAGGCATTTTTTGGAATTTTGGCACCAAATTTTCAACATGGGATTTTTGGGACCCCTCCTCATGAATTCTGTCACTGTCATGGCATTATTCGGGCCCGAAGGGTGATTTCTTGGTCACTGCGCGAAATCACCTTTCAGAACCAATTAATGGAACGACAGTGCCAGTGTTCATAAGGTGGTCTCTCAGAAAGCCTATGTTGCAAATTTGGTGAAAAAATTCCTAAAAATTACTGTTTTACGAAAGCGTGCTGCTATGCAGTTCCTATGCACGCCAGAAGTTTGCAAATTTTAATAGTTGCACTCGATTTTCAACATTGCCATTTTACCACACTTTCTTATGAGCAGTACAGCTGTCATTTTCACTCACCCAAAATGTGTTTCACATGTAGCACAATGGCACAGTCGGTGTGTGAAATCAATGTATGGGACACATTAAGAAAATCACAGTGACACTGTTCATGAGCAGAAGTCTTAAAATGGCTATGTTGAACATTTGGTGAAAAAATTCCCCAAAATGACTGTTTTACCAGCATTTGTTGCGCTGATCCTAAGCACACTCGTAAGTTCGCGAATTTTCAATATTTTCACTCCAGATTTTCAACATTGCCATTTTACCACACCTCCTTATGAGCAGTACAGCTGTCATTTTTCACAACTCGCCCAAAATGTGTTTCCGCGCATGTAGCGCACAATGGCACAGTCGGTGTGTGAAATCAATGTTCGGGACAGATTAAGAACATCATAGTCACACTGTTCATGAGCACAAGTGTTAAAATGACTATGTTAAAAATTTGGTGAAAAAATTCCCCAAAATGACTGTTTCACAAGCATTTGTTGCGCTGTCAGTAAGGGAAGCCAAAGCTCAGACAGAAGAACACATTGCAAAATCAGTGGGTAAAGGGGACAAAACCTTTTACAGGTACATAAGTGAAAAAAGAAAGACAAAGGGAGGGATAGTGAGACTGAAGGGGGAGGATGGGAGCCGCGTGGAGGATGACAACAGTAAAGCTGACATATTGAACAGGTATTTCTGCTCAGTCTTTACTAAGGAAGAGGGGGGTAATGGGTCTGAAGGGAGTACAAGGGGTGAGAATGGTGCAGAAATGGACACAAGTCCCTTTACACGAGAAAGGGTCCTGAAGGAACTGGAAGTAATAAGAGCTGATAAAGCAATGGGGCCAGATGGGGTGCACCCAGGGTCCTTAAAGAACTAAGAGAGGTGGCTGGCTGACCTCTGGCTATCCTGTTTAGCCAATCACTGGAAACAGGGAGGTACCCAAAGACTGGAGGACAGCAGATGTAGTCCCCTTATACAAAAGTGGGAACAAAGAGGAAGCAGGGAACTACAGACCAGTCAGCCTCACCTCGGTAGTGGGAAAGATCATGGAAGCACTACTGAAGGAGAGATTGGTGGAACATCTGGTTGTCAATGGACTACAGGACCCAAGGCAGCATGGTTTCACCAGGGGGAGGTCATGTCAGACCAACCTCATTGAATTTTTTTGACTGGGTGACTAGGGAGGTGGATCAGGGGAGGGCAGTGGACATGGCCTATCTGGACTTCAGCAAGGCCTTTGACACTGTGCCACATAGAAGACTATTACACAAACTGGGGAATATGGGTGTGGGCAGGACAGTAGTGTGGTGGGTAGGTAACTGGCTGGGTGGCAGGACACAGAGGGTGGTGGTAAATGGCTGTCACTCCACAGAGGGAAGAGTGACCAGTGGGGTACCACAGGGATCAGTGCTGGGACCGGTCCTATTCAACATCTTCATCAGTGACATTGCACAGGATCTAGAAGGCAGAATTTCACTGTTCGCTGATGACACAAAGCTCTGTAACAGAGTAGACACACCAGAGGGTGTAGACAGAATGAGAAGGGACCTGCAGAAACTTGAAGAATGGTCAAGGGTTTGGCAGTTGAAATTCAATGCAAAGAAGTGCAAGATAATGCATATGGGGCACAAAAACCCTGGCACAATATATCAGTTGGGGGGTGAGGATATAGCATGCACCAAGCAGGAAAGGGATCTTGGGGTTGTCATCTCTAATGACCTCAAGGTAGGGAAACAGTGTGACAAGGCATCCGGTAAAGCAAATAGGATGCTGGGATGTATAGGCAGGGCATCACCAGCAGGAAAGGGAGGTCATAATTCCGCTATACAAGACACTAGTGAGGCCCCACCTGGAGTACAGTGTACAGTTCTGGAGACCATACCTACGTAAGGACATAGACAGGGTAGAGAAGGTTCAGAGGAGGCAACAAAGATGGTGCATGGATTGCATCACAAGTCCTATGAAGACAGGTTGAAGGAACTGAACATGTACTCCCTGGAGGAGAGGAGGAGAGAGGGATATGATAGAGACATACAAGTATCTTACAGGAGGAACAGGGTGCAGGAAAACACTATTTTAAGCGAAAAAGATGTTTCAGGACTAGAGGGCATGGGATGAAGTTGGGAGGAGGACGATTCAGAGGAAACATGAGAAAGAATTTCTTCACAGAACGGTGGTGGACAAGTGGAACACCCTGCCAGAGGAAGTGGTGGGGCTGAAACAATCACGGAGTTTAAGAATGCATAGGATAGACATAAAGGAATTCTGAGGTCAGGGGTAAGGAAATAGACTTCTAGGAAAACAAACTGAACTTACAAGCTCAAATGGGCAGACTAGGTGGGCCATAGGCCTTATCTGCCGACACTGTCTATGTATCTATGTATCTATGATTCTATACCGCTCGTAAGTTCACGAATTTTCAATATTTTTACTCCAGATTTTCAACATTGTCATTTTACCACACCTCTTATGAGCAGTACTAGCTGTCATTTTTCACATCTCGCCCAAAACATGTTTCTGCCCATGTAGCGCACAAGGCGCATTCAGTGTGCGCAATCAATGTTTGGGACAGATTAAGAAAATCACAGTGACACTGTTCATGAGCAGAGGTCTTAAAATGGCTATGTTGAAAATTTGGTGAAAAAATTCCCTTCAGACATTCTGCAATGTTACTAATGAAGACATTGAACAGAACTGGCCCCAGTACCGATCCCTGTAGCACCCCACTGGTCACCCCCTCTCCCTAGACTGCGCACCATTTACCACCACTCTCTGCCTCCTGTCTGTTAGCCAGTTTCTAACCCAGTTTACTACCCTTTCCCCCATGCCCAGCCTACCCAGCTAGTTTATCAGCCTCCTATATGGGATGGTGTCAAAGGCTTTGCTGAAATCAAGGTAAGCATTGTCCACTGCCCCACCGTGATTCACTTCCTTTGTCACTCAGTCAAAGAAATCAACCAGACTTGTCTGACATGATGTCCCCACTGTGAATCCATGTTGTCTATGGTCCTGGGCTCCGATGGCTTCTAGATGCCCCACTATCCTTTCTTTAAGCAATGTCTCCATGATCTTCCCCACTACTGAGGTGAGGCTGAATGGACTATTGTTCCCTGCCTCCTCCCTGCTGCCAGACTTGTGTAGAGGGACCACATGTGCCTTCCTCCAATTCATTCATGTTGAATGACTCAGTGAACATGGCTGCCAGAGGTACTGCTATTTATCTCCCTTCGCAGTTCTCTTAATATCCTTGGGCATATGCCATCTGGTTCCATTGCTTTGTCCACCTTTCAATTTAGTGAACTCCTGCAGGACTCTTTTGCCTTTGAATGGACTATTGTCCACCTCTTCACCCCCTTGGCAACTGCTGTACTGCTGTGGCCCTTGCCCCTCCCACTCTTCTGTGAATACTGAATGGAAAGACACAGTTGATGTCTTGGGAGGAAGGCATGGAACTATCACTTCCAAATACCTAAACAGCACATACTGTACAAGCAAGCAACATTCTGCATTGACAAATGCTTGTTCTTCTTTCCTGATACAAACAACTGTACTCTGTACATTCCAATTTATCACCAGTAGAGGGCATTCAGTGACATCACTACCACCACAGTTAACCAGCTGCATACATAGTGGTAGGAATGTCTTTCCATTCTGTAATTTTTTTTTCCCTCTTACCAGGCTGCCAGATCTGGACCCCTTCTTTCTCGTGCTACAGGCAAGCTCCCAATCCTGTCACCCCCTCTCTTCCATCCCCTTTATCTCCATGGCTTACCCACCTCTGTGATGGGATTATGGCAAGGGGGTAACTCCACAGTTGCATTGCATGCTGGGTCATGCAGTAGGTGGACCCAGGGTCAGAGAGTACCTCGGGAGCAAGGGTTATATTTGTATATATTTATTTTACCAGGAGAAAAGCTCAATTGAGTGATGCTCATTTACAAGGAGGTCCTGGGTAGGACAGGTAACAGTACAAAAAGGTGAAGTGACAGCACATATAATACAATTGCACATACCCCAATAATGCAAAGCATCATGGGAAACATATGCAAATCCCCATGAGAGAATCTGGACTGGCTCTACTTCAAGCAGAATTGCATGGTGCCAGAATGCCTCACAGTGCAATCAGCAAAGGCTAAGAATAGCAGACACATATGCGTGTTTCGTCTTCATTTTGACTCATCAGTACTTTGAATATGAGACTTCTGCTTGAGGTCTGCTGCTTTTCAAGTGAAAGTGAGAGCTCATCTGAAAACCTGAACTATTATCTTTTGGAGAGACAAATTTTGACTTATTTTGAGTTTAATAAGAGCGGTCTGCAGTATTAAACTGGTTTTCACCTGTGAGAGGGGTGAACTGGTTACTGGCCAACCTAGAGCTTGGTGAAACTGTGTTGAACATTTGATTTCAGACTTTAGCCCTTTTTAAGTTATAGATATTCAGTTTGGATTAAAGGAATTGGTTTGTAATATTCTTTATTGTCTGGATATTTGGGTGGTGAGAGGACTCTGTATCCAGTTATTTATTTGTTTATTAGATTTATAGTGTATGTCATTGTTTATTTGATATTGGGAATATTTTTCCTCTCTCCCCAGTGGTGAGAGGACTAGGTGGGGAAGGAATTAATTAATTAATTAATTAATTTAAATGTATATTGTTTTACCTCTCTTCCCCAGTGATGAGAGGACTGGGTGGGGAAGGGAAATTTAGTTAGTGTTTTGTTGTATTTGATTATATTTTTTGTTTGGGTTTAGGGGGTGAGAGCCCTTAAATCAATAGTCTGAGGTTTGTTGGTTTCTTAAATTGTATTTTATTTTTTATTATAAAGGGCTTTGTATTTATTTAAGCTTTAAGAGGTGGGTTAATTTTTAATTAGGATTGTTTATTTGTTGTGTTAATTATGTGTCGGGATAACACAAGGACAGTTGAGTATTATTCCCCCTCCAGGCTCAGGGACCTTCATCCTTTTTCTTGCCCCCCCCCCACCGCCAGAAGTCTATAGACGGTGTAGGGCTCTGGGAATTGTTGGAAGAAGGAGGAGGACGAGGGCTGGGTCTGGAGGGGGAACGGAAAGGAGTGAGCGGATGGGGATAGTGGAGACAAGGAGACGCCCTGGGGCTAAATGGGCCCAGGAAAAGGGTCCTCCCTGTCTGGTGCCCATACCCAAGGGTTCTGGCTATAGTCAGCAGGTAGCACGGTCATCCTCGGAGGCTCATCCTACTCGAGCGGTCTTGTGCAACGCCAGGTCTATTAAAAACAAGACAACTATTATAGCTGATTTTCTTGGGTCATCTGACCTGGTGTGCATCACTGAGACCTGGCTGGATGAGAATGCTGGACCAGTTTTGGCGGCAGCAGTTCCAGCCGGGTACTCAGTGATACCCCACCCAAGGGTGGATCGTAGGGGCCGGGGTGTTGCTATCTATTCAAATCAGAACTGGGCCTAGTGAAGGTACCAGTGGGAACTACCAAATCCTTTGAATGTATCTTAGGCGAAGGTGTGGGGCGCAGGATACTTCTCGTATACCGTCCACCAGGTGACGAGAATGTTTTCCTGCGGGAAGTCGCAGACTTCATTGTCGACCTGACATTGGGGTCCACCAGATGGGTGGTTATGGGGGATTTCAATGCCTGGGTTGACAATGAACTCTCGCATTTTGGTCAAGATTTCCTCCAGTTAATGATTTCACTGGACTTCACACAGGTTATTTCCTCCTCGACCCATATTGGTGGTCATTCATTGGATTTGGTGTTCCTTCTGGGGATGGAGATATCCGACTTGGTGGTGAAACCAGTCAGATGATCGGACCATCACTCCATTGGGTTCAGTTTTGAGGCCACCCCTAGTAGGTCAGCCCCTATGGAAATGGTCCAGTACTGCCCTTTAAGGGGTGTTTCCCCGGATGACCTGATGGTGGTGCTGGACCTATCGGGCTTACCGAGAGAGATTGCATGGATCCAGGAGAGCTGGTATTTGCCTATAATAAGGCGGGGGCAGGGGCCCCGGATTCCATTGCTCCTGTTCGTGTTCATCCTCTCACTCTTCGCCCCAGGTCTCCTTGGTTCGATGAGACCCTAAGGGAGTTGAGGAGAGTTGGACAAAGGTTGGAGAGGTGCTGGCAGAGGTCGGGTCTGGATGGTGACAAACTTAGTTTGATGGACCACTATGCGGTCTATCAGTCCGCAATCTCTCGTAAGAAGGCAGAATTCCTGTCCAGAGAGATTGCAGCTGCACAGAATAGACCAGCTCAGCTCTTCCGGACTGTGGACAGATTGTGTAATCCAATCTGTCTTCAGTCCAGAAGAGCTTTTTCTCAAGAACAGTGTGAGGAGTTTGCTCTATTCTTTGCAGATAAGGTTGCCAAAATCAGATCTGATGTCCGCTTGACCCTCTCCTATGGGAGTTGTGATGGTCGGCAGGAGATGTCAGACACCCAGTTTGTGTGGTCTGACTTCAGCCTCCCCACAATCAATGACATTGTGATGATCATCCAATCACTGCGTCCGACCAACTGTGGTTTGGACCCGGGCCCCACACATCTCTTAGTGGGTTGTGTGGATAAAATCGACCCCGTCCTTGCTGAGATAGTCTGGAGGTCCTTGGAGAGGGGGATTTTTCCAAATCCTCTTAAGGAGGCTGTGGTTCAGCCCCTTCTTAAGAAGTCCTCCTTGGACCTGGACTGTCTGGCAAACTACAGGCTTGTCTCTAACTTACCCTTTGTGGGCAAAGTTATTGAGAAGGTGGTTGTATCGCAGTTGGATGAACATTTGACCAGCCACAATGTCTATGATTCTCTCCAGTCTGGATTTAGGAAAAGGCATAGTACCAAGACAACACTTGTTCAGGTGCTAAATGACCTCCTAATAGCGAGAGATCGAAGGACCTGTTCCATCTTGGTCCTTCTTGATCTCTCTGCAGCATTTGACACAGTGGACCATGGTGTGCTATTGGAACGTTTGCGATCTATCTGTGGACTGTCTGATACAGTCCTCAGCTGGTTTTGATCTTACCTCGAGGGTAGGACTCAGAGGGTGGTGCCCGGGAATTTTTCCTCGGCATCAGTCTCCCTATCCTGCAGGGTACCGCAGGGTTCCATTTTGGCACCCATGCTGTTTGCAGTGTATATGCTGCCGTTAGGAGCAATTATTAGGTGGTACAGTCTGGGTTTTCACTGCTATGCAGATGATACTCAGCTGTACATGTCCTTTGTGCCCGGTCAGGATGCTGCAAATTCGGTCTTTAACAACTGTCTTGCCAAAATCCAAGACTGGATGAATGTGAGTTGGCTGCGGTTGAACCCGGAAAAAACTGAGGTGTTGTTTGTGGACCAGGGTCGCTGGGAGGCGGGTTTATTAGCTGGATTGCCCTTCGGGTTTATGGCTTGGGGTGTCCAGCTGACTACCTCAAACCGGGTGCGGAACCTGGGCGTTGTGTTTGATGATTGTCTGACATTTAAATCTTAGGTATCAGCGGTTGTCAAAACCTCTTTTTACCAGCTGAGGAACATCACCCGGCTGAAGCACCTGGTCCCTCCAGATGATCTTCCTACTTTGGTCCACACTTCTGTTACCTCCTGCCTTGACTACTGCAATGTCCTTTACCTTGGGCTACCGGGGGTTGAGATTCGCCACCTGCAGCTAGTGCAGAATGCGGCAGCCAGGCTGTTGACTGGTTCTTCTAGGTCCAGTCATATAACGCCTGTGCTCCGTGGACTGCACTGGCTGCCAGTTTTTGTCGAATCACCTTCAAGGTCGGTTTGCTGACCTATAAGGCCCTACACGATCAGGGACCTGCTTACCTGAAAGATCTCCTCTGTCCCTACTGTCCCCCCCACTCTCTTCGATCCACTGATGAGGGATTGCTAGAGATTCCCAGGGTTCGCTTAAAAACTTCAGGGGCCAGATCTTTTAGTTTCATGGCCCCAACCCTGTGGAATTCTCTACCTCATCAGGTGCGAAACTGCCCGACTGTCCAAAGTTTTAAAGGAGCTTTGAAAACCTACCTTTTTAGTAAAGCAAATAATGATTTTTGAATATTTTAATGTTGTTTTAACTATTTATTGTTGTATGTAATATTGTACAGGCGCCTTGGTTTAAGAAAGGCACCTTATATAAATAAAGAGTGATTTGATTTGATTTGATCAGTGTGCCATATCTGTGTCTTAGCCCAGGAGAGGGAGCCAGCCACCCCTTAAGGGGGATGTTATTTGTTTGGGTCATGGGGACCCCAAAATAGAGAGGGAAAAGAACTATAAAAGAACCCCAGAGCTCTGGGGTTCTTTTGTAGTAAATATAATACAGTACACATAGTACAGAGGTTAAAATTAGTTCATAAAACAGATCACCAGGTGTAATCTAATACAAAAACTAGCAACAGTAGCAGAAGATAATATAGGTTTTGAAGCAGGGAAACATACAACAAAATGCGATGTTTCTCAAATAGTACGACACAGTTTAGTTAGTGATTTAATAGCATACACATCTGTCAACACAAAATTGACCAAGGAAAACCTTGAAATAAAAGGGGCTAACTAGCAAATTTAGTTTAAGCAATTCCTGCAGGCCATTCCAGGCTGTGAGGACAACCCAGCTAAAGGCCATTTTACCATATTTTGAGAAATGCCTTGGGACATCAAGAAGATAGCATTGAGCTTTCCTAGACTGTACAACCCCATAGATCTCCAAAGGAGACTTGATATACAGTATATTACTTGGTTACTTGGTTTATAGGACAAAAGAAGGCTAATAGCCCATCGGGACTGTTCTCCATATTGATGGATCATTTACCCAAGTCCCATTCATTCATCCATTTATCTAATTTATTCTTGAATATTGATATATTTGTTGAATCAACAATTTCTTGAGGTAGTTTATTCCATAATCTGGGTGATCTGATAGAAAAGAAATGTAATCTCTTGTTGTTATTTACTTTTTCTATTTCCAATTGTCTGTTACGTAACCTTAGTACAGTTTTTCTTGCTGAATAAGCAATACCACATTGTTTCATCTGATCAGGTGATTTAAGTATTTTAAACAATTGTAAGAGATCACCTCTAGTTTGTCTTCGCTCAAGAGAGTGTAGTCCAGTTTTTTTTAATCTAATATCATATTCCAAGTGAGTAAGATGTGGTACTAGCCTGGTAACTCTATGTTGGATTTGTTCAATTGTATTTATATCTGTCTTTAAGTAAGGGCTCCAAAATGGTGATCCATAATCAAGATATGGCCTTATGTGTGACCTGAACAAAGTTAATAGACATTCTTTTGATTTAGAAATAAATGTTTTGTTGATTCTGCACAGTAAAGCATTAGTTTGATTAGCAATTTTTGAACAATGTGAGGAAGATGATAGTTTGTCATTAACCATAATACCCAGGTCCTTTTCTATAGAAGATGTCCTAATAATACTATTATTCAAGTAGTATTTTTGTTTTGGGTTATCTTTTCCAAAATGGAGTACAGCACATTTAGCTATATTAAAATGCATTTTATTTATACTGGCCCATTGTTCAATTAGTGAAAGATCTAATGTTAAGTTATGACGGTTTGTAGGGGTATTTACCTTTCCTCCAAGTTTGGTATCATCTGCGAATTTAACCATTATATTATGTGGTGAAACATGCATGTCACTGATGAACAGGTTAAACAGTACTGGGCCCGGGATGGTTCCCTGCGGCACACCACTTGCCACTACACCCACCCCCGGAAGCACCCCGTTCACCCTAACCCTCTGTGTTCTGCCACTCAACCAGTTATTTATCCAGGATATGATGGGTGCTGAGAAACCTAGACGGTTAAGTTTATTGACCAAAATACCATGAGATACTTTATCGAAGGCCTTGCTGTAATCCAAAAGAATGACATGTGTAGGTATTTTACAGTCAAGGTTGGAAATGATATAGTTGTAAATAGTAATCAAGTTTGTAGTACACGAGAATCCTATTCTAAAGCCATGTTGATACTCATCATTAATTTGTAATGTAGACATTTATTTTTCAAGTTGATGTTTAATTATTTTCTCCATGAGTTTACACGGTATTGATGTTAGACTGATGAGTCTATAGTTTTCAATTTTAGAATGAGAGACTTGTTTAAAAATGGGTGTGACAATGGCAGTTCACCAGTCAGCTGGGACTGAGGATTCATGTAGTGATTTTTTTAAAGATAATAATCAGGGGGGGAGTTATTGTGTCCTTTGTTTCTATAAGGAATCTAGAGCTAATATTATCGGGGCCAGAACTAGTATATTGTTTAAGGGTATCAAAGACCCACTGAATGTCCTGGAAGAGGTTTCATATGGTTCGAGTTTAAAGTCCGCTGTAGTAGGTGTAGTTTTAGTAAGTTCAGGAGTAAAAACAGATGAAAAATATTTGTTCAGCTCTGAAGCTGTTTCAGTATCGGATGTTATAGTCATGTTATTGCAGACTAGGGGACCTATCATATTGTTATTACTTTTCTTACCATTTAGGTAAGTGTATAATGCCTTATGACTATCCTTGGTATGCACAATTTTAAATTCAAAATTATGTTTAGCTAATAAGATGGTTTTCTTTAATTGTCTAACCACCTCTCTGTATTTGAGGAGGAAGACATTTTTCTGATCGGATGAGCATTTTTTAGGACTGCAAACAGTTTATTTTTCTGTTTGATTAATGTTTTAATATTATCATTGAACCATGGGGGGATTTCCCTTTATTGTTATACTTAAGTTTGTCCAGGACATATTTTTTTTCAAGTTCCAGTACCTTAGTTTTTAAATAGCCCCAAGCTGTCTCAGTGTTCATTGGATGCATTATTTGTTCCTAGTTGAGAGATTTTATCTGTTGATTAATAGCTTTAAAGTCAGCCCTATTGTATTGTTTTATTTTTAGTTTGTTCGTTTTTGGTTTTTGGTTTTTGGATGGAGAAAAAAAGAGACAAATGGTCACTATTTCCCAGAGGGCTGAGTAGTTGAATGTCAGATATATGTGTCTCAGGGTTAGTTATAACTAGGTCCAATATGTTATTCTCCCTAGTTGATTCATTTACGCATTGAATAAGTCCCAGATTGATTATAACTGACAAAAACTGTTCATCGTGTTTATTAATACCAGAAAGTGCATCCCAATTTATAGTGGGAAGGTTAAAGTCCCCTAAAATAAGAACTGGATCTTTGTTAGCTATTTGAGTAATTTCACTGCAAAGTTGTTTAGTTTGATCAATATCTGAGGAAGGGGGACAATAACAGGTACCTATAAGAAATTGGTGGGTGCTGGTGGGTCTAATATGAACCCAAATACTTTCAGAATGTACGGTAGTTGTTGATTCATATGATGGAATGTCACCTCGAACGTACAAACTGACCCCACCACCTTTTTTTGTATCTACTCTGTTTTTGAAGTAGTGTTTAAAACCAGAGATTTCTACTCTCCACTTTTTATCCGTATTCCCCCAGATTTCAGTGATTGCTAGTAAAGCTAAGTTTAAAGTTTCAGCTAAAATTTCAATTTCGGCAAGTTTGGTGATTGTGAGTGATCTGGCATTTAATGGAAGAATATTGAGATTTGTCCAATGAGTTAAACATGGACTGTCTTTACAAGAGATGGGGTGGTCCCTATCTCCCCCCTTCCTATCAGTTTAAATGATTGTTTATGAAAGTTACTATTTTTCATCCTAATACTGTGCTTCCTCTTCTGCTGAGGTGTAAACCATCCCAACAGAAAAGTGAAGGCCTGTCCTCAAATTCCTCCCAGTGAGTTAAGCAGCTTATGCCCTGTCGATAAGACCACTTATGAATCCATTCATTTAATGCTTTTATTTTATTGTTAATGTGTCTAGTTGCTCTTGGAATGGGTAAGACTTCAGACAAACATATACTACAACCACGATCAGTTAGTACATTATATAGAGCCACATAGTCTTGTTTAATCTGCTGGAGTGGGGATTGTGTGATGTCATTTGAATCAACATGGACAACCACTAGGGATTTTCTCCAGCTGTTGACAGAATTACTTTTGTCATTGATGTGAGGTCCGCTATTTTTGCTCCTCTATAGCTAGAATTAGTCTGATTTTCTTTGTCAGGATTACAGACTATTCGATCAACATATTTTGTTATGGAGTCACCAAGTACATATATCTGTTTTTTTGGAATAGACATATCAGGAGCATGCAGAGATTGAGGCACAAAGGGGGTGTTCAGGGGGTCGGTAGCCTGGAAAGATTTAAAAGCTGAGGTCCCAATTATTTCATGCTCTGATGTCATTTTATGACTTCCTGTATTCAGTTTGTCATGTACATGTTCAATGGTACCCAGGGTGTTATTATGGTCATCCTCAACCAGTTCGTGGAGGGGTTCAAAAGAATTTGAAAGTGGGATCATATACGGTTTGGTAACAAGTTTGTTTTTAATATGCCTTTTTGGGGAAATTAACGACCAGTTCTCGACCTCTATGGGGGAGGGGGTCCACTAAGTTTTTAGTAATGGTAATTAAAGGAGTAGAGGTATTTGTTGGATGTTCAGCCAAAATAGAAAGTGGTAAGCAATTAAGTGGTGGATCACTAGAAAAGGAATTTCTCAGACATTTTGAGGTGGAGGTATTAGCCTCCACAAGTAATGACATATGGTCAATGTATTCTTCAAGTGCTTTAATGTCAGAGGTCATATTCTCACTTGGTTGCAGTTTTTTAATTTCCTCCTCTAAGTTCCCAATTAGGATACATTTATCACATAAGAACTTTGGATCTTGTTTACCAATGGTACACATTTTACACTCTGAATACATTTTGTTTGCTCTCTTCATGATCTGAGATAATGAGGATACAAGGGTAATGATTTTGTGGGTTTTTATTACCTTAGGTGGATGTATCTTAGTGGAATTGCTTGGTCCTAGTGGCCCGGTGAACCACGGTAGACACGCTGTAAGACACCGTGTCTCTCTGCGCTGCCCCGACACGCTTTGCCCCCTCACTGAGAGCATCTTTTAATCATGATTACTGAAGTGCTCTCCTGCTACTTCCGGTTTCGTGATGTGATTAAAAATACAAAAATAAAGTAACTAGCCTTTAAAAAGGCTTCCCCTAGTGTGTAATTAGGGATTTAGTAATTTTAGTCCACAAAATCAATGAGCAGTTCTTGTTGGAAGGGAGAGACTGGTGCTACAAGATTTCAAGAACTGCACTCAGTCCTCCACTATCACACAGTGCCCACAAGCAGAGTTGTAAGGTATGGAGCAAATGCCAGCCCTATTCTTAGCCCCCTGATATTATTATTGCAGCAATTTCACAACAAGGTGTATCACAGGTATATCAGTCTTTCTACTGCCTGCCCGCTCGCTGAGAGAGTCTTTTTAATCGCGATTACCGGAAGTGCGTTCTCCAGCTACTTCCAGTTTCGCGCTGTGATTAAAAATACAATGGGTTTCGGCCTGTAAACCAGTAATGAACCAGAGTGCTCTATGGTAAATCACATCTAGTTTTGCGAGATTAGAAACAGCAGCACTTCTGTATATGACATCATCATAGTCTAATACGGGGAGAAAGGTCACCTTGACAAGTCGTTTCTTTGCCCTTTAGGCTAAAACAGAATTTATTTCTATAATAAAATCCAAATCGCTGACATAACTTTTTACAGAGGTTATCAGTGTGCACCAGGAAGGATAATTTGTTTTCCAGCCACATGCCCAAATACTTAAAGGAGTCTACCATTTCTGACCTTTTACATGTTAGAGTCGTAATGCCTAATGTGGGGTGGGCAAGAAGGATCTGGAAGAGAATATGACGTACTTAGTTTCCGTGGAATTTAGAAGGAGTTTAGATGCACATAAATTAATTTGGAGTTGATCAAACACTTCTTGAAGAACATTCATAGCCATCTCAGGTGTAGGACTCTTAGCATAAAGAACAGTATCATCTGCATAATAATGCAGCTTTGCATTTACAATGTTAGCACCCAACTCGTCTGTATAAATCATAAATTATAATAGTCCCAATATAGACTACTGTGGCACTCCTTTGCAAATTTGGACACAGGAGGATGACAATACTTCCATCTTTAACTACTGGCATCTCCCTGTAAGGTACTCCTTGAACCAGACAACAGCATCTGGTCCTAAGCCAGTGTTCACGAGTTTGTTCAGCAGAGGTTCACAGTATCGAAGGCTTTGCTAAGGTCTAAGAATATTGCTACATTAGTACATTTTTGGTTGAGTGCAGTGAACCAATCATTGGTAACCTTAACTAGCGCAGTTGTTGTGCTGTGCTTGAGCTTGAAAACCTGATTACATAGAGATAATGATATTCATTTATTAAAAGGTATTCTCTGTCTTGTCCTATGCTGCTCGCTGCAGAGGTTGTTTAGATTGTAATGAACTGACATTTAAATATTATGTACAGGTTGGATGATAAGAGAAGGAACCAGCCAATCCCTTATAAAAAAGAAATCCATTTTCTGGATTGTTTTCAGCTTACTTATGTCTTAATGTTGTTTTTCTAATTTTTTGTGGATTAATCTTGTCTTCTTTTCTGAAAAGGATTTTTTCTTCAACCACTGAAGATTTATTTAGGATTTAAAAATGCTTCTAAACTTATTTCAAGAAAGTAAGACTAAACGTGACTTGAAAGTAGATTTTCTTTTTTCAGTTCAAAAGCGTTTGTTTAGGCCTTGAACCGATTTACATATTTACCACCATCCCTGCAGTAATTCCTGTGTTCTACTGCAAAATGCCCTACCTTGTGAGAATTGTATAGGCATACCAATGTATCTTCAACCAGCTGTACCAGCAGATTGTGTGGACCAAGTGCCCTGCCCCAGCCGGGAACAATTCAACCTAAGGTAAGTGGAACTGTTGGCTTGTGATCCTTTTATTGATGTGAGACTCTACTCTACCCATAATATCTGCTTTAACCTTCTACCCTGCAACCAGCAGCACAAAGTGGTGGCATACGGGAACTCTTACAGCTTAAAATTCATGTCATAGCCATAGCTACCGTCAAATCCACATGCAATTTAATTTTTGTCTCCCTGAAATGCATACTACTGCTCCTCCTCTAGACAGTTTTTCATCTGCTGACTCTTAAGACTGCTATTGGACACTGGATTACTGAGTGACTGAGTTGAAGCCCCCACACACCGCATCAGGCAGTGGTTACACAAAGCTGTTTGCCGAAACAGTGAGGGCCTCCCTGCTAGTGGTGCTCTTGAGTGTTCCAGCCAGCATGGTGGTGTCCAGGAACCCCTGCTGGTGGCTCCTGGATTAGCCATCTGGTGAAAGCCTCCACAGTGGTAACAAAGACTATGGTTTGCTTGAAGGAATGAGGGCCCCCCGCTAGTGCGGCTCTCAAGTTCTCCAGCCAGTGTGGTGGCAACCTGGAATCCCTTCTAGTGGTTCCTGGATTAACTGTGGGGAGAAAGCTTCCACATTAGGTTAAGTAATGCAGCCCAGTGTTATGCCTTAGAACAGCAAGAAATAGGCTCCTATTTAGCCCAGATGCCTCACACCAATCAAACCCCCACAGGGAACCCCCTGATACTGACCTTGGTCCATAATGCTGACCACAGCTTGTCTATTACTTGCCCATGATTTTCTGATTCTTTGTTCGGCCACTAGTAGCCCCTAGGTTATGGCAAACATAGTTCACCTTTGAACTCCCGCCGTGGCCCAGGCACTATTGGCTCTTGTGCGTGTGCTGTGAATCACACTTGCAAGCTAAGCCCCAGCAGCTATCTTGTGCAAAGCACTCGCACCCGACAGTGGGGATGGATCCTGCAGTCTGAAGCTCTCCAATAACTAGAAACAAGCGTCTTCACAGTTCTCTGCTCACTGCAGATCTAATCTTGTTAATGCTCAGATCATGAAGGATCTTTCATACCCGACAGCTACCCAGGAGCTCTAAAGCATGACCCAAACCACTGTAAGTGACCCATCTGTCCTATTTTCAGGAGCCATGTTGTTAAGGGCAGTCCATTATTCAGGTTGCATACCTGCCACACTGGCCCTGATGTTTCAAATCATTTTGTTTTTTTACAAAGCATAATTTAGTTCCAATTTGGAGAAGATGCATAAAAACAGATGTAGTATGGTTTACATAAATATGTTGCAAGTAGTTTATCATGGATGTGCCTTGCACACCAGGAGTTTTATTCTCAGTGGGATTTCAGACCTTTACACCTATTGTTAGTCTCCCATGCTTACTCGTCCCTATTTTCCAACCCTACTCTTTGAAGGGGAAATGCCTCTCCTAAGAGTGCAGGCATGGACATTGGCAGGATTCATGACATTTTTAAACTCTGGTCCCTGCATACTCCTTCAAGATATCCTGCTAAACAGCATTGGAAAATGTAACCAACTCTATTTAGATGGCTAAAAATAGGTGTCCAAGTCTAAAAATCTGTTTGAAGCTGCGCAATAAGACCTCACACATAGCACTGGATCCCCAAGTATATACCTAACCACTCTGTTGAATATGGAATAAAAATTTTTTATTTAATATAAAGTCTAAAAACAGGTAGGATGTACAAAAATACCCAAGCAGACTGCTATATTAACAGTATATTAGCATGTAGATGGCCTTCTGACTGCAAAAATAGAGTTCTTAATAGTATTTTAGCAGTCAATCAGTTTAGCATTCAGTTTAGCAGTAATTCTTAGCTGATTCTAATGTTAAATACTGCTAACCATGTTTACTGTTATAAAAAGTCATTAGCAATCAGAAGCAGTATAAAGATTCCGCAGAATAACCCATACAGAACTGCAGTTACCAGCGCTTCACCCATAGTAGCTGAGCATCAAGAAAACATGCATTGACGTGACTTGAGTGCTAGGTGTTGAGCACTTAAACTAAACCAGCACTCAACAAAAACTCAACTTGTGCAGTTGAGTGCTTGTTGAGTATTTAAATTAGTAACTGAGTACTGGTTCAGGATTTTAGTTTCAGAATATGTTAATTAGAGATGCATTTGAGCACAGATTGAGATCTTAAACTTTCAGAAAGCACTCAATAAAAACTCAACTTGCCAGATTGCAGGATCCTATAATCCCCGTCCTCCAATAGCTGCAGCTGTATACTGATTCCACTCAGCTTTGGCTGTTAGGACCTGAAGACCCACCCAGCCAGCAATGGAATCTGGTTTGCCCACCCCCTTAGCCGCAGGCTTCCAGACCCATCCCCAAACCCATGCCGGGACTCCGCACACTGCCCACTACACGTGAGTGTCGATGTGATCACTTTTGACTCTAACAGTTACAAGACGTTGGCTCATTATTCATCAATGTTTTTTTTTTAATTCAGCTTTATTGGCATTATTCGGGTACATCATTTTAATACAATAGATTTGTATCCATACATGTCTTTTACAAAAACTAGAAATTTCATTCACTGTCTTATGTATTCTGTCTCTGATACAGTACATTTAATATTAAGGCAGTTTTGCCCTGTACAAACAAAACATCTTTGTCTCTTAAGTTTCCAGTTATTTGTTCACTTACTCCTTTATATATATGTCAGACCACAGCCCTTTTCCAAGAACTCAGCCACAGTCTGTCAGCCTCCCTGGTGAAGCCTCCCTTAAAAATGGTTCTGTTCTTTTCTGCTCTTTAAATAAGGAATTGTTACTCTATGTTTATCTCTCTGGAGGATCGCCAGATTTCCCATCTGGTCCACCTTCTTAGATAAGTAGGGGTTCTGTTGTTGATTTTGTAAGTTAGCTCTTCAAGCTCCGCAATGGAGATGATTATTTTTATCCAATCAGAAATAGTGGGGGGATTAGGGCGAAGCCATCTCTTCGTAATGGCTTTATGTGCTGCTGTTACCAGTATGGTCCAAAGGTATATTGAGTGCGGGTCCTTTATGTCCTCCGGTGGGAGCCCCAGGATCATTGCGGGCCAGTCCAGTGGACTCAGCACTAGAAAAATCTCCCTAATTGCCTTGATGACGTCATTCCAAAAAGTCCGGAGGTCACCACAGGACCAGAAAATATGAAGTTGGTCAGCATCTACTGAGTCACATTCCCTCCAGCAATGAGCTGAGGACTCTGGGTTTCTTTTGTTGATTACATGTGGGGTTAAAAAGTATCAGACCTTAATTCGCCAGGAAAATTCCTGCCAATATGGTGATTGTGTTGTTTTTTTGGTGAGGGAAAATATTCGGTCCCAATTAAGTTCCCTTAGTTCCCAGGGAGTCCCCTCAGACCATTTTTTTTTATATTAGCCAGCGAATCCTCTTTCAATGATATTAAAGCTTTGTAAAGGAAGGAGATCATCCCTTTTTGGGTGTCAGCACCCTTACACTGCTGAAAGGCTCCTAGGAACTGTTGGGCCCTAGTTGCCTCTATGTCCATCTTTTTTAACTTACATATATAATTCCTGGCCTGCAAATATCTGAAGTGATCTGAATTTTGCAGGTCGTAGGTATTTTTAAGAGATTTGAAAACTAGGAGGGTCTCTCCCCACCAAAACTGCAAGAGATATCTCAAGCTCTTCCCCTCCCATGTGTGAAATCTGTTATCCAGACGTCCAGGATGGAAGTCTGGGTCCCACGCTAGTCTCCTTAGTGGCCAAGTGGAGTTCCTAATTTTATATTTCTGCCATATTCTATGGATGGATCTGGTGGTATCCCTGATTGAGGATAATTTCGGGTAGGGCTGTCTATTAACATTGGGCGCCAGAAGTCTAACTTCTAAAGGATAAGACCCCAACTCCTTCTCATCCTCTCTCTCCATGATTTGCCAACCAGTGGGGGGGCCAGGGTTGGACCACCTCAAGGCCGTCTTTAATTGAGTCGCCAAGAAGTAATCCTCCAAGTCTGGGAGAGACTGACCTCCTTTCTCCCTCTGCGTTTGAAGAATTTTTAAGTTGATTCTAGGTTTCTTGGAGCCCCAGATGAACTTAGTTAACATTTTGTTCCAAGTTTGAAACGTCTGTTTGTGTATATGAATTGGGATACATTGGAACAAATATAAGAATCTAAGTAGTGCATTCATTCTCAGGGTATGTATTTTAGTGTACATTGGGAAATTCAGCAGGGACCACCGTTGGAGGTCTTTTTGTAAATTTGTTATTAAGGGAAGATACTTTGTTGGGAATAATTGGGAGTATTGTTTTGTAATACATACCCCTAAATATTTAATTTTGGATGCCTTCCAGTTTAATGGGAGGAGGTTACCTATCTCTGCGCTAGGTTTATAAAAGAAAGTGAGCACCTCTGTCTTATTTTTGTTAAGGCAGTACCCCGCATGCCTACCAAATTCCGTCAGAATTGTCCACACTTGTTGTATGGATTGTTGAGGGTGTGTAAGGGTCAGGAGAACGTCCATCCGCATAAAGTGAGATTTTCTTTGAGGTCGCAAACACACTTCAATTTCGCTTCCTCTGCTTCCTCACTACTTTTGCTAACGGCTCGATGTATAATACGAATAGTAGCGGAGACAAGGGACAACCTTGGCGTGTGCCTCTGCTCAAGTTAAACCTCTCTGAGATGCCTCCGTTTACTCAAACGTAGGCCTGTGGGTTTGAGTATATCGCCGAATAACATTTATGAATGCAGGGGAAAGCCCTATGTTCTAATATGGCAAATAAGAAACCCAGGACACTTTGTCGGCTTTTTTTCGCTGCCTAAGCTAATAAACAAGCGGGTACCTTGTTCTTGATGGTGTCTATTATATTTATCGCAGATCTGACACTATCCTGAGCCTAACGTCCGGAGATAAAGCCTGTTTGGTCTATATGTATAAGGTTAGGTAGTATGGGGTTCAATCTAGAGGCTATTATCGCCATGAAAATCTTATAGTCCGTGTTGAGCAAAGATATAGGGCGGTAAGATTCACATCGAGTTGGGTCTTTCCCTTCCTTAGGAATAACTGAAATTGTGGCATATTGCCAGGATGGGGGGACACACTCTGTTCCTGTCCATACCGCAGCTAACATATCCATAAGGACCGGGGAAACCTCTACTTCGAAAGCCTTATAAAATTCTGCACTCAGCCCATCGGGGCCTGGGCATTTGGCCATTTTTAAACTTTTTATTGTGTGTTTAAGTTCTAGCAGAGTAATGGGTCTTGTTAGGGTTTGTGCTGCTGCTTGGGAAGGGGAGAAATGGAATTCAAATATGTCTTTTTCTGTTGTGGAAGTTATTTCTTAGGAGGAATACAGTTTCGTGTAGTAATCCACAACTTTAAGCTATTGTGAAGCATGTACAAACTTGCGCTTATTATCAGAGGAAGTAATTGTAGTGATAGTCACCCTAGCCATGTTTTGTCTGAGCCTATAAGCTAGTATTTTGATTCCCCTGGGCCCACCTTCATAATATTTTTGCTTTAAATAAAATAAAGCTTTCTCTATCTCTATTTTCTGTATTTTTTGTAGTTGTTGTCTGCTTTCATTTAGTTTCCTTTCTCTTCCTGCGTCCCACTTAGCTTTCTGTTCCATTTCCCATTCTTTAATTTGAAGAATCAGCTCCTGTTGTTTCTGGGCTGTCTGCCTCTTCTTATGAGTGGCTAACTGAATAAGTTTGACCCTAACCATCGCTTTAAGGGAGTCCCATATTATTTGGGGAGAAATTCCCGGTGTGACGTTCTCTTCCAAGGATCTTTTAATAAACTGTTTAAGTTCCTTGACTATATCTTTGTCCTAGAGAAGAGAGGTATTCAACCTCCAGAGAGTTTTTCTTGGTTAGGCCTAGATTTAACTCTAGGTAGAGTGGGCTGTGATCTGACAGAACTGTAGTTCCCACCCACATTGATGAGAAGGTGGGAAGGTCCCTTGTAAAAGTAAAAAACATATCTAACCTCTAGTAAATAGCAAACCTTGGGGAGTAGCATGTGTACTCTTTGTTAATGGGATATTTTTCCCTCTATATGTCTACCATACCCAGTTGTTGGGCTAATAGCTTAAATGCTTTAGCTCTATGACGGTCCGGTTCAGGTATTCGGGACGTTGTATCCATTTCTCTATTGAGAATTATGTTCCAGTCCCCACCCATAACCAAGGTACCACTTGCTTTTTCTGCCACTAATTATAGTACATCCCGATAGAAGGAGACCGGAGACCCCGGGGGGACATATACATTAACAAAAGTGACCAAGTGGTCCTGTATTGCACCTATTACTATAATGTATCTAGCCCTAGGGTCCCCAATCACCTCCTGCATCTGGAAAGGCAGTGTGGGTGAGAATAGAATAGCCACCCCTCTGTTCCTGCCTCCCGTGAGAGAGGAATGGTACAAGTGGGGTAGCTTGCATTTCAATTTCTGGGCTTCTGAGGGGGTGAGATGCATTTCTTGCAAGAACGCTACTTTACATTTTTGCTCAGATAAATATTTTTGGAATCTTTTCCTCTTAATGGGGCTCGAACATCCATTTATATTAAAGGAGACTACCTTTGATAGTTGATTAATCATTTATATATACCCTTGTCTTAACTATTGATCTCAGAGACTCTGCATATATGTATGGACATTTTTGAACAGTATAGGTACCTTGCCCCAGTTTAAGCCAACAAACAACAATACTTAACAATTTTACTATGAACATTAACAAAACTGGCATCAAACAGTTAAACTTTAAACAGTTAAAATTTTGCTTAGGCCTCATACAAAATCGAGCCTTAAGCTGTAGCAGTGAATTAATGCCTCTGGTCTCCAGACCACGGGACCATGAGACTTTATTCTTTTCAGTCGTACTTCCTAGGTGAGACTGAGTGGTGTATCTCATTATAGGAGGAATTATCCAAATTGGACTTTTAAGGGAGCTCGAGAGTGCAATGAGATCTCCCCATGGCCCTGTCAGAGAGTCCCTGGTTTGGCCATCCTCCTGCTCGTCATTGCTCTGACACAGCACCATGCCAGGCATTATTCCCCCCCCACTCTTTTTTTTTTCCCCCACCGGCCCACTCCGCTCCCCTGATCCAATGGGGCCAGGGAAGGGGAGTAGGGAGCGAGAATAATATGATTCGCTCTCTGGCTGGATATTATTCTGTTTAACCCTGATGCAGCACCTCTCATGTTCTCTAAGAGCCATCAGCTTCATCCCCCAAGTCCCCGATTTCAGGTTGGCCCACCCCGTTTCCTTAGCCTCCCTGCTTTAGGTTAGACTCTTCAAATCCTACTCAGAGGAAGAATCTCAGTCTCACGTCGAGATCACCCTGCGCCCCCCGCCCACAAGTTGCCTGTTTATGTCAGGCACAGCTCCCTCTCCTCGCCTTTTTTTTTTCCCTTCCTCCCTTCTCCTAATTCGGGAGTCACCCTTGGGTCCTGCTTTTTCAACATAGAGCATTTCTAGACCAATCTTCTCCCCTCAACTTCTGGTTGTTGTCTACCCTCTAATCAGGAATCACTTTATAGCACATTTGAAGTCCTATGGAAATACGTTAGCTGTTGCTTAGTACATCAGAACAAATTCAAATGACTAGCTTCTCTAACGCACTTCCACTAATCCACCACGTCAGCGAGGGATTGCGGGCATTTCAAAGACTCAGGGGTATGCCAGATCCGGTGTCGATTCCAACCCTGTAACCGGCCATGATCTACAGCCCCTTTCACTTCTCACCGCTGTGCAAACGTGTTTTTTTTCCTTTTCTTCCCTTCCCTTTCCCTTCCCTCTCCTTTTCCTTTTTTCCTCTGTTTCATTAAGTGTCTCTGTTCGCACTTCTGAGAAGAGCCCCAGAGAGCCCGACTTCGGACACACCATTAAGTCATAACGCGCCACCTCACAACCTCCATTGTGCGATTATTAATTTGCCTGATATATTAGGGTCTTTACTACTGCCTAATTCTCCATCCCTGGAACAGTCAAGGTAACCAGCGATTGTAAAAGTGAACCAAACCTTTGTATACGGTAATAAAAGTTCTAAGAGTCCGAGGAGTTCTCCTGCAGTTTCAGCCTGCTTTAGGATGGGGGTTCTCAGGGTGAGAGGCTTGGAGAGCTCTCCCATAGCGGCCAGGGTAATCCGGCTCACTTTTGGTTCGGATCCCCTCCCCTCCCACCCTCCCTCACTTGGGGCTTTTACAATTTACTGTAATAACCCTTAGTTTCCACCTAGTTTTAAATAAGCTATTTTCAGGTGGCTAGTGTCCTTGATTGTGACAAGTTCGAGTCCCGTTGAGCGATACTCACTGCTCAGATGAGCTCCGATATCTTCACCTTATGGGGGGGAAGCAGGGTGTCGTCATCGGGAAGGGTTCTAGTGGAGATGTGTGCATCAGGGGGTTCAGCTAAGTTTAAGACCATCTTTGAGTCATTCAGGGCTCCTCTGTTGCTCCATCTGTAGCTCCTCAGCATCAGACACCTCTTCTTCCTCCTCCTCCATTCGGTCAGTGCGGTGAAGGTGTCCGGCAGCTTTGTTCACGGTTGCAACATCTGCGTATCTTTTGATCATCATTGCAATGTCTGTACGAAGATTTGTTTGTGGGTTTCATGATGTGGATCCTTTTCTTGCCATACCCTTCTGTGCTACTGTCCAAGCTGATGTGAGGAGGTCTTTCTCCAACTTTTCTTTCAGCAGTGGAGGTGTGGAAATACCGAGCCCCTTCAGGTAGGGTGTTGCTGTAAGCAGATCCTTGAAGACTTTATTTCCTTGTTGGGTGCTTATTTTAAGTTTGGCAGGATACAAGATTTGTGCTTTATGGCTCTTAGCTCTCAGTTGTTTAATTATGGGCCAGAGGGTCCTTCGCGCCTCCTGCACCTCCGCGGTGTGATGATTATCAAGCGAAATTCTGTGGCCCTTGAAAAGGAGGTTATTTTGCATCCAGGCCCATCTGAGGATATCTTCTTTCCTTCTGTATGATGAAAGCCTCACTACAAATGACCGGGCCTCACTTCTGGCTCCCTGCAGAAGGATCAGTGGGCCTCGAGTTTGAGGTCCAACCCTGCGGGAGTTTGGGCGTTCCCATAGTAGTGACTGGATGAAGGTGATAGTGTCTGATTCTTTCTCTTCTAAGCCCTCTGGAATCCCATAGATGCGAATATTTTGTCATCTTGATCTCCCCTCCAGATCATCTATTCAACGGTTGAGCTCTCGGTCTCTAGCTAAGAGGTAAAGGACGAGACGATCTTGTCTATCCGACTGTTCTGTTGCTTGCGTGAATCCCAACTCTAGTTGTTCTGTTTTATGATCTATTTGATTTATATCCGCTCTGAGATCCGTGAGTGTGTGGTCGATTTTTGTGACTGTCTTCGGTGTTTGTTTGATCATTGTTATTATATCTTCTTGTGACGGCTCACGTTGTGGAGAGGCCTGCAGCAAGTCTGACCACGCTCCGCTAGTCTCCGTCATAGCTTCTATATCAGCTTGTATCATCTCTTTCAATTTTTGCATAGCAGTACTTAGAGGTTTTCCTGGTCTGTTTCTCTTCTGTTTTGATGGAGATGTCATTGTTAGAGATGCGATTACACTAGATTATATTTAGTGGGGTTGAGGAGCTTCTCGTTTAAGGCGCCATGCCAGTCGGTGACGTCACCGGAAGTCATCATTCATCAATGTTGATCAAATGCAAAAGGACGCTACTGTGTTACAGGACCACAATTAAATTTACTGATTTCAACATACAGCATCACACACTCTCACAGCTGATATTTCACAGATGCTCTATGCATTTTCTCAAGGTGTGATGTTGAGATTGCAAAATCCTGTATTTATAGTGCTTAATGGTAAGACAGTTAAAGGGACAATGCAATTTCCCATCAAGATACTTATATATAGTGTGTGTGTGTATATATATATATATATATATTTTTTTAATCACACAAAGGGGCTGAACCGGTGGTGCTGAGGGTTGAGGCGCTGGATGCCACACGTCACTCCACGCTGATGACATGAGTTTGGAAGCAGATTCCAGGTGCTGGTGCCAGCTGGGGAAGGGGACAGACTGAGCTTGGGACTGCTCTCCTTTTCCAGGGAGGGAGGGCTTGTATGCCCAACCTCTGACTGGTAATAGCACAGGCTGGGGTGGCACAGAAGAGAGTTACAATGGGCTGGTGATGCTTGTGGGCCTCTACATGCATGCCACACGTTGACTGCAGAAGTGATGCGAGAAAACTGGAAAATGGAAGCTGGCATTTCAGTGAAGCCCTACATGTTTGTCTATGGACCCATACTGCCACCTGAACCATGGACTGAACTAGATCGTGCCTCAGCTGGGGACTCCATGGGATGCTCCATCTTTCTCCCCCGGCCGGCCCTCCAGCGACCCGAGACTGTTCCCAAACCTGGGTCGCTGGTGCCGCAGGCGGAAATCCAACCGCTGCACCGGCAGGCCGGCTGTATGTTGCACGTCTCTTACAAGGAGGCTGGGGAACCTTTGAACCAGGTTCTTGTGACTGGGAGCCATGCTGGGATTGGAG
This sequence comes from Neoceratodus forsteri, assembly GCA_016271365.2. NCBI lineage: Eukaryota > Metazoa > Chordata > Ceratodontiformes > Ceratodontidae > Neoceratodus > Neoceratodus forsteri. The sequence continues at coordinate 1,431,141,106 of CM057456.1, forward strand.
GGCTCTAGTCACACGCACGCATTCAGCATCAGTCTAAAGAAATGGAAAGCGAGACATTATTAATTAATATGTTTCCTCATTCAGTTTCTATTCATATTTATTCAGATATTTTTAGGTACCTTTTCTCTCATACACCATTTTCATTGTTTGAGTTTATGTGGTGTAGGGGGAAGAGGTCATGGGAACCAGAAGTCCGGGGTCAAGGCCGCTGAGCTACAGCATGACAAGATTAAATTACAGCCACAAACAGTGGCCATAAATAAGGGATTCTTGCCGGTATTACTTTAAGTTACTATCTAGTAGGTTTGCATTGAATAACAGAAATGCTTTGAATCATTTGGGAAGGGGACAAATCATGACACACAGAGAAGCTGAATACTTTCTCGAGGCTCTAATTGGCACTACATACTGTGCCTGCACATGTCTTTGGGGGGACAGGACTCACAGTTTTTGTTCACATTAATAAAGACCTCTTTGCTGTCTTTAGCTGAATGTATGTAGGGATTCAGATATTGGGAAGTGAGGAGGCAGAAATCTGGGCCCCTTCTTCATTATTATTTTTCTCCCTGGGGCTCCTATTCCTCCTCATTCCAATAGTCTTCTTCAGGCCACTGGACCACTCTTTTTGTCTGTGGCACAAACTATATCTGAAGCTGCTGAATAAAGAGGTAAAATAAATCGTGAACAATTTCAAGGTGGTAAGAAAATGTGCTTGTCTGGCTAGTGAACCCAATATTCCTAAGGTGTCATAACTAATGAACTATGAACTCTTGGCAGGTTGGTGCCTGAAAAGAAGGGTTGATGTCTTTTTTTTTTTGCCACACTGCCTTAATGATACGGGATGATCTTGAAGAGATCCCGGTCTCAGAATCAAGGCATGGTAAGTAGAGAATTAGGCTAGGATACTGGATCCTAAGGTTTTGTTATTCTCTCTTATTTCTTGCAACTGCAAGGAAATACAGGGAAAACTCAGATGTCGGCTTGTAAATTTGATGACATACGTGGTTTCACTTTGCTGTCTCTTTCGCTCTGATCTTACAGTTCTGAGCGGGATAATTGGAGGGGGAAGGGGATTTTAATCTCAAAGCATAAGTAAACAAGTACAAGGTACAAGACGCAGGTTCAAAATCATACCATACTGTACAACCTATGAAAGAGATATGAGCTACAACACATTTCTACATTAATGATGGAATTTTCACAGACAGCTGTTTAAAGATTGTGTTGTTCCACTTTGGGATACATTCTCAGTGGATTTCCACATGTCCTTCTTGTAGTATGTGTATATATGTGTGTATGTGTGTGTGTAAACAAATATTTACATCCTTTTTATCTACCAGCGTTTTAGTAGTGTTGCACCTTTAGTGCTGTTTAAACATTGCTTCTAGTTGTATTACTGCCAGTTTTGCTTCGTACTGTTAAAATTCACTGCTGCATAATCTTATAGTTTTTACCAGTTCGGATACATACTGTATATAGATACTGATTTACTATTATAGCTGCTAAGCGTTTTATTTAGATTAATATTTGGATGAGCACTGTCAATATAATAACCTGGAATGTGCAGAGTTTGGGATCACCAATTTAAAGGTATAGAGTTCTTAATCACTTAAACAAACACAAAGCGCATGTAGCTTTGTTACAAGAAATGCATTTAAAGGGAAACGTCCACATGCCGCAAACAGCAGCAGTGGGTATTTCGGAGCAGCGTTAGTGGAATCGCAATGCAAACTATACAAGAAAGCAAAGATTACCTTTTATTTTTTTCGATTTGTCATGTCCCTCCCCCATTTTGCAGTGTGAGTGACCCCTGCTGATCTCTGCCAACCCCTGCTGCTTCGGCAGTGACGCACAATATGAGGAAGCAACACGCTAACTGAACGCCTCATCATACACTGCGACTGGTGTGGTGCCACTGTGTATTGGAATAATGCCCTGGTATTGCATTCTGAGGTGAGTTTTTCAATCCGCCACACCACTTTTCTATATGTCCCTTCAACTGTATCTGTGTAAACTACAATGGTTATTTATTATGTACAAGTGAGTTTTCTGGCTTGCGGTTACTCTGTGTGGTCTGCCCACACGTGCTCTAGAATAACTGTTAATTTTTTAAGCACCTCTCAATTTGTGCAACTTATTGCTTCCTCTGAAGAAAGTATTTGGCACCTGTGCCTGCTATCCATGGAGATACTGTAGCACTCTGGATCCCCTTTACATGACTGTTTCTGTTTAGGAAATATACGTTATCTTGAGATCAACAGCTATGCTCCTGACGGTCTGAAGTGGTACAGTATCGACAATATCCCTTCCTGGAGTTCAAAACATTCAGAACAGCTTTATACAAATAAAAAATAAATAGTGGAGTATGTATAAAATATTCAAAACATTGTAGCAGAGCAAAAAAGGGGGGGAAGCCCCATGTAATTGTCGCATGTATTTTCTCACTTGAGATCTGTGTCTGCAAAATGTATTTTGCGCTCCATGAAAGCGCTAATGAGAATAGTATTTGTATTGTCTGGTCCCGCATAGAGGGGTTTAGCTTTGTTGCCTGAACTGTTTTACTCTTGTGAGTTCACTTTGGTTAGCTCACACTTTTTGCCAGCCTTGATATTTACGTATGGGCTAACAGTGTGCCCTGGTACCTAACCATGCGTGGTTAACGTGTATGTTCTGTTAGCCTGTTCCATGCTGAGTTCCTGAATTACATCATTTTTTATTCACCTTGCTTGTTCGTTTATCAGTTGGACATGGACTCGGGCCTTGTAAACTCACATAATCTGTTGCACATACTGCCATGACATGCAAACAGTATTGTCTCATATTTGTCTTTTTTTTTGGTTGGTTTCACTATCAAAGTACTTTCTACCTTGCTTGACCCTCCATGATCTGTTGTAGTCAGTGTAAAGCTTGTAGCCCTCTGTGAAACTGCACAATACCATTGGAAACACACTGCACCAGTACCATACCATAAAAAAAATCATAAAAAATGAATTCATTCTCCAAGCCTTTTTTTTCGGCGGGAGACATTTGACTCAGTTTTACCAGCGCAGCTGCCAGGGATGTAATGCTGCTGTTTGCAGCACTTGGACGTTTTCCTGTAATTGCAGAATGTATTCAGTGGCAGTCTGTCCTGTTTGCAAAATTTTGCAGCATTGTACACGTTTTTCTATCAGTTTTACTAGCACTGTGGCTATAGACCTAATGCTACTGTTTGCAGCACTGGGACATTTGCATGAAATTGGTGAGTGTATTCACTGCTTGTCTCTCCTGTTTGCTGAATCTCACAGCATTTTACCTGTGGGTGAGTTATTTGGTTTAATTTTATCTGCCTAAACATATTTCAAATGTGTGGATGCTTACCTGAAATCGGTAAATGTATTCAGTGCTTGTCTGTTAAATAAAATGTAACCAGCCGGTCCCCTGGGGTTACTAGAATCCCATTAGTACTAGTGTTAGGCAGCTGATAAGGAGCTCACTTAGGGGCTTCTTACATATTGATGCCATTGTTTACTCAGGTAGCCTGAGGGAAGGATGATTATGCCATTTAGAACTCTCGCAGCAGCATAACCATTCCTGAGTCAGCTGCACTGTGGAAACTTAGAATGTTCAGTGAGCCTGAGTTTGGAACATTGGCATAACTATAAGGGGGGGACGGGAGGCACAAGCCCCCCCAACTTTCAGCATCACCTGTTTTTATCCCATTTGTACCCCCCAACATCTTTATTTAATTTAAATCAGCCGTTCATTACAAGCCACTGCTGCTGGTGGTCTCAGGCTATTTGTTTTTTTTGTTGTCGGCACTGCTGCTGCCTGCTGCAGAAAGAAGAGCCAACTGCTGCGATTCGAAGTACTAAAGTAAACACAAGACACACTGACTGAATCCTCTTGACAACTTGTGCCCGCCAGCCCAGAAGTAGCATGTGACCGCCCGGTCAGTAAAAAAAAGTATTCCTTCCTTCTAAGCAATTGTGAGTTCTGTGGAGGAGCTGGTGGGAGACTGGCTGCTGTGGCGTGCCATGCGTGCTTTTGTGAGGCGGGAGTAGTGGATCGAGAGTGTTGTTTTGACCGTTGAGCTGTCAACTGTGTAAAACTAAATACAATCTCATTCTCTGGCTGCGACTGCCAGGACGGAGTAACTCGTCATTGTGTAGGGGGACTCGTGTGGTGATTCCATTCAAGTTAGCACGGCAGCAAATCTGATCAGTCGACCGCCCTTGGCCTTAGTAGTTAGACTCTCGGGGCTGTCTGGAGACTGAGGGAGACACAAAATCAAGTTCAGTTCAGGCCGGGCCTATTCTGATACTTGGAGGACGGCTAGCAGTCGGGAGGGACTTGGCGGGAGTCCTGTCGTCTGGGAGAGGGAGACAGAGTTCAGTTCGGGGGGTCTCCAGGGTGTTTGCGGTGCGAGTCTGCGTGTGTGGGAGTTGATGGGTCTGAAATAAAACACTGTCTTCTACAGACTGCTTGAGGTGGGAACCCATCTGCTGGAGTGCTGTGCTGCTGGTGCTGGCATTGCTGCATCCATCTGTCAGAAAAAAACAAGCAGGTAATTTTTAAATATGTTTGTATAACTGTACTACTTTCTACTTCCCAAGTAAAGTGTCAGCAAGTGAATGCTGGTACAGATGTGGGGGTGTTGTGGGGGGGTTGATGTATCCCCTATCTGAAGTCACAGGTCCTTAAAGAGTGTCCTTTGCTGGCCACATTTGATATTGGATGTGATTTCAACCCAGCCCAGCCCACACCAGATTTGCAGTGTGGGCAGCCCATTTCTGGTGGGCATACCTCTCAACCTCGCTTCCCTGAAATGTGTGACACGATGTGTGACAAATGACCAAAATGTGTGAGATATCATCAAACTTGGCACTGCAAGCTCAGAACACTATTGCTGTCAGTGCACTAATAATGTTTGCTGATAACTAACAGAGCATAATAGATAATTATGAATTTCTGCTTTAAAGTCTCAGTGGAAAAAGTGGAATATCCCCTTCTTCATGTGGGGCAGAGGATTTCTGAGGGGTAAAATGAGTGACGTAACTCGTAATGTGTGACAGTTGAGTGGTATGCTGGTGGGACTGGACGGGGAGCACATGTGCCTCCTGTGGTGATGCAAGACAACCAGACAGTGACAGCAGAGAAAGGGGGGGTTCTTACAAAAACCACAGTGACACTGCCAAAGCCACAAGTTACAAATGCAAGCTCATCGCAGGAAAATGCGAAAGACCCTAATAAATCTATAATTGTGCTGCAAGCTAAACTTGGAAGGGACTGAAGAGTCTGTGACCGAGAGGGAGGCTCAGGCAGCCAGGGGATGAGGGGACCGGGTAGGACTGACTGGTCTGGTCTGTGATGGTGCTGCAGAGCAGAGCTCTGGGGTGGTTGAGGGTGAATTATTATTTTGAATGATGGGGCAGCGGGGGTATGAATTGGGGGTAGGAGGTCTGATGGCAGGATCACTGGTGGTTAATCTGACTGCTGGTGTGGTGCTGCAGTGCAGTGGGTGGGGTGGTTGAGTTATTTATGAACGATGGGGGGATCGGGGGGGCTGGGTATGAACTGGGAGGCAGGAGGACTGTAATTTGGCTGAAAATGAGTATATGCAAAGACAAGGTTGTGGTGCAGACTGCTTCTGCAAGCTAAACTTGGAGGGGACTGAGTCTGTGACTGAGAGAGAAGCTCAGGCAGCCAGGGGATGAGGGGAGGGATGACTGGTCTGGTCTGTGATGTGACTGTTAATGGTGCTGCAGAGCAGAGGGGTGGTGGAGCTGTTATAAAAGGGAAACTCCAATAAGGCTACAAAGTGCAGCAACTGGTGCAGAAACACCCAATTAGGGCTTTTGGAATAAAACGGGTTTTCTTTTTCCTGCTACTTTCATGTTTTAATCAAAAAGACCCACTCCGTGCTTAATGGTGACAGAACTGCAGACGACCATGTCGTGCACCACGGGCAGCTTCCAGGCGCAGGGTATGCTAATGAGGGCTACTATTGCTGCTGTTAGCTAGTAGCCCTCATTAGCATACCCTATATGCTGGAAGCAGCCCGTGGAGCATGAAATGGTTGTCAGTGGTTCTGCCACCACTAAGCACGGAGTGGGTCTTTTTGATTAAAACAGAAAAGCAGCAGGTAAAAGAAAACTCTTTTTATGCCAAAAGCCCTATCTGGGTGTTTCTGCACTAGTTGCTGCATTTTGCAGCCTTACCAGAGTTTCCCTTTTTTTTTTTTTTTAATTCTTTTTTTATCCCCTCCTGGACGCCCCTGCACTCCCTCCTTCGGCTGTCTCAATGCCCTCCAGACTCCCCCACTGAGTCTGCCCCAGAGTGTCTCTCTTTTTTCTCAGGTGCTCCTACCTGCCTCCTTAGCACCTTACACAGCGGGTCTGCCCGTGTTGTGTCGCCTGGGTGGCCGGAGCTGCCGTCATCTGGAGTGCCGAGGTTGTTTTTCTGGTTTTCTGTCCCCTCTCCCCGAGGGCGCCCGGCTCCGGGTGGAGCGTGCTTACGCCGCCTGCCCAGTGCGGCGTCCCTCCCCCCCGGCTCCCTGCCCTAGGAAGCGCCATTGCCCTGAGAGTCGTTAAGCCCACCGGCTCTCTCGAGCGTCAGGGTATTAAACACCCCTGGTCCCTCCCCGAAGGAGGAGAGCATCCATTGGGACGCTCGATCCTCCTTCCCCCCTGCCGACCCCCGACGGTCCGAGTCCGTTCCCGAACCTGGGTCACCAGCGTGACACGAGGTGTGGCGTCCAGTGCTTCAACCCTCAGCGCCACTGGGCCGGCACAGAGTTTCCCTTTAATGAATGGTGAGGGCTCAGGGGGACTGGGTGTAAACTGGGAGGCAGGTGGACAGTGATTTGGCTGACAAGGAGTATGTAAGGTTGTCAAATAGAGGAGTAAAGGCTGCAATGTGACTGGTGATGCAGAGATAAAAATCAGACAGTTCATCGCCCAAATCTAGCACCCATCACTTGGAGTAAATGAGGCTTGAACCAATTTTATTTCTTTAAAAAGTGCTGCTTTTCATGAAGTGGCCACGTGCAAAATTAGCAATGTGCAAGTCCCCAGATGCATACCTCTCAATTGTCCCTGATTTTCAGGGACGTCCCTGATTTTGCCTCAAAATTTTCCTCTGTCCTTCATAAAATTTGTGTTTTTGTGATAGAACAGTGGGGATTAAAAGCACAAAATAATGTCAACCGTCAAAGTAACAGACTTGTTCTTCTTCATAAAATGCATCTTAACACAAATCCTTTCATTCTATTGGCATTCTGAGTGAATAGCATAAATTTTTAAGATATGTCCCTCATTTGGGGTCTTTGTCCCTGATTTTTTTTTAAGCCTTGTACCTGATTCATGAGGCCAGGACCCAGGTTCAAGACCCACTCTCCCTATCGAAGACATGTCTTGCTGCTGGAACCAGTGACTGTAATAAGTCTTCTCCCCTGCCGACCCCCAGCAGCCCTTGCCCATTCCCGAACACAGGTCACCGGCATGGCGTGAGGTGTGGCGTACAGCACCTCAACCCTCCATGCCACTGGGTTGGCTAACCGTGTAATTTTAAAATATTTTGAACCCATATTTTCTTTTTCATTTTTTTAAATATTTTTTCCTGCCAGTACCCCTAGCCCCACAAACGGGCTCGCCCTGGCTCCGGGACCTGTACCCTCACCTGGGGGATGCTCCCCCCGAGTGGGGCTGCTGAGGCAGAACTGAAGGTGTCTGAAGGGTCAGGCCACCAAGCCCCAGCTCATACACGAGTGCCAGTGGATTTTCTGATGCTATAGTCCCCTGGAGCTAGGAACATGCAATGACGCTGACAGCAAGTATCTGTTCCAGCTCCACCCATATTACGGCACGACTTTGTGCCTCTCAGCCTCCCCCAGTGGGCAAGCAACACCAGACCCATCTCCTCTACCCTCCCAGAGAAGGAGAGCAATCCTCTGGATGCTCGATCCTTCTCCTCCCCTGCCGACCCCCAGCGGACCATGCCCATTCCCGAATGGTCAAAATGGCAAATTCAGCATCAGAACTATATCTACAATGGTGTATTTTATCAATATATATACAATAATAAGTAATAATTCCATGCTTTTAATTAAAAATACCCATTTTAGAAAACTGCTAATCAAAATCGTCTGATTGCTAATCAGTTTTCAGTTTGAGAAGCGAAAGGACAATAATTAAGTCTCCAATACTAATTTATGCATCGCGAAGGCATTACCTCTAGCATGGAAGAAATAACCTGTCTCGAATGGCTTAGATGTCAGGGGGGTTAAGGTACAAACCGAACATTTACATTTACTGTATTCCAGGTTGTGTGAGAGAGGTCCTAGGGCTGTGCTAAGTCTAACTTCTAAATGTCATAATTTATAATTTTATAACTTCTAAATGACATAATTTTGGACACAGTCCAGGGGGATCTGGATACACTGGAGGGTCATCCCGGTGGCTGCAGTCGGCAGTGGGCCAGGGTTTTCGGGAGAATAGTGATTGAGGAAGGCATCAGAGAGGACGTCCCGGCGGCTGCAGTCGGCAGCGGGCCAGGGTTGGAGGGAGCTGTCTACAGCTGGAGGACCAATCGGCTGTGGACGGCCAAGTTTTAAATCTGCGTCTAGGCTATAATTCTGGCCCAGCCCTCATGAACTCAAGGAAGAGCTGTAAACTGCTGGGAGAGGAGGTTGCTAGCTGCAACAGTGGTGGAGAATCCTACCAGGGGGCTGCTGCAGTGAGAAGTCAGAGCTGCATTGAGGAAGATGGCTTCGGGACTGCATTGGCAGCTGAGGTGTGCAAGGGGTTTCCGGTCGTCCCAGCGGCTGCAGTCGGCAGTGGGCCAGGGTTTTCGGGAGAGGAGTGATTGAGGAAGGCATCAAAGAGGACGTCCCGGTGGCTGCAGTCGGCAGCAGGCCAGGGTTGGAGGAAGCTGTCTGCTGCTGGAGGACCAATCGGCTGCGAGGGCGCCAAGTTTTAAATCTGTGTCTGGGCTGTAAGTCTGGCCCAGCCCTCACGAACTCGGGGAAGAGCTGTAATTGTGTCCACACCATCCACCCCTGCCCCGACCTCTATTAAATGGTCTGTGGGGGTGGATCCTTGGGGGAGTGCACAGTATAACTAGCTGAGACTGAGCAATAAGAAGCTCAGATTTGTGTAGGACTGAGGGGGAAGGGCATAACATTTGTATATTGTGTTGCTGGAGATTGTGTGTGTGTGTGGTATATTAATTGTTGGTGCGGGGCTGTGTAAGTTTGACTGTGTATTGTGATAGTAGGGGTTCACACTCAAAATGAGGGGGTTGGGGGAATCCAGATCGGGCATCTTCGGAAGGGCGATTGGGTGTCCGGAGTATGGGACAGCCATAATATTAAACTGGGCATGGAGGTTTGGAGGATGTCAAAATGGTATTCCACAGGGGACAACAGGACAAGGCAAAAGGGACTTATCCCAGAGGATAGGTGGATCATATGGTAACTCTGGAGGTGTGGGGGGCAACGTTGGCATCATACGTGAAGTATGCCGCAGGGAGGCTGCTCAGAGGGAACAGATGAGGGAGGGAGAAGTAGGAGAGAGCAATATGGGTGTGAGCATCAAGCTTGCAAGCCATTTCACCATACTATACCTGGGAGATAAAGTGGATGAGGATGATGGGAGGGTGCAAGTGGACAGGGAGGATTTGGTCAATAGGCAGAGGGGGGGCAGTGATGGAGGATGGAGCCTGATTCAAAGGAAAGGAAGGAGGAGGAGGAGGGAGGGACATGAGCCTAGGTTGGGGTCTCGGGAGTAGATGGGAAATTATAGGCACATCAGTCTGACGTCTGTGGTAGGTAAAGTAATAGAGGGATTTATCAAGGAGAGACTTGGGAGGCAGTTGGAAATGTTAGGACACCAGGATGATAAACAAAGAAAATACTGGATGGGTAACTATACACAACCAATGTATTCTGCCACAGAGGGGCTCTGATTCCCTCTGACCCCGAGAGCAAAGTTCGAGAGGTCCATGGGAATCAGAACATCGAGGTGACAGAACACACAGGTTGTGCATAAAGTTGCTCATCCTGTATTCTTTATAGTGTTTAGTAGTACTATGTGAAATGTGTGCTTTGTGTTTTTTTTTCTCCCTTTCTCATAATGAAACTGACTTGAAAAGTCTCTAGAGGTTCTAGAATACTGTCACCACAGAATTAAATAGAGGAAAGCAACAATGTGCCAGGATTCCTAGTGGTTCTGCTACAGTAGTGACATCACTACTGCAGCAGAACAACATAATGACATCACTACTGCAGCAGAACAAGCATATTCCAGGCATGAAATTTCATGCAGAACAGCATTCCACTGTACACTATAAATAGAATAGTAGATGGATGGACATCCACAACAAGGCTGTGTTTCCATCGAGGGAGTTGATGACATCATAGAGACCTCGAGATGGAAACGCAGCCTTAGTTGTGGATGTTAAGCCATCCACTGTTTCATATAGTATATGTTTTTTTTTGTTTTGTTTCTCATTATTTTATTGAAATTACTTGCTGAGGGTGCTGGTCCATTCCTCCTGGTGCTCCTGCTCACTCCCGATCCCCCCGCTGCCACTCCTGCTCCGTCCGATCCGGATTCTAACTTTAACTTCTCCGCACTGATTAGTTTCAAAATTAGAAAAAGAAATAATAATTTGTTTTTCCGAAATGGAGCCTTGTATGGCACACCGTCTCCCGGCTCTGAATTCAACTGTCGGTGGCACCACTGCCCCGCTCTCGCTAAATCACGCCGCCATGTTTGTTTTTATTTTTTTACAGAGAGCCTTGGCTGAGCCAATCAGGTGGCAGGTCAAGGGTAAAAAGTTGTTGTGCTATCGATGTGATGTCACCCCAGCATGGCACAAGTCCTGCATCATCCTCCTAAAAAGAAAACACCTGAAAAGAAAAAAGGTCCCTCGTTGATTGTCTTGCCCCCCAACCCACGCCCACCCTATACGCATCCACCTCCCCACACCCCCACATTACGGGTGTGTGTTGCACAGTTTCTACGCATGCTCTTGACTTCACCAGTTTTTTTTTATATTTTCACTACAGATGTAGAGAATGACAGGCATCAGGGGTGTGACTTGGGATTGTCACCTGTAATGCTCATACCATTCCACCCCCACCCACACCCTGCAGCCAGTGAGAGGCATCAAGGTTTGCCTTGGACTCTTCGGCCCCAAAGTTCACCCCATTCTCCTACACAGCACCCATCTCATCAAAAGGCCACTCAGTGTGAGTGTGCTGTCGATGCTTCTCTGAATTACGCCCACAAAGGGGGCCATGGACTCTCACTGGGTCAGGCAAGTTAGTCTGGCCTGATCATATGCTGTAGAGGTGACGGATAGAATCCATTTGGCTATTAAGCTTATTAAATCCTTGCTGCCCCAACTTTTTTCCCTTTAGCTGGCATGAACGCAGCTGAAGTTTTGTAACTAGCTTCCTCTCTCTTAATGTCCATTTTTCTCCCTTCCCAGGTCTAGTGTATGACACTTTCCGTCCTTGTTGCTTTTAGAGAGTGGGCAGAAAGAAGGAAGAATGAACCCTTGATTGTAATAGAGGGAGGACATAACTTTGGCAAACAAAAAGTGCAACTGTTCTAGCCTGATGAACTAGTGTACAGCTCTTAGGCCAGCAACGCTTTTAGTTTGCTGAAACTCCCAGCGGGAATAATAGCTTTGAGAAAAAAGGGGCAACCTTTATTTTGAGATGCACGATGGATGGCATGAGAGGCTCTAAAGAGGGCCTTGTTTTGAGATACATGATGGATGGCATGAAAGGCTCTAAAGGGGGCCTTGGTCATGGCCCTGAGCACCATATTAAGACTCCAAGGTGATAGCTTTGGTGAATTGAAGTTGTTTTAATGCTGCTGCCTGAAGAAGTGCCAGACATGGGGATATGAGCCCAACAATTCCCCAGTTCCGTCAAGTGTGCCCCCAGTGCAGAAACTCTGATTTGTAAGGTGGCTGGTTGGAGTCCTTTGTCCATCTGTCTTAAAGGAACTGCAGTAGTACAGGCGATTATATTGTGTCGTTCTGTATGTGTCTGGAATGAAGCCAGAATCAAAATTCCTCCAGATTCTATAATGCACTTTGGAGGAAGAAGAGACATATGAGCTCCCCATCATGTCAATAACAGGAGCTGTACCGCATAGCTCCGTGAAAGTTTTTCCACTTACTTTCCCAGTCTAGAGAGAGGCCAGTTGTTAAAACTGGGTGCAGAACTGGACCTTTTCCTGCTCAATCTTCAGGCCCCGAGAGACAAATTGTTCAAACTGAGATGCAGACCGGCCCTTAAAGGAGAAGGTCTGGGCTGAAATTGAAGATTAGAGGTGGTCACCTCGAAAGATGAATGATAGTCGGAAACCCATGTGCGGACTGGCCATAAGGGACCCCCTAGAATCATGACTGCCCTGTCCAAGGCCACTTATGGAGGAGTCTTGATAGAAGCGGTATTGGAGGAAGGTAAACAGGAGGCTGAACTGATCCCGGTTTAGGGAGAAGGCGTCCTGAGCCACCGCTGGTTTGTCCCTGGCCAGAGAGCAGAATTGCTGTATCTTCGAATTCCGCCCACAGGCGAAAGATCTGTCTGAGGATTGCTCCCCTGTTCTGTTGGAGTGTGGAAGGCAATGTCCTCAGCTCCCATTCCCCTGGAAGAACAACCTTGCGAATTGAGCCAGACTGCTGTGTCATTTTCCTGTCCAGGAATATACATCTTTCAGTAGTGCTCGCCCTACTGAAAAGAAGAGGGGAATCTTTTAGCATTTTTGGGCTTCTTGTGCCGCTCTGGTGGTTGATGTATACCCATTTTGTCAGACTGTCAGTTGGAACCAGTCCATCCTCATTGAGGAATTACTCTTTTAGAAGCCCCCGAGCCTCTGAGCTGTGTCAGAGGAGCAAGCCCTGTGGATGATCAGCTGCGGATCCCAAAGCGCCAACCGATGAATGCACGAGGAGCAAGTAACAGTCGACAAGTGGCTGAGGAGTCCATTGCACCAGCCGTCGACGGAAACACTTGGGACTGCCCTTTGTGAGGGAATGTCCTGGATAAGCCCTCCGATGTTGATTTTCTGCCCCAAAATATTACGGTGCCGATTTTTAACCCCAAATCTCTACTGGGGCAGAGTCCAGCTCCTGATGTGGATGGCCTGGTCCAAAATTGCGGAAAAAATGAGACCGCGTTGAAATGGGGCCAGTCTGTACAGCTTACAAGGCTGAGACTGGGGCCCATGCAGGAGCACTGAGAAACAGTTACAATGCCCGAAATAGAAGAAATTGATGGACTTACAGTCTGCTGTCTTCAGCTCTGCCGAGAGGACAGAGCACTGCTTGCAGAGTACCTGCCAGATTGGAAGCAGGAAGTAAACTGAGGAGAACAGGAAGTGGAGGGCTGGATGTTCCCTGCTGCAGAGGTCTGATTCCTGCCTGTGGATCAGCATCAAGAGGTACAGCCCAGGAGTAAGAAAGCCCGGAGACCAGCTTAGAGAGAGAGAGATATTTAATTTTAAAGTACGGAATCCAGAAGTCTGGAGAGATCGGTGTCCATTTTCTGCAAATGTGCAGCGACGCACCACATGCTTCAATACAAAAGTGTTGAAGCGTATGGTGCATCGCCACACCTTTGCAGAAAATGAAGCACCCCCTGCATCCTCTGGACTTCCAGATTCCATACTTTTTAAAATTAAAATATACCAAGTTGCGGCTCGAGAAAATTCCACTTGTTCTGCTAAAAGCTAAACCAGAGGGTTAGCTTTTCGGGTGTGGGAACCCACAATATCAGGAGTTTTCCTTTAATGAAGAAGAATCTGTAACAGTTGTTCATTTTTCACAGATCAGGGTTAACTGCAGATCTCATAGCATGAAACGTCAGAGAGGCCAACCTTCGATTGCCATGTTCTTCAAGAAGAAACCTCATGTAGATCCCGTGCCTTCATCCACACAGATGATCCCGACTGAAGAAATATGTACTGCAGTGTATGAGGAGCTAGATCAGGACTTCAATGCTAATGTTAACAAAGGAGAACAGCAACCAAGTACAAGTTCATCCCTTCCTACTGTCGACAGCACAGTTCCTGTACTGAGATCCAAACAGTGCCTCTGGATCAGCCACTCCAACCACAATCACCATCCGCTGCAGAAACAGTGCCTAGAATGGAGATGACAACTCATGATATGGATCGGCCGCATAACCACCATCTGAGGAAATACCAAAGCAGGACTGTGGAAACAAAAAACTCCAATTCCAGGAATCATGGTACAGGGAATTTTCATGGCTGCACTATAGTCCTGAGTTGAAAGCTGTGCTCTGCTTTTGTTGCAAAAAGTGTGAATAAATGGGGATGCCTGAACTGTCAAAAAGGCGAGAACCAGTATTCACCACGATAGGCTTCACCAACTGGAGGAAAGCACGGACTAAGTTTATCGCTCATCAGAGCTCAGAAACACATCAACATGCCCTTTGGAAGATGGCTCATGTATCCCGTGGTCAAAGCATTGATTCTGCTCTAGGGGAACAGAAAAAGATCTCACAAGATGTGTCTCACAAGTGCTTGTTTAAGTTAATTGCCACTTTGCGTTACTTGGGAAGACAGGGATTGGCAATTCGAGGTCATCAGCTTGATGAGGGAAACTTTGCTGAACTTCTCAAGCTACTCAGCAATGAAGATGAGACCCTAGCAACTTGGCTGAAACGAAAGCAGTACTATACAAGCCCAGCAATTCAAAATGAACTAATCAGATTCATGAGTCATGAGATCATCCGTTCTGTCATGAAGCATATTAACAAGTCATCATACTATTCCATTATCGTTGATGGAACACAAGACTGCCAAGGTAAAGAACAAGAAAGCATTTGCCTTAGATACGTTGATGGAAACATGCAGCCCCAGGAGGAGTTCATTGGGTTTTATGAGCCACAGGATACTATCGGAGCCTCAATAACAAAAGTCATAATGGATGTCCTCACAAGACTTCCTCTGCCATTTGAATTCCTCCGAGGTGTGGCATTTGATGGCACTGCAAACATGTCAGGATGCTATCAGGGTGCACAGGCTGTCATAAAGGAAAGTCAGCCACTTGCCACATTTGTGCATTGCGGTGCTCACTGCGTAAATCTTGTGGTGAAAGAGAGCTGTGAAGCAAGCCCTGTATTAAGAAATTCCTTGCACCGTGCAAATGAATTGGGCAAACTGTTCAGTGAATCCCTGAAGTACAGAACAATTTTTTTCTCAGATTGCTACATCTGATAATGCATCTACCTCCTTCAAGAAACTGCGACCCTTATGTCCAACTAGATGGACTGTAAGACTAGCAGCAGTTGAAGCTGTGTCACAGCAATATGAGCAAATCCTTGAGAGTCTCCAACAAATGGAGTTGGAAAATGGGGATGCTGCAACAAGGGCAAGTGGTCTCTTAGAGAAGCTCAGCAAGGGTAACACATCAGTAAGCCTGCTGCTGGTCAAGGTAGTTATGGAACCACTGACTTGTCTGAATAGGAGCCTACAAAATCTGAACTGCACAGTAGGTGGCATGCTTACCCAAGTAAGCCTCATAAAAGATCAGCTACAAAGACTAAGGAATGAAAATACTGTCCTGCATGCCATCAAAAAAGCTGACGAACTTGTCCAGAAGCTGGAGTTGGATCCCATTGCACCACCAAGGCAACGATGGGTCCCAGTCCATTTTGCTGGCAAGGGGGAGCAGCACAATCATGCAACAGTGGAGGATTATTTCAGAATGGAATTCTTTAAGATGGTAGATATCTCAGTTGCCCAGCTAGAAGAGAAGTCCCATCAGCAAGTGCTGACTGAGTATTCAACTTTAGAACAGTTCCTTCTTGCTGCAGTACATAAGGATGATGGGAGTGACCATGAGCTGGAGGAAATGATTGACTGCATTAAAAAATATCCAGAGCTTAATCCCAGAATGCTGAAAGTTCAGCTTGAGATGTTTGCGCAGAGTAACGCATATACCACCTCATGTCTCTTCTAGCCCTCCTCCTCTTTCTTCCACTATGCCAACTTCCTTTCTCCTCCCACCCCTCCCAACCTCCCACACTAATCATCAAAACTAGCTACCTGCAGCATGGCACCGTGGCAAATCCTCCTCTCCCTTACTTGTGGCACCCCCCTACTAAGGACTGGGTGCAAATAGCAGCTCACTCTGCCAGAAAGATGGCAAATCAACACCTGTCACTAGCCATCACCCTCTGCTGGGACCCAAAATGACTACACCATACCCAAACCCGTAAGAAACAGATGCTAAATGTGACATACTATGAGCTTCGGGAGATATCCCTAAAACTCCTGCTCCTCCTCCTTCTTATGTCAGGAGAGGTCCACCCAAACCCTGGCCCTGTCTCTAACAGGTTAACAAATCTAGCTAAAGCAGAGAGGGGTCTCTCCATTGCTACCCTAAATATCTGCAGCCTCCTTCCTAAGCTGGCATCCCTTCAAGTCTTTGTTGGTCAAAACAATCCTGACATACTAGCCATCGTGAAACCTGGCTGTCACCAAGCACTCGGATCATGCCATCTCGCCACAAGGCTACAATCTTTCAGACTCAACAGGTCAAATAAAAGGGGGTTGTGCTATTAACATTAAGGACAACCTCTCTAGTCACCCTGTCAGATTCTCCTCCACAAACACTCCAGTGCAATTTCTCCCTGTCAAGCTACTTCTTGGTGCCCAAAATAAAGTGCTTACTGTGGCCGCTGTCTATATCCCTCCTAAAGATCCTGGGTCCGGTCTCCAGACTGTTCTTGAATTTGTAAGATCGCAACCACCTGACACTGAGCTCCTCCTCCTCAGTGATTTCAAAATAAATTGGCTCGCCTCTGATGTTGGGTCCATCAAGGATGCTATCCTAGTGGCCAACCTAACGCAGATGGTCAGCTCCCTGACTAGAAAAAACTACAAGACTGGAACTTGCACTCTTATTGACTGGATACTTACTAGTCACCCAGACCGGATAAAAAACATAACTGTTCTCCCGGACTCTCTCAGTGACCACTCCCCTGTGATCTGTACCTGGTTTAATAAATTCCAAAAAACACCCCCTAAAACCATCTCAAGCCGTGTGCTACCCCATGGAAATCTCACTAAACTCAAGACCTGTCTCATAACAAGACTGGGTCCCAATTTACAATACGCTAGATGTTGACGTTGCCCTAGAATATTTTATCACAACTTTCAACACTGCCTGTGACACCTACGCACCATTAAAAAAGCATAAAATCAAAGCGCTTTCTAATCCTTGGCTCACGGCCAAACTACTGGCTCAACTCAAAGCTCGGGACCACCTCTGGGCCATAGCCAGAGCCACAGGCTCCTTGACGGACATACAGAAGTATAAGCAGGCACGTAACCTCTGTACCACACAAATCAGGTTAATGAAGAGCTCATATTTCAAAAATGCCCTAGCAAACACTTGGGGTGACGGGAGATCTTTCTGGGACAGCAACCGAAATATTACGGGAAAGCAGTCAAAATCCTCTCCCACTATAATGAATGTTGATGGCTCCACTACCCTTGACCCAATGATTATGGCAGATGCCCTAAATAAAACCTTCACAGACCTCAGTGAGGTCCTCCCACCAGACTTCTTCTCGGACACGACCTTGCCAAAACTCGTATCCCCTGTTACCTCATCTGTCCAACCGCTTTTTCACTTTAAAATAGTTAAGGCACATGAAGCCTACAAATATATAAAAAAGGCAATCTCTAAATCCAGAACAAGCAGTGATACTAGTGATCTAAAAATTCTGTCTCTTACATTGAAAGAAGTGATCCACCCTCTCACAAAAATACTCAATCTTTCTCTCTGCCATAGTCAATTTCCCAGCAAACGGAAGTCTGCTATAGTCACACCAGTGCTCAAAGGGGGTGACAAATCCATACCAGGGAATTATCGACCTATATCAATACTTCCACCCCTCTCTAAGGCCCTTGAACGCATCGTGGCAGACCAACTCACAGACTACCTACAAAAGTATAATATACTCTGTATGCAGCAACATGGATTTAGGAAAGGGCACAGTACGTCAACGGCCCTACTAGAATTCTCAGGAGAAGTTCACAATGCTATGGACAAGGGATACCAAACCGGAGCTGTATTTATTGACCTTACAAAAGCGTTTGATACTGTTCACCATGGCTTACTTATCACACTATTACACAGTATTGGGCTCTCTGAAGGACCAAGTGCCTGGGTTAAAAGTTATCTGGCACAACGCACACAATCAGTAAAAATCTCTGATGTTCTCTCAGACTCTAAACTGGTCCTCTCAGGTGTCCCTCAGGGATCAATCCTAGGCCCTCTCCTTTTTAGCCTGTTCCTAAACTCTCTCCCTGATTCCTGCCTGGAAAAAATAATCCTATATGCTGATGACACCGTAACTTCTTCTCTCAAGGACCCCAAACCATTACGCCAGAGCCTGCAACTTGCTTTCTAATGTAGAAAAGTGGTTCCAGATCACAAGCTGGTCCTAAATCACAAAAAAACCAAAAACGTGCTTTTCTCCAGTCCTCAAAACAGAAAAAGACATATTCCACTCGCAATGAAAACATACCCTGGAAATACACTTGAACAAGTGACTACATTTAAATACCTTGGAATCACTTTTGATCAAGGTCTTACCTTTGCGACCCACATTGATAACACAGTGAAAACAGTGAACCAATGCATTGGAATCTTGTTCCAGAACCGACAATTCCTTAACCAAGCTGCTCTGAGGATTGCTATACAAAGCTCTGTCATCTCAATCATAGACTATGGCCTAATTATCTATGGCTCTGCCACTACCACCGCACTAAGGCGCATCTCAACTGCCCTAAACAAGGCCTGTCGATTTCTCACTGGAGCGCAGAGACGGACTTATACATGTGAGCTCTACACGGAAACCGGCTGGTTACAACTCTCAAATCGCTTAAAGTACCTCACATGCTTGTTGGCAAAAAAATCAATCTGGGCCACACGCCGCCATGTATCCAAGACCTACTCTGCCCAAATATCAGCATCCATCCTACCAGAAGATCTGAACACCAACCTTTTCAGGTCCCCAGATGCCAGACCGCTCAGGGCCAAAGATCTTTTGCCTGCCATGCTCCTACCTGGTACAATGTCCTGAACTTGCCCACTCTCTCCTCCACATCATTGGGAGCTTTCAAATCTATGCTTAACGCTAACCTCTCAACCTCTAGCTCCTGTGACTGCTTTGACTAAAGATTCTTCCCTCTGACTGCTCTGACAGTTGTCCATCCCTCTCCACGGCCCCTCACTTGACAAAGACACTCTGAGTACCTCTAACTACTCTTAGTCTGCTTCTATTTTCTCCCCCCTTATCTCCTCCTACTTTTCCCTCCTGATCTTTCCTTAAATGCCCCTGAGTTTCTTTTTTTTTCTTTTTTTTCTCTAGGAAGTAAATGCATTATACTGACTTATTGCAGCCTTTGTAAATTGCTGACCATTTGTTGTAACATGTCTTGTCTGTATGTAATTTTGTTGACGTGGAACCTTTGTAAAAGAGCCATTGGCTCAAAGGTAATAATTCCTAGAACAATAAACTAAAACTAAACTAAACCTCTTTGAATGAGGCTGTAGGCCTATTTAAAGCACTAGCCCCAGATCTCCGTGGCCTTTTTACAGAGCTAGAAAAGTTTCTGCGCCTACTGTTGGTGGTACCAGTAAGCAGTTGTGAAGCAGAGCGCAGTTTCAGTGCACTTAGGCGCCTAAACACATGGCTGCAGTCTACAATGACCCAGTGTCGCCTGAACGCAGTTGCTGTATGTCATGTTCACCAAAACAGACTTGATGAGCTATGTCTGGACACCATTGCATGTAAATTTGTTCATGCTCATGAAAGGCGCCTGTGCTGTATTTGGACTGTAGCAATAAAATGTTGCAACGGCTGATGCACCAAAAATTCAAATGTGTTCAAGCAAGCACGCTATTCCTTGGTACTGCATGGGCTGTATATCAGCTTGGTCTAATGAAGAGAATTATCACACCTCAGATTGTAATCTTGTACCTCAGACAGTTGTGCACACCTATACCGATACGCTCCATTATTAGCTGATACTGTTAAAAAATGCCTCCCAGTTCACTGTCCAATCCACTTTCTCAATGTTTGACTTCTGCTCCCACAGTAAACATTGAGTGGATCACCACTCTTCTGCACAGTGAAGACAGTATGTACAGTTCCCCCGGTTGTTGTTTTTTTCCCCACCTCATTAACCAACAGCTAGGTCTTCCTGGAGGGCAAAGCAATAAGCATCAGGACACACCTGAACAACTGCTGTTCATGGCCTCATAAGGGCTGCACTTACTATGGATAACAATATTATTAGCAGGAGAGATATACTAATGCCTTGAGCAAATCCACCCGACTTCCAGTGTCAGTCTACTCCTTTACCTGTGATCTGCAGAACCCCGCAAGACAGTTCCCCACATATCTTCTGCAGTACTTTTCTGTGCCCAACTCCACAGTGCGAGTTGGCTGGCTACCAACATTCCAAATCTTGAATGAGCTATACACAGCTCCCTCAATAATGTCCTAATGAACGTTAACATTCCTCCCTCACCCAAGGGTAATCTCCCTATACTGAATTCAAGTAACAGTTTAGGTACAGACCTGCCACTCTGAGCATTTGCCGTCACTGGCTGCTCTCATCCACAATCAGGTAGTGATCACAGTGCTGGCAGACCCACATCTTAGATCTCACAATGATCTGCTCAACGTCCCCCTTCCTGTCTTTCCCTAACCTGAATATAGCTGTACTGTGCTGGAATGACCTATTCAGTCCCTCTCTGGCATTCATTCTTCTGTCCTGCTCCCCACATCAAATAACTGGTGAGCTTTCTACCATTCTGCATCATGAATGTAGTTAGTACAGTCTCCCAGCGTTTTACATATGAATAGTAAACATGATCTTCTGATGTTCCAGGTTGATAGCAGCAGAGCACAAGCTGAAATTAGGCTTCTTTCCCATATAAGATATAAGTTAACCTATGATTAAGCACAATTAAATAATGTGCATAATGATGCACACACCCATCATTTAATAGTGCCTAATCAAGTAGCCTAAATCTTTAAGGATAGGATTGCCCATCTTTCCTTGTTCCCTGCTGCCATCAGCCTGACTTACTGAAAGATCTGCTTCTCCCGAACTGTACTACCTGTATTCATGATGCAGAAAGGTGATGAGCTCATCCATTTGTGGTGTGGGAGAAGTAGTGAACAATGAATACCAGAGGGTACTGAGAAAGACACTCTGCAAGGTACTGGCATATTCAGGGAAGGGGAACACAGAAGGAGGAAAAATATGAGTAGATCACTGTGAGATATAAGAGTTGGGCTGCCAGCACCATGATCGCTTACCTGACCCCGTTGTCCAGGCCAACATTCCCCTTCCCATAAAACCATTTCATGCAATTGTCCAATGCTACATGTGAATATTATTGCGTGAAATGACTGCCACTACACATTCAGTCACTTTACTACCAGTCTAGCATACCTGTAAAGCACTTTGGGATACACTGTGTATGAAAAATGCTATATAAATGTTGATTTTTATTATTATTATTGTTTCCCGTGGGAAAAGAAGTCAAGACAACCATATTTTTGATTTCTAAGAAAGTATTAACTCTGGCATTGGACTACACAAGCATTTTGCTACAAATAAGTGGTGGATCAAGGGGGGGGTTAAGGGTGTAGCTGCACCCTCCACCCCATTGTAATTACTTGCTTGCTGCATTTCACTTTGTTAAAGTCTGATTTATTGATTGTACAAATGTTTACATTCAAATCTATTGATCATATTTCTAGGTTTTGTCAAAAACATGCTAAAAAAGAATAGCAGACAATATAAAGGTTTAATAAAAATTTTAAAAGTGCATATCAAGTATGCATACCACCCCAGCACCCCCATTGTAACATCCTGGATCTGCCATGACCACTGTACCATCAGGTTATTTAAGATTTGTACTGCACTGTGGTTTGCCAAAGATAAAGTTGTTTCAATTAAAACACAATTTCAGCATGTTAAACTAAACACAATGAACAGAACCATAGCTTTGCATGTGTACTGATCAACTTTGTGCACATGGTTTTGACCATTTTGGTGCAACAATTCTATACAAAGGGAAAAAGAACTAGTTAGCACAATAGAGAGCCATGTAGCGCTCTGGCTCCAATGATGTCATTACTTAACACAATTGGTGGCCATATTAGGAAGCAGGTAAGGCAGTTCTTGAAATTGGAAGGCTGATTTTACATTTTTGAAATGCTTTGGAACCGCATTTAGGTCAATTATATAAATGTAGTTTTCGCATTGATGAATACATCATTTCCTTTACTCACCTGTGAAGTCATATATTTGAATAGTTTGTTGGCAAAATGTTGTTTAGGTATCCTTTAAATTTGGACTTCACAATATTTAGGATTCTTATGCCTATAGCGGGGTAGTGGATTTGTTTATTAAGGGGCTTTTTGTACTCCTCGCTTTTAACTGATCCTATAGCTGTGAGGGGTTAGTACCTTTCCTAATACCTTTTGTGTGATATACTGCCTGCTATAGAGTGGAGGCTCAGTTCACCATTGCAGTTGAGGTTCTGAGATGTGACACTGATGCACCTAACTTACACCATGATTCCTACACAGATCCAGTTACTATCTAATAGGCCCCTTTCTATATAGCACTTTGGTGGAGTTGGGGTGGGTCCCCTTGGTCCCTTCTCATACTGTCCTTATTGTTTCATTTTCGCATATTTAATGTTTAATAGCACTGAGTAAGTGTCATCTGAAGCTTCTATTCATCTGTAAGTTCATGTTTTGCATTTACTCAAGAACTTGTATAGAATCTCGAGGGCCATGTTCCAGCCTTTCTGGACACTCATTTTATTATCGGTATGACACAAACCACATTACAGTCCAAAAGGACACAGTCTCAAGTGTTTTAGCACTCTGGATATTATCAAGTTATTACAGTTATGGTTCTGGGTCTTGGCTTGTGGTCTTGGTGCTTTTTGCCACATGTATTATATACGTACATATTGCAGGATATATAGTTCTGTATTGGTTCCACCCTGACGTGTTGTAACAAAGAGAGACAAGAAAATGATCCTTTTCTTGCATGTTCCTTTTCTGTAACAATTATTAGTTATTGTCACCAAGTAAAGTACTCTGATTGATATATTGAGAACTGCAATAAAAATTAAGGAAAAAAATAAACAATATATTTAAAATAAAAACATGTCCTGTGAAAATACAGTCTTCATTGTTTTCCATATGTATTACATTTCAAAGGCATGTTGATAGAAAATTTAGTATTTTTCCATATAACGTTTACATTTTGGTATATACCACAGTACCCATTATCCGAAGCTGGTTGAGAGTGAGATTGTCCCCCCCAACCTTGGCACCAAAATTACTCCCCTGGTTTGGAAGTCAGAGTGGCAGGTGGTCTGCAGTGGGGTTCTGTGTCAGAGAGCCCTGTGTTTCTCATCCTAGTTTGGACTACAATCACCAGCTCCCAGTGACGTGATGGAGACCTTTCTTCAGCAGTATTCATAAGTAATAAGGCACATGGAGGTGTGTGTAAACCATATTTTACAGCACGGCCAGGGGTGTAGTAAGGCATGAGGCAGAAGGCCGAGTGATCTCAGCTGCTGGCCGTGCTGTAAAATATGGTTTACACACACACCCCGGCTTCCTTATTGAGCTTATAAAATTGGCTCCTTTTTTTTTACTTTTGACTATTGGGAGCAGCATGTTTACATGTAGAAAAAATAGATTTACTTGTGTGCATTTATGATAAAATAGTCCTTCCGCCCACTGCAAGTGATGTCATTGATGATGTCATTGTATTATTGCCTACTTTCTTCTTCCTGTTTTTTTTCTCTGTTGTTCTCCACATTCAAGATATGGAATTTTTATCATAGAATGTTTACCATGGAATACATGGATTCAAAATTCTGCTCAGTTCCACTGGCAGAATGTTTCTCTCCCAACACACTGTTCACATAGACAACTAAGGCCTTTGTTACAGCCAGAGACTCAGTTATCTCACTGTCAGGGCAAGAAGAAGAGTTCCCTGATAGGCAGGTAAAGATAGAAGGAGGATTATAAAAAGATTCTCAGAAGTGCTGCAATCTGATTGGCTGTTAGGATTCCAACAGCCTTACATTAATCCATGTTATGCTGTCATGTACAGCCTGATCACAATGGCACATGGATTCTTCCTGTCAGCATTCCATCGTCTAGCACTGCTGAATGACTGGAATGATGCATTCTGATTTTGAACCAGCATTCTTAAACTGTTGGTGGAAGAACTATTTTATTAAAAATCTCCCTCTAAATGAGGAAAACATTAAAAAATACACGTTTAACACTTTTCTTTTGGAAACATTTTTTATAATAGCAATAAGGCTCTCCCAGGGGTTAGATTAACAGTCAATTAATCACCCCCTAGGGGAAATATGACACTCGGCTGCACCTTGTGCCATATTACACCCCTAGGGTCATGCCTTATTGCTTAATTTTTCACTGTCAGCAAAGAAACAGTTGTAGTGAAAACTATAAACAATACTTATTGTTTCTAATTTGTTTATGTATATAAGAAGAGTGTGATGATCAGGGAAACAGCATTTAATTAATTTGTTTTATTTTTTATTTAAGGTACAGTAGTTTTACTTTTAGGGCCCAGTTGAAGTTTTTTTTACAATGTAAAGGTAGCAGCCATGTTTGTGGTAGAAAATCAGTTCTGGCAGTGGGTGGCTAACTGAAATGCCTGTGTTCCAAATGCCTATTGATCTGTGTTGCACATTCTTCACTGCTGAGCAGTCCTTTTTTTCTAACCATGTGTAAACCATATTTTACACATAAGTAAGAGCCAATCAGATTACATGATTTTACCCTGCCATTTTATAACTTGATTTTCACTCCAGGAGAAGTGAAAGGGACTGCTAGTACAGTGGATCCAATGGGTAATCCCCTAAAAGTCCTAGTGTGTTTGCTTAAGAAGGACTTTGTGTGAAATTTCTGACACGCTACCATGGAAAAGGGTGTTTTCTGGGTTGCTTCCATGCCTAAAGGAAGGAGCAACTAATCTGTGGAAAATGGTGCTTTCTGGGTTAATTCCATGCCTAAAGGAAGGAGTAACTAAACTGAGAGTACAAGATGGGAGACAATTTCTCTATTTAGGAGGTTGTCTGGTGTGTGAGTGCCCAAGATAAGGCTAGATGATCAAACCTATCAGGACCCATGTTCACCTAAGTGTGTAATTTGAAGTAAAGTCCGGAGTCTAGCAAGTAAGTGGGGATTGAAGGCTTCTGTGGTGTAACCATGAAGGAATGGCAGAGACTGTTGGTTGGGGGCAAATAATGGAAGCAACGCACTCTGGAGTTCATGGAAGGGCTCCAGGTTTCCCTGGGCAAAGGCCATTGCCGCAGGAGGATGTTCTGAGTGTGTAGCAACAGTCTGCAAAAAGTGCACTCATTGGGACAAGAAGATGTTCTGAGAGTCTGGCAACAGTCCACAAGCATGCATTCTTGGGAAACGGAAATGTTTCAGGTGTGTGGCAACAGTTCATGAGCATACACCATGAGGAAGAGAATGAAATTGTTTCTGTGGAGAACTGTGCTGCCTAACAAATAGTTGTGGACAAAATATGCACTTGCTTGCCATGACTAAGGGGAGAACTAGTGGCACCACTGATTACCCTTTTTAACAAATCATGGGAGGATGGTGTGGTACCCAAGGACTGGAGGAGGGCAGATGTGATTCCCCTCCACAAAAGAGGGAGCAAGACAGAGGTAGGAAACTACAGACCTGTCAGTTTGACTTCAGTGGTAGGGAAAATGATGGAATCACTTCTGAGGTAAAGAATTGTTGAGTACCTAGAAGCCAGTGGGGCACAGGACCCAAGGCAGCATGGATTCACAGCAGGAAGGTCATGTCAGACAAATCTAATCGATTTCTTTGACTGGGTGACCAAAGTAGTAGACCAGGGAGGGGCAGTGGACATGGTCTACCTAGACTTTAGCAAGACATTTCACATAGTCCCACACAAAAGATTAATACACAAATTAGCCAGGCTGGGAGTGGGTCCCAGGGTGGTAGCCTGGGTAAAACATTGGCTGGACAACAGGACACAGAAGGTAACAGTAAACGGAGTCCACTCTGACTAAAGGGGCATTACTAGTGGGGTACCACAGGGTTCAGTACTGGGTCCAATCCTTTTCTCCCTGGTGACCCTCCCATGGAATCTGCACCTAGAGTGTCAGGCATACTCATATATCCTCCCTTACCTTCCTTCTGGAGTGCCTGCACATTGGGGTCTGCCCATGGGTAGGTGGTCCGGAAGAGTGGGTCAGTTGTCATCTTGGGGTTGAGCGGGATGTTTCCTGCTTTTTTTCCTCGTTAGATCCCACTACCCCAAGGATGTCAGCATGTAGGACTAATGTCGAGGCAGACAGCATGCTGATGCATGTCGTTGTCAAGTGCCCACAATGTCCTCCCCTCCCCGGTTCCGAAGAACCGCCTATGCCCCGATACCTGTGCTTCCACAGGTACCGGTGCGTCGAGTGCTCAAGGCTCCCCAGGAACCCACCCCTGGAGGAGGAGAGCATCCATTGGGATGCTTGATCCTCCTCCACCCCTCGGGGGCCCAAGTCTGTTCCTGAATCCAGGTCGACGGCGTGGTGCGAAGTGTGGTGTCCAGCGCCTCAACCCCCAGCACCACTGGGCTGGCCGGTCCAATCCTTTTTAATGTCTTTATAAGTGACATTGCAGAGAGACTGAAAGGAAAAGTATGCCTCTTTGCTGACGACAAGAAGATCTGCAGCAGGGTTGACACTCAACGGGTGGCGGAAAGGATGAGAAGGACTTGGCAAGGTTGGAAGAATGGTCAGAAGTATGGCAGCTTAGATTCAATGCAAAGAAGTGCAAAGTAATGTACCTGGGAAACAAAAACCCAGGGGAAGAGTACACGATGGGGGGGTGAGATACTAACAACAACAAAAATGGAAAGGGACTGGGCGTTGTCATATCATATGACCTAAAGGTTAGGAAGCAATGTGAGAAGGCAGTAGGAATGGCTGGGAGGATACTGGGATGAACAGGGACAGGCATCACCAGTAGAAAACAGGAAGGTGTTATCCCTCTGTACAGACAGTTGGTGAGACCCCATCTGGGGTGACGTGTGCAGTTCTGGAGACCTCATCTCTGCAAGGACATAGACAGCATGGAGGCAGTCTAGAGGAGGGCTACTAAAATGGTGCAGTTTCTGCAACAGAAGCCATACGAAGAGAGACTAAAGGAGCTTAATATGATTACCCTTGAGGAAAGGGGGGGGACATGATAGAAACTTTTAAATACCTTAAGGGAATCAACAAAGTCCAAGAGGGTAACGAGATGTGCAAGAACAAGGGGACACAATTTGAAGATAGAGGGGGGACGGCTCAGGAGCAATGCGAGGAAGTTATTTTTTCACAGAGGGGGTTGGGGATGCATGTAACGGCCTTCCTGAGGAGGTCATGAGGTCAAAACCAGTGGGAGAATTCAAGAAGACATGCAACACACATAAGGCAATTCTTGTGGGGGTAGGAAGAAATAGGCTGTTGATTACCTAGGATCTGCAACTTATCCAGTAGGCAGGGAAATGGGCAGACTAGGTGGGCCAAGCGGTCCTTAGCTGCCATCAAAGTCTATGTTTTTATGTTTCTGTGACTGACTCTTGGGGGTCCATTGGTGCTTTAGTAACATCTGTGAATAAAGTCATACTGCACCATCCCAGCTGCTGCATTGAACAATCTAATCATTGCTTCTGTGTGGAATTAATGGGGGCCCTTCAGCAGTTAGGTCTAGCATATGCCTAGCATCCACTCCCCTGGACCTGGTTGAAGTTTACAAAGGTTCATTTTTGGTAATTGTACCCCCACCTCCTTTCCTTTAGATAATGAGCCTGGTATACACTCTATAGGCAGGGGTGGTACCAATTTAGGTATTTCTGTTAAAAGTAAATGGTATGCCATATGTGGGTACTAGTTCTGTTTATGGGCAGTGCCAACTTGCGTGGAGTTGCAAAAACAAATCGGGACTACCACAATGTTCACAACAGGAATAGTCCACTGACTGCCAAAAAATATCAATATACTGCAGCAAGCTGGACCACAGCAAAGTGAACTAATGAGAAATGAATTGAGGCTGAAATTCTAAATATCAGGCTGCCTCGACATGATGCCTGACAAAACAGGACTGATTCACAGTGCCGAAACAAGACAAATGAGACTGACTGCCTTCCATACTAAATGCAGTTATTTAGAGCTATCACACAGCCCTACACAGCATTACATGCTTTATACATTCTCCCCAGGTTCTATGTGATAATAGCGATTGCCAAAAGGTGATCACTATTACCGCATGTGCATTATCGCCAAAAGTAAATTGATAAGCACTTCAAAATGACTGGGATAACTGTGCATGTGGGCTTTGCCCCCCCTTATGGGGGGGGCTTCACACCGCACCCCCTATATAAAGATTCTCAACTCCAGGGGGGTGTATGTTGAGGAGGGAAGCACAGCACGGTTTAAAGTACATTTTACCTGCCCCAAGTCCCTAACCCAGGACCTGCTCCTTTGGAGCCAACCACCCTACCTACCTCACCACATGGTTGGCTCGGTGGAGCAGGCATACTAGAGGGTTACAATCCTCTTACCTATCCCTCCACTTCCCATCGCTATACATTCCTTCCTGTCACCCACCCTACCCTTGCCATCGCAACTGCAGTAGTCCTGGTAGGGTCGCCCATGATGATACCGCCCTCATATGACAGTGTCAGTGGTTCAGTAGGTAGCACACTCACCTCTGAGGCCAGGAGATCAGAGGGCTGTGGGTTCAGTTTCTACATCTGGCACTTGGGTTAATATCCCAGTACTGACACTGTAGTGCAGCATGAGAGGGGTGCTGCACTTCTGAGGTGCCGTCTTTCGGATGAGATGTTAAACCGAGGTCCCATCTGCTTGGATTGGTGGTAGTTCAGGTGGATGTTAAAAATCCTATGGCACTTATCAAAAAGAGTAGGGGAAGACTTTATTAAAGAAATCCTACAATACAGAACTCAAAATCACACACAGAAAAAAAACAAGCTGTTCCCATAGTAACAATAATAAACTTATACAAAAAAGGAAAAGGACAAGCCTTGATGAAGGTCCTCAAGTAACTGGAAAGTCATTGTCAGTAATCCAAGGCAAATTCCACCAAATAGCCTGTAAATGTACCCTGCTGAGACTTTTGGATTCATAAAGATAAACATCCTGTAAGGATTTTAAAATATTACCATACAAATCATAATAGGAAAGTTCATGCTGTTGGAGAGTGAACAAACATCTAGAATGCCAGACAAACCATTTGATAAAAGCAAAAATTACAGCCAATGTACTTGCGTCCCAAATATCCCAGTTACTAGGATAACTGCCATACATTAGCACAGGATACGTAAGGTGTAGAAAAAAAGAAAGATGAGACTAGTCGTAAAGGAATTTCCAAAAATCAACAATATAAGTACAAGTAAAATACAAGTGCAGAAGGATTTCTGGTTGATTAATACACCTAGGTCTACAGCAGATTCGTTCCTCCGCCTGTTTATGCTTTTGATTAGCTTTTATATTTACTGTAATTTTTCATGATAATTAAGCCAGTGATGGTCTTTAAATTTTTGTGGGACTCTCTTCTCATTCAAAAAGGTTAATAAGGCCTCTCTATAGACCACTGGACATTTTGGAAAGATTTCCAACTCACTAAAATGATTTTCCATAACAAATGCATACAACTGTTTTTTAGTTTTTGAAATCACATGTCTACTAGTGATCCCCCAGGAACGAAGCTTGACAAAGATCTCGCGTAGATACAATGGAGAAGTGGCTACCTGCCTAATTTGTTGTAAATGACCCAGATCCCAAGCTACAAACCAGGGTGATATGGTGTGAATAAAAAAAAAAAACACCAGTATTTATCAGGAGAAACAAACAAAGGTTTCAAATTAGCATGCAAAAACTGACAGAAAAAAAATAACAGACAGTTAATCATTTGTTGTCCACCTTGTTTGCGAGGTAAATATAATACATTCCTTTTGATGGGATTAAGACAACTCCCCTAAAATGACTGAAAAAAAAGGCTATACAGTGTAACCTCCCTTGACTTGGGGACAGGAAAAATTGAACTAAGAAACAGAAAAAAAGGCACCAGATAAGTCTTAATCAAATAAACACGTTTGCAGTAACTCATTTTGGTCTTATTCCAGTGTTGAACCATTTGTGTACTAAGCAATAATTTGTTATCCCGATTTTCAATTTCCATTTGGGATGACCCATATTCAACACCCAAAATTTTTAAAGGACCTAATGTAAAAGGAAGACCAGCTATGTGATCTGTGGGAACAACCTGACCACTCAGGGGCTTCCCAATACTTTTAGACAGGTTCAAACTGGTACCTGAGAACGTACCATAAGTGGTACAGATAGTCAGCGCCATTTCAGCGGACTGGGTATTCCCAACCAGAAGAACCACATCATCCGCACAGGCCAAGGCAGTATAAGGAACCGTAAAATTTGACATCTGAATCGGAGCAATACTAGGTGTAGAATTGAGCAGCCTCAATAAAGGATCTATACTAAATACATATAAAAGGGGACTGATTGAACACCCTTGTCGAACACCTTTTTTAATATGAACATGAGGGCCTAGAAATCCATTAATACAGGGGCAGACAGTAGCAGTATGATAAAGGGCCTGCAACCATTCTATAACAAGCATTTGTCAATGCCGAATATTTGCTTGCTGGCATTGGCAGTAGTAGTGTAGAAGTTACAGAGCTGCGTAATAGGAATGGCAGTGAAGTATTGAACTGAAGCCAACCCCACCACCACCCTGCAGAGAGTGACAGGCATTGGGGTGTGCGTTTGGGTTGTCAGGCATAAGGGCCATGCCATTTCACCACACCCCACCCTGCAGACACTAACAAGTGTCACGGTGTTCCTTTGGGTCTTTGGCCCTTATGCGCACCCCATTTCATTAGTAAATACGGTGAGATGGGTGCGATATAGGAGAATGGGGTGAACTTTGGGACCAAAGAGTCCAAGGCATACCTTGATGCCTCTCACTGGCTGCAGGGTGTGGAATGGTACGAGCATTACAGGCAAGAATCCCAAGTCACACCCCTGATGCCTGTCATTCTTCTACAGGGTTGGGCATTATGGTTGGAAACCCTAATACCTCAGGCATTCATTGGTATTTTCACTCCAAATTTTCAGCATGTTTTTTTTGTGACCCCACCTCATGAACAGGGGGAATATCAGTTTGTTAGCCGAAAGCTGCTTATACATAGCGACTACGTCATTTAGCACCACAGGTGCAAAACCATTCCGAACAGGATGTAAAAATGACAGCTGTACTGTTCATGGGGAGGT
This sequence comes from Neoceratodus forsteri, assembly GCA_016271365.2. Taxonomy (NCBI): domain Eukaryota; kingdom Metazoa; phylum Chordata; order Ceratodontiformes; family Ceratodontidae; genus Neoceratodus; species Neoceratodus forsteri. The sequence continues at coordinate 1,431,172,564 of CM057456.1, forward strand.
GTAAAATGGCAATGTTGCAAATCTGCAGTAAAAATATTTAAAAATGGTGAAGTGATGAGCACATAGAAACTGTGCAACGACACCGTAATATGATTAGGTTGGGGATTTTTACAGCAGATTGTCAACTCAGGCATTTTGGTGCCTCTGATCATGAACAGTGTCACTGTGATTTTCTTTATCTGTGCCGAACAATGATTTCCCACAGCACCACGCATCTCTGCACTGAAAGTGTGAAACACACTTCAGCCATGTTGTGAAAAATGACAGCTGTACTGTTCATAAGGAAGTGTGGAAAATGCCACTGGTGAAAATCTGGACTGAAAATATTACAAAGTCATGAAGTTACGAGGGTGCGTGGAAACTGCGCAATGCTCACTCGTAACACAGTCATTTTTATGGACTTTTGTCACCAAATTTTCAACATAGCCATTTTAAGACCTCTGCTCATGAAGTGTAACTGTGATTTTCTTATTCTGTCCTAAACATTGCTTTCGCACACCAACAGCACCATTGTGCGCTACATGTGCGAAAACACATTTTGGACGACATATGAAAAATGGCAGCTGCACTGTTCATAAGGAAGTGTAATAAAATGGCAATGTTGAAAATCTGGAGTGAAAATATTAAATTCACAAATTTATTTAGCATGCATAGGAACTGCGCAACGCACGCCAGAAACAGTCATTTTTAGAATTTTTTTCAATATTTAACATAGCCATTTTAAGACCTCTGCTCATGAACAGTGTCACTGTGATTTTCTTAATGTGTCCCATACATTGATTTTGCACATCGACGTGCCATTGTGCTTACATGGGTGGAAACACATTTTGGGCAAGATGTGAAAAATGACAGCTGCACTGCTCATAAGGAGGTGTGGTAAAATGGCAATGTTGAAAATCTGGAGTGAAAATATTGAAAATTCGCGAACTTACAAGCGTGCGTAGGAACTGCGTAATGCATGCTTGTAAAACAGTCATTTTAGATTTTTTCACCAAATTTTCAACATAGCCATTTTAAGACCTCTGCTCATGAACAGTGTCACTGTGATTTTATTAATTTGTCCCGTACATTGATTTCACACACCGACTGCCATTGTGCGCTACATGGGCGGAAACACGTTTTGGGTGAGATGAAAATGACAGCTGTACTACTCATAAGAAGATGTGGTAAAATGGCAATGTTGAAAATCTGGAATGAAAATATTGAAAATTGCCGAACTTACTAGCTGCATAGGAACTGTACAACGCACGTCAGAACAGTATTTTTTGAATTTTGCGCAAATTTTCAACATGGGGTTTTGGGACCTCTGCTCATGAATGATGTCACCATCATGGTATTGTCTAGGTTTCGGCGGGTGATTTCGCACAGTGACTGCGAATCACTCCTTCAGGCCTGAATAATGCCATGACAGTGACATCATTCATGAGAAGGAGTCCCAAAAACCCCATGTTGAAAATTTGGTAAAAATTCCAAAAATGCCTGAGATATGCAACAAAGTTGAAAAACCCTATCCATCCCATTATACAGCTTACCGGCATTTCCTCAGTTCATGTCGGCTTTGAAGAGTGCAGACGTGTTCCCGTCCACCAAGATTGTTGCGCCGGAGTCTGGAGGTAAGTATGGGGTGAGGGGAGTATGGGAGGCAGGGTCCGCAGTGGGTGGGTGCGGGTTGTGGGAGGGGCTGGGAGGAGTGCCGTGGGACCGTTTTTTATTTTGCAGGGAAAAAAAGATGGCGTGGGGCGTTTGCACGCTGGGGTGGGCTCCCAGCGTGCACAAGGATGGCTGGGGCCATGGAGCCGACAGGGTTAGGCACCCCATCGGCCATATGATCAGTTGCCACGCTGGGGTGGGCGCAGGCGTGGCATATGGAAAACTTTGGAGGCGCAGCCCAGAGCCTGACGGGATTGGGCACCCCGTTGGCTATATGTGTGGGGGGAGGGGAGGGGCAGCACGCATGCGCATGCGGCGTTAGGTGTGTAGGAGCGCGCATGAGCAGGCGATATCTTATCGCCGCTCACCGAAGCGTAGCTCCCCCTTTCAACTGTATGCCACTGCATTTTGGAGCTTGTCATAGACAGCTCCAGCATGCATTGGCTTACAGGGGCCGCGCCTGCCAACACACTGACTGAATTGGAGGAGGAGGTTACACACCTCCAAAATCTCGGATGATGGCACTATGTTTCTTGCACATGCGTGCAAGCAAACATAAAAATGGAAGGGATACCATAATGATGTAGCACATGCCATAAAAAGACATGCGCCACATTATCAAAGGCTCACCTCTGGTCTAGGGAAAGAACATATCCATCCAATGGAGAAACAGAATCGTGAAAAAATAGATCCCTTAATAAAAGTAGTTGGTCCATTATTGAGTTCCCAGGCACAGTACAAGATTGTGCCGGGGAAATCAAAAACGTTGCCACTGTTAGCTATCTAGTGTTCAAAAGCTTGGAAAGAATTTTAAAATCATTAGTCAATAGGCTAATAGGCCTCCAATTAGAGAGATCCAATTTATCACCCTTATTTTTAAAAATAAAAATGAGGATTCCTGTAGACATGTCAAATGGAACATTTTGAGTATGCAGAATAGAATTATAAACTGAAGTAAGTTCTTCCAAAAGTTCACCATGTAAAATATGATAAAGGTCAGAGGTGAGGCCATCTAGACGAGAGGCTTTACCTTTAGATAAAGATTGGATGGCAGTAGTGACTTCCTGGGCCTGAAAAGGAGCCATCAAGCCTAAGAACTAATCTTGAGGTGCCTGGGGAACCTGAATTTTATCAAAAAAGGAAACAAAATCTGGAGGCTGAACTGGTTGGGCAGTAAACATAGAAACATAGAATTTGACAGCAGATAAGGACCGCTTGGCCCACCCAGTCTGCCCATTTCCCTACCTACTGGATAAGCTGCAGAACCTAGTTAACCAGGAGCCTACTTCTTCCTACCCCCAACCCCTAGAATGGCCTTATGACTGTCCCATGCATACTTGAATTCCACCACTGTTTTTGACCACAACCTCCTCCGGAAGGCCGTTCCATGCATCCACAACCCTCTCTGTGAAAAAATACTTCCTTAAATTACCTTTGAGCCACCCCCCCATCTTCAAATTGTGCCCCCTTGTTCTTGCACACCTCTTTTTTTTGAAAATGCTGCTATCTTGGACTTTGTTGATTCCCTTGAGGTACTTAAAAGTTTCTATCATGTTCCCCCTCTCCCTCCTTTCCTCGAGGCTATACATATTAAGCTCCTTAAGTCTCTCTTCATATGTCTTCCAGTGCAGACCCTGCACCATTTTAGTTGCCCTCCTCTGGACAGCTTCCATCCTGTCTATGTCTTTGCAGAAATTGGGTCTCGAGAACTGCACGCAGTACTCCAGATGGGGTCTCACCAGCTGTCTGTACAGAGGGGTAATAAATACAGGTTACTCACCTGTAACAGGAGTTCTAGGAATGGCATATGTTGTTCATCCACACTTATTGGCAGGTTCCTTGCCACTTTAAATCTTGCCGGAAGGTCTTCAAGCTGGCTCCTCCCACCCACCCGGGTGGTAAAACTCTCGGCTCCGGCCCATGACGCCAGATCTGGCCTGCTGGAAGCTCAGGTTGTGCGTCGAAGCCGGGGAGGTCGGGTGGGTCGTGTGGATGAACAACATATACCATTCCTAGAACTCCTGTTACAGGTGAGTAACCTGTATTTCTAGGGACATGGATATGTTGTTCATCCACACTTATTGGCAGACTCCTAGCAGTTCTCCGGGAGGAGGGAGGCAAGGCGCACACCCCCTACTTAGGGAAAAGAGACTGGAGAACCAAGGCCCCAAAACCAGCATCCCGGCGTGACTCAAGGTCGATGTGGTAGTGGGTGATGAAGGTGTGTGCTGACTTCCAGGTAGCAGCCCTGCAGATTTCCTGGATAGGGACATCCCTGGAAGCAGCCACCAATGCAGTGGTATGGCGGGTAGAATGAGCTCTTATCCCTCTGGGAGGCTCCATGCCCGCCAACCTATAGCAGAGATCTATGCAGGAGGTGACCCACCTGCTTATCGTCCGCTTGGCTGCAGGTCTGCCAGGTGCGGCTTCAGCGTAGGTGACAAACAGCTGGCGAACCTCTCCCCGAATTTCAGCCGTGCGCTCCTTATAGTAAGCGAGCGCCCTTCTAGGGTCCAGAGTATGGAGCCTATATTCGGCCTCCGAGGTGTGATTGGGGTAGAACACCGGCAGAGTCAACACCTGGTTAAGGTGAAACTCCGACACCACCTTCGGAAGGAATTTCGGGTGGGGGCGCAGGACAACCTTGTCCCTGTGGAAGACCAGGTAAGGAGACTCGATGGAAAGCGCCTGGAGCTCTCCCATCCTTCTGGCTGACGTAATAGCCACCAAGAAGGCGGTCTTCCACGACAGGTGAGAGAGATCACACCTGTGCATTGGTTCGAATGGCTTGCCCATGAGCTTTGCCAGTACCAGCAGTAGATCCCACGGAGGTGGAGGTTCTCGCACTGGAGGGGAAATGTGATCAAGGCCTTTGAAAAAGCGCCAGACCACCTTCTCCTGCACCACCGACTGCTTCCCGGCCCGCGCCTGGTAAGCAGAGATGGCTGCCAGGTGCACCCTTAGGGTCGTCGACCTCAGCCCTTGCTGAGAAAGGGACCATAAATAGTCCAAGATGCTTGCCAAGGAACAGGAGGAAGGGTCCAGGCCCTTGCCCTGACACCAAATGGAAAACCTTTTCCATTTGAAGGCATAGCATTTCCTGGTCGACTCACGGACGCCAACTACATTGAGGACCTCGCCGGAAAGACCCAAGGCCTGGAACTCTAGCCACCAGGAACCAGGCCCAGGTGCAGGGATTGAAGGTCCAGATGGAACACCTTCCTGATTGACTGAAAGCAGGTCCGGGCGAGCTGGAAGCTGCCTCGGAGCCTGAGCTGAGGCTGAGGAGATCTGGATACCAGCATTGGCGGGCCAGTCTGGGGCTACCAGAATCACCTGCGCCTTGTCCCTCCTCGCCTTGAGAAGCACCTTGTGGATCAAGGAAATGGGGAAAGGCGTGAAGAGGCCCGGGGTCCACGGCCTCAGAAGGCATCCCCTGCAGCGAGCCCTGCTGAGGGGTGCGGGCATGGAACAGCCTCAGCTTCGCGTTCTCCCTGGAGGCAAACAGATCCACCTGAGGTGTGCCCCAATGGGAGAACAGATCTTGTACTACCACTGGCAGGAGAGACCACTCGTGGGACAGCCCCTATCTGGCTTAGGGCATCGGCCAGGGTGTTGGAGGCTCCTGCCACATGAATGACTAGGAGATCCGCCTCCAGGCTGCGCATGAGTGACCAAATGCGGAGAGCTTCCTTGCACAAGGGCATGGAGCGCGTCCCGCCCTGGCGGTTTAGGTAGTACATGGTCGTGGTATTGTCCGCCTGACCGACCACTTGACCCCGGAGAAACGGAGCGAAGGTGAGAGCTAGGCGGACCACCTGAGCTCCAGCAGGTTGATATGGCATCGGGACTCCCATGGGGACCAGAGGCCGTGCGCTCTGTGCTCCCCCAGATGGGCACCCCAACCCATCAGAGAGGTGTCGGTCAATAGAGAGACCATCGGCTCGGGGCAGACAAACGGGATGCCCTCCTGCAGATGAGCTGGAAAGATCCACCACTGGAGAGCGATCCACATCCCTTGGGTCACCGTCACTAGCTGGTCCAATGGATCACAGCGTTGAGACCACTGGCTGGCCAGCCCCCATTGAAGGGGGCGCATGTACCAGTGGGCCCAACGGACCACGCTGGTGCAGGCCGCCATGAGACCCAGGAGGCGCAGGAAGTCCCAGGCAGGGCGCAATTGCCCAACCAGAAATGATCGGGCAAAGGAGGAAAGAACCTCGGCCCTGTCCGCCGGGAGCCGTGCTCTGGCTTGAAGAGAGTCGAGCTCTGCCCCGATGAAGAGAATCAACTGCTTCGGTTCGAGTTCCGACTTGGCCTCGTTGATGAGGAGGCCGACCTGAGAGCAAACCTGGAGGGCCAGATCTCTGGACCGCTCCACCTCCTGTCTGGAGGGGGCTGCTATCAGCCAATTGTCCAGGTAAGGGTACACCCGGACCCCTCAGCGCCGCAGGAATGCTGTCACCACTGCCATGCATTTGGTGAAGACCCTGGGTGCAGGAGACAGGTCAAGGGCATGGCTCTGAACTCGAAAAGGGATCCTTCCGCTCGAAAGCGAAGGAATCTTTGGTGAGACGGATGATAGGGACGTGAAAACGCGGCCTGCAGGTCCAGAGAGCAGAACCACACGCCAGCTCCAAGGATGGTATTATCTGAGCCAGAGTGACCATCCTGAAGGTTTGAGACCTTAGGAACTTGTTTAGGTCATGTAGGTCGAGAATGGGCGCCAACCCCCGTCCTTGCTTGGGACCAGGAAGTACCTGACACAAACCCCTGGTCTGAGGGAGGGTCCCCACCTCTGATCACCCTCTTTCTCGAGGAGAGAGCGATGTCGGCTCGGTGAGCCGACAGCGAGGCTTGCGGATCTTAGGCCTCTGGGGGCATGGCTCTGAAGGGCGGGGCCTGCTCAAACTCCAGAGGCAGGCCCTTTCCTACCACTTCCAACACCCACCGGTCTGTGGTAATAGCAGACCAGGCGGAAAGGAAGTACCGGAGCCGTCCCCCCAAGAGGGGAACCTGGGGTGAGGTGACAAGGTTGGGGGCGACACCACTCAACCCGTCACTGTGCAGGCTTGGAGGAGGGACCGGCCGAGGGACCTCCTGGGCCTTTACCTCCCTGCTTCCTGGAGGAGGAAGCTGCTGGTTTGGGTTTGGGACGCCAAGCGTGAGCCTGCTGGCCCTGATGCTGCTGGGCCGGACGTGCCCCGGGCGCAGACAGACGAAAGGGCTTGGGTTGCGGTCTGCGGCCCTTGTCCCTCTGAGCGGATGAGACTGAGTCCAAAGTGGCATTGGACTTTTCGATCCTCTGGAGGTGGCCTTCCACTCCAGGGCCGAAGAGGTCGGTCCCCAGGAAGGGGACATCCGCCAATTTGTGCTGGGTATCCCCTGTGAAGGTGGATATCCTCAGCCATGCCCGACGGCGCATAGCCACTGCGGCCGCGACTGACCTGGCACATGAGTCTCCAATGTCCAGAGCAGTCTGAAGTTGCTGCTTGGCCACTGCCCTGCCCTGGTCCCGCACCTGCCTAACTGTGGTCTGCAGGTCAGCTGGAGATGAGGGACTACCTCGTCCAGTGAGCCCAACAGGACATGGGAGAAATGTGCCATAAGCACGGCCGAGCTGGCCTGACGAAGGCCAAGGGAGGACGCAGCGTAGACTTTTCACCCGGCATAGTCCAATTTCTTGTACTCCTTGTTGGGAGGTTTGTCCACGTCCCTAGCGTTTCCGGCACGCCGGAAAATGCTGTCGGTAACTAACCCCTCGGCTAAGGGATGTTCCAAGAAACCAGACAGGGAACCGGTAGGGACTGCATACTTCCTGGCCATCCTGGCTGAAGGCGCAGGGCAGGAAGCAGGGCGCTGCCAGAGCTCCAAGGCCGGTCCCACAATGGCCTCGGCCACAGGAAAGGCCTCCATAGTGGAATCCCCTCGGTCCAATATCTCCATGAGGGGATACTTGGCCCGCTTGGATACGGGCTCGAGCTGCATCCCGGTGGACTCCAAGATGAGCCTAAGCAAACCCAGAAAGGACGAAGGGCTATCGTCCAGCGATTGACCTCCAGAGGACTCCAAGTCCACTCGCCTGGAGAAAAGGGAGGAATCGTCATCGGACTCAGAAGAGTCCGCAAAGAGCTGCCTCAGGCCTGAGCCACCCTCCACCTGCCGAGGGCGATCGGGAGTGAGGGTGACAGCCTATGGGGTAAACCCTGAGCCGACCTAGAGTTCTTGGTCGGAGCCCCAAACAATGGCTGTGGAGACGGAGGTTCCACCATAATCGGTGGAGCAGCTGGTTTCGGCTGAGCAACAAGCCTGGAAACAGGCGCCTCGGCTAAAGCGAGGGGTTGCTTCGGCCGCTCCGGTGACAGCCACTTAATGGCTGGGAAGCAACATCGCGGCTTAGTTCCCGTCAGCAGAAGCTGTTGCCACATGAGGTCCTCAGATCATCGACGCAACTTGGCGTCAGCCTTCTCTCCGAGGAAGAGAACGAGGATGAGCGGCGCGCCCGCCTTGCTGCGAGACCGAGACCGCCTATGGTGGAGGGATTGGCTGGACCGCTAAGAAGTCCGAGACCGAGACCACGACCTCGCTTTTCCGAGCAGGGTGCGGGAAGGAGCTGGGAAACCCGCCTTCCTCGGCTCGAGGAACACCCAAGGGCTCCGAACTGGAGGCACTGGCAAGCCCACGGGATCCTCAACCACCACCGGGGGAACCGGGGAGAGAGGATTTTTTGGCTTCACCGGTCGACAACCCGTCCAACGGGTCGAGAAAGATCTCGACTGCGTTGACGGGAGTCTCGGTCAACTGACCTGACGGGGACACCGTGAAGCCAGTGGCCGAAGCCGAAGGATCGACCGAAGTCGATGATCGACCACTCGGGGAGGGGGACCTCTCCCGCTCCCAAGAGCGTCAATGGAGGGACTTACCCTTGTCCTTCTTTTGGACCGAGAGGAAGGTCCAGCAGATGTTGGTCCCTCTCCTCTGTGGAGAGAGACAGACAGCTCCTTAAAGGAAGCAGAATTTAAGGATCCCAGAGAGCGGGATAAATGCTGTGAGACCGAGAAGATACGACCCATACCCCTCCTCTTAAGGCGATCATCTGCTCTAGGTGATCCACGAGCCTTGTATGAGAAACCGCCAACTGGGCTTCTTTCGACTTTACCAGAGGGTAACGCTGGTCGCCCATGTTGCAGACAGGCAGCACGGTCTTCCAGGACGTAGGCCAAGAAAGAAGAGCACAGGTCGCAAGCCTGCGGGTCGTGCTCAAGGCCCAAGCAGTAGACGCACATGGAGTGCGGATCCGTCCGAGACATCTTCTGCCCGCATGGGCATCTCCAGAAACCGGGAGTTGATTTCTCCATCGCAGCCACGAGGGAAAAGTTGACTGAAGTCTAGAAAACCTTAGAGATTAATTTCGGAAAAACCGAAGAGTTAGGAACCAGTCTTATACGCAGAGCGTTAAGGAGGGAACCTGAGCTTCCAAGCGAAAGGAAGATCTGGCGTCATGGGGCGGAGCCGAGAGTTTTACCACCCGGGTGGGTGGGAGGAGCCAGCTTGAAGACCTTCCGGCAAGATTTAAAGCGGCAAGGAACCTGCCAATAAGTGTGGATGAACAACATATCCATGTCCCTAGAACTTCCTGTTTTCTACTGGTGATGCCTCTCCCTATGCATCCCAGTATCCCCCCAGCCCTCCTTGCTGCCCTCTCACATTGCTTGCCCACCTTTAGGTCATCTGATATGACTACCCCCAGGTCCCTTTCCATTTTTGTTGTGTTAGTATCTCACCCCCATTGTGTACTCTTCCCTGGGTTTTGTTTCCCAGGTGCATTACCTTGCACTTTAGTATTGAATCTAAGCTGCCATACATTTGACCATTCCTCTAACCTTGCCAAGTCCCTTCTCTTCCTTTCCACCCCACCTTGTGCATCAACTCTGTTGCAGATCTTTGTGTCATCTGCAAAGAGACACACTTTTCCTTCCAGTCCCTCTGCAATGTCGCTTATAAAGACATTGAAGAGGACCAGTCCCAATACTGAACCCTGCGGTACCCCACTAGTAACACCCCTTTCTTCAGAGTGGACTTAATTTACTATTACTCTCTGTGTCCTATTCTCCAGCCAATTCTTTACCCAGGCTGTCATCTTGGGACCCACTCCCAGGCTAACTAACTTGTATATTAATCTTTTGTGTGGGACTGTGTTAAATGCCTTGCTAAAGTCTAGGTAGGCCATGTCCACAGCCCCTCCCTGATCTACTACTTTGGTCACCCAGTCAAAGAAATCTATCAGATTCGTCTGGCATGACCTTCCCACTGTGAATCCATGCTGTCTTGGGTCCTGTGCCCCTCTGGCCTCTAGATACTCGACAGTTCTTTCCTTCAGAAGTGATTCCATCATTTTCCTATCACTGAGGTTAAACTAACAGGTCTGTAGTTTCCTGCTTCTGCCTTGTCCCAACTTTGTGAAGGGGAATCACATCTGCCCTCCTCCAGTCCTCGGGTACCACCCCATCCTCCCATGATTTGTTAAAGAGGGTAGTCAGTGGTGTCACTAGTTCTACCCTTAGTTCTTTTAGAATTCTGGGATGAATTCCATCAGGCCCCATTGCTTTGTCCACCTTCAGTTTTAAGAGTTCTTTCAGAACCCTTTCTTCTGTAAATGGGCTGGTATCAACTTCTGTATCCAGAGTGTTTCTACTGTTTGTTTTAGGTACCTCCCCCTCTTCATTTGTAAATACTGAGCAAAAATATTTGTTTAGTATCTCTGCCTTTTCACAGTCTCCCTCTGCCCACCCTCTCTCCCCTTTATTAAGCCTCACTATCCCTCCCTTGGTCTTCCTTCGCTCCCTGATGTACCTATAAAAGGTTTTATCCCCCTTCTTAACTGAGTTGGCTATCTTTTCCTTGGTTTGGGCCTTTGCTGTTCTGACTGCCTTCCCAGCTTCCTTTTGCTTTAACTGATACAGTTCTCGTCCTGCTCCTTCTGTGATTCCTTGTACTTCCTGAATGCTTTCTTTTCTCTTGAACCTTCACTGCCACTTCCTTTGAGAACCATAGTGGTTTCTTACATCGCTTTGTTTTGTTTATTTGCTTCACACAAAGGCTCGTTACCTCTGTGATGGCAGTTTTATTATTCCCCATTGTTCTTCCACCCTCCTTCCTGCCCATTTGCTAGTGCATTCCTTAGGCACTACCCATTTTGGCAAAGTCAGCCTCCTAAAGTCCAGTACTTTGCCTTTGTATGGCTTGACTCTATTGCTGTGTTTATTGTGAACCATACTGTTTGATGGTCGCTAGTCTCAGATGGCTACCCACTTCACATCTGTGATCCTCTCTCCATCTCCATTTGAGAGAACCAGGTCTAAGATTGCTCCTCTCGAGTGGGCTCCAATACTAGTTGTCTAAGGCATGCCCCCTGTAGGGCATCTAGAATAACCCCACTCTTCGAAGTGGCTGCTGCAACTGCACTCCAGTTAACATCTGGCATATTCAGATCACCCATCAGCAATATCTCCCCTTTTTCTGCCATTCTAAGTATACTTTCTATCATTTCCTTGTCCATTTCCTCCCCCTGAGAAGGGGGTCTGTATACAACCCCTGTGCGGATTGTGGTGGCATTGCCTGTCTTCAAATTTACCCACAGTGCTTCTTCTCCTCCCTGTTTACCCTTTTGTTCTGTTGCTTTGATTCCTTCCCTTATGTAAAGAGCTACTCCTCCTCCTCTTTTACCCTCCCTGTCCCTCCTATAGATAGTGTATCCTGGTATGTTTACGTCCCAGTCATGGTTTTGTGTGTACCATGTTTCTGTGACTGCCACGATATCCAGATGTTCCTCCTCCATCAAGGCCACTAATTCAGGAAGCTTGTTATCCAGACTACGGGCATTGGTACTTATTGCTCTCCATTTTTTGATGACTTTACCTTCTGTTGCAGCATCCCCCACTGACCTTTCTACCTCGGTCTTTTTCTCATTTAGTACCCTGTTTTGTAGGGAGAGGCTGGGATTTTCCTGCTGCTTATCAGTGCCTCCCCCTTTGACTAGTTTAAAAGCTTGCCAATGAAGCATTTAAACTGATTGCTCAAAAGACTTGTTCCCTTCCTGGACAGATGCAGACCATCCTGCCAGTATAGGCTGGTGTCCTCCAGGTGGAACCCCAGTCCCCAATGAAGCCAAACCCTGTGCTCCACACCATTTTTTCAACCATTCATTAAACTGCATGGTGCAAAGTACCCTCGCCTCCCATGCCATTGACAGGCAGCACCTCTGAGAAGGATACTGTGTATGCTACTTGTCTTAGGCCCCTCCCCAACTCTACAAAGTCCTCCTGCACTGCTCTAATCTCATGATGAGCCAAGTCATTTGTCCCTAGGTGGACAATGACATCCAGCTCAGACTCCGCGCAGCTGTTCTCGTGATCCTGAGGATGCGCTTCCTGTCCCTCCAAGCCATGGCACCAGGCAGGCACCTTACTTCAGTTTTCCCTGCTCCCCAGTTCTATCCCCCTTATAATTGAGTCCCCCACCAGGAGCTGCTTCCTTTCCCTGTGGTGTCCTCTGCCTCCTTCCTGTGGGCCTCCCTTGAGACAGTTGTCCTCAGCCTCCTTAGTCTCCTCTGCGGGTGCATCCATAGGGGAGCTATGCTCCCCCAGAATGGTGTATAGATTGTGGAGTGGAACAACTGACTGGGTGTGCCTCTGTTCCACCATCCTCACCCTCCCTGAGCCCACTGTGGTCCAACTGCTGTGCTTTCTTCGCAACCTCTGAGGTAGTGGTGGTGGATCTGGTGCTCCCTGGATGGGGAAGGTTCCCTTACTACTGTCCAGTGTGGCCTGAAGATGGGCAACTTCCTCCCTCAGAACAGAGAGTTGTCTGCAAATAGGGCAGCATCTCAGACTCCAGAAAGACTCCCGGAAGACTGCTGCCCCACAGGCACTACATTGCACTACTCCCCACATGTTTATCTAAAAACATAACTCAGATAAAAATTAGTATGATTTTGACACAGGAAAGAAGGTGACTTAGCATATCAAATAAATATCATATATTACTTATTAATCATTTGCTAATTTAACATTTAAATAACCACAATAATAAAATCAAGTAAATAATGAATGTAGTCCAGTAACAATCGTCACAATCCAAAAAAGAAAATATAGCCCAGTCACAATAGAACCAGATAGGATGCACAGCACCATCACATGATGTGCCATAAAGCAGCATTAAAGCATGACAGGGTAAAATTCAGGAATCTGATTGGCTCTTGACCATGTATACAATATGTTTTATACCTGTTAAATAAGTAGTTATAGTGTATAGTGGAATGCTGTTCTGTATAGAATTACATCCCTTTCAGAATACTGTTCTACCATAGTTCCAAGGTCTTGGAATACTGTTCTACCCTACTGTGGTAGAACAGTTTTCTAGAACCTCTAGAGACTGCATGAATCAGTCTCATTTTAAAAGCAGGAGAACTCACAACACACATTTTTATGTTGATTGCGTGCATGCGCAAGAAACATGTTGCACCAACTTTCTCCACAAGCAGGTTGTGGAGGCATGGCACTGTTGTGCCCAATACCCCCACAGCCTGCAAAGGCTTGTCCCCTGTCCCCCAATGCCGTGGCACACTGCTGCTGACACTAGTTCAGCCAGCGTGCCACAACCTTCTACAAAATCTGCCGCTGCAATCAGGGGCTGCCTCATCATTGCAGAGTCAGCCATCCGCTGCAATGAGGGAGCGACCCGTCATTGCAGGGCGGGATGTAGGATCCCTGATATTGTTTGTGAACATGGCGGCAGGTTGCCACTGTGTTCACAGACAATCATGTTTATTTGCCAGCGGGAGGCCACTCCCCATCGGCATAATGTAACCCCCCCATTTTATTGTCTGCCGATGGGGTGCCCAATCCTCGTCGGCAGAAAGGAATTCCCCCCCTTTTGTTGTTTGCCGACGGGGGTGCCCAATCCCCGTCGGCAGAAAAGAATTGCCCACCCTTTTGTTGCTTGCTGACGGGGGTGCCCAATCCCCTGTCGGCTACAGCTGCCCTCCCAAAAAAACAAGACAGAGGGCCACTGAGCGAGCTCAACAGATCAATGCAATCAACATTCGGCATTGACAAATGCTTGTTAATACAGTGCTATACACTACAAAAAATACAGGATGAGCAACTCTATGCACAATCAGTGTGTTTTACAACCTCGGGGTTCTGATTCCTATGGACCTCTCGAGCTTTGCTCTCAAGGTCAGAGAGCATCAGAATCCCTCTGTGGAGGAACACACTGGTTCTGTATGGTTGCCCATCCAGTATTCTCTATCTGTCCAACAAGTAAGCGTCCACAGTTCTGATCAATAGCCATTTGGAATGCTCGCTTTTCAGTTTGGACCATAGAACTGGAACTAATCTTCCTTTGCAAACATGGCTGATACCTTTACACTGTAATAAATCTTCAACTGAGCCCTAAAAATATTGTTTATTGTGTTCACTGCAACTGTTTGTTTGATGCTAATAAAAAATCTCCCCTCTATTTTTCCATGCTGATCTTTAACACAGTGTGTATATATATATATATATATATATATATATATATATATATATATATATATATATATTATGGTAGCACGGTAGTGCTACCATAGTTAGGGTTGAGGAGCCATTTCTATGTTAAACCCCAAAACTTTGCACCTTAATAACTTTGCAACCGTTTGATGGATTTGCCTGAAATTTGGAATTTATGATCAAGAACCATAGGCCTTGGGATCTGCTAAGTTTCGTACTGGTTGGATATACGGCTGCGGAGTTATTAAGTGTGATCTGTGCACGCGTTTACGCTTTTCTGGAATTCTGTGGTCGCGCCTACAGGTCGTACGGTTTGTGTGACTGGCCCGAAATCTTCAGGTAACGTGCAGCCAGGGTCCCCGATGTGCCTTTCAAAGATTTCGTGAAAAAATATTAAACGGTTCAAAAGTTATTCAAAAAACAGTTTCCCATTATAAGTCAATGGGAAAAGTTAACAAAAAGTTCAACACTTTCGCAAATGCATTTTTACTTTCGCAAATGGGCCTGTTACTTTCGCAAATCGGCCATTTTGTTTTCAGTTGGTGATCAGAAAAAATGGTTGGCATTTAAATTTGGGACCCTCTAGCAACCTAATTTTTTTTGTATTCACCTAGTTGGGCCCTGAGGATGCTTGCCATGTCTTTATTTTGTGGTAAAACACCCCAGAAATATGTTTTTCAAATTTCTGGAAAAAGTACTTCATAAAATTACTTCGTGCTCCGAAAGTGTCGCAAATTTTAGCGAAAGTCAGAAATTCATGACAGTAGTTTTCTAGTCTGTGGAAAATGACAGCAATTCTTTGGCACTGCGCTGCAAAAGAACCGTTGGTAGTTTTGAGCTGAAATTTGGAGGGAACGGAGCCGACATCTCACAGATGTGCCTTTCAGTGTTGTATTGAAAAAATATTACATGGCGGCAAAGTTACGGCACTCCAAAGTTGACGGTTTTTCCCATAGGATAACATTACGGCGCCCGACGCATTACAGAAATCCTTGGCACCCTGCTGCAAAATAATGGTTTGGTCTTTTTCCTGAAATTTGGAGGAAGACAGCCTAACAGCCCATAGATGTGCTTTCAGTAGTTTGGTGAAAAATATCACACGGCGGCAAAGTTACGGCACTCCAAAGTTGACATTTTTTCCCATAGGACAACATTACGGTGCCTAACGATAACAGAAATCTTTGGATCCCTGCTGCAAAATAACGGTTTGGTCTTTTTTCCTGAAATTTGGAGGGAAGACAGCCAACAGCCCACAGATGTGCCTTTCAGTGGTTTGGTGAAAAAACATTACAGGGAGGCAAAGTTATGGTGCTCTGAACTTTTCTTTTTTTCCCATAGGATAACATTACGGCGTTCGCCGCGCCTTTCAGGGCCCGTATCTCGGAAACGGTGCGAGATACGGACTTTTGTCGGAAAATTTCTTAGCCCCCTAATAGAGCTAAGATCTAAATTAGCCAGGACAGTTGTAAATAATATGACTTTTAAATTTTTTTTCTACGTCGTACGGTTCCTGAGGTATAATGTATTAAGTATTCCAAGATCTCATTTTCTGCGCCGATACTCATTATTTTGCATACATTATTTGTACTCACTGTCTTTCTCAATGCAGGTTTTGGGGAAAACCAGCCTGTGCGCTTACATTACTGTTACTGTTGCCCTTTCCGCTTGCGGTTCCGTACCCATTTCACTTACCGTTGACGTCTGCGCCACCATGTGCTATCCTTATGCGTTCTATTTGCGCTATGCTCTGTTATTTTTGCCATTTTCTGTCTACAGTACTGTTTATCTTTTGTTTCACTTTACATCACCATGCCCATTGACATTTCTGTTTGCAGGCACCATGTTACTATGTGACAACACATCACGTGGAGACCATTCCGTCTATGCCACCATAATGCATGCACCTTTCTGTTCTCATTAAATGCTTGTGTTACCATGTGCGCACTGTTAGCATTTCTGTTTCATGCTGTTGTCCCTGTTAGTATGCCACAAGACATCATGTGGCGGGAGCTGGGCCTTTGCCACCAGATATGCGGGTGGGAGCTGGGCCCAGAGGGCACCGTGCTCCCGCTGCTGCATTACATTCACTATTTCTTGTTATCATTCTCAAAAGAAGGGAAATTAGAGGCAAAAACTCAGTTTAATGCATTAGTTAGAGTTGTTCCACAGCGACAAAGTGGAAATTGCTGTTAGGGTTGAAAAACCCCTTGCACCACCCCCACGGGCATTGGGGTGTGCATTGGGATCATGATCCTAACTCTCACCCATTCTCCTATGCTTCTGCTGCTTTACACAGGTCATGGGGTGAGAGTTAGGGCTGATGATCCCAATGCACACCCAATGCCACCAAGTGCGCTCATCCTTTATGCTTTCATTTGCGCTATGCTTTCTGTTACTTTTTGCCATTTGTGTGTACGCACTGTTTCTCTTTCTGTTTCACTTTGCGTCACCATGCCCATTGACATTTCCATTTACAGGCACCATTTACTATGTGACCAGACATCACGTGGCACACCGTTCCCGTCTATGCCACCGTGTGCGTTATCCTTTCTGTTCTCATTCGCGCTTGTGTTACCATGTGTGCCACTGTTAGCATTTCTGTTTGCATTGCTGCTCCTGTTACTATGCCACAAGACATCATGTGGCGGGAGCGCGGGGCCCGCACCCGCCACCGCATTACATTCACTATTTCTCAATATCATTCTCAAAAAAAAGGGAAATTAGAGGCAAAAAACTCCATTTAATGCATTAGTTAGGGTTGTTCCACAGCGACAAAAGTGAGGAAATTCGCTGTTAGGGTTGAAAACCCTAACTCCGAATCACCCCCAGCAGCACACACACACACACACACACACACACACACATCAAGTATGGGGGAGGACCAAGTCAACACAACCAATGACAGACATCCAGCAGCAGGTGACAGAAATAACAAACAATTGTCTAAATGTACTACGAGACATCCCCACCCACCTGACCAGGTACTGCATGCTCAGTGGAGATCAACAGCAAAACTGAGGCCATGTACACCAAACGTACACATCCCTGATTGCAGCTGCACACAACGTACTACACTTAGTAGTTGCATGGCCTTACCTACCGATGCCCCACACCACACCACAACTGGTACTGTGCCGTTATTCAATATAAATGCTGAAGGTGCATGATGACAGTTGTAGAAAGGTTTTAACACTACTGAGTATACATTAATTAAGAGAAGCACATAAATTAACTACAAGACACTAGCATGCTCAAGATAAAAGTAGTGATACATTTAGTAGGTGATTTACATAGTAGTACATTTACTGCAATGGTTTACTCAACATAGAGAGGTTGATGTAAACGTATGGAAAAGCATTGCCTGTTCAACACTGTGAAATTGGTACTGCCAGTATCACATGCATTCTTACTGATGAAGGTGTACTGCTGATGTACATACATAGACCTTCAGTGTGTTTCAATATTAAAGATGCAGTAAGTATTCTTTGTAAGAAAGATTGTAATTGCATGGATCAGGCCAACAACTTCTAAATATCATAGCACTACTGAGCCAACAATGATGTACCTGTATCGGACATGTATATAGGATAGATTTTCCTGTAGGCACTTACTGAGTATGTTGTACCTGATAAAGACAATCTCATTGCATCTGTGATGACTAACTTATTCAAATAGTAATACATTTGCTATTGTTGCAATGAGTGATCTATGCCACTTATGGACACAGTGTGATTTTTTAACAGTTGTTTCATACTCAGGCTGTATGCCTACTGTTTGGGTTTGCCACACTTCTGTCACTGATGCTATCAAAGTGATAACTATGTTAATTCTGCTACAACAGGAATCAAGTAGGTATGGTGTAGATATAAACAGAATGTCTTTTAGTATTGATTTAACTCATAATGGGGTAAATGTACTAGGATAGCAGGGGTTATCCTCTATCACTGAGTCTGTCAGTTATAATCACACTAGGGTTTCGATGACTGTAATGATCAAGTTACACTGTTCATCTTCATGAGTTCATATTCACAGCCATTCTCCAGCAACTAGACAGTGTATGGTGTAACTGGGTGGGACACTGTGTTGCAAAGCTGCTGCAGTGTCTAGCAGAGGGAGAGTATCTACTCATAAAGACAATTAAGCAATAAGGCATGACAAACAGTTATGTTAAATGGTCTGTTAATCACCCTGTAGGGGTTTAATGTTGAATGAGGCATATCCGAGTGCCACATGTCGCTAGACAGTGATAAACTGACCATTAACATAATACCCGGGAGTGGCTTATTGCTGTCATAATAAAACTGTTTTTAAACAACATTAAACCATGTTCATCATATGGTTAGGCTCTACATGTATGTTAATAAAAACTAAACATAAGGCTGTTACAATGTTTACAGTCAATTAGAAAGCTGCATTTCTCAAACCCTTGTTATAATCGGAGATATTATACCTGTACAACTCCTTGGTTTTGCTTAACTCTATTGCTCAGGTGGCCCACCACAAGTGGTGTGGTGTGGTGTGGGGCATCGGTAGGTAAGGCCATGCAACTAGTAAGTGTGGTACGTTGTGTGCAGCTGCAATCAGGGATGTGTACGTTTGGTGTACATGGCCTCAGTTTTGCTGTTGATCTCCACTGAGCATGCAGTACCTGGTCAGGTGGGTGGGGATGTCTCGTAGTACATTTAGACAATTGTTTGTTATTTCTGTCACCTGCTGCTGGATGTCTGTCATTGGTTGTGTTGACTTGGTCCTCCCCCATACTTGAATGTGTGTGTGTGTCTGTGTGTGTGTGGTGCTGGGGGGGGGGTGAATTCGGAGTTAGGGTTTTCAACCCTAACAGCGAATTTCCTCACTTTTGTCGCTGTGGAACAACCCTAACTAATGCATTAAATGGAGTTTTTTGCCTCCAATATATATATATATAGGAAGTATTAGTATTGCAGACAAGCAATGTACTTAATAAAATTTAGGCTGTCTGAATATAATACACTAATCAGATCATGCAATGTTTCAAAATACTGAATGAATGCAAGTAGACTGATTGTTTTTCTGCAATTTCAAACAATAGATCGTTACTTTATATCCATGCCGTCAGCTCTTGTTCCATTGATGAAGGATACTGTACCATTGCTCCTCCTGTACATTCATATGTTGCACTGCGTACTGCGGGATGTTGAGATCTTGAGTAAAGGTGGTAAACTGTATGAATGTTCAGCCGTTGAACCTCGATGACACTGTGCTGTAAGGCAGTGTTCTGTCCGTGCATGATTTTCTGTATCGCAGTCAGTCACTCTGGATATTGACAAATCTGTGTAACTCAGTTGTTGGGGTAACTGCTGTGTGTTTGTTGTCATCATCAATTGTTGCATGATCGATTTCTTCAATGCTAATGACCTAAACATAACACCAGCAAACAGACTTCATGATATGTTCATGCTACAGTATGTCAACTGATCAAATGTACCACTGTTACATATGCTATTATCGATGTCCGCTACTGACTCGCAGCGGTACAATTGAACAGTTACTAGTCTTTCCATGCCAATATCTTAGCTAACTTATGTTTATTCTGACTCTCAGAATATGCATTGCCAAGATGAATTCAGATATTAAGTTATACCGCATTACATCCATTGGAGCTGATTGATAAACTATTAATCACACAGCTGATTAAGGCTTTTATAAAACTGTTGCAGATTTTACCACACACATTATTTCAGCTTCCCATTGTTACTCATAAGACATCCGTTTTGATTTACAAGGTTAGTACAGCTCCTCAAGTGAACATGTATAATGTTAAACTAGTCACTGATGATGTTACTTGCCATTATTTTAGCACTGAGATGTATCAAAAGTCACTTACATTATCCATTACTGAGGTATCATCCAGGTTCATAATATGATCAGTGCTCTCCATTAAAACTTCTTCAGTTATACAGTAAGAGTCACAGTGATTCTTCTGTACTTTCGTTGGGTAAGCACCAGGTATCAGGTCTAATTTTGTTTGTAACCAGACAACCACTGCCTGAACCCAACAAGGTCATTTGGTATATTAAAGTGTTAATTACAAATAACTGATGTATCCTTCCATCCTTTCCATTTTGTTTGTGTAGCACTAACAAAGCCATCCCATTTCTCACGTACTGATGGACATTGAGGCCATGAGTGCAAGCTTACTTTGTCAGAGTAAGATTTACCACAACCACCCATGACACACCTTCTGGGCATTCTTTGCAGTTGTCTTAATAGTATCTAAAATGCAATGTAGAAGAAAACAATTGCAATATGTCAATTACAAAATATGTGTAATTTAATTTTTTAACCATAATATTAAATCAGAAATAAATATTTAAACAACACAATCAGAAATCAAAGTGTTAAATATTAATGCTTTGGATTTACAGCCAGAAGGTCATGACAGATGAATCCAATTGATTTCTTTCAATGTGTGACAAAAGTAGTAGGCTAGGGAAAGGCTGTGGACGTGTTCTACCAAGACCTTTGCAAGGCATTTGACACAATACAACACAATAGATTAATAAACAAATTAGCCCATCTGGGAGAGGGTCACCAGTGAGTGTAATCAATAACACATGACTGGGTGTTGGTAGTACTGAGATACCCGCACACCCAGAGGTGTAGTTAGGCATGAGACCGCTGATTGAGTTCCCTCTGTCTCAGTGTGTCCGGATTTCTCAGTACTACCAACATCCAGACATGTCTTATTACTAATATAAAATGGGCCCATAGGTAACTTTGAGAAAAATAACTACACTTCATGCATTGAAGCCCAACTGTCAGGTACTTGACCACCTCTCCAATGTTTCTAATTCCCTCTGCAGCACCTCCCCAAACACCAGTATACCCAATTTAGTATCATCAGCAAACATACTCATCCGACTCTGAACCCAAACTGACATATCAGCTACATACATGTTGAATAACATTGGTCCCAGCACCGAGCCCTGTGGGATCCCACTGATGACCTCTTATGGTGTTGATAGTTCCCCCCTTACCACCACCCTCTGTTGCCTCTTTTCCAGCCAGTTACCAATCCACCCTATCACTAACACCCAAGTCCTTCAGCTTGCCTATCAATCCCCTGTGTGGCACTGAGTCGAAGGCCTTGCTGAAATCCAAGTACAGAACATCTACTGCTTTACCTTCATCCAAAGTCTTAGTCACCCAATCATAAAAATCCACAAGGTTGGTTTGACAAGACCTTCCCTGTGTGAACCCATGTTGCCTTTTGTCTGTGAGAGAATTCTACTCCAAAATGCCATTTTGTTTTCCCTCAAGATAGCCTCCAATAGTTTACCCCTCAATTAATGTGAGAGTAACTGGCCTGTAGTTCCCTGGATCATCCCAAGGGCCTCCTTTGTGGATGGGCACCACACGCGCCAACCTCCAATCCTGGGAAACACAACTTGATTGAATAGACGTATTGAAAACATCCGTCAGAGGCTCCGCCAGCACATCTGCAAGTTCTCTCAGAGCCCCAGGGTGTATCCTATCTAGTCCTGGTGCTTTATCCATTCTCAGAGCCCTTCAACCCTCCGGTACCCTCTGCCTATTGATCGCCTCATCTACCATCCTTGTTCCCTTAACATTTCACTCATTTCTCTGCCCATGATGACTAAGTAATCCCCTTTCCCTGTAAAAACTGATTGGAAATATTCATTAAATACCTCTGCCTG
The DNA here is from genome assembly GCA_016271365.2 of Neoceratodus forsteri. Taxonomy (NCBI): domain Eukaryota; kingdom Metazoa; phylum Chordata; order Ceratodontiformes; family Ceratodontidae; genus Neoceratodus; species Neoceratodus forsteri. Next base: position 1,431,194,465 of record CM057456.1, read on the forward strand.
TTCATCCCCCTTATCTACCCCATCCCTCATCTTTCGTAATTCTAGAGATCTGCTCCCTGCACTCCCTTCTCTCCCTGATGTACTTGAAGAACCCTTTTCATCCTGCCTAATCCCTTGAGTAAGCCTTGTTTCCTTCTCAGCCTTGGCAACCCTTACCACCCTTGTCACCTCCCTGGAACTCCTAATACAATCCTTCTTATCTGCTTCCTCACCAGTTCTCTTATAGTTTTTTAAAACTCTCCCTTTTTTCCCTCACCCCACCTGTACTTCCCTGGTCCACCAGCTTGATTTATTAGAACTTATCTTCTTACTTCTCCACATAGTACAAGAGTTAGTGGCCTCCACCAGCCCCAACCTTATGATGTCCCATTTTTGGGTGGTTTCCATGCCAGGTTTTACACTAGGCATGATGCTGGAGAGCTGAGAGGAGTTCGCTCACTAGCAGGAACCTGGAAACACTAAGCTCAAGATTTTTAAATGGTATGCCACTGTTGCGTAAATAAATCTAAAGTTCTAGGTTCTTACCAGAATTTCTTGAGTGGCCTGGGTTTATCAGTGTGTCTGGCCCCTCTCCTTTTATTTCCCTACAAGCTCGGAGTCCTAATGTGGAGGAGCTGCCCTGAAGGAGTGTGAGAGAAGAGGAGAGGTCCTGCAGGGCACTGAGCAGGGGTGTATGGAAATATGCACCGGGAAACGAAGGAGCCGACAGAAAAGGACTGTGAAGGACCGAGAAACGAAAGTGACAAAGAAAGTGGCAAGCAGTGAACTGTGGATTACCCACTACTTATTGAAATTATTTGTATAAACAGTGGTGGAATTCAAGCATGCATGGGACAGTCATAAGGCAATTCTAGGGGTGGGGGTAGGAAGAAGTAGGCTGCTGGTTAACTAGGATCTGCAGCTTATCCATTAGGTAGGGAAATGGGCAGACTGGGTGGGCCAAGCGGTCCTTATCTGCCGTCAAAATCTATGTTTCTATGTTTCTATGTATAGAATTCCTTAGGCAAGCATGAGTAGTGGAAGGCCTTATATTTGGGATCTTCAGTGTATTCAAATGAACCTTCAATGTCTAATATCTAAAAAGTAAGGATACTGGTTTTAGTGATCAGTGTTTAGGTGGTTAGGTGGTTAAATGTGGTTAAATGCCCCTGTACCTAAAGAAATTAAGATACTGATAAGCCACAGTCCATAAATCAGTCGGGCTGGTTGGCTGTTTTCAACTTATCTAATCTAAATATTTAGATTGTTTCCATTTGTAAAACATTTTTCTCTCTCTCCGTATGACTGTGTGTTATTAGAAATGTTGGTATTTATTCGTTTGTATTTTAAATAGTTAAACTTCAAGTTATATTCCACACTCATAGTTTTAAAAGTTTAAAAGCAGGATATTTTTTGCTCCAGAAGTCACACGTGACACTTATACAGGCTACTTAGTGCGCATGTGTTGGCATTCTTCACTAACACTTGTGCTTCACTGCTTCAGGTATTTTAGGCATTCACGGATGTACATTTGATCCAGGCTTTGAGTTTTTCAATAGCATGTGCTTAGTACTCTGTGTTTAAACTGCTATTCCAGTTTGTGATTTGCGGTGTTTGTTTTAGCTTCTCCATGTCGAACCGGCTGCTGGGTTTCGATTTGGCAAGACAAGTGAGAGTGTTATAAGAAAGAGAAGGTGTTGAACAGGAGCACTTCCCTGTGTCCTTTCATATTATAAGTGAATGGGCCAGCCTGGTGGCACTGAGGGTTGAGGTGCTGGACACCACACCTCATGCTACGCCGGCGACCCGAGTTCGGGAGCGAGCTTGGGTGTCGGGGGTTGGCATTAGTGGGTGAGGATTGAGCACCTGATGGGCTGCTCTCCTTCCAGGGGGTGGTCATGGATCGCCTGGCGTGCCAGCGGCTCCTGGTGGAGACCGGGGGCACGGCAGCACTCTCAGCTGCATGTAGTTAGTGTGCCCTGACGCAGGCAAGGGTTGCTGTGCGCCTAGCATTGGGAATCTGCACACGCACGGGGGGGAGAGATCACTAGAACAAAGGAAAAGTCCGGTCTGTGGGGGGTAGGCAATGGCTTCTGCCTCCATGCCCATGACCGGGACCATCCTGCCTGGCCTTCCAGGTTCCTTCACCCTGGGTCCTCTCCCATGTCAGAGTCTGTCCCTAAATGCACCCAAGAAGGAGGGGGTGGCCCCACCCCGGAGGGGTTAAGCTGGGGTGCCGATCATGGACAGAGGAAGAGGGAGAAAGGAGGCACAGGTAGGATGACTTTAGGCAGGGCAGGAGCAGGCAGGATGCCTGAGAGAGGCCCCCCAAACCATGACCGTAGGGAAAAAGAGTTAAAAAAAAAACATAATGTAAGTGAGCGACTGAGTTTTTAAGCTTTTTAAAAAACTTGGTGTTATCAAAAATTTTAGTTTATGTAACTGAGGCATAGTATCTACAATCTTCGGGTCTGTGTTGTGATAGTTCTTAACAGGCTTTTGTCTATGTTTTTGTCTGTTCCTGACAAAGTAGTGGCAGTGCACATTGTTGGATTCTCTGAATTCACAGTAATTGGATCGGCCTAGGACTGTTGATCTCTGGTCGTCAGGCCTTTGTGTAGTCATCACAAGTAAGGATCATTCGGGTTTATTAATTCAAATTTGGTGAAATTTTATCAATCAGTTTGAAGCCAGTGTTCAAGAAATAAATTTACGATCTGTGTGAGACTTATAAGTACTCTTTTGTATTTTTTATGTACTTTTAGTGTACCGTCGAGTCTTTACCCTGTCTGAGCTAGCTTCACCTGACGTGGAAGTAAAAGCGAACACAAATTTCAAAGAGAGACTCAAACCCAAGTGACAAGTGAAAAGTTGTGAAACATCATAAGGGAAAGTAAACCTGAGCACTATTAAGAAGTATACTACAGGCAGTGAATTTGGGGTTTATGCTGGTAGCTCCATTTTTTATTTGAATAATCGAAGCAGGGCTGACTTTTTTTGAGTTTTTGTTAGCATATGCTACAATTCTGATTAAGCCCAGAGGTTTACAAGACAATTGTGGATCAAAGTGATCTAAGTGATCTAACATACATTTGAATAACAGGCTGAAGTGATTGTCTGAATAGTCAATAGAATTTAAAGAACATTAAGAAATATAATTTTTAAGCCAGCAATAGCGAAGTGTTTTATTTTTGTGAGTAAGGTTTTTAAAAGCAAGGTAATAATCTTGTTGATTTATTGCACTTTCTGAATATTATAACTACTATTAATGGCAATATCATTACTTTTACTAATTTTAGTAGGCCACTGTTGGAATCGTGGGGCTTCTAATTTGTTAAAAACATTGTACAATTGATCATGTTCTGACTTTATATATAGCAAAACATCTAGGAAATTGGTATTGGGCTGTTAACCACTTTTATTATTTTTTTTGAAGTCCTGATCCGAAACACATATAATCAGTCTTCTTGTTTATAAATGTTGCTCACTCTATTAGGGATTTTAAAAATATTCATAATTACAGGATATTATTGGATATTCAGTTAACTATATTCCAGAATATTTCTAGAGAATTATTTAATCAAGAATTGGACTTGATTGTTTGACTAAGGTGGAATCATCAATGGTGCAGTCACAAGAAGTGGTAAAGACATTACAAGGGCAAAAGTAAAAACTGATGTGACAGGGGTGGAAAAGTGGACAAGCAGAGAGGATTATCATTAAAACAGGTAGCACTGAAACCAAATAAACAAGTTAAAAAAAAATTGGAAATTTAAATGAGAATCATATAGCTGAGTTAATTGGAAACAAGGAAGTATTACATACCTCCACATCCAATAAAGATATTTCAAAATTCTTAATTTAAATGAGAATGGGAAATACAGCAATAAGTTCAGTTTCAGAACCTCAATCAGTGTTCACTTTTCCTCTCTCTGATGGAAATAATGAAAAATAGTGAAAAACATTTGGAAGAAGAAATGATGGAAGAAATAAGTCATAGTGTAACAAATATTGGAGATTCTGTATTTGTTAATGAGCAAGACAGATCAGAGAAAATCAACAACGGAATGCATTTCTCTAAGACAATTAACAATTTCCAAACACTTAAAACAGAAGCACGAGAGAATCGCTCAGGGACGATTTCAACAATATAAAAAGTATAGAGAATTTTTCTAAATTAGACACAGAAAATAGTAAGGAACTTAACGGAGACACCAGGAGAATATATATGGAAGATAGCTATTCATGGACAATTGGTCCTAGAAGTCCGGTATATTCAGATATCAAAGGACTAACAAAGGAAGTAGCAAGAACTTTAAGGGATCCCATTAATGCAAATATATTTTTATATCAGCAATTGATGGAGATCAAAAAGGACTTACCATTTTTAAAGGGTATAAGTATAGATAACAAAAAAAAGAATGGATTATTTTGTGCATAAGATGGAGAATGATTTTGTTCAGAATCCAGTTAATTTAGATTTTGATTATATATCTAAGCAATTAGACCAGACAGAACAGGAAAGACTAACACTAGAAGTAGTTAAAGAGGTTACTTTAAGCAGACACGCTGTTAAAAACACAAGTGAAGATTCAATGGAATGTGTTATGTTACCAGACAAATTAGTTAGGAATGACAGTATCTGCCTAGAGTTAAAGAATAAATTCCCAGCTCTATTGGAAAAAGGAGAACAACAGGAACAAAAATTGGGGAAAAAGCAAAATGAGATAAATAAACATAAACATGACTGTGTAATAATTCAAAAGACCAGGCCACTAGAAAATAGCTGTGAAAAGGAAAGGCCTAATGTAGACATTTTAAAAACAAAAGATAAATTAAATTATAAATCTGAGATAGCAAAAGGGTCTGGACTTTGTGCAGCTAAATATCAAGAAACAGGAAATAAGAAAGAACCAATAGGTGGAATATCAAAGAAGGAGCAAATGATAACGATAAATAAAGGATATACCGTAAAAGCAAAGGAAAGGGGGGGGGTACAAATAAGGAAAAGATGAGGAAAAGGGCAAGCAAGAAACAAAAAACGAAACCCCTGACAAGTAAGGTAAAGAAATCAAAAGAGGATGTAGGAACACCAGGAAATGATAAGGAAAAATTTACACAAGAGAATAAGCAGGATACGCTAGAAATAGAGGCAAAAGATAAGGAAAAAGTAGGAGAAAAATGGAACCGATAGAAATAAGGAAGGAAAAGATAAAGGAGGTAAACAGACATTCAAGAATACAAAAACTATAACTACTGACTTTGTCTTGTCCCTGTATGGAATGACATGTACACCAGACGAGAGTAAATTAAGTCTTTCCCTAATGGCCAACAATCTACTAGGCAAGTAAGTCAGCACTTCTGCTGCCCATAAGATGTGACATTTTTTTTGCAGTCTTTCTTATTTGAATTTAGATTTATTCAGAATTAGGCACTCAGACTTTCCCCTGGTTGATAAACAGGCCCGAAACGTTACCAAAATCTTCAAGTATTAATTTAACATTCTGTAATGAAAAGAAGAGTTGAATTAACATCAGTAGGTTGTCATCAGCAAAGGCTAAAACTTTATTGGAATATTTTCCAAAATTAACCTCGTGGATTCTACTTGACTGCATAATTCTTCCAATTAAGGGTTCAACAGAGAGGACAAAAAGTAAGGGGAATAGTGGGCAACTTTGCCTGGATCCGTGAAGCTGAAAAGCGGAAGAAATTAGACCATTGGTGATCATACAAGCCCTTGGTTTTACATACAGGGTTTTGTATCCTCTTTCGAAAAGCATGGCCAAAGTTATTAATTTCAAGTACTTCATAAAGGTAATTCCACTGCAGGGAATCAAAGGATTTGCCAATGTCAAGAGAGAGAGAGAGAGATATGTAAAGTTGGAGCTTTGTTCCTCTGAGAAGACTGCTGCCCAAATTACTGAATACAGTCTATGCAGATTGTCTGAAACTTGTCTTCCTTGCATAAAAACCCCACTTGCTCATAACCTACTAAATTGTGTAGTATTTTAGAAAGCCTATTGGCCCAAAATTTAGAAATTATCTTATAGTCAAAACTAAGTAGTGAAACTGGCCTGTACTTACTACACTCTAGACTATCTGTACCCTTTTTTGCTAGCAAACGGATGTAGGCTTCATTCTTTGAATCACAAAGGCTTCCTGCAGCAAAGGATTCTTGTAAAGCATCCAGTAAATGCATGCCTATAAACGGGTTCAAGTTTTGTAGAATTCCCTGGGTAAAGCATCTTGGCCTGGGGTTTTCCCTTTAGAAGCTTTGGATATTACCCCCAAAATCTCTTGTATTGATATGGGATTATCAATTGTCAGCCTTTCAGAGTCTAGGTAGAGAGGGTAGTGGTGTGCGCCTAAGAAAATCCCCAATAAGATCCTGCCCCTGCGCCCCTTGTGACTTATATAAGTCCGTATAAAATTCTTTGAAGCAGGCATTGATTATTTTTTACATAATGCATAATTTTCCCATCCTTTTCCCTTTGATGTTATTTTGGTTTTGTTGTTTTGAGAGATGGCAGAATAGCAGTTTACCTGCCTTCTTGCCAGAGTCCCAGTATTTCTGCTTAACTGTAAACAGTGAGTATTCAAATTTGGCTGACTGTAATTTACTTAATTTATATTTTAGCCCCATGATTTTATACAGCGAGTCTTTTTTTGGCTAACGGACTCTGCTTCATGTTCTTTCTTGGCTTTTAGATCTTTCTGTTTTTCTTAGATACAACACTGATAATGCCCCCCCCCCCATAAATGCCTTAAAAGCTTTCAAAAATGAACTTATTCCTTCCCCATTATAATTAATTTTAAAGTATGAGGCTGTCTCCTCCTGTAGCCATTCTGTAAATTTGGGGTCTTGTAGGAGAGACGTATTTAATTTCCATCAGGGTGTTCTCTCAATTCAGTTCTCAAACAGCACAGAAGCCTTAAGGAGGCTTTGATCTGATATAAAGAGATTCTCTTGTCCCACATGGCATACTGTACATTACTGCAGAGGACTAAGGGCATAAAGAAGTCATCCAGCCTGCTAAAACCCCCATGTCTAGCAGATAAAAAGGAGTACTCCTTCCCCCATGGGTTATCTAGCCTCCAAACATCCAACAGGCCCAGATCTCCCACCGTATCCTGCAAACTGTTTTGTGAATTGGGCAGTGTAACTGTGGCACTACGGTTAGGTCTGTCTAAGATTGGGTCCATTACCTCATCAAAATCACCCCCTAATATATCATAGTTACCCATTCTGCCAAGATATAGCCTACCTTTTGGAAAAAATCTTTTTGCTTTATATTCGGTGCATAAATATTGCATATGGCCACATTCCTACCATATAAAGTGCCCATCAAAATCTGATACCTACCCTCTCTATCAATTATGTGACCATGTTTAGTAAAATGTAGCCCTTTCCTAATCAAAATAGCCACCCCCTCTTCTTAGTGGAGAAACTGCAGTGCACCACTGTGGCTATCCAACTGCGGGCTAACTTATCAGCCTCTGCTGACATTAAAGGGAAACGTCCAACTACCAACTGTTTGCACAGTCACATAGTAAGTGCCACATACTGCCTCATCATTTAAAGCAGTTTTTACTCACTTGTGCCCATTTTTTTTTTATTTTCCTTGTAAAGTTCAGTTTTCATTGCTTTCATTTGCCCTGATCCACAACATTGTTTACCTGTTGGCACTTGCACACTAGGTTCATTCTGGACCATGATGACCCATATGAGGATACGGGGAGAGGTATACCGTGATAATAGCGAGTGCATATGGTGACCGTCAAAACGACAACCCATATATGTTGAATTTTGTTGACCTGGTAAGCCCACTGGGCCTTGAAGTCCCATTTTCAGGGGCGACCGGGGGATACAGATGGTAAGCAACTGAAACTGAACCAGATTAAGCTGTTGGTGGTATTTTTAGTGAATGAGGGAAATTTGGCCAGGACACCAGGGAAATTTCCCCTACTCATCGGTAGGGGGATCCTTTGGCCATCGAAGGATGGCTGAGTCAGTTGCTGTACTGCCGACTGAGGAGATGGACATGCAGCAGGTCAAGGAGCCCGTCTCCTCCTTGGCTACGTCGCTGTTTGAGACGGATGCTCTTGCTGATCCTGCTGTGTCTGTGCAACTTAAGGCTGCCTGTTCAACAGCTTTGTCTGTTTCGGATCCTATGGATTGCCCTGTTGAGTCTTCTGCATTGCCTAATGTTGAGTCTACTGATGTTGAGCTGCAGAAGCTGTTGCAGTCAGAAGAACAACAGTATTTTACAGAAAAAGAGGAACTTCTGGAGTGGTTTCATTCTAAATGCTCGGTGACTATGGCAGTGACTCCAGGACTTGTTGTTGACGCTGTACAGCCCGTTTCTATGGTCACAGACCAGAAGGAGGTTTGGACTGAGCTGAGCATAGTCTTTCACCGCTCGGGACAGGATCAAACTGCCGCTATGTTTTTTTCTTTCAATGCTGCCCTAGACAAACCTCGCACGGAGCGAGTTACTCATAAAGGGTGCCCCAGCAAACTCAGTTGGGCTGATGTTCCTGTTCTGGATGGGGGTCCCTGGACCGTTGAGGACTCCTTGAAGGCTGCAGGCTGGGTATGCTCCCCCAATACTGGGACTTGGATTTCGGGCTTTGCGCATATTAAAATACTGGGAGTCATGCTCTCACTTTCTCCTCCTGTATGTACTAAATCTGAGACTGTAAGTACTAACCCTAAGATTGTAGCTGATACTTTGACTGTTGGGGTTTCTTTGCCAGCTTTACCTGTGCCCACTCCTGTGTTGAAACCTCCTCCAGCTATGGACAGTTTGCAGCATTCTCCTCTCCACTTGCCCTCAGATTTGGAACTTACTCAAACGCCTGTCTTACAACTGCTTAGTACATCAAGGGCTAGTTCTCCCCTACATGATGTGGAGGCGGCGGAACTTAGTGACATTTCAGATTTTTCTGATATTCCCAGGAATATTCCTGCTGCTTTGAGAAATTGTCCACAGGTCTCCCATGGCATGGAGGAGCAGCTTCCCCCTCCTGCCCCTCCTAAAACCCCTCGGCCTTTTGCCTCCCTTTTTCATAATGCTGCTCCTTCGGCTAAATGCCATAATGCTGTCCGTCTCATATATAAAGGGGGTCTAGATACCTTTCCTGATAGGGTTTATGTGGGCTGTACATTATTGAAAAACAATTTACATTTTAATGTTTCTGAATTGTATGCCCTAATTCATGTGTGAGGTGAGAATGTATTTGATGTTAGCTTTAAGCTGGGGAGTGGCCTTGATAAGTTCTGGGCACGTTATCATCAGGTGAAGACCACCCCTTTGTGGGCCCCCCTTTGAGGTTCTTCCTTTTACCAGGCCTGCTCACAAAACCATTACAGTTCTTTTTCGAAATGAAGGTGTCAGTGTTACTGATTTGCTGTTTTGGCTTAAAGAACGCTGTACTGTGACTGGTCATCCAGAAGCCATATTTGATTCTGAGGGAATCTGGACTGGTGAGTGGAGAATTAGGGTGATTTTGCACTCAGAGGGTGGGGGTCTCCACCATTTACCTAATTGTTTTTTTCTAGGTAGGGATAGAGGTGTTCTGTTTTATCCTGGTTAGCCCAGGACTTGTTATAAATGTGGGCTTCCAGGTCACATTAGTAGTGCTTGTGACCAGATTAAATGTTCCCTTTGTCACAAGACTGGTCATTTTAGTGGTCAATGTTCCAACTCGGTTCGTTGTAACCTCTGTGGGAAAGAAGTACATGTTTATGTGACCTGTCCTGAGGCTGCTCATAGGAAATCCTCTTCTGCTGATGGGGAGGAGCAATGCCTCCTGGTCACTTTAGCCCAGAGGGAATTTAATAAAACATCTACACCACAGTTAGCAGAGGATGTTTCTCCTTTCCAAGTTGCCTGTTCCTACTGCCCTAGACCCTCCACCCCCTTATGTATCTAAGCCTTGTCCTGCTCCTGTTCTGCTGGAGACTTCTCCTCCTCCACTTGTAGAACCACCAGAGCACGCCCCTGTTTTGCAAGCTGATTCAGTGCCCACTAGTATTACTGAGGTTCTACCTGGCTCCATGCACCCCCATGCAGTTGAGGGTCCTCCTGAGAGGAGAATGTCAACCAGGAAAAGGTCTACCAGGGCCCTACCTACCCCTAAGATGCCTAAAACTTCACTGCATGATTCCTCCAATAGATTTCAGTTTTTTTGGATGCTGATCACTCCGACACTGACTTGGTGTGTTCTTCAGCAGACTCTATCCTACCCAAGGATACTTCTGATTTGTTGATACCTGATGAGGGCGAATCCTCCTCACAGCCTCTCATTGGAAAGGGAAGCCCAGAAAGAAAAAGCATTGATTAAGTCTCCCCTGGTTTTTTAAATGTCCCTTTCCCCTCCATTCTTAATTTGGACCTCTAACATCAATAGTATTAAGAATGATGTTAAACGGAGTGTGGTGCTTGAATTCCTACAGACTTACCCTCCTGGAGTCTTTCATTTACAAGATACTAGGCTTCACACTACTCTAGAACTTACTATTTCCACTAAAGCTTGGCTCTCAGGGATTTTCTTTTGGTCAATTGGCCCAGAACGTTGCATGGGGGTTGGAATCCTTTTCCACCACATTCAGCCTACTATTGTTCAGGTGTTGGACTTTGTACCTGGTAGGGTATTGTTACTTGACTTCATTTTGGACAAAGTCCTTTTTCGACTAATTAATACTTATGCACCTCAAACTAAAGCAGAGCATACACTTCTTTTTCACCAAATAAGTCCCTTTCTACACACTGCTCATTATGCCATTTGGGGTGGTGATTTTAATTGTGGATTGAGTAAATGGGATCAGAGTTCAGCCACTACGACGGAAAATATTTTTGGTGACATGACTGCATTGAATAAGGCTGTGGGAGATGCTCATCTTAAAGATGCTGTTTTTTCACATACTGGTGTGCGACAGCGAACTTTTTTTAAAGGGGCATTATCTACCCATATTGATCTTTTGTTCCTGTCTATTTCTTTGTTACTCCAGACTGTCTCAGCAGAACCAACTGCCTATTCTGACCATAGGCTTTTGACGGTTTCCTTGGGCAAAGCAATTGCTCCTATGGGACCAGGATACTGGAGATTAAATTCCAGTCTTTTGAAGCAAGCTGACTTTTTGCAGCTCATCTCCACTTTTTTGACCAGTCGGAAATCTTTGTTTCCCTTATATGATGATCCAGTTGTTTGGTGGTTGGAAACCAAATCAGACCTGCGATCCCTACTCATTTCCCACAGCAGATACTTTAGGAAGGGAACATATTTTTTTTATTTACAGGACAGAAAGCAGCTTCAGCACTTGTATTCCCTCTCTCAACTTACCTGACATGACTTCTCAGCTCAGATTGCTAATTTTCAGAAGAAGATGATGCAATTTCATTTGAATTTGTCTGTAGATCTTCAGTCACGACAGTACCATAGTACACAAGGACCATTTGCTACCACTTGTCCCTTGCTTAGCTGTCAGGAGAAGGTTCAGGCTAAAACTATTTCTGCTCTTTATGATCAGCAGGGAGTGGTCCACACTGAGCAGGGTAGCGTTCTACGCATAGCATTTACCTATGCTTCTTCTTTGTATTTTCTCAGTCACATTGTTGTGTAGGGCATCTTGCTGACAGAGCACTCATTGCAGCTGTGGGTCAGAGCTTTTAGCTGATTATTTCGTGAGGGCACAGTTTAGGTCCAACCCTTCCACCCTCACCCCACCCACCCCGGAAATAGTTCCCTTATACCTGGGGTTCTGACATCATTTCCTCAAGAGTGCAAGGTGCATATCACTGCCATATCCTCTCTAGCACACTGCACTAACAATATAAGCATACACATTGTATAATATATATATTTCTATATAACAAAGCAATCACACACGCGTGCGCACACAAACAAACAAAAAAAAGTAGATGTTTTTCTACAACAGCAACACAAACATCAGTACAAACAGATGAGAAGTGTGTTCAAACAACAGTGATGCAAAGATCAATAGGAATACAATGTGATGTCATATATGAGCCGTTGGCAGAAATACTTCAAGATAACGTACATGATGTATCTTTTGAGGAGCACACACGCGAAACATTAGACATGACCTTGGACAACACTGCTGACAGTGATCCAGACTACATACCAAGCAGTTACGAGGGGGATGACGAAGTTGCACATTGTGATAGTCAAGAGTTTGGCAGGTATGTCGGAACATAATTCAAAAATATTATGCTCTCTGCCATTTTGGTGAGTCGTTGACATACTGGTTCACCACATCTCGATACTTGCGTTTTTGTGGTGATGTTTCTATTGGTTTAAATACATTAAATGGGATGGAGTTGTATATTTATAACCACTTTTTTTAAACGATAATCTAGCTGATTCATGATTTCTTATACTCAGTATTTTATATTACTTTCTTTACAATAATATTTCCTGTTATAGACTTTGAAAAGTAATTCAGAATTATATGTGATGACTGCATCATAAAGTTTAATGTATTTGGCAACCATGCACGATAATGCTGTGTTTCCATCAAGGGGTTGAGACGACAGCATATGAACCTCGCGAGGTCAGTGCTGTCATCCCAACCCCGAGTTGGAAACACATGCATTTTTGTGTGTGTTTAACCATATATTTCTGTTTTTATATTATTTGTTTTTTCCACACTAAATTGACAGAACCCGACTTAGATAAAAACCAGCAATATTGACATTACTTTGTTCTTCCTATATGAAATCAAAATCAAATTGCCAGACTTTTAAAAAGTCAAGTGTGTGAGTCAGTGCACTGGTTTGTTAGTAATTAGCTAGTTGCAGAATTCTTAGCAAATTTACACTTGCATGACCTTTGAACTGTGCATAACAACTGTTTGGATTGTGTACGACATAGAGGATAGAGTATGGGCATCGATGGATAACCAAGCAATGCTAGCTTAAAGTGGTTTCCTTGGCAATCCAGGAGAATCCTGAGAACACAACCCATACCTGTCTTTAACAGTGTATGGGCATCAGTATTTGTTGTACAGTTTGTGTTACTTTCTTGCATATAATATTAATCTTATGCTATTTGTCTGTGATTGCCAGCTTTTTTTTCTTGCAGTACGTCTGACACTATTACTGGTGAAATAACGAATGAGGAGAAATATATAGTATTTAAAAGTTCACTAATGGAACTATTCAGACATTGTGTTAGTTGTTATATGTCTATTGAATCTAACATTATCTGCAGATGTGGTACTGCCATTCACATATCACAGGTATGTGATGTTTGTTCATTCCAGCATCAATGGTGCAGTCAACCATATATTTTTATTTTTATTTTTTTTTTTTTTTTATTTTAGCTTTTGTTGACCGGGTAAGTACACTAGACAAGTAATATGCCTATTTTCAGGAACGACCCGGGAGAGTACAACATAGAGATACAGACATTGTTTACAGTAGCGAGTGAGTACAGCTTAACAACATATGGGAGATAGTAACATTGTCCCGGGGTATGGACGGTCATAATACAACTTATGACTGCTGAGGTTAACGAACCCCCGGAAAGAGTGGGTCACATACAGATTTACAACAGGAAGCAAATATACATTACACGTAGAGGCAGTTTAGACAGGCAATGTCCAGGAACCATGGCAAGGGCAATACACCCTGGGTCAGGTGCACTGGTGTAGTGGAAGAGTCAAGGAGTACAGCTGGAGTTATCAGGTAGCATCCGAGGGAGGCAAGCTTTGAAGCTGGGAGAGCAACTGTATGGAAATACTCTAGGAGGCTTAGGACAGTCACATGCAGGTGCAAGTTTCAGGAAACCCCGAGGGAGTTACGGAAGCACAGGTGGGAGGAGGACAGCCGGGTCAGTTCAGGAAGGAGTTCCAGAGCCTGGGTGCAACGCTGTAACGCCCCGGCCTCCGTGAGGGTGCGGGTGGAGGACCTTGAGCATCCCAGGCCTGGGACCTAAGGTGGTAGGTAGTGGTGTCTGTTGGCGGCAGGAGCAGGGCCAGCTCAGGGGGTGCCAGTTCTGACCACTTGTCGGTAAGGCAGCCCACCCTAAGTCCAGGTACCTCGCTGGGAGAGCCATCCAAGTTTATCATTATAACTCACAGCGATGGGTGAGGCGGGGGACAGCAAGGGCAAAGCGACAGATGTTGTTGTATGTCGTGTGCCACCGTCTTGAGTGAGTCTGGGGGAGCGGCGAATAGGTGCAGCCCATAGCTGAGAGAGGAAGAAGCACTCCTTCGCGAGGGCAAGTCTAGCAGCAGGTGTGAGGTTGAACTTGGCCCTGTAGGCCAGGCCAAGCTGCAGTTTACTGCCCTGCAGATGTTTAGAGGTGACTACCCATGTCGAGTTGGGGTCAAGGTGACCCCTAGGTATTTAGCTGAGTTCACAACAGGGAGGGGATCCGTCGGGACAGGAGATCTTTATCTCGGCCGACGAGGTTTTGAGTTTGGCTGTGGAGCCAAAGAGCATGGCTTGAGTTTTTTTCAGATTCAGGACCAGTTTATTCTCGGTGATCCAGGTTTGAACTTTGCAGAAGCCATCGGACAAGGCCTTGTTGAGAGTCGCAGCGTCTCGGGCGTGAGCCAGGATCACCAAGTCATCGGCATAGAGGGTGGTACAGCAGGTGGAGGTCACCACGGGTAGCTGGTTGATAAAGAGGGAAAAGAGGAGAGGGCCCAATACCGAGCCCTGAGGGACACCGGAGGTCACAGGAAGGGACCCGGAGAGGACTTTATTGAAACTGGTCCGCTGTGTTCTGCTGTGCAGGTAGCCTGTTAGCCAATTCATGGCGAGCGGGGAAAGACCGAGTGACCACAGTTGTAAGCGAAGCAACGTGTGGTCAACAAGGTCAAAGGCTTTGGACAGGTCAATAAATATGGCTCCGGAGAGATTGCCCTGATCCATGGCTGATCTTATTCTAGATGTTACCGAGATTAGGGCAGTGGTGGTGCTGTGACCCTTGCGAAACCCGTGCTGGGCCGGGGACAACAGCTCCTGGGACTGGATGTACTCCGAGATCTGTTCAGCCACCACCTTTTCTAGGAGTTTACTGAGGGATGAAAGGATGGCAATCGGGCGATAGTTATCCGGTAGTTTGGGATTGCCTTGTTTCAGTACTGGGACAATCCTGGCCTCTTTCCATATATCGGGGAAGGTTCCACTTCCAAGGGATAGATTGAAGATGTGGGCTACTGGGTGGGCAAGATGAACAGCACCAAGCTTGAGGAGCTTAGATTCAAGGTTATCTGGGCCAGGACTGGAGTGCTGGGAGAGGCTGGCCAGGAGCCTCTGAGTGTCTAGTGCAGTCACTTCCCTGAGGTTAAATGTTGCCCGAGAGGGGAGACCCTCCCACCCAGACGAGGAGGGAAGGGGGGGCCGGTTCTTGTTAGGCGAGAGGGGAGCCCTGATGGCAGAGAGATCTGTGAAATGGGTATTTAGGGAGTTGGCAATGGTATGGGGGTTCGTGCAGGAGACCCCGTTGATGAGCATATCGGATACTCCTGATTGGGAGGGTCCAATTACAAGAGATTTTAAGTTCTTCCAGAAGCTCCTGGGATTGTTGGCAGAGCAGAGTAGAGCGGACTTGCAGTAGTCGCTTTTTGCAGCCCTGATGGCCTTTTTGCAGGTGTTTCTCAGGTGTCTGTATGTTTGGAGAGGTGGGATCACTGGATCTTTGAAGTGAGCCCAGCACTTGTCTCGCTCCCGCATTTGGGCCAGGAGATTCTGCATGAGCCAATGGTGGCGGACCCCTCACCCTGCGGGTGACCTTGGGGGCATGCTTATCTTGCAGGAACCCGAAGATGGTGATGAAGGAGGAGGTAGCCACTGAGGGGTTAGTGGCCCAGTACACATCGGACCAGTCAGTAAGCCGAAGGTCTTCCAGGAACTCCCAGGGTTGAACCTGGAGTAGTTCCTGACGTGTAGGATTTGTGGGGATCTTGGGGGAGATTTTCCAAACACAGTAGACCGGAGAGTGGTCAGAGATAGAACCGCAGTGTACCTGCTGAGGAGATTCTATCCGGATGGTTGGACATGATCCAGTCCAGTAGGGTACCGGGGATCCGCTCACTGACCGCCTGGTTGTATCCTGGATAAGTTGGGTCAGATTAGAGTTAGCAAGTAGGGCCTCGTATTGCTTGCGCTACCTCAACCCAGTTGAGGTTGGCGTCCCCTAGGATAAGGAGTTCACTGTCCCCAACACTGGGACCAGCAGTCTAGGAGGTGGGTCAAACGGGAGCCCACCCTTGGGTGGGTTGTATCGTGCACACCAGGTGCAGTTTCTTTGTGTTCCCAAGTAGGAGTAGCAGGGAGTACCTCGCACTGGGACTCGGGGGTTGGTGGTGGGCGACAAGGGAGACATTGAGATGACACTTGTGGTAGATCAATGTGCCTCCCCCCCTTTTACCCCCCGCTCTGTCCAGATGAGTAAACTCGTACCCAGGTAGGGTACAGGCAGAGTCGGGGAGAGAGGGTTTTAACCAGGTCTCGGTCAGCCCGAGGATATCGGGTTTGTAGAAGGACATCCACGCGACCA
Organism: Neoceratodus forsteri; assembly: GCA_016271365.2. Classification (NCBI taxonomy): domain Eukaryota; kingdom Metazoa; phylum Chordata; order Ceratodontiformes; family Ceratodontidae; genus Neoceratodus; species Neoceratodus forsteri. Next base: position 1,431,210,980 of record CM057456.1, read on the forward strand.
GTTCATCTCGGTTGTGTAGCAGGCTCCGAATGTTAAGGTGTGCTATTTTTAAGCCCTTGCCCACACCCCATACAGAGGGGGTGTTCTGAGGGTTGTATGGACCTGGGTTCGTTTCGATGTCACCCGTCAGTAGCAGTGTAGAGAAGGACCCATTGGAGGTACCACTCGTGGTGGTTAGACCCGGCTGGGGAACTCTTGGCCGGGAGCATGGAGACTTGGCTGAGAGCATGGGACTCAGGAGGACTGGGCAGCATTTGGGACAGCAATGAGGCATCGAGGTCTGAGGAGATTTGGGGAGATGCAATTATCTCACAGGAGAGGACCACCCCAGTATCTCCCATGTGATGTTAGGGGAAGTGGCTGTATGGTACAGGGAGCACCCTGGGGCAGGACCGGCTGGGGCCAGCATCCAGTGGGGGCAGACATCACACCCATGAGTAATGACCAGACAGTGGGGAACAAATTATACAATGGAGCGTGACAAGAGATTAGGCAGTGCACAAGCAGAGGCGATAACACAAGCAAAGTCCAATAAATCAGCACAGACAGGAGAGTTGATCAAAGTCCAATTATGCAGCACAGTCAGGAGAGTTAATCATGAAAAGAGGCTGCTCAGTGGAAAAGTCCATTAGTCTGCACTGGCTTGAGGGCTAAACATAGGAGGAACTGCACAGAGGAGGATGCATCAGACCCACCAGGAATGACAGGTTGGACCGCCCACAGGCTGATTGGGAGAAGTTCCTCACGGGAGGCAGGGCCAAAAACAGGCATATAGGAATGCCTTCAACCAGGGTGGGTGGGTGGGCTCTCACAAAACCTCTCATTAGTTGATCGAGCTGCGAGGAGGCCGCGGAGCTGCAAAGCCCACGGCACCTCAAACTCGGCTAAGCGGCAGATTAGGAGCGCAGGGGACCTTCCAGCACCAGGTCACCCACGCCCCACCAGCTGAATCGCGAAAGTCCTGAACTGAGTTAGTTGGGCAAGCTCACCCTATTGTATAGGCCAGGTGGAGAGCGTCACAGCAGCCAGGGGCCAATAGGGTGCTGCGGTGGGTTCAGCACCAGGAATTCAAACCGGGAGCAGAGAACAAAGGTCCGTTGGTGAGCAGAAGATGGCGGTGGGGGTCCTTGGTTTCACTTGGATCCGGCAAGATGTTCCGCAGGTGAGGGGAACAGGTAAGTGTATGGCTTGAGGGCAGACGAGGTCGTAGGAGCTGGAATTGGCTTGTAGGTAGTAGGCAGGTCTCTCACAGTTGGCGGTGGAGTCCGGTCCACACAAGACCTCTCGTTAGTTGATCGAGCTGCCAAGGAGGCCCACGAGCTGCAAAGCCCACGGCACCTCAAACTCGGCTAAGCGGCAGATTAGGAGCGTGGGACCTTCCAGCACCAGGTCACCCACGCCTCCCCACCAGCGCGAATCGGCGAAAGTCCTGAACTGAGTTAGTTGGGACAAGCTCACCCTATTGTATAGGCCAGGTGGAGAGCGTCACAACAGCCAGGGGCCAATAGGGTGCTGCGTGGGTTCGGTGCCAGGAATTCAAACCGGGAGCAGAGAACAAAGGTCTGTTGGCGAGCAGAAGATGGCGGTGGGGTCCCTGGTTTCACTTGGATCGGTGAGGCGCTCCAAGGTGAGGGGAACAGGTGATGTATGGCTTGAGGGCAGGCGAGGTCGAGGAGCTGGAATTGGCTTGTAGGTAGTAGGCAGGTCTCTCACAGTTGGCGGTGGAGTCCGGTCCACACAAGACCTCTCATTAGTTGATTGAGCTGCCAAGGAGGCCCGCCGGAGCTGCAAAGCCCACGGCACCTCAAACTCGGCTAAGCAGCAGATTAGGAGCGCGGGGGGGGGTGGACCTTCCAGCACCAGGTCACCCACGCCTCCCCACCAGCACGAATCGGCGAAAGTCCTGAACTGGTCATATACCAGCTGGCAATCTGATTTTGTCAGGAGCCATATTATTTACTGGAAGCTTGCCAACTAAGGTGTTACGACTGCTTGCGGTAATGAATATCCAGTCCATTAACAAGACTACATTCTTTAAGCATCAGCGAAATTATATACAGCCAGTAGTGAATCAGATGTGGGAAAAACAGAAACAGGAAATGACTGATAAATTAAATGCACTGGGAGGCCCTATAATTCTCGCTGGAGATGGACGCTCAGACAGTCCTGGACATTGTGCCAAATATGGAGCATATAGCATTATAGAACAGCGAATCAATAAGGTTCTATATGTTTCTGTGGTACAGGTATTAATACTTATATATTGACATGTAACCGCATAGTAGGAATGCAATTGTATGGTTATGAATGGGTTCCCTTTGTCAGTTTCAATCATGGTCTTATTTTTTATTTTTTTTTGCTTTTACACTAACATTGGCAGAATAATGAGGTTAAATCAAGCACCTGGTGCGAGCTTGAGGGACTTAAACACACAGTTGAGTACCTACAAACAAACCGTCAAGAAATCGGGACTCTAATTACAGATCGACACAGACAGATAGGAAAATGGGTGCGAGAGAATTTAACATCAACAACTCATAGGTATGACGTGTGGCATGTGGCTAAAGGTAAGGATGAATAGTGTTGATGTTTTCATGTATTTCCACTTTATATTCCTGTGCTCTACAATGGTGGTTGAATTACTATTCTATTGACCAACATCACAGAAATTGATTTATGTGGACCGCAAGTTGCGGTTGACAAACAGCCATAACGAAACACATTCAGTTTTTCATATTTGGGGGGAAGGGATGGATTACACCATGGCTTACTTAATAATTACATACATTCAATTGACTGTTTATTTTTAAAACTGTTGTGTGTGTATACATACATGTGTATATATATATATCTATATATATATATATATATGTATATTATGCAACTATCCATATTTTCACATTAGCAATAGGAAGGAAAATTGACAATATATCCATGCAGCGTGGTTGTGAAGATGTCGGTTTGTGGAGGACATCTATAATAAATCACCTGCACTGGAGTGCATCTTCCAGCATAGATGTTGATGAAGAGTACATAGTCGCTAAATGGACAAGTGTAATAAACCATATGCTTAACATCCTTGAGGGTCACAACACATTATTTGAACGTTGTCTGCATGGTGAATTATCAGAAGAAGACAGACAGAAGGAGTGATTGAAACATAGTAAGATATATTCTTCAATTTGTTTATATTGATAGTAACTAGTAATATAGTTTTTACTTTCAAATCAACAGTCTGTTCATCGTCACCTGGTGTGTTATTTATCAAGTGGTGTTGCAGAGTGCCATACTGCCAATTTCTAGTGACTAATTTGCTGTTTTTCTAACTATATGGAGTATCTCATTTCTATCATATTAATTATTACATGGCAAAAGTGATATTAATGTAATTTCTTCTAGTGTTTACTGCATTGAGACAGATAGTTTTTAAACAAATTAGTGATACTACTATCAGGTATAAGTAATTCACTTTTTTCATTAATGGCCATCATATTCTTAAGAGCGCATTTGCAGGTATTTACTGGGAAAAGATGACTAAACATAATTATGATATGTTTATAGCGGCTGCTTTAAATTTACTTCCACATACTGTGTCTCATAGATTCAAAATCTGCAGTCAAACTCGAGGAAATAATAAACAACAGAACTTTACTCAATGACGTGAAGATGTTGTCTACTGGAGCTCAAACATCATCTCTGAAAGCATTCCATAGTTTGATCATACACTTTGTGCCAAAACACATTGCCTTTTCATACAGTGGGATGTGCTGCAGGTTATACTATATATTCCTTTAGATATATAAATATTTTTTTCAATTGAGTCAATTATTAATTAAAAGTTCCACAGGTAGAATGTCAATGTCCTAACATACTGTATACACAGACATCACAGGCCTGTTTTACAGCCAGTTTTATTTTTATGCCACTGATGAAGGTTTTAGATGTACTTGATATATATTGGCCAATTAGATTTCTAAATTTTTTCTTGCCATTTTGTTATGCTTTAGCTATCATGGAATGTACCTGTAAGCCAATCCCCACCCTCAATCACACACACACACACACACACACACAGTTTGTAACTATATTTGAAGATATAAAACAATTTCTATTATTCCAATTTCTATGTAGACTGAAACTGGTAGCCATGCGTTACAATGAAAATTCACACAGGAGAGCAGCAATTAATAAAAGAGGTCAGGAGGTGTACCATATCCATTACCCAAAATATAAGAAAGGAGGATATGTTGTCCGTAGACAGAAGTCCAGATCCACCTACAGTGAGGAATAGTGCGTTCTTACTGCTAGTAAATAATAGAGCAGCAGTATGTTAACCTCTGAGTAACATACATGTTCAGCCTACTCATATGCTGAACAATGTTTAACATGTCATGAGGCACAGCCAAAGTGGTAAATACACACTCCCTACTGACAGTATACCAGGTATTATTTTTTTTTCTGTTGCTGTGAGAAGAATAAAAAAAAAGATTGTTTTGCATTCTACAGTACTTATGTTGACTTGTATAACAAAAAAATTATCATTTGCAGTTGGAGAGAATGAGATTGTAGCTAGCCTACCGATTTGAATGACTTCGATGGATTTGATAATAGACATTACAACACTGTATTATATATTCAATCTCTTCTTTTATGTCTTCCTGTTTAGGATATGTGAACACACTAATTGACATGCTGCTTTATGAGTACCGACACAATCCAACTGAATTACGGAAAATGTACAAGGAAGAAAGGAAGATTGTTCCAACAAGTCTATCTTCTTCTGTTATGAACAGACCAACCATAGAGGAAGCAATTGGATCTTTTGTAAGCAGATTTGGAAGTTCATAGTAATGCTGCATGAACTAACTTTGACATTGAGTCACATATAACCAATGGAAGTCTTAACTTATTTATATTTATCTGACACTACTGTACCTGGTATTAATAGTTCTCATTCAATAGTATGTGTATAGTTTTGATAGTAGGTGTTAGTACCCATGTGGAAGTGAACACTAATCAACACCAGAATAGACATTTTTTCAGGGGATATGTATGCTGTATTAGCTTAACTGCTATATGTAATGCCCCAAAGTTGGCCATTACAGGGAATATACTGTAAATAATAGAAAAGTGCACTTGTGCACTTACAGCTTTGTAAAAAAGTTAGAATTTAAAAGCAATGTGTGTCATAATAGCCTGGATGGAATGCTGTGCTGGGTGGCTCATGCACAGCATTCCAATCCAGCAGATCTAGAACCCTGGGGAGGTTCAAGTTTAAACAAGCATTCTATAGTTAGACAGTTGGAGACAGTTAATCCTGGGCAGAGGTTGAGGCCAGGACCCAGAGTCAGGGGACAGTTTAGGCTTACCTTTTGTTTGGAGCCGTCGCTCTGGACTTGCTGTGGTCCTGTGCTGCCTCCTGCCCGAAGACTTCCTCTGCTGTGGTAGTCTGTTGTCGGTGGTGCCATCGGGGCACCACGAAGATGAAAACACCAGTCCCAATGCGTTTAATGGGCTTAAAAGCCCTCCGATTATTTATTTTCAGCCCCGAGGTATTTTTTTGAAAAGTAAATCTGGTCTCATGTCGGCGGCAGAGAAGCGCCGCATCGTTGTTGGCCGTCAGAGGCCCCCCTGAGCTGTCCCTCTTTCCGCCTGAGTAATTCCCTCCCACTGCAGCTCACCTCCCGCCTCCCAGTGCAGCAGAAACTCCCTCCAGACTACAGAGCGGTGAGTCGGCGGCAGCACACGTTGTGCTGGCCACCTGTGTGTTAAAAGGGGACTTTTGTCTTGTTGTAAAAGCGCAGTAGGTGCTTGGAAAAGGCGACAGAGCGCCGCAGGGGCATCAGGTCATTAGGACCCGCTACTGTAATATTAAAGAGGGAGGCGGGGCTAGCGACGCCCATGTGGAGGGGCCAAGAAGCAAGGCCGGCATAGTGGCCTATGAATATTTATGAGAGGGCGGATTTAGAGGCGGGCTTTCACCAGATAAATGACAGCAGGCACTGGGAGCCTGCAAATTTAAAGGGGCAATGTATTTAAAAGGGCAATTCCGGCCCAGATTTAAAGTAGGGCACTAGGCCCATTGTGAAGTGGGGCATCAGGCCCAAAGTGTTGAGGGGCATCAGGCCCATTGTAGATTGGGGCACCAGGCCCAGTATTTTGAGGGGCACCAGGCCCATTGTAAAGTGGTACACCAGGCCCAATCTAAGGTGGGGCACCAGGCCCAAGCTAACGTAGGGCTTCAGGCCCGAGGTAAAGGTAGGGCATTAGGCTCGAGGTAAAGCCTGGTCTAAAGTGAGGCCCCGGCCTAGCGGAATAGGGCAAGCCAGCCTAGTGGTACTAAAGGGAGGCCCTGGCCTAGCCGGAATAGGGCAAGCCAGCCTAGTGGTACTATAGGGAGGCCCCGCCCTAGCAGAATAGGGCAAGCCAGCCTAGTGGTACTAAAGGAGTCCCCGGCATAGCAGAATAGGGCAAGCCAGCCTACTGGTACTAAAGGGAGGCCCTAGCCACAACGTACAGTAAGGGATCCTATCCCAGAATACCCTACCTATAGAAACAGGGGTTCATTTGAGACTGTTCTATTTGCCTATACTGTGAAATTACTGTGATTACTGTACTGCTTATGCTGAACTATTGCCCTAAGTACCTGAACTATTGCCCTAAGTACCTGAACTATTGTCCTAAGTACCTGAACTATTGTCCTAAGTACCTGAACTATTGTCCGAGGTACCTGAACTATTGTCCCAAGTACCTGAACTATTGTCTGAGGTACCTGAACTATTGCCCTAAGTACCTGAACTATTGTCCTAAGTACCTGAACTATTGTCTGAGGTACCTGAACTATTGTCCGAGGTACCTGAACTATTGCCCTAAGTACCTGAACTATTGTCCTAAGTACCCGAACTATTGTCCTAAGTACCTGAACTATTGTCCGAGGTACCTGAACTATTGTCCCAAGTACCTGAACTATTGTCTGAGGTACCTGAACTAGTGCCCTAAGTACCTGAACTATTGTCCGAAGTACCTGAACTATTGTCCGAAGTACCCGAACTATTGCTCTAAGCACCTGGACATTGGTCCTTATCAGTAACAATTACCTCTGAAGTTATAATTTTCCCCCCCTCCGGCAAATTATTGTACTATTCCACAGTTCTTTGGGCATTCTTCAGTTATATGTTTACTACTGTATGAAGACAGTCTCAATCTTCTGCCACACTGCAGTCTCATAGTGTGGTCTGTTACACCACGTGCTCAGAATCAGCCTCTACTCAGAAGAAGACATCCTTCCAGCATTCTTCACTCCAGGAAGATCATCCATCAACTCATCCCGTCCATTTGTGTCTTCCGCCAAAGTCGAGTCCGTCATCAGTCGTACCAGTCGTACCCACCGTTTTCTTGTTTTCACAGCTTGAACGTACATCCGCCGAGACACATCACGACAGCAGTGCCAGTGTCGTTCCGTATGGTTCCTGTTCCAGATGTCCCAAAGTTGGTCACCCTCTACAGAAGAGAGAGAGCTCATCTTGGAGAACCTGTTCTGTGCCCCATCCTGGTAGTTCGCCGAAAGTCGAGTCCGTCAAAGCCCAGTCCGGGACGCGTCCGCCGTTTCTTTGTTTTGTGTTAGTTCCTGATCCGAGGATTGCAGAGTCAACCATCATCTTTTCAGATTCGTATGGTTCCTGGTCCTGTCAGAGTTCCTTCTGAGTCCAGCTGGCCCTTGGAGTGCTGCAGCATCAGTCGGATCGTGGTAGTCCTCCATTGGATTCAACCCCACACAGATCTTGGTCTTTCTTCATCCTTGGCAACCCTAGAAGTGGGTTTTGGCCGAGGAACCTCTTGCTTCTCAGTGTGTGTTATTTCAGGAACCAGTTGCTTTGGTTCTACATTCCGGCAGCCTCGGAGAGAGTGGGCTTTTGCCGAAGACATATAGTCTGTTTGCCAAACCTCTCACCACCCCAGTGGCCTTATCTAGGTCCTTGCTGGGAATTGAGATTAGGGTTCCACAGTTCTGTTTTATTTTCCCTTGTAGCTACCAACGAAGAACGACGGTGTACACGAAGACGCCGGATCTCTGGACTCTTGTAAAATCTGGACTCTTTTGTAGATGTGTGATGCTGATCACCCTAATGTAGTGCTGAGTAGCCCATGTAACTGAATTATTGTTTAGAGTATAGAAATACAGTATAAACTAGTATCAGAATAAGACTGGATTCTTGTTTAGAGTATAGAAGTACAGTATAAACTAGTATTAGAATAAGAGTGGCAGTAGGCCTAAAGTTTATGCTTGTAGTGGTAACCGTAAAAGTGGTAGATCAAAAGTATTTCAGTATATCCCTGTTCCATTGCCCTATTGTTAATCGGGCATCCCCTACTCCTTCTTGTGACTGTGTCTGTCTACCCCTTGGTACCAAATAAACGCCCTCGTGGCATCTAAATATTAAGTTGACTCCTGCCTCTCCTTGTCCGGATAGCAGTTATCCTATCCAAATTTTAATTCGGACCTTGGTGCCTCGCTCATCTCTTTTCACCACCTTAGAGTAGAGCGCACTCTCACCTTCAACAGAGCATCACATTTATTTAGAATATGAAAGGGATAAACAAACTTACCATGATGAGAAAGATAATATTGTGCATGGTAGATACAGATTACTGGATGGCCAGCTATGTAAACCCATTGTGTCATACCACAGAATGGTCCTGATTCTCCCAAACATTGAGTGCAAAACTATAGTGGTCCATGCAAATCAGAACCCCAATATGGCAAAACACAATAGTTGAGCATAAAGGTGCATATCCTAATATCTTTTTGTAGTGTAAAGTACTGTGTGCAACATGTGTCATGTGAATTCCTGTGATTTTGAAAATGAAACTAACCCATGCAGTATACATAACTTCTGGAAATGCTATCCTACTACAGTGGCGAAGAATCACATCCCAGTACATTGGAACTTTGTTAGCTCTGCATTTTGAAAATGTTTGGAATTCAATAAAGAACTACAATCCACTGTAGTCTACCATGTTATAATAACTGGTGATCCCTGTTATCAACCCATTTTCGAGAACTGTAAAAAGTCGTATCAACCCGCAGGTTGATACGAAAAAAGTTGGGTTGATACGACTTTTATAGTCTTGCGCCAAGAAGCCTGCAGCACTCGCATTCCAAAGTAAACAGTTTAAAACTCGGCAAAATCAACATGGAGACCCGCTGCCAAAACGCTCCTACTTCCTTACTAGTAGGCATGCTCCCACGCTACCACGTTATGTGATGCCAGTCTTTGAATAGCGTTGAGGCGTGCCTATTAATGAAGAGTATGAAGTTCATCTCGCGATCTCCTCGTAGTGGTAATACCTATTGAATTTGTTTTGGTGCTAGTTATCATAAAAAATAAAACATGTAGGGGGTAGAAATGAACTTTTTCCACACACCCTCATTGTGTGATAATACTAAAACCTCTCAAGCTTTGCTCTCGATTTTTACATATTATCACACAACTTGGGTGTGTGAAAAAACTCCATATCAACTCCCTACATATGCATTATTCTCTATGTACTGTATATAATTCCATCCCATCCCATTCAAAATTCTGTTGTGTCACATTTCCAAAAGTCAGGGGATGCGATTATATCCTACTTTAGTACAACACCAGTCCAGAACCTCTAGAGATTGAATTACTCAGTTTTATTTTGAAAGCATAAGAACTCATTCACACATATTTCACAAATGACTATACATTATAAAAAATACAGGATTATCAACTCTATTCACAGCAAGACTGTTCTACCACCAAGTCCCGGTCTCATAGTAATGTTGAATTTGGCACTGCCTAAAAGTAAGTTAACCACCTGTATTAAGCAGAATATTTTTATTGGTGAACAGATTTTGAGATTACAAACAGTTATTCTATTAATAATTGCATTTAAATGCAAGTAAATATGTTGATTACTATGAACATAACTCCACTATTTATTTATATATTCATATGTGAAGCAAATGATATTTACCATCTGCATATATAATGTTCATGTGACAGCTCACATTTAATAAATCTACTGTTTCACTGTTGTAACTTTGATGTCTGAAATTAGTTACAGTCAGAGCAATGCATTTATTCTGTGATTACTTTAACAGGAAAACGTAAAAATCATTATAGCAATAATAAATTCAACTGATAACTGTAAATTAACATAAGAAATACAATAAGATTACATATATATGGATATATTCAATTGGCTAAACTTTCAATTACAGTAATCAATGTTTTCTAATAACAATTATTGCATAATGAGTTTGTCTGAAACAGTAGAACATACATTGTATAAAGTGAGTCACAATGACAATGAATTAAACTATGCAAATTTAAAGCCCTTGTATTGTCCATCTTCAGAAGGAAGTGTATGTCTGATCTTTTTCATGATACTTGCAGGAAGTGGGACTCTGTTCTTGCGTCATTGCCACCTCCAACACCAATGAACTATGCCTGTATGCAATGTATCTGTACCGTCTGTGTAAGACAAGAAAAAATTATTCACCAACATTATTTACTTTGTGTACCTGAAACAAAATAAATGGTCCCTCGCTGTTGGCGGTGCCCTCTCCACCAACCAGCCCCCACCCTATGAGCACTGTGCCTCCTCCCCACCCTCCACCCCCACTTACAACCAGAGGACGACGTCATTTCATACCAAATCTCTCAAATGGAACGGATGATAGGGACGGTGGCTTACTGAGAAAGGCCAAACAGGGCCAGGATGGAGATTACAGAAGAGGCAACTAAACTGAAATTAGTAACGGTTATAACTTACTCGTGCATGAATGTTGTAGCCTCTGCGTCCTCCTGACGGTACTGATAGTATGCAGTCTCTAAAACATGCCTATTAAGACATACTGAGCTGAATGCGTCAAGAGTAGATATGCAGATGCCCATGATTTCTTCATTGCCTTCTTGATGTTCAACCAAGCGATCAACGATTTCTTGTTGTTCATGACAGCAATGACAGTTGATTGCATCTTCTATCACAATACATTCACTACATGAACACATATTAATGAAAATCGTTAGAGAGAGTGACAGAATGTGGTGGTGGTGTTTGGGGGGGGTGGGTGTAGCTGATGACGACCAAGGTAGACTGTCACATAAGTAATACCATTATGACCTAAATGTGTCTAAGCATATCACAAAGGCTGCAGTGAAGGTCAGTTGCATAACATGGAGCATAACTGGAATTACTAGCTACCCTCATAGACAGGTATTAGTATCGGGACATAAAAGTTGTACACAGATGCTTACGACTATAAATGAGATGTGAGAATTGTGCCATGCAACACCTACATTTTAAATAGATTGGGGAACGCAAGCAGGGTGTGGGGCTACCTTGGATTGGAATATGTAAGCGCATTCACCTCATGAGATCCGATTAATACAGGCTCTGACTCAAAGCAGGGGTTAGAGAGTTGGGGTAGGATAAGAGAGGGCTGCATCTATAACATAAATTGATATGGGTATTTCACAGCATGGGGGGTTGCAAGAATATATATAAAATGTTCACATAAATCCCAATATCCTGATTGGCTGAGACTTGGTTCTACCCATCACAGTAAGAGATTACTACCACTGGCTAAAACAAGCCCCTGCCAACCAGTGCAACTCACAGAAATAATAGGCCACATATTTCCTAGGTAGAATCATAAACATGGATGCAGCCTGTACTCAGAAATAAAAAAATTCGACTAAGCTCTTAAAAATTAAAAGTCAATTAAATAACATAATGTAATCAAATACTTTTTAATGGTATTTACACTGTGTTGGAAGGTGAAAGGAACAGTGTAAAACTTACAAGAGGGAGTAGATCCGGGCACCCACAAAACAGCGCGAGTGAGATGACACTGAGGCTGTATAGGTATCACTGACCGCAGGGAAAGCCAAGTTGGTGCAAATAGGAGTCATATACAGAATACCAGGGCAAACAGTAGCAGTGGATAACCAGATATACAAGGACATACTAAGAATGACAGGCAATGGTTAGGTTCTGATGATTGGAGATTTAAATATACCTGATGGCAATCACTGTCTGCGCCCTCATCCAGAAGCAGAGCGAATGACGATTCCCCTACAGGTAGTCTACCTAAGTAAACTGGACAATGAACCAACCCAGGAGGATGTGGCGCTGGATATGATGATCTTACAAATGATCTCAAGGTGGGTGAGGTGTCGGTATGAGATAACCTAGGCCAAAGTATACACGACACAGTGCGCTTCATTACACCCACATCATCCTTGAGCCAACAAACCAAGGTGAAGGTGCTGGATTTTAGGCAGGCAGATTTTGGAAAAATAAGGGAGTATGCTCAGCAGGCATAGAGGTGGTGGGGATGTAGGTGGTGGAAGATATGTTGGGCAAGAATTAAGGGGATAATAGTGGGTGTCATAGATCACTTTTCAAAGAGAGTGAGCATGAGCAGGAAGAAAAGGATGACACTGTGGTTCAGAAGGGAAGTGGGTGAAAGCATCAGGGCTAAGGGGTGAGCATTCAGGCAGTAAAAACATACACAGAGTGAGCAGGACCTTGTGGTTTACTAGGATAAGCAATGGAGGAAGAGAGGGCAGTCAGAGTGGTAAACACGAGAAAAGAGCAGAGTATAGCCAAGGGGACAAGAAGGGGGACAAGACCATTTTTAGATATATAAGGGAGCGGAGAAAAGGTGAAACTAGGGTATATAGCCTGCTAGCTGAGACAAGGGAAAGGTAGAAGGAGACCGTGAGTAGTCAATAGAGTGCAGGGTTATATAGGGAGGTGGATCACCAGAAGGAGGATAAAGGTCCTGATTCCCCTGCACACCTGTTTAGTCATGCCTCATCTGGAACATGGAGTCCAGTATTGGATGCCTTTGCAACAGAAATATGTAGAGAGTGTGGAACGGGAACAGAAGAGGACAGCAAAGATGGTGAAGGGGCTTAGTCTCCTGCCATATAAGGAGAGGTGGGGAGACCTGGACATGAACCCTCTGGATTTGAGAAGAGAGACAAAGCACATGGTAGAGACCTTCAAATACATAAAAAAAACCTAGGTAGCCACTGAGAACCCCTTCCAGCATAAGGAGTGTCCCAGACAAAGAGGACATACTCTTCAACTGGAGAGGGGGGCAGGTCCAAGGGCAACATCAGGAAGAACTTAACAGAGAGGGTGGTGGACTCCTGGAATGGGATGCCAAGGACAGTGGTGGATGAGAATTCAGTGTGGGGGGGTTGTTCAAGAGGGTGTGGAACAGACACATAGTGCTGTTGAAATAACCCATTATTATTGTTAGGGGCAGACCTATAGTAACTAGACAAACAGGAAGACTAGGTGGGACTGGAGGTCCTTTTCTGCCATCACTTTCATATGTAATTATGTAACTAAATAATCTGAAGCAAATAACAGTTATGATACCCTGTTACACACATACACAAATTAAATAAAATCAGGTACTAGTCTAAGTTACATTGATGTTATTTCTTTAAGTACCATGACAAATCTCACTTCTATCCATACCACTTTGAAAGCGCACATTCGCTCTTTACCTATCAACAGATAATACATGAATGGGTGTAATTATTCAGATACCAGCACGACCAAAAACAGAATGCAATTGGAATGAAATTTCGAGCATCAGTACACCTCGGGGTGTGCGGTACCTCCGAACTACCATCACCAATCCACGTCTTATGACTTATGAACACACTCATGGAAGAGGTGTTGATGTCAAACAAAGTGAGGGGATTCAAATAAGCAAGTACCAGGCATGGAGGAACTATATCAATAGACAAAAGGAATTCAAGATGGAGTTCAGGTATGTTCTGCAAAAATTTAGAATTATATATGCTTACCATGATGTTGCCATCACACGTGTTTGAATATCAGGTAGAGAAATTTGTAGCATTGAACTACTGGAGGTTTGGTTCCCAGGCCTGGCCTTTGGCTCAAAGCAGTATGGCTGGATACCGAGGTTTGATATTCTTCCTACAAGTTCGTCACTACCCTCATTGGCATCATAATTTTCATCTGAATGACTGCTGTACTTCTCATTCATGTCACTATCGGATGATTCAATATTTGAATCACCATCATGGCCACTGTTAATAACTGATGCCATTCTGAAAAAGAAATGGACACACCAATTAAATAGAATTGTTATTTACAAGCATAATTCAAAGAAATAAAAACGCTGGCTGAGGTGCTCATTTTTCTTGCAGTATTCATCAGCAAAATTTATACTGACGCTGTCTCAGGAGAAGAAATAAGCAGGAGTAGTTAAAATATGGTTGAGTAAGGGAGTCTGAGTGTGGTAGAACAGAGGAGCATTCATCAAGTTGTACCTCTAAACAATTCATATGACTCTCTTGATGGGTCACATTAGTGTGGTGAATGCATGGAGCAGTTTTAATTAGTAGGTCGTATATACTTACACCTGCAAACATAGAAAGAAGCCAGCAGAAGTATGCAATTTGGTCTCTCAAGTCTGCTTGTATTGAGGGGTCCACGACTTGGGCTGGTGTTGCTGCACTCCCTCCTCATTCATCCCATCCTCTCTGCTCATGTTCATTACCTTCACCCTCTGCCTAGACCAGCATTTCTTAAAGCTGCCCACTGTTTTCAATGAGACCACCTCTTCTGGCATCGCATTCCAAGTGTCCACCACCCTCTCTGTGAAGAAGTGCTTCCTGACATCTCTACTAAACCTCACACCTTCCAGCTTAAGACAAAGTCCACTTGTGTTATGGTAGTCACTCAGCTTAAAGACACTCTCCTAATCAACCTTATTTATCACTGTCAAGTCGTTGAAGGTCCCAATCATTTACCCTATCTCTATTTTTCTATCTCTCTCTCACCCGTCCTCCAGGAAGTACATGTTCAGTGCCCTCAAACTCTCCTCGTATGCCTTGACATGCTGACCGACTATTATCTTTGTAGCCCTCTTCTGGACAATCATTAGCAGGTTAATGGCATGTTTGAGTCTGGGCACCAATACTAACCTCAACAAACAGTAGGGGAATTCAATAATGTATGTGACAGAAGTAAGCTAATTATAGTGGTGGTGAAGTATGAAGAAGTAGTCTGCTGCTCAAACTGGGAAATGTAGCGTGTACAGTGGGTGCTGAGATGGGCATTCTGGGTGGCCCAAGCGCTCCTTATATATTGTAAAAATCTATGTATGTATGTATGTATGTTAATATATCTCAATCTGACAAATGTGGATCAGAGTTTAAAAGATGAGTAAGATCTTATATTGGGCAAACACTGAGCTCGGAGGTCGACATTCTGTAGTGACATGCAGCACACCAAGGTGCAAGTCATAAGGATCTGTCCGACAAACAAATGAAAATATCCACCTCAGGACTAAGCCCCTACACCAGAAAATATATAAAAAAAACAAAATAAAGCCTGTAAATATCAACCCCCCCCTCACCAAGCACCACTCCCAACCCCAACTAGGTATTATACTGTCTAGTCGTCCGGTCTAGTGGCACTGAGGGTTGAGGAGGCTGGACGCCACACCTTTTGCCATGCCGGCAAACCATGTTTGGGAATGGACACGGGCTGCCGGGGGTCAGCAGGGGCAGGGAAGAATGAAGTGTATGGAGGACTGCTGTCATTCCCTGGGGAGCGGGTTAACATGGTACTGATACTTGAGCACCCTCTAGCGGAGGCTGGGGAGCAAGGTATATGGGCGTGCACATGGTGGGGTCGGTGCAGATGTCTCAGGGAGCGCGCATGGGAGCATGGTGGGCCACCTCGGCTGATGTCATTGCACGCACTCCCGAGGGGGTAAAGCAAGAAAAATCCTGCCACAGCGCCTTAATGACCGCCTCGCCATCCCTCATAGCCTCAGGCTGACTTCCGTACCTGAACTGTGTCTGTGACACTTTGGCCGGTGGCACGGTCCTGTCCTGGGGGGTAAGCCAGGGGGCAGGGAGGTTGGCTCATATGAGAGTGGGGTCAGTGGGGGCCGTGACTGGGTGGACAATTGGCGCTGAAGCAGGGAAAAAAAAATACTGTCTAGTCATCACACTGTATTATATTTACCATTCGGCATGAAACAAGAGTCTAAAAAACATGCTTTTTTTACTGAAGCTGTGTTGTTGGTACAGTGGCCTAGGGTTTGGTTCGCAGTACTGAAGGTTCAGGATTCAAACATGGGGTAATTAAATATTTTTAATCTCACACTTTTTTTTCTCTCTTTCTTCAAAAACAGTCATTTTTATTCCATTGCACTTTCCACTTATTAAAAAAAAATGCACAACAATGCCAGCAAAGCAGCCTGTATAATAAAATACATATCTGTGACCCTACAATGGATTAAACTCGTAAGCAGTAACTTTCAGAGTTCTACACAAGCACCCCTCTGCCACAATAAACAAACATTCAAGATGTTCCCATCAAATTACTGTAAAGTAGGAGACAATGGGACTCATTGAAGCTAAACAAATACAAGAAAAATCCCATCTGTAAACAGGCAGTGCTTGTGGTGCAGTGTACTAAGTGTCTGCCTTTGGTGCAAAGGGTTCTGAGTATGAATCTCAGGCAGTGTATGTATTTTTTCCCTCCATCTCCACAGGTTCCCATTTTTTTTTATTTTATTAAATATTTCAGTGCCAAACAAATAAGTAGCATGACAACATAGATTTTAAGGACCTTCACACAACAAGCCTACTGACTGCTCCTCCACACATTTAAACAGAAATATAGCCTCATTGTTTATCTCATACTTTGCATTCACAGTCCACACTATCATTGACCCTCAGTACCAAGTGCTTCTGGCTCTGTGAGCTACATGATATCCTTCCAGCATTGTAGTAAATCTAATTATTTTTTGCTGTCAGTCTGTGCCATTTAGCCTTATTTATATTCCATGCCTCTCGAGAAAAGCAAAACAAAAAAACAAAACATTGTCAGCAATTGTTCAATGCCGTGTACTTCTGAGACCCAATAGTACATAAACAAACACAGTGTGATTTTTCAGAACGGGCAACATCCATTTAGTAGGGAAATCCTGTAAGTATCCCCTGCCTACAATGCATTCCTATATATATTATTTATATGTATTATAACTGTACTGTGTGCTTTAATCCCTTTGCCCCCGTCCCCGGGTTGCACTTGGAAATGAGCTTCGGCTCAGTGTGCTTTTCCCAGTTACCAAATGTTTAAATAAACAAAAAAACATTAAATTACCATAAAGCTCAATGCCATATGTCAAGTTCTATTTCCCACTGATCTAGTTAAATTGAAAGATGATTATTTATTGTCTTACAATAATTCCCTGCTTGACTTCAGTCAGTTTCTAAATATTTATTCTAAATATTTATTCACCACTTCATGATTTCCTTAAATTGTCCTTATAACATGGGCTCCATCTATAAAAGTTTTGACTGGTAGGAAACCATCATAAGGGGCATACATTAATGTATGTTTTACCAACGGCTAGAGTGATGAGGTGATAGGTATGATCCCTACTCACATCTATCACATCTAACCATGAAGTGTGTGACAAGTGGAACAGAGTAGTGGTTCTAAGGTGATGCACAACTAGTATCAACAGATATACAGCGTGGCATATTTATTTATTTTCATCTTTGGTAACCAGGTAGGGCCCACTAGGCACAAGTGCCTGTTTTCAGGGGTGACCTGGGAGCACTGGGCAGTTAAGTGATTTGCTCAGAGTCACACAGTATGCAGGTGGAGGTTGTGAGAATCAGACCCGCGTCTGGTCTGCTGGATGTATCAAGCTTGTTCACACCTCGTTCCTCTAACCTCTAGGCTATACTGCCAGCCCAATATCAGGCTAAAGTGCGTTAGTAGCATTCAATGGCAAAACAGTTATTATTAAATCATAATAGTAACTGTTGTAAGTGGAGAAATTTAAATTGCTCAATAATACAAATTATAATCTAGTAAATTGCAGTATACTGTGTTTCCCACCCACCCACCCACCCCGTGGACACTGTAGTTCTCATAGTATTTGTTAAAAATGGAATACAGAGTATAAGAATGGTGTATGCATTTAAAATTTTGGACACCTTACTATACAGGAGTGACTTGCAGAAAAATGTCCTGATGGGAAAGCTCCTGTTGAGGACTGCTGGTCAGTGTTTTTTCACAGTTACATAGATGAGTTGGAATGGGATAGTAGTGTTGAGAAGCAGCAGAATGAAATACCAGATATGATGAATACTGAAACACATGTATTAGGTATTAAAGAAAACGATATCTCAGCATCATCTGTGACCAGTAGTAAGACTGGTAAAAGGAAACGTAAATTAAAACATTTGAACATAGATGTAAATACTGATGATAATAGAAATAGTTGTACAAAGGAAAGAGACAGTATCAGTTATAAGCACATTGGCAATATCTGTGAAACAGAAGTACAGTATAACAATACATTGAAAAATGTATTTGAGTCTGAAGTGCAGTGGTCAGAAATATCAAAACAGAGTGTGATGGAGAATTCAGTGTTAACAGACTATATACATGAAAGTCCTACAAAGAGACATAAAAGTTTGAACAACTGTAAGACAGGAGATTGTAGAAGTATGTCTAATAGTGAGAAGAGTACTATAACAAATGAATGCAGCAGTGCAAAATGTGGTTCAATTCTAGAACACAGTACAGAAACTTATTAAAGAAATGAATGAGTTAAAGAATAGAAAGATGTAGTGTAACAGCACTGGAAGAAAAACAAAAGTCTTACAGGCTGATAGATTGGAA
The DNA here is from genome assembly GCA_016271365.2 of Neoceratodus forsteri. Taxonomy (NCBI): domain Eukaryota; kingdom Metazoa; phylum Chordata; order Ceratodontiformes; family Ceratodontidae; genus Neoceratodus; species Neoceratodus forsteri. The sequence continues at coordinate 1,431,229,724 of CM057456.1, forward strand.
ACCAACAATAACTATATCCAGACTTTACAAGTGTGGTATAAAGAGATAGAAAATGACAATCAAACAACTGAAAAAAGAGAAATAATAGAGACAACAGAAAGTATTTATTATGAAACTGAAAAAGTTGTAAATATAAAAGAGACAGTATAAACAAACAACAAAAGTTATGAAAAGCAGCTGAAAGAAAGCAGTAGAAATGGAAAAGTAGAACATATGGAGAAAGAAAGAATGACAATTTAAATTATTACACAGTGTGAGATACAAAGCAGTAGTGATATTGCAACTAGTAAAGAACAGAAAGAAATTGACAAAAGTGTAGGAAAAGAAGTGAAACAAAGAGACATGCAAGTTTGTCAGCACAAGAATTAGGTGCATTAAAAAAGCTAAAGAGGAGAGAAACACACAGAAGAGCACACTGTGGGCAATGAATGTGTTAAGTGATTGATTGAAAGGCCAAAAGATGACAATAGAGTTTGGAAAAAATTCATTAAGTGAACTAAGTAAAATATTAAGAGAATTTTATAGAACTGTACGTGCAACAGAAGAAAAAAGATACACAATATGTTCATTAATTTGTTTATGTGCCGGGATTAACAGGCATATTAATAGCCTAGAAAACAATAAACAAGTGAATATTACAACTTATCCATGTTTTAAAGCAGAAAACAATGTATTTATTTCAGTGTTGAAGCACATTGGAAACGGTGACGACTGTGCTGTCCACCATCCGTACATAAGTGATTCAGACTTTAAAAAGTTATGTACTTGTGAAGCAATGAATCCAAACACACCTAATGGTCTAATAAAGCATGTTTGGTTTGAAATGCAATTGGGACTTGCTAGGCAAGGGAACGAAGGAGTAAGAGATCTTAAACAAGATTCATTTGTACTTCAGAGAGATGATAATGGTTTGGAATATCTGTTTGTTGCTTACAATCCCCATAGTAAAAACCACAACAAACCTCTGGAAGCAAACAAGTAGAATTTAAGAGGCTTCTATTCTCTGACCCAAGCAATCCATTATGTCCAGTAGAAATGTACAAGCAATACATTAAGCATTGTCCTCTAGGAGTTCCTGCATTACATTTACACCCAAAGCATGCAGTGTAGGTAGAAGATAAATACTAGTATACAGCACATTTTATGGGAATAAACTACAGGTACTTGGGCAACATGAAGCCACAATTGTCAGACAGAGTACAGCTGTCACGATGATATACAAACCACTGTATTAGAAGCACAGCAGTACAAATTCTTTCAAATGCAGGATTAGCTGCAAGGGAAATTATGTCTGTCACAGGACTTCGTTGCGAAATGAGTTTAAGAAACTATGGGACTGTCTCTACAAGTGATAGACAAAAATGGAGCAGTTTATTGAGCTCTGCTGGAAGAGCTAAAGGAATTGTTAGTGATAAGATGTCATCAGTTACTATGGTAGCAGACAGTAATAGAGCAGCAGTGCGATCTATTAAAATACCATCTGAATGTAAAAACACAGCAGCAGCAGTACGTAATCCATGTGCAAAAACGATATAAGACATATCAAGTAATATCAATGCATCTTCAACAATCAGTCAACCTAATAAGAGTTGCATGCCTGTGAAGAGTCAGAACACAGAGAGTGTCCATAAAGAAAAGACAGCAAATGGTACAGAGAAGGAACCCATCATTGTTTATAGCGTATCACAATCAGATTGTTCTGAAGCAAGAAATTCATTGTGTCCATTTAACCTTACTAACATTACAAATCGCGGAACAGTTAACTTTCAATATTACAATATGGTGACACAAGATGTTGTTCAAATAATAGTTCTCAGTTTAAAAAAGCAGTTTAAAGTAAAACAGTTGCTAATAGTAATGCATCTATAAACATAGTTAATGTTAGAAATATATACAGTTAATTACATAATCCATTTATAGAATTTATATTATTAGGTGCTTTAAGTAGCTGATTTCCTACACACAGTAATAGTACTATTGTTTTTGTATACTGCAAAGTAGAATTACAAACATAAAGCTAGAAATATACGAGTTCTATGTTTAGCAGTACTTTAAATAGTTAAAATGCAGACATAAATGTACCAGTAGTAGAAATAGTAGTACAAAGAATAACTTAATCATAATGTTTTACAGAATTATGGGTAAGATACAGCACTTCACAGAAAAGTATATTAATGTTCATGTTTAATAGCAGTCCAACTGTCTTTAGTTTTTAACCGGAACATTAACAGAAGTATGCACGAGTTCACACAAAAGTATATTAATACTGATGTTTAATAGCATTGTTGAAATCTGTTTTACCTTTTCAACAGTTAAAAAATCATCATTAGAATCTTAGTATGTCGTATAGGTAAGATCCAGCACTTGACAGAAAAGTATATTAATGTTCATGTTTAATAGCATTCCAACTGTCTTTAGTTTGTAAATGTAACGTTAACAGAAGTAGGGTTAACATGCACGAATTGACAGATGTACTGTATATTAATATTCATGTTTTATAGCATTTTCAAAATTTGTTTTACCTTTGATACAGTTTAGGAATTGTGATTACAGTGTTAGTATGTTAGTAAACTGTGTTTAGTGTGTAAGCGGAACATTAATACATATAGAAGTGTTCTGCACGGTATATGGTTGGTGAACACATTCTCATGCTGGTACTATGTTCATCTGTATAGATAGATGCCGAATAATGCAAAAATGTCTTTATTTTTATGAAAAGTAAATCAGTGTTCCAAAAATAGCAGTAAATCTTATAATGTGATGAAGAATCCTGAAGAGTCGTAACTCGGTTTCGCAAGTTGCATGCTCTGCGATGAAGCAGCACAGAACAGCACAAATAAGTAAGGTATGTCTGTCAAAAGAAAAAAGTTTTTGCTTAAAATAGCAAAACTATGCTTAAGTCAGTGTAAGTCAGTGTACCAGTGTTTCAAAGAGTGTAATGCTGACCACTCTGAAGTCGCTATTCGCAAGTTGGAACTTGGTACTCGCAAGTCGCATGCTGTGTGATGCAGCAGCACAGAACAGCAGAAACAAGTAAGATACATCTGTGAAAAGAAAAAAGTTGTGTTTAAAATAGCAAAACTGTGTGTTGTCAGTGTACCAGTGCTTGAATGACTACTCCTCAGCAGTCTGAAGTTGATCCAGGGTGTGGGGTTCCTGGGGATTAATCAGCACCCTGGGTGCTGTGAGGACACTCGGGCTTTGCCCTCATGCCTCACAATGCACCTAGGATGTTGATTAATCCCCAGGAACCCCACATCCTGCCATGATTTATTGCTTACTTAATTTCAATATGGTGCTCAGCTGGTACATTACTTCATGAAGACTTGTAAATTGTCTTACTTGCACCATCTCATTTAACCTCTGGTAGATATTGGTCCTGTTATAAAATAAACCTTTAGACTCAGACAGGCATAGAATTATTAAGCAAGTACGTTTAAGCTGAACTACAAGTCGAGGATCCTACTCTTGAAGGTACTATGTGACAGCATTAATTAAGGAGGCCCTCTCACTTCCCCCAAGATAGGACATCTTAAGCTGCCAGAAAAACCCATCCAGTTGGGGTACTACCTAGGAGCACCCTACTGGGCATGCAGTTCCATGCCCCGACTGTACCCCAGTATGAAGGGAATTATATGCCGGCTGCTATCTGTGACCAAGTGCGGGTCTGTGGAGATCAAGCCTACCCCACAAAACTCTCACATTTTACTCTACTTTTCAATCCAAAACCTTGAAGTGAAGCTCTGCCATTACACGCTCATCATCCCACCATAGAGAAGAAAGTTGGGCCGATATGTTTAGGACCCACTATGGGTAGAGGATCCTGTTTTTGAAGGTACTATGTCACAGCCATATATAAAGAGGTCCACTCACTGGACCCAGGTTAGGATATCTGAAGCTACCAGCAAGACCCAACCTATTGGGGTACTACCAAGGAGCATCCTATTGTGCATGTAATTCCATGCCCCTACGGTATCCCGGTATGGTGAGAATTATATGCCAACTGCTATCCATAGCCGACTATGGGTCTTTAGAGATATAGTCTGCCCCAATAAGCTCTCACCTTTCACTTCACTTTCGTATCCAAAACTTTAGACTGAGACCTAGCATTACAAACTCAATCAGACCACTAGGAAGAACTAAAGATGCATTGATTGTACTTAGCAAGTAGAACAGGCTTATCTAAATCTCTTGGTAGAATTGTCCTTAAACTAACATTTCTTATTGTTTCCTAAGATAAGAGGCCACCATTAGCTGTTTAATTCAGTACAAGACCAGTCCTTATAAAGGTGTTTAAAAATGGAGAGCTGGAATAGAAAATGTTTAAGTGAGTCAGACGATATTAAAATACACATAAAAGCATTATCTAATCATTATCTAAGTACACCATAATATACAAGTGTAGAATTTAAAAAGCAACAGCAGCTCTTACATGAAAAAGGCCATCTGTTACACTCAAGTTCATATTAATAGGACATACAAGTGTTTGCTTTTAGTTAGGCAGTTCATAGTATAAATTAAAATAAGTTCTCATATGCGCAGGCGCTGAAGAAAAAGAAGTTAAAACTCTATGAGAAAATGGAATCTCTTACAGTATGGGAACTTTCCACAAACCTGCTGAATGCTCGATCATTGGAATTTCAGAAAATGTTAAAAGTTTTGTCTCCGTAACAAAACTTCAAGCCCATAATAACAAACCAATACCGAAATGCTCGACCCAGAAATTCATTTCCAAACATTTTCTATTCCAGCTCTCCACTTTCAAACACCAGAGTCATTTTTCTTGACTTAATATTTTAGTTTAGTATCTTAACCACATTTGAATAGAAAATTGTTTATGCTGATAAAGAGAACTGGAAAGAAAATTCCCAGTAATCAGGGATATAAATCCAGGTCGAGTACAAATTCCTACGATAGGAGTTCTGTCTCTCTCATGCTAGTTTTTGTAAAGTATTGCCCAATAAGAGGAATAAAATTGTACAACTTAACTGCCCTCTGGTAGCCAGGGGACCCACAATCCAACCTCCAAAGGAGCCATTCCCAGTAGCTCAATCATTTAGTCAGTTTCCTCAAAATTTCCTTGCAAAAATGGTTTTTAATCCTTCAAATATCAAGCTTTCATTCTTTATCAGACCTTATCTGTGAGTCAAGGAGGGCTCGTCGGTCTACTGCTCCAGGTTTCTCCAGTTTCCTGCCTCAATATCTCCAACCTTTACTCCGGCACGTCTGTCCTGGCCCCCGGTCCCTACCAGTATCATTCTGTTACCTCCACTCCAATGACATTTCGCTGCAGGTTACTGTTAGACCTATAGAGAGGGAAAAAAAAGAGAAGAAAATGCTCCTGTGAGTGTAGTAACTCCAAAACATAGCGTGGTTTACTAGAACACCCCCCAGCAACAATAGCATACCTTCTAGGGGGGGTAAGCAGGCAAATCAACATAGTTAGTGGAGCTAAAAACATCCTCATGTCAGCTGTTGACTTCCTCAGGATGCAGTTAAAATTTTGATGCACCACGCCATAAGAAGTATGCCTCGTGGTTCTTTTTTTTTTAACTTCCTCAGGTTTATTAAAATCACATGTAAATAATACATCTGTTCCAATATAACATTTTTGAGAGTACCTTTACAATAATCAAATTCTGTTCCTTTTTACTCCTTTATATTTTCCATCCTTCTATCAGTTAACCAGTATAATAGTCGTCATATTCTAACATCTTGTCTCCTAAAGTAGAGGAAAGATATTATGGGAACACACTATCAAGCCCTAAGCTCTTAGTTGGTGGGTACAGTTCATCATAGCGTGGCCCATATTATTGTCCCAGTTTTAAATTAAGTTCTTCTTCTCCTCCTCCTCCTCCTCCGTCTCAATAACCTCTTTTCTTCCTGGGAGTTCTACTGAATATAGATGACAGCATTTGTTTCCAGGTATTTCTTACCAATAATCTAAACTTTTATACAAACCATTTATAACAATATAAACATTTATCATAACAAATGCACAGAGACTAATACATTAAAATACATGTGTGTCCCCAACCTTGTTTTAAAGATAATCTTCTTCTTCCAATCCCCTTTTACCCTCAAACTACCGACATCACCTTCTGGCCTTGGATTATCTATCCTTCTTCCTCTACACTTGCTTTTCCCTCACTTACTACTGTTTCCCGCCCCTTGCATCTCCTTCCAATGACACCAGGGTCCCCAGATTTCTAGGAATTTATCCTTTCTTAGCTGAGTGGTGTAAGTAATATTTTCTAGTCTCTCAATTTCCTCAACTTTGGAAATCCATTGTGGAAACGTTGGCAGATCTTGTTTTAACCATTTAATAGTGATGCATTTCAATGCTGCAGTCTGTAGTATCTGATATAACGCTACACCTCTCCTTTTTTGGGAGGAAATAGTAGGTAATCCTAGGACTAAGTCTTGAAACGTATATGGTACAATTATCCCCCCCAGTTGAGCCATGACCCCCTGGATCTGAGACCAGAACCGCTGTAGCTTTGCACATCCCCAGAATATATGGTAATGTGTGCTTTGGGCTTCCCCGCATATTTATTTATTTTATTTAGTTTTTGTTAACCGGGTAGGTACACTAGACAAGTTTTATGCCTATTTTCAGGAACGACCCGGGAGAGTACAATAGGGTATAACAGGTACAACAATACAGCAATAGGGTATAACGAGTACATTAAATACAACAGCAGGAGAGAAAGACAGTTTTACATTTGAATGGAAAGTACACCCAGTTTCTAATGCTGGGGCAAGATACAAATTAGAAATAAATACAATGACCACAGGGCATGTAAAGAATCATAGTGGGAGCACCATAGGTCAGTCAGTAAGGTAGGGAGTGGGATAAGGTAGCACCGAGAGTGGTGAAGCCAGCATTCCAGTGGGCACCAGGAGCTATGTGCTAAGGAGGCTTTAGGCATTCGTGGAGAGACCAGCAAGATATTCCCACAGGGAGGTCCAGAAAAGCTTGTGAGAGGGGGCAGTGCGGACACTTTCAGGAAGGGAGTTCCAAAGCCTGGGAGCATGAACAGCAAAGCTCAGTCCCCATGAGGGTGCGGATGGTAGGTACATTTAGTAGGCCAGGGCCCTGGGATCTCAGCGGGTAGGGGGAGAGGTCAGCAGGGGCGAGAATCCGGGCCAGTTCCGGAGGGGTGCCAGAGCTGATTACTTTGCTCGCGAGGCACCCAGTTCTAAAGTTAAGGTGATTGACCGGGAATAGCCAACCAAGCTTCTCATAGAGTTCACAGTGATGGGTGAGGCGGGGTGCGGCCAGGGCAAACCGACAGATATTGTTGTACGTCGTGCTCCACTTGTTTAGGATGGCCTTGGAAGTATGAGCAAATATGAGGGACGCCAACAGGCCGATGACGCCTATGGATTAAAATATTTGGTAATCATTGGTGAGCGGAAGAATCGGGTCAGGATTTTCCAGTTGAATTCACGCCACATCGTGGCCGAAGTCACCTGCCATCCCCTCTGCAGGTGGTGTTCCCAATCTCTTCTAGGGATTGCCCTCATAGATTCTGTCTCCCATTTCTTCCTAACCTCTTCTAGCACTGGGATCCCCTTCTGCTCTGTGAGCACCCTATACAAAATGGAGAGGTTAGGTAATTTATCTTTGATTCTTCTAAAGTCCCACCAGAATTCCTCAAGGGGGGGTTAAAGCTCTAGTAATTTTTTGGAAGTTTTCTCCCATGTTGATAAAGTGTCGGACTTGGAGGTATCTATAAAAGTCTTCCCTACGTAATGTAAAATGTTCCTGAAGTATGGCATAGGCAAGGCAAGACCCCCTGTCTATCAGTTGTTTGAAGGTGGTTAGGTCCTTATTTTCCCAGAAAGCATATCCTTGATCTGACCTTGGGGGAACAAAACTTGTTGTGTGTCTGATTAGAGACAAAGGACCTAAGCTGTTCGGGGTATTTGTTTTTTCCTTTAGTTTAAGAAGGATATGTAGGGAATGCTTTACCCAGGGATTAGAAATTGTCAGCCAGTTCGGGCGATTAACATAGCCCATTGGGTATGTCCATATTTTACCATTAGGGATTGATTCGTTCTCGATGGTGTACCACCCAGAGTCGGTACATTGTTTGGGCCATGTGACTAATTGTAAACCCAGACCTCCCATCTCTCTTGATCTCATCAGGGTACCAAGAGCTATCCTTGGGCGTACACCAGCCCATATGAATTTAGAAATTTCTTTTGTAAGTTGGTTCCAAAACTGTGATGGTATGGGAATGGGGAGTGTCTGAAATAAGAATAGTAGTCTGGGCAAAACATTCATTTTGATAATTTGGATTTTGCCATAAAGAGAGTGGGGTAGGAGCTTCCATCAGGCAAAGTCCGATCTTAAGATTTGGAGCAGTTTAAGGAGATTATTCCGGTAGAGTTTGGATGTGTCCACCAAGACCTGAATTCCCAAATATTTGAACGTGTTTTTCTTAGCCCATGTGAATGGAAAGGTTTTTCTTTATTGTCTAGTGAGGGCGCCACTCAGCACCACCCCTTCCGATTTGGATAGATTGATTTTATATCCTGCTAGGGAGCCAAATTTGTCTAATGCTTCCAAAAGATGGGGCAGAGAGCTCCGAGGGTCCTGCAGGAAAAAAAGGGAATCGTCCGCATAAAGTGCTGTTTTATGTTCCACTTCCCCTGTCCAAATACCCTTGATATATGGGTTGTCACAAATCCAAATTGCCAACAGTTCCAAAGAGAGGGTAAATATCAATGGTGACAGGGGGCATCCCTGCCTAGTGCCCCTCATGAGAGGTAGGCAGTTCGACAACATGCCATTCACCTTAACCCTGGCTTCTGGTCTGTGATACAGTACGGCAATAGCCGAAACAAATTGCTCTCCCAGACCAAACCTTGACAGGGTGGACAACATAAAGTGCTAGTCCACCCTGTCAAAGGCCTTCTCAGCTTCCATACTGCTTGCTAACTGCAAGGCCGTAGAGCCTCTCTGAGCTGTGATAATATTCAGAAGGCACCGAATATTGTCTTGTAACTATCTCCCTGAGATAAATCCCGTCTGGTCCGGGTGGACAAGAGTGGAGATGCAGCTCTGCAGCCTGTCTGCCAAAATACTCATAAAGATTTTTAAATCCACCGGCAACAAGGATATCGGGCGATACGAACTACAAAGTTAGGGTTTTTACCCTGCTTTGGAATCATTGATATCTGGGCTAAGTTCCAGGATGGTGGAACCGGTTCCCCTTCCACCAGTATCTCATTGCAGGTGGCCACCAAAAGGCCCACTATATGTGGCGTGAAACCCTTATAAAATTCTGCCACAAACCCATCTAACCCCGGCGCTTTACCATTTTTCAATTGCTGGATTTTATTCGTAATTTCCTGGGCGGTAATTGGGCCGTTCAACCCTATCCTCGTAGGATCTGCCAGGGTAGGTAACTTGAGGCCATCTGAAAAGGTTTCCACTGCTTCCCTGTGACCTAAAAAGATCTCAGCTCTGTACAGGTCTGTGTAGAAGGTTTCAAATCTCTGTAAAATTTCTGACAGAGAGGTGGTGGCCTGCTCCGCATCCCCCCCCGCAGGCGAATCACTGCTCTGCTCTGCTTGCCCTCTCTTGTCGAGGTTGCCATGCTAACAATCTCCCTGCCCGGTTACCCTGTTCGTAATATTTTTGTCTGGAGTACTGTAGTTGTCTCTCAATCTGGAGGTCTAGTATTTGGTTTAGGTCGTGTCTTGCTTTATCAAGATCCTGTTTAATTTTAGGGTCATGGCTCATCTGGTGGGAGGATTCAAGCTGAAGAATCCTTTGTTCGAGCTGTACCCTTTGCTGAATTCATTCTCTTTTAACTTTAGAAGCATATTTTATGATTTCCCCCCTAAGACAACATTTAAGGGCGTCCCATCTCATACCTTCCCTCGTCTCACCTCTAGGATTTTCTAGTTCAAACTGTCGGATTTTGTTCTCTATTAGTTCTTTAAAATCTTTCCTGGTGAGAAGGCTCACATTAAGCCTCCAGCAGGAGTGTGATGTTATCTGGGCCATAGAAACACTAAGGGAGACTGGCGCATGATCAGAAATGACTATTGGGCCTATGCAACACTGTTCTACTCTTTGTACCCAATTAGTAGAGATCAAAAAATAATCTATTCTGGAGAAGACTCCATGACGTGAAGAGTAGTAAGTGTAGTCCTGCCCTCGGGGGTGCAAAAACCTCCAACACTCTGTCAGCCCTAGTTCCTGGCCCAGTCTTAGGATAAGTTTTCCTGTCCGTGTCGCCCCTCCTTGGGTCCTTCCAGATCTGTCCATTCCTGGATTTATGACTTCATTGAAGTCCCCCCCCAATTATTACCATACTGTGTGCATCTGAAACTGCTTCTTTGACAACTTTTTCTAGGACCGCCAGCCTTGGGGTTTCCTCATTTGGTGCATATATGTTTAATAGAGTGCAATCCTGACCCCTATAGCTGCCCCAGATCTGCACAAATCTACCCTCTGAGTCTGTTTTAACTTTTGAGACTGTCAGTGGGACATCTCTTTTAATCAGTATTGCCACCCCCCTGCGGTGTGGGCTGTTGATAAAGTGTGAAGCGTACACACTCCCCAAGCTCTTTTCAATTTAAGATGCCCTTGAGCCAGTCAAATGTGTCTCCTGAAGGAAGGCCACAATGGCTCCTCGCCTCTTCAAATCCTGCAAAATCTTAGCCCGTTTCACCGGGTTGTTAATTCCCCTCACATTTAGGGAAACAACCTTTAAATCAGCCATTATCAATCACCCGGGTTTGGTACACACTACTAATGATGTTCAAGAGATGAGGACACACATCTACTACGCTCCATTTAGCTATTCTGTGCATTGTTTCTAACATATAACATAGTTTCATTGAAGAATAACCTTTACAACATAACTTTAAATTTGTAAAACGTATATCCCAATCCAACATCTTTGATTTCAAGATGTAATTGCCCTTTTACCACCCTCTTCAAACCACCTGTTTCCAGAGGCGTGGCTGGATGACCCCAACACTATGGGCCTTCCGCCTGGCTGTAGGCCAATAATAGCCTAATCACCAGAAGGGCAGATCAAAAGCACCGTGACTGCGTGCTCCAGGCACTTTATGAGCAATTGTTCCAACCCACAAAAATGGGAAAAAAGCTACTGAGAAAAATATGTGCCTTGTCTCACTTGGAAACACCCTCCCCATCCTGCTGCAACCTATAATTGGCCTTAATTCACCATTTCCTGTTGATTCCTATCCTGCCCAGAGCCCTCTGCCTATTAGGGTAGTCTAATCTCTTCCCCCATCTCTGAGCTCAGGGTAAAACTCTGTAGTGCTAACTCAGACCCCCCCCCAAGGTGTGGGTGAGACTGTGGGGGGCAACTCCCTCCCCACACTGCCTCCCACTCTGTCCCAACTATCAGCCCACCAATGATGGTATGTTCGCCTATTTCTAGCGATGTTATGTGGGTGGTCTCTGGTAGGCTTCGTTGGCGGGAAGAAGCCTCCTGTACCCCCCAGTGTAAGGGAGGAAACCCCCAGGCCTCCATACTTTTAATCGGGCTCACTTAGTCTCAATTGCCCCATATATAAGGTATGCTCCCAAGAAAAGAAAGAGGGTGGTGGGGTGATCTCCTCCATGTCAGCCATCACAGATTGTGTCCCAGCTCTTTGGTTCTAATCTATAAAGTTTAGGATGAGGCCTCCATATGCGTCTAATCACTGTCTATTCATAAATGCCCACCCATTCTCCAAGTTAATCCGCCCTACTTTACCCTCGCCCTCCTTCCCACCCACTTCAACTCCCTCCCCATCAGTGTCGAGCACTCCAATATTCCCAGTTGCAATTGCCCATATGATACCATTACCCCTGCCCCCCCCCGAAATCAGACCCTCCCCCACAGCGTCATGCAATATGTTCATTAATTCAACATCCAAGTTCTTCTGCTTTGCATCAGGCCAGGGCACAGAAATCAGCTGAAGATTACCCTGTATCCACCCTAGAAAAAATAAGAAAAGGGAGAAGAGACCCCCACCCTTATGGCAGAATGATTTAGATCGTCCCTTCTTCCTTACCCACATCAGTGGGTGCATTAACTCAGATCTGCAGCAATTTTCCCCCTCTTCCTAAAGTCACTCACAGTTAATCACCAGCAGAAAAGTCCACGTTCTTTTTCAAGTCGCTGATTCTGCTGGTTGGTCATTCTAATCTGGAGATTTCCCCATTTCGTCATTCTGTTCTGCTGCGCGTGTAGGCACGGCAATGCTAGCGTCTCTTCATGCGTTGAGTGAGTCTCACATACTGGAAGTACCCAGGCGATCGTGCAGCTCCTTCCTTTTAGTTCCCACCTGGTGCCAGGCCCTTTCTATCAGGCGCTCCTTCTGCTGCATTGTATTGTGAGGAACCTCCATCCCCATCGAAATTAAAAATTTGTGGGCTGCCTGTAGATACGAAAATCATTTAGTGCTGTTCTCTGTAATTACCTTGAGTCTCGCTGGGTATTCTATGACCGCCCTCATTCCTTTTTGCTGTAATAAACGCACCACCGGTAGCATTTTTCTACATTGTGCGAGGAGTTGAGGATAATAATCCTGCTCAAAGTAGAGACTGGTATCACCAAACAGAATCTCCTTTTTAGACCAAGCTTTCCTTAAAATCTCCTCCTCGGTGCAGAAATCCAAAAATGCTATTACCAAGGAATGGGGCCGGGCTTTTGGATCCCACGGCCTAGGTACCAGGGAACGGTGGGCGTGGATAATATTGAGAGGCTTATCCACTGGCCAACCCAGGATCTCTGGCAAGAATGACTCCAGAAATTGTGGTACTGGTCCCGTTTCTGTCCCTTCTGGGAGCCCGTGGATATGGACGTTGTTCCACCTGCTGTGGTTCTACAATTCTTCGAGTTTTGCTTCCAGTTATTGTCCTCTGCGATGCAGATCTAACAGGGCAGCATTGAGGATGTCTGTGGTGGTGGAGTAGTTGGTCAGTGCCTTTTCCATGTGGTCTACCTTCTGGGCGGTAAGTTCAATTTTCTTTCGGTCCTCAGTAGCTTTTGCCTCGAGTCTCTCTAACGTGGCATTCATCTTCTGGAGGGTATAACAGAGCTGTTTGGATGTTATTGTACATTATTGCTCCTCCATCTCTTCCACGCTGGTTCCCCGCTTTGGTGAGACTGGTATTACGTGGGCCGCGGCCTGCTGAGCAAAGTCTAATAGCGTTTTATTCTGTTTTACTTGCTGTACGTTCGTTTTCTCCTTTATCTTATGTCTGGAGGACATCTTACATGTCTTTTCTGCAGCCCTGACAGCTGGATGGGTCAGATTAGTTAGTGATAAAGGTGGATTTGTCTTGCAGCAAGCTGGGATGTCTGAACTAAGCAGCTATTCAGTCGGTGCGCTCACCGGAAGTCTCCAGCCTCGTGGTTCTGATTCAAAATTACCGGCAGATTTTTTCAAAATACACTAAACGCTAGCTGTACACAGCTGCCAAACTCACTACTGCAGTTGCTGTGCTAAGGAAATGTTAGTCTCATTCATAAACTGTAGACTCAGAGTATTAAAATCCTAAACAAAAAGCACAAAGACGCTCATTCTGCTTGGCGAAGAGAGAAGCAGCAGCATGGCCATCTTGCAGCTCTGCCCCTGCACCAGGACAACACATCAGGAGGGAGACAGGCTAGTATCTGGATAAACAGAGGGAGGCAGGGAGAGCAGTCAAGAGTGCAAAATCACAAACAGAAGGAAAAATAGCACAGGAGGTAAAAAAAGGAGGCAAACGTAACCAGAAGGGGAAGGGATCAGATCAGTTCCAGTACAGTAGCTTCTTCTTGCTGTTTTTACATTGTTTCTTGTGGATTTTACTTGGTAGAAGGTTATTTCTTTTCTTTCTTACTACTTCTAAGGGGCAAGCAGGGTATTGTTTTGGGGCTGTTGGAATTTTGAAACCTATTTTGGTGGCTATAAGTGAGCTCATTTGTTTGATGTTTCACTGTATAGAAGGATGTGTTTGTGGAGGTCTATTTCTTCTGATTTAAAACCTATTTGGTGTGATTTAATTGGGGCTGTTTCTTTGAATTGGAGACCTATATCTTCTAATTTCAAGCCTATTTTGATGTGTTGTTGGTGAGGCTGTTTGAATTGGAGACCTGTTTCTTTTGGTAGCAAACCTATTTTTTGTGCTTTAAGTGGAATTGTGATTCCTTTTTGCTGGCTTCACTAGCTGCAAAGTTTAGTGCATAGTGGGGAGAAGGGTGTTAATGGTCTGACCAGAGGCCTCAGCTACCTGATTGTTTCTGGAAGGCACAGGCTGATCTCACCATCCCAGCCTCTCACCCCACCTGTCCCAGGTCAGTGATTTCCTTTATACCAGGGGTTCTGATGTCACTTCCCCAAATGGGCAAAGGACGTGCACCTGTCATAGTAGAAGCAGACATCCAGTAAAGGAACAGCAGCGAGGGATGAGGTGACTGCTATCTCAGTGGAAGGGAAGTAACTGCAACTCAAGGAGTTTTCATTGTTACTTCTTTGCATTGCTATTTGCATTGTGGAAAGGAGGAGTAGGAGTTTGAAGAAGGTTGTGCAATAGTTACTTAAAGTCTCATTTTGGGTGTGGACAAGAAGGATAGGAATGTAAAAAGCAGTTGCTCAATCTATCTAAATGTGTACAACAAAGGGGGCAAGGGAAATTTAGAAAAGAAGAATGTTTTGCACTGATAGAGGGGGAGAGGGGAAACTTGGGGGAGTGTTTGGTATCCTTCATCTGGAAGTGTGGGGATTCGCTGGTGGGCAGCGAGAGGCAATAGGGTAGGTTGGTAGGCTGCAACAACTGCGGTGCACCAATCTTTTAAAAATTACCTGGAGGTGGGGATGTTTAGTGTGCAACCACATAGAGAAACTTAGAAAGGAGACTGAGGGTCTGCAGGAGGAACTAAGACAGGCAAGGCAGACTGGAGGCAGGTTTAGCCCAATACTGGAGGGAGGAGGGAGGGAGGAGGGAGATGAGGGAAGGCAATTTGAGCCAACAGTGGTGAGCAGAGGGTCAAAAGAAGGGAAGCAGAGACAAAGGGGCCCAGGCCAGGAAGAACGACTGCAGGGGAAACCAGGTCAGGAGACAAAAGACAAACGGAAGGAGGAGACAGGGAGTTGTGAGAGGAGGAGAAGAAGTGGCAACAGTCATGGAGTGGAAAGGAGGGAACAGGTTACTATGAAGAGAGAGGGAGTGGGCATTTGTGAAGGGTCTTCAGAAAATAGTTTTGCACTGCTAGAGGAGAAGAAGGAGGAGGGAGGTGATGCAATTGGAGGAGTAACTGATAAAAGCCTGGACCAAACCGGAGCGGGGGGAGGTTCTGCTGGGAGAATTGTAACAAGGGCAAAAGGGGGAATAATGTGCAGGAGGAAGAAGAGGAGCCGGGAATGAGAGATGAATGGAAGCAAGCAGGGAGTAAAAGGGGTGGAATCTTAGGGCTGGGGGACTCAATACTAAGAGGAGTCAGGTGGGGTAGCAAGGGGGGGAGGCATAATCGCATTTGAGTGGAGACCATGCCAGGAATGACAGAGGAAAGGGTGAGACAATCTGTTCTGAAATATGCTAGAAGGGGTAGGGACAAGCCTCATTTAATTTTACATCTTGGGACGAACGGCCTGGCTGACAAGACAGTAGATATAAGTCCAGAGGAGGTTTGAGGAACTAGGACAATTATGTGAGGGGGCAGGAAGATCAGTAACGTTTTCAAAGATACTTCCAGTGCCCAAGGAAAGCACAACAAGAAAGCTGAGAATAGATAAATTTAACAGATGGCCAAGAGCTTGGTGTTATGCTAAAGGGTATGGGCTGTAGGGGGGTGGGGAGGGACCTGGGAGGACAGTAGTCTCTATGCCAAGGATAGACTACACTTGAGTGAGGAGGGAAAAGTGTTGAAACAGAGGATGGAGTAGTACATAGAGGAAGTTGAGAATTTAAACTAGGAGCAGGGGATTGCAAGTGGGCAAGAGACATGCAGAGACCACAGGTTGGGAAACCATATGAGCTTACCCCCATACCAGTGACAAAGGACAAATGGCAAGTACTATTGTTGATGCTAGTAAAGAAGGGCAGGATGGGAGGGGGGAAGGGTGGAAGGTGGTTACCCTTAATGCTAGGAGCCTTGGGAGGAAAACTGCGGTTACAGGTGCTCGTGGCAGAGGGAGAGGTGGACATTGCAGCCATCACAGAAACATGGGCCACCCAATACAATGGCTGGGACCTGCCTGTACCAGAGTACAGGTTATTTCGTAGGGATAGGGTGATTGGGAAGGGGGGGGTTGCACTATATGTGAAGGAAGGACTGAAGTGTGTAAGGGAGGAAGGGGAGGATGGTAGTACAGAGTCACTTTGGATGCAAATCCAGGATTCCAAGAATAGGATTCTCAGAATGGGAGTGGTGTACAGGCCACCATCTCAGGCAGAGTTAGACAGGGAACTAGCGGGACAGATCAGGAGAACCTGAGAGAAGGGTAGTGTGGTGACTGTGGGGACTTCAACATGCCAAGTGTGGACTGGAGTACCCCAACAACCAGGAATAGAAGGGAGCAGGTACTGCTGGATGCCTTCCAGGACAGCTTCCTGCTGCAAATGGTCAGTGAACCAACCAGATAAGGGAATACCCTTGACCTTGTGCTGGCAAATGGGGAATTTGTGAGAGAACTTATGGTGGAAGAATCGCTGTCAGGGAGTGACCACCACTCAGTATGGCTCACATTGGATATGGGCAAGGAAGGAGTGGAATCCAGCACAAGAGTGCTGGACTTCAGGCGGGACGACTTTGGGAGGATGGGGGAAGTGGTAAAAGGGTACCTGGCCAGAATTCAACCTAGTATGGACACTAACCAGAGGTGGGAGCTCGTAAAGCTGGGGATAGTGGAGGCAACCAAAACCTACTGCAAGGCCCAGAGCAAGAAGGCTAGGGCTAAGAAACCGAGCTGGTTGAGCAAGGAGGTCATGGAAAAGGTAAGGAGGAAAAGAGCTGCCTTTAGGAGGTACAAGAAAATAGGGAGGGGGAGGACAAGGAGGAGTACCTGATGGAATCGAAGGAGGTGACACTGGCAGTAAGGGGAGCCAAGGCATCTACAGAGCTCAGGCTGGCACAAGGCATTAAGAAGGGGAAGAAACATAGAAACATAGAACATAGAAACATAGAATTTGACGGCAGATAAGGACTGCTTGGCCCCCCAGTCTGCCCATTTCCCTACCTGATGGATAAGCTGCAGGTCCTAGTTAACCAGCAGCCTACTTCTTCCTACCCCACCCCTAGAATTGCCTTATGACTGTCCCATGCATGCTTGAATTCCACCACTGTTTTGACTCCACAACCTCCTCTGGAAGGCAGTTCCATACATCCACAACCCTCTCTGTGAAAAAATACTTCCTTAAATTACCTCTTAGCCGCCCCCCTTCTATCTTCAAATTGTGCCCCCTTGTTCTTGCACACCTCTTTTTTTGAAAGATGCTACCCTCTTGGACTTCTTTAGGTACATCAGGGAGAAAAGGAGCTGTAAGGACCGCATAGTAAGGATTAGGAAAGAGGGGTGTTGGGTGGAAGCAGGGTGCAATAAGGCAGAAGCGCTAAATGCTTACTTCTGCTCGGTATTTACTAAGGAGAAGAGGGGGGTGATACCCAAGGAGGAAGGAACGGCAGAAACGGGGGAAGGGTGACAGATGGGGAAATCATGGAGGGCAGCATTTGGGAGAGTTTGAAGGTACTGAGGGTGGACAAGGCACCAGGCCCAGGTGGCATCCACCCCAGGGTACTGAAGGAGCTGGCAGAGGTCCTTGCAGAACCTTTGGCAGACCTATTTAATGCCTCACTACATTCACGGTGTGTACCTCAGGACTGGAGGATGGCTCATGTGGTGCCCCTCCACAACAGTGGCCCCAAGGATGAACTGGGAAACTACAGACCAGTGAGCCTCACATCCATTGTGGGTAAGCTAATGGAGACTATCATGAAGGAGAGGCTGGTGGCCCTCCTAGAGGCCAAAGGACTACAGGACAGCAGACAGCATGGCTTCATACATGGCAGATCCTGCCAAACCAACCTGGTTGAGTTCTATGATTGGATAACTAGGCAACTGGACAGGGGCCATGCAGTGGATGTCCTGTATCTGGACTTCAGTAAGGCATTCGACTCAGTGCTGCATGGAAGGCTGGGAAGTAAGTTAGAAGACACAGGGGTGGGTGCAAAGATGGTGAGATGGCTAGGGAACTGGCTTCAGGGAAGGCAACAGAGGGTGGTGGTGGGTGGGGAGCTCTCACACCCAAGGGTAGTGATGAGCGGTGTTCCACAGGGCTCAGTGTTGGGACTAGTGTTGTTTGGGATATTCATAGCAGACATATCATTGGACATCAAGAGCAAGATCAGTCTGTTTGCTGATGATACCAAGATGGGAGCAGTGGTGGACGACCTATGGAGATGGCAGGGGTTGCATGATGATCTGACAAAGCTTGAAACCTGGTTAGACACCTGGCAACTGGGGTTTAATGCAAAAAACTGCAAGGTGCTGCATTTTGGGGTGAAGAACCCAAGGAGGAGTTACCAGCTGGGGAGTGCAGCTAGCCCAGACAGAGGAGGAGAAGGATCTGGGGGTGCTCATTACAGGGTCAATGAACAACTCATCACAATGCAGGAAGGCAGCTGCAAAGGCCAACAAAATGCTGGGCTGCATTGCAAGGGGTATATCCTCGAGGAGGTGTTTTTGCCACTGTATAGGTCGATTAGTTAGACCGCACCTGGAGTACTGCGTTCAGTACTGGCTCCCGTATCTGAAGAGGGACATTAAGTTACTGGAGGGGGTGTAGTGCAGGGTGACAAAGATGATCAAGGGGCTGGGGGACTTATCATGTGAGAGGAGGCTGAGGGAGTTGAACATGTACTCACTGGAGGAGAGGAGGAAGGGGGACATGATTGAAACCTTTAAGTACATGAAAGGAATAAACAAGACAGGTACAGAGGGGCTGTTCAAAGTAGGGGAGGGGAGAGACACCAGGGGCCATGATATGAGACTGGAGGGAGGAAGGTTCAAGAGGGAGATGAGAAGACACTTTTTTACAGAGAGGGTGGTAGCTGGGTGGAATGCGTTACCTGCAGAAGTGGTATCCTGTAGAACAGTGGACTGCTTCAAAAGGGGATGGGATGGGACAGGACATGGAGGAGGGTCAATGGAGGGGAAGGGTGGAAGGGAGGGGCAGCTGCAGAATAAGGGGTGCTAGCTGCACATTCGAGCAGACTTGATAGACCTCTAGGCCTTTATCTGCTGGCAAATTTTGTACGTTCATATGTTCGTATTAGAGAAAGGAGAAAAACCAGGGCGGGATAGAAAGGATTAAAGGAGAAAAAGGAGAGAGTGTGGAAGGGCACCTGGGAAAAGCATCAACACTGAACGAATATTTGTGTTCTGTTTTCACAGAAGAAGAAGGAGAGGGACCACAGTTAGGCAGCATGAACCAATATGGGAGGGAAGTGGACCCTAATTCATTTATGGGGGCAGCATCCTAAAAGAACTCACAAAACTGGAAGTGGACAGGGTAATGGGACCAGATGGGATATATCCAAAAGTATGCATTTGAGATGCCACAAAACACAGTGGGATTACATGATTGGGTGGGGGAGACTGTTAGTCACCAAACAGGAAAGGGACTGGGGCAATCAAATCTGATAACCTAAAGATGACCAAACAATTTGCCAAGGCTGAGGGAAGAGCCAGTGGATTTCTGGGGTGCATAGGGAAAGGAACCATCAGCAGAAGGCATGATGTGGTGTTGGCAATGTACAGATCTTGGGAAGGACTCATTTGGAATACAGTGTTCAGTTCTAGAGGCCGCATCTTTGTAAGGATATAGACAGGGTGGAAGCAGTTCAAAGAAGGGCAACAAAGAGGGTGCAGTGTCTGCACCAAAAGTCATATAAGGAAATGGATGCATGGAATAGACTCCTATTAGAGGTGGTGGGGGCAAACACAGTGTGGGGGGATTCAAGCATGCATAGGACAGGCATAGGGGAAACCTACCAGTCAGAATGACAAGATAAAGCTGGAGAACAAGTGGGGTCTGCAGCTTTTACAGTAGGCAGGGAATATGGGCAGACTAAGCAGGCCTAGCATTCCATATCTGACATAAATTTCTATGTTTCTAACTTGTGCATATCCCATGCATGATTTAAACCCTTGCACTGTGTCAGCTCTAGTGTTGCCCTCAGTGTATGGGAAAGTGCTCCATGAGCATTTCATTTTGTTATACCATTGAAATGACATACTCAAGGAGGGTTAACAACAGACTGATGTTATATCGATGGCATAACAATGTTGTAATCTGCTTGATTTCTGTTAGTAATAATGGCTCCCCATACATTATAACTACATAATCAAAATGAAACACAGAATTCACAATGCCCACGACTGACTCAGTCATTGTTACTTTTATGACCTCGATGTCCATTGACATAAAACAATGAACTGCCAAACCACAAACACTGTGTAACGGGCACAGCCACCCATTACAGTCAACCCACCACAATTTTAAAATAAGAAAGTAAAGGGACTTGCCTGCCACAGGGTGCCAGGGTAGGAGTCCGAGAGGGTGACGCCTGTGCAGTTGTAAAAAATAAAGACAAAAAAAGGGGTCACAAAGGATCCTTAGCTCTTTAAGGGGTCCACCAGGGGGGAAAAGATAGGCTAGAAATAAAAGTAATACTCATCTGATAGCCAGGGGCCCTTGTCCTGTTCAGACCTGTGAAATAAAAGAGAAAAAGGTTAGAAAGTTAAAGGGAAACTGTAAAAGGAAGAGACAGAAGAAAGAGAGAGTGAGGTCTGGGGAAGAGGGGACTCAGCAAAAGCCCCTGTGCCCCTTGTGGTGGCCAAATAGCTGAAATTTTAAATAAAGTAGCCACGTGGGCTAGTGGGCTACAGTGGGGCAAGTAGCCACAATTGTAAATAAAATAGCCAGGTAGGCTAGTGAGCTGCTGTGGGGCTTAGAAATGCCCTGTGAAGGCCAGTATTAAGTTAAATAAAGTGCCCTGGTGATCTAGTGGGCTATTTCCTCAGTTAGGAGGCCAGCATTGTTAAAATAAAATTAAAACCCCATCCCTGGGGTTTAGTGGGGTCCCTGTGCCCTTTCAGGGCACTGGGCACTAAGTTGAGTGGCAGCAGCAGCAGCAGCAGAGAAAATAAGTTGGGCTGCCGGAGCAGCCAGCATAGTGCTACCGCGCTAGGAGAGTGCCTGCAGGCACTGCAATACTCCCAACCCGTACGGACTGCAGGCTGCAGCCTACTCCACCAGGTGGGAGTCGGGGGGACAGCAACAAGCAGCGGGAGGTGGAGGAGACATGTGGAGAAGAGCCTCCCTCCACCCTCCCGATGGCCGATCCAGCGGCAAAAGTTTTTATTTAATTATGCCCTGCAGGGCTTGAACAGGGCAGCTGGAGGCAGTCGGGGATCGAGAGAAGGCACCAAGAAGCTGCAACAAGGCAGCCACTCCGTGGCATAATTTATAGAGCCGGGGGTGGAGGAGCCAGAGGGTGGCGAGCACCGCGATAAAGATGGTGCACCGCAGCTGAATGAATGGCAGGGGGTCAAGTTTTAAAATAAATATTTTGACGCCTGCTGGGTGCAGAAAGCAGAGGCAGGGCTGAGGCTCCCTGAGGGAGCAAATGAAATTAAAGAGCTGCGTGGCGGTTGGTCTGGGAGCCCCGATGGGCTGAATTGTAAACGGGGGCGGGGGAAGGAGAACCAGATAACAACAGTGGCAATTTTGGGCTGTAAAAGCCAACACAGAACAAGAAGCAGCAAAGCTCAAAGGGGCTAAATAAATATTAATAAAGGCTATCTGGAGGTGGAAGCAGGCAGTCCTCCACGTAGCATCAGGCAGGGGATGTTCGGAGCATTCAGGCTGAATGGGACGTCGCTAGGACATCCTGACATCAGCCTAGGAGGCAGGATCAGCCAGATTTCAGTGAAAAGAGTTGGGGGGGGCTGCATTCGGGGAAGCATAAGGGCTTCTGGATTCTTGTATTACACCAGCAGCTAACATCTCTTGCAGATGCCGTCTCACATCATCTATGTCAGCAGGTGCCAGGCATCGAGACCTCTCACGAAATGGTCTTTCGTCATGCAGCCGGATATTGTGCTCAGCTCCTTGCATGCATCCTACATCCCATTCCTTTAAAGAAAACACCTGGTCTCTCTGGGCAAGCTTCTCACTGATCCTCACTTTCCATTCAGCTGGCAGCAGGGAGTCGCGAAATCAAACAAGTCAGGCGTTACTCTGTCATTCTTCCTTGAACTCTTGCTGCTGGGTAGCACTGCAGTGTCTGCACAATGCACATTAGCCAGGATGCAACCTCTATTTACTGAATGTCTCTTTCAGACACATTATGAACTTGGACCATTACCCTTCTGGCATAAGCATGGGCTCTAGCGGGCAAAATACTAGGCTTGACCAGCAGTCCCTCTGGCAATTTTCCATCGCCTGGTGCATCCAACATTAATATTTTATTCTTAACATCCTTTCTGATACGGACCTCTCCCTGTAAGGTACACTGGGCATTTGGCGCCAGGATCAGAGACTCAGGATCCTTCTTCCATACAATTCCGACCGGTTCCTCTGGTTCTATTTTTTCAGCATCTCTCTGTGCCTCGTAGGCCTTCTTAATTAAAGCGGAACTCTTAAAGCTCTACTAGTCTTTGACCCCTGTTTTTCATAACACAACTGTGCCAGCCTTCCGAACATATGAGCATTTGTGCCAATCAACAAAGGGACACCATCATACAGTCCAGTGGTGGGACACACTAAGGCTAGGGTCTCTACTTGTTCGGCCACTCCAGCCACGGAGGTGGGGAAAGACAGCCAAATTCGGATATACCAGGAATAGGGGTAGGCCTTCTCACTTAACCCCCATACATGCAGTCCTTCTAATGGTTGTAAGGGTACGTCTGACAAATGCTTCTGATACCAATCCTGGAACATAATTGTCACTTGGGAGCCACTGTCTAATACAGCTCTTGTAGACACTCCATTCACCTTTACAGTGGTCTCCATGGAGGGACCCACTATTCTGGACCAGTCTGGAGAGGCGGTAGTGGGGGCCTGGGCAACTGACCTTGCCACAAAGGACATGAGTTAGCATTTTGGTGCCCTCACTGGGATCATTTCGTGCACCTCTTAACCACTGATTTGTTCTCCGAAGCTCTCCTTGTAGCCTATAGCAACTTTGTCAGTGTCTTTTGGGGACCGGCATTCCCTTTCATGTGCCCATCTTTCCCACAATTATAGCAAAACATACTTTCTGGAGTTTGAGCTGGCTGAGGTGCCACACTGGGAGCCAGGGCGGGGTATTACTAACTGGAAACCTTGGTGCCATCTCTGTCTGCGGCGTGATAAGCATTTGGAGACATCTCGTCAGTTTCTCCACTTCCATGGTCAAGGAATCGAGTTCGGAGCTGTTATCAGCAGGAAATACATGGGTGGGTACCCCACCCCCATAGCAGATGCAGTCGGATATAGGTCAGGGCCCGTACTACAGGCGTGGCCTTCATAAAGGGCTGTTTTGAATTCCCGGATCTCTCTCAACAGTTCGCCCCATTGTGGCATATCTTTTCCTTGTCAGAGCACTCATTTACTGCCAACCTCTGCCCTGAACTTCACTTGATGGGTCACCCTCAGTCACTCGGTGCGTAGCAGCTGTTGGTGCAGGTCCCTCCCGGGTCGTCTTTTCTCAACTCCTCGAATTTCTCTCATTAACTCATCATAGGAGGTGGGGATTCCAGTCGATTTGCCAGGCGTAACTGAAGCAACAGCAGTTCTGAGAAGGGGCAGACTTAAGGATCCTGTCCAGCCTGGTTCGGTCCAGTTCAATCGCTGGCAAACTACCCTTTCTGAGGCATTCTTGCAACAAATTTTTCCAGCGAGATACATACACAGACAACAACTCCCTTGGTACTGTTGTGCATCTCTTACTCTCCACCATAGGTCTTCATCAGAATCTGGGCTCCCATACACATTCTCCAGGGCCTCAAGATAGGCCTGTGCAGTCACTTCAGGGTTACTGGCCCGTTTAGCATGGATGGTAGCCAGGGCAGGACCTCGGAGGCTCTCACTAACCCTCTTTCACTTTTGGCTCCGAGCATTGCCATTCTAGCACTTGGGGGCAACATAGTCTATCCAGGTCTCCCAGTCATCCTCCCCTTGGGGGTGGGAGGTGCCAGAAGATCCTCAACCTCGGTAAGAGTCGTGACTAATGGCAGGTGCAGAAATAGGAGTCTGCATTGGTTCAGCCACCATTAGGTACTGGAGCGGGAGAGGGTGTTGGGGAGGAACACCCCAGGTGGCAAGAAGATTTCTTCAAGTCCTCCACAGTTTTCCTTCCCCAGCAACCATTTAGCAAATTTCTCCTCAAAAGTTTCAGATAGTGGTGGGGGCTCATTCCCCCCCGGGTCTTTACTGTCCTTAGTTATCACTCTCCAAGCAGTGAGGGCTCCCTCTGGGGTAATGGTCTGTGGCACTTTGGAGCTATCTATGGGATCCTTAAACTCTACTAGGGCCAGGAAAGTGTGGGTGAGCAGATTAGCATGCCGACCCACCACCACAGGGTTTTGTAAACCTTCCACCTTGGAAAGTACTCCCTGTACAGTGTCCGTGATTGATACCCAGGGGGATGTCCAGGATAAGCATAGCATTTTGGGGGTCGATCTCCTCCCCAGTACACCACTCCACCAGCCGGTGCACAGCCACTTCTGTTGGGGTACCCATTTATTAATTTTTTTTCTTAACAGTGGTTTGTAAATATGGCCACTAGAGGACACACAATCCCAGCGGTGAGCCTCCAAGATGTAACCCCTAGATGGCGCTATCCCAGGGGCTACTACCCCTGCCTGATTTGCCACTAACAGGTTGAGGGGCCTGGATCCAATGGCGGGTGCCTCCACCCAGAGGTCAGGGTTTGCAATAGTTAAACTTACTTGGTCACAGCCCTCTGGGACACTGCAACCCCCCTTTCTTCCCACTAGTGGCCCACACAATATATCAAAATTACCTTCACAGTATACACTTACCCCAGGGCTGGTTCAGGCACTGGGACCTCCTGTAAAATAAGATACAGTGCAACAATCACAGTACAATACTTTAACATAGACAAATACCTCAGGCAGTATAACTTTGCTGAAACAAGCAACTCTGATTTATTTGGGGGAATATAACAAGGACGAGGAAATCAGGTTAATTAGCTTATACTTTACTCATCTACTATGGCTCTGTGCACAGGCCTATCCCTACCAGTTACTGTCCCTGGGTACCCAAACCCTAGTGGCTAGTCCAAACTGTGGCAGCTGGTAGGGGCCCTTTCACAGAGAGAAAAGAAAATTAGTTTAAACAGTCAGCAGTACAGTGATTCCATTTGGATTCAATGTGGCAATTCAACAGGAAGCGACCTGAATTAGTACTCACGACCTCAAACAAGATAGGGTCCTTCAATGTCAGCAGGGCTACTCTTGAGCTCCACGAGACTCCTCACACATTTATATGGCAAACTGCAACAGGCAAAAGTCCTTTAATGGCAGCAGGATTCACTTGAGGTACACAAGCCTCTTCACACATTTATATGGTAAAACAGAAAGTACTATACCAGGCAGGCTGCTTCTCTATCGATCGCAATTACTGCACAATACCGGGAGAACACACAGCAGATTCAGTTCCTGACAGACCGAGTGCAATTCAGCAATTTCTCCAGTCTTCTACAGGGTGAGCCTGGTTTCTACTTCGAGATATCCTTTGATTCTCTTCACAGGACGGATTCAGTCCTAACAAGCAGTTACACAAGCTGCAGACCAGAACTCTGGGCCTTACACACGTTTCCCGACTAAAACTGCACACTGAAAAAGCACAGGGCTCCTTCACTGCCAGAGCTCAACTGAAACTCCAACAGACAAAACCGGGCACTTCCTTTGAGTTCCTCCCAGTTCTTGACTGGATTGGCTGTCACTCACAATAGACTGCTCCTGTTGGTCAAAAAGGCACCGAAGTCTAAACTACATCTCCCAGAGTCACTGCCCATACAATCCTCTTGTGGCTGGCTCAGATTATGAGTCCAAGTTCTGATTCGTCCAAGGCACCATTTTAGAGCTAGCTTACCCCACACTGATTGGTCCAGTTCAGCAGTTCAAAACCAGAATGGGGAACTAGGCAGACACAGTTCTGACTGCAAGAAGCAGGTTAGACAAACTGTAGTTTCATTATTACTCTAAATGATTTCTGGCAAACAGTTACATCTTTCAGATAGGTTCCCTTTGCACTCCTAGTGACTGCAAAATGGAGTGAATTGGCAGCAGCGAGTGGTACTCAAACAGAGAAGCACACAGTCCCCCATACAAACTAATTATGTCTGCAAGCAGACAGCTCTTAAAGAGACAGTACCAGAGGCTCTAAAAACACTCACTGATAAATGGCTTAAATGCCAAACACCATTCAGGCTTGGAGCATTCAAGCAAGCTCCTGGAAGTCTTTTGGGAACCCCCATGTGCAGGGGGGTTACACTTGTATCAGAGGGTTCCACTACCTTTAAATGACAGTCCCCATGTCTACAAATCTACAAGTGAAAGTTCCCTCATCTACCTGTCAGTGTAAAGTTCACCCACTTTTACATCTGACAGCAGTACTCAGTCAGTGTTTTCAGTGGCAGGGAGTCCAGGTTGAGTGACTTTCACTTTATTGCTCAGGTATTGTTTGGCTTTACATTGCAATATTTTATTTATTTATTTATTTAGTTAAACATCAGTTTAGAAACCTTTGAGCCAGAGGCTCATTTACAAAGGTACCTCGTCACAAAGAGGACATCAGAACAGTAGTACAAGGGACACAGTACTTACAAACAAAAAAGTTACAGTTCAATTACAATTTTGTTTCAATAGAACACAATCTCCTACGAAGCAAAAGATAACAAAAGGTGCAAAACTTATGGTCGGGGGAGAGCTGGTGGGAGTAGAAGGGAGGGAGATAGGGGAGGAGGAATTAGTAGGGAAAGGAAGGGGGGGAGCCGCTCAGTGAGCATTGTCAAACAGAGTATATATATATATATATTTTTTTTTACACTAGGCTAAATATACAAAATACAAAACCACTAATCAATAACTCAAAACCGTAGGAAATCCTTATGTTAAAATACGGTTGATGCTGACATAGTACGTCATAAACTTTTTATTTTCGTAAATGCTTGGGGACAAATTTTACAAAGATTTGAAGATGCTGTTTGTTTGGTTACCCCTGCAAATAGTAATGCAATTCTGTTAGCAGAGGTTTCATTTGTTTAAATGTTGATTATAAGGTAAGAGCACATGGGATGAATGCATTTTCATGAAAGACCTAAGGCCACAGATGACACAGTTCTTAACAACAGAGGCCACCCATATTGAAAGGGCAGTGCCAGTGTGAACTTGGTTAGTGTCGGTGATAACCAAGGTTTGCACCAGTACTCCAGGCAGGGCCATATTCAGAGGCCCATGGAGCACTTCCCAAACCTGGCAGCGCCAAGGCGCTACCTGTACTTTTGCACGTATGTAAATGAGGGGGTCCCTCATGCATAGTAGTTCAGCAGTATAGTCAGAGGTTTGTGGTGGTGGTGCCAAACAGACCCACAAGCGGCACTGTTTACTGCCACCAAAAACATTATTCGGCCCAGTGGCGTTGAGGGTTGAGGCGCTGGAAGCCACACCTCGCTCCATGCCGGCAACCGGGTTCGGGAGAAGACTCGGGTCGCTGGTGGGTTGGCCGTGGGAAGATAGGCTTCAGCATCCCACAACAGCTTGCCTACTCTGGGGAGCGTTGAGGTCAATGTCTGCACACTTGCCTGACTCCGAGCAGAGGCTCGGAGTACTGCAAGCCCCTAATGGTAGAGGATGGGCGGCCACTATACAGCGTGACTTCGGCGCTCAGCGCCTTGACATCAGGGGTCTCACGCTATAGGGGATGGAGAAAATGGAAAATAGCCTGCCATCGCCGGGAAGACGGAGCTCCGGAGATGTGCCCTCAATGTGCCTTCGCTCCCGCCTGACGGCCCCAGACCGATGAAAAATACAAGGTAATGGGGGATAGGGGCTCTGCCCCATCCCCACTTGGGAGGGGGTAAGCTGTAGCTCCATGGGGATCCAGGGGTCATTCGGGTAGGGTGGAAGGCAGAGGGATGTCTGCCTAGGAGCTCCTGAAGGGTCGGGGATGGCAGGCTGGGAAGGAGAATAAATAGAAATTTCAAAAAAAAATCTTATGTTGGCACAAATCCTGTGCCTCCACCTCCTCAAGGCAGGTCTGTTGTACTGCAGCCACCCGCCCCTTGGTCAAGTGTACTCCCATCCACTGAACACCCATCTATCAGAGTAATGATTGATCTCTGGTTGTCTAGTGGTCCCCCCCGATCATGCTTCTGTTATAATATATGAACATTCCTGTTTTTTTAGTAGTCCCACACCTCCTGATCACCCACCTGTTACAATATGTGTACATCCCTAGTGGTTTAGTGACCCCACCACCTCTCCCGATCACCCTCCCTGCCTTTTTGAAAGTATACCCCAGTGGTCTAGTTGGCCGCCTAGCCCCGAACTGAGTGACAACTCCCCTTACCTTGATTGCCACTCACCATTCAGTCGGGAGCAGAGCAGTGGCAGGCACTGATCTCTGCTCACAGGCTGTCATCTAACAGTCATGAAACATGAGCACATGATCATGCTCCATTACTACGACACAGTGGCTGATCAATGAGTTGCGTGGAGGGCAATGCCAGCCACCACTCTACACCTGACTGAATGGTGAGTAGTGATCAGGGTGAGGGAGGGTACAAGGGGGGGTCCTCAATGGGTTGGGGTTGACATTCATTTGGGGGGTGGAGAGACCATTGGACTACCAGAGATATACTTTTGAAAGACATGAAGGGTGATGGGGGTGGGGGGACCACTAAACCACCAGGGATGTACACATAAACAGATGAGTGATCGGGTGTGGGGGACCACTAAACTATCAGGATATACTTTTAAAAGGTAGTCAGGGTGATTGGGGGGACCACTAGGATACCAGGGTAGTGTTCGCTGCTGCTTTGCTGTGCTGATAGCGGTTCACTGCACACATGAAAATGCCCCCATAATGGGCAGGCAGATAGCCCCTTAATGCTTTGCATACCCAATGAATTCAGCTGCATTCTTGGTCTGAATGTGGCCCACAGGAGATCTGGCGCTATCCAATTTCGGGCAGCGCTATCTCATCTGGGCCATATCAGTGCAGCACAACTCCACTTAGAGCTGCACCAGCATGGCCCGAGATTCGGTTAGTTAGCACTGCTCTGCTGGTGACAGCTAATTGACTGAATCTCGCTCAGAGCTGTCTGTGGGCTATCGCAAGCACAGAGCAACAGGTTGTGCTGCTATTCTGCCTGACTCAGAACATGGGGCCCATAATCAAATAATTAATGCTGTGCAAAATTGCCCCGGCATGCTGCACCATTGTGTTGTAGAATGCAGGCATTTTCTGAATAATCTGGGAATTCTGAAAGACAAGCATAATGGTGCAGTTGAAAGATATCTATTAATTCCCTCGAGTCCCCCCTTCTAGCAGATTCCTAAATCACGCTACAGCCCACCTCACCATAGGAGGGATTCTGCTTTACCAAATTATAATTACTGGGTTTCATGTTTGTCTGTCAGAAAACCAATTATAATTCACCATTGCATGTTTAATATACCACCTCAGGCACACTGGATGTACTACGGTTACACAGTGTTCAGAGACTGAAGTCACCCAACTCATCCATGCGCTGTACAACAACCCTGACCGTGTGGTACACATAGTAGAAAAAGTGCATTATAATACATGGCCAAAAGCTCTTAATCATCATTTTAGATTGAAGGAGTGATCATGAACAGTTGGAGAGCAAATTTTAATTGCACGTGAGTCAATCTTATTCTGTGTACAGCTTCTCACGCACAGATGTCCTGCAAATGGGCACATTCCGGGAACAGTTAAATTTTTTTAAAATATTACTGATCATGCAATATCAATTATATATTATTTAACAATGGGGTCCCAAATTAGGGATATCTGATTGGCAGACTGCATCTTTCAACCCTGGTAAATCCTGGCATTACCCATGCACACGGTGCCAGCCAGCCATATCTGGAACCCCCATCTTACGCAATCAGTCCAACACCCAAAACATGAAACCTAAACCTGCCATACTGCCCTCTTGCTAAATAACATCTTAAAAAAAGCACAAGTTTTCAAAACTGAAACCAGTTTCCAAATGCAATTTTCAAACCACAGAACTTTACTTTAACAATCTTTCAGTCAAGGCAACTTCATCATGAATCCGCCCGAGCTCTCTCCAAGTTCTTACCAGCACAAGACTAACGGAATGCAAGCCAGAGTCATACTGCAGATTTATGTCAACTATGTGCTATGTTCCACTTGAGATCCTTACTTGCTTGCTCCTCAGATACTCGTTCACGCTTGCTTTTGTTGCCTCCTCTAACAGTAACTCCTTCCTGCCTCCATTCTGCTACTGCTAGCTTCCCCAGTGTCAGTAAAGAAGTCCCATGCTGTCCCAGGCAGTTAGTAAGTGGAAAGAAAAAAATAAAATAAAGCTCAGCTCCCAGTCAAGCTGCAACAGTACTGCTGGTCACTCGCTCTCCCTCGCGGTGCACGGTCGCCCTCTCACACTCAAGCTGCTTCTCTCGGCTGCCACAAATGTTCACTCTTGCTCTCTTCACGATGGTTGGGGGCATACTGTTGCAGGAATCACATGTTGATGTAGATGTCTGTGTGTGTGTGTGTGTGTGTGTGTGTGTGTGTGTGTGTGTGTACCAAAGAAATTATGTAGCTAGGAAGGTTCCCCATACCAACAAAGGACTATTTTTTTTTGGGTGGAGAAATAAAATCAATAAAAATAATTTAAAATGCAACACTCTTTTTCTTTTTTTCTGACATTAAAGGGGGCATTTTATAATGGCAATAAACCACAACAAGATGTGGTTTATGCTGGCATTTACCCATGCCTGCCGGGTTTGGTCACTCACCCTGCAGTCTCGTGATCAACCCATGCCACACGTTGTTAAAGCTCAGCATAACCACTACATTGACATGTTTTATTGATTAAATGTGGCCCGCGTTGCCACTCTTACCTATAGAAGAGGGGTCTGGTATGATTGCCCGACATGGAAATGCCCAACCGCCAATTTTCCGAATCTGTATTACCGACATTTAAAACACCGACTGTACTATTTGCCCAATCTATCAAAATCCCGTAAATGCGCTATGCTTTATGAGATATGCATTGATACATCAGGGTACCAAAAGTGTTATAGAGTACCGTAGAATGCGATATACAAGTACAGGTTTCAAATGCCTAAAGAAATGTAACAAGCTTTTAGTTGTTTGATTGATTTTTGTTTTTCTGTGTGAGATTTTAGTGCTTGTGAATGGCTCACGATTTATATCACTGAAAACTAAAGTATTCTGTTTATCAACATGTCACATGCGGTATGTGCTCCAGACTAACAGGTAAGCTCCACTTGTACTTGATTGTAACACCCTTTCATCTCATTTGGTAAGCCCTCGAAAATATACGCAGCATGGACAAAGAAAGTGCGAACTTCCCCACATTGTTCCCCAGCTCCAGACAAACAGGCAAGCTCCACTCATACTTGACTGTAACACACTTTCTTTTCTTTTTGTTTTTGTTTGCATCAGACCTGTTATTATGCAAATGCAATGAAATAGAATACTTTCTCAGTGTTGTGAAGGAGCGAGCCAGATATGCCCGATTCCTGCTCCACTCCAGCAACTTGCCGCTCCACTCCCCCACTTCAGACAAAATTTGGCTAGCTCTGCTCCTCGTTCCTCTCTTTCTCCACTCCACACACACTCTGAATATTTTTTGTACAATACATCATGGTTTTTAAATGACTCGAGCCTAAACTCCAAACAGGATGCCTAAGCAGTGCTGCTTTGCCGATATGTCACATACTGAAGCAGCACAGCTTTGGTCCTCGCATTTCAAGTATTTCTTTCAAAACAAAAGTGTGGGAAAGTGAAAGTGGGTGCAACTGGAGGAAACAGTACTGTCAGTCTGTTGCTAATGTCGAGATTTCAATTATTGAGCTTTGCTATGTCGGTCTGATAAATGTCGGGCAAGTACATGTGTCGGGATTCTGTGGCCAGTTGCATAAAGATAGTAAGACTAGTTTTTAGTCTTGTTTTGACTTAAAATATATACTTAGTCTTAAATTGTTTAAGTCAGTTGCAAAAAAAATGGCTTGAGAATTTTTGATCTTATTATCTGACTGATTTATAAGCCTGCTTGCTACCAGGCTTATTAATTGGCTTATGACTAAGTTCCCATAGAAACTAAACTGATCATATTTTGAACTCAGGGAAACAGTGTGTGAAAATGGCAGGACACATGATTATTGTTCTTGATTTTTTGAATGAATCATCTCTTTGTAGAGAGAGAGAGTGTTTTATGATCGTTCAAATCCACTGGAAAACGTCTGCAATATAGAAGTGCTTGAAAGAATGAGGTTCAGAAAGGAACATGTGTTGGATGCTGTGGACTTGGTGAAAGAAGATATACAGCCACCTACATGCCAGAATCACAGTATACCAGCATTGCTGCAGGTATGTCTGGCTCTTAGATTTTATGCCACTGGATCATTTCTAAACATTGTGGGTGACTTCATAGGAATCCACAAGTCTACTGCGAGCAGAACAGTTAGAAGAGTTTCATTAGCACTGCAAAGAAACATAAACAAATTTGTTAAATTCCCACAAGATCCTGCCATTGTATGTCACACAAAGACAACGTTTTTTGACATTGCCAGATTCCTAATGTGATTGGAGCAGTAGATGGAACTCATATCAGAATTAACTCATATCAGAATTCAAGCTCCTGCAGTTCAAGAGAATATATATGTGAACAGAAAAGGATACCACTCTGTTAACGTACAAGTGTGATGCAGATTTGCTGTTTACCAACATTGTCGCAAAGTGGCCCGGTAGCACACATGATTCATGCATTCTGCAAAACAGTGAAGTTTGGAAAGGGTTTGACAGAGGACATGTTAAGGGATATCTCCTTGGAGACAGTGGCTATCCATTGAAGTCATGGCTGCTCACGTCATATTTAAATCCAAGAACTGCAGCTCAAGAGTGTTACAACATATCTCAGATGAAGACAAGGAACATGACTGAATGATGCATAGGGGTCTGGAAGCGAAGGTTTCATTGCCTGCATGGTAAATTAAGAATGACGCCCGAACGTGTATGTTCCATCGTTTGTGCAACAGCTGTACTGCACAACATTGCAAGGTAACTGAGAATGGATAGGTTTAGAAGTAGGTGTAATAGACCGGACTGATGTGGGGGATAGCCAGATTCACCATTTGGTTGTGTGGTCTGCTAAGGAGGTGCATTTGAATGAGGAATATACATCAGAAGTTGGTTTATTCTAAGCTGGTTCGCTGGCGCAGTGGTGGAGCCATTGCCTGCAGCGCCTGCGACCTGTTTTGGGAACGGATTTGGGTGATTGGAGGGTCAGTCGGGGGGGGTCGAGTGGCCAGAGTCTGCTCTCCTCCTTCTCCGGAGGGGAGTTGCTCATACTGCTGCTCTACCACCGCCTGGGTGACAACAGGTGGAGGAGCAATGGGATAAAACATAGAAGGAAGGGGTGACAGCCAAGAACTGGAGCATCTGCATGCCACTGCGTGCTCCACCCACTGGCTCTCTGATAGGGCCGACATCTGGAGGAGCCGATAAAACCGGAAAAAAGGACCCTGTCATGGAGAACGGAGATGGGACCAAACTGCATCAGACAAACAATTACCTGGCTCCCAATGGATGCCTCCTTGACACACACTACTGGACTGGAGGGGGTGAAGGGGGTTCCACCTTCTTCCCTGATGGGGGGGGAGACAGCATGGAGGTAGGTCAGAGTGACACGACAGGATGTGCCTGGGGAGGGAGTAGGGGACCACAGTCTAAGGGATGTCTGAGGAAGTGCCACCGTGTCATAGAGAGTTGGTAGTTGTGAAAAAAAGTTGGTTAATACTGGCATCACCCACATCATAGAATGGAATATTGTAATTGTTAAATGTTTTACTTACTTATTTTTGTTAAAGATTTCAGATAAATATAGCTTGTGTGGCATCTATTAACCTCTTAGAAGAAGGGCTAGATACATGCTGTTCTTTGATTGGATGAAAGTAATAACAGAGGGTTACATTAACTTTCCATGGCCGCCCATTTCATAACAAACTCTAATCGGGTCTACACGGGTCTACACGAGTGGGCCACCACAAAGCGAGGCTACTCACCAGACCCGACCAGTAAATTAGTATCTACGGACCTCTTCGAATTTGATTCATGGTGTAACATGAACAATACAGAGAAAGCGGTCTGAACAAGAACAATTCCCCTTCCAACCCCTCAAGTTAATTTGGTGATCAATACTTTTAACTGGTTTGGTCTTGGATGCATCTTAATGTCTATGAGTGGCTATTTACACTTAATTTTATATATTAGGAACCTTTAGAAAATGGGCTTTTTATTTCCTGATCTCTGATTGGCTGGTACCCCTGTTGGGGGGTACATTAACTTTCAATAGAAGACCAGGAAATAAAAAGTTCCATCCCCAGTGCCCCTTCACTCCCTCAGACATCCCTGTGCCAACCTTGCTTCCTAATTGGCTCAAACCTGCCAATTTAAATTAAAATTGCCACCATTTTTTTGTCTTGCTAAGAGAGAGATAGTGCTCCCCAGCCATACTGCAACACTGCTAATACCAGCTGCCTATTCAGTTTGCATAGAGAACTTCAGTTGACCTCGTTTCTAGCATTTCTTTATTTGGTTTTCTTTTGATACAGCACCTTTTCTATCTAACTTCTGACTGCTCTATCTCTCCTTCATCCTCCAGCTGGCAACCTGCTCGCTCGCTACTGAAACTGCCTAGTAGTCATGGCAACCAGATCAAATATGAAGACTGCTCCCACCACCAGCAGCGAGAAAACTGCCCCCAACAGCATGCCTTGCTATTTTTAAAATAAAAAACACAGTTGGGCATGAATACAAAAAGAAAACAGTGAGGTTGTAACACTGATCAGCTCACGGAACCACCTCCTGTCACCGCGTTTAGAAAAGTGCAGTGTGAGACTCCTCACAGCAGCTTAGCTAGAAAATCCTCCTTGTCTCGCCGTACTTTAATACTCCCTACCTCCGAGAAACACATAAAACAACTGACAAAACCTAAAGTGCCTCTATGTACTGAACTGCCAGCACCCAAAAACCTTGTGCACAGCTTACCACGGTGGCGATCAGGCACTCCATTAATCTGTTTCCTCTTTGTATTCAACAACATTCCCCTCTCACAGCTCGTTTCCACTGAAAGCACTTCACAAAAATAAATAAATTCCATCAATGGTGTGTAAAGATAAAACAAACAACGAGACACATTAATGTGTGTGTGTGTCTTGGGGGAGCACCACAGTAACAAACATATCAGCGCCCTCTACTGCCAGTAGCAAAGGGACTACTTTACCACAAAATGACAAACAATTGATTTGCAGTCATTTTTTATAGAATTAACTTATTTTTTTTCCTAATCCTATAACAAATGACACTGTACCCATTTTCTAAGTGCAATAATACCCTCCAGGGTGGGCAGTATGGGCAATACTGAACCTTCCAGCGGCTATAAGGCCCTCCG
The DNA here is from genome assembly GCA_016271365.2 of Neoceratodus forsteri. NCBI lineage: Eukaryota > Metazoa > Chordata > Ceratodontiformes > Ceratodontidae > Neoceratodus > Neoceratodus forsteri. Next base: position 1,431,265,456 of record CM057456.1, read on the forward strand.
CCTGTGGCGTCGGGCCTCATTACGACCCTGGGCGGTCTGGTATTGCCCAATACCACCCACCCTGTCGGGTATTATTGCTTGCTTAATGTTGTGGTTAACACCAACCTTTAGTTTACTTCTGAGTGATAATGAAACGTACCTGTCAGACTTGTGCGTTATCTGGTCACTGTCCTTAACATCCATGTGGTAAGTTTCTGTGTTGTCACCACATCATCCATATTTTCAAAGTATGCAGTGTTGTCTTTCATCTGTAAGTTATTGACATTTCCTGGTAAGTGCTAATGGTTTCTTAAATTTTGATTCAATGTTTAGCATTAGTGCAATGAGTATTAACCATTGATCTCCCCCCCAGTCATACTCAAATTCCCTATCTCATAATGCTTTAACTTAACTGTCCCCATTTTCTTTGCCTAATGATTTTGACTGTACTATCTTCTGTTGTCCATTAAGTGTCATCACAATCTGTATCCTGGGATGTTCCCATTAGGTCACTCTACATGGCGATGTTCTGGTGTCATGGATTTCCATGTGTTTGCCTTTGCGGTGCATGCAGTCTCCTCCTTCTAACTCTGGCCTACTTCTCAGCACATGGATTTTTCTTTGTGTGCTGATGTATGCAAACTGGAAGAGAAGACAGAGATGAAAGCCATCGTGTGTATTAACTTTGTTTAACATCTATAGTCCCCCCTTCCCTTAAATAAGAAGTCAGGCAAACTCGAAAATTGTTTTAGTAACTAATTTACGTTGACATGTCTCTGAATATATTATTACCCAGTTATCAATTTTGTGTCATGTATATAGTGTATATATCATACTTCATGTAAAACTGTTTAAGATTCCTAGTTCAACACCCACTCACTGCATAACTTATGTTCATCATTTCCCCCTTCAACCAATCTAACCCATCAACCCACTCTCTACAAACCAGTATTCCTCCTTTTCCCCTTATCCCATTCCCCTATATCCATATTTGTTACGTTCATCATCATGGAACTGTCTATGTAGCTGACACACACACACACACTCACACACTTTAGATCCCATACGTTCATGTCTCAAAAATAAAAAGAGAGTCCTTATCTGACAATCATTCCCAAATTCTTCTGCAACTGTTCATATTGCTGTAGTTTGGTCGAGGTGCTTCCACATAAGTCTCAGTGGGTAGTAACTCTGAACAAACTAGTCTGGGGCATTCCACAGCTTGGTCATTGCTTGTTTGCTGGGTTGACCTGCTTGAACGATAGGTGATCATTATTTTTTTTATAATTAACAGTAATTTCCACAAAGAAACACATATGTTGCTATTTGTGTATCTGCCATATACTGTAAATCATAATTAGCATATACCTATGTTTTGATTTCTGAACAGGATTAAGAATGTTCCTGATAGGGCCGGCCCGTCGGCGCAGCGGTTGGATTTCCGCTTGCGACGCCGGCGACCTGGGTTCGAGGAACGGATCCGGGTCATCGGAGGGGCGGCGGGGAATAGGATCAGCGTCCGACGACGGCCTCCTATTCGGGGAGGGCATGGGTAAGCCTCGGTGCATTGGAGACCCCGGTGGAGACCAGGGTTCCACGCAAGCCGCGCCAACAAGGGATGGAGGTGGGGCGGACGCCATGCCATTGCACGCCCCCGCCTCCTCTGGGAGAAAACCAGTGGAAAAAGATGGAGGGCAGGACCACGATTAATGAAGCCCTCCTGGAGGCCTCACATAGCTGCAGCAGCTGCGGGACCCCAACTAGTTACAGTTCCGGGGCCACGTGGGTGGCCAGGCCCCGCCGGGGCAAGCTGGGTGACCGAGGGTCCTCAGCACGACGGCGGTAGAGGTCTCTGGGGCCGTGACCAGGGTGGATGGCTTCAGTGGTCCTGCCAGGGAGAAAGAGGAAAAAAAAGAAGAATGTTCCTGATCCAGACGAAGCATTGGTTGACTATTCACAGTCTCTGCCTGAAATAATTGCTCATGAAATGGAGGAGTCAGCAGCCACTCGCACTGTTGTGACAAACAGTGTGTCTGCAATGGTATATTCAGCAGTTCTTGATGTGTATTGCTTGTTCCTGCCTATTATGTTGTTTTATATTTGTGTACAATGGAGTAATACAGCATGTGTTATTAATACATATTACTGCATAACACAGAGAATAGTGCATGGGCAATCATGCGGAAGCAGCCTATTGTGGCTCATATTGGTTCTGATGACCTCAGAACTCGAGAGTGAATAGTGAGGTGCGAGTAATCAGAAACCCAAGGTGGTACAATAGGCTGGTTGCACATTAGGCTGCCCATGCACTGTTTTTTAAAATGTTTAGTCCACATTTTCAATTATTGTTTTAATTTTTGAAATACAAAATAAAAGTTTGTCGCTCCTTCATTCTCTTCAAGTTAGGGCATGCTTGCTAGGTGGCATGCGTGGTTGCTAGGGCACAGACGTGTCATTGTTTAATGAGAAGCCTTTAATTGTCTGTAATTTTAGTGTGGGAGGGATTTTAAATAAAAAAAAAACATCAGTCGTAGTTCTCAATAAGCGAGATGGTGTTGGTTTGGGGACCGCTCACTCACTGGTTTTTTGTTTTTTTTTTAAACTAGAAAATATCTGGATGATCCTGCATAGAAAATCACACAACACCAGCTGGCGAACACAACAGAGAACAGAAATGTTAACATAGCAAGTGCAGCATACCAGCAGAGATGCAGCAGGGATGGCTGGGGGGATACAGGGATGTTTATGGGCAGGCAGCATCAGCAGACAACAGGAAGTTGTTATCCCTCTGTACAGACCGCTGGTGACACCCCATCTGGAGTATTATGTTGCTATGTCAGACACAGAATTAAATAATGTATTTAGGCACTTTTACAGTACAGTAAGAAATACAGATTGGAGAGTTTATGGTTTATGTAAACATTATACAATGAGGCATGAAAATCATGTATCGTGATATAAAACCTTTACAGTGGGTATAATGGATGATTTGTCAGAGTCATGTGATGTATTGTGAACATTGAGGTCACATAATTTCATAATCCATTGTGTCATTCTTCAGTGCCCCACACACTGTTGTGCTTCATTGCATGCATCAACCTTTATCATCCAAAATATAGTTGTTATTTCTCAAATACCTACAATTGATATCTTTTTGAAGATATAGCCTGCCGTGCTGTGCCTAACACTGTCAAATGTGTTATCTTCTCAACAGGTGGAGTAGACCCTCAATCAAATTTGATTTTACTCTGTCTACGATTATAAGTGGCTCAACCTCAGAATTATGTTACTGCATGTTTATACAGTCTCTTCATCTATATTTGACATATCTAATAAAACATTGTTATTTGGTCTGCATTTCTTCTGTCGTATTCCTTTTTTTGAGAGTAAATGACAATATGTGCATGTGTCTCTACTCTTTACCAAGTACCATACCATTGTTTTCCTGCGTTGTCTTTGTAAAGAACTTTATGAAATCAAAGAGACCCACGCCATGGATGCCCAACAAAAAATAAGAGCCAGTCCAAATGCCTCCTCACAGAGAAACATTCTCTGATGGGCCATTTTTTTTTTTTATTTAGTAAGCTTTTTGTCCCAGTCTAGCGCTGGAACTCAGCCTTGGTCATGGCCCCCACCACCCCCTGCTCTCACATGAGCTGTGCTCCCCCCTTATGCCCTCTGGCTTACCCCCAGGACAGAGTCACTGCACTTACCAGTGTCGCGAACATCGGTTCTGGTCAGGGGAACCGGCATGGGAGCACATCGGAGGCAGCGAGGAGGGTGTCATGGAGGTGATGGCTAGGGATGTTTCTGTCCCCGGAAGGACATTTTTTCCTCAGGGGTAGGGACGTGCAATGACGTCCCTTGTCCGCCCACCCCACCAGATGTCCAGACTTCGGCTGCGGCGGAGCTCACGTCCTCTGCCAGGGGTCCATACTGTACTGGACGTTTATCCCCCCTTCCCCCAGAGAAGGACAGCAGTCCAGATGACGCTCCATCCATCTCCCCGGCCAGCCATCCAGCGACCCAGGTCCGTTCCTAAACCCGGGTCACCGTCATCATGAGTGGAAATCCAACTGTTGCGCTGACAGCCCGGCTTGGGTCATTTTCTAAGTAAGCAATAATACCCTCCAGGGTTGGGCATTATTGGGAAATACCAGACCTTCCAGGGGCTATAAAGCCATCCGCCTGCGGCGTCGGTCCTCAGTATATCCCTGGGTGGTCCGGTATTTCCCAATAAAGCCCACCCTGGAGGGTATTATTGCTTACATTTTGGAACAGTCATCACCTGAAATTATTCAAACAACACACAAAAAAAAATTAAAAACTTACATGTGTTCTCCCCCAGTTTATTGAGAGTAGAGTCTAAGTGCAGTACTCCTCAATAACGAAGCTAAAAAATAAATCATAATCACACCATCAGATTGGCATAGCCTGATTTTTGTAACTTATTTATTTATTTCCAAACCGCAACAACAGTAACACAGGTAAATGCTGCCCCTCCAGCCCGCACAAGGGGAAAATAGATGCAACTGTATCTATTCTATTGCCCAATTACTTCCCACCACAGAGTGTGTTACCATTTGCATGTTACTGTGTGACCTTATTAATTATTTTGCATAATGTATGCTAAATAACCAGAAAGGAAATTCCAAACTGTAAGGAAATCTGACCTGATATAGAATAGTGAGTCACAAAGAAACATATTATTTAACTAATTTGTTGATTAAATAATTTATTTGGTACATACTCAACTGTGAGACAGTAAGAATCCAGAATTAAAGAACTACCATTTATAAGTAATTGAGGAGTACTCTAAAAATTCAATAAGATACTTCTTACTGTATTAGTACTGATGACTAGCATTTCTTTTTGATTTTTTGTCACATTTCTGAAAGGTACTAAAAAGATACATTACAGAATTTCACAAACTTGTGAAATATTAAAAATTGTTAAATATGAAGGGAACCTAAGCAATTTATGGCATAAATACATATTTAGAACACCAAAATTAAAACCAGTAAACAGGTATTAAGATATTACACAATCCGTAACAGTATTTCCCTGGTACTTAATCCAAATTAAATCAGATTTAATTAAACAACCTCTTTTAATAATTTATACATGTTTTACTTCTTCGTCATCTTATCAGCTTTAAGTTGTATCAGATCAGTCTCAGATTTCAGTTTCTTGATTTCTAATTTTAATTTTTCATTTTCCAACAAAAGGTTCTCCTTCTGAAGGTGCAACATTTCAGTGTACAAATCTGGGGAATGATGTCTCTTATGACTCTTCACTGGAACTGTTGCTGTTGACTCTGTTCCAGGACATTGATCAAATGAAATCTTTTTAAATCAAAACTGCTAACCTACATTTAAGCAACATAGATTCATTTTTTACCAAACATACATAGCTAGGTTGATTATCTAATTGGCACAGTTTACTCGTTGTAGTCAGGTTATGAAAATCATCAATAACAAGAAATAGAAGTTTGAGTATGAGCAGTCATGCATAATAAGGATATTCTTGTATCGAGAGGTTTCCTTGGTAACAGATGACCTCGAGAGAGCAGCTTGAGCAGTTATACAATTTCACACTACCATGACGGTCGGATGTGGCTTGTGGGATCCCTTTACCTGTCACACACTTTCCTGATATATTCACCAATTCTGCAGTCAGATGTTGTTTTCCATGCCCTAACAGAAGGCTACTGTAATAACCCTACTCAGATGAGTTAACTTTCATTTGGAAACAAATGACATCAATAGCGTATTTTTTAATGCAAGTGTGCTGCAGATGTTTATGCAAGTTCAACTTTAAAAAAAACAACTCACAGCTTGTTTGGCTAGAGGGAAAACAGGTATGTGGCAGCATTCCAAGTTATTCTGCTGCAGTAGTGACATCACTACTGCAGCAGAACATGCATATGCATATCAACATTCCATCATACACAACAAAGCAATATGCATTATTGGAGATATATCCACACCTTGAGTGGTGTGTAATGCATAAGCAATAAGACATGATGGGGTGTGCATTAGACAGTTCTAATGCATGGCTAGGGGGACTTAGTGAGGCACGAGGCCACAGGCCGAGAGTGTCCAGCCCCCTAGCCGTGCATTAGAATTATCTAATGCACACTCCCGGAGTGTCTTATTGCACTTATAAAATGGGTCTATGTATTCCAAATGGGGTTTCTAGTTTTAGCTGCGCATTAGACACTTCTAATGCACGGCTAACAATCAATCAGATTGCTTGAAATCCTTTGCCCATTTTATAAGGTGCAGTTCAAGTTCTGAGTGCCCCATTACTGAGCTTATCCATGGCACCCAGAATGTTCATAGACAGCAGCCGCTTAGCGACAGATGAGATTCCCCTTTCCCACCACCCAGTCCCACTCAATACTATTGCCAGAGATACACAGCAAGTGATCAATCAGTGTTTTACCATTTAAAAAGAAAAAAAAACGTTTTGTAATAGAAAGTAGTAGCTAACACATCGCATGTTCAGCGCTACTCCGACACAGCGCAGCTCGAGTTCACTGGACAACCGCTCGCACAACGTACTATTTTTTTTTTCTTTTTGGAAAAAATCAATTATCTGACAAGCAGTTACCTGGTCGTGCTCCTCGCCGTCAGCCACACATGTACAGTACACCCTCCTTTACAAATGCTGTTATATATCGAGCTTGAAAGTCTCCACTTCCTGGTTTTGCAATACAGGGTCACACAAGGTTACATGACAAACATGAACAGCCTTCCAAACTGTGCTTCCGATCAGGGGGAAAAAAGCTTACAGGAAACGAAAGTGCCATTTTTTTAAACTAAGCGCCAAAACCCATGGCAGCCAACAAAGTTTACAATGAACTCCATCTCTTGATATTGTAGTGGAAGGGGGAGAAGATACGTAGAAGGGAATGGCTGGGTGGAGGTTGCAGCAGGAGATGGCACAGCACAAAATGTGAGAGACTGCCTCATCAAAAATATAATTTTTTTTAGTCTTTGTGTTTATTTAGAAACTAATTTCTTCTTTTCTCTTAATACTTAATTCAAATTTACAGAGATAATTATTTTCTAAGCGCAATAACACCCGACAGGGTGGGTGGTACTGGGCAATACCGGACTGGCCAAGGGCTATAAGACCTTCCGTCTGTGGCTTCGGGCCTCATTATGCCCCTGGCCGGTCTGGTATTGCCCAATACTGCCCACCCTGTCGAGCATTATTGCTTGCATAACACACAGCTGAGAAATGGCATTTATAAAAAAATACAAACACATTTAAAATTTATTTTACACATGAGTCCATTGTATAATCATAATAGGACACTCCAGAGTGAGGGTTATTGGGGGATATACCCACCTCTTGTGTTGTTAAGTCAATTGGTTGCGCCACGTGACACACCACAGAAGGTGTGGGTAAACCCCCCAATAACCAACACTCTGTTGTACCTTATTGCTTTAATAACTCAGAATGTGGAGTGCCTTATTGCGATTATACACTGCACCCATTCGTAAAATAAATGTGAGGTGCCAAAGGTCATGTGACATGTTTGGACCAATTCGTTTTCAGGATGTTCACTCCCCACAGTGTAATTCACAGTATGTATTAAAAATGGAGTTATACAACCCTTTTCTCTTAACGGCTGGCATAATTATATCACTGGTCAGCATGATACGCAAGCAATAATACCCAACAGGGTGTGCGGTATTGGGCAATACCGGACCGCCAAGGGGCGTAATGAGTCCTGACGCCGCAGGCGGGGGCCTTATAGTCCTGGGCGGTCTGCTGTGCCAATACTGCCCACCCTGGAGGTATATTGCACTAGAAAATGGGCTTACATTTTCTTTTTTTACTAATAATTTAATACAAAAGAGTAAGATAATATAGTAAAAAATGCAGAAAACATCAGGTTATGTAAAATAGTCCTTTACTGGCTTACTGGTTTAGTGCCACTAGAGGGTGCTGATGTTTGTGAGATTGTTTTTATTTGGTGCACTGTCACTTTAAACCCCCCTGTCCACCGTCCCATTCATGAGTTTTCCTTCTGCTTGTAAATTAATTTTCTTGGGTGGTAGATTGTGAGCAGGGAGCAAGCGGCTGAACTGTGGAACTGGACTGCTGCAGTGTTGCTTCGTAGGTGATCGGGGGACACAGAAGTCGAGAGACAAACTGAAGTAAAAAAGGATGTACTTTGTATTTTTGAAAATATGTAAAGGGTCCAGTTGTGGGTTGTTTGCTACAGGAAGAGAGACAGTATCGGGGTCAATGTGAGGGAGGCAGGTAAGCAGGACAAGAGTTTTGTTTTTGTACAGAGGCACGCGCTGTCATTTTGAAAGCTGCGCTGCCAGAGACGTGAAGCCAGTAAGGTTGTCGGCTTCCTTTTCCTTCTTGTTTTATATTTTGGAGTGGTATTAAAATTGAAAGATGATGGGGGGAGCAGGCAGAGGAGAACAGCTTTGCTCTGAGGGGATTTTCGTGCCATGAACTCACTCCCCCACTCTCTCGCTAACACTAAGCGAGAGGTAAAAAATGGCGGTTGATGACACTGAAAATTTTGGGTGCCCATAAATATTCGCAGTAGTGCGGCACTCTGAATTGGCCCTTGTTTTAAGTGGGTATCTATCGAAAGTTAATGTACCCCCCCGTACTGCCCTTCAGCCAATCAGAGAGCACGAACAATCTTGCCCATTTTCTAAAGAGCAATACCATGCACCCCGCCTGATATTGTTACATACACTTATAACTGATAAGGTTATTGTTTCAAACCTAGGTTGCTTTACAAATGACATCATATTTATAATGCCATATAATGCATCATGTGAATCCTCTACACTTCCATTTGAAATGGAAACATTGTTGGGGACCTCTTGCTGATCTATATTAAAATTAAAGGTGTCAGAGAATGAAACAAATTACCTTAATTACTTTAATGAATACAACATTTGGGGAAGGGGGAAAGGGAAGGTATGACAGTGTTATACCCAGAGAGTACGTGTGTGTGTGTGTGTGTGTGTGTGTGTGTGGTTGGGGGGGTTTCAACCATGCCAATCACCACAAAGTTACAGTCACTCCTATAGTATCTGATAGTTTAAAAACATAAAAGATAGCTCAAATAATATCAGTAAAAATTGAAATATATTAATGCTTAATGCCAGAAGTTTCAATAATAAACTAGACAAATTAAAATGTGTTTTTCATAGGGATAGTATAGATATATGTGGCATTTCAGAGACTTGGTTAAATGATTCATCCTGGGATATAAATATCCCAGGTTATAAAATATATCACAAAAATCGTCAGAATTTCAAAGGAGGTGGAGTAGCTTTATTTATAAATGATAGGTTAATAGATCTCACCTTCTGTCCTCCACTCCTTGCTCATGCCCTTCCAACTTATTATCATGCCTCTACTTCCCTTCCCTCCTTTTCCTTCTCGGTCCACACCTACACTGCCATGATGCACTTTTTCCTTTACTCATCTCAGATCATGCCTAATTTGTACTACAACTTGGCTACTACTGTACCTGCTATTGTCATAAATGTTATTTATCCATTGTGTTGCAAGTTTATATATATCTTCATATAAATATCCTGTATATTTTTATTACTGTCTATTGTATGCCTTGTCCCAGCCTCCTTTGTACTTGCCTGTATTCCTGTGCCATCCTCAATGGCCCAGGTCATGCCTAAAAATGGTTCTCAGACCAGTGCACCTACTCGGTAAACAAATGAATGAATATATAAATGGGAACCACTGGACATCAGGGATAGTAACAATCTACTGTATACCTGCGGGGTGATTGTAGGATGGGGTAGGACTGGAGAACAGGTAAATTAAGAATCTGGACCTGTGGGCTAATTAGGGGAAGGGGCCCAATGGAGACTGTTTCCCAGGAGGGTGCTTTGGTGGTGTAACTCCCGGGATACGTTATGCTTGGTGCAGTAATGTGGCCTGTGCTGTAATCGGCATTAGCAACATGGCTGTCACACCAGCATTGGTGAACTCTTTCTCCACACCCTCCTGAGTGTTCACCCTATAACAGGTTTCGGTGGCATCTGCAAAAAGACATACCTTCCCATTCAGTTCTTCTGCAATTTCACTTATGAAGACATTGAAGTGGCCCTCTCCTAGTACTGAGACCCACCCCGCACCATGCCTTTAACCAACTGCTGAAAGCCGGTGTGGAGAGTACTGTCTTCTCCCCAGATGTATATAGGCAACCTTTTGGCAAAAGCCACCATGCATGCTTGAGGACCCTCCCCCATCCCTGAAATTTCTCTGCATGACCCCTACCCTGTCTCTTGCTAGGTCATTTGTCCCTAGGTGGACAATGACATCTAGCTCCCTCTCAACTCCTGCTGTCTAATGACCCACTATATTTGCTCTCATCCCTCCAAGCCAAAGTACCTCTCAGGTATTTCACCTCTCTCTTCTTTACCCCACCCTGCTCACAAGTCTATCCCCCTAATTAAGTCCCCCACCAGCAGTTGCTTCCTACTCAGCTGAGGGCCTCTTCCTCCCTCCTTGTAACTGTGGAATGGTCCATGGACAGTGCTTTCCTTGGGGGAAGGTTTCTCCAGGGGCTGAAAGGGTGGTTCAGTTGCAGGGAGAGTGGTTGGCTGGGCCGGGCCCATTTCAGATGCAGGGAGAGTGGTTAGTAATCAAAGCAGATGAACTGGAACTCTGACAAACAAACCGGCACTGGGCAGAAAATACAAACCCCAAAGGAAAGAGCACAGTGAGGGCTACAATAGGTAATTTACCAGAGAAGTCACAGGTCAGGCAACTACAGCTGAAGAGAACATGGAGAACAGGCAAGCATCGGAAAATGATGCATGGGGCAGCGGACGGACGTGCACTCATGACGGCATGCATGGGAACTACAGATGTCGGGATGCCAATGCTGGGGGGTGCAAAGGCCAGCTTAGGTAGGTGGACACTGACCTGTAGGTAGAGTGCACAACACACAGGGACCCCTGCATGCTGGACAGCAGGGAAGTGTACCGTGGAGCATAGCCCTGCTGCAGCACAGTAGCTGATGGGGGCCCAGGACACTGTGGACACAGAACTTGAATGTGACCATGGTGCACAGCAAAGCCATGAAGCACTGGGACTGTGGGCAGACAGTGACACTACAGTACCAGTACAAACCACCCACAGACAAGTAGCAGCTGCCACAGATGTGGCCCATGGAGTGTGATGTGCAAACGAAGTGCAATCACACCCGAATGCCTGAGCTAGAACCAAAGCTGGACAGTGTAGCACAGTCCTCTGGCACAATGGAGGACAGCATGGAAGCCATGGAGGGGCCAGGGTGCTCAACTGCAACCCCAACAACAGGCACAATCTGTGAGGTGGTACCATCCAGGAAGGGAAAGTCCAAGCTGAATGTGAATGGCTACCTCCTGGTCCATGAATGGACATGCAATGAGACAGTGTACTGCTTTTTTATCATATCATATTTTTCACCTGCTGTGGCACACACTCTGGCTTGGGGCATCCAGCTGCCAGCTCCACCCACCTGGAGAGCTGGGTAGCTCAAACTGTACCCAGGAGAATCAGGAATGGCCATCATGCCATCCTGCTGGAGGGCTCCCCCTCTGCCTCTACCAGCCAGGACAGCCCTGGACCCTCCTCAATAGGACTCCACCAAAGTTCTCCAGGTGGCTTGGAGAACAGCCATCAAGCTGCAAGGTTGTGCCCAGCCATTTTCCTTCGATTGGCCCCAGTAGCACAGACGTGCAATGACATCCAGGCAGAATGTGCCGACATCTGCCGTGCTCCCCCATCTAGTGTCACCAACACTAGTAATGCCTCAGGGCATCCCTAGGGGGCCACTACAGCACACTGAAATTCCCTAGCCCAACCCAGGACTGGGAAAGCAGTCTATGGATGTTCAATCCCAGTCCTCCCCTGTTGACCCCCGACAGCCCAGGCTCAATCCTGAACCCGGGTCACTGGCGTGGCACAAGGTGTTGCATCCAGCGCCTCAACCCTCAGCACCACCGGGCCGGCCTGAGACAGTGTAATGGTGCTTCCAGCACCATAAGTCCAAGTCCTGCCTTGGCCAGGCCATCACACTGCTCCTGGATGGCCAGCACCACCTAAGAAAAAGAATGAGGACAATCATGCTCTGGAGGTGGCAGATGCTGTACCAGCACAGGCGCTGGCTGGCATCAAGTAGAAGGCACACAGCACCATGGTTAGCCCCTCTTAGCTACTGCAGAGTGAGGCAACTGTGATGACCACTGAGCTGTGGCAACAGTTGCCAAGCAAGAGGGTCCTGCTGCAGATTGTGAACAGGACCCACTGCAAGGACCTCTAACCAGAACCAGTGACACTGGCAGACCTCACTATCCCCAAGCAGCTACAGACGGTGACTGGATGGCCATGGTACAGCAGGATCACCGGCAGCACCACCCACCAATTTTTTCTACTCACCACAGAGGACAACATCAGGGACCTGGCTCAGGCACCCTTCTGGGTGATGGATGGTATGTTCAAGACTGTGCCACACCTGTTCACTCATTGTACACCATCCATGCACCCATGGGGATGGGCCCTAAATACCTCATCATGTCAATGGTGTATACACTGATGACGACAAAGAGCTTGCAATGTTATTGCACCTTGTTCCAGGAGCTGAATAAATATGCCAGTATACAGCCCTGCACCCCTCAAACCACCTACGATCATTACTGACTTTGAGCAGGCTGCGATCAATGCCTGTAAGATAGAATTTCCGCAAGCCATAAACAAGGGTTGCCTGTTCCACTTTGGGCAGATTGTGTGGTGGAAGGTCCAGAGCTTTGGCCTTGCACCACAACACAGAAGTGACCCAGACTTCAGCCTGAAGATCCATGAACTCGTGGCCCTCACCCATCTCCTGTCACAGGACATTCCAGCAGCATTCAGCCTCCTGAAGCCAACCATTCTGCCCAATGCCATCACACTCCTCTATTGTTTTGAGCAGACACATGTGCTTGGCAGGATATAGCTGTACAGTAGGGTGGCCAAGGTGCCCACGAGATACGACCCCATGTTCCGACCTCAGCTGTGGTTGGTTGCGGATCTCAATGAGTGAGGTATACTGTGGACCCAAAGCAATGTCGAGACCTAACACTGCCATCTCCATGCCCTGCTCAGGAAGGTGTATGTAGGGGTCATGACAATGCTAGCAGAGCTCCACAGGGAACAGCAATGGGCCTATGTCACCAGGGAAGGCATTTGTTGTGGACTGCCATGGACACCGCCCAAGAAGAGCTATGAGGAGTGGATAAGGATGGTACTGGCATCCAAGGACAAGGGAAAGCTGCTGAAGTTCCTCTGTGGCATGGCACACAACACCACCCTGTACGGGTTTCCATGGTGACATGGCACCTGACAGTTGCACACTCACAGTACACATCATGCACAGCCACCAGGTTGCCACTGTGGCCCCCTACTGTTGAATAAAGTTTCACCCCCACATTTCACATGAACCCCAACCTGGTGGCAATGTCTCATCACAACACTGCTGAGTATCGCCAAGCAGCCCACTGCACACTGCCACGTCTGCACTGTGTGTGTCACATGTTGCACAGGCCTAACTCTGTGTGAGTCCCCCCAAAATCCTTTCAGCTTTTCATGTGTGCAACATGTTGCACAGGCCTGAAGCTATGTGAGTGCCCCCAATCCTTCCAGCTGTGCAACTGTGTGGCAACAGCATTCCCCCAATGGGCCCTTGTGGAACCCCCCACAGCACACCTGGCAGCCTTCATGCCACAATGGACTCCTGTGGCACGCCCCCCCCCAAAAAAAAAACCTCCAAACTTTTTTCTGTGTGCTTACTGCAAGCCCATAGTGGGCTAGCATGACACGGCCACATGCAAACATTGCACGGTTGGTGCAATGGCATGCTGCTCTGTTTCCTGTCATCCACATGTGGTGTTGCTGTGGACCATTTCCTGGTGCAGCTATCCATGCTCTCGCTGTGCCACTCTGCTGTGTGCCTGCAGTGTCATGCATGCACCAACCAACAGGCATGGTACTCCAATTCCTTCATGCATGCCCAGCTGGCTGGCTGTCAGCTGACATCATCATGCATGCAAGGATGCATGGACAGTCTGCCATGCTGCCTGGGATGGCTGGTCAACACACCAGGGCATGCACAGCTATTTGTTTCATCCCTGTCCCACGGATGGTGAGACACTCATCCTTGCCGGGGGTCTGTGATCAGGTCAGTGTGTCCTCAGAGGGTGCACCACATGGGGGTGGGTGTTTTCACATCATCTGTGCTGTTCAGTAGTGGCTCAGGTCCTAGGATGGGTGGCGTAGGTCGTGATCGGGTGCTTCATGTGTTTGTGGAAAATCCACTCAACAGCAGCACAGCATCCCAACCTCCTCTGGTCTGACAGTGTGTCAGGCATTGTCCTAGGTCAGGCCACTGTGTGTTGGGCTGCTGGGGCTGTTGGGTTGTTGTGTGTGGGATGCAGCATGTCAGACTAGTAAGAGTTGGGATTATAAAAGGATACTTAGCAGGGCAAGGTTTTCTATGTGCAAGGAAGGTGGTCAGTGGTGGGATGGGCAACTGGTATGTGGGCAAGATAGGTAGTCTGGGTGGGTTCAGCTACAGAAAGAATTGTTATCTAGGGGGTGCTGGTCCAGCTCTAAGGAGTGTGCTTTGTTTGGTGAGGCTGGGAGGTTGGTCCAGCTGCAGGGAAGGTGGTCTACTGAGGTGGGGAGGCAGGTCGGGGGGGTTCCATCTGTATGGGGATCTTGGGTGAGGGTAGGAAGGATGGCTTGGAGCAGCCAGCCACAGGGAGGGTGATAGTTGATGGGGAGAGGCTGGTTTGGAGCTTATAGGGTGGACTAGCTGCAGGCAAGGTACACAGCTTAGGAGCGGTCTATTGGGATGTTGATATGGTTGTCCAGCTGGGTGGTCATCTGGGCAGGGGACGTTAAAGATGTGAGTGGTCATGGAGGGTGTAGGCCCAAAGGGCTGTGCTTGGGAATCCTCATTGAAGTCAAATGCTAAATTTGGTATTAAAGCATTCATTAATTTGCCTTCAAAGACTAATTTTAGTCATTTTTAATAATCTTTCATCATCATTCAAAAATACAACCGCTAAGAATACTAAATTCTAAGAAGTATTTCAGCTGACTAGTTGTTCAAGAGTAAGTTATTGCTAAATGAAGATTAGAAATAGATCTGCAATGCTCTTAAAAGTACAATTTTTTTTTAATACAACTGAATCATAAATAAAGATTACAGTCAGTGGAGTAGTTTTAGGATTTAAATTAGCCAATCAAGGCTGGGTACATTACTGTGCATTTCAGTTCTACTAAGCAAGGAGACAGATAAAACAACCAGCAACACTAATGAATTTTAGAGAAGGTAAGCAATCATAAAATGTGGGGTTTTACATTGTAATAATATGGTGCAAAAAAAGTTGGCAGTGTGCTTTTAAAAGTCTTTTCTAAAATACATTTCTGGTAAGTCTACTCAGTCAGAGGCCTACATTTCCAAGCTGACTTTCTGTCTGTGTCCAGCCTGATGAAACTGCATGAGTGCTCTGTGGTCTCCATTTTTGAACAACTGGGGTTTCCTACTGCTAAGATTTACATGTTAAGGTAAGAGCTTATGTTTAAAAAGTACATCTTTTTAACTCCCTGAAATGTTAAATACAGTAAGGGAATTATCACTCAGGTGTTTTTTTTTTTCTAAATGAAATGCTGTGCAGGTTTCACTATCAATGTTTTGTCTTGAAAACATTTTCTCTTCTCTGAACTCGTGGCTAAACTTTAAAATACACATTTTATTTTCAATCACCCCCAAAGTGTCTAGGATGCATTGTGCCTCTAGATGACTTGTTATTTTTTGTCATTCTTTTGGCTTTTGACTTAACCACCAGGTACCTATCTGCAAGCGACTGGGTGCAACTGACAAGCTACAACAAGGATAAATGGACATATCGTCCTCTATTACTAACAACCTCCTTGCTCTGGGACCCTAGACGCCTGCACTGGTCCAAGCCACATAAGCCTCAGAAGTGTAATTCTATTGACTATGAAGTATGGCAACTGTCTCTTAAACTCCTACTCCTCCTCCTCTTGATATCAGGAAGTGTCCACTCAAATCCTGGCCCTGTCTCCTACAGTACAACAAAGCCTGCCAAAATGGAGGGGGCTCAAAATTGCTACCTTAAACATCTGCAGCCTCCTCCCAAAACTGGCCTCCCTTCAAATCTTTGCCAGCCAACACAACCCGGATATCCTTGCCATCTTTGAAACTTGGCTGATACCTAATACTCCGGATCATGCCATCTCTATACAAGGCTACAAGATATACAGGCTGGATAGGACCTCGAAAAGGGGTGGTGGGTGTGCAATCTATAAGAGACTACCTCACCTGTCTCCCTGGTTCTTACCCCACCACAGAAACCTCAATGCAACTCCTCCCTATCAAGATACTACTTGGTGCCCAAAACAAAGTCCTCACGATTGCTGCTGTCTATATCCCACCAAAAGATCTTGATTCCAGCCTACAGGCTGTCCTTGAGTTCGTAAGTACACAACCTTCTGACATCGAACTCCTTCTCCTTGGGGACTTTAATATAAATTGGCTTGCTCCTGATGCAGGGTCAAACAAAGATGCTATCCTAGCAGCAAATTTAACATAAGTGGTAAACTCCCCTACCAGGAAAAACTACAAATCAGGGACCAGCACCCTCATTGACTGGATCCTTACCAGCCACCCTACCATTATAACCAATGTAAGTGTTCCCCTGACTCGCTCAGTGATCACTCTCAATAATATGTACCTGGACAAATAAGTTTATGTTCGCCTCAAAAACCATCTATAGCAGAGTCCTACCTTATGGCAACCTTACTCATCTCAAGACCTGTCTTAGGCAGATAGACTGGTCCTTGATTTACAAAACTCAAGATGTTGACCTAGCCCTGATTACTTTATTACTACTTTCAACACTGCCTGTGACACCTATGCACCAGTAAAAAGTGCAAAATCAAAGCACTCACAAATCCCTGGCTCACGGCAAGCTACTGGCACAACTCAAAAGTGAGAGATCACTCTGGGCCACTGCAAGAGCTACTGGCACTCTGTCAGACATCCAAAATATAAACAGGCTCGCAACCACTGTACTAAACAGATCCGCTTGATGAGGAGCTCCTACTTCAAGAATGCCCTCTCCAACTCCTGGGGTGAAGAGATCCTTCGGGATAACATAAGAAATATCATGGGTCAGCAGTCCAAATCCTCTCCTACAATAATGAACGTGGATGGAACCACTACATTAGACCCAGAGATCATTGCAAACACCCTAAATGATACCTTCACAGACCTAAGTGGTGTCCTCTCATCTGATTTCTTCACTGATGATGACCCCTCAATTTCTACTTCTACTACTGCCTCTCCAACCAAACCACCCTTCCATTTCAAACTAGTAAAGGCACATGAAGTCTATAAATATGTAAAGAAGGCCATTTCTAAGTCTCGAGCAAGCAGCAACACTATTGACCTTAAACTTCTGTCCCTCACTCTGGAGGAAGTACTGCTCCCCCTCACAAACATTTTCAATCTCTCCCTCTGCTACAGCCAATTCCCTAGGAAGTGGGAGGCTGCAGTTGTCACTCCAGTGCACAAAAGTGGTGATAAGTCACTGCCTGACAACTATCACCCGATATCAATACTACCACCTCTCTCTAAGACCCTTGAACACTTGGTGGTGGACCAACTTTCAGACTACCTGAAAGACAACATCCCATGCACTCAGCAGCATGGATTTAGGAAAGGGCACTGCACATCGACTGCCCTACTTGAATTCTCAGGAGCAATCCACAATGCCATGGACAAAGGAAACCTAACTGGAGCAGTCTACATTGACTTAACCAAGGCATTTGATACAGTACACCATGGTCTACTTATCAAACAACCACTATCCCTAGGGCTCTTGCAGGGTCCTGGTGACTGGGTAGAAAATTACCTTGGTCAGCGCTCTCAATCTGTAAAAGTAGCTGGAGTTCTCTCAGACTCAAAACCGGTTCACTCAGGAGTTCCCTGGGATCCATCCCAGGCCCCCTCCTTTTCAGCCTTTTCCTAAACTCCCTCCCCAAATCCTGCCCTGAACAAATAATCCTCTATGCCGACGATGCCGTGATTCTTGCCACTCATAAAGATCCGAACCTCTTACGCCTCAACCTTCAGCATGCTTTTCCAAAGTTGAGATGTGGTTCCTTGAACACAAGCTGGTTCTAAACCACAAAAAACTAAATCCATGCTCTTCTCTAACCCAAAAACAAGAAACGGCAAGTCCCACTCACCATTAATACATACCTGGAAATACCCTTGAACAAGTGCCAATCTTCAAATATCTTGGAATCAACTTTGATCAAGGCCTAACCTTTGCAACTCACATTGATAGTACAGCAAAACTATTAATCAATTGGGATTCTGTATCGAACCGACAGCTCCTTACCATTCTGCACTGAGAATTGCCATCAATCCTCTATCATCTCAGTCGTTGACTATGGCTTAGTTATATCTGGATCTGCCACTACTACAGCACTTGGTACGCATTACAATATCCTAAATAAGGCCTGTTGGCTGCTCACTGGTGCACATCAGCGTGCCCACACGTGAACTCTATGCTGACTCAGGTTGGTTGCAACTCTCAAACCGGATAAAGTACCTTACCTGCCTGACGGTGAAAAAATCCACTCTAGGCCTCACTCCACCTTGTATCCAAGACCTGTTATGCCCAAGCACTAGCACCCGTTTTACCAGAAGATCAGAACACCAGCCTCTCCAAGTCCCCCGATGCCGGACTTCTCAGGGACAAAGATCATTTGCCTATCGTGCCCCCAGCTGGCTAAATGCCCTCAGCACTCATATTACTGCCTCCACCTCTCTAGGTATTTTCAAATCAAGGCTGTTCTCTCACCTTGCCACCTCCAGCTCCTGTGACTGCCCTGATTAAACCTCCTATTTTCTCTACCCACCCTGTTCCATTATTTGACAAAGACATGTTTGGGAAACCTTTTCTCCTGCTATTGTCTGCTCCCCACACCTTTCACTTACCCTCTCTGTTCTGGACTTTTTCCCTATTTGTTTCTCCTAATCTGGCATGACCTCTTTCTTGTAATAATAATGTGATTATTGATATCTCATGTCCTTTTGCAAAATGATTTGATATGTATTTGTATATGTTTTCTCGCTCTTGACACAGCACAAATTGTTGTGTTATCTATGTAACCTTTTTTGTACTGTACCTAATTGACGTGGAACCTCTGTAAAAGAGTCTCTGGCTCAAAGGTAGTAATTCCTAGAACAATAAACTAAAAAAAAAAAAAAATATTCGTGAAATTTTTGCTGATTTAGTTACTTTAAAGTAGTGGGGGTGGGGGCAGAAGAATGAACAGCAGGAAGATTGTATAATTGAGCAAATTCAGAATGCATTTTCTGTGTGTATCCATTTAGTAACTTATTTAACTATATTTACAGAGAAAAGATTACAACTTTTTTTAATTTGAGAAAATCTGGAGTTACCTGCAGATAAAGGAAGAATTATTTACTGCAGATATTTGAGTGCGTTTGTGGGGGACCTGTTTTTTTGCATTTAATATTTGTATTTAACAGTCGTATGTATTAATCCATTTTGTAATCTGGGGATCAGTGCATTTTTTTTCTTTTGCTGAAGACTGCATTGATTTATATTTTATGTTTATTTTGTTCTTGTTGACCGGCTAAGTTCACCAGACATATTCTTGCCTATTTTCAGGCACGACCTAGTGGGAGGGGGATACAGATGAAAGTCAACTGATCTTGAACCAGATTAAGCTGTTGGTGGTATTTTTAGTGAATTGGGGGGAAGTTTGGCCAGGGCACTGGAGAAAATTCTCCTGCTTTGTTCGAAAAGTGCCATGGGATCTTTAACATCCACCAGAACAGGCAGATGGGACCTCAGTTTAACGTCTCATCTGAAAGACAGTGCCTCAGGAGTGCAGCCATCCCCCTCATGCTGCACCACAGCATCAGTACTGGGATATTAACATAAGTGCCTGGTATGGGAATAGAACCCACTGCCTTCTGAGCTCCCAGCTTTGGAGGCAAGTGTGCTACCTGCTGAGCCACTGATACTGCAAATGCAATATGTTAGTGTCACATATTTATTTTTGTTAATACTAGATTGAGAAGTATGGGGTCCATGGTTGAGGAAGGGTGATCGTGGGGGTCTAGGTGTAGGGAGGTTCTGCTCTGGACAGAAGGGTGTGTCCAGCTTTTGGAAAGGATGTTCAGCTCTGGGAAGGTTACTCAACCTGCGGAGGGGGCTGGCCTCTGCATGTGAATGAACACAGGGGTCCAGCTACAAGGAGGATTGTCTGCTGGGGAGGCTAGTCCAGGGCATGAAAGAATGAGCCAGCAGCAGGGAGGGTGGCTGGTGGTGATGGGGCTAGTTCAAGGTTGGAAGTGAGGTCCAGCTGCAGGGTGGGTGGGTGGTTGGATGGCGAGGCTGGTATAGGACTTCTGGTGGATCTAGCTGTAGGTTGAGTGGGTGGGGGACTGCTGGTCCAGGGGCTTGGAGGGACAGCTTCAGATACTGTATGTGGTCTGTTAGAGTGGAGGTTTGGAGTGGTTCTCCAGCTACATGGAGGTTGTATAGAATGTAGTTGGAGGCTGGTCCAGATGTAGGGAGGGTGGCTGGCTGGGTAAGCGGCTGACCCGGAGCCTGTGTGGTGCTCTAGCTCCAGTGCTCATTATGTGAAAGGCTGGGGCTAGAAGGGTTGTCCAGCTGCATGGAGGATAGTCTGGTGCCTGGAAGGGTGATCTAGCAGAGAGGAGGGTGGTTGACTATTTTGGGGGTGGGTGAGGCTAAAGAGATTGATCAGCCTAGGAGGGATCCAAAGTGGTGAAATGAATTAGAAACTGGTTAACATGTGTGCCCTTCAGCTTAACAGTAGCACTATCACCTGTGGCAGAGGTGACCCTAGTTCAGAAATGAGCTCGCGTCAGGGGCTCTCTAGGGAGAGGAGGAGGATCAACTGTTATACAAGAGGCTCTCTTCTGGGGAAGGAGGACAGCCAGCTCAGCTGCAGTACTGCCAACTGAGTGACCACAAGTGGCAGTGCAGGTGGGAGCAGCCCATGGGTGGGAAGACATTGACTGGTGCTGTGCCACACGTGTCTGTGCACACGTTTGTGCACCCTTGCCGCTTATGTCCTAGGGGATGGAAGAACATGTAACCGTATCCTGACTACCTAGGCAGCTGCTCCACATATTGGATTCATTCTATGGTGCAGCAAGTCCTGGCAGATGCCAGAGTGATGCTGTTGTGGTAGCTGAACAGAAGGGGGGCGACCAGAGATGCAGGTTGGAAAACAGAGTAGTAGGTGAGGGTGGGGGTTAAGGTGTCAGAGGGTGATGGTTAATGGCACTCATTACAGCGATGGGACAGTGAGCAGCTCAGCTCAGTACTGGCGCAGATCCTCTTCAGTGTCTTCATAAGTGACATTGCAGAAAAATTTGCAAAGAAGGGAATGCCTTTTTGCAGACAATACCAACATTTGTAGGGTGGGTACTAAGAAGGGAGCAGAGAGAATGCACATGTCTCTTGGAGAAACTCGAAAAATGGTCAAGATTGGGGCAGTTGGGCTTCAATGACAAAGTGCAGAATCAGTTATCTAGGGCATAGAAAACCAGAAGCTGCTTTTATAGGGTTGGGGGTGGTGCTGATGATCACTAAGCGGGGGTGACCTTAGAGTCATTATGATGTTAAACAGACTCACCAAGATACTGTCCTGCACCATACCCATCAGTGCCTTGCCGCCAGAAGACCCCAAGGAAGTTAATATGTCCCTAAATTTACAAGCCGTTAAAGAGTTCTGTCCCTCATAGAAATGTACAAACCGGGTCCCAAGGACTTCCTGTTTTTTTTCTGCTGCACTAGCTCCACCCCCATGCTCACTAGCAGGATGATGAGATGCCAGTAAGGGCGTGGGCGCACTCCATTATATGTAATGGGTGGCAGCGTTTCTAGTGATTTTAAATGATATAGTGGCTACCTGGCAATAAAATGTAGGCACGTTCAACTAACAAGGGCCTTGTTGCTTGGCCGATGCCGCGTTTCGTGCCAGGTGGCCTAGAATCATTAAAATCAATAAAAACACCACCATTGAATGAACGCCCTGCGCTCTCACTGGCATCTCATCATCTGCTGGTGTATGGGAAGCAAACTGAGTGGCGGCAAGCCTAACTGGGAAGTCCCTGGGACCTGGTTTGTATATTTTTACGAGGACAGAACTTTAACGCTTTAACAAGTTGGGGACATATTAACTTCCTTGGGGTCCTCTGGCAGCAAGGCATCAATGGGTATGGTGCAGGGGCCGACTCAGTTAGCTTGGTGAGTCTCTTTAAAGTTGCTGGTCTGTGTGACAAAGCAGTGGGTAGGGCTAGGAGGATGCTGGGGCTGCATAGGGAGGGGTATCTTCAGCAGGAGGAGGGAGGTGGTGGTGTTGCAGGTAATCCCTTATTAGTGAGATCCAACTTAGAGTACTGTGTCCAGGTTTGGAGGCTGCACCTTAGAAAGGCCATAGGATGGAGGCAGTATAAAGGGCAACTAAAACTGTACATGGGCTGTGGCAAAAGCCCTGTGAGGAGACTGGGATCTCAACATATAAACCCTGAAAGAGAGGGGACATGATGGAGACCCACAAGTACCTTACAAGGATGAACAGGGTGCTGGGGGGGGGCTCTTTCAAATAGGAAAAAGTACCATGGGTCATGTGATGAAGCTTATGGTGGGGGTAACATGGATGTGAGGAATTACTACTTGACTGAAAGGGTAGTAGACACCTGGAACAGGCTGACAGCATTATAGTGTTGGAGGTC
Organism: Neoceratodus forsteri; assembly: GCA_016271365.2. Classification (NCBI taxonomy): domain Eukaryota; kingdom Metazoa; phylum Chordata; order Ceratodontiformes; family Ceratodontidae; genus Neoceratodus; species Neoceratodus forsteri. Next base: position 1,431,288,320 of record CM057456.1, read on the forward strand.
AGGAGTGAAATGTGGTGGGGGGGGCATAAAACATGTGTGGTATATAGACATAGGGAAATATCAGTAAATAAGCAGGGATGATGGAGAGCCATAAGGGCCACAAGAGACCATTTAGAGTTTTCAGAGAAGGACTTCACAGGAGCCTATGGTTGCAGTTGTAGTGAGGTCTGGAAAACAGAGCAGAAGTGTGACCTAGAGTGAGGGTTCATCAGCAGTGGGGTTTGTGAGCATGCAGTTTAAGGAAAAAAAATCTGGCAGTTTCTATGTGCTGGGGGAGCTCTGGTGGCAGCTGTAGCGAGGCTGGGAAACCAGAGTGGAAGAGTAAGAGTGAGGGTTTATCAGGTTTTGAGGAAGCAGTAAAAAAAGTCTGTTTTGTATATCGAGAGGTGTGGCGAGGACACGGCAGCAGCATGCAGAGGAGTGTGACAGCTGGAGCGCAGCTTGGAGCAGCCAGTTGAAAAAGGTTTGGTAAAAAAGCAAAAAACTAAAACTGTTAAACAGAAACAACTGATCACTGTATGATAGTGGGAAGAACGGGGAGAAGTGTGACTAAATGGCAGGTGGCGTGGCTGAGGGACGGGCAACCTGGAAGAAACAAAACTAAAAGCAAGATACCAGTAAACAGTGCCAAACAATAGGGGTGAGGAATGGGGATGTGTGACGCCGTCCGCTATGCACATTAATCGAGGATGACGTGATAACTATATGTATAAATGTAAGATTCTGCATGTATACACGTACATGCTCAGATAAAATGGATTATCACACACCATTTATGTCCACCCTATTAGATAAATTTACTTCATATTTATAACCCATCAGGGCACTTTCTCTTTACTGCACTGTGTTTTTAATTGTGAGCTATCCTGGACCTTATGCTGTTCATTTCCTCTCCCAAATCCTTTTGTTAGCCCCTGGTACTTTGACATTAGCTGCTGCGCAACTGTATTGTATGCAGTGCTTGCTACTTTCATGGTCCCCTCAGAGAGCCCACTGATTTCCCCTGTTTGCCTCCCACCCACTGCTACTTTTAAGTCAATTTCAGGCATTGCCCTTCAGCTGCACTGTGGATTTTCCTTTGTGGCCCCTATCTTGTGCATTTGCTCTCCCAGTCCCTTTCTACCAGGCCCCTCAGGGCACCTACAGTCTGCCACCATGTGGCTTAGCTAAAGGTTCCTGCCACCTACTGCTGGCTGCCCACCCTCCAGACCTTCTTCACCTGTCCTGTGGGGGCTCTTCACATGCCACTTTGTGGCTGATGGGTAGAGGGAGGCATATTTGCTCTAGCCTCCTCCCCCTCCCAAAAATATCCCATCTTCATTCCCACACACATGGAGTAGGCTACAGCCTGAGCTCTGTGGGCTGAACCATAGACACATAGACCTTGATGACAGATAAGGACTGCTTGGCCCACTCAGTCGGCCCATTCCCCTACCTAGTGGATAAGCTGCACATCCTAGTTATCCAACAGCTGACTTCCTCCTACCCACCGATAGAATTGGTTCATGTCTGTCCCATGTATTCTTGAAGTCCCCCACTATTTTTGACCCCACAACCTCCTCAGGAAGGCCATTCCATGCGTTCACCACCCTCTGTGTGAAAAAATACTTCCTCATGTTGCCCCTGAGCCGTCTCCTCTGTCTTCAAATTTTGCCCCTTGTTTTGCGCATTTCTTTTTATGAAAGATGCTACTGTCTTGGACTTTGTTGATTCCCTTGAGGTGCTTGAAATTTTCTATCCTGTCCCCCCGCCCCTTTTCCTCAAGGGCATACATATTCAGCTTGTCTCTCTTTGTATGGCTTCTGGTGCAGACCCTTCGCTATTTTAGTTGCCCTCCTCTGGGCTGGCAGTTGAAAGTGCCTACCATTTCTGTCACTGTAATTCAGTAGCACTAAAATGGCTGCCTAGCAATAGCCGCAGCACTTCTGGTCAGCAGTTTTCTGAACAGCCTCCGGCCTGCTACATACAGTCTGGACCCAAGGATCCCCCACACACACACACACACTAGGTTCCAGGGAAAGATAATATAAAAAAAAAAAATGCCACAGTCCATGAGGGAGTGACCCATTATATCACCAGCATACCTTTCAAACCACTGGCCTCCTGGGACAACTCAAAGACTCCTGAACCACCAGTGTCTCCTTTTTTAAATAATATAGGGGCCACTAGCCAAAATTCATTCCCACCTGCCCATCTGGACTACTACTTAAATTTATTGGCTACCTGCCGGTCACCTAGGGACGCTAAGGGGGGAGGGGGGGTTTGCCGAGTCCCAAATACCACTTTATTCTCTGTTCTTAGCTGTCTGCATTTTTTATTCCATCTCTAGTTTCCTTACTTTGACCTAGTTTGTCTTTTCCTCTAAAGCTCCTCTTCCTTTACTCCTGTGCTATATACCATTTTTATCTCTCTCTCTCCTCTTGCTACTATAACTTCCCCATACTGATCTATTTTCCATTTATTTCTACAGGTCTGGCCAAACATACCAATCAGATAAGTATCTTTGTTTAATTCTAACACTCTAATCTCTCCTCTAGTACCTCCAACCCTTTTTGTCCCTTCAACCTTCTCTGTTCTTCCCTTTCAGGTCCTACCAGAATACCCCAAACCAAGGACACCCCAACTCTGGACTCCCCTACTCTAATGGAGCAGGTAAGTCCTAATTACTTAACTGCCTTAGAATCATAGAAATCTGGTGACAGAAAAGGACCATTTTGGCCAATTGAGTCTGCCCTTACCCCCCCACCAGTCATCATCTTTGTCAAGAGACACCCCACTCTGCCCACTGGTCAGCTCCTGGTGTCTGTCCCATGCCTCCTTGAATCCTTTCACCATTTCTGCACCACCTCTTCCAGTAGTCTGTTCCAGGACTCCACCACCTTCTCCAGTGATGTAATGCCCTCACATTGCCCTAAAACTTCCTTCTTCTAATCTTGGTTTATGATCCCTAGTTCTAGCACTATTTTCCTTGCAAATAAGCTTCCACTCTCACCTTACTAGTCTCCAGCGGGTACAGATCCGATTCCCTCCACCTCTCCTCATAGGGCTTCCTATGTATAGCATGCACCATCTTGGTTGCCCTTGTCTGAAACCTTTCAATCCTGTCTTATGTCCTTGTGTAGGTGAGGCCTCCAGAACTAAACCCCATACTCCAGGTGAGGCCTCACCATGGATTTATAAAGGCGCATCAGCACCTCCCTCTTTCTGTTTTATAACCCTCCCTTTGCCCACCACTGTGCTGCACTGGTTCTCCGCCTTAAGGATATCTGAAATTATAATCCCCAGATCTCTCTTCTGCTGAGTTTCCTTACCCCCGTGTGTAAATGGTTTGCGGGTTATTACACCATGAGCATTACTATACACTTTTTGGCATTAAATTTCAGCTGCCAAGATTCCGACCACCTCTCCAGAATCTTTAGGCCTTCCCTCACTGCCTCCACCTCCCCTACCAGGGTGTCTACCCTACTGCAGATCTTCGTATCCTCTACAAATAGGCACACCTTCCCCTGCAGTCCCTCCACTATATCTAACATATTAAAAGCTAGCAGAATAGGCCTGATTGTCTGTTGTGTCTGCTCGGTAGCCAGCCTCCTAATGGGTGCTTTCTTTCTCACTCAGCCCCAGAGAGGTTCATCCTCTGCTTCAGTTTACCCTTGTACCTGTCCCACTCCCTCTTGAAGCCCTCCACTGTGCCCTCCTCCACCAGACTCCTGGACAGTGCATTCCAGGCTCTGCCACCCTCTCAATGAAGTAATGTCTCCTTCATTCCCCCCCTGTAATTTCCCCCCTCTAGCTTCCACTCATGTCACCTGGTTGTTTCCCACCTTCTTTAGTCTGAACATCTCTTTTTACATATTTGAAGACCCCTATTGTGTCCCTCCTGTCGCGCCTCTCCTCCAGCGAGTACAGCCCAAGCTCTTCCAGCCTTTCCTCATAGGGCCTTCCTCCCATGCTCTAAAGCATCCTGGTTGCCCTCCTCTGAACACTCTCCAACACTGTTGCGTCCTTCTTGAGGTGAGGTCTCCAGAACTGCATGCAGTACTCGAGATGTGGTCTGACCAAGGCATTATACAGAAGGAGGATCACCTCCCTCCCTCCCTCCTCCTGGACGTAATCCCCTGGCTATGCAGTATCCAGTTTGCTTTTGCCGCAGTTCTTCTGCAATTTTCAGTGTTATTCATTTTGACGTCTACCACCACCCCTAGATCCCTCTCACTCATTGTGGCTTGCAGTATGACCCCCCAAGGTGTATACATGGCCTGGGTTTCTGACCCTCTGGTGCAGCCCCCTACATTTCCCTGCATTCAACCTCAGTCCCCACCTCCTTGACCACCCCTCCAGGGTATCCAGGTCCCTCTGGACTGTCTCTCTCGCTTCGTCCCTGTCTGCCAATGCCCCCAGTTTTAAGTCATCCACAAAAAGACTCATCCTACTCTTAACCGGCCTCCCCATATCCAAGACATAGGCATTGAACAGTAGTGGTCCCAATACCGAACCTTGGGGGACCCCACTGGTGACTTTCTTGGGGGAGGAGACTACCCACCACTACCCTCTATATTCGCCCTGTTAGCCAATTTTCTACCCATCTGAGCAACTGTCCTGTCACCCCCATCCCCCCCAATCTGAGCAACTGTCCTCTCACCCCACCCCCCAGCTTTATTAGCAGCCCATTTTGGGGTACCGAATCAAACGCCTTACTGAAATCCAGTTATAAGACATCCTCCGGTCTATGCCAGTCCAGGGTCCAAGTCATAAAAATCTATGGGGTTGGTCTAACACAATCTCCCCGGGATGAAACCATACTGTTTGTCATCCAGTTACCCCAACCTTTCCAGCTGCCTCCTGAGCCTATCCTTGATAATGCCCTCCATTACTTTGCCCACCACAGACATTAGGCTGACAGGCCTATAATTCCCCATCTCCTCTCTAGACCCCCCATTTGTGGATAGGCACCACATGAGCCACCCTCCAGTCTTGAAGCACCCATCCTGTCAGCAGAGAGGCGTTAAAGAGTGCTGCTAGCTCATCCGCCAATTCCTTCATAACACTCAGATGCAGCCTATCTGGCCCCGGCGCCTTATCAGTTTTTAGTGTCCGAAGGGCCTCCCTTGCCCCTTCCACTGCAATTTCTCCTCCCAGCCCCCCCTCATTTAACCACCCATCTCCTTCTAGACTTGGCCCAGCCTGAATCCCAACTTCTTTCAGTCCTCTAGACTCCATCTGACCTCGCGACTCTGCTGGCTCCCTTCCTTCCCATTGGGCTGGAGGGATCCCTGCCTCCCCCTGTAAATATCAAGGCAAAGTACTCATTTAGCACCTCTGCCTGATTTCCCCGACTCCTGAGTCCATCCCTCCTCAGTCCTAATCATGCTGATCTGTGCCCTCCCTTTTCTCTTCTCCCTTGTGTATCTATAGAATCCCTTTTCCCCCCTCCGGATATCCCTAGCCAGGTTTTGCTCCCTCCTCACCTTGGCTCCCCTCACCACCCTTCTAGCCATCAACATACCCCTCTCCCTATCCCCCCAGAGCACTTAAAACATGCATAGGCAGCCTTTTTATCCCTCACCGCCTCCTGCACCTCCCTGGTCCACCAGCACGGCTTGTTGGCTCTACCATGCTTACACCTTACCTTTGTACAGGAGTTAGTAGTCGTCTGCACCCCCTTCTTAATGGCCTCCCACAAGCTGCCAGCATCCATGTCCAGCCTAATCTTGTCCAAGCTCCCCTGTAGAATCCTGCCCATGCCCACGAAGTCCGCCCCCCTGAAGTCCACTACTACTGTATTAGAATGGTTATCCCCCCCGATACGGCAGAAACCAGACTGTAGTGTGGTCACCACCTGCCAGCGGGCTGCACACCTCCAGGCTCTTTATCTGGTCACTGTCTGCTAGGACAACATCTAGTATCCACTTCTCCCTAGTAGGTTCCCCCACCTGCTGGATCAGGAAGGCATCCTGGAACACATCCATCAGTCTCTGTTCCCTGGCCACAGAGGATGCCATAGTGTCCCAGTCTGTCCCCGGCATATTAAGGTCACCCATGATCACCACCATACCCGTTCCACGGTCACAGTGCCCCTTGATGTTCTCAACTAGTTTGTCCTCCAGGGCCTCTTCCATCATTGGAGGGGTCTGTACACCACCCCTATTTTCAATCTTTTACCTCCCTCATTTGTAGGTTACCCAGATCTCCTCCACCCCTACAGCCTCCTCCTCCACTAACCACTATGTCATTTTTGACTATCAGCTACACCCCTCCCTCTTCCCTCTCCTCTATCCTTCCTGAATATTTTGTAGCTCACCAAATTAGGTCCCAATCATTTTTCTGAGTGGCCCATGTCTCAATAATTGCTGCCACATCCACTGATCCCTCAACCAGCATCACCTGGAGCTTGGGCATTTTGTTGCCCATGCTCCTAGCATTGATCAGGGCCGTCCTCCACCCCGACCCCTCTCCCTTCTCCGGTCGTCTCGGCCCTGAGCAGTCCCGACATGCCCTTTCTTGCACAGCTCTGGATGGATTTACATCACAGTCACCTGCCTTCTTTTCATGCCCAAGACCTGGAACTCGAACAGCCTTTCTGGAGCCACTCTTTTACTTAACCCCCCCTTTACAAGTTTAAACTCCACCTCTCGACTATGAATCCAGCAAGTTTTAGTTTCAAGATCTCCCTCCCCTTCAAGTTGAGGTGTAGCCTATCCCTGGCATATAACCCCTTGTCCTCCCATGTATCCCCCAGTCCCCCACCAGCCCATATCTTTCTGCCCTGCACCAGTCCCTGAGCCATTGGTTCACACCTCTAAGTTTATGTTTGGTCTCCCCAGACGCCCTAGGTACTGGCAGAATCTCAAAGAAGGAGATTGCGCTTTCTATAGAGTGGTAAACCCTGGCCAGTTCCCGGAATCTCGCCTGGATTTCTAGTTCACTGTTTTCCTCTAAGTCAGTTGTTCCCAGATGTTTTAGGAAGTCTGGGATTCCCCACATTCCAATGCTATCGAGTATAGCTGGAATTTAGCCTTGTGTACAGATAGGCCTGGGATACATTTAGCCTTGACTGGGCTGCTTTTTCCCTCCCCTGCCCCCTCCCACTGGACGCCCCAGGTCATGGAGCCACCCAGCAGGATCACCTTCACGCCCCCCCCACTTTACTGGCCCGTTTGATTCCGTCCAGGCACTTTCTTCTGTCATCAACTCCCCACCTTACTTCTCTTGCCCTCCTCAGCCTGGGGATCACAAGCCTGTGCTTGCCCTACCACGCTCATTCTTCTACCTGTAGCTCCCAGCTTGCTCCTCACCCCCCCAACCTCCTGGGTGGCACAGATTGCCCCCAGATCTCCCCGGACTCTCTTTCTGGGCTGGTATCCTCAGATCCCCCAACCAGACTCCCTTCTACTGCTTCCTCCTTGCCTCCCCCAAGTTCTGCATCCTTCACCCCATCTGCTGTTTCTCCCTACCCCCATCTTCCCCTCCTCCTCTCCACCTCATCTCAGTTTCTCCCACCCAGCTGGCCTATCTAAGTACTCCTTATCCTTGGCTGACTTCCCTAACCTGGATGCTTGCCGACCCAGTCCTCCCTCCTCCCACCCTGGCTTCACTCTGCACTCCCTTCCTCCCCACCTCGCTCCCACCTAGGCTAATGTCTCTCCTCCCTCCCCTTCTGTGGATCTGCTCTCTCTCCTGCCCCACCCCCAGCTTACTGACCAAACCTCTCTGTCTGCCTGCTCCACTCCTCCCGCCAGCCTCTCCACCTCATCTCCCGGAGATAGCAGGGCGACTCAATTAATAAGTGTGATGCTTGCCCCCGACTTGCTCTCTCCTGTCCCCCCTCCTTCTGGTCAGCCACCTCCCTACGAAGTGATTTTCGTACATTGCTTGTTTCATGCCCCACCCCTCCTGAGTAACCATATGATCCTTGTCCACCTGTTCCCTGGGTTATGCCATATTGGCCTCGTCTACTCTCATGAGGTCCTTTCCATACCTTTCCTCCCCACCCCTCCCACCTTCCAGCTGCCTTCTGATCCCCTCTACTTCCTCCCTAAGACCTGCCAACTGAAAACACACTGGGCACCCTCTGAACATCCATACCCAATTTAATATTATTGCTACCCACACCCTGTACACCCAATCACTCTACCGAAGGTGCCCGCTTTGGCCACCCCCAAGTCTATCCTCATTTTAGGTGAGCAATGCGGCCCTCTAACAGAAATAATTCAGTCAGTGTTACACTAAAACCCAAGCAGTTTCCCCCCTCCAATTACAGCAATTTTCCCTCTTCCTTCTTGACAGTAGCCAGTTTTCTAACCCTAGCAGTAGACAGTACACAAGCAAAATTAGCCCACCACAACACTAGCCAGCTCAGAGGCCCTAGCAGTAATCGATTCACACACAGTTTGCCTACTCCCACAGATGTAGTTGGCATACACAGTTATTTATACAGTCTGCTTCATTATGCCCCTTCCTGGTAGTAGTCAGTGTTGCCCAAGCAGCACAGTGTACAGGACCCTTTTCCCCCAATCAATAACAATTCAGCTTCCTAGTGTTCCAGTTCACCCAATCTCGACTTGCCTTCCTCCAAGGCTCCACCCTCACTGACCATTTAATAGAGGTTGGGAAAAGGGTGGGTGGTGTGGAACAAAGAACAGTTCTCCTCCTCTGATTGCGACTGGACTATTTGCCTTTTATGGCCCAGTCACACAGTCAGCCAGCACTTATTCGTTGATTGGCCGCCTTCCTTCCCTCGGAGTCACCAGCTTGCAAAGTTGTGGCCGATGTGGCCCCAGTATGCATGGCCTGTCCCCTGCCAACAAGAGCTTCCTTGTCGATCACTGATGTGATCCCATCCTTACCCACCGCCGATGCAGCCCCAGAATGCCTGCCCCGACCCTTTCCAGCAACAAGCCCCGGTCCGGAAAGAACAGCTCTCCTCCCCTGATTGCAACTGGGCTAATCGTTGATATACATATTAAAAAAGGATGGGTCCCAGCACCGAACCCTGGGGCACACCACTCCCACCCTGGAATGCACCCCATTTGCCTTACCACCACCCTCTGGTTTCAGTCTTTCAACCAGTTCTCCACCCACCTTGTTATTTTCTGTCCCACCCCTAAGCCTTCCAGCTCATTTACCAGCCTTCTATGTGGCAAAGTGGCAAAGGCATTGCTGAAATCTGGGTAGGCCACATCCTGCCCCATCCACCTTCCTTGTTACCCAGTCAAAAAACTCAGTTAAGTTTGTCGGGCACAACCTCTCTCCCATAAAACCAAACTGCCTTGGAGGCAGTATAGCACATTGGGTAAGCTACAGATCTGGAGACCTGGGTTTGAATCCAACAGCCGTCTAAGTGCATACTGTGTGATCCTGAGCAAGTTACTTAACTTCCTTGTGCTCCAGGTTGCATCTGGAAACAAGCTTCAGCTTAGTGTGCTACTCCTGGTTAAAGAGTGTTCCCTTCCCCCACTTCCCCTATAGACCATTGACAACCAGGTGTTCCAGTATTCTTTCCTTCAGCAGTATTTCCATTACTTTTCCCACTGTTGTGGTCAGGCTGACCAATATGTAGTTCCTGCATCCTCCCTATTCCCACGTTTGTATAGTGGGACCACGTCAGCCCTCCTCCAATCCCTGGGCATGTTACCAGTTTACTAAGACAGTGTGAACAGGGTAGTCGGAGGCCCTACTAACACCTCCCTTAGCTTTCTCAGTGTCCAGGGGTGCATCTATCTGGCCCGTAGCCTTATTGCTGCCAGTTCCATGAGGATCCTTTCTTTTGCAAAGGGACCTGTGTCCTTTCCTGTGATCTCTCCATCCTTATTACTTAATGCTGGCCCATTTCCTGCCCCCTCCTTTGTAAAAACAGAACAGAAGTATTTGTTCAGTATTTATGCTTTTTTGGTTGTCATCTTTTACCCTTCCTCCATCCACCCTTTTCAGACACTCAATATTTCCCCTTGCCTTCCTTTTCTCCCTGATGTACCTGCATGTAAAAGGTTTTGTCCCTCCTTACCACAATACCCACTGGCTGGCTTGCGTCAAGGGTCCCACACAAGTGTGGGTCTGGTGCCAATGTGCACTTTGCATGTGGAAACATTTTGGTTTGCCTGTTATGTGCTGTAGTGTAGTGGATTATGATGAATTGGTTTTGTTTGATTCTGTACTGACTGCTTCATTTGCAGCAGATCCTGGAGTCCTTTGTGGTGCATGTTAAGAGTTTATATAGGCTCTCATCTTTTGTTTACTGGCCCCACTGTACTCCCTGGGCTAAGTTCTGTCACGGACTGACTTATCCCCTGGAGAAGAACAGAAGTGGAAAACATCTGATCAGAGATTGTGGAAGCTCAAATGTGCACTGCAGGCTAATGCAACTTCTATTGCCTGTTGCCCTGGTGCCAGCTGCAGGGAGTTCTGGACTGGTTGTGGCTGCAGATATCTGCCTAGAGATGGTTACAGTTGGCCTGCTGCGGTGTGCTATACTGCAATGGAATGGTCGTTGGAAATTCCAAATTGTTTGGGGGGGAATTTAGAGGAAGGATTAGGAAGTACTTCTTCACTGAAAGGGTGGTGGGCAACTGGAATGGGCTGCTGAGAGAAATGGTGGGAGGGTTCACGAGGGCATGGGATAAGCACAAAGAGCAACTGGCACGGGGGGAGGACTACAGAAAAGGCCTAGTGGATATCTAGGCAAACTGGGCAGGCTAGGTGGGCTTGCGGTACCTTTCTGCCATCACATACCTATGTTCCTATGTATTCTACAGGCAGATTGGGAAAAGGGAAGGGGGATCCACTATACCATCAGGGAAGCATTCATTGTGCCTTGAATATCTGTCTCTTGGTGTCTTTATCATACCCTGTGTTGGTTGATGTGTGGAGCAACATGACCTCCTACCCCCAAAAAACATCAGTTCTAGGGGCACAGGGACAAGGAGTCTTCCTCCCTTCCCTAACCATGACATCCCCTGAGTGACCGAGTCCATTCTAAAAGCCAGGTTGATGGTGTGGTACAGGTCTGGCATCCCTCCCCCAACCCACTTTTTATTTTAACCTCTACAGAGCCTTCCCAACTGACCTACTGATCAGTATTTTTATTTTTCATACTGACCCATTTTACCTTTTTATCTACAGGTCTGGCAGGACATTGACCAGGAGTAGGAGGACACTGACCATATGTATCAGATAAGTATTTTTTTGTTTACCCTACATTGTTTGTCTATAGTAGTTCTATATGAGCTGCAGATCCTTTGTGAGCCCATTGCTGTTCTTGTTTTACAGGTACGAATGGCTGCTGTGGGAGACACTGGGTTGCAGCTGTACCTTGTGCTTTAGAAAGGAGGCTATGGGATGGGGGTATGGGATGGGCATTAAGGTTGGGAACTCCAGAGAACACCACACAACCAATTTGCCAAGACTCGGAGGCTCAAACCCTGTTTTTCGTTTTCTTGCTTTGTGCGCTGGCATTCTAATGCCTGCATTAATGTAGTGTTTTGTTTTGCAACAAGTACTATCGTGTGTGTGTGTGTGTGTGTAATAGATAACCACTGTAGGAATTATAAGTCACACTCTGATGCTCATATGCCTTGGTGTGCATTGTTACACATGAGGCTGCAGGCCGAGTGCATCAACCACCCAAGCCGTGCATATATCATTGCATGACTGCACACCCCACAGTGGGTTATCTGTCTTATAAAATGGCAAAATTGTTTTGGAAGGGAGTAAAAGTGCAGGTGTGTGTTCGCACTCTGATATACGCACGGTCACTTAATGGTGTTTGTCCAATGCAATTGATAATCCCATTATAGATATAATACACACACACACACACACACATTCACTCAAAACAGCCCCTTGATACCAAAAATCATTTTTCTCACCGTGCATGTGCTCACAATCCGAAGAGGCTCTGTTCTCCTTTTGAAGATAAACCTGGAAGTACTGGTGAGGCCCTGCACATCATGGAGGCTCCCATACCATTTTCTGTAGACCTGAACCATCCATTTTTCACAAATCCATTTTCTGCAAACCAGAACCATTGGTGGTCATTCCTTTAACTAAATGTCCACCCCCTTCCTTGTGATTTTGAGTCAAACATGGGGTAACAGACTTTAGTACCTCCTATAGACAGAGCCCCCAAGATCTCCATCTTCTTTGGAATTCACAGACGACTTTCTCACTCAGGAACCCTTAAGCAAAGCTTCTTCTGCTGAGGTTGCAGATACTTGCAGATGAATACTTGTGTTTTTGTTGAATTTTATGTGATGCCATCTTTAATGCAGCCTAATACACTGAAACAGAACTGCAGCACTGCTGACAGGAGTGCTGCTAAAATCACACTGCACACTGAAGTGCACTACAGGTGTTGATGCAGTGCAATTAACATAATTCGCACATAATCTGAAAAGCAATGCAACACTGCTTCAGGCAGTGTTGCTGACACAACACTGCTTGAGGCAGTGTTGATGACAAAACACTGCTAATTGCAGTACTTTTGCAGTGTGATTGCAGTGCTAATTAACATAATTCACACACACTGTGTCAGCACTGCATGTACACCAACAGAGACCTGAAGATGCACTGCTTAAACACTGATGGACTGCACTATGAAATGAAGTGTGCAGGAAGTGTACACTGCTACTGTAACAGTGAAATAACACCATATAGTGACTATTTGAACACTTCACTTCCCTCTGGGCTACTACTAATTTAAGGGTATAAACTGGGTGGTAATTGAAAGTACCTTCCAGCTGAAAGCTGATAAAGGGCCAAATGGGCATGGCCTACAGGTGGAGTAGTAGTAGGTAACATTGGAAAGTACTTTTTTTCACAGAAAGGATGGTGGATAGGTGGAATTGGATCCAGAGAAGATGCCATGCCTGGTAGTGAGAGTTACTGTATCAAATACCACTGCATTTCTGAGGAACTCACCATTCATAATGCTAGTGAAGATCTCAGATAGGCTCCTTGAACAGGCTGCAACATTTGCTTGGCAATCAACTGTGTCTGAAAAGACAAACAGATAAAAACAAAACATCTATAAGCATCGTATACATATACAATGTATTAGTAGTAAGACACACTTAAGAAGGAGATCAGGAAGCGTTTCTTAACAGAAAGGGTTGCGGACATGGAATACACAATTAAAAGACAACTGCTTGAGAAACTTACCCCAGCACCGTGTGACACCCTAAAGATAGAGTATGATACACATCATACTTATCCACAATACACAACCCATTCTCCTGGGGACCCCTCATGCACATTCTGTGGTCATACCCAGAGCTAGCCAACTAGAATAAAAGGATTCAAGGTACATGTACCACAGTGATGGGGGACAGCATCCTGATCAACACATGCTCTTCTGAAACTGAGGCATACTCAACCAGGAGTGCTGCAGAAACCTCTTCAGGCCAGGTAGTAATAGTGGCTGTCATCACTGAGTCATAATGATCTATCCTGCACAAGTGGAAGGTATCAGATATGCCCACGGTAGCAGAGCGGAAACAAGTTATTAGCCAGCTATTCCAATTTAAAGGTTACCCCTTCTGGCTGCCCATGGTATGTCCATCTTTCACCAAATATGGAACCTGTACTTCTCCTTCTCTTAGGGTTACCACCTTTTAGGAAGCCCAAAGTGGGACATTTCTTACTGAAACATGATTTTTTTCAGGACAATATATAACTTCGACCAATGCATTGGATTTGTTTTCACTAAATAATCAGAATTAAGACTATATGTGATAGTTTTTAAGTTGTTTCTAGTGTTTCTTATCATTTTCAGGTATTTAGCCAAGCTATTATAGTTTTTTGCAACATTTAGAAGAAAGTCAGAAAATATTTTTCCTACTATAATGTCAGGACATTTAGTATTTTTCATGTTTTTTTGCAGGACACAGCTGTCCAAATCAGGACAGTCCTGCGAAACTCAGGACAGGTGGTAACCCTACCTTCTCTCTGTGCTCGATGCCACCTCAACAGAGGTGGATGTCCAACACCCACCTCTCACCACCTTAATCATTGGTTTTGCCTCCCACAGGCTCATTGTAACCAGACACAGGCTACCTCAACTCTTCCCAACTTGGGACTTCCATGGAAGACGTTCCCATATTGTGTGCTGGGCGTGATTTGAGGATGTGTGTGTGTCCCACTGCAGAGCTGGTGTTTTTTGCCTCCCCCACCCACCCCCTAACTTGGGGATTCTATGTAGATGAATAGAGTGCGCCAATGTGTTTACACTCCAGAGTGTTCTCCATGTTTTTTGCTTCTCATGTTCTTGTATGGTCCCTCACCAACCTTGGTAAGATGTTACTAATGCTTTTGAGTACAGTGTTCCTCTTCTGGTTAAACAATTTCCCTTCCTCCCTTTCACGCTCCTTCCTCCATATCAGCAGCATCATCTCCCATGTCAGTAGCATTTAGGGACAATATTGCAGACACACACACACACACACACACACTCTCTTAGCTCATTAACCATGTAATGGACTGTATTGCACTTTGGGATACCATCACCCCAATAATGTAATATTGTCCAGAAAAGTATCCAGCTACCTGCTCACTGACTTGCAGTGATCACTGGGTTCTTCTGGCTCGGATCCATCTCCTCTCTATTCCTGTAGCTCTTCAGTCAACTTTACTAGCTACACAGATACTCTCAATATTTCCTCTTTCCCACTGTTATGTAGCATATACGTCTGCCCAGCAACAGAAGTCTGATGTCAGATATCTCACCCAATAATGCCATGCGATAATCAAATTGCTCCTTTTAGCAATGAAGGGCTGAATGCTGGCACTTTCGGCCCAATAGCACACTATGCATAGCAAAACCAATCCTGCATCCTGACACTCTTTTCCTAAGTTTTTTAAACCTTCAACATTCGCGTCACTAACCTCTTTACAACTCCTAACCTTTAATGATGCAGTATTTACAACTATTTTTTTCTACAGTGAAGGCAACAGCGTCAGCTTTCCTTTCAGCAGGAAAGAATGAACCTCAACTACAATGGTAGTCTGATTCATTATGGCCTGGTCTCTCAAACCGGACAGTAGTGACGGAATTTTTTCCCACATCTCCACTTAGGTCTCGCCTCTACACACCCTGCTACCTAACCCAGCCACTGATGCTGTTTTACTTAAGTGCAGATGGCGACCAGCACAGCTATTCATACATTATGCACAACTGTTAATGCCCATTAGATGGTGTCTGCCCAGTGTTGGTGAGCAGAGGGCTGTATGGATTGTTGTATGTAGTTACACAGAACGGCACTATCAACTGGGCAGGGGTTTGTGGGGTGGTGGGTCATGAGCACCTGGCAACACAGGACTGCTGGTGCTACTATATATATCTATATGTCCATTGTCTACACTGTCACTTGATCTCACTTGATCGTGGTGGGTGCTGCTGGACCACCAGGTTGAAGGTATGCTTAATACAGACAGGATGGGGGCTCAGGGTACTATGCACCAATAATGAGCCAATGGCCATGCTAATCATCCCCCTTATTGCCTTGCATACATAATGGGTTCATAAGCGGGATAAGGCTGAATATGGCACACAGAGATGGTGCTATCCCATTTGGGACAGACTATCTCCATTAAGTCTCATTGTGGGACACATTCTTGATCTGCGTCATTCAATATGCACTGCACTGGCTATGGCACCATGCTCAGATGGTTGAGCACTGGGTGAATATTGCCCCCACACCAACTATGTATCAACTGCAGTGTAGCACTCCACGTAGCCAGCTCAGAATATAAAAGGCCCTAAAGCTCCCTGATCCATTATATTCCAATTTCCAGTGGAATGACTGTCTGCCCACACACACACACACTGAGCTGTGTGTCCAACTGGAGGGGTTGCCAAGATTAACACTGGGTCTTAGATCAGTAAATGAAAAGGGCAGTGGTGATCCTGAGGCAGGATGTGTTTTTATTTATTTTTATATTGATACCTTAGCCTTACTGTGCCACATAGTGATACAGAGTTTGATGCATTCCAAATGTTTCCTAACAGGAACACAATGGAGATTAAATACTGCATCGATGACATAAGGTACTATGTACATGCGTATGCCTTACTTACTGTTATGAAGCAAGAATGTGGTCGTCACATAATCACCCCCCACCCCCACCCAAAAAAATAAAAGTAATACTGTGAGCCACCAAGTGGGTCAAGTCATTTTGGAATAATGGTAATGGTACTGGAAATGGGTAGGCAAAATAGATCATGACCTCGGCAGACCTCAGATTATTTTTAGGTGACCGTTTACATTATTCCCTAACTCAATCTCTGATGCCTCCTGTTACCTCTGTACCCATCCCAGAAAGTGACACTTCAAAAACAAAACAGAAACACACACTCCTATACTTATTAAGTAACACACACACACACACACACACACACACACACTAACACTACTTGCCAGCCAGCAGACTAGATGATCTGCAAAAGGATGGACTAAGTAATCCAGTTCCCATCAACAGGCACATTGATCAAGTGCAGAAGCAGTGGGCTATGCTTTTGGCAACCACCGTCTAAAGTTGGGAACAGTGGCCCTATGTACCTATGCAGCTGTGCTTCTCTGTTACCAACTGTCTAAAATCTTCTACCTGCACCTGCACACAAAATCACGTATGACAGGAGACAGTGTTAAGTTAAAGCCTGTCGTAGTAAGCAACCCATAAATCCCTGCTATTCTTTGATTTAAAGGGAGATTTACCATCACGCCCCATGCACCCACCTTGCCAAGTCAGTGGTGTTAGGGATGAAGATTGAGGCCGCAGCCATGGCTCCTGCTGGGACGGACACGACCTGCGCTAGCTTGCTACCGCGAGGTACAATGTAGAACATCGCACAAGCAATGTGTTTTTGCTACAAGATCTTTCACTTCAGGGTAATGTGCACTAGCATCAGCTTTTATTTAGAAGTGAGACCCCTTTCTGGTGTCTCTAATGGGGAGGGGAGTTACTGCACCACATACTCGCTGCTTTAAGTTCCTTGTCATTGCCGGATTTGGGAAAGAGGTACTGGCAGACAGTTGTGGAGCGGTCTGGGACAGTTCAAACATGGTGCTCTTAGCTAACAGGTTGATGACACTGGCTGTCTCTCACAAAGGAGCTGAAAAAAACAGTCTGGTACCTTTCTGTTGCTGTCAGGCTCTTTAGCAATCTCTCTCTTTCCGTATTCTGCCCCTGATGGTAGTTTCAGGCAGACAGAGTGGGGTATCTGTGGGGAGGTCTGGCAATTCACACATTCCACTGGATTCAATCTGTTAAATTCTGCAATGGAGTACTGCAAGTAAGACAATTCCCACCTTACCTTGCTGTATGGTGAGCCTCGTACTGCTCAATCGGCAAAACAAACATGCAGAATTGAAGCGCATGGCAGAGGTTCCCTTCTCCCTTCCCTGAATGGAGCAGGCCGCAGCCTGTGCTCCATGAGGGGTGGGAGTGAAAGTAATTGCCGCAAATGACTCACGCAAAGCTGGAACACTCTTGCGCTGGTAGCGGGAGCCGCTAATGAATGTTGGAAAGAAAATTACTTTTTAATGTGGGGACACTTCGCATATTTGCTGGGATAAAGTTTTCGAAGATTTGTTACATGAACACCTACCTCGACTAATTTAGAATATTTAGAAGTTTTTCTTTTTTAACTGTTAATTACTACTTGGGCATTATTCCTTCCATGGTTTGACTGCAACAACTGAAATACTGTACATATCCATGCCATAAACGCACACACACGAACACACACACAGCTATTATTTCACAATACTAACTTACTTTGAATGTCACTTTTGCTGACACTGGCACTTTCTTTTTCCACAGAATTAGGGCATGCACTTGCCTGAGTCACCACACATGACTCCGTACCTCCCTCAAAACCATTACAAATTGCTGACTGACTACCATATATATCCATAACCAGTGTGGTATAATTGGACAAAGGTTCAGGTGGCCCACCTCCTGCCCTAGTTTTTTTCTGTGATACTTCCTTTTTAGCATCTGCCAGTAAATTTTTCCATTTCTTTTTCACCTCATCCATAGTTCGTTAAACAGTGGGATTAACAGCGTTTACTTTGCTTGTTACCTCAACCCAGCATTTCTTTTTGTCAGAATTCTTCAAATTTGGACAAAGTTTACCAGTCAAAATCGTTTTTCTGAGGTAAACCTCTTCAATTAGGCATACTTTCTCATCCTCAGAAAAGTTACACTTCTTAATCTTGGCTGCCATCTTGTTTATTCCTGTCAGCCAGATAAGCCCTGTTAACTGACTTAAGCTGGTTGCTAGGCAACATATTTTTAAGACTAGTCTTACATAAATCAAAGCAACTTCTGCTTTATGCAACTGACCTAAACACAGGACTTAGACAAGACTACTTAAAGCCAAAAAAACTTCAAAAACAGTCTAAGAATTAAGACTACCTTTATGCAACCGAATATTGGAGTTGTAAATGTGTCTGTCAGGCAATTACATGTTGGGAAATAGTATGGACCCATAGAAGAGTAGTTTCACTTGCTTTCAGCTTGAGCCAGAAAAGCTAATCTTTGCTTCGCCATTCTCGATCCAACCAAACACGTATGAAATCACTCTCCTACAGTAACAACTTGCTCTGGGGGACATATTGACTTATAAAAATCTATCTTTTGCTAGGGTTGTTATACACTAGGTGTGACGTCACGATCTTGTAATACCACAATAGGTAAGTAACATTGATGGTACAACAATGAGCGCTTTGCTCATTCGCGTTCCATGAGTTGGTGTTCTTACTGAGCAGGCAGAGACGGATACAACTGTAAGCGGAGAAAGCAAAACTGAACGGACCAATGCCCATACACCATCAAAGACAATGTATGGGCATCGACGAACAATAGATCTATTCTAGCTTCTCGTTGTTGCCAAGACAACTTATGAGAACCACTCTGTCATTCTGCATGAGGGGGTCAGTGATTGAATGAACTAGGGGCTCTAGCTCTATAAAGCCTTGCTCTGATCCCCCCCCGAAGGTGCCCAGTGACTGTGTGAGACCAACAAGAAGGCGGCAGGTGAGAGCTGCATAAAACGCCAGTATAATATCCAGTTGGGACATTCTTTGGGAGAACTGCTTTGCTTGAACTAAATGCCTGTTACAAGCTATACTTTTTACTACTGCTGCTAATTGAGTGCCTGCTTTTACTCTGGGTTTGAATGAACTGCACCTGAAACTCTGTCATTCTGCATGAGGGGGTCAGTGATTGAATGAACTAGGGGCTCCAGCACTATAAAACCTCACGCCAATCACTGGCGCGAGCGCCGTGGTGTGAGCAACGTGAGTGGCGTGAGCGCCACTCGGTAGATAAATTGTTTTAACTTGTTTGGCAGTAAGAAGCTTAATTATGGGGTCTGTTTTGTATATATATTTGGGGGGTTGGTTTGTATGGGGATTAATAATCATGAGTACCTTTGAAGATAAGGAAGTTAGAGGTGATATGATGAAGTTATCAGGTATGTATTTTATGGGAAATGTTCGATTCAATTGTGAAGATGGATTCGTTCGGGAAGGAATCACTTTACAAATGAATCCCGATATTATCAAAAGAGTTCTTGTGTTAAGCAT
Organism: Neoceratodus forsteri; assembly: GCA_016271365.2. Taxonomy (NCBI): domain Eukaryota; kingdom Metazoa; phylum Chordata; order Ceratodontiformes; family Ceratodontidae; genus Neoceratodus; species Neoceratodus forsteri. The sequence continues at coordinate 1,431,307,903 of CM057456.1, forward strand.
GGTATTTGTGGGTTAAAAGTAACAGGAAGTACAAATATATTATGTTTAATGCTGTTAATTCAAAGTGGGGATATTGAGTTAAATCCGGGCCCTAATTGTAAAAAAATTAAGCAGCTTTCGATGGTTCATGAGAACGTTAGAAGCATAGTCCATAAAATGGACGAGTATAGGGTATGGGCAACTAAAACTGAGTACGATTTATTAGCAGTATCAGAAACATGGTTACATACAGGTATAATGCAGGAAGAAATTCAACTTTCAGGATTTTCTATAGAACGTGCAGATAGAGGTAAAAGGGGAGGGGGGTGATGTTGTTTATTAAGAATACTCTTGGCCCCTATAAAGTACTGTTAAGTATGAACAAGGAAGGAATTGACTGTCTTATTATTGAATTAATTGTGATAAAATTAGTGGTAGGAGTGTTTTATGCACCCCCTAAAACAAAAAGTAAAACATTTGATGTACTAGCAGAGTTAATTTTAGAAAAAATAAAGGACAAACAAGTAGTTTTAACAGGGGACTTTAATGCAGATTGGTTTCAGACTAGAAGGAGAAAATTGGAGAGTAGTTTTTCAATTCTGGGTTTGCACCAAATAATACAAAAATCTACAAGAAATACAAAAAATGGAACTTACGGTTCTCTTTTAGATTTATTTTTTGCATCCCAGGACATAGTAAAAACCTGGGAAGTATTACCTTTAAATTTGGGGGGACCATAATCCTATTACTTGTACTATTGAGTTACAACAGTGCATTACTCAACAATCAACTATTTATTGGAGCAGAGATTTTAAAGGGTTTAATGAGCAATCCTTTGTAAATCATCTAGGGCAAATCCACTGGGACAGAATTTATTTGATACCAGACATAGAACTGGCTATTCAAGAGTTTAATGACATGCTTTTGAATATAATACAGTACCATGCCCCATTAATAAGAAAAATTAAAAGGAATAAAGAAGCCCCATGGATCACTGATAAGAATAAAAATAGTTAAGGATTAGAGATAGGATATGGAAAAAGGCGAGAAAAACAAAGAAAGAAGCAGATTGGAATACCTTCAAGTTTTGGAGGAATACGTGTAAAAATATAATTAAAAACATAAAGAATAAATATTATCAGAATAAAATAAATAATTCCTCTGACTCCAAGCAGTTTTGGAAGCTTATAACAGAGCTGAAATCCCCAAATAAAGACTCCATAAGTCCTACTTTAGTACAAGATGGAAAACTAGTTACTGATACAAAGGTTATAGCGAATATTTTTAATACGTATTTTTTGGAATTACCAGATTTAAAGTTGCCAGATTTGAATGTGAATGGAATGGATTTCTCTGCTTTATCAGACACGCTGGTAGCCCATACAGGAATATTTAAGTTTGAAATTTTAAAAGAGAGGGATATACTGAAAGAGCTAAAAAATTTAAATAAAAATAAATCAGGAGGTATTGATGGGATTGAGGCCCAATATTTAAAATTGGGAGCACATGTAATAGCCCCTATTGTGACCTATTTGTTCAACTGGAGTTTGAGTACTTCTACTGTTCCTGAAATTTGGAAGAAGGGGAAAATTATTCCCATTTATAAGTCTGTGGATCGAACTATTCCTTCAAATTATAGGCCAATAGCCCTTTTGCCAATTTTATCTAAAATCTTGGAACGTAAAGTCTATGAACAGGTAAATAATTATTTAGATACAAATACTGTAATAGTAGATGAACAACATGGGTTTATAAAGGGGAGATCCACAAACACTGCCCTGTTGGAATTTAATGACCTGGTTGCTACATCTATGAACCAAGGAAAGTACACAGGGGCGGTGTTTGTGGATCTCAGTAAGGCTTTTGATTTAGTTCAATATGATTTGCTTTTGACTAGGTTAAGGGCCATAGGGATTAAGGGCCAAGTATTAAAATGGTTTGAGTCATATTTGACAAATAGATATCAATGTGTTCAATGTGGTACAATGATGTTTGGCCCTGGGAAACTAGAAGAGGTGTTCCCCAGGGCTCTATTTTGGGCCCATTATTATTTAATATTTATGTTAATAATTTGGTTCATGAAATTAAACATAGTGAGGAGGTGAGACATGCATGAGCGACACTGTTTTAAGTGGTGTCTGCTGACAGTCTCATGCATTTGATGGATTCGCTTCAAAGTGATTTGTTACAAATGCAAAATGGTTCAGTAAATCTGGTCTTCTTTTGAATGCTAAAAAACTCAAACTATGTTGTTTTCGATTGGTTCATATAGAGGAAAAGAGCCCAAACCACAATTACATTTACAAGATGGTACAAAGATTGAAAATGTATTAACATACAGATACTTAGGGTTTCAAGTAGATGCTAGAATGACATATGTAAATCACATATCAGTTCAGGTAAAGAAAGTGAATAAAAGATTAGGGGTCCTTAGAAGAGTTGCAGGAGCTTTACCTTTGGTGGCAAAGAAGCGATTGGCAAAACAGATGCTGTTACCCATATTGGAGTATGGTTCTATAATTTACATGAATTCGACTAAAACTGCTTTAAATTTGGTTAATCAAATATATTATAGGATAGGTAAATTTGCTTCTGGAAGTATTAAAAATGAGCATCATTGTATAATTTATAATAAGTTAAATTGGCTTCAACCTGAAGAAAAAAGAAACTATCTCTGGCTTACTATATGCCATAAGATAATTCACAAAAAGTATAACCATCCTTTGTATAAGCAATTAAAAAGAAAGATAAATAATGAATCATATATAAAGATTAGGAATCCATTAAGCAATATCCCAATGTATAGGAGCTTTAATAGACTAGGGGACGGTATGCTCCAGAATAGAGTAGCATTAAGTTGGAATGGTTTGACTGAATCACAGAAAACAAATTTAGATTTTTTTAAATTTAAAAATGAATTGTTTAATAGTTTGTATTTTTTATGTGTGTGTTTTAAATAATGTATGTAGAGTGCAATTGCATTTGTTTGTATTAGTTGTGTTTGTATTACTTATGTTAAATGTCAATTGTTAATTGGTAATTGTATTAGAATTCACATGCAGGACTTTGTTGTAAACGGGACTTTGTCCTAACAAATGAATTTCCTGTGAAAAAATAAACTTTTAATCAATCAATCAATCAATCACTCGAGCTGTGTTCTTGAGGTCTATATAAGTTGTCATGGCAACCACTTGAAGCGATAACAGAGCGGTAGTTCATCGATGCCCATACATCATCCGCTATGTTGTACAGTACTGAGTAAATGGTAGGGAAAATAGGTAATACATGTGATCGGTATGCCATACCTTCACAATCACCTTGGACTGCATGAGAAAGACATGCAGGTTCTTTGACACTAGATATTGACTGAAAGCTCTCATCTGCAAATTTAAAAGAAAACAGAAAAGAGAAAAGAGAAAAATTTTGCACAAACAATTTAATTGCAAAACTTAAGTTTTATTAATTTTTGTTAATACACTTAATTTCTGCCTGTTTTCCAAGTGCAATAACACCAAACAGGGTGTGCGGTATAGTGGTATACCTGACCTTAGGGGGTTTTATAATATGGGGTAGAGTAATACAGTTAGCCAATTGGCAGGCATGGATCAGCTGACTGTGCATTAATCTCTGATATACATACAGTTTGTAGTGCTAAGGCAGCCTTTGTAGGTCAGGGGCCAGACCCGGATTCATTATTGCTGTTTCAGTGTATTCTTACAAGGCAGCCATTTAAATTCATCGTTAAGCGAGCAATGCTGTTCCCGCAACACAGACACCTCCACATATATGTGTCTGTGTAGACAGTAGGACCCTCTCCGTTCACCAATAGCTACAGTCACTTTAAATGCCATGTTTCATGGCATTGACCTATACATGCATGCCAATTGCGACTGTCTGTCGGTATTTTGCCGGCCACGCTATGTGGATACCGACCTTGCAGACCTACAGGACCCAGTATACAGTGCAGCCCCAATTCTGTCTGGCTATCCACTCACCCACCCTGCGGACTGAGCTGCATGGATGATCGCAGGGAGAGAGAGAGAGAGAGACTGCTCAGGTTTGCTGGCTGAGGTTGATCATGCAGTGGTGTGACACAAGTTCTCACTTGCTTTCAGATCACATCACTGCACATGCAGATCGTTCATGTTTTGGTAATGTTCTGTGTGTTAGTGTTTAACACAGTAGCACAATGCAAGATATGTTATTTGTTCCTGGCACAGTGTCACAGTCAGGTGTTTGGCAGCCGATGAGCCCTGAAGTTATGTTTTCTCTGTTGTTTATTGCTGCCATAGTGTCACAGTCAGGTGATTGTTCTGGACGTGGCAGCACATGTGCAACTGGGCAGTCTGTGAGCCCTGAACTTATCTTTTCTGTGTAGTATCATGGCAATCCATGTGTAAGCAGTGTGTGTGTCTTATCTCCTCAGGACTGTTCATCATCGTGCTGGTCAATATTCTGTAGCTTGTAGCATAGTTTAGCAAGAGCAGTGCATCACGCCTGTCAACCCTGCATTTCTACTTTTTCTAGTGCTGCCTGCATGTTGAAACATCAGTGTCTGTGTTGCTACATGTCCCTTATTTGTTACTTGGTAGTGCACGTTGCTGGTTTCTTAGTGATAGTCTGTCCGCATTATTGCACAGTCTTGCTAATGGCAGCATGTTGAACGCAGTAGTTCTGATGGAGGCAGGACACATAAAAAAGTTTGTTCTTTTTTTCAAACATTGTCATGCACTTGTGGGATTTTGTTCTGTTGTACAACACAAGCGTTACCCCATGTTATAAGCACAATAACCCACTCCTGAGTGTGCGGTTCTGGGGGATTAATGAACACCATGGGTGCAGTGAAGGCACTCAGCCTGGGGCCTCATGGCCTCACAACGCACCTGGGTGTGTTCATTAATCCTCAATAACCGCACACCCTATTGTGGGTTTTTGGTTACATAATGCATTCCGACTGCAGTATTGAGACTGCACTACGCGCATGGGTGATCAAGTGTTCATCAAAACCGCATATGCTCTTGGGTACTATTGCTTTCCCAACATAAATACTAGCCAAAAAATTACTGTTTACACTAAAATGAGAAAGGAGGCAAGCTTACCTACTTAAAGTGCTCTGTCATCATCGTCTTCATTCAGATAGTTAGATAGACAGATAGATAGAAAGAAAAATATTTTATTTATATAGCGCCCATTTCCGAAGACTCTGGGCGCTGTACAATATAAACACACATATCATACAAAAACATTTAAATTTAAAACAACAACAAAATACAAAATACAATTGAAAGTAGCAGCATAATTAGCCTTTATAAAGATACTATTATTTTAAGACACCTTCAATTAAAGGCTTGATTAAATAAATACGTCTTGAGGCCCTTCTTAAAGGCTTCCACCGAGGAGGCCTCCCTAAGATCACCGGGCAGGGAGTTTCACAGGGTAGGTACAGCTGCCACAAATGCCCTATCACCCGAATGCCACAGCCTGACCCTGGGAACTCCAAGGAGGCTACCCACGGCAGAACGGAGAGCCTGGGTCAGGTGGTAAGGCACAAGGAGCTCGTGCAGATAGACTGGGCCCCTCTTGTGCAGGGTCTTATAGGTCCACAGCCCTATCTTGAAGACAATCCTCCACTGGACCGGAAGCCAGTACAGTTCGCGGAGCACCGGGGTGATATGATCACATCTTTTCACCCCCCATTAATAATCTCACCACCACGTTCTGTACCAGCTGCAGTCTGTGGAGTCTGCCTCCAGATATCCCTAGGAACAGGGGATTGCAGTAGTCCAACCTGGAAGTGACGAAAGCATGTACCAGTGTGGGCAGGTCATCAGGTGGAATCAGGGCACGAATTTGGGCAATATTCCTGAGATGGTAAAACCCACTTCTCACCACGGCCAACACCTGTGCATCAAGTGTCAGACTGCCGTCCAGGATTACTCCCAAATTCTTCACCTGCCTAGAGGGGGCTAAAGGCACACCCCCAGCACAAGGTCAGGGGGTAATGTCACGCCCCCCCCCACTCTGATGACCCATCTCTACCACCAGTACCTCGGTCTTGTCTGGGTTGAGTTTAAGCCAACTGTGAGTCACCCATATCTGGACTTCCTCAAGGCAGCTGTTAAATACAGAGTCTGACACCTGGCTATTGGGAGCACAGGACAGGTACAGCTGGGTGTCATCTGCATAGCAGTGAAAACCCAGCCCGTACCGCCTGATAATGTCCCCCAGTGGCAGCATATACACCGTCAACAACAGAGGCGACAAGACCGATCCCTGCGGAACACCACAGCACAGAGGCTTCGGATTTGATGAGAAAATTCCCACGGTCACCCTCTGCACTCTGTGTGTCAGGTATGACCTGAACCAGTTGATGACATTTTTGGACAGGCCACACCAAAACTGCAGTTGGTCAAGTAACACTTCATGGTCCACAGTGTCAAAGGCCGCAGAGAGGTCTAGAAGGACCAAGATGGTAATGTCCCTTCTATCCCTCGCCATCATGTCATTAAGCACCCTCACCAGGGCCGTCTCTGTACTATGCCCCACTCGGAACCCAGACTGGAAAGGCTCATAGGTGGAGGAAGCAGCAAGATGTCTCGCCAACTGAACGGCTACCTTTTCTACAACCTTCCCTAAAAATGTGAGGTTCGAAACGGGTCTGTAGTTGCTGAGGCAGTCAGGGTCTAAAGATGTTTTTTTTTCAAAACCAAAGCCTCTTTCAAGGCCAAAGGAAGATCTCACTCCTTAATGAACTCTAGATTACCCTAGCAATCACAGGACCAATCAGGTCCAAACATTCCACCAAAAGGCGAGTTGGACCTGGGTCCAAGTCACAATAGGTAGGCCGCAGCTTAGAGATCATCTCTACCACCTCCCCAACCCCAATCAGCTCAAACTGATCCCACACAGGAGGAGTGCTCCAACTCAACTCAGGCCGGACCCTGTAGCTCTTTCAAGAGACGTTCGACGAGACCTTAACCCTGATGGAGGGCACCTTGTCAGCGAAAAACAGAGCCAGCTCCTCGCACCTTGTGCTCGAACCTACCCCTCCAAACACACAGACAGGCAGGAACTAAAGGCTGTCCACTGTGTGGAAGAGCTGAGCTGGTCTGTTTCTCCCTGTAGCAATTTCCCTAGACAGAAAGAACAGGTTACTCACCTGTAACAGTAGTTCTAGGAGTGGTATATGTTGTTCATCCACACTGTTTGGCACAGCCCCTTCCACTTTAAATCTTGCCGGAATTCTTCAAGCTGGCTCCTCCCACCCACCCAGGTGGTACATACCTCAGCTCCGCCCCATGACACCAGATCTTAGCCCGCTGGAAGCAAGGTTGTGTGCCCGAAGCTGGGAAGGTCGGGTGGGTGCGTGTGGGTGAACAACATATACCACTCCTAGAACTACTGTTACAGGTGAGTAACCTGTTCTTCTAGGAGCGTGGATATGTTGTTCATCCACACTGTTTGGCAGACTCCAAGCAGTTCTCTGGGAGGAGGGAGGCAAGGCGCACACCCCCTACTTAGGAAACAGAGATTGGAGGACCGAGGCCCCAAAACCAGCATCCCGGCGCAACTCAAGGTCGATGTGGTAGTGGGTGATAAAGGTGTTTGCTGACTTCTGGGTAGAAGCCCGACAAATTTCCTGACTAGGGATGTCCCTGGAAGCAGCCACCAATGCAGCAGTTTGGCAGGCAGAATGAGCTCTTATCCCTCTGGGAGGCTCCTTGCCCACCAACTCATAGCACAGACTTATGCATGATGTAATCCATCTTGCTATGGTCCGTTTGGCTGCAGTTCTGCCAGAAGCGGCTTCAGCTTAGGTGACAAACAGCTGGTGAACCTCTCCATGAATTTCCACTGTTCTCTCCTTGTAGTATAAGAGAACAGGTCTCAGGTCCAGAGTATGGAGCCTGTACTCGGCGTCCGAGGTGTAATTAGGATAGTATACCGGCAGAGTCAACACCTGATTAAGATGAAACTCTGACACCACTTTCGGAAGGAATTTCGGGTGGAGGCACAGGACAACTTTGTCCCTGTGAAAAACCAGGTAAAAGGAGTCCACCGAAAGCACCTGGAGCTCCCGTGTCCTTCTGGCTGACGTGATAGCCACTAGGAAGGCTGTTTTCCATGACAAGTGTGAGAGCTCACATTTGTGCATGGGTTTGAATGGCTTGCCCATGAGCTTTGCCAAAACCAGCAACAGATCCCACAGAAGTGGAGGTTCATGCACCAGAGGGGATATGTGATCCAGGCCTTTGAAGAAGTGCCCGACCACTGTCTCCTGAGCCAATGTCGGCTGACGGCCTGCACCCGGTGGCGGAAATGGCTGCCAGGTGCACCCTACGGTCGATGACCGTGAACCTCCTTTGGAGAGTGACCAAAGGTAGTCAAGAATGTTAGCCACAGGACAGGATAAGGGGTCCAGACTCTTACCCTGACACCAAATGGAAAACCTTTTCCATTTGAAGGCGTAACATTTCCTGGTCAATTTCTTTCGAGATGCCTCCACCACGGTGAAGACATCTTCGGAAAGACTCAAAGCCTAGAACTCTAGCCTCTCAGGTACCAGGCTGTGAGGTGCAGGGATTGAAGGTCCAGATGGAATACCTTCCCCTGATTCAGAGATATCAGGTCCGGGCATGTACAAAGCCACTCCAGGGCTGCAGCTGAGGCTGAGGAGATCAGGGTACCAGAACTGGCACGGCCAGACTGGGGCTACCAGAATAACCTTCGTCTTGTCCCTCCTCACCTTGAGTAACACCTTGTGGATCAAGAAAAATGAAGGGAAGGCGTAGAGGAGCCCTGGGGTCCATGGCCTCGAGAAGACATCCCCCTGCAGCGAACCCCGCTGAGAGGGGTGGGCATTATACAGCCTCAGCTTGTTGTTTTTCCTGGAGGCAAACAGATCCACCATCGATGAACAGGCTGTAAGCTACCTCTGGATGGAGAGACCACTCGTGGGATGTCTGGCCTATACGACTGAGAGCATCCACCAGCTGGTTTGAGGATCCTACCACATGGATGGCTAGGAGATCTGCCTCCAACCAGCTTACGAGGGTCCAGTTGCGGAGCACCTCCTTGCACAGCAGACAGTAGTGCATGCCGCCCTGTTTGTTGAGGTAGAACATGGTCATGGTATTGCCCGTCTGGACTTGAACCACTTGACCCCTAAGCTGAGGAGCGAAAGCTGACAGCACCAGTCTGACTGCTATGAGCTCCAACAGGTTGATGTGGCATCGGGACTCCTCGGGGGTCCAGAACCTGTGGGCCCTGTAGTCCCCCATATGGGCTCCCCAGCCGATGAGAGAGGCTTCAGTCATAAGGACAACCGTCAGCTCAGGGCAGACAAACGGGATCCCTTCCTGCAACTGGTCTGGGGCGGTCCACCATTGGAGAGCGTCCCACATCTTGTGGGTTACAGTGATCAGCTGGTCGAAGTGACCATATTGCTGAGTCCACTGGGTGGCCAGCTCCCATTGAAGGGGGCGTATGTGCCACCAGGCCCAATGGATCACTGAGGTGCACACTGCCATGTAATCCAGAAGGCGCAGAAAGTCCTGGGCAAGGCGGCAAATGCCCAACCAGAAATGATCGGGCAAAGGAGGAGAGAACCTCCGCCCTGTCCACTGGAAGCTGAGCTCTGGCTTGACAAGTGTCGAGCTCTGCCCCGATGAAGCCCATCACCTGAGAAGGCACAAGTTCCGACTTGGCCTCGTTGATCAGGAGGCCGAGTTGGGAGCAGGTTTTGAAGGCCAGATCCCTGGACCTCTCCACCTCCTGTTGGGTGGAACCTGCCAAGAGCCAATCATTAAGATAAGGGTAAATTCTGACTCCTTGATGCCGAAAGTGGCTTGCCACCACTGCAATGCATTTGGTGAAGACCCATGGGGCCAATGACAGGCCGAACGGCATGGCTTGGGACTCGTACAGGATCCCCTCGACCCTGAAGCGGAGGAACAGCTGATGGGACGAATGGATTGGGACATGAAAGAATGCGTCCTGTAGATCCAGTGAACAGAACCACATGTTTTGCTCCAGGGATAGTATGATGTGGTTCAGAGTGACCATCCGAAAGGTGCTGAACCTGACATATTGTTTCAGGTCATGGAGATCTAGGATGGGGCACCAACTCCCCATCCACTTGGGCACCAGGAAGTACCTGGAAACAAAGCCTGGGTCTGTCAGAGGATCCAGCACTGGAGCTACTGCCTCCTTGCCGAGGAGCTGAGCCACATCATCTCGAACAGCCGACTGGGTGCATGTGGAGATCCGTTCCTCCCGAGGGGCGTGGGCTCGGCTGGGAGGGTACTGCTCAAATTCTAGAGGCAGTCCCTGACCGACCACTTCGAGATCCCACCTGTCCAAAGTGATAGCGGACCAGGTGGAAAGGAAGTGGTGGAGCCGCCCCCCCACGGGAGGATCCAGAGCTGGCGTGATGGATGGCCACCCCCAACCCGTCACTGAGCAGGCTTAGAGGAGGAGAAGGAGGCTCCATGACCTGAGCCTCGGCCTCCTTTACAGCGCTGTTGAGGACCCTGCTTGGGCCAAGGGTGCCAAGCTTGAGCCTGCTGCTGCTGTTGATGTTGCTGCCCTCCTTGATAGGAGGGCTGCCGGACCACAGGGGAAGAGTGATGAAATGGCTTCTTCTTTCTCTTCTGCTGGTTCTTGCCCGAAGAACCCTTGGCTGAAGTAGCATCCAAGGTGGCATTGGACTGCTCTATACGCTGAAGGTGACTGGCCACTCCTGGACCGAACAAGTCAGTACCCAGGAAGGGCACGTCAGCAAGCTTATGCTGAGTATCTGCCGGGAAGGAGGAAAGCCTCAGCCAAGCCCTGCGGTGAGAGGCCACTATGGCTGCCAGCGAGTGGGCACAAGAATCCCCGACGTCCAAGGCCATCTGGAGCCGCTGTTTAGCAACAGCACGGCCCTGGTCATGGACCTGCTTGACCATGGTCTGCATGTCCAGTGGGAGATGAGGGAGAACCTTGTCTAGTGACCCAAGAAGGGCATGAGAGAAGTGTGCCATAATGACAGCCGAGATGGCCTGATGAAGAGGCTGCATAGACCTTACGAGCAGTGTGGTCCATATTCTTGGACTCCTTGTCCAGGGGTCGGTCAGTGTTGGCCAAACTACCAGTACGCCTGAACACAGAGGCAGTCACCAGGCTCTCGGCTGAAGGGTGCTCTGTGAACCCCGCAAGGGACCCCATGGGCACCGCGTACTTGTGGGCCATGCAGGCAGATGGTGCTGGGCAGGAGGCAGAATGCTGCCAAAGTTCAAGGGCCAGGCCAACAATGGCCTCGGCCACTGGAAAGGCCTCTGTTGGGGTATCCCTTCTCTTAAGAATGTTGGTGAGAGGGTATTCCACCTTTTTCTGGATAGGCTGCAGGGGCATTCCAGTGGAATCAGAGATGAGGTGGAGAATGCCCTTGAAAGAGGAAGGGACTTTCTTCATCCCTGCACCGACCGACGACTCATCATCCCCGGGATGTGAGTGCAAGTCGATGACGTCCGAGTCTGAAGAGTCATGATACAGCGGTCTACCCCCTAAGTCACCCTCAATCTGCCGAGCGCGGTCCAGGGTGACATTTATCGACAGACGTTGGGGAAGCCCGGTGTCCTGTCAGTCCTCTTTCGTGGGCGCCCCTCCCTCATGCTGTTTAGGCGGTGGTTCTACCTGAATCGGTGGAGAGACCAGAGTAGTCCTAACTGGGAGACAGCCTGGACCCACATGTGGAGAAACCAAGGGCTTTGGTTCCAGAGGAGTTGGCTTTGGCCTAGGAGGCGAGAGCCAAGTGATGGCTGGGGTAGAAGGCAGAGCCGGCTTTTGCCTGATCAAGATCAGCTGCTGCCACATAAGGTCTTCATAGCGCCGATGGAGTTTCCGCTGGAGCCTCTTCTCATCTGAAGAGGATGAGGACCTATGGCATTGCCTCTTTTTTAAGTGCTTATGGCTCTTCCTGGGTCGATCATCCGAGGGGATCCTGGACCGAGACCTAGATCAGGGAGGCCGACTCAGTCAATCGGGAGACACCGGAATCGGTGAGACCCTGGGGTCCGGGACCGGTTCCTTGATGGGGACACTAGCTGGCTGGGTCTCCTCATCCAGAAAGACCAGGACCGGAGTCCTTTCCAACGAGTCATCGGGCACAGCTGGCAACAAGGGGTTGATGGGGTCAAGGATAATTTCGACCTTGTCGGCCACTGCCTCGGTCCCTTGGCCAGACGGAAGGTCCAAAAACCCAGCGACCGAGGTTGCGATCTCGACCGAGGTCGAGACTGCGTGTTCTTGGGACTCGGACCTCTCCCGGTGCCAAGAGCATCTCCGTCGGGACAAAGACACTGGGTCCTTCTCCCTCTTCTGAGAGCAGGAGGAGTGCGAGTCCGAGGGCACCTCACCTCGAGTGGGAAGAGACTGGCACATCTCCCTGAAGAAGCCCATAAAGGTGGAGCCTAGTTTCAGTGGGATGAAGAAGCTTCGACTGGCTGAAGCATGAGCTGCTTCCTCCTCGAATGCCTTCATCTGTTCCAGCTGTTTGGCGGAGCCCGCAGCCATGGAAACCGCCCACCTAGCCTCCTTCGATTTCACTGCGGGTTTCTCTTTTCCGGTCTCCCCAGCTTCAGGCGTGCCTTGCAATCGTCCAGGACATTGGGATGGAAGGCCAAGCAAAAACCGCACGATGAGGTGTCAAGTCCGACACCTAGGCAGTAAACGCATGTGAGGTGGGGATTGATGCGTAACATCTTCTGGCAGCAGGGGCAATGGCGAAATCCTGGGGAAAATTTTTCCTCCATAGTCGATGTGATGAAAGCGCAATTGCTAACTCGAATGAGTTTGATTTTCAGTAAAACCGACAATTTGAAAGTCAGGGCCTATGAAATGCTGAGAGCACGAGGGAATCTGTATCTTCCAGCGGAAAGGAAGATCTGGCATCATGGGGCGGAGCCGAGGTATATACCACCCGGGTGGGTGGGAGTTGCCAGCTTGAAGACTTCCGGCAAGATTTAAAGTGGAAAGGAACATGCCAAACAGTGTGGATAAACAACATATCCACGCTCCTAGAACTCCGCCTTTTTACAGGAAATTGACCCCTGATAGTCGATATAATGTGACCTCAGGGCCAATTTGTCCCCCACCAGACCAGATCTCCTCCAACACCTCTCTAACCTCCGGCCCCTAGTCTTTAAACCTCGGAGATTCTCATCATACCAAGGAGATCTCCGACAAGTAGCCAGGGGTCGGACATGCAAGGGTGCGATTGAGTCAAAGGCTGCACCAACCGCCCCATTATAGGCCGCTACTGCTTCCTCTGACCCAATCGCACAAGCTGCCTCAACTTCCGATAGGTCCAGCACCGCCAAAAGGTCCTCTGGGGACACTCCCCTTAACGACCAGTACTGGACCATCTCCACAGGGGCAGGACCATCTGGGGGGGCCCCTAAACGTGAACCCCACAGTGCTATGATCTGACCAAACCACCGGATCTACACTAAGGTCCACAATATCCAATTCAGAAGAAAAAAAAAATCCAGTGTGTGGTCACCCGAGTGCGTCGCTGTCATTACCTTTTGTGTCAGGCCCAGTGCCCCCATGCTCCCAAGAAGTTTCTACATATAGTATTCAGCAGATCAGTCGCTGTAGTGTCACTCCCTAGGGAATTGTCCACACTGGTTCGTGGAGCGACATCTAGCAGGCGATCACCAAGTACATTATACAGTTCTGAAAAAACTTAATTTTATCTCCCGACATGCCACTTTTATTGCGCAGCTGTTCCACTGAATGCACATAACCTTTTGCCTGACATCTCTTCTTCAGTCTTTTTAAAAATGTCACCATTTCATCTCGTTTGCCCATCAATGAGATGCATAATGTCCCGCTCTAAGAAACAGTGTAAAAATACTTTAGTTGGGGGCGTGACTTAGCCTTCACCCAAGATGGCAGCATAATCTCTCAGCTTCCTCTGCATGGGCTAAAATCCTAAGGCATCCTTCAACAAGGGGCACATAAGAGCAGCTAGAAATACAGAAAATTGAAGACGGTCTCACCAGCTACACCAGAACTGCAGATATTATCTTCCTACCTGTGAGGAACCGCTTTGTGAGGGGCATCTCTTCTATACCATGGCCTACAGCAGTACAACCTCCTTTCCAGCTCCAGCCGAACCTGAAAAAACGGAACAAATGTTCACCCAGCTGCTTGCACAAATGTCTATTGCACTAAACTCTAACACCCAAACTTTACAAACTGTAGAATCACAGATGTTCTACATGGAAAGACACCTTAAGGCCCATGATGCAGCTTTACAAGAAGTTACAGCTACTGCACAGGAACAAGCCTGGATTATCTCCTACTTACAAGATAAAGTGGACGATTTGGAAAATCAGAGCCGCCGCAACAATTTGCGGTTCATCGGCTTCCTAGAGGGAGTTGAACAAAGGGACACAGTATGTTTTCTACAGGATACACTGCCGCAATTACTAGGCCTCCCTCCAGCTACTGTCCTACAAATTGAATGGGCTTACTGCTGCTTGGCCCCTCCACCCACACCGGGAGAACATCCACAACCCATTTTGGCCAGATTCCTAGACTTTTGCCAAAAAGAGCTCATTACAGCCACAGCGAGAGATAGAGGCACCCTTTACTAGAATGGTAAAACCATTCACATATTTCAGGACTATTCCCGTGAGTTAATGGAGTGGAGAAAAGTTTATGCGGTGGGTCGCAAGATATGAGGTACCCGCTATAATGAGAATAATCTCCAATAGGGCTCCGATATCATTTGATACACCAGAAAGCCTCATGGATTACCTTAGACAACAATTTCTGAAAGACTTTCAGAACCCTTGCCTGTACAGTAATACCCACACCTCCCCTGACACCCGTGACAGTATGGATATATCAGCCGGGCCTGGGCAGGAGCCTTTACTGCCGACCCCACATCAATTCGATGCCTACCTCCCTCCCAGGAATAGAAAGAGGCATACCTCACAAAGGCACGAGAGGAGGCAGCACCCAGCTTCTTGGCAACACGGGGAAGCTCCCCTGGAAGAAGATGATGATGCAGGGCTATGCCAACACTTCTCTCTGAACAAATTTGCCCCGCTGTTAACAATTACAGAGGCTGCACCACAGGGAGATGAAGCGCCAACTCACGGACCACCTCCTACCAAACTAAAAACGTGGGCCACGGTAGAGGCAATGGACAAGCAGCAAGCCCCAACAGAACGATTATCACCTCCTCTGACGAACACCGAGCAGCAAGCCGCAGCAGTTACAGCTCTTTCTTTAGCTCGATCAGACGATGAACCTCCTCCGTGATTGCACAGATAAGTGACTGTCATTTCTTTGGCTTCTCCTTCTAAGGCTTTCTTAGGCTGGGGTAATGGATGCGGGGATGAGATGGGCCCTGAAGGGCACTCGACAGTCTCACTAATCTCGGGGATCCACATTGGAATGGTAGCCTTGCAGCTAGCTGTCCGTTCTCTCCTTTTTTATTGAGCTCACAGCTTTTTGTGCATTCTCAGGTGGCTATATTATTAGCTGCTAGCAGGCGTGTGGATGCTTGCGGCACAGGACATTTTCTGGACTATCAGCTGCACAACACTTTGAACAACATTTAATCGCAAACTGTGAATTGTCAATCAGACATGTTATTATGTAATCTGTCTATATTGTTTAGTAGTCTTTCTGGGTTTCTAGTATCAGCTCTCCGCTGATGTATGGGCAGGGAGCATGAGCACTATTTATTTATTTTTATTTATTTAGCTTTTGTTGACCGGGTAAGTGCACTAGACAAATCCTGCCTATTTTCAGGCACGATACGGGGGAGGGGGATACAGATGAATGCCAACTGACCTTGAACCAGATAAAGCTGTTGTTGGTATTTTTAGTGAATGAGGGAAATTTGGCCAGGACACTGGGGAAATTCCCCTACTCTTTTCGATAAGTGCCATGGGATCTTTAACATCCACCTGAACTACCACCAATCCAGGCAGATGGGATCTCGGTTTAACGTCTCATCCGAAAGATGGCACCTCAGAAGTGCAGCACCCCTCTCATGCTGCACTACAGTGTCAGTACTGGGATATTATTAACCCAAGTGCCAGATGTGGGAACTGAACCCACAGCCCTCTGATATCCCAGCCTCAGAGGCGAGTGTGCTACCTACTGAGCCACTGACACTGATAACTGACGCTACACTGACCCAAATGTATATCTTTAATCCATAGGTGTTGTAGCTAGTAATTCTGGTATATTTCCCCTCAGCCTAATGAGGGGTGAGGGGGCCACAACTTTGCCTTGGGTGCTTCACCTCAATGTCTCTCACCTTCCCATAATGTCCTATCGGCTGGGTTACAGCGTCACACCTGAGGCAACAATGAGCACACGACCAAGGCATAAGGCCTCAGACTACATCAGGCTGAGGCTCCCCAATCCCCACTTTTAGAGATAGGAAACAGAAATCACCTAAGGCTATTGCTCTGGGTAACTTATTTAAATGCTCCCCCTGTATATATAGGCAGTATTTCACTGTATACAACCTTTAGAATGTGTACAGCCCCTTGCTGATTTCCAGTTCCCTTCATGTGCCCATATCGCGGCAGGAGAGCGGTTTTTTGGAAGACGTACTATAAGTACTCTCGTCGGAGTGGAGCACAATGCTCTGCCTCCCTACAACTCTGACCCTCCCCACGAGAGGATGACAGGTGGCCTTGGTGGCTAGTCTGCCAGCTTGACTGTCACCCTCTGACTACTAAGAGACACTACTGTGCTCAGATGTGTGTATATAGTTTTCTACTGGTCTGGGCCATTTGCCTAGCCTGAAGCTGTTTAATATGTTGTATTAGGGTTACTAACAAATATTTTAGATATTTGGGCTTTATAGGGACACGATGGGCTAGGAAGTTAGGATTCATTGGGAGATTTCTGAAGGAAGAACCAGCTTCCCCCTCAGCCTATATACTAGGGTTGTCAGAACAGGTTCGACAAAGATTCGAACCCTCCTCGAACCCTGGTGTTCGAGTTCTAACTTAGAACTCGAACACTAAACGGTTCGCAAAAGGATTCGAATCACCGCGAGACGCGAGACAACGTGGGGTCGAGTAAGCAATGCGAGCAGCGGGATCTGTGGGGGTATTTAAAGAGATGCGCCACGAGGATGAGCGCCATTTGACTGAGGATCATCGCAGGCAGAGGCAGCAGCAGCAGGCAGCACCAGCAAACTGTAGCAAAAGCGGTTAGCGCGTCCGCTACTCTTGTCCAGTGTGGCCACTTCTTCTCCTGTGAGACCGAGAACAAGAAAAAAGCTAAAAATCGGGGGATACTGGGAGTGGGACTAGGGGCGGTTCAGGACAGAAGGAGGAATCGGGAGGATTAATCAAGATTGGGGAAGGGACTGGGGAATAGGGAGGGACTGATGAGACCAATATCAGGAGGACTGGAGGAGGACTCGGAGAGAGACTAAAAAATAAGAAGACTGAAGATTGTAAGAACCTTTGTGAATGTGAAATGTGATTATTTGAAACTGCAGCACACTGCACACTCAGCAGCTGCCAGCAACAAGCATACAAGGGGCAAAAAAGGCAAATAAATCTTTCTGAACCTAGTGTGTGTGTCCTGAGAGAGAGAAGCAGTGTGTGCCCCTTGACTGCACTGTACTGTACCCTACCCACTGTGTAGTTACAGAGAGAAGCCCAGTGGCCAGTTGTGTGGTGGCATTAACCTTACATGACAGAAACGAGGGGGCAAAAAAGGCAAATAAATCTTTCTGAAGTAACCCTAGTGTGTGTGTGTCACAGAGAAGCCCAGTGTGTGCCCCTTGACTGCACTGTACTGTACCCTACCCAGTGTGTGTTACAGAGAAGCCAGTGGCCAGTTGTGTGGTGGCATTAACCTTACATGACAGAAATGTAGAAATATAATTCTCATTCCCTGGGTTGCGTATGTGACTCCGTCTCCTGTGGTCAGCCCATCACCCTGCTGCTGTGTGCCTTGACTGCACTGTACCCTACCCAGTGTGTGTTACAGAGAGAAGCCCAGTGGCCAGTTGTGTGGTGGCATCAACCTTACATGACAGAAATGTAGAAATATAATTCTCATTCCCTGGGTTGCGTATGTGACTCCATCTCCTGTGGTCAGCCCATCACCCTGCTGCTGTGTGCCCTTTGACTGCACTGTACCCTACCCAGTGTGTGTTACAGAGAGAAGCCCAGTGGCCAGTTGTGTGGTGGCATTAACCTTACATGACAGAAACGTAGAAATATAATTCTCATTCCCTGGTTTGCGCATGTGACTCCGTCTCCTGTGGTCAGCCCATCACCCTGCTGCTGTGTGCCCTTTGACTGCACTGTACCCTACCCAGTGTGTGTTACAGAGAGAAGCCCAGTGGCCAGTTGTGTGGTGGCATTAACCTTACATGACAGAAACGTAGAAATATAATTCTCATTCCCTGGGTTGCATATGTGACTCCGTCTCCTGTGGTCAGCCCATCACCCTGCTGCTGTGTGCCCTTTGACTACACTGTACCCTACCCAGTGTGTGTTACAGAGAGAAGCCCAGTGGCCAGTTGTGTGGTGGCATTAACCTTACATGACAGAAGCGTAGAAATATAATTCTCATTCCCTGGGTTGCGATGTGACTCCGTCTCCTGTGGTCAGCCCATCACCCTGCTGCTGTGTGCCCTTTGACTGCACTGTACCCTACCCAGTGTGTGTTACAGAGAGAAGCCCAGTGGCCAGTTGTGTGGTGGCATCAACCTTACATGACAGAAATGTAGAAATATAATTCTCATTCCCTGGGTTGCGTATGTGACTCCGTCTCCTGTGGTCAGCCCATCACCCTGCTGCTGTGTGCCCTTTGATTGCTATGTGTATGCCTATGCCCAGCAGCCCAATCATTCTGTAAGCCTTGAACCTGGGATCCTTTAGTTGCAAACTGTCATATTCTTCAATTACTTTCAGTCCACGTATCACAGTGTCACACAACCAAAATAAAATTTTGGAGTTGTAGCCAGCGATTACAGATTACATTGCTTTGTTACACAGGAATTGTTTAGGTGTTGGTGTGTTCACTGCAGTATACTGGGCTGGTAGTACTGGTACTTACTGTCTGTTATGGCTGACACCAACATAGATGAAGCATTTAGTGCTGGTGTTGGAGCAGGTGTTGGTGGTAGTGGTAATCCTGGTGCTAACAGAAATAACCAAAATGTTTCACGTGATAAAAATTCAACAAACAGCAAAAGAGCAACAATGAAGTGTGGTAAGGGGACCTTTTAAGAAAACCTGTACAGCTGCTGGGGTCACACGAGAGGCACCATAAGGTATGCCATTCATGCCGTTAAGATCCCTGTGACTAGCAGCAAATGCAAGTGACAGTGAGTCCCTCTCTGACTCAGACAGTAGCTCTTTGTCTCAGTCCCACACTGTTGTGTCTCGTGACAAATCATTACTTCCTCAACAAAGTGAAATGAGCAAGTCTGCTGACAATGAGTCAGGTAGTGCACTTGCAAATACATCCAGCACTGTTGGCAATGAAAAGGACATATCCATTGAATCCACCACTTCTGTGTTGGCCAGCAATGAAAATCCATCAGAGTCTTCTGTCCACTCTTCTAGCACCAAAGAGCATGTCCCAGGTTCTGTTAGGACAGGTGAAAAGACACAA
Source organism: Neoceratodus forsteri (assembly GCA_016271365.2). NCBI lineage: Eukaryota > Metazoa > Chordata > Ceratodontiformes > Ceratodontidae > Neoceratodus > Neoceratodus forsteri. The sequence goes on from CM057456.1 coordinate 1,431,327,547, forward strand.
ACAGTCTTTAGCTATCTTCCTAGCACTCGAACAAAATCTGTCACATCTGAGGTGTGAATTATTTCTCAGTCAGTAAAACTGATCCATGCAGAGCAATTTGTTCCCTGTGTAAACAGAGTGTAAGCCGTGGTAAAGTTGTGTCATGCCTTGCACTACATCTCTTAACGCCATCTGAAAAGCATTCGGTTTTGCTTGATCATCCAAAACCAAAACCCATGTCCTCCATCTTCCAGACCGCACGTGAGAAGGGTCAGGATCAGGAATCTGAAATGGATACTGAATTGTCTGAACTTGATGCGGGCAGAACCACTGCCAGCCCTAGGATCACTGTTACCACCAATGCCAGCACCATTAGTACCAGTTGCACATCCAGTGATGGCACTGAATGTATAAGTCCTAGTCCACCATCTCTCGTCCATCTGCCCATCGAAGCACGGTGTATAATAAACCAGCAGGGACATGTTGCAAACAGCTAACACTGTCTCAGGCATTTGAAAGGAAGAATACCTTTACTAGAAATCATCCAAAGACCCTTCATCTTAATCACCGAATTGGTGAACTGTTAGCGAGCCCTTCTCCCATACTCTTTGGTAGATCATGAGGATTTTAGGGCTCATAACATTAGCAGAGCCTCGTTACAATGTTCCTCATCGAAGGTACTTTTCCTATGTTGAAATACCAAACATTTATCAGGCTTTAAAAGCGACAGTGATGCTTGCACTTAAAACTGCAGAGGGTGGGCTTATTCATGTCACAACAGATATGTGGACCAGCACTCAAAACATAGATTACATGTCCCTTACCGCTCATTGGGTCACGTTTTCTTGTGCTTCTTCAAAAACAAAGACATCCCAAAAGATGCCGCTGCTGCATATAAAGAAGTTTGGGCAAAGTCATACTGCTGCAAACATCTTGCAGGAACCTCCTTGACGAATGGGTTTATTCTCACGGTCTAAAATGTGGCTTCATAGTAAGTGACAATGGAGCCAACATCTTAAAAGCAGTACAGGATGGAGGATTTCTGCATGCTTCTTGCTTTGCACATTGCTTACACTTAATTGTCACGGGATTTCTCAACAGCGAAACACAAGTGGATGGTATGATTGCTGTTTGCAAAAAATTGTGACTCACTTTTCACATTCAACCAAGGCTATCACGGACATTGTCGAACTAGCAAAACACAAGCTGCCCCAGCAAAAGCTGATTCAAAATGTTTCCACTCGTTGGAACTCAACGCTTATATGCTGCAGCACCTCTTGGAGCAAAAGCAAGCTGTACATGAGTACTGCTCCAGTTACATTATTGGAGATGGCATTATGCTGTCTGTGCTGCAGTGGAAATTAATGGAGACAGTGTGCTGTATCCTAGCTCCTTTGAGACAGCTACAAGGGACATGTCTTCGAAGGTGCATCTGTGAGTCAGGTTATCCCACTCATAATGCTCATTTCACGCCATCTTAGTGTTCTAAATCTACAAATAGAGAAAGACAGATCTGAAGCGCAGACAACATGTCGCCTATATCATGGGAATCTCAGTAAAGAGAATGAGCGCTCAAAACCAATGACAAATTAGTTGCAATGACAAAATCAAGACACTACATCCTTGCAACTCTCTTAGATCCCAGGTTCAAGGCTATACATCTTCCAAAAACAGATGATATAGAGCAGTACAAATGTATGTTGCTAGATGAGCTGCAGCACTCCAGGAGTCAAACACAGACACGCACAGTACCATCAGGTTGTCATCACCACAACATGCAGGTTCATCTTCACAAAGGGATACAGAACTGGAAAAGTCACCAAACATTAACAGTAGTTGTTCCACAACTGCCACTTCTTCAGCCCTTTAGTACAAGCTAAATCTGTGGCAAAACCTTTCCCAAATTGCTGCCATACCAGCTGCTTCTGCTGATTCCTCTTCTGAGCGGTCTCTGTCCATCATGGTAGACAGTTACCTGCAAGAACTGCCTATTCCTATTGATGCATGCCCTTTTGAATACTGGAGATCAAAAAAGTCAATTTGGACAGAGCTGTATGATGAAGCTTGTAAATATCTTGGTTGTCCTGCAACAAGTGTCTCTTCAGAATGCATGTTTAGTACAGCTGGCAATATTGTGACAGACACCAGAAATAGGTTGCTGCCAGAAAATGTACACACGTTAACTTTTATTAAAGTTAATAAGTCAAGATTTTCGTATCCCTACAAGAGTATACAAACTGATCCTGAAGTGATTGATGTTGTGGATGTTGATGGTGATGATGACAACTCAGATGGTGGTGGCTGGTAAAAATACTGTGTGGAACGAGTCTCTGCACCAAAAGGAAACTTTTACAGACTGTGATGACTTTGGTTGTCGTCTCTCTCCTTTCTCGATCTACTACCTTGGACTATACTACCCTAAAACTTTCACCATTTCATGGCAAACTGCTTTGTAGCTAGGGTTCTAAACTAAAGTCAACAAGTTTTATATACAGGCAATTTAACATCAGTGGGAACAGGCCCAAATTTGGCATAAAAGGGACACTGTCACGTCAATCCTTTCTGTATCATATTATTTATAGTTAAAGTGCAAACATATATTTTGGATTTACCTTCTGTAACTTTGGTGCATCAGCATGGGCTGGGACAGGAGCGGTCTATTTTCAATTTTAAAGAGGACAAAACAATGAGTTCTAATTGGTAGCTGTTTATTATTTTTCAATTACAGAAATGTAGTCCATAAGCGAAAAATGGATGCTAGTACATGGGTGAGGGTTGTGGGTTGGTTTTAACATGGGTGTAAAGGGTGGCATGGGTGCTACTGCACAGATGAGGGTAGTGGAAGAAAAGTGGAATGGGTGATGGGGTGAAAGGTGGGTGTTGTTTTAGTTCTTTCATTTACAGATTCGTGATCAGCTGGGATGGTGAGGAAAAAAATGATGACAGACCGAACCTACTGTACACATAATATATATTCTTATTAAATACATTGCAAACTGCTGCCACCTAGCACAATTGTCCTGTCCCCTTTAAAAAAGAATAAAGGAATCAGAAATAAAGAAAATCTGCATCAGCAGTTTTCACAGAATGTGACGATATCATAGTGTTTTGCTTTATAAGTAGTGATAATTTGATACATAATGGGGTTGACAGGCGCTGTCCCTTAAACATCACATGCCAACTGCTGCAGCTACATAAATGTTCCTTAGTATGTGGTGAGAAACCACTGTTTTATTTATGTGACTGAAATACAGATTTTATTAAGTATCAGCTGCAAAATGCATCATCTTAGAATTTTTGTATGTATTACTTCAATTTGCCAACAAAAATGTTGGTATATGTATGCATTACCTTAGAAAATTGCATGCATTTGCCAGCAACAATGACTGGCATATTTTTTATTAAGAACAAAAGACACAGCACCAACACTTCCAAAAATATACTGTATTGTGCGTTTTTAACTGATAGCATCACAGTACAGAAAGCATATGCAGAGACAAAACAGTTTAAACAGACAAAGGTCCTTTTGTCTGTTTAAACTATTTATCCTACATGCATTCCTACTAGTGATATCGGTCGCACTAAAATATTTATATTTAGTCTTATGTGATACTCAACTTTTCACACAGGCACAACTTAGGATTGGAGCAGCCTTCTTGTGGTTTCTGCAAATATTTTTTTTATTCCAATGTCTTGACTGAATATGTTATGACATAATATGTTTTGTAACAGTTCCACATGTTGCTGCTGTAGTACTTGGCTTGACTTTGTTATAAAAGCTTTCTTTTAAACATAGCAACTTTTGATTCACTCATTTAAAACAGAAAGCAGCAAATAGCTGAAATTAGGTAATATCAGTTATTTTTTCTCCTAATTCATGACGATGAGTATATATATAGCTGAGTACATAAATGGCTAATGTGCCTCTTTCTTTCACTAAGGAACTATGATGCAGCTGCAGCAGGAAAACTTTTAACATATTGGTGGGTGGGTGGGCCTGTTACGTATTAAGTTGCTGACTTTAGCAAACAGAAGAAACTATAGATAAACCTAGTTGTATTCCTATCAATGTCACACAAGATAATTTCTCTCCCCCTTATTTTGAACAGTTTTTCCTTTACATGTATTTTATTACTATCTTCGTTACTGGCAGCACAATAAAAAAATAGGGTTCGAGTTCTAAAAAGTTCTAAAAAAGATTAGAACACTAGAACTTTTTCCAAAGTTCTAGACTAGAACTAGAACCCAGAACTTCAGAGGGTTCTGACAACCCTACTATATACCATGCTTCACCTTTCTCCTAAAACATATCTGCTTATGCCCACTTGACCTTGCCTGACCTACATGCATACACCTGGAACGTGCAGGGCTTAAATACCCTGTAAAATGTAGGCAGGTGGTATCTCATCTAAAAAGGCTGATGGCAACGCTGGCCCTCCTACAGGAAACCAAACTTACTAAGAAAAATCATGACATGCTGAAAAGAGACTGGGTGGGACAAGTAATTTCTGCATCCTTCCCCACCCGGAAAAGAGGGTTGCCATTCTTTTACACAAATCATTGGCCTGGACTGCCACTCGAGTGCAGACGGATACCTCGGGTAAGTGGGTCCTAGCATTAATGGAAACACCAGCTGGCCCAATACTCCTGGGCAGTATATACACACCAAACAAGGATATACCCTCCTTCTTTCACCTCCTGGCCCAAGCCTTATGCTCCATCTCCTCGGAACCTGTACCTACAATTTTAGGAGATTTTTACCTGACGCTTGTGCCCCAGCTAGATAGTAGTTCCCCCTCCGCAGTACAGCATTCAAAGTCCTGGCTAGCCCTGCAGCACCTGATGACAGAAGCTGGCCTTACAGACATCTGGAGAACTTTCCATCACACATTGAGGGATTACTCCTTCACATCTGCGGTGCATGGGTCTCAGTGCCGACTGGACTTTTTGTTGATCTCGGCCGACATATGTCAGAATGCAGTGGACACTGAGATTATGCCTAAGGTTATTTTGGACCATGCCCCAGTATGCTTACATATATTATGGGGCCCACCTACCCCTAAACCCTCTACTTGGAAACTAGATCCCCTCCTATTTAAGGATCCTAATTTTGCTCACTGGGTGTCATCTGAGACTGAACTTTTCTTGCAGAGAATCCACCCCAAGACACTCCCTCCAGCATGTGATGGGAGGCTTTTAAAGCCACCATATGTGGGGCTATTATCAGCTATGCGGCTAAATGACAAAAGAAACGGGCACACCTCCAAACTACTTTAGAAACCAAACTAAAAACCCTGGAGGCCCAAGCAAAACAATCCCCCACTCTAGCACCAAATTCTCCACTGTATAGAGAACTACTTGCTTCCTGTTTAGAGCTCAACGAACTATTAACTCACAAGGCCGAAGTCGCAGTTTTAAGGCTGCACCATCAGTACTGGGGGGGGGGAGAAAGCCAGACAACTCCTAGCTTACAGACTCCGAAAACAACAGGCCAAACATCAAATCCTGGGCCTGAAAGATCAGACGAGCAAAATCAGTACTGACCCTGTGGCCATTAATGCCATCGTGCAGCAATTTTATGTGAATCTCTACACTTCCACTAGAACCACAGAGGAGCACTGAATAGGGACCTTTCTTGCCTCTCTTCAACTCCCAGAACGTGCCCCAACCCAAGCTGTACAACTGGATCTGACTATCTCCCATGCAGAAGTTCTATCGGCAGTCAATACCCTAAATAAAGGCAAGTGCCCTGGAGGAGATGGATTTCCAGTTGAAATTTGGCAGTTGCTGGCCCACCACATAGCCCCTCTCCTTTCTCAAGTATTCAATGAAGCCTTGCACAATAGCATCTTCCCCCCTACTCTCCGAGAAGCAATTATTACTGTTTTCCCCAAAAAAGGTAAGGACCCCACTCTCCCATCCAGCTACTGCCCTATCTCCTTAATAAATATGGATAGCAAAATATTTGCCAAGATACTGGTCACCAGGCTTAGCCCCATTTTTGTCAGCGCTTATACACCCCTCGCAGGTGGACTGTGTGCCGGGACGTTTAAGCCGGGATCATATTAGATTACTGATTAACATTATATACCAAGCTAAATCTCTCCCCTCCCCTGTGGCAGCTATTGCAGTAGATTTCGAGAAAGCCTTCGACTCTCTAGAATGGGATTTTTTTAGATGGGGTTTTGCAGAAATTTGGCTTCGGCCCTGCTTTCTGGCAATGGGTTTCAGCGCTATATCAACAACCGTTAGCCAAAGTTTGGACAAATACAGTCATATCCAACCCCTTTCAACTTGGCAGGGGCACCCGTCAAGGCTGCCCCCTCTCCTCCCTCTTGTTCACACTAGCAGCGGAACCATTAGCCATGGCCATTTGGCAACACCCCAATATTCAGGGCATCTCCTTTGGACCACAATCATACCCCACACTTATGTATGCCGGTGACCTGCTAATCCCGGTCGAAGATGCCAGCACGGCACTACCGGCTCTCCTCTCACTCCTTGCTAATTTTGCAGCAATATCCAGCCTTTAGATGAATACATCCAAAATGGAGCTGTTACCACTCAGTCCCAATTGCACCCAGAATTCCATCCCACCTGATGGATATACATGGGCCCCCTACTCATTGGTATACCTAGGCATTAAAATCTCCCCCGACCTCTCCAGAATTTGGGACCTTAACCTCGGCCCATTAATTGCTAATCTCAGAACCAAATTAGACAGGTGGAGGATGCTGCACCTCACCCTAGTCAGAAAAGTTGCCGTACCCAAAATGATTGCGGCGCCCAAATTATTATACCTGCTATCGCATATTCCCTTAGCCTCTCCCCCCCCCCCATTAAATGGCTCCACACTATGGATACCATCATGGGCAATTTTCTCTAGAACAACAAAAAGCCACGCTATAGCAGAGGTAAGCTTCGCTCCCATTGCAAAGACGGTGTCTGGGGACTTCTGTGGTTTGAGGGATATACTTCGGCGTATTCTGTGGCACAAACCTTAAAATGGTTCCAAACCCCGGACCCATGTCCCCACACTGGTTACATATAGAGCAGGCTGTAGCCTGGGCACATACCCTCCCCCTTTTAATATATAACCCCTGCTTAAATCCCTAAGGTCACATCCCACTATTGCTCCAGCGGTTCAGGTCTGGCATAAGGTGCACAAAAAAATACAAGCAAAACCAACTCCCCTCTCTCACACACCTATTTTCTATAATCATATTTTACAGAAATGGCAATAAGCCCTTTTATTGGCCCCATTAGGAGAAAGCTGGTATCAAGACCTTAGCGGATATCCTTGATAAGGCTGGCTTGAGAACTGAATCTTTTCAAGCCCTGGCTCAGAAATACGGCCTGACTAAGAATGATTTCTGGAGGTATCTTCAGCTATGTAGCTCCTTAGCTGAACTCCTGAAACACCACAACTCTGAAGTGGCACGCCCTCAAAAGCTAGCTACCTGGCTTAAACTTACGAGAAGACAAGCAAGCAGTATATATGCTGAACTCAGAGTGCTCCATCACAATCTGAAGTCTCTAAGTCTAAATGGGACAATGCATTACAATTGGAAATAAGTGACACCTGGTGGGCCCTAATTTGGAAACAGGCGCACACATGCTATCCAGATGCCTAAAGCAAGCTCATTCAAAACAAACTGTTGCATCATTGGTATAAAACTCCAGACATACTACACAAAGCCCACCTCCTGAGCACCAATGTTTGCTGGAGATGCCAGACTCAGCTGGGTGATTTGTACCATATAGTGTGGCAATGCTCCATGCTGGCCCGCTTTTGGCAGCTAGTGAACCAATTTGCTACGGACATCCTTGGCCTAAAGTTACAACTTGACCCCCTTCTATGGATCCTGGGCTTACCTCCTGTGGAACTACAGCGTAAACCAGCCCAAAATAGATGATTATCTCTGGTGGGTATCTCTGCCAAACATCTAATATTATGCCAGTGAAGAACAACTGAAATCCCCACCATGCGAGAACTTCACAATGCACTTATACATCTTGCTAAATATGATCGCTTATCCTGTACTAACTTTAATAAATCAAATGTATATGATGATTGCTGGGCCCCTTTTCTAACATATCTGAAACCCAGGACCGGAATAGGATGAACCCCACTAACTGTGTCTTGGTTTTCCCTTCACTAGTGATAATCCTGACATGCGTGACCCTTTTTGCTAGCCCAACATAAAGAGAAGCTAGCCATGGAAATGTTTATTCCCTATATGAGTAGACCATCCAAACATCCAGCTTATTCATCTTACAGCTCTCTATATAGTGGTAGGTTTAGGAGAAACCCAGTTTAGGTACTTTAATAGGTTGAATTTGTTTGTTATCTTTCAGGTCATTGAGCAGAGCAGAGATGAGAGGGCTCGCCTCTTACCTATTCAGAATCCTAATCTAGCTCATAACTTTCCTGACTGATGTACATTTGAAATATAGACTCTGGATATACTGCCTAATAATTCTCTGATGTTTACAGAAACTGTATGTATTCTGTCTCTGAAATGCTCTCATATGTCATTGTTATACTTGTACGTTGGAAACTAATAAAAATTATTAACTGAAAAAAAATATACTTTAGTTTCCGCGTCACTCCAGTGAGAACTAGGAGAAGAGTTGCTGAATCTTGCATTTTTTTCCTTTTTAATAATTTACAAAATTACAACCACAGCAAAATAAGAATTAATTCAGTCTCAAAGACAGGCCTCTCACAAATTACACAAAAACCCCAGCAAACTACAACTGTCAAGAACTGCTCCTCAGGAAAGTGTGTAGTATTAAAAGAGACTCTTGACGACAGCCAACAAAAGGGAGGGAACTCAAACCCCTCCCCTTGATGTCATCATCATCATTACATCACACAAGTACTGCTACAGGACATTAACAGATAACACAAGGTGAGCTGTGTACAAAGGAAGGGGTTAGTGGATACCTGGGTCCTTATCTACCTGTAGTTAACAGGAAAGACGCAGCCCAGATACTTGTAAAATATCTGTATACATGTAGCTTGAGTTATACAGTAACAGTCAGAGATCTTTGCTACAAGAGACTTCCGGTGACGTCAGCGCTGTAATGGCTGCTTAGCCCCATAGCTCTGAACCCCAGCCGATAACATTCTCTGAAAATCACCAAATAGCAACATGTCTTCGCCAGCAAAAATGAAGAGAAATAAACCGGGGAAGCCTCAGCCCACCCAGGTGCAGAAATTGCGAGCCTTAATCCAGGGACAAGAGGAGGATGCGATGGATGCAGCTGACACTCTATGCGACACGTTTCAGAAGGACCCGCATGGAGAGGGCCCCCATTTGGATTTAATTGAAACCATAAAACAAACGGCTCGTACAGTCACCAAAATAGATAAATCATTGGCCGAACTGAAAGCGGACATAAATAATATAAATCATAAAACAGATCAGCTCGAACTCTGTGTCTCTCAAGTGTCAGAGCAATCTGACCATCATGACCGCATGATTCTGTATCTTCTGGCTCGGGACCGGGAGCTTACACATCGCCTCGACGACCTGGAGAGCAAAGGCTGGAGACAAAACTTAAGGATATACGGGGTGCCAGAAGGTGCAGAAGATAAGCATACGACAATGATTGAATTTCTCCAACACCTCTTCCGGGTCCTCCTTGATTTGCCAGAGGAATATAATATTGAGATGGACCGTGCCCATCGGTCCCTTGCTCCCCAACCGAGTAGCCCTGAGGCAAAGCCCCGATTTATCATTGCCAAGATTACCTCTTACAAGATTAAGGAGGAGCTGCTACAAAAAGCCTGGTGGAAGGGCCTGTTAAGTTATGCTGGCTCTTGCATTTCGGTGGACAATGACCATACTGCAGCGGTATTAGAAGCCAGAAAGACTCTGTGGCCAGTGCTAAAACAACTCAGGGCTAAGAATATTAAGGCGCAGATCCTATACCCAGCGAGATTAAAAGTAGAAACAGAAGCAGGGCCGAAAATTTTTCAAGATCTGCTGTCTGCCTCCCCATTTCTGGCTACACTAGGGATTTCCTCGCCGCCCCTCTCAAAGGAGAAACTCGAGAAGGACTTACTAGCCTCAGCCTGTTTAGTGTCTCAGAAGGGATCCTCAAGGCCCGGATCAATGCAGAGGTCCACCCACATGAACTTGTGAGCGGCTGTATCAGCCCTGCTTAGAAAATATGGCGACCCCTCCATGGTCAACAGGAAGGCAGCGCATCTGATGGACGACTCCCAGGGACAGTCTCCAAATGACAATCAACTGTGTTAGTTGCCTGAATGGATGAGAACAGTCCTCCTGGCATTAGCAACTCTTGGTCTTGTTGACCTTTTGAGACGCTCCCTCCATTTCTTTCCCTTCCCCTCCTACTGCGACCTGCTCCCTGAGTCTGCATCTTTTTGTCAAAAGTAGCAGCTTGTATACCACTTCTCGACTTCGACTAGTTACCAAGGCTTGAGGAGCCTCTGTAGTACCCAATTAATGCGTTAACCTGCAATTTGACTGGGGGGTAGGGTCGAGGACTCTGGGGGAGGTCAACAGGGTCGGACACGTTGGTCCCTTACTTGGGAGCCACGGAAAGGTACCCATAAAGCGGAGCTCTTTCTCATCCGCTTCTCATTTTAGTACCCTAGAACTTTCGGTCCTTTCAGAGGGAGGTGTGGGCACCCTGTCAGCCCTTGAGTAAATGCAGCCCTGTTGCGACTACTGGGAGGTGTGCGCCTGACTTCTCGATTCTCCCTCGCTTCACTTCCGAGGGGTCGCCATTCCTGAGCCCTGTGGATCAGCGGCCCCGCACCTCCCTGTGGCGAAAGGCCATGATCTCCTGCGACTGATCTTTACCCGACTGTGGGATGGGTGATGGACCCGGGTGTTTCTCTTTTTCTCCCTTCTGGTTTCTGTGAGTTGGCTGAGGGGGTAGCGTAGGCCTCGGGGAGGTCTCAGAGTATTGCAACCTTGGGACATTCTCATGTGTAAAGGGGCGCTCCCCCCTGCTCCAGGTAATTGGTTATGGTCTCCATTTCTCCCCGGTTCAGGTGCCCCGCACCTACCCTTGCCCTGGAGGGGATCCTGGGGCCCTGACCACAGGAGGTGGGATCTGGCTGGGGGACAATCACTCGGAGTGGTCTGTTGGGCCGCGCTGAACCCCACTGGGTGTGCTGTGGGTGATCCTGGCGACTGGGAACCACATGGCTGGGGGTTGGGTGGGGTAGAAGATTTGCCTCCCTCCTTCCCCCCTCGGCTAGAGGAAACGATTACTAGCTAAGAGAACTCATTTTCAGACTACGTTTGCTTTAATCAATCTTGTTAGATGTTCTTACTAATATCAGAGTGCAACTGTTGCAGGGAGCTTCTGAGTCTACTGAATTCTATATGTTAGGCCCTGTTGGAAGTCCCTGGGCACCCTGGGGGGTTGCAATGAGGGGGGCTTCCCCCCTTCCTCATCCTTGTTTAATACCAGAGGCGGTAGAGAATCCTTCTTTTTGGGCTGGCATTACACTTCACTATATATTGTCAAGGTATTATTTGTGGTGATTTTATTCCATACTCAAAGCTCTAGATATGGCTGGGGTCCCCTCTCAGGGCAGAGCAGCCTAGATAGAGATATATTCTTTTGGTTTTTCTTTCCTTTTTGCTGAACATAAGGCAAACTCTTGTAGGATCTGTACCCTAGAGTTGGTGGGTTTCTCCTCCACCGTAGGAGTACCCACCTCACTGCACTTCTGCAGTTGCCTACTGCTGGATAATTACAGCCAGCAGCCCCTTGGAAGTCATTTAAACCTAGATTTGGGAGGAGAGGTACGGGATTAAATAACCCTGCTCTCCCTTCCCTTTTTGTCTCATCATGCCCTAGCGTTGCTTTGGGCATTGTATATAGTTACTGTACCCTATGGAGTTTTTCAGGGTGCTCCCTTGACTCAGAAGCCCCCTTCAAGTGGACGGGAGGAAGGGGGCAATTTAAATCTCATATACTGTGCAGTATTAATGTTACTCAAAGTCTGTGGTTATACCAGTTTTTGGATAGCTTTGCAAGCTTATTTGTTGAGTCTCAGGTTAAAAGAATTAAGTTTAGCATTTAACCTAATGGGTTATTACTCTTTGAAGCAGTTAGGCAGTCACATGTTCTCAGAAATTCAGGAAGAGGCTGTGGTAAGGTTTCAGGAGATTGATTGGCTTGTTGCAGTGGAAGAATTAATTTGGGAAATTACATGGCTCATAAACATTTAAAAGTATAGTCGTTGAATGCGAATGGTCTGAGCAACCCAGTGAAGCGATCCAGGATGATAACGCTGGCCAGGAAGTCAAATGCTGAGATAATTTATATGCAAGAAACCCACTTAAATACAACCGAGCATGGGAAACTGCGGAGGAGAGGTTTCACGCAGATTTCTTCCTCGGCTTTTCCCAGGGGTAGGAGAAGAGGGGTTGCGATATTGATTGCCTCCCATCTCCCCTTCTGGAAAGTAAAGGAATGGGCAGACCCGGCTGGTAGATTAATTATAGTGACAGGAACACTGTATGATCGGGAAATTACCCTGGCTAAGGTTTATCTCCCTCCGGCTTCAAACCCCCCTACAATTCGGTCCTTGCTGGACAAAATAGTTGAGCTGACAAGGGGTGTTTTGATTCTGGCAGGGGATTTTAACATTGCTCCAAACCCAGCTCTAGATACTTCTAAGACCCGGCAAGGCGCACATCCGACACTGTGAGCTCTACGAGAAGCTTGGCTGGCTATCCCCGCTCAATCAGCTTAACTTTAACACTGGTTGCCTCGCGAGTAAAGTACTTAGCTCCAGCACCCCTCTGGAACTGGCCCGGTTTCTTGTCCCTGCTGACCTCTCCCCCTACCTGCTTAGATCCCAAGGCCCCGGCCTACTAAATGTACCTCCCACCCGCACCATCATGGGGGACCGGAGTTTTGCTGTCCATGGTCCCAGGCTCTGGAACTCCTTTCCTGAAAGAGTCCACTTTCTGCCTCCTCCACAAGCTTTCCGGTCCTCCTGTGGGATCATCTTTGTTGGCCTCTCGCTGTGAATGTCCTAAGCCTCCTTAGTCACCCGGTGCCCACTGGTGCCAGCTTTTTCTCTCCTGCTCTGGCGTCACCACTCTTGTGCTATGACCTCGTCCAAATCCCCCCTTCCTTGTTCGACCGACTCTATTGGTGTTCCTATGCTCATAAATCCTAACCAGCCCTGTTGGTCATTGTACTTATCTCTAATTTATACCTTGCCCCTGCATTGTATCTGGGTGTACCTTCCACGTAAATGTTAATAACTGTATAAATTGTCTTTTCTCCTGTTTCTGTACCTAAATGTATTCGTCAGAACCAATTGCTGTATTAATGTACCTGTTGTACCCTTTTGTACTCTCCCGGGTCGTTCCTGAAAATAGGCATAAAACTTGTCTAGTGTACTTACCCGGTAAACAAAAACTAAATAAATAAATAAAACCGACCTCTCATAAATTTTTTAAACAGTTCACTGGGGGGGTTGGGTGGATAGACACCTGGCGGGCCTTGCACCCCAGAGATAGGGGTTACTCTTTTTACTCGGCCGTCCACGGAACTTACACAAGAATAGACCATTGCTTTACGCAGAAGGAGTACCTTGGCTCCTTGGTTGAGGCCACGTTGGGGCCTATAGTCTATTCAGATCATGCACCCCTGATCACTTCGTGGGACCTGGGATGGGAAAGGCGTAATACTATATGGAGATTTAACCCCTTTCACCTGAAAAGTGAACAATTTAGAGAGTTCCTCAGAGACAAGATCAAGGAGATCATACAGGATAACTCTGCCCAAGAGGTTCCCGCTATGATTCGGTGGGATACTCTGAAAGCAGTCCTGAGAGGTCACTTGATAAAATACACAGTTAAGCTGACGAAGACAAGGAAGGAAAGACAAACACAACTGGAACAAACACTCCAGTTTTTGCAACAAGTTCATCAACAAGGAGGTGACTCTGTCCTTCCCCAGATAAAGCAGATTAAGAGGAACCTTGATTCTATTTGCCTGCAGCAGACGGAAATTGCTTTGGCATATTTGCACCAGAGAGATGGTGAGATCGGCCCTAGAGCCTCGCGCCTGCTGACTTATCGGCTCAGGCAACAGCACAACCAGACCACGATTGCAGCAATAAGAGACCCTAAAACGGGACTTCAGTACACTAAATTCAAAGATATTTCCCAAGTTTTTTGTCAATACTATAGCACCCTTTATGCCCCGGACCACCCGATTGACCCTATCCGCACTGACTCTTTTATCGGCCTTAAAGCTTCCTACTCTCACTCCGGATCAACAAAATAATTTAGTGAGACCAATCTCGCTGGAGGAATTAGCGCTAGCCATCTCCAGATCCAAAACTCAGAAGGCCCCAGGTCTGGATGGATATGGGGCAGAGTTTTATAAAGGCTTAACTCAAGCCATTAATAAACTCCTCTTAGAGGCTTTTAACGAGGTCCCTGAAGAGGAGGTGCCCCCCAGCTGGAAATATGCAACAATATCAGTTATCCCTAAGCCGGGCAAAGACCCCTTACAATGTGGGTCGTACAGACCGATATCAGTCCTTAACATGGACTATAAATACTTCATGTCCATCTTGGCCCAGAGATTAGACAACGTTTTGCCAAACCTGATAGACCTCAATCAGACTGGCTTTGTAAGCTTCAGATCGACCATGGACAATGTACGGAGGGCCTTGCACTTGGTGCAAGTGATGCAATCCCGGAGAGACCCGTCGGTCCTTCTCAGCTTGGATGCTGAGAAGGCCTTTGACCGCGTATCATGGCCATTCCTTTTTGCCACGATGGCGATGATGCGCTTCCGCCCCCCTTCGTATCTATTCTGCAGAACATATATGAATCCCCAAGGGCGTGCATCAAAGCAGCAGGCCATCACTCTGAATACTTACCCCTTTTCAGGGGCACACATCAGGGCTGTCCTATGTCCCCTGGCCTATTTGCCATCTTCATAGAACCCTTGGCTCAGGCGATTAGATCTTCACCAGGGATCTCAGGATTGAATATACATGGATCGGATCACCGGGTAGCTCTCTACGTGGACGACATCCTCCTGTTCCTCACTAAACCCGAGCAATCCATCCCTGCTGTCTCTCAGCTCCTGGAGGAGTTCGGTGCATGCTCAAGATACAGATTAAACACTGCCAAGACGGACGCCCTCACATTGCACTTCTTCCCTCCTAAGCTTCTAACGGAAAGGTACCCATTTCATTGGGGGCTTTCAAAGGTAAAATACTTAGGGATCTATTTATCCCACCAAGTATCTGAGGCCTTTAATAATAATTACTGCCCCTTTATGTCTCAAATAAAACAAGACCCTGAAAGATGGAGTATACTCTAGCTGAATTTGATTCAACGTATAGAGGTGGTCAGGATGGTGATTTTACTGAGTACACTCTATCTCTTTCAGTACATCCCCCTTAACTTACCAAATAATCTTTTTAAAGTTTGGAATAAAGCTATTTCAAGGTTTATCTGGGCAGAAAGATGCCCTAGAATTAGAATGGAAATTCTCTTTCTTCCAAGGGCTCAGGGCAGTCTGGCGCTCCCAAATTTAAAATTATATTACTGGGCAGCCCATGTGGCATTTATAATACAGCGTCTGATAGGAATGAACCCAGCGAAATGAAGGGAAATCGAGGAAAGTATGCTCCCTAGCTGGGATTATTATAGAGTAATTCTCTATAAGAACCCACCCTCGACTGACCGGACAGCCTGGAGTCCTTGGGTCATATGCCAAATGCAGGCTTGGTGTCTGATATGCAGGGCACTAGGGATTACGCCCTTCCTGGTCATGTTATGCCCAATAGACTTATTGGAAGATTTTCCCCAGCTCTTCTGGATCATACATTTCAGAATTGGAGGCACATCCATCTTTCAAGCCTCTCACAGTTTCAGAGGGGCCCCCTCTTTAGAGACTTCAGCGAGATCAGCCGTGAGTTTCATCTTCCCCGAACGGATTTCTTTCGATACTTACAGCTCAGACACTACTTTGAATCTCTCCCCCTTAGTGTCCGTACTCCTGACAGACATCCTCAGTTGGTTCAGCTGATCTGGCAAGCAATAAAATCTCAGGGATTAGCACATGCTGTCTCTGCTATATATAAATCAATGCTGCCTCTGGTGGGTGGGGATACTCTACGGATAAGGGAAAAGTGGAATGAAGAGCTGGGAATGCAAATTTCACCACAACAATGGGAAATAATATGGCGCAGGACATCAAAAATCACCTACTCCCATATCTGGAGGTTATACTCTTGGCAACTGCTAATAAGATTTTTTCAAACGCCAGTAATAACTTCACATTACCATACCCCCACTGGGGCAGCCTGTTGGCGTCTATGCGGTGAACCTTTTGTTCACCATTCTCACATTTTTTGGTCGTGCCCAAAATTGCAGCCCTTTTTACAGGGTGTATTTAAGGAGTTGGATGAGCTTTTTGGGATCAGACTTCCTTTAGTGGTGACCTTTTTGTATTGCATGACTCCTATTCTCAGTATCTGCTAAATATTCTGCTCCTGGCAGCAAAGAAGGCTATTACAAACACTGGCTTACGGTGTCAGTGCCCACCATCACGGGTTGGAGAGAGACTGTCAACCTTATATGTAGATCTGAAAGAATGACCTATAATTTAAACGACAAGGCGGAGCTGGGTTCTTTAAAATGGAGAAGATGGGTCATACATATAATGACTAAAGACCCAAGCTTTGTGCCTTAATACCATATGCACTCTGCATGACTGCTCAGATCAGCTGGATTGGGCTCTCTTACTATGCCCCTTAACTTACTTAAGAGGAAATGTAATAAGCAAGGCAAAATTATGGTCTGGATGGGGGAAGTGGAAGGGGTGGGTGGATAGAGGAAGATTGGAAGCTTTTATTACATGGAATTCTGGAAACCGCTCTCTGAGTGCTAGCTTCAGATAAGAGAAAGTTGTTCGATAGCTCTGTGTCAATATTTAATTCTGAATGGAGCCTCTGTATAAACAATGTATTAATACTGGTTTATAACCAAGTGAACTGTGACTGTCAAAGTATAAAAGTTTTAATAAAAATGAAATTGGAAAAAAAAGAGATCTTCGATACAAGAGCAGCTACCGGGTAATGCAACCTGCATGTATATGTGGTGAATGTTCTTTCCTGTAAAAAAACTTGCCCTAATTGAATACAGCTGCAGTCATCTACATAGAAACATAGACTTTGATGGCAGATAAGGACCGCTTGGCCCATCTAGTCTGCCCATTTCCCTAACTACAGGATAGGCCACAGATCCTAGTTAACCAACAGCCTATTTCTTCCTACCCCCCACAAGAATTGCCTTATGTCTGTACAATGCATTCTTGAATTCTCCCACAGTTTTAGACCCCACAACCTCCTCAGGAAGGCTGTTCCATGCATCCACTACCCTCTCTGTGAAATAATACTTCCTCACATTGCCCCTGAACCGCCCCCTTCTATCTTTAAATTGTGTCCCCTTGTTCTTGCCGTCTCTTTTCTGAAAGATGCTACCCTCTTGGACTTTGTTGATTTCACTGAAGTACTTAAAAGTTTCTATCATGTCCCCGCTCCCTTCTTTCCTCAAGGGTATACATATTAAGCTCCTTTAGTCTCTCCTCATCGGCTTCTCTTGCAGACCCTGCACCATTTAGTGCCCTCCTCTGGACTGCCTCTATCCTGTCTATGTCCTTGCGGAGATGGGGTCTCAGAACTGGACGAGTACTCAGATGGGGTCTCACCAACTGTCTGTACAGAGGGATAACAACTTCTTGTTTTCTGCTGCTGATGCCTCTCTCTATACATCCCAGTATACCCCAGCCCTCCCTACTGCCTTCTCCACATTGCTTGCCTTAAGGTCATATGATATGATTACCCCAGGTCCCTTTCCTTTTTGTTGTTGTTACTACCTCCCCCATTGTGTATTCTTCCCTGGGTTCTTGTTTCCCAGGTGCATTATTTGCACTTCTTTGCATTGAATCCTAGCTGCCATACTTTTGACCATTCCTCCAACCTTGCCAAGTCCCTTTTCATCCTTTTCACACCTCCTTGTGTATCAACCCTGTTGCAGATCTTTGTGTCATCTGCAAAAAGGCATACTTTTCCTTCCAGTCCCTCTGCAATGTCACTGATAAAGACATTAAAAACACTGGACCCAATACTGAACCCTGCGGTACCCCACTAGTAACCCCTCTTTCTTCAGAGTGGACTCCATTTACAATTACCTTCTGTGTCCTGTTGTGCAGTCAATGTTTTACCCAGGCTACCACCCTGGGACCCACTCCCAGGCTGGTTAATTTGACTATTAATCTTTTGTGTGGGACTGTGTCAAATGCCTTGCTAAAGTCTAGGTAGGCCATGTCCACAGTCCCTCCCTGGTCTACTACTTTGGTCACCCAGTCAAAGAAATCTATTAGATTCGTCTGACATGACCTTCCCGCTGTGAACCCATGCTGCCTTGGGTCCTGTGCCCCACTGGCTTCTAGGTACTCAACTGTTCTTTCCTTCAGAAATGACTCCATCACTTTCCCTACCACAGAGGTCAGACTGACAGGTCTGTAGTTTCCTGCCTCTATCTGGGTCCCACTTTTGTGAAGGGGAATCACATCCGCCTTCCTCCAGTCCTCGAGTACAACACCATCCTCCCATGATTTATTAAAAAGAGTAGCCAGTGGTTTCACTAGTTCCTCCCTTAATTCTTTTAGAATTCTGGAGTGAATTCCATCAGGACCCATTGCTTTGTCCACCTTCAGTTTTAGGAGTTCTTGCAGAACCCTTTCTTCTGTGAAAGGACTGGGATCGACCCCCCTTATCAAGAGTGCTTCTGTTAATTGGTTAGGCACTTCCCCTCCCTTTTGTGAATACTGAGCAGAAATATTCGTTCAGTATCCTGCTTTTCACTGTTCCCCTCTGCCCACCCACGTTCATTCTATTCAGCCTCACTATCCCTCCCTTTGTCTTTCTCGCTCGCTGATGTACCTATAAAGGTTTATCTCTCTTCTTAACTGAGTTGGCTACCTTTTCCTCAGTTTGGGCCTTTGCTATTCTGACTTTCCTCCTGCTTCCTTCTACCTTAACTGGTACAGCTGTCTGTCCTGCTCCTTCTGTGTTTCCTTATACTTCCTGAATGCTATCTTTTTCTTCCTGACTTTCACAGCCACCTCTTTTGAGAACCATAGTGGCTTTTTCTTCATTTGATTTGTTTATTTGCTTCACACAAAGGCTTGTTGCCTCTGTGATGGCAGTTTTGAGGATTCCCCATTGCTCCACATCCCTTCTAGCCTGTTTGCTAGTGCTTTTCTGAGGCACTCTCCCATCTTGCCAAGTCAGCCCTCCTAAAGTCAGTACCCTCACTTTTGTTGGCTTGACTCTGTAGCTGAGTTTAACGTGAACCACACTGTTTGATGGTCACTTGTCCCCAGATGGCAACCCACTTCTAGATCTGAGATCCTCTCACTGCCCCGTTTAGTCTGAGGTCGGGTGCTCCCTCAGAGTGGGTTCGAAACTAGCTGTCTGAGGCCTGCCACCTGTGAGGCATCAAGAATGGCCCTGCTCTTGGATGTGGCTGCAGCAAATGTGCTCAGTTAACATCTGGCATATTCAGGTCTCCCATCAACAGTATCTCCCCTTTGTCTGCCATTCTAAGAATGCCTTCTATCATATCCTTGTCCATTCCCTCCCCCTGACATGGGGGTCTGTATACAACCCCTGTGCGGATTGTGGTGCCCTTTCCAGTCTCCAAGGTGACCTACAGTGCCTCCTCTCCTCTCTGTTTACTCTTTTGTTCAGTTGCTTTTATCTATTCTGTTTTAAAAGTCTTTACAGTGTTACACTGAGACACTGAAAATCCTAGTGGCAAAAAAATGAAGGCCAGTAATTATATAAAATAAGTGATAGGTAAGAGGTCAAAACTTGAATTTTACACATAGTCCCGGTGTGGGATAGAAACATAGAATTTGACGGCAGATAAGGACCGCTTGGCCCACCCAGTCTGCCCATTTCCCTACCTGACAGATAAGCTGCAGATTCTAGTTGATCAACAGCTTACTTCCTCCTGCCCCCCACTAGAATTACCTTATGCCTGTTCCATGCATTCTTGAATTCTTCCACTGTTTCTGACTCCACAACCTCCTCAGGAAGGCTGTTCCATGCATCCACAACTCTCTCTGTGAAAAAATACTTTCTAACATTACCTCTGAGCCATCCCCTCTATCTTCAAATTGTGCCCCTTGTTCTTGCACATCTCTTCTTCTGAAAGATACTACCCTCTTATGCCTTGTTAATTCCCTTGAGATACTTGAAAGTTTCCTCGTGTCCCCTCTCCTCCTTTCCTCAAAGGGTATACATATTAAGCTGCTTTAGTCTCTCGTATGTCTTCTGGTGCAGACCTTGCACCATTTTAGTTGCCCTTCTCTGAACAGCCTCCACTCTGTCTATGTCTTTCGGGAGATGGGGTCTCCAGAATTGCACACAGTACTCAGATGGGGTCTCACTAACTGTCTGTGAGAGGATAACAACTTCATGTTTTCTACTGTTGATGCCTCTCCCTATGCATCCCAGTATCCCCAGCCCTCCTTACTGCCTTCTCACATTGCTTGCCCACCTTTAGGTCATCTGATATAATTACTCCTAGGTCTCTTTCGATTTTTGTTGTTGTTAACTCACCCCCACTGTGTACTCTTCCCCTGGGTTTTTGTTTCCCAGATGCATTACCTTGCACTTCTTTGCACTGAATCTGAGCTGCCACATATTTGACCATTCCTCCAGCCTTGCCAAGTCCCTTTTCATTCTTTCCACCCCACCTTGTGTATAAACCCTGTTGCAGATCTTTGTGTCATCTGCAAAGAGGCATATCTTTCCTTCCAGGTGCTCTCCAATGTCACTTATAAAGATATTAAAGAGGACCGGTCCCAGTACCGAACCCTGCGGTACCCCGGCTAGTTGCCCTCCTTTCTTCACTGTGGACTCCGTTTACTACTACCTTTTGCATCCTGTTGTCCAGCCAGTTTTTTATCCAGGCTACCACCTTGGGACCCACTCCAAGGCTGGCTAACTTGTATATTAATCTTTTGTGTGAGACTGTGTCGAATGCCTTGCGAAAATCTAGGTAGGCCATATCCACAGCCCCTCCTTGGTCTACTACTTTGGTCACCCAATCAAAGAAATCTATTAGGTTGGTCTGACGTGACCTTCCTGCTGTGAAACCATGCTGCCTTGGGTCGTGTGCCCCACTGGCCTCAAGGTACTCAACAATTCTTTCCTTCAGAAGTGATTCCATCATTTTCCCTACCGCTGAAGTCAAACTAACTGGTCTTTAGTTTCCTGCCTCTGCCCTGCTCCCACTTTTGTGAAGTGGAATCACATTTGCCCTTCTCCAGTCCTCAGGTACCACACCATCCTCCCATGATTTGTTAAAGAGAGTAGTCAGTGGTGTTACTAGTTCTATCCTTAGTTCTTTTAGTATTCTTGGGTGAATCCCATCAGAGCCCCATTGCTTTGTCACCATCAGTTTCAAGAGTTCTTTCAAAACCCTTTCTTCTGTGAATGTACCTATATAACCCCTATTCAGAGTTTCCCCTTGTTTGGTTTAGGCAACCCCCATCTGTTGTGAATACTGAGCAGAAATATTCATTCAGCATCCCTGCTTTTTCACTGTCACCTTCTGCCCACATTTCTTCCCCTTTATTAAGTGTCTGTATTCCTCCCTTGGTCTTTCTTCGCCACTAATGTACCTATAAAAAGTGTTATCTCCCTTCTTAACAGAGTTGGTTATCTTTTCCTCAGTTTGTGCCTTTGCTATTCTGACTGCCTTCCATGCCTCCTTCTGCTTTATCTGATAAAGTTCTCTGTCCTGCTCCTTCTGTGTTTCCTTATATTTCCTGAATGCTACCCTTTTCTTCTTAACAGTCCCAGCCACCTCTTTTGAGAACGATAGTGGTTTTTTCCTTCATTTTGTTTTATTGATTTGCTTCACACAAAGGCTTGTTGCCTCTGTGATGGCTGTTTTGATTATTCCCCATTGTTCCTCCACCCCTTCCTCTTGCCCATTTGCTAGTGCTTTTCTAAGGCACTCTCTCATTTTCCCAAAGTCAGCCTTCCTAAAGTCCAATACTCTTGTTTCTGTATGGCTTGACTCTATGGCTGTGTTTATTGTGATCCACACTGTTTGGTGGTCACTTGTTCCCAGATGGCTACCCACTTCTAAATCTGAGATCCTTTCTCCTTCCCCATTTGAGAGTACCAGGTCTAAGATTGCTCCCTCCCGATTGGGTTCCAACACTAGCTGTCTGAGGCATGCCCCCTGTAGGGCATCAAGAATGACCCTGCTCTTGGATGTGCCTGCAGCAAAGGTACTCCAGTTAACATCTGGCATATTCAGGTCCCCCATTAACAATATCTCCCCTTTTTGTGCCATTTTAAGGATGCCTTCTATCATTTCCTTGTCCATTTCCTCCCCCTGAGATGGGGGTCTATACACAACCCCCATGCAGATTGTGGTGCCATTTCCTGTCTCCAGGGTGACCCATAGTGACTCATCAACTTCCTGTTTACTCTTTAGTTCTGTTGCTTTAATCCCTTCCCTTATATAGAGAGCTACTCCTACTCCTCTTTTAACCACCCTGTCCCACCTGTAGACTGTGTATCCTGGTATGTTGACTTCCCACTCATGGTTCTCTGTGTACCATGTTTCAGTGACTGCCACAATATCCAGGCATCCCTCTTCCATTAAGGCCACTAGTTCAAGGAGCTTGTTGCACAGACTACAGGCATTGGTACTCATCACCTTCCATTTATTTTTATGGCCTTACCCCTGTTAGTCCCATCCCTGTCCTTAACACCTTTTTCTGCATTTATCCCTGTCCTGCTCCCTACTGACTTCTCTGCCTTGGTGTTTACCTCTCTAACTACTGCGCTTTGTGGGGGGAGGCTAGGATTTCCCTTCTCCTTTTCAGTGCCTCCCCCCCCTTGGCTAGTTTAAATGCTTGCCAATGAAGCATTTAAACCTGTCACCTAGGATCCTGGTTCTCCCCCGGACAGATGCAGACCATCATGCCAGTATAAGTCTGCATCCCTCCAGGTGGCTCCCCAGTCCCCTATGAAGCCAAAACCGTGAGCTCCACACCAGTTTTTCAACCATTCATTGAATCCCATGATGCAGAGTACCCTAGCATCATCCTTGCCATAGACAGGCAGCACCTCCGAGAAGGTTACCGTACATGCTACTTGTCTAAGGCCCCTCCCCAACTCCACAAACTCCTCTTGCACTGCTCTGATTCCATGTACAGCCAGGTCATTTGTCCCTAGGTGGACAATGACATCCAGCTCCCTTCCTTGTGCAGCTGCTCCCGCGATCCTGAGGATTCGCTTCCTGCCCCTCCAAGCCGTGGCGCCAGGCAGGCACCTTATCTCCCTATCCCCTTCCTCCCCCACGTCTACCCCCCTAATGATTGAATCCCCCACCAGGAGTTGTTTCCTTCTCCTGTGGGGTCTCATGCCACCCTCCTGTGGGTCTCCTTTGTGGAGGTTCCCATCATCCTCCTTGGTCTCTACTGCAGGTGCCTCCATAGAGGAACCACTTTTTGCCAGAACAGCATATGAATTGTGGAGAGCTACAACTGGAGGGATGCACCTCTGTTCCACCACCCTCTCCCTCCCTGAGCCCACCTTGGTCCAACCGCTCCTCTTTCTTGGCAACCTCTGAGGTAACAGCAGTGGTCCTGGTGGTCCCTGGATGGGGGAAGAGGTTTCATGAATCCTAGCCAGGTCAGCCTGGAGACGGGCAACCTCCTCCCTCAGACCAGAGAGCTGCCTGCAAACAGGGCAGAATCGCAGCCTCCAGAATGTCTCCCGGAACACTGCTGCTTCACAGCCATTGCACTGCACCACTCCCATCTTGACTTATTTTGTGTCCCCTCTCCTGTTGCTTTGTATGCTTATTGTCTCCTCCCTCTATGTATTTTTACACTTACTTTCCTACTGCCTATATTGCCCTTACAACTCTCACCCTTCTTGTTCTGGGACAGGAACTTCCTGTAGTCTTCAGTAGTCTCCTTCCTCTGTGCGTGGATTCAGACCTCCAGCAGCCAGGGGGGGATAAAGAGTTTTTTTTTTTTTTTAGGTTACTTCAACGTTGCTGAAACTAATGTGTCTTAGTGATCCTTCCCTTCTTACTGCCAAACAGGAAGTTCCTGTTGTCAGTCAAATTCAGTGGCTATAAAACTAGAACTGGCTTTGGGTGGGAAGGAGAGAAACTAGTAAAAAATCTGTAGTTCTGGACTTCTGTTTCTTGCTCTACAACCAGTCCTCTTCTGCTAGAAACAGCCAGAAGCTGTAATTGGAGGCAGCTGCTTTTTTAGACCTAAGCTGCTAAGCCACACCCCCAATTAGATTCACTCTCTGCTCTCAGTAAATTAAGGTGATACTGCCCCCTTCCTCAGAAAAAAAACACTTTTTTTTTTACTTAAATGAGACCCCCTTCTTCTAATAAAGTATATTTTTGCTTAATCCAAACAGGTACTACTCCTGTTGAGAGAGAAGTGATTAACTAGTAAAAAATCTGTAGTTCTGGACTTCTGTTTCTTGCTCTGCAGCCAGTCCTCTTCTGCTAGAAACAGCCAGAAGCTGTAATTGGAGACAGCTGCTTTTGTAGACCTAAGCTTCTAAGCCACACCCCCAATTAGATTCACTCTCTGCTCTCAGTAAATTAAGATGATACTGCCCCCTTCCTCAGAAAAAAAACACTTTTTTTTTACTTAAATGAGACCCCCTTCTTCTAATAAAGTATATTTTTGCTTAATCCAAACAGGTACTACTCCTGTTGAGAGAGAAGTGATTAATTAGTAAAAAATCTGTAGTTCTGGACTTCTGTTTCTTGCTCTGCAACCAGTCCTCTTCTGCTAGAAACAGCCGGGATGCCTTAGCAAACTCCTCGAGCTTCACTCTGGGGGTTTATGTGGCATCCCACAACTTGAGTGTGTGTACAGTTCTCATTATAACCACCAACCCATCCACTATTCTCTATATAACATCATTTTTCAGATGCTGAACATACTCGGCCTGTGGCCTTGTGCTTTAACCAGCCAAGGCATGACATTATTACACAATAATACACACCCTCTGGTGCCTTATTGCTTTATTATAGTGGTCTATTATACAGGTTTCCACATTCCTGTTCTAGTGTATTATATTTTCATTAGTAAACTTTTGGGAAAAGGGTGACTAGAATTTTAGAATGCGGGGACATGACCAAAACATGTAAAGCAGGATTCCATTGGGTCCATCACAGCTGGGACAATCGCGTTCTCTTTTATACCCATTTTTTTTTTCATTTTGAAAGGTGTGTAATATACGTTATTTAATATTTTAAATTGTGTCATCTTGTAATTGGACAATAAGAATGTTCCATATAAAATTACCATATGTAAACCATGTTCGCACTTTAGAAGTTTTCGTGCCTCAAAACATGTTGCTTCAAGAACATCACTGACTTACATGTTTATCGACCTTGAACATTTTCACAGCTAGAAATATTTGAGCTCAAAAACATCATTGATTTGAATGAAAAATGTGCTCGCGCATACCATGTTTTCATGTACAAAAAAATGTAGCTCAATAACATCATTGACTTACATTGGGTGCACTCGCATTCCTCGAAAACATTCGCAACTAGATTTTCTGGAGCTCAAAAACATCATTGGTTTGTATGGAAGTGTGTTAATACATATAAAGCTTCCGTGCCGCAAAAAAATGTTGCCTCAAGAGCATCATTGAGTTACATAGGGCACACTCACCGACCTCGGACATTTTCACAGCTAGATATTTTTGAGCTCGAAAATATCATTGAGTTGAATAGGAAAAATGCACATGCATATCTTGTTTTCGTGTTCAAAAAAATGTTAGTGCAACTACATCATTGACTGACATAGGGCACGCGCACATACCGCGAAAACTGTCGCATGAAGATTTTATTGACCTTGAAAACACATTTGCTTTGAATGGAAAATGTGCACACACATACAATGTTTCCATGTCAGCAAAAATGTTAGCATGACAACTTCAATGATTTCCATAGGGTGCACCCATGTGCCACAAATATTTTCACAACTAGATTTTTTTGTGCTCGAAAACATCATTGGCTTCAATGGACAGCATGTGTGTTACTAATTTCTTTTCACACCTTCATTTTTTTGGCACAAAAACATTACTGCTCTCTATGGGAATCGCTTGTTTGTGCAATTTGTTGTCGTGATCAAATTATTGTTGTCTCAAAAACACTATTGACTTGGATGGGAAATTTGTGCAGTCACATTTAGTTTTCGTGGTTAAAAACATTTGTGGCGCAAAAACATTATTTTTGGTGTGGAAAATGTGTTTTTTTCCCACTCTTTTCTCAGGTATCTAAAATATTTAACACAAAAAAATCTTCAGTAATTTGCATAGAGTATCTTAATTTACTGAATTTATTCTTTTTATGATTACAGGTGTTTGATTCATAACAGTGTTTACAATAGTGTTGAATGTGGGTGCAAATAGGATATGTATAGGAGTAAATGTTTTTTATAAGTATCTGAGCTGAACGTCTTATTGTGAATTATGATTTCATTATAGCAATTACTTTTTTTGTTTCTTTTATATGTGTGTGATCCTGGTAAATAACATAGAGTGAAAATTGTGTTTATAACCTGACAGAATGTCTACAAAAGCTAGACAAGCGAGTAGACAGAGGTGAGATCAGTAGTGTAGCAATGTACAGTTGATGAAGGGTAATGTAGGTAGTAAGAATGCCACAAGGAAAACTAAAAACACTGAACGGTCTGTCCATAGAAAAAAGTTGCCTGTGGATTGTGAGATGTCTGCCTCAATTAGTTGTTCATCAACAACTGCAAAGCACACAGCTCCTGACTATGTTGTTGGTAGTAAGGAGCGCAGGAAAGCTTGCAGATAATGCCAATGCAACACATAAACAGAAACACACTTCTGTGATTAGTGGCCATCTTAGCAAGTTGAAATTGTTCTGAAAAATAGTTTCTAAGGCTAAAGTTGATCGGATTATTTCTGCCATGATGAGACAGCAAGACAAACAACTGAAGTGTTAACTTGCCTTAAATATGCCTACATCTTAGGGTTCGCACTTTTGTGAACATCGCACTTGCTGTCCTTGCATGTTTGCGGAGACAAATGATGAAGTAGATTGAACGGTTCAGTAACACTCTGAACTCTGTTCATACTAGACTGCAAAATGTTGTTACTCTAAACAGGAACAACTTTTGTGAAGTCTTTAAAGGAGTATGATTACATAAACAGCATTCTGAAGCTTTTTTTCTGGCAGGAGTCTAACCATGCACTTGCTAAAGATATCACAATTTCTGTTGATGAGGGTGGTATGGTTTGCAATGTGTTGAGTGTCATGAACACTGATGAACCAAGTGTGTCAGATGATGAGACAGACTCAACTGCTGAAACGCATAGAAGAAGTTATGTATCGTGGGCATGTGATGACACATGTAATCTTAGACAAGTGTCCTTTGATGCTATTGCACGGTTCGTGAATCACCTTTTTGCCAAAAAGGAAAAACAGAGATACAAGATATTACACAAGATTAATCCCTGCAAGGTTCACAACCATAAAGGATTGCTGGGACATCCCTTGGCTTGTTTAGATAGCAGTGTGTGCAACAGTGTGTTTCATCAGATGCACATGGTTGCTGTGCACAGTCCTGCAAATGCTCAGCTGTGTGCATGAAGTATACTGGGTCAGAAAAGCTGTGTCAGTATACAAACATCTTGATGAGTCATTGAAAGCTGGAGACATGCAAGCTGCGAGAATCGTAAAAGAGGATGTGCAACGTAACACTAAATGTTATGATGCACTATGTGATCAGACTTCCGTCCCTGAACCATGTGCTGTCTCTCTTTGGGAATCCAACATACTTAAGATGTTTGGGAAACCCATTGCCAAGTTTGAACTGGCATAGAGAGAGAAGACTGACTCTGTGTGTGTCTCATGTCACAGAGTATTTTAAAGACACCAGACTGTTACTGTTGATCTGGAAAAGATTACATCTTTTAATGACATGTGGGTTCAACTATTGGCTTTCCTACTACTAAAGCATGACTTTGACCTGGACCCACTGGTTACAATGTGTCAGTACTCCTTGACAATGGTGAAGCATGACACTCTACCACCAAGGTCTGTATTAAACAACATGGAGGCAGATGTGACACCTAGTGAAATTGCTGCACTGAATATGTGTGAACAGATCCTCATACAATCAACAAAACCATTTCAGACTATACTGCGTTTGAATACTAAGACGCACATCGTGCCCCACAAAGAAGATGTTAAATCTCTGAAAGGGTCTGTTATGTATTTGCCACTGCCTCTGAAAGAGAATGTGGAAACAATCTCTAATGAAAACAGTATGGTCATACTAGTGAACGGTGTCCCAACAAAGTCAAAGGCATTTGGCAAGATGTTGTGAATGTGCAGAGAGTGATAAGTGCTCCACACTACATGAAGAACAATAATCCTTTCTATGCTGACCTTGACATTGATGAACTCTCCGATATGAGTGCACAGTTTGGAGCGGTGGACACTGGGAAGCCAAGAAGGCTGATGCCGCAACTCATGAAGCTGCGTACGGAGAGTACACAATTCACCCTCTACCTGGCAGGGATCCAACTGGCCATAATATTGACCTGTACCAGATGAAACAGATTGAAGGTAGTTCTGTTAGCATCTGGGAGCAAACAATGGAAGCACGTTGTTTCCCAGATTTATTCCCACAAGGAACAGAAAAAGGTTTGGATGCACGTGAAGTGCGTGTTCCACGTGCTTAATATCGTATCTCGAGAGTGTTAAACAAGGATAACAAATTACATAGGAACATACAATATTTGTTCCACTTGCTGTGGGAGAGTGAGCTTAGTATCCTCTCGGCATCTATTGCACATACTCTGCAGTTGACTTCTCTACTAGATGGAATCACTGTTGTTGAGTTCCTTCAAAAACTGAAAGAAAAGGATGAAACACTGCAGGTGAGTTTAATGTCTATCCTCTCGAGTCTGCGTGGCACAAAAGAATACTGGAATCATAGACACTCAGAGGTCATGATTATGCTGCATGAGTATGGTGCAGCAACTTGGTTCGTTACTCTGACCTGTGCAGAGTACAGCTGGGATGAGTTAGTTGGAACTGTTGAGGTGGGCCAATATTAATGTCGATGGTATTTCATCAATGACACTTGCTGAGATGTGCTGACTTGATCCAGTATCTGTGTCCCAATATTTTCACCATCACTTCCATGAGATATTGACATTAATATTGTCAAAGGACAATCCACCTCTTGGATTAGTCGAGCACTATTTTTGGAGGATGCAATACTAGGCATGAGGTGCACCACAAATTCATATGCTGCTGTGGATCAGAGATGCTCCTCATATTGGAGAGAATGAAGCAGCTAAAGTTCTGAGCTTCATTCAGCATTACATTACTTATCACATCCCTGACAAGTATTACAGTACAACACTGTGGAAGCTGATGCAGAAGTTTCAATCGCATCTTTGTGGCAAGTGCTGCCGCTGACCAGTCAGGAGTTGTAATGAGTGGTATACCAGGTGTCGTTTTGGTTTAACTAGACGTATTTGCCAGCAAGGACATATGAATGACTTGTTCTCAGCCATGCATCATCATCTCAAGGCAAAGTCCACCAAAAGGGTCTATGAGTTACCCAGACAAGAGAATGAGGTGTTCATCAATTACTACAACCCTACTCTTCTCCTGATGTGGCAGGCAAACATTGATGTACAGTTTGTCGCTGACAACTCTCTGTCTCTAGTTCAGTACATCACTTCATACATTACAAAACATGAGCAGACAAGTTTACTCGAGCTTTGGGAAGATATTGCAACTTCCAGCCAATCACCGAGCTCACAGCTCTGGTCACTGGGATTAAAGACATTGTCTCTCAAAGAGTGCGGAGCATATGAGGCCAGTGATCGTTTGACTGGAACACATTTGAACGGCAAGTTTCTTAGTGTGCATTACAAAGAGAAACAAAGGCGTGTTTTGAAGTCTAATGATGAAATTGAGGACCTCGCTTAGCACCTCCCTTCATCTAAGAACATTTTGAGGAACAACCTGATCGACATGTACTACCCACACCGGGATAGTATGATGGATGATATGTCCCTCTACCACGTAGCCAAGTGCTACGACTGCAAGACTGATGTGGCACCTGACCAAACATGAGAGACTTACAAGTTCAGAGGCTTTGACGGGTGCCTTGCTAAAAGACAAAAGCACTGATCGATTGACCACTGTAAACTGAGTTTCTCCACCACTGACAGTAAGGGGCATTACTACTTTGCTCTACTGTTCCTCTTCAAGCTATAGAGGGATGACAGTACACTTAAAGGAGACTGTGAAACATATGAAGAACAGTTCTACTGTATGTATGAGACCATCAAGACTGAACAGTTCGAAACATAATGTTGTAGACTGGAGTTAGAAAAGGAGCAGATGGATCAAGCTAAGAAACAGCTTGAAGAAGATACCCCAGGGAATTCTCAGGAAAACATAGATCCTGAGGGACAGGGCACTCTTATGGCTCCTCTCCCAAAGAATGATCCTGTGGTTCTGATGAGTGCAGTCGAGAGTGCTATAGAACATGGTACTTATGGAACAAAGGATCCTAGTCTATTGAAAGAGCAGCAGAATGGACAGCAGTTTCTTGTTTATGCTGGTGTCACAGAAGTAATGAGACATGGTATCCATTATGAGAAGAACCAATGTAGATGCAGAAACTAGCAACCATTATTTCTGTTTGTTAGTGGTTCCACTGGCACAGGCAAGATTGTGCATCTCATGCTGTGACTCAAGCAGTGTGCTGAATTTAACAGCATTATGTTGCAGAGAGAAGGTCAGGAAATCATTACGCTGCATGCAGTTGACACCATTGATGGTGTGGTCCTGAGTCGCAATCTGGTAGCAAAGCTCACTGAGCAACTGTCTGAGCTGAAGTCTGATGTGTCTCGTACAGTTGGATTAGAAGCAGCTCTTACCGTCTCTACGAATGTATGCATCATGCTACGCTACAATCTTGATGTGGTATGGTAAACGGTGCACTGGGACATGTAACTGACTTCCAGTACAATGTACAGAAGACATTCATATAGGCACTTGTTGTCAAGTTTGACAACATTGAAGAGTCACTACCTATTTGCAGGAGGATTGTGAAAAACATATATGTGACTAGGAAACAGTTTCCTGTGTGTGTTGCATATGCTGTATCCATACACAAGTAGCAAGGCTTAAGCTTGGACTCAGCTATGGTCGACATAGGCACTGGCATCTTTAACATTATTAATGGCAATGGAATAATGAAAAATGCCAGGCATTTTACTGTACTTGGGTCTATGAAGATTTGATCAATGATTCCATGTCTTTTTGAGTCAAAACCTCAACAAACTATATATTTTTGAATTCCTAACTTATTATTATTTTAATTTAGCCATACGTTGATAGTATGGAAACAACGCAATTGTCACATGATCAAATCCAACATGGCCACCATGGTACCCTGTAATGTAATACTATTAGCTCACTGACCAGGACCTCCAGCGAATACTCGGTTGTAACATCTAAATTTCAAAATACAGGTTTAGTTGCAAAACACGTGTTTTATAAAAACAATATGCAAGTGTAACCCCCTTGTTACCCGGGGTTACTAGAATCCCAGTAAGACCTAGTGGTAGGCAGGGAAGACAGCTTGTGAAACTCCAGTTAAATGGGTTTCACACTGTCTCACTCTGTTCTCAGTCTCAGCTGAGACTGAGGGATGACATCACCAATAGAACTATCGCAGCTGCATGAGCCACATTGGAATCTGCAGCAAGGAAGTTAGTTAGAACATTGGGAAGTTTTGAAGTCAAGTCTTCAGTAAGTCTTCAGTGAGTGAGTGTGAAGTTGGGAGCTTGCGGAGAAAGCAGCTCAGTGAAGGCTCTAGGAGCCTCAGCCCTGACAGAGGGCTACTTTTAAGTAATAGGGTGTGTGTCTCCATCTTAAAGAGAGACACAAAAGATTACTGAAATGGTGGAGACCGCTGTTTTCGGGTCTCAGTGCCCCCTCCCATCGGAGGGGGCAGGAAAGGGTTCCCTGCAGATTCCTGGGACAACCCCCTAGTTCTGCTTGTGAAGGAACAGCTGCCTGTTTGTTTCCAGAGTTTATTTCAGAGAACAAGAAGATTTGTGAGTCACCTGTGGGGCACCTACAACATGAGGGTGAGTGTCTGCTCTTGCTAAAAGGGCCTAGGTTTTACACCCTGGGACTTGTGTGACAATATGGGGATTGAACTACTAAATATTGGGAAGCCTAGAGTAATGGGCTAAGCAAAGTAAAAGTAGGTTCAAGTCCAGAGCTTGTTGGGATGCAAATGATATGTAGAGGAGATGTGACAGACGTCTACCTAGAATCTACATTTGAAAGTACAGTAAAGGAATTGTTCAGTTTTCCAGAGAAATGGCTGGGTATGGGCTGTGAGGGCTGGAGGTGGGTGGCCCCCCATCTTTAGTGACCAGGTCCACCTCTACGGATTTCTTCTGTGGATTTCTACTTTGCCTCAGGCACTTGGCCAGGAATGAGGGAAGTACCCAGACATGGGATTGTAAGGAAAATTCTCTCTAGGAGTCGAAGACTCTAGTGTGGTTTGGGGAGCCACTACAGGATAATTGGTTCATTCCTCAAATGGACCATGGATCAAGTGGCCGGCGGGGGAGCCGGGCCAGTGGGGAAAACCCAAGTAGTGTACAAGTCGGGCTGTGTACCCAAAGCTGCGTGCTAGTCCGGGCTGTGTGCCTGGTGAGTTTAGAGCCTGAAGGCTGGAAATAGTGATAAAGTGTTCTGTTGTCTCTAATCTGCATTACCAGGAAATGTAGCCCCGTGGGGGTCCATCTAAGCTTTGTTTGTTCAGCTTGGATGTGAATAAAAGCCACACTGAAGAATCCCATTCCTGGTTCTGGACATTACAGTTATTGCTTCCTGTGTTCGGATTTACTTGGGTGCCCCGTGCAGAGTAGCCAAACCTAGGTCCCCTATGCCGAGTAACCTCATCCTCCCCGAACCCAGTCCCCACCTGGTACTGCTGTCAGCTTCAACAGCATGCCACCTGTCATTTGGCAAAAAGGCAGGGGTGGGGGGTTACAAACATGGAGGCACCGCTTTGGATTTTTCTGGGAGGAAGGTGCTCGGGCAAGGGGACTAGCGTTTTGGCTATCTGGCAGTGGGTAGCCCAAAAAGCTGAATCAAGTAATTAGTGTGTTGCTGTGTGCTGTGGATCTTATGCTGCTGTTAATAATTGCCAACTGTTTAGCAAGGAGCAGTAAAGCCAAAGAGTGTGCCCTTGTCCTGCATCAAATAGATTACAGCGTTTTTGCCTGCTTGTAAAATAAACTGCTGTAAAGAAAAGTGTGGAAGACTAGGGGTAGCAACAGGAAAATTGTGCCCTGGATGTTGGAAATGCTTTAAAATGAACTGTAGTAAAGAAAAGTGTGGAAGACTAGGGGTAGCAACAGGAAAATTGTGCTCTGGACGTTGGAAATGCTTTTTGAATGAATGAGAGACTTGCAGGTGTAATGGCTATGTTAAATGGCTGAAATGGGCCCCCGCCATGGAGTCAGTTGGTAAAGAAAAAAAAGTTGCATTCTGCAGTTTAAATTTACCTGCTCAACGATCGCCGTGAGGAGAAGAGCCCTCGTGAGGAAGAAGAGGCTCATTTGCATGGCATCGTGTGATTGGTCAGGCTGAGATCAGTCCATCCCTCAGCCAGCTCTACAGTGACTGCCCCAGCATTCGAGAGGGAGTGTGAGTGGAGTGCGTGTACTGGCTAGTGGAGGAGCGTCGCGGAGTGTTAAAATCGCTGTAAACATTTTAAAAATAGACTATCTAGTTTAAAATCGGGCTCAACCCACTAATCGATCATCGGAATTGCAAGAGTGGTGGTGGTTGAAAAGACGATCGGTAGGACTGCCCGCCCATTTCTGTTCTGAGGCCTCCAAGAACTGGCTGCAGGCCATTTTTCCCCATTGCAGCAAACTGCTACTGATAACAGTAAGTAACAACCTAAAAACTGCTCAAACAGTGAATTTCTGCCCTATGTCATATACTGTAAATGTGTGTGCAGCAGTGTAGTCGCTTTGCAAGTAACGACTGTGTCAAGTCCTGCCAGCAAGTGCAAGTCTGTTAAGCCATTGACTGTGTGCATAGTAATGAATTCAGCCTCAGTTTAAAGTTCAAAGCCAGAGAGAGACTGTGAGTTGTAGCCAAATGTGCAACACTAGTTATACAGGCAATCCTGTGCTAAAAACCTGAAGCTTTAAAGGACTGGTAATCAAAGAAATGTTTCCAGCATGTAAAGAGTCCATGGAAAATCCTGTAAATGTGTTTAAAGCAAGAACAGAGCAAGTTGTGCAGTTTGAGCAAAAGTTATCAGTAGTTTGTGTAAATCGGGTGCGCAGTGGCTTGACCCAGATTCTGAATGTTGATGCACAGGAGTGCTGCCGCCGCCATTACAGGGTGGGGTAGTAAAGTAAACACAGCATCAGAGGAGCCATTTTACAACTAAAGAGTGTGTTCAGTAAAGTGGGACTTTCAGTTGCAGTAAACTTTTGTTTGTTTTTCTGCAGTTATGGCCTCAGAACCAGCTCGTTACCCGGATTATG
The DNA here is from genome assembly GCA_016271365.2 of Neoceratodus forsteri. Classification (NCBI taxonomy): domain Eukaryota; kingdom Metazoa; phylum Chordata; order Ceratodontiformes; family Ceratodontidae; genus Neoceratodus; species Neoceratodus forsteri. The sequence continues at coordinate 1,431,362,252 of CM057456.1, forward strand.
CCCGGGTTGCAGTAACAGCAGCAGTAAATAGACTGAGGGATATTGAAAAGCGGTGCTATGGAGGACAACTGCCTCCTCATGTGGCGATTCCTGGTTTTCCAGTGCATGTATGTCAAATACGCTTGAGAGCTGGAAGGGACGTCTTCATGATTCCTCACTGTGCTGGATGCCTAGAAAAATATGACCTGTATAAAGCGCCTCCAATCCAGTTGGCTCCCACGTGGACAAAGGTTCAGGAATCTGCAGTTGGCAGCACACAGCACCAGGCGGAGCCTGTGGAGGTAGGCCCTTCGGGGGAGTGTGGCACAAAGCTAGAGGGTGCAGAGTTAGAGACAGAACCCGAAGTTGAAGTTTCGGATGCTGGATCCCAGAAGGAAAGTTTGGATAAAGCATCAACAGACCCCGGGGGGGGCCTAGCCCAAGTCTCTTAGGTGAAGATGAGATGCGGGAGGCCTTTGAGTGGGAGGTGTCGACCTCCGCGCCTAGTGATGAGTGGATAGTCTCAGGAGTGAGAACGATTGCTCACTCCTGGGCTCAGATCCTCAGTGAAGAGGAAGATGAGGGGGAACCTATGTGGCCTTGTGAAAAAGGAACGGGTACACAGCCTCAAAATCTTGCCTCGGAGGAATGTATGGAAGAAAGTGGTGATGCCACTGCTCTGGCTTCACAAGAGGAAGAAGTCAGGGATCCATTTCTAATTTCTTTAAGGATGCGTAGCTGGCAAAACCAGGACTGGCCACCCCCAAGCCAGGCCAGCGGTCTCAGATTGACCAAAACAAGTAAAGAGAAGAGGCTGGTTCATAGAAAGGCAAATGAGATCTATGGTATGCCCTTTTCTACCTTTCCTCGGAAGGTCTGGGAGGAGATTGAGAACTGCAGGAAATCCTGGATCTGGGATGAAGCCATGAAAAGTGTGCATCCTGGGGCTAACAAGCATGTAAAAAACAGGCTGTTCCACGAGACGTATACCCAGTGGAAGAGAGGCAGGACACTGTTTATAGACAGACTGAGAATAGTGGATGGAGAGGGATGTGAAATCTCCCACTGTGTGAATTATGTGCACCCAGACGAGGTAATAATTCAAGCTCCTGACCCCCGGGACTAGTCGTCTCAGTGCAAGGACCTCCCAGCAAATGTGCCCGTGCCTACTAAATGGAAAGCCGAGCAGTGGTAGTCAATACTGCCACACCAGACTGTGAAGTGCCTTTATTGATTCGCCAATATGGACATCCAGAACTCAGGTGCCCCACATTCATCAGTCTACAGTGTACTGGCCTTTCCAAACTCCATCGACTGGCCCACCAGATGACTTCAGATCCAGAGAGGACACCAGCCCAGCTGTATCCTGTTCATCGCCTGGTAATCGGATGACGTTGGACCAGCTGTTTTCTTTTTGTTCCTGTTCCAAGGTTCCATCTCCAGAGATGACATCAGCCCAGCTGTTCCCAGATGTGCCCTCCTGTGGTTCCTGGAAGATGTCCGCCCAGCTGTATTGGAAGAAATGCTGCCAGGGAGAGTCTTCGTCAGAGGTGCAGGTCGGTCCCAAAATTTCCACTCTACAAGTGGCTGGTAAGTCCGAACTTTTCTATCTTTATGACATTGCAGTACACACCCTACACTAGCAGACTTCAAAATGTGTGAACTGTCCTCAAAGACTCTCCCTTTCGGGACTTTGGCCTGTTAGAACTGTGCTTCACCAGGCTCCAGCCCAGGAGAGACTCTTTATTGGACTAGCCTTCAGGCCTTGTGGTCACTAGTTGGGACTTTTAGGGCACTCCATCCCCCCAAATGTGTATTGTAAATAATGTCATTGTTTTCTAATGTAAATACTGTTTTTTCTACCTTTTACTAAAAGAAAAAAAAAAAAATCTTTTTGGGATTTTTCAGTGTTTTGATAGTAGGGGTCTAGGTAGACTGTGTATGCAGATTAGGAGAGTGTGTTGTCTTTCTTTTTCTTACAGGTGTTCCTGGGAAGACAGAAGAGAAGACAAGAAGAGGAGGAGGAGCTCATCGGAGTTCCTCACTAGTACTTTAGTGTGTAGAAATTTAAAGTACTGTGGTGTTGTTATTGTTGTTGTTACTGTATTAACCCTTTCCTTCCACAGGTGTGGTTGTGGGGGTAGGGGGGAGGAGAGAGTAAAATGGTATAAAATGTGGTATTTCAATGGTGTGTGGTTGCAGGTTGCCCAAGGTCGGGGAGGTCCCCGGGTTGTTTTTGTTTCGGGAGTATTAGGTTAAAGGCAGATAGGTTTTCCCTAGAGGGTTGGGGGGGGATAGGACAGGCTGTGGTCCTGAATGGCCATTGGGACTGCAGTGCTAATCTATCAGGGCTATGCTCTGGATAGTTCTACCAGAGCCACTAGGCGGCCATAGTAAGTGGATAGTGTAGAGGCTGATATGTCAGCTAAAGGCCTCTAGGCCCTTAGTGTTGCCTGCCTGTGCTTGCACATGGTAGGAGGGGGCCTGATCACCCCCCTCCACAGGTAGCACATAGGGTGGGATGGCCTAAGGCCGGGTAAATAATGACTGCGGACAGTCATTTTCCTGGTCAAGGGTGAGTGTAACCCCCTTGTTACCCGGGGTTACTAGAATCCCAGTAAGACCTAGTGGTAGGCAGGGAAGACAGCTTATGAAACTCCAGTTAAATGGGTACTCTGTTCTCAGTCTCAGCTGAGACTGAGGGATGACATCACCAATAGAACTATCGCAGCTGCATGAGCCACATTGGAATCTGCAGCAAGGAAGTTAGTTAGAACGCTGGGAAGTTTTGAAGTCAGGTCTTCAGTTAGTCTTCAGTGAGTGAATGTGAAGTTGGGAGCTTGCTGAGAAAGCAGCTCAGTGAAGGCTCTAGGAGCCTCAGCCCTGACAGAGGGCTACTTTTAAGTAAAAGGGTGTGTGTTTCCACCTTAAAGAGAGACACGAAAGATTACAGAAGTGGTGGAGACGGCTGTTTTGGGGTCTCAGTGCCCCCTCCCTTTGGGGGGGGCAGGAAAGGGTTCCCTGCAGATTCCTGGGACAACCCCCTAGTACTGCTTGTGAAGGAAAAGCTGCCTGTTTGTTTCCAGAGTTTATTTGGGAGAACAAGAAGATTTGTGAGTTGCCTGTGGGGCACCTGCAACGTGAGGGTGAGTGTCTGCTATTGCTAAAAGGGCCTAGGTTTTTCACCCTGGGACTTGTGTGACAATATGGGGATTGAACTACTAAATATTGGGAAGCCTAGAGTAATGGGCTAAGCAAAGTAAAAGTAGGTTCAAGTCCAGAGCTTGTTGGGATGCAAATGATATGTAGAGGAGATGTGACAGACATCTACCCAGAATCTACATTTGAAAGTTCAGTAAAGGAATTGTTCAGTTTCCAGAGAAATGGCCGGGTATGGGCTGTGGGAGCTGGGGTGGGTGGCCCCCCATCTTTAGTGACCAGGTCCACCTCACGGATTTCTTCTCTGGATTTCTACTTTACCTCAGGCACTTGGCCAGTGATGAGGGAAGTACCCAGACATGGGATTGTAAGGAAAATTCTCTCTAGGAGTCAAAGACTCTAGTGTGGTTTGGGGAGCCACGACAGGATAATTGGTTCATTCCTCAAATGGACCGCGGATCAAGTGGCCGGCAGGGGAGCCGGGCCAGTGGGGAAAACCCAAGTAGTGTACAAGTCGGGCTGTGTACCCAAAGCTGCGTGCAAGTCCGGGCTGTGTGCCTGGTGGGTTTAGAGCCTGAGGGCTGGAAATAGTGATAAAGTGTTCTGTTGTCTCTAATCTGCATTACCAGGAATGTAGCCCCGTGGGGGTCTGTCTATGCTTTGTTTGTTCAGCTTGGATGTGAATAAAAGCCACACTGGAGAATCCCATTCCTGGTTCTGGACATTACAGTTATTGCTTCCTGTGTTTGGATTTACTTGGGTGCCCCTGTGCAGAGTAGCCAAACCTAGGTATCCTGTGCCGAGTAACCTCATCCTCCCTCCCAGAACCCAGTCCCCACCAGGTACTGCTGTCAGCTTCAACAGCATGCCACCTGTCATTTTGGCAAAAAGGCAGGGGTGGGGGGTTACACAAGTATGACAATACATTATGTATTTTCATGGATTGTTTGCTTTTAATTCAAAGATGTGTGTTGAGACCTATTCAGACATGTGGAGAACCACCTATATCACTGTGTTCCATATGTCACTAAATCCATGAAGCAATGGTAAGAAATAGACAGAAATCCTTGTCAGGGTAGTCGAGGAGTAAAACAAGTCATAGAATGGGCAAATGACATGATGCTTTAGGTCACGTGACCCAAAATAAGATGGCAGCTACTTTACACTGATTTACAGTAACAACACACACTTTTTGCTTATTGACATGGATAAATACATGTGAAATCTTGAACAGGTGTGATGTTTACCTGTTTGTTATAGATACAGGTGCCTGGATATAATTTCTGATCTGAAATATTACACTGCACCTCCAGTTTATCTCAAATAGGGTACCATACCTCACCAGTGACCAATTCAGGCATGGGGTATACCACCCAAGGCACTATGTGAAATCTTGAATAGGTGTGATGTTTAGCTATTTGCTATAGATACAGGTTCCTGGATATAATTTCTGATTTGGAATATTACACTGCACCCACAGTTTATCTCAAATAGGGCACCATACCACACTACCAGGACTGTGACCAATTCAGGCCTGGGGTGTACAACCTATGACACTATATTCTATATGTCACTAAATCAATTAAGTAATGGCAGTGAATAGACAGAATTACTTCTCATGGTAGTTGAGTAAAGTAATTCATAGACTGGGCAAGTGACTTAATGCCTTGAGTCACAAGACCCAAAACAAGATGGCAACCACTTTACACTCATTTACAGTAACAAACCACACTTTTTTATTTACATGGATATACACATGTGAAATGTTGAATAGGTGTGAAGTTTAACTGTTTGTTATAGATACAGGTGCTTGGATATCACTTCTGATCTGGAATATTACACTGCACCTCCAGTTTATCTCAAATAGGGTACCATACCTCATTACCAGGGCTGTGACCAATTCAGGCCTGAGGTGTACCACCTATGGCACTAAGTGCTATATGTCACTTAATCAATGATGTAATGGCAGTAAATAGACAGAAATACTTGTCAGGGTAGTTGAGGAGTAAAATAAGCCACAGAATGGGCAAATGACTTGATGCCTTGGCTCACATGACCCAAAACAAGATGGCGGCCAATTTATAGTCATTTACAGTAACCTTTTACTTATTTACATGGATAAATACATGTGAAATGTTGAATAGCTGTGGTGTTTACCTGTTTAGCTATAGATACAGGTGCCTGGATATAATTTCTGATCTGGAATATTACACTGCACCTCCAGTTTATCTCAAATAGGGTACCATACCTTACTACCCGGGCGGTGATCAATTCAGGCCTGAAGTGTATCACCTATGGCACTATGACTATGTGCTATGTGTCACTAAATCCAAGAAGTAATTGCAGTAAATAGGCAGAAATACCTGTCAGGGTGGATGAGGAGTAAAATAAGCCACAGAATGTACAAATGACTTGATGCCTCAGGTCACATAACCTAAATTAAGATGGCGTTACCTTTTTGTCATTTACAGTAACAAAACACACCTTTTGCTTATTTACATGGATAAATACATGTGAAATGTTGAATAGGTGTGGTGTTTAGCTGTTTGTTATACATACAGGAGCCTGGATATCATTTCTGATCTGGAATATTACACTGCACCCCTAGTTTATCTCAAATAAGATACCATACCTCACTACCAGGGCTGTGACCATTTCAGGCCTGGGGGTGTGCCACCTATCGCACTATATGCTAAATGTCACTAAATCAATGAAATAATGGCAGTAAATAGACAGAAATACCTGTCAGGGTAGTTAAGGCATAAAATAATTCATAGAATGGGCAAATGACTTAATGTCTTGGGTCACATGACCCAAAACAAGATAGAGGCCACTTTATAGTCATTCACAGTAACATAACACACCTCTTGCTTATTTACATGGATAACTACATGTGAAATGTTGAGAAGGTGTGATGTTGAGCTGTTTTTATAGATACAGGTGCCTGGATGTGATTTCTGATCTGGAATATTACACTGCACCCCCACGTTATCTCAAATAGGGTACCATTCCTCACTACCAGGGCTGTGACCAGTTCAGGCCTTTGGTGTACCACCTATGGTACTATGTACTATAAGTCACTAAATTCATGAAGTAATGGCAATAAATAGGCAGAAATACCTGTCAGGGTAGCTGAGGAGAAAATACGCAATAGCATGGGCAAATAACTTCATGCCGCAGGTCACATGATCTGAAACAATATCACAGAGTCTTTTTAGTCATTTACAGTATGGAAACACACCTTTCGCTTATTTACATGGATAAATACATGTGAAATGTTGAATAGGAGTGATGTTTAGCCATTAGTTATAGATATAGGTGCCTGGATATAATTTCAGATCTGGAATATTACACTGCACATCCAGTTTAACTCAAATAGGGTACCATACCTCACTACCAGGGCTGTGAACAATTCAGGCCTGGGGTGTACCACCTATGGCACCAAGTGCTATATGTCACTAAACCAATGAAGTAATGGCAGTAAATAGACAGAAATACTAGTCATGGTAGTTAAGGAGTAAAATAATTCATAGACTGGGCAAATAACTTAATGCCTTGGGTAACATGACCCAAAACAAGATGGCGGCCACTTTATAGTCATTTACAGTAACAAAACACACTTTTTGCGTGTTTACATGGATACATACATGTGAAATATTCAATAGGTGTGATGTTTAGCAGTTTGTAATAGATACAGGTGCCTGGATATAATTTCAGATCTGGAATATTACACTGCACTTCCAGTTTATCTCAAATAGGGTACCATACCTCACTACCAGGACTGTGACCAATTCAGGCCTGGGTTATACTACCTATGGCACTATATGCTATATGCTATGTGCTTGAGTGACCAAAGTAGTAGACCAGGGAGGGGCTGTGGACATGGCCTACCTAGACTTTAGCAAGGCATTTGACACAGTCCCACACAAAAGATTAATAGTCAAACTAACCAGCCTGGGAGTAAGTCCAGGGTGGTACCTGGGTAAAACATAGGCTGGACAACAGACACAGAAGGTAATTGTAAATGGAGTCCACTCTGAAGAAAGAGGGGATAATAGTGGGGTACCGCAGGGTTCAGTACTGGGTCCAGTCCTTTTTTTTTTTTTTACGGCTACTTATTTTTCCCCTTGGAGTCCTCTGCCTACATCTGATGTCCCCCCCCCCGTGCAGACACCGAGTATGAGACCTCCTCCCCTTGACCCTACGACTTACCCTTCATGGCAGGGGGTGGGGAGCGACTTGACCCACCGGACCGGATTAGTATCGGGGAGGTGCTTCCCTGGCCATCATGGAGGGAGACCATCGTCATCCTCGCAGAGGACTCTTCCATTTTCTGTGTTTTTCCCCTGTACTTTCCCCTCAAGGTTGCGGCGTGCAGTGGCACCAGTGGCGGTGGCGTGCAAGCTCCTGTGCGCATCCCCACCAAGCGCCTGCCGCAACTCTCGCCCACAGTCTCCACTGCTGACGTGCCACCTCCCAGCCTTCACTAGGTGGCAGGCAATCGCCGAGTCCTGAAATCCCCCCTCCCTGGAGAAGGAGAGCAGTCCTAGGGACGCTCAATCCTTCTCCTCCCTGCCTAGCCTCAGTGCCCCATGTCAGTTCCCGAACATGGGTCGCCGGCGTAGCGCGAAGTAAGGCGTCCAGCGCCTCAGCCCTCAGTGCCACCGAGCCAGCTGGTCCAGTCTTTTTTAATGTCTGTATAAGTGACATTGCAGAGGGACTGAAAGGAAAAGTATCAATCAATTAATCGATCAGTTTTATTTATAAAAAGGCGCCTTTCTAAAACCAAGGTGCCTGTGCAATAAAACACATAAAATAAAATAAATTATTTAAAAAAACATATAAGTTACAGCAAAGAATAATATAAAACCACAAAATAAATAACCACATCAATCAACAAAAGCCAGGTTAAAAATATAAGTTTTTAAAGCAGTTTTAACCCTGCCTCTTTGCAGATGACACAAAGATCTGAAACAGGGTTGATACACAAGGGGGTGTGGAAAGGATGAGAAGGGACTTGGCAAGCTTGGAGGAATGGTCAGAAGTATGGCAGCTTGGATTCAATGTAAAGAAGTGCAAAATAATGCACCTGGGAAACAAAAACCCTGGGGAAGATTACACAATGTGGGGAGGTAGTAACAACAAAAATGGTAAGGGACCGGGGGGTAATCATATTAGATAACCTTAAGGTTAGCAAGCAATGTGAGAAGACAGTAGGGAAAGCTGGGGGATACTGGGATGTATAGGGAGAGGCATCACCAGCAGAAAACAAGACGTTGTTATCCCTCTGTACAGACAGTTGGTGAGACCCCATCTGGAGTACTGTGTCCAGTTCTGGAGACCCCATCTCCCCAAGAACATAGACAGGATAGAGACAGTCCAGAGGAGGGAAACTAAAATGTTGCAGGGTCTGTAAGAGAAGCCATGTAAGGAGAGACTAAAGGGGCTTAATATGTATACCCTTTAGGTAAGGGGGACATGATAGAAACTTTTAAGTACCTCAGTGGAATCAACAAAGTCCAAAAGGGTAGCATCTTTCAGAAAAAGAGATGTGCAAGAACAAGGGGACACAATCTGAAAATGGGGGGGTGCGGTTCAGGGGCAATGTGAGGAAGTATTTTTTCACAGAGAGGATGGTGGACGCATGGAACAGCTTTCCTGAGGAGGTTATAGGGTCAAAAACTGTGGGAGAATTCAAGAATGCATGGGTCAGACATAAGGCAATTTTTGTGGGGGTTAGGAAGAAATAGGCTATTGGTTAGCTAGGAAATGCAGCTTATCCTGTAGGTAGGGAAACAGGCAGACTAGGTGGGCCAAGCGGTCCTTATCTACAGTCAAAGTCTATGTTTCTATGTCATTAAATCAACGAAGTAATGGCAGTAAATAGACAGAAATACTTGTCATGGTAGTTGAGGAGTAAAATAATGGCAGTAAATAGACAGAAATACTTGTCATGGTAGTTGAGGAGTAAAATAATTCATAGACTGGACTAATGTCTTAGGTAACATGACCCGAAACAAGATGGCAGCCACCTTATAGTCCTGGTAGGGGACTCAATTATTAGGGGGATAGAACGGAGGGGAGCAGGGAAAACTGAAGTAAGGTGTCTGACTGGTGCCATGGCTTGGAGGGACAGGAAGCACATCCTTAGGATCACGAGAACAGTTGCACGGAAGTCTGAGCTGGACATCATTGTCCACCTAGGGACAAATGACTTGGCTCATCATGAGATTAGAGCAGTGCAGAAGGACTTTGTACAGTTGGGGAGGGGCTTAAGACAAGTAGCACACACAGTATCCATCTCAGAGGTGCTGCCTGTCAGTGGCATGGGTGAGGCGAGGGTACTTTGCACCATGCAGTTTAACGAATGGTTGAAAAAATGGTGTGGAGCACAGGGGTTTGGCTTCATTGGGGACTGGGGTTCCACCGGGAGGGACACCAGCCTGTACTGGCAGAATGGTCTGCATCTGTCAAGGAAGGGAACAAGTCTTTTGGGCAATCAGTTTAAATGCTTCATTGGCAAGCTTTTAAACTAGTCAAGGGAAGGGGGCACTGAGAAGCAGCAGAAAAATCCCAGCCTCCCCCTACAAAACAGGGTACTAAATGAGAAAAAGACCAAGGTAGAAAGGTCAGTGGGGGATGCTGCTACAGAAGGTAAAGCCATCAAAAAATGGAGAGCAATCAGTACCAATGCCCGCAGTCTGGGTAACAAGCTTCCTGAATTAGTGGCCTTGATGGAGGAGGAACATCTGGATATCATGGCAGTCACAGAAACATTGTACACACAGAACCATGACTGGGATGTAAACATACCAGGATACACTATCTACAGGAGGGACAGGGAGGGTAAAAGAGGAGGAGGAGTAGCTCTCTACATAAGAGAAGGAACCAAAGCAACAGAACAAAGGGTAAACAGGGAGAGAAGAAGCACTGTGGGTCAATTTGGAGGCAGGCAATCACACCACAGTCCGCACAGGGGTTTACACAGACCCCCTCTCAGGGGGAGGAAATGGACAAGGAAATGATAGAAAGTATACTTAGAATGGCAGATAAAGGGGAGGTATTGCTGATGGGTGATCTGAATATGCCAGATGTTAACTGGAGTGCAGTTGCAGCAGCCACTTCTAAGAGTGGGGTTATTCTACATGCCTTACAGGGTGCATGCCTTAGACAACTAGTATTGGAATCCACTCGAGAGGGAGCAATCTTAGACCCGGTCCTCTCAAATGGAGATGTAGAGAGGATCACAGATGTAGAAGTGAGTAGCCATCTGGGAACTAGTGACCATCGAACAGTATGGTTCACAATAAACACAGCAATAGAGTCAAGCCATACAAAGGCAAAAGTACTGGACTTCAGGAGGGCTGATTTTGCCAAAATGGGTGAGTGCCTAAGGAATGCACTAGCAAATGGGCAGGAAGGAGGGGTGGAAGAACAATGGGGAATAATAAAAACTGCCATCACAGAGGTAACAAGCATTTGTGTGAAGCAAATAAACAAAACAAAACGATGTAAGAAACCACTATGGTTCTCAAAGGAGGTGGCAGTGAAGGTCCAAGAGAAAAAGAAAGCATTCAGAAAGTACAAGGAATCAGAAGGAGCAGGAAAGAGAATTGTATCAGTTAAAGCAAATGAAGCTGGGAAGGCAGTCAGAACAGCAAAGGACCGAACTGAGGAAAAGATAACCAACTCAGTTAAGAAGGGGGATAAAACCTTTTTTAGGTACATCAGGGAGCGAAGGAAGACTAAGGGAGGGATAATGAGGCTTAATAAAGGGTAGGGGGTGGGCAGAGGGTGACTGTGAAAAGGCAGAGATACTAAACAAATATTTTTGCTCAGTATTTACAAATGAAGAGGGGGAGGTACCTAAAACAAACAATAGAAACACTCTGGATAAAGAAGCTGATACCAGCCCATTTACAGAACAAAGGGTTCTGAAAGAACTCTTAAAACCGAAGGTGGACAAAGCAATGGGGCCTGATGGGATTCATCCCAGAATTCTAAAAGAACTAAGGGTAGAACTAGTGACACCACTGACTACCCTCTTTAACAAATCATGGGAGGATGGGGTGGTACCTGAGGACTGGAGGAGGGCCGATGTGATTTCCCTTCACAAAAGTGGGAGCAGGGCAGAAGCGGGAAACTACAGTCCAGTTAGTTTAACCTCAGTGATAGGGAAAATGATGGAATCACTTCTGAAGGAAAGAACTGTCGAGTACCTAGAGGCCAGAGGGGCACAGGACCCAAGGCACCATGGATTCACAGCAGGAAGGTCATGCCAGACAAATCTAATAAATTTTATTTGACTGGGTGACCAAAGTAGTGGATCAGGGAGGGGCTGTGGACATGGCCTACCTAGACTTTAGCAAGGCATTTGACTCAGTCCCACACAAAAGATTAATATAAGTTAGCCAGCCTGGGAGTGGGTCCCAAGATGATAGCCTGGGTAAAAGATGGCTGGAGAATAGGACACAGGGGTGATAGTAAATGAGTCTCTCTGAGAAAGGGGGGTTACTAGTGGGGTGCAGGGGTTCAGTATTAGGACGGTCCTCTTCAATGTCTTTGTAAGCGACATTGCAGAGGGACTGGAAGGAAAAGTATGTCTCTTTGCAGATGACACAACGATCTGCAACAGGGTGGATGCAAAAGGTGGGGTGGAAAGGATGAGAAGGGACTTGGAAAGGTTAGAGGAATGGTCAAATGTATGGCAGCTTAGATTTAATGCTAAGAAGTGCAAGGTAATGCACCTGGAAAACAAAAACCCAGGGGAAGAGTACACAATGAGGGATGAGATGTTAACAACAACAAAAATGGAAAGGGAAATGGGGGTAGTCATATCAGATGACTTAAAGGTGGGCAAGCAATGTGAGAGGGCAGTAAGGAGGGCTGGGGGGATACTGGGATGAACAGGGAGAGGCATCACCAGTAGAAAACAGGAAGTTGTTATCCCTCTGTACAGACAGCTGGTGAGACCCCATCTGGAGTACTGTGTGCAGTTCTGGAGACCCAATCTCCGCAAGGACATAGACAAGATGGAAGCTGTCCAGAACAGGGCAACTAAAATGGTGCAGGGTCTGCACCGGACGACATATGAAGATAGACAAAAGGAGCTTAATATGTATAGCCTCGAGGAAAGGAGGGAGAGGGGGACATGATAGAAAGCGTTCACGTACCTCAAGGGAATCAACAAAGTCAAGAGGTAGCATCTTTCAAAAAAAAGTTGTGCAAGAACAAGGGGCACAATTTGAAGATAGAGAGGGCGGCTCAGAGGTAATGTAAGGAAGTATTTTTTCACAGAGAGGGTTGTGGATGCATGGAATGGCCTTCCGGAGGAGGTTGTGAAGTCAAAAACAGTGATTGAATTCAAGCATGCATGGGACAGCCATAAGGCAATTCTAGGGGGTGGGGGTAGAAAAAAGTAGGCTACTGGTTAACTAGGATCTGCAGCTTATCCATTACGTAGGGAAATGGGCAGACTGGGTGGCCCAAGCAGTCCTTATCTGCCGTCAAATTCTATGTTTCTATGTTTCTACAGTAACAAAACACACTTTTAGCTTATTTACATGGGTACATACATGTGAAATGTTGAATAGGTGTGATGTTTAGCAGTTTGTTATAGATACAGGTGCCTGGATATAATTTCTGATCTGGAATATTACACTGCGCTTCCAGTTTATCTCAAATAGAGCACCATACCTCACTACCAGGGTTGTGACCAGTTCAGGCCTGGGGTATACCACCTGTGACACCATGTGCTATATGTCACTAAATCAATGAGGTAATGACAGTAAATAGGCAGAAATACTTGTCAGGGTAGTTGAGGACTAAAAAAAGACACAGAATGGGCAAATGACTTGTTGTCTTGGGTCACATGACCCAGAACAAGATGGCGGCCACTTTATAGTCGTTTACAGTAACAAAACACACCTTTTGCTTATTTACATGGATAAATACATGTGAAATGTTGAATACATGTGATGTTTAGCTGTTTGCTATAGACGTAGGTGTGTGGATGTGATTTCTGAACTGGAATATTACACTGCACACCCAGTTTATCTCAAATAGGGTACTATACCTCACTACCAGGGCTGTGACCAATTCAGGCCTGGGGTGTACTACCTATGGCACTCTGTGCTGTAAGTAACTAAATCCATAAAGTAATGAGAGTGAATAGACAGAAATACCTGTCAGTGTAGTTGAGGAGTAAAATAAGCCATAGAATGGGCAAATGACTTGATGCCTCAGGTCACATGATGTACAACAAGATGGCGGCCACATTTTAGTCATTTACAGTAACAAAACTCATCTTTTGCTTATTTACTTGGATAAATACATATGAAATATTGAATAGGTGTGATATTTAGCTATTTATTATAGATACAGGTGCCTGGATGTAATTTCTGATCTGGAATATTACACTGCACCCCCAGTTTATCTCAGATAGGGTACCATATCTCACTACCAGAGCTGTGACAAATTCAGGCCTGAGTTGTACCACCTATGGCACTATGTGCTATATGTCATTAAATCAATGTAGTAATGGCAGCAAATAGACAGAAATACTTGTCATGGGAGATGAGGAGTAAAATAATTCATAGACTGGGCAAATGACTTAATGCATTGGGTCACATGACGTAAAACAAAATGGCGACCACTTTACACTCATTTACAGTAACAAAATACACATTTTGCTTATTTACATGGATACATACACGTGAAAGGTCGAATAGGTGTGACATTTAGCTGTTTGTTATAGACACAGGTGCCTAGATATCACTTCTGATCTGGAATATTACACTGCACCTCCAGTTTATCTCAAATAGGGTCCCATACCTCACTACCGGGGCTGCAACCAAATCAGGCCTGGGGTGTACCACCTATGGCACTATGTGCTATATGTCACTAAATCAATGAAGTAATGGCTGTAAATAAGCAGAAATACTTGTCAGGGTAGTTCAGGAGTAAAATAAGCCACAGAATGGGCAAATGACTTGATGCCTTGGGTCACATGACCCAAAACAAGATGGTGGCCACTTTATAGTAAATTTACAGTAACAAAACACATCTTTTGCTTATTTACATGGATACATACATATGAAATGTTGAATAGCTGTGATGTTTAGCTGTTTTTACGAATACAGGAGCCTGGATGTGATTTCGGATCTGGAACATTGCACTACAACAGTTTATCTCAAATAGGGTACCATCCCTACCTACCCAGGCGGTGATCAGTTCAGGCCTGCAGTGTATCACCTATGGCACTATGTGCTCTATGTCACTAAATCAATGAAGTAATGGCAGTAAATAGTCAAAAATACCTGTTAGGGTAGTTGATGAGAAAAATAACAAACAGAATTTGCAAATGACTTGATACCTCAGATCAGATTACCTAAAATAAGATAGTGGCCACTTATTAGTCATTTACAGTAACAAAACACACCTTTTGCTTATTTACATGGATGAATACATGTGAGATGTTGAATAGGTGTGGTGTTTAGCTGTTTATTATAGATACAGGTGCCTGGATGTGATTTCTGATCTGGAATATTACTCTGCACTTCCAGTTTATCTCAAATAGAGTACCATACCTCACTACCAGGGTTGTGACCAGTTCAGGCCTGGGGTATACCACCTGTGACACTATGTACTGTATATCACTAAATCAATGAGGTAATGACAGTAAATGAGGCAGAAAAACTTGTCATGGTAGTTGAGGACTAAAAAAAGACACAAAATGGGCAAATGACTTGATGCCTTGGGTCACATGACCCAGAACAAGATGGCGGCCACTTTATAGTTGTTTACAGTAACAAAACACACCTTTTGCTTATTTACAAGGATAAATACATGTGAAATGTTGAATAGGTGTGATGTTTAGCTGTTTATTATAGATGTAGGTGTGTGGATGTGATTTCTGAACTGGAATATTATGCTGCATACCCAGTTTATCTCAAATAGGGTACTATACCTCACTACCAGGGCTGTGACCAATTCAGGCCTGGGGTGTACTACCTATGGCACTCTGTGCTGTAAGTAACTAAATCCATAAAGTAATGAGAGTGAATAGACAGAAATACCTGTCAGTGTAGTTGAGGAGTAAAATAAGCCATAGGATGGGCAAATAACTTGATGCCTCAGGTCACATGATGTACAACAAGATGGCGGCCACATTTTAGTCATTTACAGTAACAAAACACATCTTTTGCTCATTTACTTGGATAAATACATATGAAATATTGAATAGGTGTGATATTTAGCTATTTATTATAGATACAGGTGCCTGGATGCAATTTCTGATCTGAAATATTACACTGCACCCCCAGTTTATCTCAGATAGGGTACCATACCTCACTACCAGAGCTGTGACAAATTCAGGCCTGAGTTGTACCACCTATGGCACTATGTGCTATATGTCATTAAATCAATGTAGTAATGGCAGCAAATAGACAGAAATACTTGTCATGGGAGTTGAGGAGTAAAATAATTCATAGACTGGGCAAATGACTTAATGCATTGGGTCACATGACGTAAAACAAGATGGCGACCACTTTGCACTCATTTACAGTAACAAAATATACCTTTTGCATATTTACATGGATACATACATGTGAAAGGTCGAATAGGTGTGACATTTAGCTGTTTGTTATAGACACAGGTGCCTAGATATCACTTCTGATCTGGAATATTACACTGCACCTCCAGTTTATCTCAAATAGGGTCCCATACCTCACTACTGGGGCTGCAACCAAATCAGGCCTGGGGTGTACCACCTATGGCACTATGTGCTATATGTCACTAAATCAATGAAGTAATGGCTGTAAATAGGCAGAAATACTTGTCAGGGTAGTTCAGGAGTAAAATAAGCCACAGAATGGGCAAATGACTTGATGCCTTGGGTCACTTGACCCAAAACAAGATGGTGGCCACTTTATAGTAATTTACAGTAACAAAACACACCTTTTGCTTATTTACATGGATACCTACATGTAAAATGTTGAATAGGTGTGATGTTTAGCTGTTTTTTACAGATACAGGAGCCTGGATGTGATTTCGGATCTGGAACATTGCACTACAACCCCAGTTTATCTCAAATAGGGTACCATCCCTTACTACCCAGGCGGTGATCAGTTCAGGCCTGCAGTGTATCACCTATGGCACTATGTGCTATATGTCACTAAATCAATGAAGTAGTGGCAGTAAATAGTCAAAAATACCTGTTAGGGTAGTTGATGAGAAAAATAACAAACAGAATTTGCAAATGACTTGATACCTCAGATCAGATTACCTAAAACAAGATGGTGGCCACTTATTAGTCATTTACAGTAACAAAACACACCTTTTGCTTATTTACATGGATTAGTAAATGTGAAATGTTGAATAGGTGTGACATTCAGCTGTTTGTTATAGACACAGGTGCCTAGATATCACTTCTGATCTGGAATATTATACTGCACCACCAGTTTATCTCAGATAGGGTACCATACCTCACTACCAGGGCTGTTACCAACTCAGGCCTTTCGTGTGCCACCTATGGCACTATGTGCTATAAGTCCCTAAATTCATGAAGTAATGGCAATAAATAGGCAGAAATACCTGTCAGGGCAGCAGAGGAGTAAAATATGCCACAGCATGGGCAAATCACTTGATGCCTCAGGTCACATGACCTAAAACAAAATGGCGGCCACTTTTTAGTCATTTACAGTATGAAAACACACCTTTGGCTTATTTACATGGATAAATACATGTGAAATGTTGAATAGGTATGATGTTTAGCCATTAGTTATAGATACAGGTGCCTGGATGTGATTTCTGATCTGGAACATTACGCTGCACATCCAGTTTATCTGAAACAGGGTACAATACCTCAATACCAGGACTGTGACCAGTTCAGGCCTGGGGTGTACCACCTATGGCACTATGTGCTATATGTCACTAAATCAATGAAGTAATGGCAGTAAATAGACAGAAATGCTTGTGATGGTAGTTCAGGACTAAAATAATTTATAGACTGAGCAAATGACTTAATGCCTTGAGTCATATGACCGAAAACAAGATGGCGGCCACTTTTTAGTCATTTACAGTAACAAAACACTCCTTTTGCTTATTTACATCGATAAATACATGTGAGATGTTGAATAGGTGTGGTGTTTAGCTGTTTATTATAGATACAGGTGCCTGGATGTGATTTCTGATCTGGAATATTACACTGCACTTCCAGTTTATCTCAAATAGGGTACCATACCTCACTACCAGGGTTGTGACCAGTTCAGGCCTGGGGTATACCACCTGTGACACTATGTGCTATATGTCACTAAATCAATGAGGTAATGACAGTAAATAGGCAGAAATACTTGTCAGGGTAGTTGAGGACTAAAAAAAGACAAAGAATGGGCAAATGACTTGATGACTTGGGTCACATGACCCAGAACAAGATGGCGGCCACTTTATAGTTGTTTACAGTAACAAAACACACCTTTTGCTTATTTACATGGATAAATACATGTGAAATGTTGAATAGGTGTGATGTTTAGCTGTTAGTTATAGATGTAGGTGTGTGGATGTGATTTCTGAACTGGAATATTACACTGCATACCCAGTTTATCTCAAATAGGGTACTATACCTCACTACCAGGGCTGTGACCAATTCAGGCCTGGGGTGTACTACCTATGGCACTCTGTGCTGTAAGTAACTAAATCCATAAAGTAATGAGAGTGAATAGACAGAAATACCTGTCAGTGTAGTTGAGGAGTAAAATAAGCCATAGAATGGGTAAATGACTTGATGCCTCAGGTCACATGATGTACAACAAGATGGCTGCCACATTTTCATCATTTACAGTAACAAAACACATCTTTTGCTCATTTACTTGGATAAATACATATGAGATATTGAATAGGTGTGATATTTAGCTATTTATTATAGATACAGGTGCCTGGATGCAATTTCTGATCTGGAATATTACACTGCACCCCCAGTTTATCTCAGATAGGGTACCATACCTCACTACCAGAGCTGTGACAAATTCAGGCCTGAGTTGTACCACCTATGGCACTATGTGCTATATGTCATTAAATCAATGTAGTATTGGCAGCAAATAGACAGAAATACTTGTCATGGGAGTTGAGAAGTAAAATAATTCCTAGACTGGGCAAATGACTTAATGCATTGGGTCACATGACGCAGAACAAGATGGCGACCACTTTGCACTCATTTACAGTAACAAAATACACCTTTTGCTTATTTATATGGATACATACACGTGAAAGGTCGAATAGGTGTGACATTTAGCTGTTTATTATAGACACAGGTGCCTAGATATCACTTCTGATCTGGAATATTACACTGCACCTCCAGTTTATCTCAAATAGGGTCCCATACCTCACTACTGGGGCTGCAACCAAATCAGGCCTGGGGTGTACCACCTATGGCACTATGTGCTATATGTCACTAAATCAATGAAGTAATGGCTGTAAATAGGCAGAAGTGATTGTCAGGGTAGTTCAGGAGTAAAATAAGCCACAGAATGGGCAAATGACTTGATGCCTTGGGTCACATGACCCAAAACAAGATGGCGGCCACTTTATAGTAATTTACAGTAACAAAACACATCTTTTGCTTATTTACATGGATACATACATGTGAAATGTTGAATAGGTGTGATGTTTAGCTGATTTTTACAGATACAGGAGCCTGGAAGTGATTTCTGATCTGGAACATTGCACTACAACCCCAGTTTATCTCAAATAGGGTACCATCCCTTACTACCCAGGCGGTGATCAGTTCAGGCCTGCAGTGTATCACTTATGGCACTATGTGCTATATGGCTCTATATCAATGAAGTAATGGCAGTAAATAGTCAAAAATACCTGTTAGGGTAGTTGATGAGAAAAATAACAAACAGAATTTGCAAATGACTTGATACCTCAGATCAGATTACCTAAAACAAGATGGTGGCCACTTATTAGTCATTTACAGTAACAAAACACACCTTTTGCTTATTTACATGGATTAATAAATGTGAAATGTCGAACAGGTGTGACATTCAGCTGTTTGTTATAGACACAGGTGCCTGGATATCACTTCTGATCTGGAATATTACACTGCACCACCAGTTTATCTCAGATAGGGTACCATACCTCACTACCAGGGCTGTTACCAACTCAGGCCTTTCGTGTGCCACCTATGGCACTATGTGCTATAAGTCCCTAAATTCATGAAGTAATGGCAATAAATAGGCAGAAATACCTGTCAGGGTAGCAGAGGAGTAAAATACGCCATAGCATGGGCAAATCACTTGATGCCTCAGGTCACATGACCTAAAACAAGATGGCGGCCACTTTTTAGTCATTTACAGTATGAAAACACACCTTTGGCTTATTTACATGGATAAATACATGTGAAATGTTGAATAGGTGTGATGTTTAGCCGTTAGTTATAGATACAGATGCTTGGATGTGATTTCTGATCTGGAACATTACGCTGCACATCCAGTTTATCTGAAACAGGTGTAATACCTCAATACCAGGACTGTGACCAGTTCAGGCCTGGGGTGTACCACCTATGGCACTATGTGCTATATGTCACTAAATCAATGAAGTAATGGCAGTAAATAGACAGAAATACTTGTGATGGTAGTTGAGGACTAAAATAATTTATAGACTGAGCAAATGACTTAATGCCTTGCGTCACATGACCCAAAACAAGATGGTGGCCACTTTTTAGTCATTTACAGTAACAAAACACTCCTTTTGATTATTTACTTCGATAAATACATGTGAGATGTTGAATAGGCGTGGTGTTTAGCTGTTTGTTATAGATACAGGTGCCTGGATGTGATTTCTGTTCTGGAATATTACACTGCACTTTCAGTTTATCTCAAATAGGGTACCATACCTCACTACCAGGATTGTGACCAGTTCAGGCCTTTGGTGTACCACCTATGGCACTATGTGCTATATGTCACTAAATCAATGAAGTAATGGCAGTAAATAGGCAGAAATACTTGTCAGGGTAGTTGAGGAGCAAAATAAAGCATAGCATGGGCAAATGACTGGATGCCTTGGGTCACATGACCCAGAACAAGATGGCGGCCACTTTATATTCATTTACAGTAACAAAACGCACCTTTTGCTTATTTACATGGATAAATACATGTGAAATGGTGAATAGGTGTGATGTTTACCTATTTGTTATAGATACAGGTGCCTGGATATAATTTCCGATCTGGAATACTACACTGTTCCCCCAATTTATCTCAAATAGGGTACCTTACCTCACTCACGAGGGCTGTGACCAATTCAGGCCTGGGGTGTACCACTTACGCACTATGTGCTGTAAGTAAACCTTCTATTACATAGCCTCAAGGAAAGATGCTTCACCAACTGCAAGAATCTACTGGAAAATATGGGGACACATGGGTTAGGAGGAGCTCCCCCCCACTCTCAAAATCCTCTCCAGTAGGGAACGGGAAATATATAGTATAAAGAAAATGTAAGCTCGACAATGGAACTGTAAAGTCACAGAACTGTCAGCTAAACAAGCTAGCTTGCAATGATCACTAGGAGAAGCCAGTCTATTGACACTTGCAACAAGGATATCTGGAATGGGGCTAGCTGCTACAGGGGAGGCCCTCTTCTTACCACCCTAGATGGTTCACTCTTGACCCCGGTGACAAGGATGTCTTCGATGGGGCTAGCTGCTACATCGGAGGCCCTTTTCTAACCACCCTAGATATTCCTCTCGACCCCGGCTTCAAGGATGTCTGTAACCGGGCTAGCTGCTACGGCAGAAGCCCTCTTCTGACCACCGTGGAAGGTCGACTCTTGACCCTGATGCCAAGCTGTCATCGTTGGGGCAACTGGATATGGTGAAGGCCCTTTCCTGACCTCCCTAGATGGTCTGCTCTTGACCCCGATGTCCTGGTCCTAATTCTATGCAGTGAAACATTGGTGATTGAACACGGTAAATGAAGTGCTAGAACACAATTCAAGTATACTGGAATCCTAGAGGGTTGGAATAGGGACTTAGAGTTGGAGGTGTCAATAGTTTAATGGATGGAAGCTTCTCTTCCAGCAGTAAACGTGACATTCTCCCCTCTCTGGAGAGAGTTCTCCTGGAAATGCAAGAGTAGATTTTTCCGTTCTCTGGCTGTTTTAGCCAAATATCTTGCACCTAGATACGGACACTCCTGGAGGAAATGTAGACGCCAGCTGCAAGATTTAGGCCACATTCTATGGAACTGCCCTCTCCTTATGCCCTGCTGGTGCACCCTCCAAATAGAATTAACTAACTGGGGAAACCTATTGAACTAACAGCTGAACTAGTTCTATTTATCCTGACCACTCTCCTTACTTGGCTAAGATGTTTGTTATCAATATATCTGATGGCAGCAAAGAATACACTCACCAGAAAATGGATGACATGGTTGGTGCCATCCATACAAGACTGGAAAGCTATTATCTTCAGAATATATCAAATCGAGAGCCTTAATGTTGCTTTACAGAACCGTACTCCTGCTTTCCAGACAAAATGGCAGAGATGGGTTCTTCATCAGTCAGGGTAGACCCAGAGTTTATCCCTGAACACTATGTGAATAATCGGAGGGAGGGAACTAGGTATCAAGGAGATAAAATATGTTATATACTTTTAGCTTGTGTCTGATGTTCTCTGGGGAGAAATATTATAATTACATTCTGGGTAAACATATTGATAGAGATATAAGGGAAAACTTAAGACCTAATTGTATAGATTGATCTCTATCATTACAAAAACAACCTCTTTCATTTTATGTACTGCTGTAACATGTCATAATGATGCTGTCAACTTGTGTGTGATAACATTTCTCAATATAAACATAAATTAAAAAAAGAAAGAATGTGCTGGAAAATATGGGGACACATGGGTTAGGAAGAACACCCTACCCTCAAATTATCCTTAGCAGGAAAGGGGAACAGATAGTATAAAGAAAATGTAAGTTCGACAATGGAACTGTAGAGGCACAGAAGTGTCTACTAAACAGGCTAGCTCACCACGATCACTAGGAGAAGCCAGTCTACTGACTCTTGCAACAATGATGTCTGTGCTGGGGCTAGATGCTATGGTGGAGGCCCTCTTCTGACCATCCGAGATGGTCCACTCTTGACCCTGATGCCAAGTTGTCTTCGTTGGGGCAAGCAGCTATGGTGAAGACCCTTTTCTCACCACCGTAGACGGTCCACTCTTGACCCCAGTGTACAACGTTGTCTGCATTTGGGCAAGCGACTACAGTGAAGGCCTTTTTCTGACCACCATAGATGGTCCACTCTTGACCCAGATGTCCTGGTCCTGATTCCATGCAATGAAATGTTGGTGATCCACCATGGTTACTGAAGTGCTGGAACACTAGCCTATGTGTACGGACTGCACAGATTGGCCTCTGTAAATTGGAATGTATTCCCCCCACAAAGATAATGCCACAGTCCCCAAAATACAGGCTGTAGGACAGTCTCACATAAGTGTATATGCAGCAGAAATCAGAAAATAATTTCATGTCATCTAACAGTGTCCATTTGAGTGTTGTCCCTTTAAATCCTTGAATTACACAGTTGGGAAAGATGCTTCACCCACTTCGTCACACAGTTCAAGAATCTACTGAAACATATGGGAACACATGAGTTAGGAGGAGCCCCTCCAGCCCACAAAATTCTCCCCAGCAGGGAAGGGGGGAATATATAGTATGAAGAAAATGTGACTTTGACAATGGAAATGTAAAGTCACAGAAGTACTCAACTAAACAAGCTAGCTCACACGATCACTAGGAGAAGACAGTCTATTGATTCTTGCAATAATGATGTCAGTGACAGGGCAAACTGCTATGAGTGGAAGGCCCTTTTCTGACCACCTAGATGGTCCACTCTTGATCCCAACACTGAGTTGGCCTCGTTGGGGCAAGTTGCTACGGCCAAGGCCCATCTTTTGAACACCATAAATGGTTCACTATTTTTAAACACAACCCAACTGACCAATTCCCATGACAATTCCACGTTCCTGCAACTCACAAGATATAGAATTTCACATTGGGACATTGCACGATACTGGAACTAAATATGTGAGAAATATTTGCAAAGACTGGACGTGCCTGCACCCCAGCCGCACAGACTGGCCTAAGTAACTCGGAATAGATTCCCCCTAAAAAGATTATGCCACAGTTCACAAAATACAGGCTGCAGGACAGTGTCACACAAGTTTATATGCAGCAGAAATCAGGAAATAATTTCAGGTACTCTGGAAGTGTCAATTTGAGTGCTGTCCCTTTAAATCCTTCTATTACACAGTCTTCAGGAAAAATGCAACACTCACTGTTTCACACAGTTTCATCTCTGGAATGAGTAGAACATCAACTAGCCCTCCCTCCCCATATCGGGTACATGGGGAACCAGCACTGACTCCTAGGCATTGATTCAGCAGGTACTGGCATGTCCCGCACAGATACTACAGGCATATAATGTATGGAAGAACGTTGTTATAGGTCGAAATCTACCTTTTTACAACAATGTTTTACCATTGATGTGTCCTCACGATTTTGTTAACCCATCAATGGTACGTCACATCGATGGGTTAACAACCGGGAACAGTCAGGGCATGTGCGCAGCTGGATCGGACGGCCTTTTAACGGCCGCGGCGGTGAGGGCAGAGCAGTGGGGACATGAAAAAACAGCAGTAAGGAACTGTTTCTTTTCTAAAAAAACAAACTGGTACCATACACTATAAAAGCTAATGTATGGTACATCGATGGTTAACCGTTTTGTTAACCAATCTCGAGGTTGCCATGGCGACGTAAACCTCTCGAGCTTCGTTCTCGAGGTTTATATGGTCGCCCTGGTAACCTCTCGATGGTTAACAAACCGGTTAACAATCGATGACCATACATTATCCTCTATATGGTGTGCGTTACATGCACTATTCCCCTGTTGTGCATTAGTGCTATGTAAACATATATATGAAAAGTTGTATCGCTGAATGATGAAACTCAAGAAAATGTTCAGCTGTAATATACAGCACATGACCAAAGCCTTTGTCAGCACAGTTCAAAAAGGTGAAATGGTATATCAGTAAAATGCATATATTATTGAAGAAATTAAACTACTTATTTTTGGACCCTATTCCATGTAATTATTTCTGATAATGACTATTCAGAGCCAGATTTCTAAATGTGCTTGATGACCCACAATCATAGCTCAAATTATTAGGTACAACAAAATCATCAATAAAGCACTGCCTCAAATGACAGTTGGTATATTTGATACTTGGTGTTGCTCAAGATTCTTAGCATGGAACTGAGGAGAGCAGAGTTGAAGCTGATATCCTAACAGCATTCACCTATCATTACTTCTGTGTTCAATACCCAATCATTTCTTGTAATTAGAAGTCTCATATTCAAATTAGTTCAAGCATGTTATTTATAAAAATAGCTTCAGCTGAGCAATTAGCTTTAGATGACTGAGTGTTTGACACTGTCAGCATTGAGAGCAAAACAGTCTGGATTGCAGGTTCACCATACATTAAAAGACTACAGCTGTTCTGCAGAAGCAAGAATTATGACACAGACTTGGGCTGCAAAGGCTGCCAGGTCATATGGCTAGCCAAAGGAGGGATGCACTGGAATCAGCTTATGCCGATGATAAGAAGACAGTCCAGCTTACAGCCACTTCCTGACACACTTGTCATCCATCTTGGTGAGGTAATGATCTTGGTCATTTAAAAGGGGTTGGTTTGATGTGTAGCATTAAAAAAGATATTCACGAGATCAGAGAAATGTTTCCGAACTGCAGGATCATTTCCTCAGAGATTAACTAGCATCTGAAATGGCTAGACAAGCTTGGGATGGCTTGTATTGAACAGGCCAGACGCAGGGTTAATCGTGGATTTGCTTCAATTTTTCCAGCTATGGGGGGTTACCAGTATACGACACTGGCAAATTTCTTATAGAGAAGATTGGCTGATTAGTAGAGATAGGGTAAATTTTTCAGCACAAGGGAATGCAATATTCCTTTCAAACCTCCAGGATTGTATAACAAGGCTGCTGTGAATAATGTCACTATTTACAAACGGTCCTTTTCAGGGCCACCAAATGTACAAAAAAAGAGCCGAATTCATGTATGTCACACCGTCCCCAACAGGCATGAGTAAATGAAGGCCCCCCCATTCCAGGATGCATTAATCAAACAGCCCAAATTTCCCCTTCCCATGACAGTCCCATTTCATTGTCACGTTCCAAAGGTAGGATCCCTTCATCGAGCTTGCACCATCATATGTAATTGATGCACAACACAAACACACACACACACACACACGCAGAGTCACACACACACACACAGAGTTGAAGCGCTGGATCATGAAGTCAGCCAAACTGACCCAGTTCCCATGACCATCCCACCCTGCCAGACAGAAGAGTTATAATTTAACTGTGGGACCTTGCACAGCTTCAATCAAGGTAGCGCCCCCACACATCTTGGGAGCTGACTATTTAGGTCCAATTTACAGTCCAACTGACTCACTTTCCACTTCTGAACAACCAGTTGTAGAATTCCACATTGAAATCTTGTATAGCATCACTCAATGAAGGCCACTCCCTCCTCACCCCCCATACACTTACTGGACGCATTGATCATGTGGTCACACCCACAGCTCAAATTGCTCCTTCTCATGATTGTCCCACTTCATTGTCTCCCACCAAAGGTTGGATTCCTTCATGTGATCTTGCACCGTCTCATGTAATTGATGCTTCCTCCCTCCCACCACCACCACCACAGAGACACACTGCTCGAGTGTTGGATCATGAGGTCACAGCCGCAGCTAAATTGACTCACTTCCCTTGAACAACCCTCCTCCCTGCTGCCCACCAGAGGTATGATCCCACTGTGTGACCTTGCCTGGCCTTGGTCAACTTATGCCCTTCCCACACATATTGGACACTGGATCCTGAAGTCATAGCCACAGCACAACTGACCCCCTCACCCATACCCATTACAAATCCATGTCCTCATTATAAATGTACTACAGTTAATTTAAAACTCAAAGCTGAAACATATACTATCTACGTGATGTCAGAAACAAATATAGTGGCGTCCCCCAGGACAAACCCACTGTACAGTATGCTGCAGCATACATACTGAAGAATGCAATGACATTTCAGTTACAATTAGTACCTTATGTTATGTAGGAAATGGTGGCATTCACTTCATCCTGACAGTGCCATATTTTCCAGAGTCAGAAAAGGAACTGCTTGCCACTGAAATTACATTGCTTTATTCAATAGGTCTTCTGCTTCATTCTGCACAATGGCGCAAAATGTTGCAGAATTGAGTTAATCTTGGGGACGAACTGTATATCAACATATGACTTGTCATATGACAACATATCGAGATCGCAATTATTAATTTATTATTATTTCAGCCAATAGAACATGTAATAAATCAGAATATGTCATTAATCAGTAAGACAACAAGATGTTACATGAGTGTGACCCAGTGAATTACAAATCCTTAAACACAGAATATGGATTTATGATGATATTTTAAAAATCAGGTCCTATCTTTCCCTAGCCAACTGCATAGTAGACACACCTACTTGTTATCCAAATATAAAACCGTAAACCTGTGATGAAAAACCCTATACTCTCCCTTTACTAAAACATGGCACAGTTTCACGTATTAGAAAACATTTACACAAAGCATTTAGAAATCTTATGGCAAGCCATTAGAGACATAATTCATAATCTCTGGCTGTATAGTAAAACACATACACTACATAGTGAAACACATATATCATATAGTGAAATATATACATCATATAGTGAAATAAATACACAATGTAGTGAACCACATACACTATCTACGAAATATATACATCATATAGTGAAATACATATACTGTATACTGAAATACATACATCATATAGTGAAACACATACACCATATAGAGAAATGCTTGCATCATATAGCGAAATTCATACACTATGTACCGAAATCCACATACTGAGTACTGAAAATCCACATACACTATACTGAAACAAATGTACTATGTACTGAAACATATACAATACCTATTGAGATACATATACTACAGACTGAAACATCCACATATACCATCTACTGAAACAAATACTCTACACATTGTAACACATACACTATATATTGAAAAATCTGCAAACACTATATACTGAAAGAAATACACTATATATTGAAATACATACACTAGCTACTGAAATGCATACACTACACAGAAAAAGCACATACACTATGTACTGAAACAAATACGCTATATATTGAAACATCTACACTTTATATTGAAATACATACACTATCTATTAAAATAAATACACTTTGCATTGAAAAATCTGCATACACTATATACTGAAACAAATACACTATATAGTAAAAACACTTACCCTCTCTGTTGAAAAATGTTGCATACTTTTATACTGAGACAAATATATTACATACTGAAATACATACAGTATATTTAAAAAAACACATACACTATATACTGAAACAAATACACTACATGGTGAAACACATACACTAGGGACCAGATATTCCAAAGGGATGCATCACAGCATAACAGAGATGCACCAGCGCATGTACGAAAATGCGCCATTGTGCAATATTCAGCAGGAGGCAGCTGCGCTGCGCAAGAGCGCAAAGGTAATGAATGCATGCGCAACTGTCGAGGGAGGAACCATGAATAAATGGCGCAGTGCGATATTCAACAACATGCGCCATGCGCAATAGGGGAGCTAGCAGAAGTTGCGTGATAGCGGGAATGATCCAAAATAAAAAGGAACAAGAGAGAGAGGCGCAAGAACGCTACAGGGAAGCCAGAGGTGGGAGCAAGCTGACAGCAACCACAAACAGGGTAGCAGTAAGTGGGACTGTGAAGGAGCAGGACAGGGCACACCTGGGAACACACAGGAACAGGACAGGAGTGGGGAGCCTGTGCTACTTGTGCAGGACAGACAGGGTAGTGCCACAGTGTACTGAGGGCAGTGGCAGCAGGCAGGACAGCCAAAGGCCAGAGGGGTACCTGGTGCAGGGGGAGCATCACAGAGGACAGCGGGGGAATGGGATAACAGCTGCCGGGGGGGGGAACACCAGCCAGGGACATGGCCATTGCCACCTTCCAGATGGAGGCGGTAATGAGGGGTGTGAGAATTAGGCAGCAGAGGGGTGCAGCCATGGAAGGGCCCATCGGTGGTATGCCCCCAACAGGTGGTACCGAGCCAGCACCGCCTTCAAGCACTACACCGACACAGAGATTGTGGACCGGTACTGCCTGAACAGGGTGATCCTGAGGCAGCTCTGTGAACTGTGCAGTGATGAGATTCAGGCACCCACACGACGGAGCCATGCTCTGTCAGTGGAGACAAAGGTGACAGCTGTCATGTGCCTGCTCGCCATGGCACCTTCCAGAGACCAACAGGGCACACAGCAGGCATAACCCAGTTGGCCGTCACACCTGACTCACACTTCCTCAGCGCTTCTGCTGCCACATGCGGGCACATCTGTTTCCCAGCACACAGGTGGAGTGCACAGCACACACACAAGAGTTCCACAGGGTAGCACATATGCCTGGCATGCTCGGGCCATTGACTGCACCCATGTGGCCATCCGCACACCACCTGTCCCGGATGGTGCTGCACATCAACCGGAAGGGTTTTGCCAGCATCAACGGCCAGATGGTGTGCTGCATGCCAGGGGCTCATAACCAATGTCTGTGCCACGCACCCTGGGGGAGCACAGGATGCCTTCATCTGGCACCTGTCTGCACTGTGCCACAGGTTTGAGAGTGGGGACATCCCCACTGGCCACCTAGTGGGTGAGTATGCACATCACGCAGGATGACATGGACAGCTGTGAGGGGGCATAGTCAGAGGTGCCATGGGTACTGTCCTTGATGGCCCATGGCAGAGCAACACAGACCACCATACTAATGTCCACCCTGTACACACAGGTGACAGTGGCTACCCACTACTGTCCCTGGCTGCTCACACCATATCGGTGCCCCGCGACCCCATCGCAGCAACGGTACAATGAGGCACATGCCACCACACGTAATGTCATTGAACGGGTGTTTGGGATGCTGAAGTCATGTTTCCAGTGCCTGGACACGTCTGGTGGTGCCCTGCAGTACAGCTCCTCGAAGGACTGTGGGCTATTTCTGGCTTGTTGCATCCTGCACAACATGACCAATGACTGTAGGATAGCTGTAGAGGTCGAAGAGGGGGACAGCGATGAGGACACCGGTCCAGACGGTGATGGGCAGCCACCCCCTGGCCGAAGGAACCCCCGCCTGATCCGGATGGCACAACTGCACCGGGACACCATCACAGAGGAGCACTTCGGCCAACACAGGTAGGTCATGGGGCCATGTGCAACCACCAATGGCAAGGGCACAATCCACAGACAGGCATGGATGAACCCCAGGGGTGGATGATGGCAAGGGAATGGGTCTGAGCATGGAACCGCACACGCTGTCAGGGATGGGCAAGGCCAAACATGACACGCGCTACACACACACACACACCACAAGACATGCACAAGGGGTAGAAGGCATGCCAACCCCGACTACAAGCCCTAGCCACACACAGGTCCACACGACCACGCCCAGTGGCCGTCACTGTCGCGTGTCTCAGGCGCTGGGCACCATTGCACACTGGCGGACAGCGCAACGCATCATCATCATGCACACGCCACAGTGGCCAGCAGCCGGGAGGGTGCACATGGACCGTGTGTGCAGGGCCGGTATCCACCCGAGCATTGCACGGCACAAACACACTGCACACAGGGCAGTGGCTGCGTGGAGACAGGTCAGTCACAAGGCACAGTGCCAGGCCACCACGGATGCATGGGCAGCCCCGCCGAGACCTGCCAGCCGTGCAAGACTGATCATTGGCCTCATGGGGTGGCACCGACAATCCCCCAGGGGTGACACTGCGGGAACACGACCGTTGTTGCGCAGGGGTCTGCAGCTCACCAAACATGCCTGTGCCAGATGTGCTTGGTATGCCCATAGTTGAACCTGGTGTTGACATGGAAGGTGTTGCACAATGCCAGGAATGGGGGGTGGACGTGACACTGTGCAGAGTCTCGGCACATGGGCAATGAACTGGGTGCCTGAAGTGGCCATGACAGCAATGATTTGCGTGTCTGCCTGTCGATGGCAGCAGTCCATCCGCCTGATGCCAGGCATCTCTGCCAGAAGCAGACCGTGGTCCCTGCCGCGCCACTTCTCTGTCTGGTGCAGAACCGCCCTGAGTGCATCCACTGCCATCACAAGCCGCAACTGCTGATCTACTGATGCCTGGAGTAGGCAGCTGTGCTCATCAAAGAGGTCATCCACCTGATCGGCATGCTGCCCTCATGGTGTTCCTGGCTGTGCCGCGCAGCACCCCTTGACGATGGGCGCTGCACACCAGAGCCATGCCGGGGCATGTCCACACGTGGTGCACTGACGCCGCCACCTAACATTGTCCCCCGGTCACCATTGGCTGACTGCTGGCACTGTCAACAGGCCACCAGTCACCAGGGCTCACCAATGCCGCTGCAGCGGCCGCAACAGCCCCACCAGCCTGGACGCACACCAGTGCTGCCCCAATGGGGCATACAGGCACAGGCTGGGACTGTGATGTCACGCAGGCCTCCACGGCGGCACCACCCATGGCTACGCCTGTGCCGTTCCCTGCTGTGGGACCATCCTGCGTCCCACACGTATCACTGTCCAGGATGTGTGATGCATCATCATCGGTGCCTGATCTGGCACCAGTCCGTGTCCCAGCATGCTGGAGTCTGTGGCTACTGTCACGCTGGGACACAGGCAGGGCCTCGTCCGCACCGGCACCACCATCTTCAGTTCGGACAGACAGGCAGGTATCGGTGGTCCTGACCTCGGACACCTGTGGAGGTGGATGGGTGCTCCTCCGTGTCCAGGGCCTCGCCGACGGTGGACACACTCACCACTATGGACCCATGTAGATGCTCAGGAGCTGTAAAGGAACACAGCAGCATTAATGTTTCTGCCCTACCCTGTGGCATTCCCCACCTCCCACTCAGTGACAGCACAGGACCCACCATGCAGTGACGGGCTGCCACCCGCCTGAAAGCCACCACCCGGAATGCCAGCTATGGCACAACACTGCATGCTGCCAGCTATCTGCTCCTCCTGTGGCATCAGGCATAACACATCCAGCTGTCCACCACTGGTTGCAGCACATGCTGCCCTGATGGCAGCCACCTTGTCCTAATTCTCCACTTGTCCATGCCGACCTTCTTTTACATTCCTGCACAACCGCTGGTGGCTGCCATGCTGGTTGACGGCATGCACAACCTCACCCCATGCCACAGCTCGGGCTGTGGTGTTCCCTGCTGTCCGCTGAGCAGCGGTTCCCTGTCAAAGTAGGCCTCGAACAGGGCATCTGATTCCGCCTAGGTGAAGTTGGGCCTCCTCTTTCTCCAACATCCCTGTTCCTCCTCTTCCTCACGTTCGGTCATTATAGAGCCTGTGGGAATGACAGCTGTTACCTTTGATTCTGCAGTCCAATGCATCTCCCATACACCACAGTCCACACTTCCAAACAGCATGCAACCCACCACAATAGACTGCAATATCAAACCATGTCCACTGCAGCCCCATGTCACATTTATATCGCGCAAGGCATGCAAATGAGGTGAGGCGCAACTTTAAGTGGATGCTAATGCAGTAGCTGCGCCATGGAATTGCTGATGAGCTAATTTGCATATGCTGGTTGAATATAGCGCTGTTGCGCCTTGCGCAATTGTGTTGAGTGTGCTCAGGCAAAGGCGCAGCTCTGTGATGTGCGCAGAAGGCACCGCACGGCACATGCTCGGGGTCCTGGCACCAACGCCTGCTGCGCTGCTGACGTGCTGAGCGCAGAAGGCAGTGCAGGGCACAGCCACCACTGTGCCAGTGGCGCTAATGCACTGTTCACACATATGGGCGCTCATGCAGCAGGTGCCGTGGGTGCCATGGTGCCACAGCGTGGTAGGCCACTGCAGGCGTCACACACAGGCACCCTACCACGCTACACAAAGGGAATCCCAATCGCACTGTGGTGGTCCAGGCACAGCTAGATCCTTGACCCCCCAGGTCGACTTGCCTCTAGGCACCATGCGTCTGCATGGGTGCATTTCTATCGCGCTGTTCGGTGACAGCGCGATGGGGAATAGCAGTGCTGTACCACAAGCATCTGCACGTGGTGGACGCGGCGCTACAGAGTGCCATTTTGTGATCCTGGCTGCAGAATACGGCAAGAAGGAGAAGCCGTTGTGGAGCTCTCTCGAGCTGGCCAATTTGTTGGTCATTGTAGAGCCTCCCGCTGGGGCCCTGTTTGGGGATGACCCCTTGGATAGGGCAAGAAGAGCTGTGTGGGAGGAGGTGGTAGAGGCACTGGAGGAGGCCACCGGGATTGCTCTCAGTGCTCAGCAGTGTTGCCACTGCTATGGGGACCTCCGGCGGAGGGACCCAGACAGGCTTGCCCGTCTATGGGAACACGCCAGGCGAGGCGCAGTGCCACGTCCAGGTAGGTGCTCCATCCATACACTGGTAGCGTCCGTCCAGGTATTGTGGTGGTCATGTGTCCACCACATGGGGGGGGCCGTCCTGTGTGGGCAGTGGTGGTGGTGGTGGGGTTGCAGCATGGCTGGGCTGTGCAGGATCACACACACTGGGGGCCTTTGCTACTGGTTTGTACTGATGTTCCCCTCCATGTTTGCACCCTAGTCCCTGAGGGAGGCGCCGAGCCCAAGAGACACGGGCACACTGTGAGGAGGAAGCTGCCCGGCAACAGGCATGAGCTGGTGGGCCATACCGCATCAGCGCCTGGATGTTGCAGATGCAGGTGAGTGCCTTTCTTCCAGGATATTCTGTGCATGCTGTGTTGTGAGGTAGGCAGCGGGGCATGGCCACCACCCATTGACACCACTGACGTGCACACCACTCAGTACATTCAGCACTGTCCTGTGGCACTGCATGTGTGGGTGTGCATTGCTGGTGGTCCATGCGTGCACCGGGTACATGGCTGTGCCACTGCCTTCGCACCGTATAGCCATGTCACTGTACAGCCACTGTGGTGCTGTGCGGGACATGGGTGGTGGGTGTGTGCAGCGGTCCGCATTGTGTGTGCCTGGGTAGGCAGGTCTTGTGGACACTATCACTGTGGGTGATCACACACCATCACAGGGGTATGGCCCACGGCTGTATGCCATGCACAATGGGTGGGCTGTAGGGGGATGGACATTCACACATATTGACTCTGTTCCCTTGTCCTAGGTGGACAGTGAATGATGGCCATCGAAAGGGCCATGCAGGAGCTCTTGCAGCTGGCCAGGGCGTCGATGGAGATCCTCCAGCGAATGGAGTGGCACGGGGTCAGGAGGCGGAGGACACATAGGTGCCACAGAAGTGGAGAGCAGGGCGGATGATAGGCCCTCCATGCCCCCAGAAACACCCTACCCCCCTGGACCCACCCTCACACCCCTTCTTCCCTCTCCCATTTGTTCATCCTCCCCTTACCCACCCCACCTGGTATGTGACCCTTCCCCCATTGTAAATATTTGTAAATAGTTTTGTTTCTCACCTCTGTTCAATACATTTGTTTTGTTATGACAACTGTGGTGGTCTATGATTTGTAGTGGGCTAGGTGCTCAGCTGCAGTGGTGTGCATGGCGTCAGGGGTGGTGCAGGCATGGGCGTGTGTGTGTCCGGAAGGGAACCGCCATGGTGTGGGCGGGGAATCAGTCACTGTCTGTGGTTTGTGTGTTGTTCCTATGCACTGGATGCCTGTGTGCAGTGGTCCACGGTGCATGCACTGTATCCATGGCGCCCCTGTCAGACCATCCATGGCCTGTGCAACTGACATCCTTGCAAGTCCGTGATATGCACAGTCTGCTGGCATATCAGTGGTGGCTGTCCATGCTGGACAACCACTGTACCCAGCACAATGCCAGGTTGCCTCCTGCCACCGGTATGGCACACGTCTGCCTCGGGTGGCACTGTGGCCTCCGCTGTTGTTGTCCCCCCTCCATGCTGTCACTTGTGTCTGTTGCAGGGGATGTGCTCCACTGTCTGTCACTTGTGCTCTGGCCGCATGCTGGTGGCGTATGGCTTCATGGTGCATGCGCAGGGTGGCTGGTACACCTGTGCCATGGAGTGGTGCTAGCCATGGGTACACGGCTGCCGTGGTCACACACCAGTGGGTCTGTTGACCTGCTACTGTGTCCCTGTGTTGGTGTGCCCTTGGGTATGGGTGGGTGTTTGTCCATGCACTGTGTTGCATCCTGTGTGGTGCATGCTTCCATGCACCACTGTGGGAATCTGTGCTGGCTGTTGTGGCCAGTGCTAGGATGGGCATGTCCTTGGGAGGGTGTGCAGGGTGCTGTACCACTGGTGGTGGGATCCGGGGCAGGCTCTGTCACATGTGGGGTACCTCGTGTGCCGCCGCATGGTCGGTCTCTCAGCTGTACCTCGGGGGGGGGGACGTGCAGGGTGGCACTGTGTCTGCAGTTGTTGCATCGGTGTCTGCTGCTGCATGCTGCAGGGTGCTCACGGTGGGGCTGCCTTGCATGGCTCCATGGTGCACAGGGTTGCATTGTCACAGTGGGGGTGGTGGCATGCATGGGGTGTCCTGCACTGTTGGGCGCTGCTCCTGGGCAGGGTGTCTGGGGATCGCTGTGCAGGGTGTGCTCTGCATTGGTGGGATGGTGTAGTATGGGGTGGCCATACCTCCTTGTGTGCCAGTCACAGCTTGCCAGGGGGTGTGCTGGGCACCATGCCCGGCTGTGGGATTGTTGCTGGTGTCCATGGGCCGTGGTTCTTCCAGTCTCCTCAGGTTGTGCATGTCATGGGGTGTGGGGGTGATGTCTGTTCTTCTGTGTGCTCCTCTGCCCATATCTTCCATGGGTGGTGGACCCCTGCATCCTGCCCCTGCGCGTCCCTGGTTGTGCTGATACGCTGCTACCCTGCTCCACTGCGCATCCCTGTTTGTGCTATTGCGCATCAGACCTGCACCACTGCGCATCCCTGGTTGCGCCATGGTGCAGTTGGTGCAATATTCAGTTGTGTAGCGCAAGCACATCTTGGCCTGCGCAGTGTTTGAATATCGTGCGTGTTGCACATAGGCGCACTAGACTTGCGCCTGCTCCTGCTGTTGCACTACTTTGTGGCGCAGTTTGAATATCTGGGCATATGTATTGAAATACATACACTGTAGACTGAAAAATGTACATACCCTATATACTGAAACAAATAAACTACATTCTGAAATAAACTACATTCTGAAACTATCCATTCCCCTGCACCTTCCCCTTGAACAGCCTGCAACCTCACCCCTTGCCTGTTGCATTCAGTTAGCTGCCGGCTTAGGAGAGGATGTCTAAAACTGCAGAGCAGGAGGTAAACAAAACAGGACTATCTCTTATCCTACTTCTTTGTGGGGTTTTACATCTTATTTTTCTTGCACACCTTTAATCAAATTTCAGAACACTGTGATGTGACATAGGCGGATTTAGAGGCGGGGCTAAGGGTGCTATAGCTCCCCCATCATGGAGCTCCTCTATTAGTAACACACTGTGCTGCATTCTTTATCAAGGAAGCTGCCTGAGCCACACAGGTCTCATCTGTCCCCCGGCAGAGCTGGCCTTAGCTAGGTGCAAACTGTGCCCCTGCACCTTGGGGCCCATGCATTTCTTTTGAGGAAAAATAATAATTTAAAACATTTAAAAATGCCTAAATGTTGTTAGAGATGAAAATGTTTAAGTGGAAGACAACTGGCTCTGTTACTGTTACAAAAGGTAGGGGCAGCTTTGCTGCAGTGGAAAAGATTAGGTTAAGTAAGTGCTAATGGTGTTAATAGCCATACTTTACGCCTCCCAGGCTGACTACTTTCACAAACAAAGGGCTATAATGACAAGAGAACTTGTTTGTAACCTGGACATTTTATTTATTTATTGAATTTTGTTGACTGGGTAGGCCCACTGGGTCCGGAGGTCCCTTTTTCAGGGGTGACCCATGGGTAAAAAATAACATACAGGTAAGCAGAAAGTACATACAGGTAAGCAGAGCAGTACAAATTGGGTAAATTCCATATTGTTTAGCAGTGAAAGATACACATTAGGCAAATTCCATATTGTTTAACAGTGAAAGACTTAATGGAGTTAACAATCCGATAGGTGGTGAGGGAACGTATGGGAAGAGTTAGGCATATATAAGACGTTATTCATGCTCATGTCAGGTAAACTAGGGAGTGTACGAGATAACGACTAGAAATAACCAGAGAAACAGATTACCTTCTTTAGGGCTAGATGGGAGGGGGGAAAGTTGTACCAAGAATACTCACCTCCCTGTGAGGGAGGGGCCGTGACGTTAGGTCAGTTCCTTAGGCATTGGCAAGTGCTCCTGTCAAGCAGGTGTGCTTTGAGCTTAGACCGGAAGCAGGGGCCCGACCCTGCCTCCCGTACCTCCAGTGGGAGTTTGTTCCAGTAGGAAGGGGCTGTGAAAGCAAAGGACCTGGACCCAGCTTTGGTCTTTGTTTTGGGGACCACAAGGAGAGTTTGACCTGAGGTACGGAGACTCCTCAGATTGGATTTGACCCTAACTAGTCCTTTGAGACTAGAGGGAGGTGAGGGCCCCAGAAGCTTAAATGTGAGGCATAGTGTTGGGTAGATGAGGCGGGCTTCCAATGACGGCCAGCTGAGCTTAGATTGAGCCTCGCAGTGGTGGGTCCTAGGGTGTGATAATGTAGCAAATCGGACAATCTTATTGTATAAGGTCTGGAGCCTGCAGTTCAGAGGCCACACCTTGGAGAACAGGTGCCGCGTGAAGTGAGCTTGGGGAGAAGGACGCTAGTTGCGATGGCAACTCTGGCTTCAGGGATAATCTGGTCCTTTTATTCTGTAGAGGATACCGAAGTTTCCCATGTATGGCTTTGGTGAGTTGGTCAACATGATTTTTAGGGTGAAGCCTTGGTGCAGGGTTAGACCCAGGTATTTAGTGGAGGTAACCACCTCAAGTTTATCACCCCCTCTGGACTGCAGCTGAAGGAGCAGCAACCTCTCGGTACCCAAGGATCTGGGCCCGAACAACATCGCCTTAGTTTTACTGGTATTTAATACCATTTTGTTCCGAGTGAGCCAGTCCTCCATCTGAAGAATGTCCTCTTGAAGGGCATTCTCCAGTTCTCCTAAGTTAGGGGAGGCTCAGTAAATGACAGCATCGTCCGCGTATTGGATGACGCTGCTGCTCCCGCAATGTAAGTGCAGATCATTTATAAACAAAGTGAAGAGAAGGGGGCCAAGTATTGACCCCTGAGGTACCCCTTCTTTGAGCGGTGCCGACTGGGAGACATTGTCTTTCCACTTGACCCTCTGGGTACGGCCCGTGAGGTAACTCACAAACCATTCTAGGGCATGTGTGTCCAGACCAAGAGAGCACATTTTTTGTAAAAGGAGGTTGTGGTTTACCAGGTCAAACGTTTTAGAGAGGTCTATGAAGATCGCGCCTGTGCTGACCCCTGAGTCATTATTGCGCAGGATTTCTGCGAAATTTGGTTAGTGCAGTGTCCGTCCCATGCTTGGCTCTAGCCGCTGCTGAGATGAAGAGATTACCTGGTGTGTTTCAGATATTCGCATAGTTGGGAGTAGACTAGCTTCTCTTGTATTTTCACTATAGCGCACAACAAGGAGATAGCCTGTAGTTCCCAATAGGCTCGGTAGACCCTCCCTTGTGAATGAGGATCACTAGGGCCTGCTTCCAAGGCTCAGGGACAGACCCCTCCATAATGGACCGGTTTATCAGCCAAGTTAGTGGCTTGGTTAATGCTGGGGCACCCTCCTTAAGGATTCGAGTATGGATCCCATCGGGGCCCCCAGTGCCTCTCGCCCGAGGGATTTAAGGATGAGCAGAACCTCCCTTACCCTAACCAGCCGCAGATGAAACAGAGGGCGGTCTAGTTCACGGGGCAGGTGCATGTTAGGCTCGTTCCTGTTATCTATGGGTCCCACCTTATACGCATCCAGGTTTGTGAAGTAACCGTTTAGGGCCTCTGCGATGAGTGGCGCCTCTTTGAATACTTGCCCGTTTGCCAGGATCAGGCCGGTTGTTGATTTTGTATGTCCTTTTAGGAGTTTGTTAATGTGTGACCAGAAGTATCTAGGGTTTCCCAGGTTAGTTTTTTGGAGATTGGTGATATATTCTTTCTTAGCTTTCTTTATGGCCAGTTTGCATTGGTTTCTGAGGGCCCTGTAGCTAGCAAAGTCCACAGGAAACTTTGTTTTCCTGAACTTTTCCACGCTTTGTCCGAGTAGACATCAGGACTTTCAGGGGTGAGATCCTCTTATAGCAGCTACTCTTAACCCTATGGGTTTTCATAGGGCGACGAGGTCAGTGACTCTAGTAAGGGTGGCTTGGAAAAATTTTATAGCTTCCTCCAGGTTAGGTAGGTGTCTTATGAGGTTCCAGTCAATGCTATTTAGGTAGCCTATGAGCTGGTCAGGGTGGAAGTTGGAGTAGTCCTAGTAGTAAAAGATCTAGGAGGGACTTTGATAGCATTATTCTTCCAAATGGCAAATATAGGCGAATGTCGCTCAAGGCATCTCCCAGGATCCGGCCAGCTTTACATTACTTGGGGATGAGGTCAGGACCCAGTCTGTTGGAAGTGCCTACCTGATTTATGGTTCATTCTGGTCGGTAGGGTAATAATTTGAGCGAGGTGGGAGTCGTGTACAATTTCGTTGATGGCAGACTTCACTTCAAGTCCCCAGTTTAAATTGAAGTCGCCTAATAGGATAATCTCAGATGCAGTGTCAACCACTGGGCTCTTCAGGAGCGCATCCAGAGAGCCGAAAGCATTGGATGGGGGGCTGTATACGCAGCCTATAGTGAGGTGTTTAGCCCCACCTATTTTGAGCCGTACAAAGATTGCTTCAGCGTCCAGGGACATGTCAAGGGGCAGCCTGACGAGGGAGGAAGGGGTAGTGTCCTTAACATATATTAGCACACCGCCCCCTCTTTTGGAGGGTCTATCCTTTCTGAAAAGGACATATCCAGAGATTGCTACTTCGTGATCTAGAATGTGGGGTTTTAGCCAAGTCTCCGAGACCGCTAACAGATCCGGTTTGTAGACTGCCAGCCATGTCTGTACCTCTGAGATCTTCGGTCTCAGGCTGCAAATGTTCATGTGCACCAACCTCAGACCCTTGGCTCCATCCCACGCCTTATCAAGGGGAGGAGATAGAGACATTAGTTGTCTCTGGGCCAGGGTTAGGCTGGATATTTCCTGCCATTAGTAGTAGGGCAGCTAGTGAGCTCAGGAGAGTGAGGGTTGGAGGTGGTATGGACAGGATGACCTGACAAGGGGTTGGGCTCCTACTAAAGAGAAGGACCCTGTAGAGGACCCCTTTCCTAGAGAATTCATGAGCTGCTAGGAGAAGTAAGTTACACCTTGGGGAGGAACATGAAAAGTGTCCGATCATCCCCTCTCTTGACCCCCCACGGTTGTCGTGGGGGCAGAAGGCATTTCTGGTGAGGGGAGTCAGTCCCTAGTTGCACCAGAATGTAAATTGTTGCCAGGATAATGCCCCTGTTCCAGTTGGGAGGGGGCATGATGGGGCTTATCTGTGCTTCTCACCTTGATAGCAAGTGCAGGGTCTGGAGGCCAAGGGTTTGTTACAGGTGGTAGAGCCTATGTCTAATTCCCTAGTACAGCACTTCCACTGCTAGTGCACAGAGGTAAGTTCAGCACCCAGTCTGATACATATAGCAAGAGCAGTTCACGCCCTTAGTAACAGGTTCCCAGAAAGTAAGTACTAGGCGTAGGTCCTTTGGTGATGAAACCACTAACTCAGGCATGCCAGCAGGGGTACATCATGCGGTTCCTGCCTCGGGAGAGAAGAACAAAAAAAAATGGCAGGAGT
Source organism: Neoceratodus forsteri (assembly GCA_016271365.2). NCBI lineage: Eukaryota > Metazoa > Chordata > Ceratodontiformes > Ceratodontidae > Neoceratodus > Neoceratodus forsteri. Next base: position 1,431,402,352 of record CM057456.1, read on the forward strand.
CACTTAGCGGCTAGGTTGCATACGATCCCTACGGCAACACTTTGTCTTGCAATAGAAGAAAGCAGGATTAGAGCTTACAACACAGTACCACCTATAATGTGTAGGATCAGCAATATCATAGACTAACAGTTAGGCTGCAAATACAGAACTTAGTTTTTATGTATTAATTTCACAGGCTAACGTTATAAGTCCCAAGGTGCGTTATGAAAAGCCCTTTGGCTACAGTGACAGTGGAAGACAGTAGGCAGAAGATTAGATTTGTTGCAGCTAGAATAAAACTATCCAAGGCTAACAGTACATAATGACCTTAGGCACAGCGACAGTAGGAGACAGAAAGAGACAAGTTAAGTTTGCTACCATTGGAGATTATAGCAAAAAGTCAGGCAAAATTGTCCAGCAGGAGAATACAATTTAGAGGTTAGACTAAGCGCTAATTTGAGAGGAATCAGTCACAGGGGAAAAACAGGGCGCACTCCGATGTGCCTGGCATGAGAAAGTTACTTAGGATTGACTAGCGCTTATTTGAGAGGCTAATCACAGGGAAAAGCAGGACACTCTGAAATACCTGGCGGCAGGAGTGGAAGAGCCAGGGAGAATCTCAGCAGTAAGTCATAGCAGACAGGCGGAGCTTGGGAGTAGTGAGCTGGTGGCGTGGGAGGTAGCTCCTCTAGTGAAGTGAGTAAGGGAATTAGATTGGGGAGAGTCAGAGCCTGGGCAGGTCTACGTCCGATAGCAGCCTATTTAGGTCACCACTAACACAGTGCGGGTGGGCGGGAAATTCAAAAACGACAAAGGAGCTTGATCTTCCCTCCACTTGCTGGCTTGTACTGTGGGAGCAGGCAGAAGGTCCAGGGGAGGTCCGCCCGGCTTTGTGGAGCTGCCGGCGCCTCGACCCTGGCAAACGAGCTGAAGCGATCTCGGGGGACCCGATGCAGCCAGTCGCCCACCCACCCCAGTCCATTGCAGGGAATCCAAAGAATTGAAGCAGGGCAGCCTTTTAAATGCCCTCCGAGTCGTCACCGACCCTAGCAGCCAATCGCAAGAGTCCTCCTCAGCACACCAACAGAGCCACGAGAACGACCACGAACAAAGGAGCTTGATCTTCCCTCCGCTTTCTGGCTTGTACTGTGGGAGCAGGCAGAAGGTCCAGGGGAGGTCCGCCCGACATGTAGGTGAAACAATGAATGATATGACAAAATATGATTCAAAGTATATGAGCACTCAAAATGGCTCAAAACCTGACCAGCACAGAGCAAAACCAGATTTCCTGATAGGGACCCTGAAAACCTGATCACCAGGTAAAACAACTGACAGGTGGCAACCTTATTGGTTTTCCATGGTAATCCTCTCTGTTCTGTCTCACTCACACCTCAAGAAAAACTAAGTTGTTTAACTTGTTTGCAAATCAGAGTATCTGAGGTGTGAGTGTCCAGTGATGATGTCCCTGTCCTTACAGAAATGAATACTGGAGTAGTACCGTACTTACTTAAGTTCTTGCTCCAGGCTCAGTCAGATTCATTTCCAATGGTGAAGTCAAATAATTTGATGCAGTCAATGGCACTAATTAAAAGATGCTGGTTAAACTAGTAGACCCGGTATTGCTTTAGTAATTCAGGACGGGAGGGTTAGTGAGGTATAAATGTTGGGTGTGGGGGACCCACAGGGAATGGAGTGGTGGGGTCCGGCAGAGGGCTGCACTGGGGCCCAGAATGGTTAAGGCTGACCCTGTCCTCCAGTGTCCTGGTAGTGCAGTAAACAACCACCCCACCCCAATACATAGTTGACCCCAAAGCCGGTCTCTAGCATGAATTTCTTACTAACGCTCATCCTGCGCCATGTGGTCCCGTCCCAGCACTGTGGCAGCAGTTGGTCTTAGCCTGTGTGAGCCTGAGCATTCATTCTCTACTTTTGCAGGCTTGGTGCAACTCCTTTGTTCATGCGCGTGGGGAGTTCGAGTGGGGGTACAGCTGCAGCAAAGTAGAGTGGACCAACAATACAGATCTCAACCAGGCCACTTGGTGCTCACTGTTCCTGATTTGCTGTTGCGTCCAGTAGTGGATGTGGCTAGCAAGGGCACCTTCTTTAAATGTCTGGGCTGCTGAAACAAGAGTGAGCTATAATTCATTAACTCAGAAGATTAATGTTGGAGCAAGAGAGGGAGCGAGTGTACTACTGAGGAGGAGACAGAGAGAGAGAGTGGCGCCCACGAGTCAAGAGCAAGCCCGAGGTTTCAGGCGGCAGCAGTCCAGTAACACAGGGTCAGTGTGGCCTTGGTAAATCAAAACAAGGAGTTGGAGTGAGGTTCAGGTCATCTTCTGGTAGCTGACGCAAGCTGTAGCTGAGAGCTCTGCTCATTAGGAGTCATGGGGCCAGTGTGTGCTGTCTAAAGAGAAAGTTTGGCAGCCAGGTGACTGGAGACAGTACTCAACTAGGGGCACATAGACTTCAGCCTGCTGAAAATTTATCAAGTCTTCCTTTAATCAGGTACTTCTTGCTTTATAAACAAAATACTTTCACAGTCACAATTTATGGTGGGTGGGGGGGGCAGCTGCTGGGATGGGACAAGACATTAGTGTTCCATCAAACCATATCACCAAGTCTCTTTCAACCTTTCTCATTTTTATGTGTTTCGGGTGTGCTGCTGCACAACTGCAGTTTTTTGGCATTTTGTGTTTTTTTTGGGGGGTGGTAGGGTATTTTTGGTCGTGCCTGAAAATAGTCATGCCTTGCCTAATGGCACCTACCCAGCAAACAAAAACTAAATAAATTTTGGACAACATACTGTCATGTGGACTGTGGGGATGGTGCTAGGTGCAACTAACAAAGCATGGGAGGGAGGAAATGAGTAGAAATTGCATTAGAAATACCCTTCAAAATGCACCAGAATGCATAAAAATGTTAAAAAATTTCTGGGGGCCTAGATGGCCCACCAGACCCCCAGCGTATTATTTTTATTTTTTCTCTGACTTGAGCTCCCCCATCTATAGGACTCCTGAATCCGCCCCTGTACAGTGACAAGAATCTTTTAGAACTAATTTAAAATGCTGTAGTTTATTCTTTTAAATAAGTGCTGCCTTCATTTACTGTTAGACAACACATTTGTATAGGATGCTAATACTTAGGATATTCCTGACATACCACTCTCATACCATATAAACACAGGGGACTGCATGCATTTTTCTAAGGTAAAGTTGTGATCAGATGTATGTGTAATTAATTATTGTGTTTTTGGTCCAGCAACTTATCTGAGCTGATTGCTTGGGAAGTGTACTGCAGGAGTTGTGAAACTGTAAGCCAAATGCTTTCGGACTTTATACTCTACTGAGTTAGTTTTGATTTAGTTTTTTTTTTTTTTTGAATGTTTTGTTTAATAAAGGATCTTGGTTAAGAAAAAAATATATATTGCAGCAACTCTCAGGGCCCAATTCTCATCAGAGCTCAGCTGGCAAATGTAATTTGCACTTTCTGTTCTGAATAACTTCACTGTGATGCCTCTACTGGTAGCTCTCACAGCTCCTAACCTCCCCATTACATATCTGTGGAGCATTGCAAGGTGGACAGAGCTTTGCCAGGCACTTGGTCTCCACTAATAAACCTGCCCTGGTCTAGCCGCATAGTGCATAGTTACATTGTTTATATGGTATGACTGTTATTGGGTTTGAGATTCCCAAACTGTGTTTCATTTCTTTTTCCATTGAGATGTTTATCTTCTTGGTCACCCACTGACCCCCTTGTGCACTGGCCTGTCCATCCACATCACCCAAAATCACCAGGACTTACCTGCTGTGAGATCTCCTATGGCCTTCCCCCCGTGGTGGGGCCAGGAGGAGGCGGGCCATTCTAAGGAGACACATATTCAGACAGGAGCAGAGCCTGGTTAGTAGTGCAAAGCCTGTGGCAGGTCAGTGGATTAGTTTGCCATTGGAGGTTTTCTACCTTTGGTTTATCCCCTGGGCGTCAAACATACAATGATGCCAATCCAATTAAAGGCAAGTACTGCTTTGTGCCTGCCTGAGCCCTGCCAGCGTTCCTCACCTAGGTGGTTGTTAAAGTGGGGTGGTCAGACTCCCCTTCCCTGAGAGAGCAGTCCAGAGATGCTCAATCATCTCTCCTGTCAGCTAACCCCTGTTTGACCCAGGTCCTCCCCAAAACTGGGCCACTGGCATGGGAGGCAGTACAGTTACCACCAACCCACGAAGCCTAAACTAAACCACTAAACCAGACTGCATTTTTATAAGTAAATAAAAACAGCACTCAGATGAAAGAAGAAATTGTATTTTAGCTACAATTGTTATAAATATTTAAGACACATCACAATGTTTTGAAATTGAATAAAGGTTTTCCAAGGAAAATAACATAAAATAATGCATAAAGATGTAGAATAAGATAATCCATTTTTGTTTACTTTCTGCATCTTAAGAGGCATCGGCAGGGGATTTTTAGTCAATTAGGGCCCCATTTTCAGAAGGTTAGTGGAATGCTAAACATCTAAGCACTGTGCCATGTGGGAAAACAGCATGGTTGAACAGGTACCATATATCTAGCAGCCCCAGATACTAACCTGATCATGTGCATATGTACTACTAAAGCCTTGTAAATGAGGGATCCCTTCCTGCATACTTGAGCACAGTGCTATATAAAAGGTTTGGAAAAGTGCTTAACAACTGAAATTGCAATACTGTTTACTGCTTCCAAAAATCCTGCCCTCATTTGAGCACACAGTGGAGCATATTGTCACCCTACCTCTGGTCACCAAGTTTATGATGCTCCCAAGTAGTATACCAAAATGATCCTTGGCATGTAAAGGTTCTACACCCATGATTGCCGTTTAAATGGCTCCAGTTATTACAGTAAAACGATCCTTGGTGTCTAGTGCCCCCTATCCAGGCATATTAAGCTGGGAGCTCATTTCTAGATGCATCCTGGGGAAGGGAAACTTGTACAAGTGGGGCTTAGGTAGCACAAAAGTTCAAAATACATAACATACATGGAGCAGAGTGGTACACAACCACAAATTACATTGGGAATAATACATGCAAGACATGAGAACTTGAGTGACAAGCAAACAATCGACAATGCATATACAAGCGCGAGTCAGGAGCCACAAACAAATGCTGGCGATCAAATACAAAGCAGTTTAAATCAACTAGCTATAAACATTTGTGCATAATGCCTAGAAGAGGAAACATAAGTACCAAATTATAGCTGTTCCTAAACTGGAAACAAGTCATGGGAGAGCAAGAGGAAAACTAGAGCAAGTGCAGGAGGAGGTGAGACCTCTGAAGTGGTTTGAAAGAATCCATGGGAGGAGATTGGTAAATGGATGGGAGCAGGGAGTTCCAGATTTTAGGGAAGCAGTGACTGAAATGTGGCTTTGCCGATGGCTGTGGAAACTGAAGGGACTGCTGAGTTGAATATTTCAGCTTCTGATGGTATGGCTGTGGAGACGTCAGAGATGGGAGAGCAGGGAAACAAACCAGATTTGCCCACAAAGCTGGCACAGTGGCAGTAGTGTCTGTCCACAAGAAAAAGGAAAGAGAGATTTATATATAGAACAGTGGTGAGCCCAAGAAGGATAGTCAAGGTGTAATGGCAAAAAATAGTTGAAGAGTGTGCCCAGTCGGGCAAGGGTAGTGACTGCTGCTACGCTGTAGACCACATCACCATAGTCAGAGATTTGGAGGATCATTCTCTGGATAATAGCATGGTATGCTGGAGGTGGGATACAGTCACAGTTCCTGTAAAGTGCAACAAATTGGGGTGCAGCTTTTTGACTATAGCATCCACTTGTTCAGAAATGTTTAGGTGCTGGTCTAGCCAGATACCAAGATAACTAAAAAGGTGGTAACATCCTCCACAGGGGAGTCATCCAGGGTATGGAAAGCAGGAAGGGAAGGGAGCCTAGACAGTCTGTGCCTTGTGCCAAAGGACATGAAACAGCCTTCTTGGCATTGAGGAAAAGTTGATTTTGTGTGGTCAGGCTGAACCTGATCAAAGTCCAGCTGGAGTCTGTGGGCTTGCTGTGAAGATGACTGTGTCATCCGTGTACTTGTGAATGGATGCAGACAAGCACATGGCGTTGAGATCATTAAGGAAAATGGAGAAAGTAGTGGGCTAACACGAGATCCTTGTGGGACCCAAGTGGATACAGGCAGGGAGGGAGAGAGGGTCACCAATTTTCACTGCTTGGGACCTACCCCAGTGGTAGAAGTGGAACAGCTGATGGCTAAGTCAGAGGCCTGCAGCCCTAGAGTTTAGCCTAATAATTGGGGTGGTAGACAGGGTTGAATGCTCTGGCTAGATTGACGAAGATAGCAGAGGTGAATAGGCTGTGATCCATACCATTATGGATGGATTTGGTGAGCCTGAGCATGGAGATGGTGGTGGAGTGATTTTTGTGGAAGCCAGACTTGTATTGGGTGAAGAAGGAAGAGGAGTCCAGAAAGGGAGAGAGTTGTGACAAGATAATTTGTTCTTGTATTTTGGAGGGAGGAGAGAAATGAGCCAGTAGCTGTTCGTACCTGTTGGGTCACCACCTTTTGGAGGAGGAGTAACAGTGGCAGTCTTCCAGTCAGCAAGGATGGAGGAACACCAGAAAGAGAGGTTAGGGAGATCATCCAATGCAGAGGAGAGTGCAGAAGCAGTCAGATGGAGGAGCTTGATATCCCGGCCATCAGGGCTCCTACCTGGAAGGATTAAGGGCAGGAAGTGTGTCGGGATAAAGGATGAGCTACTGGAGAAAAAACTAGGGGAAGGAAGGAGATGACAATCATGCAGGCTGGCAGGGGTAAGAGGGAGGTGAGGAAGGAGGGAGGAGAGAGGAAGCAGGTGATGAAAGGAATTACATCTCTATGGTGATGAAGGAGATGTTAGAGATAGGGGTGTCACTGACTCTGAGGTCAGACAAAGGAGTTGGGGGGGAGAAGAGATTGTGACAGCCTTCCAAAATTTAGACAGGTAACCAATGTTGGTACTGAAGTTAGATGTAAAATACTCACCTTTGGCAAGCTTATTGGTGTGACACAGGTGCTGCAGAGGTCATGATACCTCTGGAAGCCATGGGAGATGGGTTACGTTTATTTTCTGACCAGGCCAAATCATGCACTTGCAAGTAAGCTATGAGCTCAGCCATGACCTAGGGGAGGTGGGGGTACCTTTTCTCATGTCCTGCTCTGGGGGGGCATGGCAGTCCCATATTTCGAGGAATTTTGTTTTGAAATATGTTAGCATGGAGTCAGTGGAGCAGACCAATGAGATAGGGGACCAATCAGAGTGGCTTAGGTCACGGCGCAAGGTGGTGAGGTCCAAGGATTCGAAGGAAACTATAAGCAGTGTTTTGGTGGGTGTGAGAGGGTTTTAGTTGAATGAGAGGCATCAGAGAATTGTGATTATGGTGTCAAATCAGAAGAGAGGGAGGTCATGAGTGGAATGCCACAAGAATCCATCCTGACACTTCATCTCTTCAATCTGCTCATTAACAACATTTGAGAATGAATCTGGGTTTATTTCTCTTTGAAGATGACACCAAGCTCATGGGAGGTAGATACTGATGGGAAGTAGAAACTACAGACTGACATGTAAGAGATTAGAGAGGTGGCTCAGGTGGCAGTTGAAATTAAAGCCAAAAAGTGCAAGGTGATTCACTTAGAGGACAAGAACCCCAGGACAGAGTACTGGATAGGAGGGTTAGAGCTGAGTCTCTGGCTGAGAAAGTGACCTAATATGTCATTAGTGACTCCCTTAAACAATCAAGCTAGTGGTGAGGCATCTAGTCAGACAATGGGATACTAGGATGGCACAGAAGGGTTCTGATAGTAGAAGAAAAGTTTACCTGCCTTATTGTTGGTGAGGCTGCACTTGGTATACTGTTCAGAGTTCTGAAATCTGAAGACCTCACCTGAGGAAAGATAAGGACAAAGGGTGATCAGGATGATTCAGGCAGACAGGACAGATCGTATGAGGATCTGCTCAAGGCACTGAACATGTCTTCACTGGAGACCAGACAAGAGAGGAATGATGATAGAGACCTTCAAGTTTCTGTAAGGAATAAACAAGGTGAATGGAGAACTACTTAGCATGAGTAACAGTTCAAGGGCATGAGGTCACAAGTAGAAACGGATGGGAGGGAGGTTCAAGAGGAATATTGAAAAGTTTTATTTTCCAGAAATGGTGGTGGAAATGTGGAATAGTCTGCCAACTGAGATGGCAGGCACCAAAACCATAAATGGTTTCAAGCATGGCTGTGACAAAGTGAAGGGTATAATGGTTACTCAGGCTGACAGTAGTAGGGAGGGGAACAAGGGAGTGGATAGTGAAGGCTAGTACCCTGTATGGACAGTAGGTTCTGAGGTTTAATATGGGAAATATGGGCAGACAGGATGTACCATTTTTTTTCTGTAATCGTCTTTGTTTCTGTGTTTCTATTTTCCATGATTCCTGATATCTAGTAGCCCCACCTGCAAGTCACAAATCTGAGCCCTCTAAGCCATCCAGCCAGGTCCCTCCACCTTGCCCCATTGGCCCCATTTATCAGGTTGCAGCCACTTCCTGTGACTGTGATCGGTGCAATCTTAGCTCATTATCTTGGCTGATCACTGTCTGAGTGAAAGTGAGTGAGTGCGCACCTACTGTAGAACATCTGTTTCTATAGTAGGTGTGTGCTCACTGTGACACTCAGTAGCCAGGCTGAGATGGCGAGCAGAGGGGCTGGACCTGTCACTGTCGCAGTGGTGAGACTGGCAGCTGGGATAATTTATGAACCACCATGGGAGGGTGGAAGGACTTAATGGATTGGAATTGGAAGGAGCTCACACTTACAGTCAGTGTGATCTGGATGCCCAAGGATCCTCTTAATATACTAATCATTTTGTCTAGATGGTGATTGGGGGTGGGAAATTCTAGATGCCAGGGATACTTTTATTATATCAGGGGCATCTGAATTGCGATGAAGCTGGGGAGTTGGCACTGCTCTGTATAATTCCTCCATGCAGTCATGCACAGAAATTGTGCGGAAATGTTAGTTAGCCCATATGGGCGGCAGATGTCCCACTAACGCCTTTCCTGCCTATGGACTTAGCATGCTGAGGCTAGAAATGACTCATGGGGTAGAGAGTGCTATCTTATTTGGACATGCTTTCTCCTTTGTTCCTCTGAGATCCTGTCCTACTGGAGGCTGTGATAGTGCCTAGTCATACACTAGTGGGCTATCCAATAGAGAACCAGCGATGACTGTACAGTGTGGTTCAATATTAAGATGGCTGCAGACACAAGCCACAGAAAGAGCGATGGTCACGGACTTTAATAGATTGAATTTTAAAGAAATCAGGAGACTTCTTCTGAAACAGACCTAGCAGGGAGGATTGTCAGAGAGGGTAGAAGCAGTGGAAACTTAAGTAAAAGGTATAAGGAGGCAACAACATCTGCATGAGGAAGTGCGCCAGCAGGAGAAACAAGCATTTTGTCAATGCTGAATGTTGTACTGCTGGCATTGGCATTTGTAATTGCAGGGTAGAGGGTATAATAAGGAATGGCAGTGAAGTATGGAAGTAGCGCCAACCCCACCACCCTGCAAGGCCCAGCAGGCATTGGGGTGTGCTGCTGGATTGTCGACAATAACATTCATGCCATTTACCCTCATCTACCCTGCAGACTCCGACAAGTGTCGTGTTGTGCCTTGGGGCCGCCGGGCTTATATACCCATTCCTTAACAAAATACATTGAGATGGAGGTGCAGTATAGGAGATGGGGGTGAACTTTAGGACGAAGTCAAGGCACCTTGATGCCTGTCACTGGCTGCGGGGTGGGGGTGAGGTGAATGGTATGACCACTACAACCGAAACAATCCAAAGTCAACCCTTTGATACCCGGTCCAGTCTGTACAGAAGTGGACATTATAGTTAGGGAACCTTAACGCCTCGGGTATTTGTTGGTAGTTGTGCTCCAAATTTTCAACATGGGCTTTTGTGACCCCACCTCATGAAGACATTTGGGACCTCTGCTCATGAACAGTGGCGCAAGTTTTGTTAATATGTCCTGAACGTTGATTTCCCATAGCAACTGTGGCATTCTGCACCAGATGTGCGGAAACACATTTTGGAGTAGGATGAAAAAACACAGCTCTATTGTTCATAGGGATGTATAAAGAAATGTCAATACCTGGAAAAATCTGGAGTGAAAATATTAAAAGTTCTCAAAGTTAGCTTAGTGCATGGAAATTTACAAATGCACTTGTAATATAGTCATTTTAGGATTCTGTTCTCCAAATTTTCAACATAGGCACTGAGGAGCCCATCTTATGAACAGTGACACTGTAATTTCATTAATCGATCCCAAAAAACGGTGATGCCCAAGAGGACCAAGGAAATCACCTTCAGGATCGAACAATGGAAATGACAGTGACTGAGTTCATGAGGTGGGGTCCCAAGAACCCATGTTGAAAATAAGGAGCCAAAAGTCACAAGAATGGTGAGATACACAACAAGTTGACCCCCGCCATTGATGCCATTATATAGCTTTCCAGGATTTCTTCAGTTCATGGTCGACTTTCAGAGGGTGCAGATGTGTTCCCACTCCACGAAGAAGATCACAGCGCTGGGCTCTGGAGTAGTATGGGTGGGAGGTGGGGTGTACAGAAGGTGGGGTGCAGGTTGGGGCAGGGGACCCCATGGCAAGGGCCATTTTCTTTGTTTAGGTTATAATAAAAATAAAGAAAGAACACAGAGGGCAATTTTCTTTTTTACGGGTGTAGGAAATGTTGGGCAACTGGGCTGGCTCCCAGTGTGTCCAATGGGTGTGTGGTGTGTTGTAGCTCACTGCAGTGGGCAGGGAAAATGCTAGCGCCAATCAGCTTTTGAACACGGAGGCACACTGGGGTGGGTTCCCAGTGTGCCACACAGTCTTAGAGTTAACTATGCAACAGGAGGATTGGGCACCCCGAAGTCAGCTTGCTGGGGATTATGAGATGCAGACAGCAATAGCCGCAACCATGTTCACGAGAATGTTACACCAGGCAAGGCTTGCCTACAATGAGCACCTCATTGCAGCCCAGAGAAATGTTCAAGTTAGTGGCATGGCACAGTTGTCAGACATATTGTTTCTGAAACCCAGCCGAAAAAAAACAGTGGCGCCGTGGCCTAACACACCGCACTTCAAACCACCACCACTATGCGTTGTCTCGCTGGCACAAGACAACACAAGGACCATTATGGTACTGTGGGAAGTTGCCATAAGGTGTCTAGTTAAGCAATTCCTACACTGTTTAGAGGGGATAGCACCACAATGGCACCCCAGCTGAGACCAAGGTGGAGGGCAGATCCTCAGGATGCAGCACCAGGAAGGGAAAAAACCCCAGAGGAGGGCTTCTCTTGGTGGGACTCAGTTGCCCAGGTGAAGTTAAGGAACTCAGCAGGAAGGACAGAGAAGTGCATTTCGAAAGCACTGCATGGTGGGATGAAAGAAGTGGATCAATAGGATCACAAGAGTAATGGAGGAGGGAGAACTGCATGTTATAAACCACCTGGGATGAATGACTTGGGGAAAAGTGGAAGTTGCTAAATCAAAAGTTTCAGGAAGTTGGGAGTCTGAAACAAGTAGAACACTTCAGGAAGCAGTGTAGTACAGTGGTTTAAGGCTCGACGCAAACTGAGACCTGGGTTTGAACCACATCCCATTTGCATACTGTGACTGAGTCCTTACTTCCTTGTGCTCCCAGGTCACACCTGTAAACAAACTTCAGCTTAGTGTGTCTCTCTAGTAAAAAAAAAACCTCCATCTCCTTCTCACAGAGATTTTCAATCCATAGCAGGAAAGGCCAGGCACCCACATCCAGTAATTCAACCTGGTTGAAGGAATGGCATGGAAGGAAGGTATGGCTTCATGGGGATCAGCCCCACCTGATAATTCAAGCCTGTATAAAGATAGCCTGCATCTGTCAGAAGAGAAAAATAACAAACAGAATTTGCAAATGACTTGATACCTCAGATCAGATTACCTAAAACAAGATGGTGGCCACTTATTAGTCATTTACAGTAACAAAACACACCTTTGCTTATTTACATGGATTAATAAATGTGAAATGTCGAACAGGTGTGACATTCAGCTGTTTGTTATAGACACAGGTGCCTGGATATCACTTCTGATCTGGAATATTACACTGCACCACCAGTTTATCTCAGATAGGGTACCATACCTCACTACCAGGGCTGTTACCAACTCAGGCCTTCAGTAGCCACCTATGGCACTATGTGCTATAAGTCCCTAAATTCATGAAGTAATGGCAATAAATAGGCAGAAATACCTGTCAGGGTAGCAGAGGGTAAAATACGCCATAGCATGGGCAAATCACTTGATGCCTCAGGTCACATGACCTAAAACAAGATGGCGGCCACTTTTTAGTCATTTACAGTATGAAAACACACCTTTGGCTTATTTACATGGATAAATACATGTGAAATGTTGAATAGGTATGATGTTTAGCCGTTAGTTATAGATACAGATGCTTGGATGTGATTTCTGATCTGGAACATTACGCTGCACATCCAGTTTATCTGAAACAGGGTACAATACCTCAATACCAGGACTGTGACCAGTTCAGGCCTGGGGTGTACCACCTATGGCACTATGTGCTATATGTCACTAAATCAATGAAGTAATGGCAGTAAATAGACAGAAATACTTGTGATGGTAGTTGAGGACTAAAATAATTTATAGACTGAGCAAATGACTTAATGCCTTGCGTCACATGACCCAAAACAAGATGGTGGCCACTTTTAGTCATTTACAGTAACAAAACACTCCTTTTGATTATTTACTTCGATAAATACATGTGAGATGTTGAATAGGCGTGGTGTTTAGCTGTTTGTTATAGATACAGGTGCCTGGATGTGATTTCTGTTCTGGAATATTACACTGCATTTCAGTTTATCTCAAATAGGGTACCATACCTCACTACCAGGATTGTGACCAGTTCAGGCCTTTGGTGTACCACCTATGGCACTATGTGCTATATGTCACTAAATCAATGAAGTAATGGCAGTAAATAGGCAGAAATACTTGTCAGGGTAGTTGAGGAGCAAAATAAAGCATAGCATGGGCAAATGACTGGATGCCTTGGGTCACATGACCCAGAACAAGATGGCGGCCACTTTATATTCATTTACAGTAACAAAACGCACCTTTTGCTTATTTACATGGATAAATACATGTGAAATGGTGAATAGGTGTGATGTTTACCTATTTGTTATAGATACAGGTGCCTGGATATAATTTCCGATCTGGAATACTACACTGTTCCCCCAATTTATCTCAAATAGGGTACCTTACCTCACTACGAGGGCTGTGACCAATTCAGGCCTGGGGTGTACCACTTACGGCACTATGTGCTGTAAGTAAACCCTTCTATTACATAGCCTCAAGGAAAGATGCTTCACCAACTGCAAGAATCTACTGGAAAATATGGGGACACATGGGTTAGGAGGAGCTCCCCCCCACTCTCAAAATCCTCTCCAGTAGGGAACGGGAAATATATAGTATAAAGAAAATGTAAGCTCGACAATGGAACTGTAAAGTCACAGAACTGTCAGCTAAACAAGCTAGCTTGCAATGATCACTAGGAGAAGCCAGTCTATTGACACTTGCAACAAGGATATCTGGAATGGGGCTAGCTGCTACAGGGGAGGCCCTCTTCTTACCACCCTAGATGGTTCACTCTTGACCCCGGTGACAAGGATGTCTTCGATGGGGCTAGCTGCTACATCGGAGGCCCTTTTCTAACCACCCTAGATATTCCTCTTCGACCCGGCTTCAAGGATGTCTGTAACCGGCTAGCTGCTACGGCAGAAGCCCTTCTGACCACCGTGGAAGGTCGACTCTGACCCTGATGCCAAGCTGTCATCGTTGGGGCAACTGGATATGTGAAGGCCCTTTCCTGACCTCCCTAGATGGTCTGCTCTGACCCCGATGTCCTGGTCCTAATTCTATGCAGTGAACATTGGTGATTGAACACGGTAAATGAAGTGCTAGAACACAATTCAAGTATACTGGAATCCTAGAGGGTTGGAATAGGGACTTAGAGTTGGAGGTGTCAATAGTTTAATGGATGGAAGCTTCTCTTCCAGCAGTAAACGTGACATTCTCCCCTCTCTGGAGAGAGTTCTCCTGGAAATGCAAGAGTAGATTTTTCCGTTCTCTGGCTGTTTTAGCCAAATATCTTGCACCTAGATACGGACACTCCTGGAGGAAATGTAGACGCCAGCTGCAAGATTTAGGCCACATTCTATGGAACTGCCCTCTCCTTATGCCCTGCTGGTGCACCCTCCAAATAGAATTAACTAACTGGGGAAACCTATTGAACTAACAGCTGAACTAGTTCTATTTATCCTGACCACTCTCCTTACTTGGCTAAGATGTTTGTTATCAATATATCTGATGGCAGCAAAGAATACACTCACCAGAAAATGGATGACATGGTTGATGCCATCCATACAAGACTGGAGAGCTATTATCTTCAGAATATATCAAATCGAGAGCCTTAATGTTGCTTTACAGAACCGTACTCCTGCTTTCCAGACAAAATGGCAGAGATGGGTTCTTCATCGGTCAGGGGTAGACCCAGAGTTTATCCCCTGAACACTATGTGAATAATCGGAGGGGGAGGGAACTAGGTATCAAGGAGATAAAATATGTTATATACTTTTAGCTTGTGTCTGTGATGTTCTCTGGGGAGAAATATTATAATTACATTCTGGGTAAACATATTGATAGAGATATAAGGGAAAACTTAAGACCTAATTGTATAGATTGATCTCTATCATTACAAAAACAACCTCTTTCATTTTATGTACTGCTGTAACATGTCATAATGATGCTGTCAACTTGTGTGTGATAACATTTCTCAATATAAACATAAATTAAAAAAAGAAAGAATGTGCTGGAAAATATGGGACACATGGGTTAGGAAGAACACCCTACCCTCAAATTATCCTTAGCAGGAAAGGGGAACAGATAGTATAAAGAAAATGTAAGTTCGACAATGGAACTGTAGAGGCACAGAAGTGTCTACTAAACAGGCTAGCTCACCACGATCACTAGGAGAAGCCAGTCTACTGACTCTTGCAACAATGATGTCTGTGCACAGAGGCTAGATGCTATGGTGGAGGCCCTCTTCTGACCATCCGAGATGATTCCTCTTGACCCTGATGCCAAGTTGTCTTCGTTGGGGGCAAGCAGCTATGGTGAAGACCCTTTTCTCACCACCGAGACGGTCCACTCTGACCCCAGTGTACAACGTTGTCTGCATTTGGGCAAGCGATCTACAGTGAAGGCCTTTTTCTGACCACCATAGATGGTCCACTCTTGACCCAGATGTCCTGGTCCTGATTCCATGCAATGAAATGTTGGTGATCCACCATGGTTACTGAAGTGTTGGAACACTAGCCTATGTGTACGGACTGCACAGATTGGCCTCTGTAAATTGGAATGTATTCCCCCCACAAAGATAATGCCACAGTCCCCAAAATACAGGCTGTAGGACAGTCTCACATAAGTGTATATGCAGCAGAAATCAGAAAATAATTTCATGTCATCTAACAGTGTCCATTTGAGTGTTGTCCCTTTAAATCCTTAGATTACACAGTTGGGAAGATGCTTCACCCTCTGCGTCACACAGTTCAAGAATCTACTGAAACATATGGGAACACATGAGTTAGGAGGAGCCCCTCCAGCCCACAAAATTCTCCCCAGCAGGGAAGGGGGGAATATATAGTATGAAGAAAATGTGACTTTGACAATGGAAATGTAAAGTCACAGAAGTGCCAGCTAAACAAGCTAGCTCGCCACGATCACTAGGAGAAGACAGTCTATTGATTCTTGCAATAATGATGTCAGTGACGGGGCAAACTGCTATAGTGGAAGGCCCTTTTCTGACCACCCTAGATGGTCCACTCTTGATCCCAACACTGAGTTGGCCTCGTTGGGGCAAGTTGCTACGGCCAAGGCCCATCTTTTGAACACCATAAATGGTTCACTATTTTTAAACACAACCCAACTGACCAATTCCCATGACAATTCCACGTTCCTGCAACTCACAAGATATAGAATTTCACATTGGGACATTGCACGATACTGGAACTAAATATGTGAGAAATATTTGCAAAGACTGGACGTGCCTGCACCCCAGCCGCACAGACTGGCCTAAGTAACTCGGAATAGATTCCCCTAAAAGATTATGCCACAGTTCACAAAATACAGGCTGCAGGACAGTGTCACACAAGTTTATATGCAGCAGAAATCGGGAAATAATTTCAGGTACTCTGAAGTGTCAATTTGAGTGCTGTCCTTTAAATCCTTCTATTACACAGTCTTCAGGAAAATGCAACACTCACTGTTTCACACAGTTTCATCTCTGGAATGAGTAGAACATCAACTAGCCTCCCTCCCCATATCGGGTACATGGGGAACCAGCACTGACTCCTAGGCATTGATTCAGGGTACTGGCATGTCCGCACAGATACTACAGGCATATAATGTATGGAAGAACGTTGTTATAGGTCGAAATCTACCTTTTACAACAATGTTTTACCATTGATGTGTCCTCACGATTTTGTTAACCCATCAATGGTACGTCACATCGATGGGTTAACAACGGGAACAGTCAGGGCATGTAGCTGGATCGGGCGGCTTTTAGCGGCAGCGGTGAGAGCAGAGCAGTGGGGACATGAAAAAACAGCAGTAGAGAACTGTTTCTTTTCTAAAAACAAACTGGTACCATACACTATAAAAGCTAATGTATGGTACATCGATGGTTTCCGTTTTGTTAACCAATCTCGAGGTTGCCATGGCGAGCGTAAACCTCTCGAGCTTCGTTCTCGAGGTTTATATGGTATACTGTAACCTCGATGGTGTAAACCGGTTAACATACGATAACCATACATTATCCCTCTATATGGTGTGCGTTACATGCACTATTCCTGTTGTGCATTAGTGCTATGTAAACATATATATGAAAAGTTGTATCGCTGAATGATGAAACTCAAGAAAATGTTCAGCTGTAATATACAGCACATGACCAAAGCCTTTGTCAGCACAGTTCAAAAAGGTGAAATGGTATATCAGTAAAATGCATATATTATTGAAGAAATTAAACTACTTATTTTTGGACCCTATTCCATGTAATTATTTCTGATAATGACTATTCAGAGCCAGATTTCTAAATGTGCTTGATGACCCACAATCATAGCTCAAATTATTAGGTACAACAAAAATCATCAATAAAGCACTGCCTCAAATGACAGTTGGTATATTTGATACTTGGTGTTGCTCAAGATTCTTAGCATGGAACTGAGGAGAGCAGAGTTGAAGCTGATATCCTAACAGCATTCACCTATCATTACTTCTGTGTTCAATACCCAATCATTTCTTGTAATTAGAAGTCTCATATTCAAATTAGTTCAAGCATGTTATTTATAAAAATAGCTTCAGCTGAGCAATTAGCTTTAGATGACTGAGTGTTTGACACTGTCAGCATTGAGAGCAAAACAGTCTGGATTGCAGGTTCACCATACATTAAAAGACTACAGCTGTTCTGCAGAAGCAGAATTATGACACAGACTTGGGCTGCAAAGGCTGCCTGAGTCATATGGCTAGCCAAAGGAGGGATGCACTGGAATCAGCTTATGCCGATGATAAGAAGACAGTCCAGCTTACAGCCACTTCCTGACACACTTGTCATCCATCTTGGTGAGGTAATGATCTTGGTCATTTAAAAGGGGTTGGTTTGATGTGTAGCATTAAAAAAGATATTCACGAGATCAGAGAAATGTTTCCGAACTGCAGGATCATTTCCTCAGAGATTAACTAGCATCTGAAATGGCTAGACAAGCTTGGGATGGCTTGTATTGAACAGGCCAGACGCAGGGTTAATCGTGGATTTGCTTCAATTTTTCCAGCTATGGGGGGTTACCAGTATACGACACTGGCAAATTTCTTATAGAGAAGATTGGCTGATTAGTAGAGACAGGGTAAATTTTTCAGCACAAGGGAATGCAATATTCCTTTCAAACCTCCAGGATTGTATAACAAGGCTGCTGTGAATAATGTCACTATTTACAAACGGTCCTTTTCAGGGCCACCAAATGTACAAAAAAAGAGCCGAATTCATGTATGTCACACCGTCCCCAACAGGCATGAGTAAATGAAGGCCCCCCCATTCCAGGATGCATTAATCAAACAGCCCAAATTTCCCCTTCCCATGACAGTCCCATTTCATTGTCACGTTCCAAAGGTAGGATCCCTTCATCGAGCTTGCACCATCATATGTAATTGATGCACAACACAAACACACACACACACACGCAGAGTCACACACACACAGAGTTGAAGCGCTGGATCATGAAGTCAGCCAAACTGACCCAGTTCCCATGACCATCCCACCCTGCCAGACAGAAGAGTTATAATTTAACTGTGGACCTTGCACAGCTTCAATCAAGGTAGCGCCCCACACATCTTGGGAGCTGACTATTTAGGTCCAATTTACAGTCCAACTGACTCACTTTCCACTTCTGAACAACCAGTTGTAGAATTCCACATTGAAATCTTGTATAGCATCACTCAATGAAGGCCACTCCTCCTCACCCCCATACACTTACTGGACGCATTGATCATGTGGTCACACCCACAGCTCAAATTGCTCCTTCTCATGATTGTCCCACTTCATTGTCTCCCACCAAAGGTTGGATTCCTTCATGTGATCTTGCACCGTCTCATGTAATTGATGCTTCCTCCCTCCCACCACCACCACAGAGACACACTGCTCAAGTGTTGGATCATGAGGTCACAGCCGCAGCTAAATTGACTCACTTCCCTTGAACAACCCTCCTCCCTGCTGCCCACCAGAGGTATGATCCCACTGTGTGACCTTGCCTGGCCTTGGTCAACTTATGCCCTTCCCACACATATTGGACACTGGATCCTGAAGTCATAGCCACAGCACAACTGACCCCCTCACCCATACCCATTACAAATCCATGTCCTCATTATAAATGTACTACAGTTAATTTAAAACTCAAAGCTGAAACATATACTATCTACGTGATGTCAGAAACAAATATAGTGGCGTCCCCCAGGACAAACCCACTGTACAGTATGCTGCAGCATACATACTGAAGAATGCAATGACATTTCAGTTACAATTAGTACCTTATGTTATGTAGGAAATGGTGGCATTCACTTCATCCTGACAGTGCCATATTTTCCAGAGTCAGAAAAGGAACTGCTTGCCACTGAAATTACATTGCTTTATTCAATAGGTCTTCTGCTTCATTCTGCACAATGGCGCAAAATGTTGCAGAATTGGAGTTAATCTTGGGGGACGCAACTGTATATCAACATATGACTTGTCATATGACAACATATCGAGATCGCAATTATTAATTTATTATTATTTCAGCCAATAGAACATGTAATAAATCAGAATATGTCATTAATCAGTAAGACAACAAGATGTTACATGAGTGTGACCCAGTGAATTACAAATCCTTAAACACAGAATATGGATTTATGATGATATTTTAAAAATCAGGTCCTATCTTTCCCTAGCCAACTGCATAGTAGACACACCTACTTGTTATCCAAATATAAAACCGTAAACCTGTGATGAAAAACCCTATACTCTCCCTTTACTAAAACATGGCACAGTTTCATGACAAGAAAACATTTTACACAAAGCATTTAGAAATCTTATGGCAAGCCATTAGAGACATAATTCATAATCTCTGGCTGTATAGTAAAACACATACACTACATAGTGAAACACATATATCATATAGTGAAATATATACATCATATAGTGAAATAAATACACAATGTAGTGAACCACATACACTATCTACGAAATATATACATCATATAGTGAAATACATATACTGTATACTGAAATACATACATCATATAGTGAAACACATACACCATATAGAGAAATGCTTGCATCATATAGCGAAATTCATACACTATGTACCGAAATCCACATACTGAGTACTGAAAATCCACATACACTATACTGAAACAAATGTACTATGTACTGAAACATATACAATACCTATTGAGATACATATACTACAGACTGAAACATCCACATATACTATCTACTGAAACAAATACTCTACACATTGTAACACATACACTATATATTGAAAAAATCTGCAAACACTATATACTGAAAGAAATACACTATATATTGAAATACATACACTAGCTACTGAAATGCATACACTACACAGAAAAAAGCACATACACTATGTACTGAAACAAATACGCTATATATTGAAACATCTACACTTTATATTGAAATACATACACTATCTATTAAAATAAATACACTTTGCATTGAAAAATCTGCATACACTATATACTGAAACAAATACACTATATAGTAAAAACACTTACCCTCTCTGTTGAAAAATGTTGCATACTTTTATACTGAGACAAATATATTACATACTGAAATACATACACAGTATATTTAAAAAAAACACATACACTATATACTGAAACAAATACACTACATGGTGAAACACATACACTAGGGACCAGATATTCAAAAGGGATGCGCCACGCGCAACAGAGATGCACCAGCGCAAGTACGAAAATGCGCCATTGTGCAATATTCAGCAGGAGGCAGCTGCGCTGCGCAAGAGCGCAAAGGTAATGAATGCATGCGCAACTGTCGAGGGAGGAACCATGAATAAATGGCGCAGTGCGATATTCAACAACATGCGCCATGCGCACTAGGGAGCTAGCAGAAGTTGCGTGATAAGCGGGAATGATCCAAAATAAAAAGGAACAAGAGAGAGGCGCAAGAAATCCGCGGAAGCCAGAGGTGGAGCAAGCTGACAGCAACCACAAACAGGGTAGCAGTAAGTGGGACTGTGAAGGAGCAGGACAGGGCACACCTGGGAACACACAGGAACAGGACAGGAGTGGGGAGCCTGTGCTACTTGTGCAGGACAGACAGGGTAGTGCCACAGTGTACTGAGGGCAGTGGCAGCAGGCAGGACAGCCAAAGGCCAGAGGGGTACCTGGTGCAGGGGAGCATCACAGAGGACAGCGGGGAATGGGATAACAGCTGCCGGGGGAACACCAGCCAGGGACATGGCCATTGCCACCTCCAGATGGAGGCGGTAATGAGGGGTGTGAGAATTAGGCAGCAGAGGGTGCAGCCATGGAAGGGCCCATCGGTGGTAGCCCCCAACAGGTGGTACCGAGCCAGCACCGCCTTCAAGCACTACACCGACACAGAGATTGTGGACCGGTACTGCCTGAACAGGGTGATCCTGAGGCAGCTCTATGAACTGTGCAGTGATGAGATTCAGGCACCCACACGACGGAGCCATGCTCTGTCAGTGGAGACAAAGGTGACAGCTGTCATGTGCCTGCTCGCCATGGCACCTTCCAGAGACCAACAGGGCACACAGCAGGCATAACCCAGTTGGCCGCGTCACACCTACTCACACACTTCCTCAGCGCTTCTGCTGCCACATGCTGCGGAGCACATCTGTTTCCCCAGCACACAGGTGGAGTGCACAGCACACATACAAGAGTTCCACAGGGTAGCACATATGCCTGGCATGCTCGGGGCCATTGACTGCACCCATGTGGCCATCCGCACACCACCTGTCCCGGATGGTGTTGCATACATCAACCGGAAGGGTTTTGCCAGCATCAACGGCCAGATGGTGTGCGATGCCAGGGGGCTCATAACCAATGTCTGTGCCACGCACCCTGGGGGAGCACAGGATGCCTTCATCTGGCACCTGTCTGCACTGTGCCACAGGTTTGAGAGTGGGGACATCCCCACTGGCCACCTAGTGGGTGAGTATGCACATCACGCAGGATGACATGGACAGCTGTGAGGGGGCATAGTCAGAGGTGCCATGGGTACTGTCCTTGATGGCCCATGGCAGAGCAACACAGACCACCATACTAATGTCCACCCTGTACACACAGGTGACAGTGGCTACCCACTACTGTCCCTGGCTGCTCACACCATATCGGTGCCCCGCGACCCCATCGCAGCAACGGTACAATGAGGCACATGCCACCACACGTAATGTCATTGAACGGGTGTTTGGGATGCTGAAGTCATGTTTCCAGTGCCTGGACACGTCTGGTGGTGCCCTGCAGTACAGCTCCTCGAAGGACTGTGGGCTATTTCTGGCTTGTT
Source organism: Neoceratodus forsteri (assembly GCA_016271365.2). Classification (NCBI taxonomy): domain Eukaryota; kingdom Metazoa; phylum Chordata; order Ceratodontiformes; family Ceratodontidae; genus Neoceratodus; species Neoceratodus forsteri. Next base: position 1,431,424,565 of record CM057456.1, read on the forward strand.
GCATCCTGCACAACATGACCAATGACTGTAGGATAGCTGTAGAGGTCGAAGAGGGGGACAGCGATGAGGACACCGGTCCAGACGGTGATGGGCAGCCACCCCCTGGCCGAAGGAACCCCCGCCTGATCCGGATGGCACAACTGCACCGGGACACCATCACAGAGGAGCACTTCGGCCAACACAGGTAGGTCATGGGGCCATGTGCAACCACCAATGGCAAGGGCACAATCCACAGACAGGCATGGATGAACCCCAGGGGTGGATGATGGCAAGGGAATGGGTCTGAGCATGGAACCGCACACGCTGTCAGGGATGGGCAAGGCCAAACATGACACGCGCTCATGCACACACACACACCACAAGACATGCACAAGGGGTAGAAGGCACGCCAACCCCGACTACAAGCCCTAGCCACACACAGGTCCACACACGACCACGCCCAGTGGCCGTCACTGTGCGTGTCTCAGACGCTGGGCACCATTGCACACTGGCGGACAGCGCAACGCATGCATCATCATGCACACGCCACAGTGGCCAGCAGCCGGGAGGGTGTGCACATGGACCGTGTGTGTGCAGGGCCGGGTACCCCACCCGTGCATTGCACGGTGCACAACACACTGCACACAGGGCAGTGGCTGCGGTGGGAGACAGGTCAGTCACAAGGCACAGTGCCACGGCCACCACGGATGCATGGGCAGCCCCGCCGAGACCTGCCAGCCGTGCAAGACTGATCATTGGCCTCATGGGGTGGCACCGACAATCCCCCAGGGGTGACACTGCGGGAACACGACCGTTGTTGCGCAGGGGTCTGCAGCTCACCAAACATGCCTGTGCCAGATGTGCTTGGTATGCCCATAGTTGAACCTGGTGTTGACATGGAAGGTGTTGCACAATGCCAGGAATGGGGGGTGGACGTGACACTGTGCAGAGTCTGCGGCACATGGGCAATGAACTGGGTGCCTGAAGTGGCCATGACAGCAATGATTGCACGTGTCTGCCTGTCGATGGCAGCAGTCACATCCGCCTGATGCCAGGCCATCTCTGCCAGAAGCAGACCGTGGTCCCTGCTGCGCCACTTCTCTGTCTGGTGCAGAACCGCCCTGAGTGCATCCACTGCCATCACAAGCCGCAACTGCTGATCTACTGATGCCTGGAGTAGGCAGCTGTGCTCATCAAAGAGGTCATCCACCTGATCGGCATGCTGCCCTCATGGTGTTCCTGGCTGTGCCGCGCAGCACCCCTTGGACGATGGGCGCTGCACACCAGAGCCATGCCGGGCATGTCCACACGTGGTGCACTGACGCCGCCACCTAACATTGTCCCCCGGTCACCATTGGCTGACTGCTGGCACTGTCAACAGGCCACCAGTCACCAGGGCTCACCAATGCCGCTGCAGCGGCCGCAACAGCCCCACCAGCCTGGACGCACACCAGTGCTGCCCCAATGGGGCATACAGGCACAGGCTGGGACTGTGATGTCACACAGGCCTCCACGGCGGCACCACCCATGGCTACGCTTGTGCCGTTCCCTGCTGTGGGACCATCCTGCGTCCCACACGTATCACTGTCCAGGATGTGTGATGCATCATTATCGGTGCCTGATCTGGCACCAGTCCGTGTCCCAGCATGCTGGAGTCTGTGGCTACTGTCACGCTGGGACACAGGCAGGGCCTCGTCCGCACCGGCACCACCATCTTCAGTTCGGACAGACAGGCAGGTATGCGGTGGTCCTGACCCTCGGACACCTGTGGAGGTGGATGGGTGCTCCTCCGTGTCCAGGGCCTCGCCGACGGTGGACACACTCACCACTATGGACCCATGTAGATGCTCAGGAGCTGTAAAGGAACACAGCAGCATTAATGTTTCTGCCCTACCCTGTGGCATTCCCCCACCTCCCACTCAGTGACAGCACAGGACCTACCATGCAGTGACGGGCTGCCACCCGTCTGAAAGCCACCACCCCGGAATGCCCGCTATGGCACAACACTGCATGCTGCCAGCTATCTGCTCCTCCTGTGGCATCAGGCATAACACATCCAGCTGTCCACCACTGGTTGCAGCACATGCTGCCCTGATGGCAGCCACCTTGTCCTTAATTCTCCACTTGTCCATGCCGACCTTCTTTTTACATTCCTGCACCAACCGCTGGTGGCTGCCATGCTGGTTGACGGCATGCACAACCTCACCCCATGCCACAGCTCGGGCTGTGGTGTTCCCTGCTGTCCGCTGAGCAGCGGTTCCCTGTCAAAGTAGGCCTCGAACAGGGCATCTGATTCCGCCTAGGTGAAGTTGGGCCTCCTCTTTCTCCAACATCCCTGTTCCTCCTCTTCCTCACGCTCGGTCATTATAGAGCCTGTGGAATGACAGCTGTTACCTTTGATTCTGCAGTCCAATGCATCTCCCATACACCACAGTCCACACTTCCAAACAGCATGCAACCCACCACAATAGACTGCAATATCAAACCATGTCCACTGCAGCCCCATGTCACATTTATATCGCGCAAGGCATGCAAATGAGGTGAGGCGAACTTTAAGTGGATGCTAATGCAGTAGCTGCGCCATGGAATTGCTGATGAGCTAATTTGCATATGCTGGTTGAATATAGGCTGTTGCGCCTTGCGCAATTGTGTTGAGTGTGCTCAGGCAAAGGCGCAGCTCTGTGATGTGCGCAGAAGGCACCGCACGGCACATGCTCGGGGTCCTGGCACCAACGCCTGCTGCGCTGCTGACGTGCTGAGCGCAGAAGGCAGTGCAGGGCACAGCCACCACTGTGCCAGTGGCGCTAATGCACTGTTCACACATATGGCGCTCATACCTTGGAGTGCCGTAGGTGCCATGGTGCCACAGCGTGGTAGGCCACTGCAGGGCGTCACACACAGGCACCCTACCACGCTACACATAGGGAATCCCAATCGCACTGTGGTGGTCCAGGCACAACAGATCCTTGACCCAGCGGTCGACCTTTGCCCCCTAGGCACCATGCGTCTGCATGGGTGCACCCCTATCGCGCTGTTCGGTGACAGCGCGATGGGGAATAGCAGTGCTGTACCACACAGCATCTGCACGTGGTGGACGTGCGCTACAGAGTGCCATTTTGTGATCCTGGCTGCAGTAGACATGGCAAGAAGGAGAGCAGCTTTGTGGAGCTCTCTCGAGCTGGCCAATTTGTTGGTCATTGTAGAGCCCCACGCTGGGGCCCTGTTTGGGGATGACCCCTTGGATAGGGCAAGAACAGCTGTGTGGGAGGAGGTGGTAGAGGCACTGGAGGAGGCCACCGGGATTGCTCTCAGTGCTCAGCAGTGTTGCCACTGCTATGGGGACCTCCGGCGGAGGGACCCAGACAGGCTTGCCCGTCTATGGGAACACGCCAGGCGAGACGCAGTGCCACGTCCAGGTAGGTGCTCCATCCATACACTGGTAGCGTCCGTCCAGGTATTGTGGTGGTCATGTGTCCACCACATGGGGGGGGCCGTCCTGTGTGGGCAGTGGTGGTGGTGGTGGGGTTGCAGCATGGCTGGGCTGTGCAGGATCACACACACTGGGGGGGGCCTTTGCTACTGGTTTGTACTGATGTTCCCCTCTCCATGTTTGCACCCTAGTCCCTGAGGAGAGGCGCCGAGCCCAAGAGACACGGGCACACTGTGAGGAGAAAGCTGCCCGGCAACAGGCATGAGCTGGTGGGCCCATACCGCATCAGCGCCTGGATGTTGCAGATGCAGGTGAGTGCCTTTCTTCCAGGATATTCTGTGCATGCTGTGTTGTGAGGTAGGCAGCGGGGCATGGCCACCATCCATTGACACCACTGACGTGCACACCACTCAGTACATTCAGCACTGTCCTGTGGCACTGCATGTGTGGGTGTGCATTGCTGGTGGTCCATGCGTGCACCGGGTACATGGCTGTGCCACTGCCTCCTTCAACCGATAGCCATGTCACTGTACAGCCACTGTGGTGCTGTGCGGGACATGGGTGGTGGGTGTGTGCAGCGGTCCGCATTGTGTGTGCCTGGGTAGGCAGGTCTTGTGGACACTATCACTGTGGGTGATCACACACCATCACAGGGGTATGGCCCACGGCTGTATGCCATGCACAATGGGTGGGCTGTAGGGGGATGGACATTCACACATATTGACTCTGTTCCCTTGTCCTAGGTGGACAGTGAATGATGGCCATCGAAAGGGCCATGCAGGAGCTCTTGCAGCTGGCCAGGGCGTCGATGGAGATCCTCCAGCGAATGGAGTGGCACGGGGTCAGGAGGCGGAGGACACATAGGTGCCACAGAAGTGGAGAGCAGGGCGGATGATAGGCCCTCCATGCCCCAGAACACCCTACCCCCTGGACCCACCCTCACCCCTTCTTCCTCTCCCATTTGTTCATCCCTGCCCCTTACCCACCCCCACCTGGTATGTGACCCTTCCCCCCCATTGTAAATATTTGTAAATAGTTTTGTTTCTCACCTCTGTTCAATACATTTGTTTTGTTATGACAACTGTGGTGGTCTATGATTTGTAGTGGGCTACAGGTGCTCAGCTGCAGTGGTGTGCATGGCGTCAGGGGTGGTGCAGGCATGGGCGTGTGTGTGTGTCCGGAAGGGAACCGCCTATGGTGTGGGCGGGGGAATCAGTCACTGTCTGTGGTTTGTGTGTTGTTCCCTATGCACTGGATGCCTGTGTGCAGTGGTCCACGGTGCATGCACTGTATCCATGGCGCCCCTGTCAGACCATCCATGGCCTGTGCAACTGACATCCTTGCAAGTCCGTGATATGCACAGTCTGCTGGCATATCAGTGGTGGCTGTCCATGCTGGACAACCACTGTACCCAGCACAATGCCAGGTTGCCTCCTGCCACCGGTATGGCACACGTCTGCCTCGGGTGGCACTGTGGCCTCCGCTGTTGTTGTCCCCCCTCCATGCTGTCGCTTGTGTCTGTTGCAGGGGATGTGCTCCACTGTCTGTCACTTGTGCTCTGGCCGCATGCTGGTGGCGTATGGCTTCATGGTGCATGCGCAGGGTGGCTGGTACACCTGTGCCATGGAGTGGTGCTAGCCATGGGTACACGGCTGCCGTGGTCACACACCAGTGGGTCTGTTGACCTGCTACTGTGTCCCTGTGTTGGTGTGCCCTTGGGTATGGGTGGGTGTTTGTCCATGCACTGTGTTGCATCCTGTGTGGTGCATGCTTCCATGCACCACTGTGGGAATCTGTGCTGGCTGTTGTGGCCAGTGCTAGGATGGGCATGTCCTTGGGAGGGTGTGCAGGTGCTGTACCACTGGTGGTGGGATCCGGGCAGGCTCTGTCACATGTGGGTACCTCGTGTGCCGCCCGCATGGTCGGTCTCTCAGCTGTACCTCGGGGCGTGCAGGGTGGCACTGTGTCTGCAGTTGTTGCATCGGTGTCTGCTGCTGCATGCTGCAGGGTGCTCACGGTGGGGCTGCCTTGCATGGCTCCATGGTGCACAGGGTTGCATTGTCACAGTGGGGGTGGTGGCATGCATGGGGTGTCCTGCACTGTTGGGCGCTGCTCCTGGGCAGGGTGTCTGGGGATCGCTGTGCAGGGTGTGCTCTGCATTGGTGGGATGGTGTAGTATGGGGTGGCCATACCTCCTTGTGTGCCAGTCACAGCTTGCCAGGGGGTGTGCTGGGGCACCATGCCCCGGCTGTGGGATTGTTGCTGGTGTCCATGGGCCGGTGGTTCTTCCAGCTCTCCTCAGGTTGTGCATGTCATGGGGTGTGGGGGGTGATGTCTGTTCTTCTGTGTGCTCCTCTGCCCATATCTTCCATGGGTGGTGGACCCCTGCATCCTGCCCCTGCGCGTCCCTGGTTGTGCTGATACGCTGCTACCCTGCTCCACTGCGCATCCCTGTTTGTGCTATTGCGCATCAGACCTGCACCACTGCGCATCCCTGGTTGCGCCATGGTGCAGTTGGTGCAATATTCAGTTGTGTAGCGCAAGCACATCTTGGCCTGCGCAGTGTTTGAATATCGATATGTTGCACATAGGGCGCACTAGACTTGCGCCTGCTCCTGCTGTTGCACTACTTTGTGGCGCAGTTTGAATATCTGGGCATATGTATTGAAATACATACACTGTAGACTGAAAAATGTACATACCCTATATACTGAAACAAATAAACTACATTCTGAAATAAACTACATTCTGAAACTATCCATTCCCCTGCACCTTCCCCTTGAACAGCCTGCAACCTCACCCCTTGCCTGTTGCATTCAGTTAGCTGCCGGCTTGAGGAGAGGATGTCTAAAACTGCAGAGCAGGAGGTAAACAAAACAGGACTATCTCTTATCCTACTTCTTTGTGGGGTTTTACATCTTATTTTTCTTGCACACCTTTAATCAAATTTCAGAACACTGTGATGTGACATAGGCGGATTTAGAGGCGGGGCTAAGGGTGCTATAGCTCCCCCATCATGGAGCTCCTCTATTAGTAACACACTGTGCTGCATTCTTTATCAAGGAAGCTGCCTGAGCCACACAGGTCTCATCTGTCCCCGGCAGAAGCTGGCCTTAGCTAAGTGCAAACTGTGCCCCTGCACCTTGGGGCCCATGCATTTCTTTTGAGGAAAAATAATAATTTAAAACATTTAAAAATGCCTAAATGTTGTTAGAGATGAAAATGTTTAAGTGGAAGACAACTGGCTCTGTTACTGTTACAAAAGGTAGGGGCAGCTTTGCTGCAGTGGAAAAGATTAGGTTAAGTAAGTGCTAATGGTGTTAATAGCCATACTTTACGCCTCCCAGGCTGACTACTTTCACAAACAAAGGGCTATAATGACAAGAGAACTTGTTTGTAACCTGGACATTTTATTTATTTATTGAATTTTGTTGACTGGGTAGGCCCACTGGGTCCCGGAGGTCCCTTTTTCAGGGGTGACCCATGGGTAAAAAATAACATACAGGTAAGCAGAAAGTACATACAGGTAAGCAGAGCAGTACAAATTGGGTAAATTCCATATTGTTTAGCAGTGAAAGATACACATTAGGCAAATTCCATATTGTTTAACAGTGAAAGACTTAATGGAGTTAACAATCCGATAGGTGGTGAGGGAACGCATGGGAAGAGTTAGGCATATATAAGACGTTATTCATGCTCATGTCAGGTAAACTAGGGAGTGTACGAGATAACGACTAGAAATAACCAGAGAAACAGATTACCTTCTTTAGGGCTAGATGGGAGGGGGGAAAGTTGTACCAAGAATACTCACCTCCCTGTGAGGGAGGGGCCGTGACGTTAGGTCAGTTCCTTAGGCATTGGCAAGTGCTCCTGTCAAGCAGGTGTGCTTTGAGCTTAGACCGGAAGCAGGGGCCCGACCCTGCCTCCCGTACCTCCAGTGAGGTTGTTCCAGTAGGAAGGGGCTGTGAAAGCAAAGGACCTGGACCCAGCTTTGGTCTTTGTTTTGGGACCACAAGGAGAGTTTGACCTGAGTGCGGAGACTCCTCAGATTGGATTTGACCCTAACTAGTCCTTTGAGACTAGAGGGAGGTGAGGCCCCAGAAGCTTAAATGTGAGGCATAGTGTTGGGTAGATGAGGCGGGCTTCCAATGACGGCTAGCTGAGCTTAGATTGAGCCTCGCAGTGGTGGGTCCTAGGGTGTGATAATGTAGCAAATCGGACAATCTTATTGTATAAGGTCTGGAGCCTGCCAAGTTCCGTAGAGGCCACACCTTGGAGAACAGGTGCCGCGTAAGTGAGCTTGGGGAGAAGGACGCTAGTTGCGATGGCAACTCTGGCTTCAGGGATAATCTGGTCCTTTATTCTGTAGAGGATACCGAGTTTCCCATGTATGGCTTTGGTGAGTTGGTCAACATGATTTTTTAGGGTGAAGCCTTGGTGCAGGGTTAGACCCAGGTATTTAGTGGAGGTAACCACCTCAAGTTTATCACCCTCTGGACTGCAGCTGGAAGGAGCAGCAACCTCTCGGTACCCAAGGATCTGGGCCCGAACAACATCGCCTTAGTTTTACTGGTATTTAATACCATTTTGTTCCGAGTGAGCCAGTCCTCCATCTGAAGAATGTCCTCTTGAAGGGCATTCTCCAGTTCTCCTAAGTTAGGGGAGGCTCAGTAAATGACAGCATCGTCCGCGTATTGGATGACGCTGCTGCTCCCGCAATGTAAGTGCAGATCATTTATAAACAAAGTGAAGAAGGGGCCAAGTATTGACCCCTGAGTGACCTCCTTCTTTGGACGGTGCCGACTGGGAGACATTGTCTTTCCACTTGACCCTCTGGGTACGGCCCGTGAGGTAACTCACAAACCATTCTAGGGCATGTGTGTCCAGACCAAGAGAGCACATTTTTTGTAAAAGGAGGTTGTGGTTTACCAGGTCAAACGTTTTAGAGAGGTCTATGAAGATCGCGCCTGTGCTGACCCCTGAGTCATTATTGCGCAGGATTTCTGCGAAATTTGGTTAGTGCAGTGTCCGTCCCATGCTTGGCTCAGAAGCGGCTGAGATGAAGAGATTACCTGGTGTGTTTCCAGATATTCGTGATAGTTGGGAGTAGACTAGCTTCTCTTGTATTTCACTATAGCGCACAACAAGGAGATAGCCTGTAGTTCTCAATAGGCTCGTAGACCCTCCTTGTGAATGAGGATCACTAGGGCCTGCTTCAAGGCTCAGGGACAGACCCCTCCATAATGGACCGGTTTATCCAGCCAAGTTAGTGGCTTGGTTAATGCTAGGGCACCCTCCTTAAGGATTCGAGTATGGATCCCATCAGCCCCAGTGCCTCTCGCCACGCAGAGGGATTTAAGGATGAGCAGAACCTCCCTTACCCTAACCAGCCGCAGATGAAACAGAGGGCGGTCTAGTTCACGGGGCAGGTGCATGTTAGGCTCGTTCCTGTTATCTATGGGTCCCACCTTTAATGATCCAGGTTTGTGAAGTAACTGCTTAGGGCCTCTACATGAGTGGAGCCTTCTAATACTTCTGCCTGCTTGCTAGGATCAGGCCGGTTGTTGATTTTGTATGTCCTTTTAGGAGTTTGTTAATGTGTGACCAGAAGTATCTAGGGTTTCCCAGGTTAGTTTTTTGGAGATTGGTGATATATTCTTTCTTAGCTTTCTTTATGGCCAGTTTGCATTGGTTTCTGAGGGCCCTGTAGCTAGCAAAGTCCACAGGAAACTTTGTTTTCCTGAACTTTTTCCACGCTTTGTCCCGAGTAGACATCAGGACTTTCAGGGGGGGTGAGATCCTCTTATAGCAGCTACTCTTAACCCTATGGGTTTTCATAGGGGCGACGAGGTCAGTGACTCTAGTAAGGGTGGCTTGGAAAAATTTTATAGCTTCCTCCAGGTTAGGTAGGTGTCTTATGAGGTTCCAGTCAATGCTATTTAGGTAGCCTATGAGCTGGTCAGGGTGGAAGTTGGAGTAGTCCCTAGTAGTAAAAGATCTAGGAGGGACTTTGATAGCATTATTCTTCCAAATGGCAAATATAGGCGAATGGTCGCTCAAGGCATCTCCCAGGATCCCGGCCAGCTTTACATTACTTGGGGATGAGGTCAGGACCCAGTCTATTGTAGAGTGCCTACCTGATTTATGGTTCATTCTGGTCGGTAGGGTAATAATTTGAGCGAGGTGGGAGTGTGTGTACAATTCGTTGATGGCAGACTTCACTTCAAGTCCCCAGTTTAAATTGAGTCGCCTAATAGGATAATCTCAGATGCAGTGTCAACCACTGGGCTCTTCAGGAGGCGCATCCAGAGAGCCGAAAGCATTGGATGGGGGCTGTATCGCGCAGCCTATAGTGAGGTGTTTAGCCCCACCTATTTTGAGCCGTCTACAAAGATTGCTTCAGCGTCCAGGGACATGTCAAGGGCAGCCTGACGAGGAGGAAGGGGTAGTGTCCTTAACATATATTAGCACACCGCCCCCTCTTTTGGAGGGTCTATCCTTTCTGAAAAGGACATATCCAGAGATTGCTACTTCGTGATCCAGAATGTGGGGTTTTAGCCAAGTCTCCGAGACCGCTAACAGATCCGGTTTGTAGACTGCCAGCCATGTCTGTACCTCTGAGATCTTCGGTCTCAGGCTGCAAATGTTCATGTGCACCAACCTCAGACCCTTGGCTCCATCCCACGCCTTATCAAGGGGGGAGGAGATAGAGACATTAGTTGTCTCTGGGCCAGGGTTAGGCTGGATATTTCCTGCCATTAGTAGTAGGGCAGCTAGTGAGCTCAGGAGAGTGAGGGTTGGAGGTGGTATGGACAGGATGACCTGACAAGGGGTTGGGCTCCTACTAAAGAGAAGGACCCTGTAGAGGACCCCTTTCCTAGAGAATTCATGAGCTGCTATGAGAAGTAAGTTACACCTTGGGGAGGGACATGAAAAGTGTCCGATCATCCCCTCTCTTGACCCCCCACGGGTGTCTTGGGGGCAGAAGGCATTTCTGGCGAGGGAGTCGGTCCCTAGTTGCACCAGAATGTAAATTGTTGCCAGGATAATGCCCCTGTTCCAGTTGGGAGGGGCATGATGAGCTTATCTGTGCTTCTCACCTTGATAGCAAGTGCAGGGTCTGGAGGCCAAGGGTTTGTTACAGGTGGTAGAGCCTATGTCTAATTCCCTAGTACAGCACTTCCACTGCTAGTGCACAGAGGTAAGTTCAGCACCCAGTCTGATACATATAGCAAGAGCAGTTCACGCCCTTAGTAACAGGTTCCCAGAAAGTAAGTACTAGGCGTAGGTCCTTTGGTGATGAAACCACTAACTCAGGCATGCCAGCAGGGGTACATCATGCGGTTCCTGCCTCGGGAGAGAAGAACAAAAAAAAATGGCAGGAGTCACTTAGCGGCTGGGTTGCATACGTATCTCACGGCAACACTTTGTCTTGCAATAGAAGAAAGCAGGATTAGAGCTTACAACACAGTACCACCTATAATGTGTAGGATCAGCAATATCATAGACTAACAGTTAGGCTGCAAATACAGAACTTAGTTTTTATGTATTAATTTCCACAGGCTAACGTTATAAGTCCTTAAGGTACGTTATGAAAAGCCCTTTGGCTACAGTGACAGTGGAAGACAGTAGGCAGAAGATTAGATTTGTTGCAGCTAGAATAAAACTATCCAAGGCTAACAGTACATAATGACCTTAGGCACAGCGACAGTAGGAGACAGAAAGAGACAAGTTAAGTTTGCTACCATTGGAGATTATAGCAAAAAGTCAGGCAAAAATTGTCCAGCAGGAGAATACAATTTAGAGGTTAGACTAGCGCTAATTTGAGAGGAATCAGTCACAGGGGGAAAAACAGGGCGCACTCCGATGTGCCTGGCATGAGAAAGTTACTTCGAGGATTGACTAGCGCTTATTTGAGAGGCTAAATCACAGGGGGAAAAGCAGGACACACTCTGAAATACCTGGCGGCGGCAGGAGTGGAGAGAGCCAGGGAGAATCTCAGCAGTAAGTCATAGCAGACGAGCGGAGCTTGGGGAGTAGTGAGCTGGTGGCGTGGGAAGGTAGCTCCTCTAGTGAAGTGAGTAAGGGAATTAGATTGGGAGAGTCAGAGCCTGGGCAGGTCTCGTCTGATAGCAGCCTATTTAGGTCACCACTAACACAGGGCGGGTGGGCGGGAAATTCAAAAACGACAAAGGAGCTTGATCTTCCCTCCGCTTGCTGGCTTGTACTGTGGGAGCAGGCAGAAGGTCATGGGGAGGTCCGCCCGGCTTTGTGGAGCTGCTGGCGCCTCGACCCTGGCAAACGAGCTGAAGCGATCTCGGGGGACCCGATGCAGCCAGTCGCCCACCCACCCCAGTCCATTGCAGGGAATCCAAAGAATTGAAGCAGGGCAGCCTTTTAAATGCCCTCCGAGTCGTCACCGACCCTAGCAGCCAATCGCAAGAGTCCTCCTCAGCACACCAACAGAGCCACGAGAACGACCACGAACAAAGGAGCTTGATCTTCCCTCCGCTTTCTGGCTTGTACTGTGGGAGCAGGCAGAAGGTCCAGGGGAGGTCCGCCCGACATGTAGGTGAAACAATGAATGATATGACAAAATATGATTCAAAAGTATGTGAGCACTCAAAATGGCTCAAAAACCTGACCAGCACAGAGCAAAACCAGATTTCCTGATAGGGACCCTGAAAACCTGATCACCAGGTAAAACAACTGACAGGTGGCAACCTTATTGGTTTCCATGGTAATCCTCTCTGTTCTGTCTCACTCACACCTCAAGAAAACTAAGTTGTTTAACTTGTTTGCAAATCAGAGTATCTGAGGTGTGAGTGTCCAGTGATGATGTCCCTGTCCTTACAGAAATGAATACTGGAGTAGTACATACTTACTTAAGTTCTTGCTCCAGGCTCAGTCAGATTCATTTCCAATGGTGAAGTCAAATAATTTGATGCAGTCAATGGCACTAATTAAAAGATGCTGGTTAAACTAGTAGACCCGGTATTGCTTTAGTAAATTCAGGGCAGGAGGTTAGTGAGGTATAAATGTTGGGTGTGGGGACCCACAGGGAATGGAGTGGTGAGGGTCCGGCAGAGGGCGCACTGGGGCCCAGAATGGTTAAGGCTGACCCTGTCCTCCAGTGTCCTGGTAGTGCAGTAAACAACCACCCCCACCCCAATACATAGTTGACCCCCCCCGAAAAGCCGGTCTCTAGCATGAATTTCTTACTAACGTTCATCCTGCGCCATGTGGTCCCGTCCCAGCACTGTGGCAGCAGTTGGTCTTGCCTTGGTGAGCCTGAGCATTCATTCTCTACTTTTGCAGGCTTGGTGCAACTCCTTTGTTCATGCGCGGGGGGGAGTTCGTGCGTGGGGGGTACAGCTGCAGCAAAGTAGAGTGGACCTTAACAATACAGATCTCAACCAGGCCGCCTGGTGCTCACTGCTCCTGATTTGCTGTTGCGTCCAGTAGTGGATGTGGCTAGCAAGGGGCACCTTCTTTAAATGTCTGGGCTGCTGAAACAAGAGTGAGCTATAATTCATTAACTCAGAAGATTAATGTTGGAGCAAGAGAGGAGCGAGTGTACTACTGAGGAGGAGACAGAGAGAGAGTGGCGCCCACGAGTCAAGAGCAAAGCCCGAGGTTTCAGGCGGCAGCAGTCCAGTAACACAGGGTCAGTGTGGCCTTGGTAAATCAAAACAAGGAGTTGGAGTGAGGTTCAGGTCATCTTCTGGTAGCTGACGCAAGCTGTAGCTGAGAGCTCTGCTCATTAGGAGTCATGGGGCCAGTGTGTGCTGTCTAAAGAGAAAGTTTGGCAGCCAGGTGACTGGAGACAGTACTCAACTAGGGGCACATAGACTTCAGCCTGCTGAAAATTTATCAAGTCTTCCTTTAATCAGGTACTTCTTGCTTTATAAACAAAATACTTACAGTCACAATTTATGGTGGGTGGGGGGCAGCTGCTGGATGGGACAAGACATTAGTGTTCCATCAAACCATATCACCAAGTCTCTTTCAACCTTTCTCATTTTTATGTGTTTCGGGTGTGCTGCTGCACAACTGCAGTTTTTTGGCATTTTGTGTTTTTTTTGGGGGGGGTGGTAGGGTATTTTTGGTCGTGCCTGAAAATAGTCATGCCTTGCCTAATGGCACCTACCCAGCAAACAAAAACTAAATAAATTTTGGACAACATACTGTCATGTGGACTGTGGGGATGGTGCTAGGGTGCAACTAACAAAGCATGGGGAGGGAGGAAATGAGTAGAAATTGCATTAGAAATACCTTCCAAAATGCACCAGAATGCATAAAAATGTTAAAAAATTTCTGGGGGCCTAGATGGCCCACCAGACCCCCAGCGTATTATTTTAATTTTTTCTCTGACTTGAGCTCCCCCATCTATAGGACTCCTGAATCCGCCCTGTACAAGTGACAAGAATCTTTTAGAACTAATTTAAAATGCTGTAGTTTATTCTTTTAAATAAGTGCTGCCTTCATTTACTGTTAGACAACACATTTGTATAGGATGCTAATACTTAGGATATTCCTGACATACCACTCTCATACCATATAAACACAGGGGACTGCATGCATTTTTCTAAGGTAAAGTTGTGATCAGATGTATGTGTAATTAATTATTGTGTTTTTGGTCCAGCAACTTATCTGAGCTGATTGCTTGGGAAGTGTACTGCAGGAGTTGTGAAACTGTAAGCCAAATGCTTTCGGACTTTATACTCTACTGAGTTAGTTTTGATTTAGTTTTTTTTTTTTTTTGAATGTTTTGTTTAATAAAGGATCTTGGTTAAGAAAAAAATATATATTGCAGCAATCTCTCAGGGCCCAATTCTCATCAGGAGCTCAGCTGGCAAATGCATAATTTGCACTTTCTGTTCTGAATAACTTCACTGTGATGCCTCACTGGTAGCTCTCACAGCTCCTAACCTCCCCATTACATATCTGTGGAGCATTGCAAGGTGGACAGAGCTTTGCCAGGCACTTGGTCTCCACTAATAAACCTGCCCTGGTCTAGCCGCATAGTGCATAGTTACATTGTTTATATGGTATGACTGTTATTGGGTTTGAGATTCCCAAACTGTGTTTCATTTCTTTTTCCATTGAGATGTTTATCTTCTTGGTCACCCACTGACCCCCTTGTGCACTGGCCTGTCCATCCACATCACCCAAAATCACCAGGACTTACCTGCTGTGAGATCTCCTATGGCCTTGCCCCCCCCCGTGGTGGGGCCAGGAGGGAGCGGGCCATTCACAAGGAGACACATATTCAGACAGGAGCAGAGCCTGGTTAGTAGTGCAAAGCCTGTGGCAGGTCAGTGGATTAGTTTGCCATTGGAGGTTTTCTACCTTTGGTTTATCCCCTGGGCCGTCAAGCATACAATGATGCCAATCCAATTAAAGGCAAGTACTGCTTTGTGCCTGCCTGAGCCCTGCCAGCGTTCCTCACCTAGGTGGTTGTTAAAGAGTGGGGTGGTCAGACTCCCCTTCCCTGAGAGAGCAGTCCCAGAGATGCTCAATCATCTCTCCTGTCAGCTAACCCCTGTTTGACCCAGGTCCTCCCCAAAACTGGGCCACTGGCATGGGAGGCAGTACAGTTACCACCAACCCACGAAGCCTAAACTAAACCACTAAACCAGACTGCATTTTTATAAGTAAATAAAACAGCACTCAGATGAAAGAAGAAATTGTATTTTAGCTACAATTGTTATAAATATTTAAGACACATCACAATGTTTTGAAATTGAATAAAGGTTTTCCAAGAAAATAATAAAATAATGCATAAAGATGTAGAATAAGATAATCCATTTTGTTTTACTTTCTGCATCTTAAGAGGCATCAACGAGGGATTTTAGTCAATTAGGCCCCATTTTCAGAAGGTTAGTGGAATGCTAAACATCTAAGCACTGTGCCATGTGGGAAAACAGCATGGTTGAACAGGTACCATATATCTAGCAGCCCCAGATACTAACCTGATCATGTGCATATGTACTACTAAAGCCTTGTAAATGAGGGATCCCTTCCTGCATAACGAGCACAGTGCTATATAAAAGGTTTGGAAAGTGCTTAACAACTGAAATTGCAATACTGTTTACTGCTTCCAAAAATCCTGCCCTCATTTGAGCACACAGTGGAGCATATTGTCACCCTACCTCTGGTCACCAAGTTTATGATGCTCCCAAGTAGTATACCAAAATGATCCTTGGCATGTAAAGGTTCTACACCCATGATTGCCGTTTAAATGGCTCCAGTTATTACAGTAAACGATCCTTGGTGTCTAGTGCCCCTATCCAGGCATATTAAGCTGGGAGCTCATTTCTAGATGCATCCTGGGGAAGGGAAACTTGTACAAGTGGGGCTTAGGTAGCACAAAAGTTCAAAATACATAACATACATGGAGCAGAGTGGTACACAACCACAAATTACATTGGGAATAATACATGCAAGACATGAGAACTTGAGTGACAAGCAAACAATCGACAATGCATATACAGCGCAGTCAGGAGCCACAAACAAATGCTGGCGATCAAATACAGAGCAGTTTAAATCAACTCTAGCTATAAACATTTGTGCATAATGCCTAGAGTGGAAACATAAGTACCAAATTATAGCTGTTCCTAAACTGGAAACAAGTCATAGGAGAGCAAGAGGGAAAACTAGAGCAAGTGCAGGAGGGAGAGGTGAGACCTCTGAAGTGGTTTGAAAGAATCCATGGGAGGGAGATTGGTAAATGGATGGGGCGAGGGAGTTCCAGATTTTAGGGAAGCAGTGACTGAATGTGGCTTTGCCGATGGCTGTGGAAACTGAAGGGACTGCTAGAGTTCGAATATTTCAGCTTCTGATGGTATGGCTGTGGGGGGACGTCAGAGAGAGAGGAGGGTAGGGAAACAAACCAGATTTGCCCACAAAGCTGGCACAGTGGGCATGGTGTCTGTCCACAAGAAAAGGAAAGGAGAGAGATTTATATATAGAACAGTGGTGAGCCCAAGAAGGATAGTCAAGAGTGTAATGGCAAAAATAGTTGAAGAGTGTGCCCAGTCGGGCAAGGGTAGTGACTGCGGCTACGCTGTAGACCACATCACCATAGTCAGAGATTTGGAGGATCATTCTCTGGATAATAGCATGGTATGCTGGAGGTGGGATACAGTCACAGTTCCTGTAAAGTGCAACAAATTGGGGTGCAGCTTTTTGACTATAGCATCCACTTGTTCAGAAATGTTTAGGTGCTGGTCTAGCCAGATACCAAGATAACTAAAAAGGTGGTAACATCCTCCACAGGGGAGTCATCCAGGGTATGGAAAGCAGGAAGGGAAGGGAGCCTAGACAGTCTGTGCCTTGTGCCAAAGGACATGGAAACAGCCTTCTTGGCATTGAGGAAAAGCTGATTTGTGTGTGGTCAGGGCTGAACTTGATCAAAGTCCAGCTGGAGTCTGTGGGCTTGCTGTGAAGATGACTGTGTCATCCGTGTACTTGTGAATGGATGCAGACAAGCACATGGCGGTGAGATCATTAAGGAAAATGGAGAAAAGTAGTGGGCCTAACACAGATCCTTGTGGGACCCAAGTGGATACAGGCAGGGAGGAGAGAGGGGGTCACCAATTTTCACTGCTTGGGACCTACCCCAGTGGTAGAAGTGGAACAGCTGATGGCTAAGTCAGAGAGGCCTGCAGCCTAGAGTTTGGCTAATAATTGGGGTGGTAGACAGGATTGAATGCTTTGGCTAGATCGATGAAGATAGCAGAGGTGAATAGGCTGTGATCCATACCATTATGGATGGATTTGGTGAGCCTGAGCATGGAGATGGTGGTGGAGTGATTTTTGTGGAAGCCAGACTTGTATTGGGTGAAGAAGGAAGAGGAGTCCAGAAAGGGAGAGAGTTGTGACAAGATAATTTGTTCTTGTATTTTGGAGGGAGGAGAGAAATGAGCCAGTAGCTGTTCGTACCTGTTGGGTCACCACCTTTTGGAGGAGGAGTAACAGTGGCAGTCTTCCAGTCATGCAAGGATGGAGGAACACCAGAAGAGAGGTTAGGAGATCATCCAATGCAGAGGAGGTGCAGAAGCAGTCAGATGGAGAGCTGTATCCCGGCCATCAGGGCTCCTACCCTTGGAAGGATTAAGAGGGGAAGTGTGGGGATAAAGGATGGAGTTACTGGAGAGAAAAAAAAACTAGGGGGAAGGAAGGAGATGACAATCATGCAGGCTGGCAGGGGTAAGAGGGAGGTGAGGAAGGGGAGAGGGAGGAGAGAGGAAGTGCAGGTGATGAAAAGGAATTACATCTCTATGGTGATGAAGGAGATGTTAGAGATAGGGGTGTCACTGACTCTGAGGTCAGACAAAGGAGTGGGGGGGGAGAAGAGATTGTGACAGCCTTCCAAAATTTAGACAGGTAACCAATGTTGGTACTGAAGTTAGATGTAAAATACTCACCTTTGGCAAGCTTATTGGTGTGACACAGGTGCTGCAGAGGTCATGATACCTCTGGAAGCCATGGGAGATGGGTTACGTTTATTTTCTGACCAGGCCAAATCATGCACTTGCAAGTAAGCTATGAGCTCAGCCATGACCTAGGGGAGGTGGGGGTACCTTTTCTCATGTCCTGCTCTGGGGGGGCATGGCAGTCCCATATTTCGAGGAATTTTGTTTTGAAATATGTTAGCATGGAGTCAGTGGAGCAGACCAATGAGATAGGGGACCAATCAGAGTGGCTTAGGTCACGGCGCAAGGTGGTGAGGTCCAAGGATTCGAAGGAAACTATAAGCAGTGTTTTGGTGGGTGTGAGAGGGTTTTAGTTGAATGAGAGGCATCAGAGAATTGTGATTATGGTGTCAAATCAGAAGAGAGGGAGGTCATGAGTGGAATGCCACAAGAATCCATCCTGACACTTCATCTCTTCAATCTGCTCATTAACAACATTTGAGAATGAATCTGGGTTTATTTCTCTTTGAAGATGACACCAAGCTCATGGGAGGGTAGATACTGATGGGGGAAGTAGGAAACTACAGACTGACATGTAAAGATTAGAGAGGTGGCCTAAGGTTTGGCAGTTGAAATTAAATGCCAAAAAGTGCAAGGTGATTCACTTAGAGGACAAGAACCCCAGGACAGAGTACTGGATAGGAGGGTTAGAGCTGAGCACTACAGCTGAGGAAAGTGACCTAATATGTATCATTAGTGACTCCCTTAAACAATCAAGCTAGTACAGTGAGGCATCTAGTCAGACAAATAGGATACTAGGATGTGCCAGAAGGGGTTCTGATAGTAGAAGAAAAGAGGTTTACTGCCTCTTTATTGTTGGTGAGGCTGCACTTGGTATACTGTTCAGAGTTCTGAACTTCTGAAGACCTCACCTGAGGAAAGATAAGGACAAAGGGTGATCAGGATGATTCAGAGCTGACAGGACAGATCGTATGAGGATCTGCTCAAGGCACTGAACATGTCTTCACTGGAGACCAGACAAGAGAGGAATGATATGATAGAGACCTTCAAGTTTCTGTAAGGAATAAACAAGGTGAATGGAGAACTACTTAGCATGAGTAACAGTTCAAGGGCATGAGGTCACAAGTAGAAACGGATGGGAGGGAGGTTCAAGAGGAATATTGAAAAGTTTTATTTTCCAGAAATGGTGGTGGAAATGTGGAATAGTCTGCCAACTGAGATGGCAGGCACCAAAACCATAAATGGTTTCAAGCATGGCTGTGACAAAGTGAAGGGTATAATGGTTACTCAGGCTGACAGTAGTAGGGAGGGGAACAAGGGAGTGGATAGTGAAGGCTAGTACCCTGTATGGACAGTAGGTTCTGAGGTTTAATATGGGAAATATGGGCAGACAGGATGTACCATTTTTTTTTCTGTAATCGTCTTTGTTTCTGTGTTTCTATTTTTCCATGATTCCTGATATCTAGTAGCCCCACCTGCAAGTCACAAATCTGAGCCCTCTCAAAAAGCCATCCAGCCAGGTCCCTCCACCTCTTCCCCATTGGCCCCCATTTATCCAAGATTGCAGCCACTTCCCTGTGACTGTGATCGGTACAACGTCTTAGCTCATTATCTTGGCTGATCACTGTCTGAGTGAAAGGGAGTGAGTGCGCACCTACTGTAGAGCATCTGTTTCTATAGTAGGTGTGTGCTCACTGTGACACTCAGGAAGTGGCCAGCTGAATGATGACAGCAGGGGCTGGACCTGTCACTGTCGCAGTGGTAGGGACTGGCAGCTGGGATAATTTATGAGCCACCATGGGGAGAGGGGTGGAAGGACCTTAATGGGTGGAATTGGAAGGGGGCTCACACTTACAATCAGTGTGATCTAGATGCCAAGGATCCTCTTAATATACTAATCAGGCACATCTGAATGGTGATTGGGGGTGGGGAAATTCTAGATGCCAGGGATACTTTTATTATATCAGGGGCATCTGAATTGCGATGAAGAGCTGGGGGTTGGCACTGCTCTGTATAATTCCTCCATGCAGTCATGCACAGAGGCATTGTGCGGAAATGTTAGTTAGCCCATATGGGCCGGCAGATGTCCCACTAGCACCTTTCCTGCCCTATGGACTTAGCATGCTGAGAGCTGAAAATGACTCATGGGGTAAGTGCTATCTTATTTGGGACATGCTTTCTCCCTTTGTTCCTCTGAATCCCTGTCCTACTGGAGGCTGTGATAGTGCCTAGTCATGCCATAGTGGGCTATCCAATGGGAACCAGCGATGACTGTACAGTGTGGTTCAATATTATGATGGCTGCAGACACAAGCCACAGAAAGACGATGGTCCTGGACTTTAGTAGATTGAATTTTAAAGAAATCAGAGACTTCTTCTGAAGCAGCCTAGCAGGGGAGGATTGTCAGAGAGGGGTAGAGGAACAGTGGAGAAACTTAAGTAAAGGTATAGGGAAGGCAACCAACATCTGCATGAAGGAAGTGCGCAAAGCAGGAGAAAACAAGCATTTGTCAATGCTGAATGTTGTACTGCTGGCATTGGCATTTGTAGTGCAGGAGTTAGAGAGATGCATAATAGGAATGGCAGTGAAGTATGGAAGTGACGCCAACCCCACACACCCTGCAGAGACTGACAGGCATTGAGGTGTGCCTTTGGATTGTCGACAATAACATTCATGCCATTTTACCTCATCCTACCCTGCAGACTCCGACAAGTGTCGTGTTGTGCCTTGGGGCCATCGGGCCTTATGCTCACCCCATTCCTTAACAAAATACATTGAGATGGGTGCAGTATAGGAGAATGGGGTGAACTTTAGGACGAAAGTCAAGGCACCTTGATACCTGTCACTGGCTGCGGGGTGGGGGTGAGGGTGGAATGGTATGACCACTACAACCGACAATCCAAAGTCATACCTTTGATACCCGGTCAGTCTGTACAGGATGGATATTATAGTTAGGAACCTTAACGCCTCGGGCATTTGTTGGTATTTGTGCTCCAAATTTTCAACATGGGCTTTTTGTGACCCCACCTCATGAAGACATTTGGGACCTCTGCTCATGAACAGTGGCACTGGGATTTTGTTAATATGTCCTGAACGTTGATTTCCCATAGCAACTGTGGCATTCTGCACCAGATGTGCGGAAACACATTTTGGGTAGGATGTGAAAAATGACAGCTCTATTGTTCATAGGGATGTGTGAAGAAATGTCAATACTGGAAAAATCTGGAGTGAAAATATTAAAAGTTCTCAAAGTTACGAGTGTGCATGGAAACTGCACAATGCACACTTGTAACACAGTCATTTTGTGGAATTTGTTCTCCAAATTTTCAACATAGGCACTATGGGAGCCCATCTTATGAACAGTGACACTGTAATTTCATTAATCGATCCCAAAAGGTGATTCTGCGCAGTGACCAAGGAAATCACCTTCAGGATCGAATAATGAAATGACAGTGACTGAGTTCATGAGGTGGGGTCCCAAGAACCCCATGTTGAAAATATGGAGCCAAAAGTCACAAGAATGGGTGAGATAGCCACCTAAGTTGACCCCCCCGCCATTGATGCCATTATATAGCTTTCCAGGATTTCTTCAGTTCATGGTCGACTTTGAAGAGTGCAGATGTGTTCCCACTCCACCGAAGATCACAGCGCTGGACTCTGGAGGTAAGTATGGGTGGGGAGGTGGGGTGTACAGAAGGTGGGTGCAGGTTGGGGCAGGGGACCCGATGGCAAAGGGCCATTTTCTTTGTTTTAGGTTATAATAAAAATAAAAGAAAGAACACCGAGGGCAATTTTCTTTTTTTTTTTACGGGTGTAAGGGAAATGTTGGGCAACTGGGCTGGGTTCCCAGTGTGTCCCATGGGTGTGTGGTGTGTTGTTAGCCTTACTGCGGTAGGCAGGGGCAGGAAAATGCTGACGCAATCAGCTTTTGAACACGGAGGCACACTGGGGTGGGTTCCCAGTGTGCCACACAATCTTGGGGGGTTAACTATGCCAACAGGAGGATTGGGCACCCCCGAAGTCAGCTTGCTGGGGATTATGAGATGCAGACAGCAATAGCCGCAACCATGTTCACTGAAATGTTACACCAGGCAAGGCATGCCCTGCAATGACGTCGAGCACCCTCATTGCAGCGGCGAAATTGTTTCAAGTTGGTGGCATGCTTTTGCAGTGCTGTCATAGACAGCATGCTGTTTCATTTCTGCCACAGAGCCCAGCCAGAAAAAGCAGTGGCGCCGTGGCCTAGACCACAACCGCACTTCCGAGCCACCACGCAACTATGCGTTGTCTGCGCTGTGTGTACAAGACAACACAAAAGGACCATTATAGGTACTGTGAGGAAGTTGCCATAGAAGGTGTCTGGTTAAGAATTCCTACACTGTTTTGAGGTGGGATAGCACCACAATGGCACCCACAGCTGAGACCAAGGTGGAGGGGCAGATCCTCAGGGATGCAGCACCAGGGAAGGGAAGAAAACCCCAGAGGAGGGCTTCTCTTGGTGGGGACTCAGTTGCCCAAGGGTGAAGTTAAGGGAACTCAGCAGGAAGGACAGAGAGGTAAGTGCATTTCAGAAAGCACTGCATGGTGGGATGAAAAGTGGATCAATAGGATCACAAGGGTAATGGCAAGGAGGGAGGAACTGGATGTTATCGTCCACCTGGGGATGAATGACTTGGCAGGAGACAAAGTGGAAGTTGCTAGAATCCAAAAGGATTTCAGGAAGTTGGGGGGAGTCTGAAACAAGTAGAACACTTCAAGGAGGCAGTGTAGTGCAGTGGTTTAAGGCTCTGAGCTGCAAACCTGGAGACCTGGGTTTGAATCCCACAGTCCCCATTTGCATACTGTGAGACCCTGAGCAAGTCACTTAACTTCCTTGTGCTCCCAGGTCACACCTGTAAACAAGCTTCAGCTTAGTGTGTCTCTCCTAGTAAAAAAAAAACACTCCTATCTCCTTCTCAGAGGTGGCATCCGTCCATAGCAGGAGGAAAGGCTAGGGCACCCACATCCAGTAATTCAACTCCTGGTTGAAGGAATGGCATGGAAGGAAGGTTATGGCTTCATGGGGACTCGGCCCCACCTGGATGAATTCAAGCCTGTATAATAATGGCCTGCATCTGTCAGAAGGTAACCTGAGTAAGGGTGTAGAATGCTTCAGTGACAAGCATTTAAAATGGCCGGAAGTCGGAAGGTCAGGCAACTTAGTATCACCACCCCCAGGCCTGCTGGAAAATTAGTTGAAGTCTGGGACACTGAGAGCAGGAGAGTGGAAAGCAGTGAATTCTAGGCCACACAAGAAAGAAAATCTGGGGAGGGATGAGGCAGAGATGGGGAGGGAAGGGCAGGAGAGCAGCAGCAAGAGGAGGGAGAGAATAGGATGCAAAAGCATAAGAGCATGGTAACAAATGCCCGCAGGCCGAAATAAAATCCCAGACCTGGAGGCAATGATAGCAGAGGCAGACCTGGACATAGTAGCAATAACTGAGACATGGTACACTGTAAATCATGGGACACTGATGTACCAGGTTATGCTCTGTTCAGGAGGGACAGAGGGTAAAAAAGGAGGGAGCATGACCCTATACGTCAGAGATGCTATAAAGGCAACAGAGGTGCAGGGTAGACAGGGGGAGGCTGAGGCACTATGGGTCATCCTTGAAACTGGCAAAGGCTCATCAATATGAACAGGGGTGATCTTCAGGCCTTCGGCACAGGGGGAAGAAGTGGACAGGGAGCTTGCGGATGGAATACACAATATGGTAACAAAAAGTGAAGTTCTGCTGCTGGGGGATTTCAGTATGCCAGACGTGGATTGGTCCACCAGGCAGCTGCTTCAGCCAGAAGCAGAAGCATCCTGGATTCCCTACACGGGGCAGGTCTAAAACAGCTTGTGCTTGATCCACATAAAAGCCATTCTTGACCTGATACTGACCAATGAGGACAAAACGCAGATATCTGTGAGGAGGAGCAACTGGGATCCGGCAACCACCACATACTGTAGTTTAGCATGGAACCTGGGACCCAGTCCAGTCACATGAGGACAAACACTTTGGATTTCAAGAAGACAGACTTCATTGACATAGGGAGATACATCTGAACAGCCTTCTTTAGAAGCTTGTAAAAGGGTGGCATTCAGAAGGTATGAAGAAACAGAGAAGAAGGAGGATAGAGTGGTGTATCAGGTAAAACAGAGGGAAGCAGGTAATGCAATGAAGGGATCAACGGCTCAGACAGAAGAAAGCATAGCCAAAGGGTATCAAAAAGAACAGATTTCTTCAGGTACATAAGCAAGGAGAAGGTGGCCAGGGGTGGGATTCTTGAGGATAAGAAGGATGACAAAGGGAGACTGCATGGAGGATAGAAAAAGTATACATCCTGAACAGGTACACTTCTTACTGTTTCAGTGGAAAGAAACAGGGGACAGTTCACTAAACAGCCTTTTCATTTCCAAACACTGTAGGAGAAGTGGACTGAAGTCACATTTCAAAAGGAAAGGAGTAATTAAGGGACTTCAAATTTTAGGGTGGACAAGGTCACAGGACCGGATGGATACACCCAAGGGCATTAAGGGAATTAGGCAGGGAAGTGCTTGTTGAAAGAGCACCAGGACCAGGGGAATGCAATGAAGCTGGGGGAGGATCAAGAGAGAGACATGAGAAAATATTGGTAGATGCCTGGAACAGATTACCAGCTGAAGTAGAGGAGGCTAAAACAGTAGGGGACTTCAAGCATGTGTGGCGTAGACATAGCAGTATATTAGAAAAGAGGTGGGAGGGTCAATGGAGATCAGACACCATGTGAGGAGGAAGATGAGGCAGGAAACATCTAGGCAGACTAGGTAGACCAATGGTCCTTTCTCATGACAAATTCAGTGTTTCATGTTATGATCCTTTTCTATAGAAACAGCTTTTTACTACAGTAGGCATCTGATTGTAGAACTGTCATTCAGTTGGTGGCTGCTATGGATGTGATGGAGGTCTGTGCTGGTCTTACTACACCATAGGTTAGAGTGGGGGGCAAATTGTAGGTACTGGGTGGGCTTGTTGGGGGGGTAGATATTATACTTATGGGGCAGGGGAATTACTCAACACCAAGGATCTGGTGTGGAAGAATTACAGCTCTTGCCAGACTACTAATTGGGACACGTGGGGAACCCTGGTCTGGATATCAGGCAAATGGTACCAAGGAATTACTGATCTTATCAAGTGTCTGATTGGGGCCCGGTTGATCAGTGGTGGGGGGTCTGCTGGACACATGGGACAGATGTTTTATTACACAGGCATTCAATTTGGGGTGTTGGGGCACTGGACACCTGGACAGTTATGCCATGTACCAGTGGAGGGACCAGGGCTAGTGGTAGCCTGACATGGCCAGGTGTTGCGGTGTAAGAATGCCTGATCCATAACACCTGGTTTGGGAACCCAGTAACTAGTGTTGCACTAATGGATAGCTACCTCCCAACCTCCCAGCATGCTGATGTGTCTATGTGCAAGTGCTGTATCACTGCTATATAGGTGCACACAAGGATGGATTAGCGCCACTTACAAATGGGCTAATGACTTGGTAACCAAGCAGTCATATGACCCTGTACAGTACTATCCTGCTTTAGAGGTGCAAATTGGGATTAGCAAGTTGATAACCTAACAGTCACAAAAAAGCTTGAATATTCTGCCTTAGAGCTTTTTAAAACTATTGCAACTCTGTTAAATGAACACGGAAACACCCTGGAGTTGTGGTTGGTGACGGTGCACCTTGGCCTCATGCCCACTGCTGGACCCCGCCCACCTGGGTCCCAATCCTCTTTGTGCCTCCTCTGCCTGGATGATACTGGATGCCTTGGGTATTAGAAGGAGTGGCAGCCCCGCCCTATGGATAAGCCAGGGAGGTCTCTCACCAGGTGGAGGTAGGCATTAGCGGAGCCTCAGGAGAGGACCCAGAGTGTGGGCGTGTGGGGGCAGGATGGGTGGGAGAGAACTGAGGATGACGCCTGAGAGAGGACACATCTCCGGTGATCAGAGGAAAAAGAGTTGGTAAAAAAGGAAAAAAACCTTTCCCAAACAGCACTCCCCCTTTCGATTTGCAAATCACCTTTTGATAATGCAGCACCAAACTACCTGACTATCTAACTGCCGCAGGTATTACCAAACCCAAACCCACTGATATCAGTTCAAAAAGACACCTTTGAATTTTGTCCTCAATACCTAAATCAAGACAGCAGGCCTAGGTGCAGCTAGTTTGCCGACATGCGCTAGCACACCACCTAAGACAAACAATCCCCCAACATGTTTCCTATTGTCTTAAAATCTTGAACTGGCTTCGGCGCCAGTGGACCTGAACACAGATAACTATATATATACATATAATATTCCCCAGGTGCAGGGCAATTCCTGCCCTCACTCACAGCTCTGCTGTATTAGTCCTAGTATGGCACATATGACTGAAGTCCCGGGGAGGATGGATCAGTAGATGCAGAATCGGGTCTGATGCTTAACAATTGAAGGTGTGGAAGCTGCAGCTTGGCTCTTCAGTGGACCCAATGTCTTGCAGCCCTGGCCCCCCCCCGGCCCACAGAGGCCCACTCCAGGGCATCACACAAGACCCACCAGCCATAAGAGACCCAGACATGGGAGTGTGCCAACGGTCTGGCTCCCCATAGGTCAGAGCACCCCAGCACCCTGGCACAAACCCACAATCCCTTGCCGCCAGCAGCCCCACTAGATAGGGGTCAGCAAGCTCCCCACCTAACACGTTTAGAGATTGATTCTTCAGATCATTTCCATTCTTTCCTCAGTTACCTGCTACTCTGTGTAGTCAAGCAGTCTAAGCTACCTTCTCGAATATCAGGCTCTGGGGGCACTGCGCAGAGTCTGAAATTCCAGGGATTTAACACAACAGTCTCCCATCTTGCTGCATCTCAGGAGCAGAGAGCAGGCACCCACCCAGACAGCACCCATTCATCCCCCTGCCCCCACAGTCTTTCAACTCCAGCACAGTGCTCACATACAAGTTCAGCAACTCTTTCTCAAAAATACATCAAGAAAGTCCCATTTCTCACCATGCAGGTGCTAACCTGTGCTCTTCCGCTGGTTGACCACCCTACCCCGACCCACTGCACAGCGCATTCCTCGCCAGCGTTTCAGACCTTATGGCCTAAAAAACCTTAAGCAGTACCTTGAACTGCAAGACTGGTCCCAGATTCTCCATGCACCTGATATAGATACCGCTCTTGCCTTCTTTACTTCCACCTTTAATAAAGCTTGCGATCTCTTTGCTCCATCTCTACCGTCCACTCCAAAAGACCTAATCTACCCTGGATTACCCCTGCTCTCTCACTGTTGTCTGCAGACACAGGACGACCTTTGGTACCCGTACCACTGAAACTAGGCCCAGCTGACAGACTGGCCTACAATGCTCGGGAACAAGTGTACATGGGCAATCAGGAAGGACAAAGCCGACCACTATCAGGCCACCCTCTGCCTCCTGGGGGCGCCCGTACCTTCTGGGATAAGGTCAAACAACTGAATGGGAACACCCGCTCCCCTCCCCCATCCCAGATTACCACCAACAACACCACCATCACAGACCCCGCCGACATTGCAAACCTACTCAACACCACCTTTACAGACCTTAGCCCAATCCTCCCCAGTAACTTCTTTGATCAGCCACCCCCCCATCCTACCCCTGCCCTCCATCGCCCTTGCTTCCACCTTCATAGGGTTACTACCCAGGAAGCCAGACTGCACCTGACTCGTGCTCTAAAAGGCAACAGTCCCAGTGGCGTCTCCCTGGACCACAAAATTCTCCAGTTGGTCCTGGATCAAGTCCTCACCCCACTCACCTGCCTTCTTAACAAATCCTTCTGCCTGGGACAATTCCCCTCCTCCTGGAAAACTGCAACGGTTACTCCGATCCATAAAGGGGGTGACAGGTCCTTAGCTGGGAACTATCGACCGATCTCCATTCTCCCTCCCCTTTCCAAGGCACTGGAAAACTAGTTGCTGCACAAATAACTGAATACCTGACCAAATACAACATCCTCTGCCCTGAACAGTACGGCTTCAGCGGATCACAGTACTAGCACTGCTCTCATTGAATTCACCTCCTTCCTTCACTCCTCTTTGGATACTGGCTTCCTGGCGGGGCTGTGTTCCTTGACCTATCAAGGCCTTTGTACAGTCTCCCACCCCTACTACTGGAAGCCCTCTGTCACACTGGTTTTGCCTCTGGACCACTGGCTTGGTGCTCCAGCTACCCTCTCGCCCGCCCCAACAGAGTCAAAATTGGTGGGACTCTTTCTGACCATGTTTGATCCTCTCAGGGGTTCCAGAGGCTCCATCCTGGGGCCCCTTCTTCTCGCTTTACCTTAACACCCTGCCCAGTGCATGCCCGGGAAAATACTGCTGTACACAAGCGATACCGTCCTCTTTGCCACTGACCGAACCCCAATCCCTCCAGGTTTCGCCAAAGGGCCTTTGACGGGCGCTTGGAGGCTTGGCTTAAAGAGCAGATCATTGGGTCTAAATCTAAAAATCGAAACCATGCTCTTCGCCACCCTCAAAATAAATCATCCAACTCCCTCCCATATTCTTTTCCAGCTCCGGACTACAACTTGAACAAGTCCAATCCTATAAGTACTTAGGGATCTTATTTGACTCAGCACTCTCTTCCATACCCACATCGATGCACTTGCCTCTGTAACCAATATCCGACCTCGGTATCCTGCACAGTTACAAAACTGTCTCCCCTGATGCCCTCCGGCGGTTACTTCCTCCATACTCTCCCTGGTGGACTATGGACTGCTGTCTATGGGGCTGCCAACAGGACCCTCAACAAAATCCGCCTCCTCCTAAATAAGGCTTGCAGGCTTATCACAGGGGCCCTAAGCTCCTCCACTGCCAACTCTATGACCTTGCTAACTATGCTTGACCTCGATGAACGCCACTATACCAAACGTGCATCATTTCAAAAAACCTTACTTGGACTTTCTCCCGGGCTGACTTCCTCCCTCCTTCCAGCACAGCCCTTGTCAGCACCCGGACCTCCTGCAAAGCCACACCTTCCTGGTTCCTCGTGCCAGACCTCACTTGGTCAGAGATCGTTTGCCATAGAGCCCCTGCATGGTACAACAACCTTCCCCGGACGCACTGACACCCCACCATCTCCACTTTCAAAATGCCCTCAAAAGCGAGCTATTCAGCAAGCGCTGCTCTCTGTGTCCTAAAGGATGCCCAACCCCACCCCATCCTCCCTGACAATGCCTCTGGGCTGCTCCATCCCTCCTCCTTATTCCTAACAACCTCACTACTTCAATTGTTTTCCCTCTACCAGCTGTATCACTACTGATGGGTAGAACCACGTTGCATTCCCTATGCTACCTATAACTTACTTACTACCCAGCTACGCTTGTCAATTATGCCATTTTTGCTCTGTATTACACTACGAATGTTTGCTGTAACCAGGTGCCATTAATGCGTGTCTGTTTATACCGATGCTCTTCTTTGTATGTACTCTGCTTTCTATTTTAACTGTATTATCTACCATTGTTGTCGAGGTACCTTTGTAAATGAGCCGTTGGCTCAAAGGTTGTAAACTGATTACATTAATAAATAAATAAATAAAAATAAAACCAACTCCAGACAGAAGAGGCTGTCTTGTCAGCTTCTTAAAACCTGGGTTCAAATCAAGTTTTCATGTCCATTTTCTACAATCCATTTTTTTCTGCCAAAAAACAGTCCTTTAACCTTGTCTTTCCCTTTTCCTGTTGACGTCTTGTCATTGCCAGGGTCAGACAGAACCTTTTACACTTTTCTCACTTCTCTCATCAAAAATTTGTGATCATCTGTGTCTCACCGATGTGGCGCAGACAAAACTGAAGAGGCTTTCTCCCCATCCTCTTGACACAAATCCATTTTCTTAATCCTTTTTCTCAAGCCATTTAACCTGTACTCTGAACAATTTCATTGCTGTGGTGAAACCTCTCTGGCAGCAGCAAAATACTGCAGATCTCCCTCTCTGCAGAGCTACCTGCAAAATTCTCTCTAGATGGGGAAAGGTGCAACCAGCTCTGGGGGACAGACAGCTGGCAGCCTCCCTCACAGTCCTACAACCCCACCTTCTTCCTAGGGGCTGGAGACCTCCCTGTGGAGGGGCTCCTACCAAACTGAACTTTGAAACCAAAGTTCTTCCCCCTTGGGAGCTTTCTGGCAGCTCCCCATTGGCAGGAGCAACTGTCAACCAAAATTAACATGTACGAGGTTCCTGCAACACCCCACTGGTTGCTGAAAAAGGCACACAGACTGTCCCCAGTATTTCCCCCCCCAAGAGTCTTCACTGAAGTTCTACTTTTTAGCAGCCTCTCCCCTCTGATGGCCCAACAAAAAATTTAGCATTTTTAGTTATTTTCCAGTCAGCCGCTGATGCTGAAACTTGTTTTCCCCAGCACCAGACAGGCTGAGAAATATGTGTAGTATAACAGCAGCAGGAATGAGAAACAAATGTTCTTGCTCTACCTGGATTAGGTGAGTGGGGGACTACCAGACTACCAAAGAATTATTTTTTTATTGTGTCCAGAACTGACAGTGTGTGTATGTGTGTGTGGGTGGGGGGGTTGCTGGCAGGCTGCATGTGTGCAGTTAAAACACGATTCCCAGAATCATTAACTAGCACTAACCACGCAGTGTGTTAGCACCTCAGGAAAGCATTTAATATACCTGTACGCCTTATATGCATTAGAGTAACCCCCAGTTGTATGAGCACCTGGTTGCAATTAGTAATCCTGCATGGAAAAAAAAAGAAATAGTGCCACATTAACAGGTTAGCACTGCACAGAAGAATGCTTTTTAAAATAGTACCAGCTATGCTTATCACAATGCAGTGCTAATTCTGTTACAGAGGTATGTGGGCCCCCATTTTCAGATTAGTGTTGTGCACTCCTAAGTGCTGCACCTGAGATAGCACACAGCCACAGAAGGTGGTGGTAAATGGCACTCACTCCAATGAGGAGAGAGTGACCAGTAGGGTGCCGGAGGGCTGAGTAATGGGACACGTCCTCTTCAGTGTCTTTATAAGTGGCATAACAGAAGAACTGGAATGGAAGATGTGCCTTTTTGCAGATGACACCACAATCTGTAATAGCGTTGATAGGTGCAGGCGGAGAGAATGAGTGGGGACCTTAGAAAACTTAAAGAGTGCTATGGGACATGGCAGCTCGGGTTCAAAGCCAAAAAGTGCTTAATCAAGCATCTAGGGACTAGAAGCCTACAGGCTGAGTACAAAATGTACTGGGAGGTACTTATGGTCACTAAGGAAACCTTTTATACAGCACTGTGCTCTGTATGCAGGAGAGGATTACTCATTTGCATGACCGTAGTAGTATATATGCACATGCACATGATCAGGGTAGCATCAGGTGATGCTGAATATTACACCAATCCAATCATGCTGTTCCCACATAGTGTAATGTTTAGCTCTGCACACTAACCTTCTGAAAATGGGGCCCTAATTGACTAAAAATCCTGGCCGATGCCTCTTAAGATGCAGAAGGTAAACATAAAAGGGTTATCTTATCTACCTGTTTATGTATTGTTTTATCATATTTTGCTTGCAAAACCTTTATCCGATTTCAAAACATTGTGATGTGACTTAAAATGTTTGTTACGTTACCTAATGAATTAACAGTACTGTCTCTCGAATAGGTATCACTAATGTAGGATCACATGAACAACAACTTGCAAACTAGATATTTAAACCCATAGAGCAACTGCTATGTGTAAACAGCCGAATACTGTGTACCCATGATGACCTTTATATGTATATGTTCAACTGTCTATAATCCCATGTGCTGTTATTCCCGGGTCGCCCCTGAAAAAGGGACCTCTGGGGCCCAGTGAGCTTACCCGGTCATAAAAATTCAATAAATAAATAAAATAAATAACAGACTAGTTAAAATACAGTTTTTTTTTCTTCTTTTACCTATATGCTGTCTTTATTTACTTATAAAAACACAGTCTGGTGGGCTGGCCTAGCAGCTTGCTGGTGATTGCACTGCCTCCCATGCCAGTGGCCCAGTTTTGGGGGTAGACCTGGGTTGCACAGGGGTTAGCTAGTGGGAGATATGATTCAGCATCTCAGGGAATGCTCTCCTCTCAACGAGGGGAACTCTGACCACCCCGCTCTTCAACATCCACCTAGCTGAGGAGGGCTGGCAGGGCAGTGGAGTTGCATAAGTGGGAGGGCTCAGGCAGGCACAAAGCAAGCATGTGCCTTTATATGCAATTGCATCATTGCATACTTGGCTGCCCAGGGGATGAAACCAAAGGTAGAAAACCCCCAAAGGCAGAATGATCCAACAACTTGATGCAGATTCTGCACTGCTAACCAGGCTCTGCTCCTGTCTTAATATGTGTCTCCTTGTCAGTGGCCCTGGCCCCCCCCTCCTGGCCCCAACACAGGGGATGTGTGTGTGTGTGTGGGGGAGTTTCAGAGCAAGTATGTCCTGTGGGTGGTAAGTGATTGGGCTGGAGATGTCAGTGGGCAAAGGGGTAGCAGGGTGACAAAGGAGATCAAAATCTCTATGGGAAAAAAAAAAGAAATAAAACACAGTTTGAGAAGCTCAAACCCCAAAACAGACCTGTGCAAGCCTCCAGTGAGGCATCACAGTAAAGTTATTTAGTAAAACAATGCAAATTATATGCATATGCCAGCTAAACTCCTGATGAGAACTGAGTACTGAGGGATTGCAGCAAAAGTTGTTTCTTAACCAAGAAATGTTTATTAAACAAAACATTGAAATAAAAACTTAATCAAAACACAGTCCATAGAGTACAAACTAGCAATGTTTTTGGCTTACACTTCCACAGCTCCTGAAGTGCTTCCCAAGCATTTAGCTCAGATAAGTTGCAGGACTTACACAGTAATTAATTACACAAAAAAAACAATCAACAATTTAACTTAGAAAAATGCATGCAGCTTCCTATGTATACAGGTATGTTAGGAATATCCTGTATTAGCTTCCTATACAAATGTGTTGTCTAACAGTAATGGAGGCATCACTTATTTAAAAGACTAAACTAGTGCATTTTAAATTAGTTCTAAAAGTTTCTTGTCACATCACAATTTTCTGATGTTTGATTAAAGGTGTGCAAGCAAAACAAGATGTAAAACCCCATAAAGAAGTAGAATGAGAGATAGCCCTGTTTTGTTTACCTACTCTGCAGGTTTAAACATCCACTCATCAAGCCAGCAGCTACCTGAATGCAACAGGCAAGGAGTTTAGCTGCAAGCCATTCAAGGGGGAGGGGCAGGGGGATGGGTAGTTTCAGAACATAGTCCATTTCAGTATATAGTTTATTTATTTCAGTATATAGTGTATGTGAATTTTTCAGTCTACAGTGTATGTGTTTCAATATATAGTGTATGTGTTTCACCATGTAGTGTATTTGTTTCAGTATATAGTGTATGTGCTTTTTTCAGTGTGTAGTGTATGCATTTCAATAGTGTATATATTTCAATATATAGTATATTTGTTTCAGTGTATAGTGTATGCAGAATTTTCAATGCATAGTTTATTTCAATAGATAGAGTATGTATTTCAATATAAAGTGTAGATGTTTCAATATATAGTGTATTTGTTTCAGTATATAGTGTATGTGTTTTTTTCAGTGTGTAGTGTATGCATTTCAAAAGACAGTGTATGTATTTCAATATATAATGTATTTGTTTCAGTATTTAGTGTATGTGCTTTTTTCAGTATATAGTGTATGCATTTCAATATATATTGTATGTATTTCAATATATAGTATATTTGTTTCAGTATATAGTGTATGCAGATTTTTTTCAATGTATAGTGTATGTTTTACAATCTATAGAGTATTTGTTTCAGTAGATAGTTTATGTGGATGTTTCAGTCTGTAGTGTATGTATCGCAATAGGTAGTGTATATGTTTCACTGCATAGTACATTTGTTTCTGTATATAGTGTATGTGGATTTTCAGTACTCAGTATGTGGATTTCAGTAGATAGTGTATGCATTTCACTATACAATGTAAGCATTTCACTATATAGCGTATGTGTTTCTCTATATAATATATGTATTTCAGTATACAGTATATGTATTTCACTATGTGATATATATATTTTACTACATGAGGTATGTATTTCACCATATAGTGTATATGTTTTACTATACAGCCAGAGATTATGAATTATGTCCCTAACGGCTTGCCATAAGATAGCCTTGTTTTATCTGCTCTGCAGTTTTAAACATCTTCTCATCAAGTCAGCAGCTGACTGAATGCAACAGGCACGAAATGCAGTTTCAGGCCATTCAAGGGGGAGGGGCTAGGGGGATGGGTAGTTTCAGAACACAGTCCATTTCAGTATATAGTGTATTTGTTTTATTATATAGTGTATGTGAATTTTTTAGTCTACAGTGTATGTATTTCTATACATAATATATGTGTTTCACCATGTAGTGTATTTGTTTCAGTATACAGTTTATGTGTTTTTTTAAATATATTGTGTATGTATTTCAATATGTAATATATTTCTTTTGGTGTATAGAGTATGCAACATTTTTCAATAGAGACGGTAACTGTTTTTAATATATAGTATATTTGTTTCAGAATATAGTGTATGAAGATTTTGCAATGCATGGTGTATTTATTTCAATATATAGTGTATGTATTTCAATATAAAGTGTATGTTTCAATATATAGTGTATTTGTTTCAGTATATAGGGTATGTGCTTTTTCAGTGTGTAGTGTATGCATTTCAATAGTGTATGTATTTCAATATATAGTGTATTTGTTTCAGTATATAGTGTATGCAGATTGTTTTCAATATATAGTGTATGTGTTACAATGTGTAGAGTGTTTGTTTCAGTAGATAGTATATGTGGATATTTCAGTCTGTACTGTATGTATCTCAATAGGTAGTGTATATGTTTCAGTACATAGTACATTTGTTTCAGTATACAGTGTATGTGGATTTCCAGTACTCAGTATGTGGATTTCAGTAAATAGTGTTTGTATTTCACTATATAATGTAAGCATTTCACTATATAATGTATGTGTTTCACTGTATTATATATGTATTTCAGTATACAGTATATGTATTTCACTATATGGTGTATATGTTTCAGTAGATAGTGTATGTGGTTCACTACATTGTGTATGCATTTCACTATATGGTATATGTGTTTCACTATGTAGTGTATGTGTTTTACTATACAGCCAGAGATTATGAATTATGTCCCTAACGGCTTGCCATAAAATCTTTCTGTCAATTACACCTCGATTCAGCAATCAGATTACTAACAATGTGGCAGATGGCTGACTCGGGTTACTGGACAAAACTGAAAGATCAAATAACTATTTCATGTGTTAATATATGCCACAGAGCCACTCGTTGCTAAAAATGAGTGGTTTCATGTGCCTTCAGCTGAGCGAGAACAGCAAAGCTGAGCTGTTCTGGCTCAAGCTGAAGGCAAATGAAAATATTCATTTTCAGCAATGAGTGGCGACGGGGATATATTAATATATTATTGATCGAGAATGATCAATAATATATATGTGTTTTAAAAAACTCCCAATTCCCTATATATAATTTTTTGATCACTGATAACATGTAAAACAAAAAACTGTCTACTCTGTCCCTGCACTGTACTTCTCTAATCGCCGTTCCTACAAAAGAAAAATGTACCCAATCTATCCCAACACAACAGCGCAACTGATACTCCACGTTGTTATAAAACCCTGTAGCCGTGAACCTCAGAAGAAAAATCCTATTATCTATCTATACTAAAACAGTGATTTGTAGTGTCTCTGCAAACAGTTGTTTGCTTGTTTCACATTCATTGTACGTTCATTTTGTAAATTGAACCACACAGTATTGTAACAATCTCTTCAGTCCATGGAGAAACATGTGTTGCACCAATCTATGTCATGTTGTGGACCCAGACAGCTTAAACATCGATCATGATGGTCCATAATAGACATCTGCTGGCCGCAGAGACTCTGATGATTTGGAGACATATCTGCTTTAAAAGAACAGTTCTTTTTATCATTGGATGGACACAAGATCAGTGGTAATTAACACAAAATACAGAAAAACTCCAGTGCCGTAAAGAAAGGAAAGATCGCTCATGGAGATGAAGTTTTCAGGAATAGCACAGAGTAACACGAAGATGACTAATGGCATTGAAGAACCGGCATCAAGTTTTAAACAGGCTGCATTAGACTGCTGAAACAATTGGAAAAGCCACGAGCAGGCTGCAAGTTGCCACACTCCCTCAGGATGGTGAGACAACTATCTTTCCCTATATGTACCTTGATGCTCCTCGGTGACAACCTGTGAAAGAAATACCTTTCTGTCCTGACCCTGTACTGTAATTCTCATGTCACCGCTCCTGAAAAGGAAAATCCTGATCTATTTATGTTTTTATCTATACAACAACGCAGTTCATACTCTACATCTGTTCTGAATAGAGATGCTATTCTACATAAAACAGCATTCAATCAAAACAGTAATTGTACTATCTCTATGTACACAAATGTTACAGACGATGCTTGTACTTAACATGTACAGACATATGGCCTCTTCATCACCCGTTTTACGATGTCGTGGTCCTGATTCTATGTTGTGAAACATTGGTGATTGACCATGGTTAATGAAGTGCTGGAACACAATTCAAGTATGTACTGGAATACTAGAGGGATGGAATAGGGAATTTGATTTGGAGGTGTCAGTGGTTTAATGGATGGAAGCTTCTCTTCCAGCGGTAAACGTGACTTCCTCCCCTCTCTGGAGAGAGTTCTCCTGGAAATGCAGGAGCAGTTTCTTCCATTCTCTTGCTGTTTTAGCCAAATATCTTCCACATAGATACGAACACTCCTGGAGGGAATGTAGATGCCAGCTGCCAGATTTAGGCCACATCCTATGGCACTGCCCTCTCCTTATGTCCTTCTGGTGCATCCTCCAAATATAATTAACTAATTGGGGAAACCTATTGAACTAACTGCTGAACTAGTTCTGATGTCTATTTATCTGGACCACTACCCTCACTTGGCTAAGACTTTTGTTATCAATATATCTGATGGCAGCAAAGAATACACTCACCTGAAAATGAATGCCATCCATACAATATTAGAGAGTTAGTATGTTGAGAATATATCAAATCGAGAGCCTTAATGCTGCTTTACAGGACTGTACTCCAGCTTTCCAGACAAAATGGCAGAGATGGGTTCTTCATCAGTCAGGGGTAGACCCAGCGTTTATCCCTCGAACAGTATGTGAATAATCAGAGGGGGAGGAGACTAGGTATCAAGGAAATAAAATATGTTACACACTTTTAGCTAGTGCCTACGATGTTCTCTGTGGAGAAATAATATAATTACATTCTGGGTAAACACACTGATAAGGATACAAGGGAGAAATTAAGACCTAATTGTATACATTGATCTCTATCCTTACAAAAGCAACCTCTTTCATTTTATGTACTGCTGTAACATGTCATAATGATGCTATCAACTTGTGTGTGATAACATTTCTCAATATAAACATAAATTAAAAAAAAAGAAAGACTGTACTAGAAAATATGGGGACACATGGGTTAGGAAGAACACCCTTCCCTCAAAATTATCCTTAGCAGAGAAAAGGGAACAGATAGTATAAAGAAAATGTAAGTTCAACAATGGAACTGTAAAGGCACAGAAGTGTTTACTAAACAAGTTAGCTCACCACGATCACTAGGAGAAGACGGTCTACTGACTCTTCCAACAATGACGTCTGTGCCGGGGCTAGATGCTATGGTGGAGGCCCACTTCTGACCACCCTAGATAGTCCACTCTTGACCCAGAAGCCAAGTTGTCTTCACTGGGGCAAGTGGCTATGGCGAAGGCCCTTTTCTGACCACCCTAGATGGTCCACTCTTGACCTCAGTGCACAACGTTGTCTGCATTGCTGCAATTGGCTACAGCGAAGGGCCTTTTCTAACCACCCTAGATGGTCCACTCTTGACCCCAGTGTACAAGGTTGTCTGCGTTGGGGCAAGCGGCTACAGTGAAGGCCTTTTTCTGACCACCCTAGATGGTCCACTCTTAACCCAGATGTCCTTGTCCTGATTCCATGGAATGAAATGCTGGTGATCCACCATGGTTACTGAAGTGCTGGAACACTAGCGTATGGATACAGACTGCACAGATTGGCCTCTGTAAATTGGAATGGATTCCCCCCAGAAAGATTATTTACTTATTTATTTTGGGTTTCGGAAAGAATACCTTTGAGTCAGAGACTCCTTTACAAAGGTTCCATGTCACATAGATTAGGTACAGACATGCATTACAATGATTGTTACAGAGTAAAAGTTCAGATTGTTACAAGGTGCCACAGTCCCCAAAATACAGGCTGTTTGACAGTCTCACAAAAGTGTATATGCAGCAGAAATCAGAAAATAATTTCATGTAATCTGACAGTGTCCATTCAAGTGCTGTCCCTTTAAATCCTTGTATTACACAATTGGGAAAGATGCTTCACCCACTGCTTCACACAGTTCATGAATCTACTGGAAAATATGGGAACACATGAGTTAGGCGGAGGAGCCCCTACAGCCCACAAAATTCTCCCCAGCAGGGAAGTGGGGGAATATATAGTATGAAGAAAATATAAGTTTGACAAAGGAAATTTAAAGTCACAGATGTGCTAGCTAAACAAGCTAGTTTGCCACGATCACTAAGAGAAGCTGGTCTATTGACTCTTGCAACAATGATGTCGGTGACGTGGCAAACTGCTATAGTGGAAGGCCCTTTTCTGACCACCCTAGATGGTCCACTCTTGATCCCAACGCCAAGTTGTCTTCATTGGGGCAAGATGCTATGGCCAAGGCCCATCTTTTATCACCATAAATGGTTCACTATTTTTAAACACAACCCAGCTGACCAACTTCCCATGACCTTTCCATGTCCCTGCAACTCACAAGATACAGAATTTTACATTGGGACATTGCACGCCACTGGAACTAAAAATGTGAGAAATATTTGCAGGGACTGGATGTTCCTGCACCCAAGCTACACAGATTGGCCTCAGTAACTTGGAATGGATTCCCCCTAGAAAGATTATGCCACAGTTCACAAAATACAGGCTGCAGGACAGTGTCACATAAGTTTATATGAAGCAGAAATCAGGAAATAATTTCAGGTACTCTGAAAGTGTCAATTTGAGTGCTGTCCCTTTAAATCCTTCTATTACACAGTCTTCAGGAAAAATGCTTCATTCACTGCTTCGCACAATTCCATCTCTGGAATGGGTAGAACATCAACTAGCCCTCCCTCCCCATATCGGGTACATAGGGAACCAGCACTGACTCCTAGGCATTGATTCAGCAGGTACTGGCATGTCCCCCACAGATAGTACTGTACAAGCATATGGTGTGCATTACATGCACTATTCCCTGTTGTGCGTTAGTGCTATGTAAACATATATATGGACAGTTGTATTGCTGAATGATGAAACTCAAAAACTATTCCGCTGTAATATATAGCATATGACAAAAGCCAAATGATGTGTCAGCACAGTTGAAAAAGGAGAACTGGTATATCAATAAAATGCATATGTGACCCCCCTATAAATGGGTGTTCCTGAAAAGTTTTCCTTGAACTTGTCTAAATGCTCACTGCCAGGCTGGTGTCCTGCGTTCTAGCTGTTTAAATGTTAATGCTGGAGAGTGCCTGTAAAGCCTCTGTGTACTGTCTCTTTAAGAGCTGCCTAGTTGTAGTTATAATTGAACTAGGAAGGGGGCTGAGTGTGTCCATGCTCGAGTACCGCCCAGACTGCCGGATAATTGCTCCATTTCTGCCATCGCTAACTGCGCAGAGGGAGCTCTGTTAGAAGATGTGCTTGTTCACGGATTATCTATTAGAGTAATGATAATATTGTAGTTTGTTCTAATCTGCCTTCTTTGCAGCAAGGACTTTCCTGGCTATCTCCACCATTTTGATCCTGAACTGCCCAATTGGACCAATCAGTACTTTGGGACTCTAAAAAGGAGCCTGCTTACAAGGGCTGTGTGGAGTAAAAATCTGTGGGAATTGTAGTTTTGGACTGTTGGCGCCTTTATGCACCTGGAGGGGGAGTCTTGTTGTGACTGAAAGATGAGACAGCCAACTGAACCTGTTGGATCTGGGGGAAATGCCCGGGCTGCCTGCTGTCTGGGTCATATCTAAGTTGGAAGCTGAAGAAGCAACAGCTCAAGACAGTCGAGCAGCTGTCTGAGTAGTTTCGCGCAGGAGAACTGTGGAAAGACCTGAGTTTTGGCCTGCATGTCTGCCTGCTGCCCTGAGAGGGAAAAGAGTAATTTGCGGACTAAATCCGAGAAGTGAGACTGAAGAAAGCCACTGACTTTTGACCAGGATCATACCTGAGGAAGACCGAAGATTTTGCTGAATGCTATCGGCCTGTCAGGAGTTCCAGACGCCTCTGAACTCCTGGTTTGTGCAGAGACTGTGTGACGGTGACCAGGGAGTGGCCAGGGGCAATATTTAGGGGTTGCATTCGTGGCCCCTATGAAAATTTTCCGACCCCTATGACAGGGCTTACGACCCCCCTGCCCTTGCCATGGCTTAATGGATGCTTGCCCACCGCTGGCCGGCCAAAAAAAAAAAAAAAACTTTTTTTGCCTCCCCAGCATTACATCCCCATCTGCTGTGTAGAGGAGGGTTCGTGGAGTCTGTGCTGGCGTGGTGGTGTCTGGCGTGCATTCTCTCAGGCCCCAATCCCCCACTCATGACCCCAACATCCACCCCTCCTCCCTCCCCTTTTCAATAATTTTCTTTTCTTTTAATTTCCACCCTCAGCTTGAGCCATGTTATCCTCTTATTGGTGTTGCCATGGCGTGAGAGGGTCAATTGACATAATTGGATTGAGCGGGAGCAGCAGCAGTGTAAAATACCCAGGAACCACCACACAAAAGTTGAAGAGTGCGAGTGAGACGCAAGTGTGTGTGTGTGTTGTTGACCGGGTGCCTGCAAGGCTGTGACGTGGATATTCTAAATGTGTTAGTCTTCTTGAGATTTCACTGAAATGAAATCATTTCAGGCAGTTACTTACACCGGGCGAGTGGAGCAACATTAAGCATTTTGTCACAGAGAAGGGCAGGTATGGTATGTCTTAAGTTTTTGCTGATATGGTGACTTTTCTGTGATTTTTGTTTGCAGTTGTAGTAGCAGCACTTAAAATATTGACTGTAGTATCCATAAGGTTTTTTATGTCCCCCTGTTTGTGACTAAATACTTTTAGGGACGTCCGCAGCAGTGAGTAACAATACTAATTCTTAATTGTTTTGTCAGCCACTAAATGATCTTGCAAAAGTAGATTACAAATAAAAAGACAAAAACTGCCAATTTGCAGACTTTAAGCATATGAAACGTACATGATACGTGCCCTAAGTATGACACTTGTATGTAGCAATCATATGGATAAAACAGAGCTGGTTGTTTTCTTTCTGATTTTTGATGTCAACTAAAAACACTCTCTTTATAATATATTCATCTACTGCTGTTAATAAAATTGTTAACAGAATTCCTTCATCATTCAGTTTAACAGATGAAATGACTGAACCAAGCCACTGATTTCTTTCTCATGCTGTTTTAGCACTTCTTAACATAATATCTGGTACATTTTTGTTTTCTTTCCCCAGACAGCAGCAGCAGAGTGAAAATGTTAGGTCATTTGCTCTGTTCAGTATGTCATCAGTTAATATACTTTGGCACCAGTGGTAATAAATGCATGTTGTTAGTGCAGAATGATATGTTGGTGAGGGTTTGAAAATCCTCATTTCGAGGTCCATTAGGAGGATTAGTTAGAAGGCTATGCTGAAGCTTTGGTGAACAAATATGGTAAAATGCTCAGGTTATGACTGAACATTATATTATTTTAGTGCCCCTCCCCCCCCGAAAGCCAAATGACCCCCTCCGGTTGAGGCAGGCAGCCCCAGAGTTTGCCTTGCTGTTGTGATATTGTTAATTATAGGCAGAGTGAGTGCCAGAACAGTGGAGGTGTACGTTGGGTGGTAAGGCCTAGTACTAGGTACAAGTGAAGTGTCTGGTTTAAGGGGTAGCCTGGAAAACTGGTGCTGTTGAAAAGGAAGTATCCCTTTTTCACCTGTGAATATTCCTGGGTGAAGGCAGTTGATTTTTTATAAAGGAAAGAGTAGCTTCTGCATGTTTTTCAAGGCTGGCGAATTAAAATATGCATCGAACTGGGAGTGCGCAGTGGCAATTGCCTTTGGTAGTTTGGCTTGCTCACACTGGAATTCACTCTAATGACTTAGTGGACTCCATTTTCATGTATTTAGAAGTAAGAGGATAACCAGTTTCGTTGAGAGTTGTTCACTGGATCCTATTTGTTTGTTTCTAGTAATATGCCACAAACCATTAGCAGCCATGGGAAACAAAGTGAATATTGGGAGCAACACAAAAGTTAGAATGTGCTACTTTTAGAGTCCGCTTTACACAACTTTTGTGTGCCCTTCCTCCCAATTCTCCCTGTCTCATGCCGATTTTATGTACATTTGGGCTACTGGTTTTATAACCAACTAGTCCCAGAGCTTCCATGAAAGTTTGATGTGTTCAGTATATTCTCACCACTAAGCTAAGAATGCCCCTTTGTCTAAAATTATTATGTCAGTCCAAATCATATGCCAAATTCAGTCTTGGATTGTCTCATTTTTAGTGCTGAGGGCTTAATGTTGCCTATCCTTGTTTATCTTTGAACATTGTCATGTGACCAGGGTGATGATTGGGAAGATACTCTGAGCCCGGGGTAAAAGACTGGATTTTAAAAACTGGCTTTTTGAAATCCAACATTTCTATTGATTTTTTAATAATAACAGAACATATACTGAATAGTTTAAAATACAGAGTAAATTATTAATGCATATTACAAGGTATATACTTATCACACAAAGTTTACATGGGAAAACAGATTCAACTTAACACGGTTACGGATCTTAAGACATGACTAAATGCATGGATGCATGAAGAGAATTGCAGGTAATGACCAATAATTATTACTGCTATTGCTATCACAAATTCATGGTGGCCGGTTGGGCAGTGGATGGTGGGGAGTGCAGCACATATGTGAGGAATGTATGCCAGGCACTAGAATATCCCCTAGAACTGAAAGGTCCTGTTTTTGCCAGTCTGCACAGTTTAGTACATGGC
Organism: Neoceratodus forsteri; assembly: GCA_016271365.2. Taxonomy (NCBI): domain Eukaryota; kingdom Metazoa; phylum Chordata; order Ceratodontiformes; family Ceratodontidae; genus Neoceratodus; species Neoceratodus forsteri. The sequence goes on from CM057456.1 coordinate 1,431,467,623, forward strand.
CTCCTATTAAAAGCATGGGGTTGTGCCAGAGGGGTATGAGAGTTTGGGGGGGGGATAGCCCTGGTTGGCGGGGGGTTGTCATCTGCATGACTTTCTTTCAGGCAGTAGTCTTTCTAACCCCAGTGGCAGCCTGGCAGGGTGCAGCAGTTCAAACAATGGGATATGGTGGACCATGAGGGGTTCAAGGTCTACCCATCACAGATGGTAGTGTTGAACAGGAGTGCACAGCCATCTTGATGTTGCACTAGTAATTTCCCATCTCGGGTTCCCAGGGATGAGATCTGGGCTTCTTCCCATTGTTTATGCAGGCTGTAGGCCAGCAGTTTCCCTTCTTTGTCACCACCCTCTCAAACAGCATGCTTCATCCTCAGTAGGTGCCATATAGTTTTTTTGTAGAGGATGAGACCCTGAAGAAGGAAACAATAGAGATGCTAGGTTCATAAATGCCCAGTAAATCCACACTGGGCAACAAACCAAGATCCAAACCACCTCAGCTCGACCCATTCTATCATGTAATAATAATAATAATAATAAAATATATTTAATTGAGCGCCTTTCAAAATTTCAAGGCGCTGCACAGAAAGTACAAACACAAAAGCATATTCAAATACATTCAATATAAAATCAAATGCAAACACATAATCAAATATATTCAATATAAAATCAGATTAAAATAGGAAACACCTTCACCTCAGTCCAGGGGGTGAACCTGACAGAGCCCACTAAGAACATGCTGCTAAAATAGGAGGATATCATGATCTTCTGGATAAAACATTTTCTAAATTAAATGTAACTGAACTGACCTGGTCTATAAAATCTTTATTCCGCTTTCTTAGTACTATTCCCACTTTTTTAGTACTGTTCTCCCGCTCCATAGATATGACCAGCACATGTTCTATGAAACTGCAAAAATCTGCTACCTTTGAAAGTGTTTCTCTTGGTCACTGTCAACTTGTTAACACGGATTAGGATACCATAACTCTTTTCTCTGGACTGGTCCTCCATGAAGTTCCATAAAATTATTTGATAAGCACAAGTATAGGTACCTCACTATTCACTATGTACCATAATGTTCTGTGAACCATTTGAGATGGCCAAACAAGACTTGCTGCCCTCCTGCCCAGCATACATCTGTTCATCCCCCCCACCTTCAGGCATACAAACATACGAAGGTGCCGACAGAAGCAGACCTAAGGTCCATCGAGTCCGTCTGAATACAGATGCATACATAATGACCTTGATGCAATTAGAACATGAATCAAAGAACAGAAATCTCCCCAGGCATCAGGCCAAGCCCAATACATTTCTCTACTGGCTAGCTGTGCTTATTGAGATTTTGCCTTTTCAGTATTGGCCAAATACAAATTCTAGCAGCATTTTCTTAGTGGGCTCTGTCAGGTTCACCCCCTGGACTGAGATGGTATTCTTTCATTCTACAAAATGGGCCTAATAAAACTAATGTGTTGCTATATTTAGTGCTGTTGAGCTAATTGTTAGCCTGCATTCCTTTTGGAATCTCCATTGTAATGTAATACTGCACTATATTTTGTTTGCAGTCTTCTTGGCATTTTCATTTCAGTTAACATGCTAATTAGGCTACAGCAGTGAGAGGGCTGTAGCTCAAAAATCTGATGTACTTTACTGGTGTGTGTGTGTGTGTGTGTGTGTGTGTGTGCCGCACAGCTATAGTTAGGGTTGAGCATCAAGGTCGATGTTAAAACAAAACATTTGCAGATTTATAACTTTTGCACCGCTTGTCCAATTTGCCTGCCTCTCTTGTTGACAGTATAGCACAGAGGATTAAGGCTATGAGCAGCTAATGAGTTTCATCCTGTAGACCTGAGTTTGATAGTCTGGCAGTATAGCACAGAGGTTTAAGGCTATGAGCTGCTAATGAGCTGCATCCTGTAAACCTGGGTTTGATTCCCCTCAATCTCCACTTGCATACTGTGTGGCTCTGAGTAAGTCATTTAACCAGACCAAAGCTCCCAGGTCACCCCTGAAAAGAGGCACTTGTGCCTAGTGGGTCTTAACCGGATAAAAAAAAAAACTTCCCTTACCACCAGCCTCTGGACCTTGCCACTAAGTCACCTCTCCACCCATTTCACCAGTTTGCCCCATACCCCAATCTCCTTCAGTTTACCTATCAGTGTTTTATGTGGCACAGATTCAAAGGCCTTACTTAAGCTGAGGTAGACCACAGCCATTGGGTTCCCTTGGTCTACTTCTGACGTGACCCAGTTGTAGTTCTGGATCAGGTAGGACAGGCAAGACCACCCCTCCATTAAGCCATGCTGCTGCCGGTCACCCAGGCCATCATTATTAATTAACTCTACTAACTTCTTCTTGAGGATTTTCTCCATTGCCTTCCCTGGGATGTATGCGAAGGTCACCAGCCTGAAGTTCCCGGACTCCTTCCTAGACCCTCTTTTGTGCAGTGGCACAACAGTAGCTGTTCTCCAGTCTGCCTTCCATCTTTCTCTGTTTGTAGACTACCATTCCTTTTTTTCCTTTTTAGGATCTGTCCCTTCATCATACAAAGAGGGCTGTGCCACCTCGACCGCAGGTCTTTGGAAGCTTTTCTGTAAGTAGTCTGCCAGACACATTTTGTGATGTCTTGGCTTCTGCCTTCCATCTCTCTCTCTGGGCACGACAGAGTGGCCCTCTACTTTGTTGAGGCTGATGGGATAGTCCAAGTAGTAAAAGTGTTTGTAGACTACCACTCCTTTTTTTTCCTTTTTAGGATTTCGTACGCAAGGCAGGACTGGGACATCTGTCCCTTCATCATATAAAGAGGGCTGTGCCACCTCGACTGCAGGTCTTCAGAAGCTTTTCTGTAAGTAGTCTGCCAGACACATTTTGTGATGTTTTGGCTTCTGCCTTCCGTCTCTCTCTCTCTCTGGGCACGACAGAGTGGGGTGAAGTAATCTAGAGGACCAAAGATGTTTTACTGCATATATTACCTCAGGTGGAGTGGTGGACATATGAGGTGTCTAGAGAGGAGGTTGGGAAGGAACTAAAAGGCTTAAAGGGAAATAAGGCAAATGCATAGGGGACACGTGTTGTCCCACCCCTGGTAATTAAGGAGTTGGCTGAAGTCCTAGGAGGGCCATTTTGGAAAATTGTACAGTGTCTGTCTGTCCCTAAGGGAGTGGAGCCTATGCACCCTGCTGACTGGAGAAGGGCAGCAGTGATACCATTGCACAAGGGTGTTTTGAGGAAAGATCTGGGTAACTATGGACCAGTCAGTCTCATTTCTGTCACTGGTAAGGAGATGGAAGGGTCAAAGATACTAAGGAACAGGTTGGATGACTTCTAGAATGCCAGTGGGCTGACAGATCAGCAGCATGGCTTCACAGTACAGAGGTCTTTCCATTCCATGTTGATACAGTTCTATGACTGAGTGACAGGCGAAGTGGATAATCATAAGGTGAAAAGAGTGGATGTGGTTATCAGTACTTCAGCAAGGCTTTCAATGCCATGCCACATAGGAGGTGTATAGGGAAACTAAAAGGTATAGGTGTGGGGCAATGGCAAACAGTAGGAAATAGATGTAAGGAAGAGTTCCCATACCACCATCTACCATTGAGGAGTAGACTTACTTGTGTTACCACTTTGTTTTAAATAATATTTTTTCAGGTTCGTAGGTACAGTTAAATGTAAAATTTACACCCATATGTCAATGTTTTTAATTCCCTGATATCATCACTGTTTGCAGATTTCATAATTTGACTGCACACTGGTGATTTCCTTAGACTTTGTGCACATTTGAATTCGTAACTGTGTTCCACGGGTTGCAAAACTGATACCTGATTTGCTAATCACTGGGCATAGCTGCTGGCAGGCCAGGTAACTGACTGTAGTCTGTACACTGCTAAATTTCTTCTTTAGTAGCCTTCACTGATTAAAATTTCTTTGAAGTTGGCTGCTAAATAAGTATTACTGAAATGTCTTTCTAAGAAGAAGGCATCCAGTGATCCAAAGCAGCCATCGGTGCTTCAGTTATTTGCTAAGAAAAGAATTACAGACAATACTGCACATGCTGAACACACAGTGGAGAAATCAAGACCTGAAGATAGTGTTCTGTCAGCTGGTACGCATGAATCTGATAGTAGTAGTATAGTTTCAGAGCTTAGTTATGCTTCTACAGGCCCATTACTTGCTGCGTCGCCCTCACCCTTTGATGCATGTGAAAGCACATCATCTGATACATGTGAAGGCACGTCACTGCCATCTAGTGAAGGCCATTCATTTTCAGTGGGTGAGTGTGTAAATCACGATACTGTGCCAATTGACATATCTGCTATTCCTTACCAAACTCCAGTTCAGCCAAAGTGTGTTTTCCCTATGACAAAATCACGTAAATTTAATGGTGATTACAAAACTCATAAGTGGGTAGAATATTCAGTACAGAGAGATGCTGTATACTGTTTTGCATGCAGGCATTTTACTAGCATTCGTACTGCACCTGGAGTTGGAGGTTTATGAACGTGGAAACATTCCTTTTGTCGATATTGGTTTCTGTAAATGGGAAAAAATTGGTCATGCCTTAAAGCACAGCGTGTCTGAGAAACACAAAGCTTCTGTTGTAGCATGGTGTGAAGTTAACCATATACAGACTTCATCAGGACATCAGTCAGTTGCAAGATGGCTTGAAAAAAATAAGGAAATTAAAACTGAAGAAAATAGACGCCATGTTGAATTACTACTGCATGCAGTTTGTTACCTAGGACGGCAAGGTCTTGCTTCCAGAGGTGGGGATGAGTCGACAAATTCCAATAACAAAGGCAATTTTATTGAGTTTCTGGAAACATTATCTGCACATGACTCAAAATTAGGAGATACGGTCATTATACCTCTCCAGAGTATCAAAACAATTTTATTAACATAGTTGCAACATTAATACGAGAAAAAATTGTAGGTGAAGTTACAAAATATTACTCTGTTTTAGTCGATGAAACTAAGGATGTATCACACAAACAGCAGCTCAGCTTTGTAATCCGTTTTGTTGACAGAGATGGCAACATCTGTGAAAAACCACTTGGCTGCTACCACATGGATAAACTGGATGCTGGTAGTTTGGCTGGTGCCATCAATCAGGCAGTATTTCAGGCTGGACTGCAGTGGAAGCACTGTGTGGCACAGTGCTATGATGGAACCTCTGTCATGAGTGGGTGCTTCAGTGGAGCACAAGCAAGAATAAGAGAGATTGCTCATCAAGCTGTTTATATTCTTTGTCATGCACACAGACTGAATCTTGTCTTGGTGAAAACAATTAATAATATATCAGAAGTGAAAGAATTTTTAAGCATCTTACAGGCTGTATATGTATTCATTTCTCAAAGTTCACCAAGACATGAGTTGTTTCTTAAAGCTCAGAAAGAAGAAGGTCTACAAGTTCTGGAACTGGAACGACTGTGTGGTACACGGTGGTTTTACTGGTACAACTGTGTCAAGAAGTTTCAGTTGTGTCTAGAGTCCATTATTATAACACTTCATGCTATTCAGTCACAAAACACTGACAAAGAGGCAAGTAGTGAAGCAAAAGGTCATCTGTTTACAATTCAGAACTTCACCTTTGTAGTAACACTGTACAGTCTAGAAACAATTTTAATAAAGATACAATCAGTGTCTGAGGAACTTCAGAGAAAAGATCTGGATGTGCCAAGGGCCTGTGATCTTCTCCAGTCTTCGAAAAGTTAGCTCGTCTCTACGTAATGATTCACAGTGGCAAAAGATTTACAAGGAGGCACAACCAACTGCTGATCACTGTGGCATTGATTATGATGTAGAAGCCACTCGGCACACAGGAAGGCCACTGCACAAATATCAGTTGAGCCGAAAACTGACAGAATTTTTTGTTTCATCTGCTTTGGGGAAACGGACTGAGAATATAGAAATTTGGGAAATTTCTGCAAGATCTAACAGTGACAAGCTTAAACAGGAAATATACCTGGCCGGCATTGATAGGTTTGTTACTGAACTTGATTCATGCTTCACAACTAATCTGGAGCTTTTAAAAGCTGTTGCTGCTCTCAACCCAAAGGATGACAGTTTTCTGAATTACTCTGCTTTAAAGGCCCTAGCAGAATCTTAGCCAGGAGCAAATATAAACACGATTGTGTTAGAGTCACAGCTGGAATCAGCAAAGGCATACCTACAGAACAAAAATATGCAAAATATTCATTGTGTCAGACAACAGTTGCAATGCCTTTGTAATGCATTTTTGGAAGTCCTGGAGATTTTGAACCTGGTGCTGGCACTCCCTGTGACCACAGCTTCAAATGAGTGTTTCTTCTCATGCATGAAAAGAGTGAAAACTTACTTAAGAAACAGTTGTGGTGACAGACGACTCAGTGACTTAATGATGATGGCATGTGAGCCACTGGAGATGAAGTAGCTAGACCTGTCAGTAGCAATAGACAGATTTGCTCAGATGCGTTCAAGAAGATACCCATTACTGAAGTAACATTACTATCTACAGTCAGCCATCAGTTGTGTGTGCCAGTTCTGTCGCAGTCAGCTCAGCTGCCAGTCCAGTTTGCAAGTTGTGCCTCCAGTCAGCAACGAGTCCAGTCAGCCAGCAGTCCAGTGTGCCAGCAGTGTTACAAGTCAGCCAGCAGTCAAGTCTGCCAGTAGTGTTTCTACTCAGCCAGCAGTCCAGTCTGCCAGTAGTGTCTCCAGTCAGCCAGCAGTCCAGTCTGCCAGTAGTGTCTCCAGTCAGCCAGCAGTCCAGTCTGCCAGTAGTGTCTCCAGTCAGCCAGCAGAGTGCCAGTAGTGTCTCCAGTCAGCCGGCAGTCAGTGTGCCAGTTCTATCCCAGTCAGCTGAGCAATGAGTCCAGTTTGCAAATTGTGCCTCCAGTCAGCAACCAGTCCAGTCTGCCAGCAGTGTCTCCAGTCAGCCAGCAGTCAGTCTGCCAGTTCTGTCCCAGTCAGCTCAGCAACGAGTCCAGTTTGCAAGTTGTGCCTCCAGTCAGCAACAGGTCCAGTCTGCCAGCAGTGTCTCCAGTCAGCCAGCAGTCCAGTGTGCCAACAGTGTGACAAGTCAGCCAGCAGTCCAGTCTGCCAGTAGTGTCTCCAGTCAGCCAGCAGTCAGAGTGCCAGCAGTGTCTCAAGTCAGCCAGCAGTCAGTGTGCCAGTTCTATCCCAGTCAGCTCAGCAATGAGTTCAGTTTGCAAGTTGTGCCTCCAGTCAGCAACCAGTCCAGTGTGCCACCAGTGTTACCAGTCAGCCAGCAATCCAGTCTGCCAGCAGTGTCTCCAGTAAGATACCAGTCCAGTGTGCAAGTTGTGCCTCCAGTCAGCAACGAGTCCAGTCTGCCAGCAGTGCCTCCAGTCAGCAACCAGTCCAGTATGCCAGCCTTTTCTCTAGTCAGATACCAGTCCAGTGTGCCAGCAGTGTCTCCAGTCAGCCAGCAGTGTGTCAGCAGTGTCTCAACTCAGATACCAGTCCAGTCAGCCAGCAGTCCAGTGTGCTAGCAGCAGCCAGAAGTCCAGTGTGCTATCAGAATCTCCTGTCAGATATCAGTCAGTGTGCCAGCAGTGTCACCAGTCAGCCAGCAGTCCAGTGTGAGCAGCCAGTGTCTCCAATCAGCTTAGCTACCAGTCCAGAGACAGTTTGCCAGTTTTGTCTCCAGTCAGCTACCAGTCCAGTTTGCCAGCAGTGTCCGCAACTAGTCAGCAGTCCAGTGTGCCAGCAGAGTCACCAGTCAGCTTCCAGTACTGCCTGTCACCTACCATCCCAATCTCCAGTGTGCAGCAGTGTCCCCAGCCTCCAGGCAGGTAATAACACTCCCATGTCCTTTGGTCTACCACTTTCATGGGTGTTTGAGAGAGAGTTTATGTTCTTTTAAATTATTGTAAGAGGGAGTAGTAGCCTAGATGTGGAGAGTTAAAGACTACTTTGGCAGAAGATACCAGGAGAAAGGACTGCTGTGTGACTGAACTTCTCTGCTGGGACTAAAGTAGAAGAACTTTTGTATTTGGACCTTTAATTTAGGGTAAAAAAACTAACATACAAAACAAAACAAAAAAAAAGTGTGTTTTTGGGTTAACTGAACTGAATGGGTAACTGAAAAGTCATCTAGGTGTAAATCTCAGGTGACTGAAAGGACTTAACTGCTGTGAGGTTTAAATACTTGTAGAAAGATCCTGGTAAGTAGGGGAGTGGCTTAGCTAGAAGGAAGCTACATTTAAAGACTGCCTTAGAAAGATTCTGCTAATAGCTTGGCAGAGAAGATACCAGGAGAAAGGACTGCTGTGTGACTGAACTTCTTACTGGGACTATATTGCCTGCTTCCCACCCAAAGCTAGTTCTATTTTTATAGGCATAGGTTTGACTGACAACAGGAACTTCCTGTTTAGGGGCAGGAAGTGAGTGATCAGAACCACCAAGGACCCTACATCCTAGAAGGGCAGAGTAGCTCTCCGGCCCCTCTAGCTGCTGGAAGTCTGCCTCTGAACAAGTGGCGGTCTACTAGAAATATAGGATATTCTTGTCTCAGAACAGGACAATCAGGAGCTTAAAGGGCACACAGGCAGAAAGTAAGAGAGAGAGAAAAAACAGAGGAAAGAGTAAAGATTGCAAACAGTTAAGTGGCCAGAAATAAGACATGATTGGAGTGGTGCAGTGTAGTGGCTGTGGAGCAGCACTCTTCCAGGAGATGTTCTGGAGGATGCGGTGTTGTCCCATCTGCAGGCACCTCTCTGGGCTGAGGGAGGAGGTTGCTCATCTCCAGGCTGAGTTGGCCAGGATTTGTGGGACCTCCTCTTCCATCCAGAGACCACCAGTGCCACTGCCGTTGCCTCAGAGGTTGCCAAGAAAGAGGAGTGGTTGGACCACAGTGGGCTCAGGGAGGGTGAGGGTGGTGGAACAGAGGCACATCCCTCCAGTTGTACCTCTCCACAATTCCTATGCCATTCTGGCAAAGTGTGGTTCCTCTATGGAGGCACCTACAGTGGAGGCCAAGAGGATGCTGGGAACCTCCACAAAGGAGACCCACAGGAGGGTGGCAGGGATCCTGCAGGGAAGAAACAACTCCTGGTGGGGACTCCATTGTTAGGAAGGTAGAACTGGGCAAGGAAGGGAGAGAGAGGTGAGGTGCCTGCCTGGTGCCATGGCTTGGAGGGACAGGGAGCAGATCTCAGGATTGCTGGAGTAGCTGCACAGGGAGGAGCTGGATGTCATTGTCCACCTAGGGACAAATGCCTGGCTAAGAAAGGGATTAGAAAGTGCAGGAAGAGTTTGTGGAATTGGGGAGGGCCTTAGTCAAGTAGCCGCACAATAACCTTCTCGGAGGTGCTACCCATCTATGGCATAGGAGAGGCTAGGGTGTTCCATCATGGGATTCAATCAGTGGCTGAAAACTGGTGTGGAGCTCAGGGATTTGGCTTCATTGGGGACTGGGGGTCCACCTGGAGTGATGCAAGCCTATACTGGCATGATGGGCTGCATCTGTCCGGGAGGGGAACCAGGATCCTAGGTGATAGGTTTAAGTGCTTCATTGGCAAGCTTTTAAACTAGCCAAGGAGGAAGCACTGGAAAGGAGCAGAAAATCCTAGCCCCCAAAAATCACGGTAGTAAGTGTGGCAAACACCAACATGGAGGTGTCGATAGGGAGAAGGGCAGGGGTAAATGGAGAAAGTGACAAAGGCAAGAAGGACAGGGATGGGGCAAAAGGGGTAAGACCATCAGGAAATGGAGGTAATGAGTACCAATGCCGTAGTCTGGGCAACAAGCTCCTGAACTGGTGGCCTTAATGGAAGAGGATGCCTGGATATCGTAGCAGTCACAGAAACATGGTACACAGAGAACCATGACTGGGATGTTAACATACCAGGGTACATAACTACAGGAGAGACAGGCAGGGGAAGAGGGGAGGTAGCTCTCTATGTAAAGGAAGGGATAAAAGCAACTGAACAAAAGAGTAAACAGGGAGAGAGGCACTGTGGGTCATCTTGGAGACTGGAAAGGCACCACAATCCGCACAGGGGTTGTGTACAGACCCCCATGTCAGGGGAAGGAATGGACAAGGATATGATGGAAGGCATTCTTAGAATGGCAGAGAAAGGAGATACTGTTGATGGGAGACCTGAATATGCGGATGTTAACTGGAGCACATTTGCTGCAGCCACATCCAAAGCAGGGCCATTCTTGATGCCCTACAGGTGGCAGGCATTAGACAGCTAGTTTTGGAACCCACTCGTGAGGAGCAATCTTAGACCTCGTACTCTCAAGCGGGGCAGTGAGAGGATCTCAGATCTAGAAGTGGGTTGCCATCTGAGGACAAGTGACCATCAGACAGTGTGGTTCACGTTAACTCAGCTACAGAGTCAAGCCATACAAAGTGAGGGTACTGGACTTTGGGAGGCTGACTTTGGCAGAAGGAGAGTGCCTCAGAAAGCACTAGCAAACAGGCTAGAAGGAGGTGTGAAGCAACAATGGGGAATTATCAAAACTGCCATCACAGGGCAACAAGCCTGTGTGAAGCAAATAAACAAATCAAAACAAAAGAAAAAGCCACTATGGTTCTCAAGAGAGGTGGCTGTGAAAGTCAGGAAGAAAAAGATAGCATTCCAAGTATAAGGAAACACAGAAGGAGCAGGACAGAGAGCTGTACCAGTTAAGGCAGAAAGAAGCAGGAGGAAGTCAGAATAGCAAGGCCCAAACTGAGGAAAAGATAGCCAACTCAGTTAAGAAGGGATAAAACCTTTATAGGTACATCAGCGAGCATGAAAGACAAAGGGAGGGATAGTGAGGCTGAATAGAATGAGCAGTGGGTGGGCAGGGGGACAGTGAAAAAGCAGGAATACTGAATGAATATTTCTAGCTCAGTATTCACAAAAGAGGAGAAGTGCCTAATCCAATTAACAGAAGCACTCTTGATAGGGGTCGATCCCAGTCCTTTCACAGAAGAAAGGGTTCTGCAAGAACTCCTAAAACTGAAGATGGACAAAGCAATGGGTCCTGATGGAATTCACCCAGAATTCTAAAAGAATTAAGGAAGGAACTAGTGAAACCACTGGCTACTCTTTTAATAAATCATGGGAGGATGGTGTGGTACCGAGGACTGGAGGAAGGCGGATGTGATTCCCCTTCACAAAAGTGGGACCAGACAGAGGAAGGTCATGACAGATGAATCTAATAGATTTCTTTGACTGGGTGACCAAGTAGTAGACCAGGGAGGGGCTGTGGACATGGCCTACCTAGACTTTAGCAAGGCATTTGACACAGTCCCACAAAAGATTATTAGTCAAATTAACCAGCCTGGGAGTGGGTCCCAGGGTGGTAGCCTGGTAAAACATTGGCTGGACAACAGGACACAGAAGGTAATTGTAAATGGAGTCCACTCTGAAGAAAGGGCGGTTACTAGTGGGGTACCGCAGGGGTTCAGTATTGGGTCCAGTCCTTTTAATGTCTTCATCAGTGACATTGCAGAGGACTGGAAGGAAAAGTATGCCTTTGCAGATGACACAAAATCTGCAACAGGGTTGATACACAAGGCGGCGTGGAAAGGATGAAAAGGGACTTGGCAAGGTTGGAGAAATGGTCAGACGTATGGCAGCTAGATTCAATGCAAAAGTGCAAAATAATGCACCTGGGAAACAAGAACCCAGGGAAGAATACACAATGGGTGGGAGGTAGTAACAACAACAAAACAGGAAAGGGACCTGGGGGTAATCATATCAGATGACCTTAAGGTTAGCAAGCAATGTGGAGAAGGCAGTGGGAGGGCCGGGGTATACTGGGATGTATAGGAGAGGCATCAGCAGCAGAAAACAGGAAGTTGTTATCCTCTGTACAGACAGTTGGTGAGACCCCATCTGAATACTGTGTCCAGTTCTGGAGACCCCATCTCCGCAAGGACATAGACAGGATAGAGGCAGTCAGAGGAGGGCAACTAAAATGGTGCAGGGTCTGCAAGAGAAGCCGTATGAGGAGAGACTACAGGAGCTTAATATGTATACCCTTGAGGAAAGAAGGAGAGGGGGACATGATAGAAACTTTCAAGTACCTCAAAGGAATCAACAAAATCCAAGAGGTAGCATCTTTCAGAAAAGAGACTTGCAAGAACAAGGGGACACAATTTAAAAGATAGAAGGAGGCGGTTCAGGGCAAGTGAGAAGTATTATTTCACAGAGAGGTAGTGGATGCATGGAACAGCCTTCCTGAGGAAGTGTGGGGTCTAAAACTGTGGGAGAATTCAAGAATGCATGGGACAGACATAAGGCAATTCTTGTGGGGGGCAGGAAGATATAGGCTGTTGGTTAACTAGGATCTGCGGCCTATCCTGTAGGTAGGGAAATGGGCAGACTAGATGGGCCTAGCGGTCCTTATCTGCCGTCAAAGTCTATGTTTCTATGTTTCTATGTACTTTCATTTCTTTTGCTGCAGTAATTGGAAGTCTGGAAGACTTTGTTTTGTGTAACCCTGGGACTCTCAGTTCCTTTTCCTTTATTACAATTTTTCTTTACAGATTTTTTGGTGTACAATTTTACTAGGATCTTTTTCTTTTATTACTTTTTTCCTTACAGGTTTTTGGTCGTTGTGTTTTAGTCGGTTCTTTTTCCTTTTATTATTTTTTTTCTTTACAGGTTTTTGGTGTGGTTTTTTTCATCAGTTCTTTTTCCTTTTATTACTTCTTTTACAGGGTTTGGTGTGTCATTTCTTTTACTAGGCTCTTGTTTTAACAGAGAAGAAGTAAAGTTCTCTCAATTCTTTCTTTTCATGGTTCAGAGTATGCTTTCATAACAGTATAATTTCTTTCATGTTTTGATGTTCATTGTTTATGTATTGTAAGGTATTGGTACAGAGACGGTTCTTTATTTTTAGCAATGTGTGGCTTAGCTTGTGTAGTGCCAGTCATTTGACATGAACAGTGTGGTAATATTTTTTGGACACAGACAGTGTGGTAATATAATATTGTTTAATATTTGTACAGCTGAGGAATGGGACTTTCACTACACCGATGATTCCATAATTTGAAAACTAGCTATTTAATTTGAATCAACATCTGTAATGACCCATTTCAGATTTATATTCAGACTTCACTATCCAGTTCATACCAATTTTTTAAATTACTTGGTAACTAGCTCTATGTCACATTGACAAATGCCACCCTCTCTGGCCCCGCCCACACTGTGGACCCGCCCGCATCGTGCCCCCCCAACTTGCTACCCCTATGATTTTGCTGAAATGATGCCACTGGGAGCGGCTTGCCTGATACTGTAGAATTCCTTATATATAAATGTGCTGTGTATTGGTAGTGGGTCGTGATTTGGTTCCCCACTGTGCGAATTGTGTTCTGCTTGCTGGAAGCTGTATCCAGCCCAATCAGACTGAATCCGCGGTTATCTCCATGCAGCCGGGCCTTGCCTCATTGGCCCTGCCAGATTATCCCACTGCACAGAGAAAGACATCAACGAGAGACCTGCCTGGGGATCAGCCCCCTGCTCCACATTTGAACAGGAATGACGCCTCAGCAAATCATGTGGGCCCTGCTTCTCCTGGCACTCCAGATCAACCAACTGCTCTCTCAATTTTCATCCAGCCTATGCCCAGTCTTGGGTATCGTGAGTAATGACCAGGGTAGCTCCCTGCAACAACAGCTTAATCTGAGTGTGTCATCTGATTGTCTTGTTGTTTCTTTTCCTTTTCGAACTGAGCCCTCTGGCTCCGGATTACAAATAATGTGTATTGTGCATGTTGTTTTTCCATCTCAGGGCCCCAACCAGCGGTGACGCCGGCCTATCCTGGGCAATGGTCCTGGCTAGCCCATCTCTTCTCCACCTGGGTATCTAGAGTGTGTGACTGTTTAGGGACCCTGAAGTGCATGCATAACTGTTTGATTGATAGAGCCTTTAAGAAAGTCAACCTAATTATGCCCCTCCCTTGTTCAAGTCCCCTGAATAAATCAGATCTAACTTTTTTTGCATGTAACCTAACTGTGGCTCCCATTTATGCCAAGAGTGCTGTGCTGTTGCTGTGTGCTGTGCATAACCTTGTTTTGCAGGGGTTCCCCAGGGTCGATCCAGCCCTGATGGTAAGTGCAAGCAGTGTGGGTACTTGTAAGGTGTATCGGGGTATTGTGAAACTGATTATTATGTATTGTTCCAGCCACTAGCAGGAAGAGAGGGGGATTACAGTGTCCCAGAGAGCTGTGCCCCAGCTAGCTTGACCACTACCAACCCTGACCTCCGGGTAGAGGCAACTCAGGCCCCTTAACCTGCTACTAGCCAAGCAGGTGGGGGTAGTAGCCCTTGGGATAGCACCACGTAGGGGTTGCACATATATTATTGAAGAAATTAAACTACTTATTTTTGGACCCTATTCCATGTAATTATTTCTGAAAATGACTCTTCAGTGTCAGTCTTCTAAATGTGCTTGATGACCCACAATCTTATCTCAAATTATTAGGTACAACAAAAATCATCAATAAAGCACTGCTTCAAATGACAGTTGGTATATTTGATACTGACTGTTGCTCAAGATTCTTAGCATGGAACTGAGGAGAGCTGAGTTGAAGCTGATATCCTAACAGCATTCACCTATCATTACTTCTGTGTTCAATACCCAATCATTTTTTGTAATTAGAAGTCTCATATTCAAATTAGTTCAAGCATGTTACTTATAAAAAAAATAGCTTGAGCTGAGCAATTAGCTTTAGATGGCTGAGTGTTTAACACAGTGATGAAAGTGAGCCAGAATGCATAAGAACGGCGTTCCGGTACTTTTTCAGTGACCGGAACGCCGTTCCGATACGTCTTCATTAGAAAAGAATGTTTTTCTGCACTGCAGATCCACATAAAAGCACCGTTATTACCAAAACATTGTATGTGGTTTTAAACTCGTTAGGGGGTCAGAGGTCAGAAGGTCGGGTCGCTGATCAGAACAGATTGGTCAATTAGGTAGGTCGTTTCCACCAATCACGGATTGTGTTGTGGACATAGTTCTTCTTCTGTCACAGAAATATGTCCACAACACAGTCTGTGATTGGTGGAAACTACCTCACCAATAGCTCATCGGTAGAAAGTGGTTGACGACTGCCGCGCGGCAAACAGTTCGTTTCATATGCTTTACGCCCCTTGTTGACGTTGTGTGTGTGGGGAAAAGTCAGGAAAACAATTGTGAGATTGAGCGGCTGAGGTGTAGAGTCGTGTCGGACTTGAGGATCGAAAAAGAAAGCATGACCAAACCAACACCCAGGAGGAGACTGATATTGTCGGTTCCCACAGAGCCTCTCTGGTCCCATCCCTTCCGATAGCCTGTCTGACTGAAATAATTAGGTAAGGCAGCCGCAGGGGTTGTTTTTAATGATTTGATGTGACTGCCTTACTGGTCGTGGAAAACATAGGCAGTTTTGGGTGGACTAACCTTACAACCTCTATAGGAAAAAATGGAAACTTTCCAGAAAATGCACGGGTGGGGGGGGGTCCTTTACCAAATATACGCAGATCAATGGAAGCTGACAGGATTCCCCTTTTTCTTTTGACAATCCCGACAGTTCAGTTCTCCCTCGATTTTCGTATGTTTGGTAAAGGAAATTCACCAGCTTTACAGGATGTCTGTTATGCCTCAGTCCACCTCCTTATCTGAAGAGAACTGTCTGGCTGCGCTGCAAATCAGATGTGTGCCTCAAATTAATTGTCAGTCTCCAGCCTGCCATTGCAATTTTGCATGTGCTCACCACAGGAACATGATCTCCGGAGAAAAAGTTTTATTTTTTTGTCTGTCTGACACGAGAGCTTCCTTCGACTCTAAACTGTTTAGAGTCGAAGGAAGCTCCCATGTCAGGCAGATGAAAAATTTAACTTTTTCCCTGAGGAGCGGACGTTCCTGTGGTAACACTGGTAAGCAAAATTGCAAGTGGAAGGGCCAGAGCTGGAGTGCTGTGCGTCGCCCTGGCAGATTGGCAGCTTCTCACCACCTCTGAGTTAGTACTGGTCGACGACTAATCCTCACATATTGGGAAACAAACAACTGTAGTGTGGGCGCCTCTTCATACACAGTATTCCGTTTGATTTTTTTTTTATACGTTGACTTGACTGTATGTACTGCTTGCTGTATAATACAGTGCTTCTCTCGACTATGTTTCTATTCAGTTTTAAAATTTCCCCAATCTGATTTACAGTACAGATCTTTAGACTAGGACTAAGTGGGAACAGTGTGTTTTCACTGGGTCTTTTGTGCAGGACTCAGTGGGAACAGTGTTTTTTACTGGAAATTGCTAAAACTGACTTTTTACTGTGGGCACTGTGGCTTTTACAGTTAATTGTTGAACGTTTATTTTAATCAGTGGGCACAGTAGAATCTTTTGATTTAGCTGAACTGTAAGTTAAACCGTGGGTACGGTGGGTTCTACTGAAAATTTCTGAATTTAATTGTAATCTCCATTGGAAAATTAGTTGAACAGTATATAAACTGTGGGCACAGTGGCTTACACTGAAATTTTGCTGTATTTAATTTAACTTCCTTCTCTCCTAACCTGACCTCTCCCTAAAGTTGTACCTTATTTTTTCTCCCTTCCCCTCATTCCTTAAAATCTATTTTAATCTTCTTTCTCTCCCCTCTTTCATCCACTCTCACTTCAGCTTCTGCCAACTCCCCCTCCCCCCCCACTCCTCCTTGCTTTACCTCTCTTAAACTGCTGTTGGTTCTGGTGCCAAGGCACAGACACCCAATTGCACTCTATTATTCCAAACTACACCCTCCCTTCTCTCTGCTCATCCAGTTCCAACCACTGATTAAACAGACAGCCATTCCTGTGTCCATTAAATAATTATAACGCTCTCTCCTTCTCCCTTTCAGATCCTTCACCCGTGACTGGGCTCACTGCTCTGCTTTGCAGCAGCGGCTTGATTTCTTGAGCTCCCGGCCACTCTCTGCATCCACGCCTGCATCTCCTGCAAGGTATACCCACTTGATTCCTTCCTTGTACCTCGGTTCTCAAGCCACATTTCTTATTGTGTCATTCCTAAAATGTATCACAACTTGCTTTTCAGCTTTAGAAAATGTTAAATGCAATAAGCGGACCCATGGATGGTACTGTGAATAGTTTAAAACCTCGGAGCCAATGAGACATTGTGCTTATGCTAGGAGTTGCTGATAACAGAAATGAGTGTTGGGACAAGGCTTGAAAAAGTGAAGATAATTCAATATGCAGACAATCACAGATGCCTTCCAGGAATGGTGTGATGCAGACACCAAAAGTACAAAATAATATGATCTGATATCAGCATAAAATATACAGTACCTGCACCTCATTTACTTGGTCATTCAAGAGACTCACCACGATGAGCTCTTGTGCCATACCTATAGGTGCCTTACCGCCAAATGATGCTAATATGCTGCATATCCCCGAAAACTGTTTTGCGGTTTAAAACTTATTTCCCTTATTAAATATTTCATACCAGGTCCCAAGGACTTCCCAGTCGTAGGTTCCGCCCACTCTCTTCCCCCCACGCTCACCGACATGATGACGAGATGCCAGTGAGAGCGCTGGGCATGCTACATTATAATCAATGGTAGGATATCATTCAATCTGTTATTAGTAATCTAATGGCAAATTGGCAATGAAACGGCACCAGGCAACTAACGAGGCTCTTGTTAGTCAACCGGCACCCACGTTTCACTGCCATGTGGCCATTAGATTATTAAAAACAGATTGAAAGATATCCTACCATTGATTGTAAAGGAGCTCGTGCCCGCACTCTCTCTCTCTGGCATCTTGTCATCAGGTGCGGAGCATGACCAGCAGATAAAAAACGGGAAGTGCTTAGGACACGGTAATAGAGAACTTTATGAAGGAAATAACTTTTAAACAACAAATAGTTGTCAGGGATATGCAGCATATCAGTATCCTTTGGTGGTAAGGCACCTGGACATATGGTGCAGGGGCTTCCAGTGCTATATTGGTGGGTCTCTTTAACTAAGTCAAGCACCATTCTATCATATTAATTTGTGTCCATAAGCACAATGTTCCCACCCTTATCTGCATGGGTAGCTCCCTTATCTGGATTTATCTTGGGTAGGATTGAGTGGGTGTCAGTGGGACTCCCATTGCCTATAACCCCAGCTACTAGGGCTATGTGTGGGTGTCACTAGGACCCTTACCTGACTTTTAGTTCCCATTACCAGAATTATGTGTGGGTGTCTGGGACCACTGTCTGACTTCTGTTCTATCTCATCAGACCTATATGTGGCATTACTGGGATCCCTGACTTCTTTCTACTCTCCCTTACCAAAGCTACTACATGTGTGGGTGTCACTGGGACCCTTGTCTGACTTCTACTCCCTATGACCAGAGCTGTGAGTGGGTGTTACTGTGACCACCATTTGCATAGTACCCATTATTAGAGCTATGTGTGGGTATCAGTGGGATCCCTATCTGACTTTTACATCCCATTACCAGAGCTACGTGTGGGTGTCACTGGGACCATTGTCCACCTTGTAATCCCTATGACCGGAGCGGTGTGTGAGTGTCAATTGGACACCTATCTATAATCCACTCATTTCCCCTTTTCCATAGCTTTGTGCTGGTGTCACTGGAACCCTCATCTGACTATTGCACCTATTACCAGGACGATTCATGGATGTCACTGGGACCCTTATTTGCCTGCCCCCCCCTCCATTACCAGAGCTATGTGTGGGTACCACTGTGAACCCTGTCTACCTATTATTCCCATTACAGGATTATGTGTGGGTGTTCTTCTAGTTTTGACAGTTCTTCTGCTGATAAAATGACATGTTTGCTCACATTTTCACTTTTTTCCTTTTTCTTTGCAGGCACCTTGACTGGTTCTCTCTGGTTCTCAGAATCATCCTGGAAATTGTCCATTATTTGGGCTAACTGGAACTGTGAGGAGGTATGTCAGACATCGTTTACTGTTGACAGCTGTCAGATGGCAGGCTACTGAGATATTTTTCTATCAGGAAGCAAGATGGCTGCTATTGGCCACTGACAGGTCAGGGGGGTTATTTACTTATTCAGTTTTTGTTGACCGGGTAAGTGCACTAGACAAATTCGGCCTATTTTCAGGCATGACCCAGGGAAGGGGGGATACAGATGAATGCTAACTGACCTTGAACCAGATTAGGCTGTTGGTGATATTTATAGTGAATGAGGGAAACTTGGCCAGGACATCAGGGTAATTCCCCATCTCTTCTTGATAAGTGCCATGGGATATGTAACATCCACCTGAACTACCACCAATCCAGGCAGATGGGACCTCGGTTTAACATCTCATCGGAAAGACGGCACCTCAGAAGTGCAGCACCCCTCTCATGCTGCACTACAGTGTCAGTATTGGGATATTAACCCAGGTGCCAGATGTGAGAACTGAACCCACAGCCCTCTGATCTCCCGGCCTCAGAGGCGAGTGTGCTACCTACTGAGCCACTGACACTGCTATCAGGGATATTGAGGATGTCCTGCCTGGTCACACGAAGTTGTGTCAGCTGTGACTTTATGGCTGTATAAGGACACTGAAAATACATATATTGGCCAATCAGAAGGCAGGAATATTCCTACACACTTAATAAAATGGTTTATTTGAGGACACTCTGTTGATTCCCACACTGAGTGTAGGTAGACTATAGATGTTACATTCTTTGCTGGTCAACTGACGAACCTCTCCATAAAATATTCTTAAAATTTGACAGAGTTCACTTGTTTCTCTACGCTTGAAATTTATGTTTAGTTGCCTGTCTTGTGCCCAGTTATTTAAAACATTGATCACCCACTGAGTCGTTTTTTTAGTGTTCTCCTCATCGTTTTGTTCTTCTACTTTTGACAGTTTTTTTGCTGATAACATTACGTTTGCTCACATTTTCACTTTTTTTCTTTTTCTTGGTAGGTGCCTTGGCTGTTCTCTCTGGTTCTCAGAATCATCCTGGAATTTATCCATTATTTGGGCTAACTGAAACTGGTTCTGTGAGGAAGGTATGTCAGACATTGTTTACTGTTGACAGCTGTCAGATAGCAGGCTACTGAGGTATATTTCTGTCAGGAAGTAAGATGGAGACACGCATGCATACTACAGCCCCGGTAAGGACCCCTTCCGCCCACATGTCGGACTAGCGCCTATGCACCCTCTAGTCTGTACTGTCTCCTGGCCTCCACCAGGAGGCAGACAGTAGCCGAGGGATGCGACCTTCCTCCCTCCCTTCCCTGGAAAGGAAAGCTACCTTTTCCAGCAGCTCTATCCAGCTCTGTCCTCCCCCCTTGTCGACATATGATGGCTCATGCTCATTCCAGAACCAGAATCATCGGAATGGAGTGAGGTAAGGTGCCAAGTGCCATAGCCTTCAGCGCTACTGGGCCAGCTGAAATGATGCTTTCTGATTTTGAACCAGCATTCTTCAATTGTTGATGGAAGAACTATTTTATTAAAAGTCTTCAATTAAATGTTAAAAACCTTCAAAAAGTATGCTTTTAACACTTTTTTTTTTGAGGATCTTTTTTTATAATAGCAATAAGGCAATAATACCAGGAGTTAGATTAACAGTCTGTTTGTCACTCCGGATGGGCTGTGCCTCGTGCAACACCACATCCATATTGGGTGATTAACAGACTGCTTATCTAACCCCTGGTCATGCCTTGTTGCTTAACAAATTTTGATCTCAGAACTACAGGACCAATGAGTACATTGGTTTCGCTCTTATTGGAGCTCCTCAGCTGTAGGTAACTGAATTTTTTCTATTTCTGCAGGGTTGACAGATTGTTTGATGACTGGAGAATTAGTTCTCAGCCTTGTGTTGTTGTCTTGATGGGAAAATGAGCTTAACTACTGCATTTAGAAGATGCCTGGAAGCATAGCTGAGTGTAACCATCTCAAACTGTTTGAATCAGTGGAACAAAAGTCACCTTTAAATGTGAAAAAATTTAATGTAGGCTCACATTAGTTACATTAGCAAAAAAAAAAAACTAGCAACTCAGTGTACAAAAAGTGTGTTTTGCAATCTCGGAGATCTAATTCCAATGGACCTCACAAGCTTCGATGTGCATAGTTGCCCATCCAGTATTCTTTCTCCACACACACACACACACACACACACATATATATATATATATATATAATGTATGGACAACCATACACAGCAAGGCTGTGTTTCCATCGAAGGGTTGAGATGACAGCAAAGGAACCTCAAGAATGAAGCTTGAGAGGTGCATGCTGTAATCTTATCCACGAGATGGAAACACATGCCGAGATGGTGATCTGCGGCCCTTACATTTTTAATGGTGGTTACTGTGTATATGTTGAGTGTGTCCCATACTGATGTTGTTTAAATTGTATTAAGTGTTATTGTATGTTGTTCTTTTTAATTTTATGTATTTGTATGTATGGTGCCTCTGGGATAGGGCGCCAGAAAATTAAAATTTGCTTTGCTTTTCTTGCCTTAAAGGTGTGACTTTGGGCACTGGATGGTTAGTAAGCATGTAGGTGAAGAATACATGAGAAATTTAAAATTGTACATATTGTATCATGGTGGAATGATGTTATGCGTGGAATTCAGTTAATACAATATGCTTGTTCTGCTGTACTACTGACATCATTATGCTGATGTCACTACTGCAGCAGAATCACTTAGAATGCTGGCACATTGTTGCTTTCCTCTATTTAATTCTGTGCTAAGACAGTGCTGTAGAACATGTAGAGAGTTCACAAGTCAGTTTGATCATGAAAAAGAGAAAAAATCACACATACTGTACATTTCACATAATACTACTATACACTATTACAAATAAAGGATGAGCAACTTTATGCACAGCCACTGTGTTCTGTCACCTCGGGGTTATGATTCCCATAGACCCCTCTGTGGCAGAACACACTGTTTGTGCATACAGTTGATATTACTTTGAGAGGGCTCTTGCAGTAGGTGATTACATAGAGGCCTGAAGCCGGCCGGCGTCAGGACCCCACGGAAAAATTTCTAGCTAGCAGTCTGTGGTGGGGGTCCGCCCCCACATCAGGTGACCGATGTCATGCAACATCAGTATTAAGGGGCGGTCCCCCACACCCAGCTTCCAGTTCTTTATCGCCATCTGCTTTCACAGCACCTCACGGTTAAGTTCCTCGGCTCATCAGTCATTTGTCGGTCTTACAAACCGAACTTGTTTTCTTTGATTTTTCCCATTTTTTGTGGTTAATCACTGTGTATGTCATCCCCTACTCCTTCCGACTCGCATAAAAATAAGTGGAGTGCAAACGCATCTGAATGTTCTCTCTACAGAGCCTTCTGCCGCTTCTTCAGCAGGGACAGTGGCTATGTGCTTTGGATATGTAGGAAGCCTACCTGCATATCCCCATCCACACTTCCCACCGAAAATTCCTCCGGTTTTCATTCCAGGGGGGCCACTACCAGTTCAAGGCCCTTCTATTTGGCCTTTCCTCGTCCCCACAAGTATTCACTTGGCTTGGAACCCTTCTGTTGCCCTGTTGAGTGAGTTCTACAGCCGGAGGTTCTATAGGTGTAGTTTTCCTCCTCCCGAGTGCTTTTCTTGGTTCCAGACTGCTTGGGACTCCTTCTTATATGTAATTACCTACTGCAAGAACCCTCTCAAAGTAAGATAGTACAGTTATGTAAGAACATACCATAACAGTAGATCTTCGAGAGAGGCTCTTGCAGTAGGTAATGCCTTCCCGCCCTCCATCCCCGTTAGCTTTTTCAGCTCCTTTTCCAGGAAGGGAAATATCCACTTCTCTCTTGTCTTGCCTTTTTGGCCTTTGGTGGGAAAGAACTGGAAGACGGGCATGGGGGACCGGCCTCTTATACTGACGTCGCATGACGTCGGTCACCTGACATGGGGGTGGTCCCCACCAAAGACTGCTAGCTAGAAATTTTTCCGGGGAGTCCTGATGCCGGCTGGCTTCAGTCCTATATGTAATCACCTACTGCAAGAGCCCTCTCAAAGTAATATCTACTGTTACAGTAAGTTCTTATGTAACTGTAGTTTGTCCATCCAGTATTCCCTATATAATGTATGGGGACCCTTTTTTATTAACTTAAGTCAAGCAGATTACACCCTTAATATGTTGTCATCAATATGACATAACATCTCAAAGTGTTTACATCATGGTTATGATTTATGACCCTGGAACCTGAATTCCTTATTGATCTGCATGAGTGGTACAGTACTAATAATTGTATTGATGGTTTTGTGTTGTGGACACTTGCTAATCGGGAACTGACAAGTGGTGTGAGAGACTGCAGCACACCTTTTCTCATAATACACTGAACACTCCTTAAGTTGTAATGACTTTCAACCACTATATATCCGGTCAGCAGCTTTCTACTTGGAATTTAGAGTGTGGTACCGGTTCTTATCGGTTTAAAATAAAAAAAAATGTGGTGGGTAATTCTTTGTTTGGGGAGCAGACAGAGAATTACATGAAAAAGATGGACGAGTATAGGACCACTTACAGGAGTGCACAGGCCAAAGAAAGGCAGGCAACTCCTCAAAGGCAGCAAGCTAGGGACAGGCCTTTTCATAAGCCTTTCTACCAAGCACAGGCCTCTTCTCTCTTTTCCCAGAGGGGAGTATTTACAGGGAGAGGCAGAAGGGGGATGAGCAGGGCTACATCCACCCCTCAGCCTAAGGCTCCTGCCAAGCAGACACCCTGATGTGTCAACCCAGGTTGACTCCCCCATTCCTGTAGGGGACAGGCTGGCTTACTTCATCCAGGACTGGATGTCTGTTACTTCAGACAAGTGGGTCCTGGAGGTAGTACGCCAGGGACTGGTTCTCAGCTTCAGAAAATTCCCAAAGCTGAGAACCAGATTCTTTCCACCTGCATGCAACTCAGAAACCATTGCCCTAGAGGCAGAGGTTTCATCTCTTCTGGCCTTAAGGGCCCTAGAGAGAGTTCCTACTCTACACAGGGGCAAAGGTCTGTATTCCAGGCACTTCCTTACCCTGGAAAAAACAGGGGAGTGGCGACCCATCCTAGACTTAAGATGCCTGAACAAATCCCTTTTAAAACCAAAATTCAAAATGGTGAAAATCCTTCCCTATCATTCTGTGGTTCTTACTATAGATGCTTCTCTCCTGCTCAGAGTCACACAGTATGCAACTGGAGGTTGTGAGAATCAAACTCGGGTCTGGTCTGCTGGATGCATCAAGCTCGTTCACATCTCATTCCTTTAACCTCTGAGCTATACTGCCTATTTATCTTTGAATATAGAAGCAGTATTATACCATGGGCATATGTGAACAGCCAATGAAATCGTCAGACTAGCAATTTACCACCTATGTAAATCCTCTGATAATCAATGACTGTTGATGAGTAAATCCAATGTATCCTCTGCAGCATAGGAATAAATACAATAAAAAAAAAAACCTCTTTAATATTTGTATTTTATTATTGTAAATAAAATGAACCTTGGTATAATTGCAATAAGCCACTCAGAGGATGTGGGTTATCGGGCAATTTACCATGGCTGTCAAGGATTTACCCACTCAGCTGCACCTCATGGGCAAACCACTCCAGCTGTAACAAAGCCCTTGGTAACCTACACCCCCTCATGGCTTATTGCTTAAGCATTCATGACTAGCAAAGACATATAACACTGGAGCGGTTGCTGTACATATTGTATGTATTACACAGAACTGCAGAATGTTTGTCTGTAATAAGCCACGGGGGGGTGTGGGGTATCGAGATTTACCCAGGCTGGTGTGGTTTACCCACAATGCGCAGCCAAGTGGGTAAATCTCTCACCAGCCATGGTAAATCCTCTGGATAACCTCACATCCTCCAAGTTGCTTATATGTAATGCATAAAGGTTCATTTTTTTTTAACTATGATGAAATGCAACTTTTAAAGAGGTTGCTTTGTTTTTAATTTTTATTGTTTTTATTCCTATGCTGCAGATGATTAGGACTAGGATTATATACTCATCAACAGCCGTTGGTTATCAGAGGATTTACACCAATGGTAAACTGCCAGTCTGACGATTTCATGGAATGTTCACTTATGACCATGGTATAATTTTTGTTTTAAGGTCATAGTTCATGATAGTGGTGAGCATTTTGACGTATACTTATTCTACCGAAATGGACTAAAACAGTATCGGTAACCTTTTTCTGCACTATCATGAACTTCTGTATCAAACTTCTTAAGCTTACATTTTATTGTATTTAAGAAGCTATTGTATAAATTGGGTATTACAGCTTTGCATGTTCATTACATTTAGGTTAGTCAGCCACAGATTTTTGTCCTTTCTTGGATAACTGAAGTGCATGCAGTTCAGTTTGCAAGCAGCAGCCACCATTAACTAGTATATTTGACAGCCGGCCTGCCTGACAGAAGTAACAAAATTGGAGAGGGATGTGTGCTTTGGCTTCGTTTTGCTCTTAGTTGGTAGGTGACTGCCTTATATGTTTCATGCTATTAAATAGAGAGCATATGCTAGTGGTGTACATATTATTCATACCTTCCTTCTATGTGGTAGCATTAGGGACAGTCAGTGTCAATCTCAGGTATCTTAAATGACTTATGTATGTGGTCTTTCCTCATTCTTGATAGTCTTACCCAACAGTTCTATAAATTCAGCTCCATAGTAGTCATCATCAGATGTTACTTTGAGAGGAAGCTCTTGCAGTAGGTAACAGAATAAGGACTGACGTCGACTGGTGACTGCTCCTAGTAATTCTTTTTTCTAGCAGTACCGACATGGGGACGCCGCGTCCCCCTGCCATCGTTGGCTACCCCCTGCCCCCCCAGTGTCGCCATATCTAAGTGAGGAGTTCTCTATGTGCGCCAGTTCTTTCCAGCCGCATGGTCAGGGTTAGTTCGTCTTCGGTTACCACTCACAGTACCGATCGCACTCCTTCTTTCTCCACCATTTTCTTTGTAGTTTTCACGGCATCTATGTCATCTTCATCCTAGGGGCACATCAACAAGTGCTCCTCTGAGCGACAGATGGCCCTGAAGGATGGATCACTGTCAAAATCGCGCATGCAATATCGCGCGTGTTATTACAGCACATACATTTTAGCGCTCCTTCATCATAGCGTAGTGAAATAACAGCTTGTATTTTATAGCGCATTAATGAAATGTCAGCTTACTGATCGATGCTCTTGCTAGTGGTTTCCTATTTGCTTCCCAATCTGTGTTCCTGTTAGCTAATGTAATGTTTGCTAGGACCCTGGTTTGCAGTGCACCACAATGTGTCACTCCCTTTCCCCTCCTGAACTTCCTGTTCCTATCTGGATAATCCGAAAACACGGTAACTCTGCAAGTCTTTCAAGGTACAGTCATATAATTCATCTTTATTTATACATCAAAAACAAAAGCAAAGGAAAAAGTAAAACTGTACAGCTGTCACATTTCTAGTGATTGATGCTTTACTGACTGTGATCAATGCTTTACAGAGTGCTTATGTATACATGTCCATTTATGCCTGTAGCTGAAAGTTATAGGCTATCCCTCTAAGGTATTGGTTTCTGGTGCATTGAGTATACCGAGATACAATGCTTGTTATGCGTTTTGCAGAGTCTTTATATTTTTTTTTACAAACCGGCACTGTACTTTCTGCAATAAGCTGTTTCATTACAATTCTGTTGTAATGTTGCCCTGTTTTCAAGAACGCTATGAAACGCCAGATGGATGGGTGGTGAGCACCAACAAAATGATTAAATTTACGATATCAGGCTTCCACTGAGTTAATGGTGCAATTCAGGTCACACTGCACTGCATCGTAGCAGTTCCACAAAGCTATTTCGAACATTGGCCATCTTCTACCTCCTCTGGCAAGAGGCCTGCCCAACCATGTATCCTCGAAATAGTCAATAAGACAGGTTAAGGACTCAGCATTGCTTTGATAAAACTCTGTCTGCATTAACTCTTCAAAAGCGGTTAGAACATCTGGCACTGGAACATAGGTGAGTGAAGGCAAAAAAAGAATATGCATGGCATAGTTGGGGTCTGAGGTATATTAAGCACACACCTCTTGAATTTCTTGTAACTTGCACCAAATTGCTTGGCATAGATGGAAAAAACAGCCTCTTAATGTAGCAGTGAGGTATGCTTGCTTGAATGCTTTAAGTGCTGCAGATTCAAAATCAATTAGAATAGATTCTGGTTGAAGGTCATCACATAAAGTTTTCAAGGCAACAAACACTTTTGAGTATGTAGCAGCTGTACGATTTGCCATCAAGATATATACCAGAGGGACCACTGTTTTGTACTTCACAACATGTATAGTGTACAGTTGATAAAAAATGGTTGGGCAGCATTTAAAAGTTCCGTCTTCGAACCAATGGGCACTTGCCATCAATATTTCGAGGTCCTGGTAAGTTGTGAATAACAGAATTCGATCACTGTTGGGACCAGAGTCACATAGTAAACATTTCTCATTATTAGATGTAATAGTGAACTCCTCTGGTATAATGAGAGCTGCAGCATTCTCTGGTTCTGGAGGAGGGCGGGCAGTGGCCATTCTGTTTCTTCGGACCATATGCTTTAATAGCGACATTGAGAGAAGTTGAGATGATTTTGAAGGACACAGTTCAGACACGCAAGATGCCACGATTTGATGAGTGGACTCACAGGTAGTTTCGGCTCGTTCTTTCATGTTGGCCACTGCCTGCTTCACAGCAAGCTCAGCTGGGTCAGGTGCATAGTTATGCTCTCCCAGTTCTTTTAGCACAGAATCTCCTTTCAAATGCAATCGAGCGCAGCAGTGCCCGTTATCATATTGCAAACAGTTGTAGTAAGCTTTATCTGCTGTTACACGCTCTCTGCGAAATAGGAATCCATGGAGGACTGCAAGCTCACTGCCCTTTTGGCTGTGGATGAATCTCACTTGCTGAGACATGATGCACAAATCTGAGTATGCCATCACTTGTCACCCATTAAATAGCCAAAAATTTGAATAATGATTTAGACACTATGAGTGGCAGCAGCACAATCACTCAAAACCACAAGTCACACTGGATCAACTAGATATTTAAAATAACTTAAAAATTACATATGTTCATCAGAGTCCACGGTCTCTTGCCAAGTGTTTATTCAAATTGATTTAGTGCTATTTCATTAGCGCCATATTGGGAACATGCTATAATGTAGTAGCACTATTATGTATACGCGGTTATTGCTCACGATATTTCGTCCACGCTATTATGACTGGATCCCTGAAGGACGGGCATTCAGCGTGTCTCTTCTGCCTCGTTCCCAAACACAATACCAATGCCTGTCCCCATTGGCAGTCCTTCAACTCCCGAACACGTATAAGGCATCAGAATTCTCTTTCGCCTTTTTAGCAGAGTTGAAATTGACCACAATGGAACGTGCCTCGTCCTCAGGGGAAACTGACCACCCTCCCACCCTCAAGCCCAGGGAGCATCAGGACTAAGATAGATCCCTCCTCCTCCTCCTCCTCCTCCTCTAGACAGGCCAAGGCAGCCACTGCTGCCCTCCCTCCCCCTTCCAGTGTCTGACTATCCAAGTCACCCTCCTCCCCATGACACTTCACCAGGGGAGCCGGTCGGAGGCCACGTTTCCCCCTATGCTGTTTCAGCGTTTGGTGATCACTGTCAACAGGGACAAGTCTTATCTTCTCCTGTCCCAGAACCTCCAGTTTATTGGGGCACTTCTGAATATCACTATTGGGAAGGTGTTTCTTCACTCTAACATAGCGGGCCGGATTCAGGTCCTGGCATACCAGATCTCTTCAGCCTCAAGAGTTCCTGCAAGGCTCCTCCTCAGGATGTTAGGGAATATGGCAGCTGCCATAGTTTCAGTCCCTGTGGCGTGACTAAGCATGAGAACTATCCAGTGGTCGTTAAGAGTTCAGTGGGATCAGATGCTAGACAGCTTGGACACCTTGATCAAGATGTAAGAGCCAATCTGCCGGGAATCATGGTGCTTGATGTTGTCTCAAGATTTGCTGGCAGGTATCCCCTTCCATACAGGAGCAACGACCCAGATTATACTGCTTGGGAATCAGTCCTAATTGTGTTACCAGCTGCAAGAGCTTCCTCTTGAAGTAAGATAGTGCAGTTTTGCTGTCTAGACAAAGATTATAATTATAACTTAGATACACTTTCTTAGATACTTTAACTTACTTTGATCCTGCTCATACTTTATTCTGTTGTCCAATCCATCCCCCCAGGAAACATCTGGCAAAGAATAACACATTCAGTTGGAATATGAAGCAAACATCTTTATTTCACATTTTCAAAAAACAGCAAAAACAAGAAGTTATAGTTGAAGGTGACAGTATAGAACAGGAAAATCCAAGAGTAAACATTAGTGATGAATCACATGAGACTGATGCTACCACATCTAACGTCTCCATGACCACCACTGAACAGTGTAATGTCACAAGCTCCATTCCTGTGTGCTGGTCAAAAGAACAATATGATCACTTTAAAGACAGCAACCACTGGCTTGTTGTAACAGATGGTTTGTTAGGATGTAGTACATGTAAGAATGTTGGTGGTCTTAGTCCTAATGTATCTCAGGGAATGACATTGTCAAAAGCATGGGTAAATGTACGTATTGGCCCTAATGGTACTGATGCTAAGCAGCAACAGAATTCATTAAGGAAAAAAATTTGGGAACACCAGAATTCGCATGCACATAAAATCACAAACAATATTTTACAACAGGCAAACTGTCACGTAATGCAAAATATCACAGGTGAGCAACATAAATCTGCAATGGAAACAACAAATTGGGTATTCCGAGCAGCAAATTATATTGCTAAGTCAGAAAGGCCTTATTTAGACCACTTTGTTTTAACTGATCTTCAGACTGCAAATGGTCTTGATATGGGGAGGGTTTTGCAATCCCGTCTGAGCTGTGCTGATATTATATCCCATATAGCATTGGAAATGTGTAAATGAGTTATACACCAGACTATACTACAACAGTCAAAGATCTCTGTGTTTGTCGATGAGTCTACAACAGTTAGTAATATATGCACTCTTATTATCTACATAAAAGCAGGACTTAATGATTCTGTTCAACCTGCAACTATTTTTCTAGATTTGGTTGAACTACCTAGTACAAATGCTTTGACTATAAAAGGCATTATCATTGCAACATTAAAAAAGCATGAATTCACAGACTCTTTTTTAAAAACATCTTTGATTGGGTTCTGTTCAGACGGAGCGAGTGTCATGATGGGTGCCAAGTCTGGTGTTGCTTATTTACTTCTGGATGATTTCCCGCACCTCGTAGTGTGGCACTGTCTAAATCACAGATTGGAGCTTGCTGTGGGGGATGTTGTACATGCCTGTTCAGGTATTAACCAGTTTCATTGCTTCATGGATTCACTGCATGCACTGCACAGTCAGTCTCCCAAAAATGAGAGGGAACTTGCTGAGGCAGCATCCTCTGTTCATGGAGAGGTAAAAAAAATTGGCAGGGTGCTAGATGTAAGATGGGTGGCATCCAGTTTCCATACTGTGCATGCAGTATGGAGCAGTTATCCTGCGCTGTATGCTCACTTCACAACTGCAGCTCGGGATGAAAACCGTCCTTCTAGGAAAAAGGCGAAATTTAGTGGTCTAGCTGGAACTCTGTCTTCTACTGCTATTCTGAAGAATCGTGCCATCATGAAGGACATACTTAAGGAAATGAAAGATTTGTCTGAGCTACTTCAAGAATGAACAATGACATTGCCTCATGCAAATCATCTCTTGCACAGATATATTGCAAGATTAAACAGCATGAAGCAGTATCCCGGTGAGTCTGTTGAAAAAGCTGCAAAGGCTGTTGAATGTGGTGAATTTAATTGTGTTAAACTCAGCACTTTGCAAAAAACACCAGAGATAAATCATTCACAGTTCATTCAGTGTTTGTAGATAATCTAGAAAGTCAATTGCTCACTTCAGTCGGTACAAGAACTGGAGGTCCAGTTATGGCAGACCAATATAAAGATCTCATAAATCAGCTAGCGGTACTCAATCTAGATGACATAACTCTAGATAATGTAAGGTATGGAGAGTCTGAGATCAAAGAACTCGCAAACAGGTTCTTTCTTCAAGAAAAGGATACTGTACTTGGGTACATAGAGTATAAGGAGTGTGCTGGTTGCGGCATACCTGACAAGTTGAAACCCTTACAACTTGCTGTTAACACACTTCCAACGAGCAATGCTGAGTGCGAGAGAGGTTTCAGCCGGATGAATATCATTGCTTCTGCTGTACGCAATCACCTGTCTGTCAGTCACATTTCGGATCTCATTTTCATTTCCACTTGTGGTCCTCCTCTTGTCCAATGGAATCCAGAACCATATGTTAAGTCATGGCTTCTTCATGGAAGGCAACCAGCCCACAGTACTTCATGCATAAAGAGAAAATGTGAAGATGAGTCATCTAGTGACAATGGTGGTTTAGGGACTCTCTTTTGAAAAGACATGTAGTGCTTAATAAAGTAATCCAGGGTGTTGGTTATGCTGGAACATACCATACATTATACTTTATAGGGTAAGGGCCTATCAAGGTTGTCTAATTGCATAATGAATTACTTCACTTTACTGAACTACTTTCAAACCACAGAAAGTCTTACTGAATTCTGACATATGCAGTTACCCATTCTCCATGTTCCCATACCTATCATTGTGGTCCAGTCTCCAGATCAAGTAAGGTCAGCTCTGGCCATTACCCAGAGGCTTCTGGGTTCACTAGGATTTATTCTCAATCTTTCCAAGTCAGTGATGGAGCAAGTCCAGCTTTTCACCTTTATAGGGGCAGAGTTGGACACTATTCAAGCAAAGGCCTTTCTCCCCCTTCAAGAAGTAAGGGCCCTATCAGATCTGGCAGCTTCTTTCAGACCTCAGGTGTCTCGTGCAAGCAGGAACTTTCTCCAGCTTCTAGGCCACATGGCAGTATCCACTGCAGTGGTCCAGGAAGCCAGATTTCTAATGCGGGACATTCAGTTTCACCTCAGGTCCTTCTGTTCTCAGAAAAAGGATCCTCTCACCAAGTTGATTCCAGTATCTAGAACACTTGTCCAGGCTCTCCAATGGTGGTTGGAGGATGACACTCTCAGACAGTGCGTTCCATTCCTTCACCAGTCACTCTCAGTGATTCTCACCACATATGTCTCCCTTTTGGGTTTGGGAGCTTATTTGGGGAGCCTCACTGCCCAAGGCACATAGTCACAGCAGGAGTCTTTCCTTCACATCAACCTACTAGAACTCAAGGCTGAGCTTCTGGCCCTTTAGGCCTTCTCAAACCTGGCACAGGGGGAAGGTGGTGCAGGTCAGAACAGGCAACACCACCACTATGTACTACATAATCAAGCAAGGAGGCACTCGGTCAATGGTCTTGTGTACAGAAGCAATGAAGGTATGGAGGTTGGCTTACTCCCTTCATAGCTTCATAGCAATGCATCTCCAGGGAAGGACAATGTATGGGCACTTTTCGCAGTAGGATCTCTCAGGGTCACCACGAGTGGTCCCTGAATTACTAGATTCTTCACATTATTTTCAGAAGGTGGGGCACTCCAGAGATGGATCTCTTTGCAGCCTCAGACAATCATCAGCTCCCCCTGCTCTGCTGCAGACAGCCACTTCTGGTGTCTATGCCTCATGATGCTCTACTGTTGGATTGCACAAACAGGTTCCAGTATGCCTTCCCCCTTTCCTCTTCTCTTTAGAGTACTGATAAAAAGCAGGTGTCAGACCTGTACAGTTATATTGGTGGCACCAGATTAGGCAAGGCAACCTTTGTATCTTCTATTACTGTCCCTATTGGTCACAATTCCCCTTTGCTTTCCCATGAGGC
Source organism: Neoceratodus forsteri (assembly GCA_016271365.2). NCBI lineage: Eukaryota > Metazoa > Chordata > Ceratodontiformes > Ceratodontidae > Neoceratodus > Neoceratodus forsteri. The sequence goes on from CM057456.1 coordinate 1,431,500,360, forward strand.
ACGACACCCTAACCTTCCCTTAGAGGAGAATTAATTGTCCAGATCTCAGTTCTCTCAGGCTAAAGGCCTGGATCTTGAAGTGTAGGAGTATGCAGGCTTGCATCTTTCACAGGGAGTCTTGAATGTTTTTAAGGTCTCTAGGAATCCTTCCACCAGAAAGACTTATGATTCCAAGTGGAACATATTCAGCATTTAGTATTATCAGAGAAATGAACAGCCACATTCGGCTGACCTATCTACAACTCTGGATTATTTGGTCCATTTTTATGGCCTAGGCATTAGGCCTGCCACTGTTAAGGTTCACTTGACAGCTGTATCTACTTTTCTTTCTGCAGGGAAGGAATCTGCCCTTGCATTTCACTGTCTTTAGTAAATTTTTCAAAGGTTTGGTACATCTTAACCCTCCCTTTAAGGAACCAACTCTGACCCTGGGAGATCAGAAGGCTGTGGGTTCTATCCCCACACCAGGCATTTGGGTTTATATCCCAATACTGACACTGCAATGCAGCATGAAGGTGAGTGTTGCACATGTGAGGTACTGTCTTTTGTATTAAATCTTGCTTTCAGTTTGCTATGACAAGCTGGGTAAGGAACCATAACTGGGATGAAGGGCTCACCACACTATGATATCCTTCTGCTCAAAACCTGTAATGTACCTAGCTGGAAAACTGTTGATACTTGCACTAATCAGCACTATATTGTTATCTAGCATCACTTAATATTTATTATTATGATATTTGCTCATAATAATCTGGCAGTTGCATAGAACGTACAAACAACAGTGGTTTGATAACCAAGCTTGAGCCTGTTTAATGTTCCACGGTTACCATTTAGGCTTTAACTGTCTTCTCTCCGGGGCAGTTCAACTGAAAGGGCTAACTACATAAGTCAGAATACAGTTAAATTCCACTGGAAGATACAGAATTGCTATGTTAATTGATTCTATCTTACAGGACAATGATTGTTGTGAGCATTCCATTATTGTTATACCATTGATATGACAAACTTAGACAGGGTTAACAACCTAGTGATGTTCTAGTAATGGCATGACAAGGTTCTAACCTGCTTGATGTCAGTTAATAATAAGGGCTCCCCATACATATTACAGTGTTAAGCCTTGTTCAGCATATAATAAGGCTATACATTTATCTATATATTACAATGAGACTAACATTGTTTGACCAAGAGTAGCACACGAAGCCAAAGCTTGTTTAACTGACTTGCACAGGATCACACAGTATGCACACAGGTGGCTGTGAGATTGAAACCCAGGTCTCCAGATCTACAGCTCAGAGTCTGAACACACTATGCTATACTGCCTCCTGTGATGGCCTAATATAGGGCTGATCTCACACCATTCATTCTATAGTTCTGTTAATGTTGATATTATCAGCAATTTTCCTCTGCACCCTAGAAGAAAGAATAAAAATTATTTCAGAAACGTTTGGTTTCTTGTATTATCACAACAGTTGATCTTTATATGTGTATACTATGAATGTTATAAATGGCTACTTCTACTTACCAATTTAAAAAAGTTCCAAAACAGCAGCAGGTGGTTAACTATACAATGTGCCATGCTATGATCACAGGAACAACTACTCATTTTGCCAGTGTTTGTACAGTGGTAAAAACAAAGCTGAAAACATCATGCAGAGGACACATTAGATTATCATATATCTTAACAGTTCATATTTTTCCAGTTAATGGATTGTAAAAGGTTGACAGCATGGCATTGTTTGCAGCACAAAGCTGCCTTAAAAAAAAAGGGTTTACTGTGTGGTTAACCTTGATTTATGGCATTTTTTATTGATGGCATACGTTACAATACACAGAGAATACTGGATGGGCAACTATTCACACCCATCGCTTGCTGTCACAGAATGGTCCATTGAAATCAGAACCTCGAGGAGAAAAAGCACATTGATTGTGCATAGAGATGCTCTTCTTGTATTTAGACAGTAATGCACAACAGGTTATGGATTATTGGAGGATTTGCCAACGCCATGTGTGGTGTGCTCTGAGGCACAGCCAAGTGATGTAACCACACAAGGAGTGGGTAAATCCCCCTATAACCCATACCCTATCATTCCTTACAGTGATTATACAATGGACCCATGTGAGAAATAAATTTAAAATGTGTTTAATTATGCTTCTTATGCTATTTCTCATCTGTGGGTTTTTGGAGAAAATTCACACTGTCATATGATGTGCTTGCCAATGAGGATACAGGATTTTCATAAACATAGAGGATTGTGTATGAGCTTTCATACATAACAAGGATATCTTGTATCAAGAGGTTTCCATGGTAACAGATGACCTTGCGAGCGTAGGTCAAGAGGTGCTCTGTTACCAAGGGAACCTCAAGGTACATGAATTTCCTTGTTTGTGTATGAGTGCTCATACACAGTCTTTTATAGTGTATGGCAAGCCACAGCACAGAAAATCACACTAAACCAGCTGGAGAAGGCAACAGACAATAGAAATTTAGCATTTTTTTTAACTGACACAGTGTGCTTCAGATATTTCTGCAAGTTCAAGTTTAAAAAAAAGCAGCTTCCAGCTTAACTGGATTGAGGAAAGCAACTATGTGGCAGCATTCCAAGTTGTTATGTTGCAGTAGTGACATAGCTAGTGCAGCATAACGACTGTGATGACATCGCCACTGCAGCATAACAGCTCTATCCATAACAACATTCTACCATGCACTATAAATAGAATAATAGATAGACGAGTGTCTATTACAAGGGAATTATACCATCTCGAGGTTCTGGGGTCAAGAGAACCCTCAAGGCTGAGCTCCGAGAGGTTCCCTTGACCCCAGAACCCCTAGAGATGGTAGCATTCCCAGTCATAGACACCGCCATTTGTTATTTTTTGTAATATATGGATTTGCCTTTCTTTAGCCAGTCGCAGTACTGAAGACATGCTTGCAGTCAGCTGACCGTCGCACTGGAGACAGAGTCACTTGCCCACATCCCCACTCGAACCGCCAGTCTGTCAGTGTCTGTTTGAATTTCGTGAAGTCCTACCTTTCGTTTATGATCCTTGGTAATGCAGGATCAACCAGATAATCCATTTATAGAAAAAAAAACGAAGAAAGCGAAGCAGAGGCAGCATTTGGCTCGCTAAGCGAGTAACGAAATACCATGTTTTCAAAATGAGTGTGTCTACCACAGAAGAACAATGACTAATTAGAACAGACGTGTGTGACTTTGGATGGGCAGGAAGGGACGTCTCCATGGCAACCTGATTTCTTGCCGGGCAGAGTTGCACATGCGCTGTGGCATTTTAGTGATAATACTATCGTTTCTTGCAACGATAGTATTATTGCCAGTGAAGTGTGGTATTATTGAGTCTGCAGAGTTCTCTGAGATGGTTTACGAGGATTTTTTTAAATCATTTTCGATGGTATTATTTGGCAAATCCATATATTACAATTGTATAATACTGTATGAGATATATATGTGTTTGACTCTTTTTGATTTCAATATGAAATTAACTCATGCAGTCTGTATAGGTTGCAGAATGCTGTTCTACGACAGTAGGGTAGAGTCACATCCCATGACCTTTGAAATGTACAATGTCATTTTAAATGGATGAAATTCTATACTGAAAAACACAAAAGTATACATTGTTAATATATACCATTTTCTAAATGTTTATTTTGAGAAATATTAATTGGGCAGGCCTGGTGGCACAGAGGATTGAGGCGCTGAATGCCACACCTCGCACCATGCTGGCGACCCAGGTTCAGGAACAGACTCGGGTCACTGGGGCTGGTAGGGGACAGGAAGGTCTGAGCATCCCACAACAGCTCTCCTTCCTCTGGGATGGGTCGGGGTACTGCAGCACACTGTAGCAGTGACTGTCAGAGGCTAACAGCACTACAGAAGCGAGCACTAGCAAGGGGGGGGGTCGTGGAGATCAGCCCTTCGTGGAGGATAACAATATGTATGATAAAAAAAATATATATATTAGTTGCATTTGCAAGAAAAGTTCATGTTTGTCACCAGCACCATGAGGTGAAAAAATTTGTATAAAAAATTGTGTCTCAACATATTTGGAAGTTGAATTACTTTCTTTTGAAAATGAATAAAATATATTTCTGATTAATTGTATGTTTCTGTATGTTTTTTCCAGCTGAAAAAGATGTCATTTAATGAGTGCTATGCCACACTCCAGGCATGAATATACTGGGAAGGAATGCATGTCCCTCATGCCTCACAATGCACCAGGTACATGCATTAAGGCCTAGTGTACACATGGTGTGTTGTGAGTTATATCTTAGTTAATATCTATCTTTTTGGTTCCCTATTATTTTTTAACTGTATTATGTATTCATCAGTCTTATTCCATATAAGGATACCCAGTGTGTGTGCCAAAAATGGTGGGTGGGGAGGAGTGAATATGATGTTCTTGCAGACTGAAAATGTGAATCTTAAAACCAACTACATACATCCCATTTCATGTTAAATATGTTAAGTTATTAACCTATATCAACTTTTTTTGAGGAAAACAGATTACTAAAATATAACTTGAAAGTATTCAGTTTACAAAACAGATTGTGATCCAGAATTCTCTAAAATGCACCAAATCGACTCATTTTTTTGAAAATTTTTCCGGGGTGGCATGCCCCCAGACCCCCTAGCAAGGCTGGGTTTTCGTACTTGAATACAGTTCCTGTACTTCTTTTGAACCACTTTCATCACTGGTTTAACACTATCAGCACGGAGAGCAAAACAGTCTGGATTGCTGGTTCATCATACATTAAAAGACTACAGCTGTTCTGCAGAAGCAAGAATTATGAAACAGACTTGGGCTATAAAGGCTGCCAGGTCATATGGCTAGGCAAAGGAGGGATGAGCTGGAATAAGCTTATGCCAATGATAATGTAACCCCCTATCAATGGGGGTTCCCGAAAAGTCTTCTATGAGCTTTCTTAAGTGCTCGCAGCCTGGCTGGTGTTCGGCGCCATAGCCGTTTAATGTATTGCCAGTGAGCACCTTTAAAACCTCCATGTACTGTCTCTTTAAGTGCTGCCCAATTGCAGATATAATTAATTTGAATGGGGGGACTGAGTGTTTCCATGCTCGGGTCCCGCCCGGGCTGCCTGCTAATTGCTCCATTTCTGCCATTGCTAGTTGTGCAGAGGGAGTTCTGCTGAAAGATATAACTATTTTCTGGAAATCGCTTAGTGTAATAATGATAATGTAGTTTGTTCTAACCTGCCTTCTTTGCAGCAATGACTGTTCTGCTTGGCTCCACCATTTTGGTCCCGAACTGCCGAATTGGACCAATCAGAATAGGGACTCTAAAATGGAGCCTGCTCATAGGAACTGTGTGGACCCAAACCTGTGGGATTTGTAGTTCTGGACGGTTGGCACCTTTTGCTACTGAAAGGGGAGCTCTTGTATGATTGACAGTCGTGCCAGCCAACCAAACCATCTGGATCTGGGGGAAATACCATGAGCTGTCTGCTGGCAAGGCAGGTCGAAGTTGGGAGTTGAGGGAGAGAGACAGCTCATGTTAGCCGAGCAAGTGTTTCGTAGTTCGAGCAGGAGAACTGTGTGAAGGCCTAGTCAGCGGACTGCATTTCAGCTCGCTGTGTGAAGAGAGAGAGGGGAAGAGTACTTTTCGGACTGAATCCGATTCTGGAGAAACCTAGCGAGTAAACTGAAAACGGATCAGGCTTCACCTGAGGATGACTGAAGATTGTGCTAAATGCGATCGGCCTGCCAGAAACCCTTTTTGCCTCGATACTACTGGGGAGTGTGAATGGCTTAGCGATTGTGACCAGGGAGTGCTGTGCCTGGTGCAGTAAGTTTCTCCTAACATATAAATGTGCTGTAAACTGGAGGGGGGTCGCAATTTGGTTCCCCCTCAAGTTATGCTGTGTGCTGAGGGCAGGAAGCTGCACCCAGCTCGAAATGGACTGAATCTACTGCTATCTAATGCAGCTAGGCCCTGCCATGAGGGCTCTGTCACCTCACCCTGCTGCACAGAGAAGATCCATCGATGAGAGACCTGCCAGGGGATCAGCCCCCTGCTCCATGCCTGAACAGGAACGTCGCTGTGGTGAATCGTGTGGGCACTGCCTCTTCTGGCAATCCAGAAAATTCATCTACTGTCTCGACCATCATCCATCCTGTGTCCAGTCTGGGTATTGTGAGTAACCATCAGGGTAACTTCCTACAACATATAGCTAAATCAAAAGTGTGTCACCTTATTAATTGTTATTTCTTTTCTTCGGCACAAACTGAGCCCTCCAGCTCCGGAATACAATTAGGGTGTGGTGCGTGTTGTTTCTTTTCTTCACAGGGCCCCGACCAGATGCAACACCAGCCTACCCTGGGCAACGGTCCTGGCTAGCACATCTTTCATCCCCCTGGGTACCCAGAAAGTGTAACTGTCTTAGGGACTCTAAATGCCCATACTGTAGAGTAAATGACAGAGTATTCAAACCATTTACCCTGATTGTGCCCCTCCTGTGTTACTACCCCCTGAATAAATCAGATCTACTTTTTCTGCAATGTCAGTTTGTGCTCAAGGTATTGTACTGTTGCCTTGTGTTCTGCCTAACCTTGTTTTACAGGGGGTCCTCAGAGCCAAGCTGAGAAAACCAGTCCTGGAGGTAAGTGCCAAATGTATGTATATTTGCAAAGCTTATCAGGGGTATTGTGGAGGTAAATATTGTGTATCACGTGTGCCACTAGTAGGAAAAGAGGACGGTCACAGTGTCCCAGAGGGCTGTGGCCTGGTTAGCTTGACCAATACCAAGCCTGACCTTTGGGTGGAGGCTCCTGTTACCGAACCTAGGCCCCTTAATCTGCTACTAGCCAAGCAGGCAGGGCTAGTAGCCCTTGGGATAGCTCCACCTACGGGTTTCATCTTGGAGGCATTGCTGGGATTAGCGTCCTCTAGTGGCCAACGGTGGGAATTACCCAATATGTTCAACGTTGGTGGGAAAATGGAGGAGCTTGCCACACCTAAGCTCAGAGTCGCCCCCCCCCCATAAGCTGTTAGTGCACGAATGATGGGGTGGAGCGAGGCTGAGGGGTTAGACTCCCGACAGATCTTATTGTTACTGGACGTCCCAGTAAGGACCACTAATGCTGTTATTACAGAAACTGTGGAACATGTTAAATGTCTGGGAAAAGTTGAAGTGAAGGGGAGGGATTCAGACCTGTTTGAACAGACCATGGTGGTGTTACTCTCCTGCAGTAGTCCCATAGATCCAGAGAAGGTGCCCCTGGTTATTTTCCCTGAAGGGACCCAGAAGGGGTGGAGGGTCATCCATCTACATAGTGATCCAGTTACCCCGGGCGGGTCCCGTAGTATAGAGGGGTTTAAGGACAAGTTGCTCAAGTTATTAGCATCTGAAGGACAATCCTCTCAAGAGCAAGTAAAGGTGCTAGACCTTTCAGAGGAACACACGCCCCTGCAGTCCACGGTCACACCTCCTGCTTCCCCTAAGAGTTCCCCTGTAGTTCCCTCTATCAAAATAATTCCACCTGTACAGTTGGACTCATACTGTAAACTCAGAATTTTCTCAGGCACAGTCCCAGTGCCCACGGAGGAGGATGACCTGAAAACATGGATGGACTATACTACCCCCTTAGCACAGGAATGGCAGTGCTCTGAGGAGGAAAAGAGAAAGAGACTTATGGAGAGCTTAAGGGGCCCTGCACTACAGACCATCTGCTTCTTGTGAGCCACTAGCCCAGAGGCTACTGCGGCTGAATACCTCTCTGCACTGGAAGGAGTGTTTGGCAGCACTGAGTCGGGGGATGATTTACTGTGGAAATTCAAGTCTGCTAAGCAATGGAAAAATGAGAAGTTGTCTGCATTTGTCACAAGAATTGAGAGGGCTCTGCAGAGGGTCCACAGGAAAGGAGGAGTACCCACGAAGGAGCTGAACTGAGTCAGATTGAACCATATTCTAAAGTTGGCCAGGTATTCCAATGTGATGATATTGAAACTCAAGTTACAAGACAGGAAGGCTAATCCTCCCGAGTAATGTCATCTGATGAAAGAGATTTGTGAAACCAAGACAGATGAAAAGGACTAGGAGCCCTATGCAGGGATGGTTGGTACCTGCCAGACCCCGGAAAGCAGTGATCTGGATGAGGTGCGGCAGCTGAGAGAGCTGATTAAAGAATTGACCGAGGCAACCAGAGAACCTGACCTGTATCAGGCACCCCCGGAGACTAAAAGTGGGGTGGGAGTGCATGTTGTTTCTCCAGAACCCCAGGCTGAGGGTAACATATTGGAAGAAGTACGAGAGCTGAGAGCCCTAGTGGGGGACTTGCTGTGAACCACACAAACCCCCAAATCTGGTGGAAGTCCAGAGGATCAAGAATCCAAAGCACGAGTCCAGGCTGAATTGCCGAATGCTCCTGTTGTGCCTAAACCGGGGGATGGCCTTCGAACCCCCAGAGACCCCAGAGAACCTACTTTTTGCTATCATTGCAGGGAGAATGGACACACCTGTTTCTTCTGTCGCTCACCAGAGAATTTGAGGAGGGTCACTACCAGATTATTAGCTGTAATCAGACGAAGTAACAACCGGCCACCGGGGGGGCTGCTCAAAAAAGTTACTCTTCAAAGGCCACCGCTAGATCGACACCTAAGTCTGCGCCACCTGAGTGGTCTGATGCGATGGGTCCATCCATGGAGACAACTGTAAAAGTGAATGGAGTGTCCACTCGGGCTATGCTTGACAGCGGCTCTCAGGTGACTATAATGTTTCAAGATTGGTATCGGAAGCACTTGCCTGGTGTACCCTTACTACAATTGGAAGGTTTGCATGTCTGGGGTTTGAGTGAGAAGTCATATCCATACTCTGGGTATATCCGGATCTGGCTGTCTTTCCCTACTCCGGTGGCTGGAGTGGCAGAACAAGTAGAGATCTTGGCCTCGGTGTGTCCCCTTACTGGACTATATGATGGGGTTCTCCTACTAATTGGGACCAACACCCATATGTTTGGGAGACTGGCACAATTATGCTACGAGAAGCAGGGGCAACGGACTGGTAGGGCCCTAAGAATTCCCGCGTTGATCAAGAAGGCCTATGAGTTGCAGCAGAATGCTGAGGGGGTGGATCAGGATGAGCCGGTCGGGGTTGTATGGAAGAAGGATCCCGAGTCACTGGTGCTAGCCCCCAGCACTCAGTATGCTCTACAAGGGGAGGTCCGCTTACGGAAAAATGCCAAGAATAGGATACTGATGCTGGATGTGCCAGGCGATAGAAAATTGCCAGAAGGATTGTTGGTCAGGCCCAGCATCCTGCCTGCTCGTGCTCATGCCTATGCGTGACGAGTGATGGTCCAGGTCCACAATGTGTTGGAGCGGGAGATTCGGGTGAACAGAGGCTGCACTTTAGCTGCCGTACACTGCGCAGACACTGCAGTGTTACCCAGTAACAAGCACTCTGGAGCAACTGATAGAGTGACCCCTGACTTGTTTGACTTTGGTGACTCCCCGTTGCCAGCTGAATGGAAGGCTAGAATCGGCAAGAGACTTGCCCAGAAAGACCAAGTGTTTTCGCTGAAAGAGTGGGACGTGGGATGTGTGCAAGGAGCCGAGCATCACATATGCCTGCACGATGAGTGGACATTTCGCAAGAGGTTCCGGCGACTAGCTCTCGCAGATATAGATGATGTGAGAAGACACCTACAGGAGATGCTTGCAGCTGGTGTGATACAAGAATCCAGAAGCCCCTATGCCTCACCTATTGTGGTGGTGCAGAAAAAGAATGTGTGGAGGATTTCGGCCTTAAGCTGTTCATCGATAAATGCCATTTTTTCCAGACATCAGTGAAGTATGTGGGGCATATAGTGTCCACAGAGGGGATAGAGAGTGAGCCTAGTAAAGTTGAGGCCTTGACCACCTGGCCCCAGCCCCACAATCTGAAAGAATTACAGCACTTCCTAGGATTCTGTGGCTACTACCAGCGATTTATAAAGGACTACTCCAGGGTGATTCGCTCACTCCTGAATCTTACCCAGGGTTACCCTCCCAAGAACCATAAATACAAGAAAGGGGCCTTCTCCAGAACAGAAAGAGTATACTTCCACCCGGGTGCACTTTTTGGGTCCTACTGGACACTCGACTGTGAAGTTGCTTTCCATGAAGTAATATATCAGCTCACCCATGCTCCCATCCTCGCCTATGCTGACCCTACAAGACCCTATGTGTTGCATACCAATGCTAGCCTACAAGGTTTGGGGGCTGTGCTGTATCAAGAACATGAGAATGGTTTGAGACCGGTGGCCTTTGCTAGTAGAAGTCTGACCCCATCAGAGAAAAACTATCCTCTGCATAAACTGGAGTTTCTGACTTTAAAGTGGGCCATTGTTGACCAGTTCCATGAATACTTGTATGGAGCAAAGATACTAGTAAAGAATGACAATAATCCATTGGCCTATGTGCAGACTTCGGCTAAGTTAGACGAGACTGGGCATCGGTGGCTTTCTGCATTGTCTACCTATGATTATGCTGTTGAATACAGATCAGGCCTAAACCACATAGATGCTGATGCCCTGTCCCAGAGGCTCACGTCCAAAGGCATGATTGGGTCCGGCTGTCCAAACCTGACATTCGAGCCCTGTGTCAAAAGTTTGATAAAGATGGACAGATGTCTACGGACACAGTGAACTGCTTAGTAGACTGCTTGGGTCCCTCTGATACCTGCATACCAGCTGCGTACTGTCACTTTTTGGCACTAGACATTAGTGCACTACCTCAGTTCGACAATGACAGCATTCAGTGGGCTCAATCCCAAGATCCTATGATTCGATCTGCTCTTGAAGCCCTCCATGCAGGGAAAGATATGTCCAAATTGCGCTCCTCTGATCTGCGAACTGCTTTACTATTTAAAGAAGGCCCTAAATTAAAGCTGATTAATCAGTTGCTGTATAGAGAGACAGTAGATAGGGGAGGCCAAGTAGACAAACAACAATTGGTCTTGCCCACAGCTTTCAGAGACTTGGTGCTGCGGTCCCTCCACAATCATATGGGCCATCTCAGTATTGACCGAACCCTTGATCTAGTGCGATCTCGATTCTACTGGCCTAAGATGGGGGCCGATGTTGAGCATCATGTAAGGACTTGTAGTCATTGCCTGCAGAGAAAAGCCCTCCCCTAGAGGGCTGCCCCCCCATGTTAACATTACCACCAGTACACCCATAGAATTAGTTTGCATAGACTGTTTGAGTTTGGAGCCCGATCAATGAAACATTGGTAATGTGTTGGTGGTCATGGACCATTTTACAAGATATGCCCAAGCCCTCCCCACCAAAGATCAGAAGGGGTCCTCCGTGGCCAAGGTGCTAGTGCAGAATTTCTTCATCCACTACGGGGCCCCCCAAGAATTAATTCTGATCAAGGTAGACTTTGTGAGTCGCTTAATCAAAGAAATGCTCTCCCTATGGGGGGTGAGGAAGTCAAGAACCACCCCTTATCACCCACAGGGTAATCCCCAACCAGAACACTTTAATCGCACCCTGCTAGACTTGCTACGAACTCTTCACCCGAAAGACAAGCCTAAATGGAGCCAGCAGATTAGCACCTTGGTTCACGTCTATAATTGTACAAGAAATGACGCTACCAGGTTCTCTCCTTACCGCCTCATGTTTGGGAGGGAGGCCCAGCTGCCAGTTAATGTTTGTTTTGGGGTCTCTCCCGATGGGGTTTGAACTGAAAATTATCTACAATATGTACAAAAACTGAAGGCCCAATTGAATCACGCATATCAACTAGCCCAGACAATGGCTGCAAAGAGAAACTTAGCCAATAAAGAAAGATATGATAAAAAGGTAAAGGCCCAAGAGCTTCAAACTGGGGACCGTGTGTTGTGAAATTTGAGACTGCATGGTAAACATAAAATTGCCGACTGATGGCACCATCATCCTCACATAGCAGTAGGCAAGCTGGATGACTTACTCGTGTACAAGGTACGGCCTGAAAATGATTTGAAAGCTGTCAAGACCATGCACCATAACCATTTACTGCCTATTGGTCAAGTCATGATTGAGGCTGAACCCCCTGAGATTGTTCCCTCTGGACCGGTGACTCGGGCTGCTGCCAAACAAAGACAGAGTCAACCTACTCCAGTGGTCGCAGACTTAAGATTTTCTCCACAGCAAGCTCCGAATGATAATGACTGTCAATCCACTTCTGATGAAAGTGAGTGCAACTATGCTTATTACCCCTCTTATGAACTGAGTCAGCTGTTTCAAGGTAACCCCATGATCAATTGTGGGGATGAAGCTGAGCCTTCTGGACTGCCTAACCCCCCAGCTTTCTCCCTGGAGCCAATGCTCCCTGAGAGTGAAGTGTGCAGTGTCATGTCTGATGATATTGAGTCACTCTGTATGGTGGAACTGTGTGATTTACCTGAGAAAGAGGCAGATGATCTAAGTCAGATTGGTGACATGCCAGCACCTGAGGAATACTTTGAGTGCGATGACAATTCCCTTCCAGTGCCAGAGTGCCTTCCAAGTGAGCAAAGCGTTCTAGAACCAGAGTTTACAGAGCCAGGGACTGATAGTGCCCCAAGTGTGAACCTTCCTACTCTGGCAGAAGCCCCTCTCTCACATTAGGAAAGCCCCAAGGTTGTTGCTGAAAGTACAGAGACTGTGGTTGTTCCCCCCAGAAAGAATGGCTGAGCTGTCACGCCTGTGGTATGCTTCAGTTATGATTCCCCTGGGAGCCCAGTAGATTTGCCTCTCAATGTGGTCCACAAGGGGGTGTATGTGTCTCAGAGTTCACTGCCCAAACTGAGCCTAGGTGCAAATTCCAGGTTGATTGTTCTGCCTCTAGGTATGGTGCTCCTGCCCCGTCTAGTCCCAAGTTAGCTGATAGGGAAGGGCCCCATCTCTCACTGTTCAATGTACAGGAAGTTATTACTTGAATTCAGTATAGTAATCTGTAAGAATACCTGTATGATATATGTATGATGTAACTCAGGATAGATGATGTACTGTGAAATGCAGAAAATGTGTATAGTGAAGGTTGAATATGTTAACTGATGTCCTAGAAGTTACAGGCCTAGCCTGCCAGTGGTATAGATGTATGGTACAAATTGCAATCTCAATTACTGTGATGGTACCCACTTGACGCGGAGGCCAAGTTTTTCCAGGCAAGGAAGAGTGTAACACCGCTATCAATGAGGGTTCCCAAAAAGTCTTCTACAAGCTTGCTTAAGTGCTCACAGCCTGGCTGGTGTTCGGCGCCGTAGCCATTAAATGTATTGCCAGTGAGCGCCTTTAAAGCCTCTGTGTACTGCCTCTTTAAGTGCTGCCCAATTGCAGATATAATTAATTTGAATGGGGAGACTGAGTGTTTCCATGCTCGGGTCCCGCCCGGACTGCCTGCTAATTGCTCCGTTTCTGCCGTCGCTAGTTGTTCAGAGGGAGTTCTGCTGAAAGATGTAACTATTTTCTGGAAATCGCTTAGTGTAATAATGATAATGTAGTTTGTTCTAACCTGCCTTCTTTGCAGCAAGGGCTGTTCTGCTTGGCTCCACCATTTTGGTCCTGAACTGCCGAATTGGACCAATCAGAATAGGGGACTCTAAAATGGAGCCTGCTCATAGGGACTGTGTGGACCCAAACCTGTGGGATTTGTAATTCTGGATGGTTGTCCCCTTTTGCAACTGAAAGGGGAGCTCTTGTATGATTGACAGTCGTGCCAGCCAACTGAACCATCTGGATCTGAGGGAAATACCACGAGCTGTCTGCTGGCAAGGCAGGTCGAAGTTGGGAGTTGAGGGAGAGAGACAGCTCATGATAGCCGAGCAAGCGTTTCGTAGTTCGAGTGGGAGAGCTGTGTGAAGGCCTAGTTAGAGGCCTGCATTTCGGCTCACTGTGTGAAAGGAGAGAGAGAAGGGAAGAGTACTTTTTGGACTGAACCAGATTCTGGAGAAACCCAGCAAGTGAACTGAAAACGGATCAGGCTTCACCTGAGGAGGACCGAAGATTGTACTAAATGCGATCGGCCTGCCAGAAACCCTTTTCTCCTCGATACTACTGGGGAGTGTGGAGAGCTTGGCAATTGTGACCAGGGAGTGCTGTGCCTGGTGCAGTAAGTTCCTCCTAACACATAAATGTGCTGTAAACTGGAGGGGGGTTGCAAATCTGGTTTTCCCCCAAGTTAAGCTGTGTGCTGAGGGCTGGAAGCTGTACCCAGCTTGAAACAGACTGAATCTGCTGCTATCTAATGCAGTTAGGCCCTGCCATGAGGGATCTGTCACCCCATCCTGCTGCACAGAGAAGATCCATTGACGAAAGACCTGCCAGGGGATCAGCCCCCTGCTCCATGCCTGAACAGGAACGTCGCTGTGGTGAATCATGTGGGCCCGGCCTCTTCTGGCAATCCAGAAAATTCATCTACTGTCTCGACCATTGTCTATCCTGTGTCCAATTTTGGGTATCGTGAGTAACCATCAGGGTAGCTCCCTGCAACATATAGCTAAATCAAAAGTGCGTCACCTGATTGATTGTTATTTCTTTTCTTCGGCACAAACTGAGCCCTCCGGCTCCAGATTACAATTAGGGTGTGTTGCATGTTGTTTCATTTCTTCACAGGGCCCCGACCAGCTGCAACGCCGGCCTACCCTGGGCAACGGTCCTGGCTAGCACATCTTTCATTCCCCTGGCTACCCAGAGAGTGTAACTGTCTTAGGGACTCTAAATGCCCACACTGTAGAGTAAATGACAGAGTATTCAAATCAATTACCCTGTTTGTGCCCCTCCTGTGTTACTACCTCCTGAATAAATCAGATCTACTTTTTCTGCAATTTACATAGACTGTGGCATCAGTTTGTGCTCAAGGTATTGTACTGTTGCCTTGTGTTCTGAATAACCTTGTTTTACAGGGGGTCCCCAGAGCCAAGCTGAGAAAACCAGTCCTGGGGTAAGTGCCAAATGTATGAGTATTTGCAAAGCTTATCAGAGGTATTGTGGAGGTAAATATTGTGTATCACATGTGCCACTAGTAGGAAAAGAGGGGGGTCACAGTGTCCCAGTGGGTTGTGGCCTGATTAGCTTGACCAATACCAATCCTGACCTTTGGGTGGAGGCACCTGTCACCAAACTTTGGCCCCTTAACCTGATACTAACCAAGCAGGCTGGGTTAGTAGTCCTTGGGATAGCACCACCAAGGGGTTACAATAAGAAGATAGTCCAGCTTATAGCCACTTCCTGACATACTTGTCATCCATCTTGGTAAGGTAATGTTCAGAACTGCTGTTTTACTATTTCTAACAGAAGGACTCTGTGTTTCCCTGCTTAATTACCCTGTTTAGTTTAACTGTGCTCAGCTGGCCCAGTGGCTGAGTGCTTCAGTCAGGGTAATAAATTGAGCTGCTCGCAAGTGCAACCGGGAGTGCCACTCGGCAGAGGAAATAAGGGAAGATATAAAGGTTACTGACATTTTAAAACTACAAATTGACACTTATATTTGTATAATCAAGTGTTAGAAACATTTTTAAGAATGAAAATGCAAAAGTGCTTAATAATGGTGGGTTGTGTACTGGGGCTGAAGCTTGTGGAGTCCAGTGTTTGGATCCTGGCAAATAATGCTGTGGGTACGTTTGAACAAGGTAGATTCGAAGATCATTTTATATATTCAAATCTTCTTTGTGAATTTAGACATACTATGATGTTAAAATTAGAAGTGGTAGGGTTGTTGAACAAAAAGTCACAGTATAGAATAGGTGGTTATAGTGTACCAATTCCTACCTTATGTCCAAATATTGTATTGTCTTTTTGTATTGGGTTATTGTTAACTCTATCTGGGGATATATAAGTAAACCCAGGTCCCAATCTGTATGGTGATCACTTAATTTGGGGGAAGGGGGGCCTAAGAGTGGCACAGTTGAATATCCGTAGCTTATTTCCCCAAAAACAAGAGTTAGAGGCTTGGGTCTTAAAATATGAACCTGATGTTTTGATTTTAACAGAAACTTGGTTAAAACCTTCAGTAACTAACGGTGTCTTGGCCTTAGATGGTTATAAAATAATAAGAAAAGACAGGGCAGGTAAAAAAAAGGGCGGAGGTATACTTATTTATTACAAACAAGAATTAATTGTGTCTAAACTGGAGTTAAAGGTTGATTCCCCATTAGAGTGTGAATGGTTATTGATTGAGATAAAACAAGGGGATAATTATAAACTTAAACATTGCACTGTTTATAATCCACCAAAATTTGCACGTAAAGGCCTTGAAGAGTTTTTACAATTTGTTTCGAATTACCAATTTAGTGGTGACTTTTTAGTGTTAGGTGATTTTAATATTCATTGGGACTCCTGTGATGCTTCTAATATGGAGTCCTTGTTGATGAATACAGGTTTGTGTGAGTTAGTACAAACTTTTACACGCATGAACCTGAAGACAAATAATCATTCTGTTTTGAACTGGATTTTGACTAATAATCATACTAAAATTATTAAGATTGGAGTCTTAACAGATGTTATCAGTGACCATCTGGCAATATATTGTATGTGGAAATCAAGGAAAATAAAGCCTCCCCCTCATTTGATTACCTATAGAAAGTATCCCGAAGATTTAGATGATGGATTAAAGTCTGATTTAAGAAATGTTGATTGGTCTTACTTGAATGTAATACCTTGCATAGAGTCTGCAGTAGATTACTTTACAACACACATTTTGGAGTTACAAAATAAATTCTGTCCAATACTAACAAGGAGAGTAAGAGGAACAGTGAATAAATGGATTACTCCAGGGATGTTTAAATTGATGAAACAAAGAGATCAAGCATGTAAACAATTTTGCTTGAGTAAAAATATTAGTGAATTTCAAAGCTATCGGAAATTAAGAAATGAATGTAAGATAAAATTAAGGTTATGTAAATCTGATTATTATACAAAACAACAAGATCTAAATTTGTCAAATCCAAAAAAATTCTGGTCTTCAATCAAATCTTTGGTGTCTCCTCCCATAGATGTACAATCAGGTGAGTTCCTTGTTGAAGGAGTTACAATAAAAGATCCACAAGAAATAAGTACAGCCTTTTTACAACAATTTTTGGATATGGGTAAATATAGTGTAGATAATGATGATCAGGACTTAAAGAACACAGTTAAAGCATCTCAAAGTGATTTAATATTTCATTTTAAAGAAATAGAGCCCGATCAGGTACTGAACATTTTGAAGAAAATTCCTTTAAACAATGTTGGAATTGATGATATTCAGCCAAGGTTTTTGAAGTTAATATCTTCATACATTTATAAGCCTTTGACAAAAATATTTAATTTGTCCTTAGAAATAGGGATCTTTCCACAACAATGGAAAAAAAACGTAATAAGACCAATTTTTAAAGCGGAAATAGTAAAGATTTGGGGAATTACCACCGTATTTCTCTTCTCCATCCTTAACGTAAAATTTTAGAAAAGATAACAGAGGTACAAATTAGTGATTACTTACAATTGACTGGGTTTTGGGCTCCTGAGCAGCATGGCTTTAGGAAATTTCATAGTACAGGAACTGCCTTGGCCAGGTTCACAAACCACATCAGTGAGGCTATGGAGAGGGGTGAGCTCACTGGTGCTGTTTTTGTGGACCTGTCCAAGGCATTTGACTTTGTTGACCATCGCCTGCTGCTCAGGAGCCTAGCTGCCAAGGGATTATCCAGATTGTCATTAGAATGGGTGGAGAGTTATTTATTAGGTAGGGAACTACAAGTTCTTTATGAGGGTTCAGTGTCAAAGAGTAGAATTTTAGAAAAGGGTCTACCTCAAAGGTCAATCTTGGGACCCCTATTGTTTTCCATATTTGTGGATATTATACCAATTAAAATTCTTAAGGCTAAGACAATCTTATATGCTGATGATATAATATTATATAACAGCTCTAATTCATTAGATAAAATTCACCAAGATTTGACTGTAGATTTTCAGAGTCTAGAAAATTGTTTGTTGGACTTAAAATTATCATTGAATATTTCAAAAACCAAGAGTATGATATTTGCCTCTAAACAAAAGTTGATTAAATTAGGGAAACTGAATATTTTTGGTAAAAATGGAACTAATTTAGAACAGGTGCAATGTTTTAGATATTTGGGAATTAATTTGGACTCAAATTTAACATTTTCAAATCATATATTGACTTTAACAAAATCAGTAAATCAAAAATTAGGGGTTTTATTCAGACTACAGAATGTGTTAACCTTACAAGCCAGGAAACATATAGCCCAAAGTATACTACTTTCTCAACTGAATTATAATTCATTTTTGTTTACTAGTTTGTCTAAACATGTGTTTAATAACTTAACAATGACTTTTCATAGTATTTGTAGATTTGTTTATAGATTGCCTTATAGTACACATAATTGTACTTTATATCAGGTTTCAGGATTTCTACCACCTAACTTGAGTTCCATTTACTCTCTTTGTCGTAAAACAGATAATGTATTGAGACAAAAAGGTCTCTCTCCATTGTATTCTCTGATATCTGTAAGGGAAGCTCCGAGAAACTTGAGATCAAATTTTCTTTCTTGTTTAAACTTGAAAGTCACTAAAACTAAAATGGGTGCTCAAGCTCTTTCTATCCAAGCACCAAAATACTGGAATGATCTTCCAATTGAATGGAGAACCATGAGCAGTCATAATTTATTCAAAAAGAAATTGAAGCATCATTTATTGAGTAGTTTGCTATGTCACTGTTATTTTAAATAATTTGTATTATATTGTTTGTCTTATATGTCATGTATTTGTATTCCTGTATTAAGTGAATGTAAAAGTTATCTTTTTGTATAACATCTTGTGACTATTTTATAGTCCCGGGTCGCATATGAAAAAGGGCCTTGGCTCATATGTTTAACCAGTTAACAAAAGAAATAAATAAAATAAATAAAAAAATCTTGGTCATATAAAAGGGGTGGATTTGATGTGCATCATTAAAAAAGAGATTAGAGAAATATTTCCAAACTGCAGGATCATTTTCTCAGAGATTAACTAGCGTCTGAAATGGCTAGACAAGCTTGGGATGGCTTGTATTGAACAGGCCAGAGGCATGGTTAATCGTGGATTCGCTTAATTTTTTCTGGCTATGAGGGTTACCAGTATATGACACTGGCAAATATGTTATATAGAAGACCGACTGTTTAGTAGAGATGGGGTCCATTTTACAGTACAAGAGAATGCAATATTCCTTTCAAACCTCCAGGATGGTATAACAAGACTGCTGTGAACAATGTCACTATTTAAAAACGGTCCTTTTCAGGGCCACCAAATGTACAAAAAAAGAGCTGAATTCATGTATGTCACACTGTCCCCAACAGGCATAAGAAAATAAAGGCTCCCCCATTCCAGGATGCATTGATCGCACAGCTCACATTGCCCTTCCCATGACTGTCACACTTCATTGTCAAGTATCAAAAGTAAGAATGCTTCGAGAGACATGGAACCATCACAGGTAATTGATGCCCCACACACACACACACTTCAAGCACTGGATCATGAGGTCAGCCAAACTGACTCAGTTCCCATGACCATCCCACCTTCCTGCCAGACACAAGAGTTATGATTCAACTGTGGGACCTTGCACAGCTTCAATCAAGATTGCACCCCCCCCCCCCCGCATCTTGGGAGCTGACTCTTTAGGTCCAGTTGACAGTCCAATTGACTCATTTCCCACTTCTGAGCAACAAGTTGTAGAATTCCACATTGAAACCTTGTATAGCATCATTCAATGAAGAGCACTCCCACCTCACCCCTCATACACTTACTGGATGCATTGATCATGTGGTCACACCCAGAGCTCAAATTGCTCCTTCCCATGATCATCCCACCTGACAGATGGTATGGAACAACATGGGGTGTCCATTGTGCACCATGGAATGCTTTTTTTGTTGCAGTTTCCTGGCATGGGATGAACTTTGAGTGTCCATTGGACACCGTGGAATGCTTCAGTGGCACTTTTTCCCCAGTGTATATAAAACGAGATGGCAGAGGTACCAAGATAGAAGATGGGTAGGTGCTGTTCCATGGTATGGGACAACATGTGGTGTCTGTAGGGACACGGATTGAAATAGAGAAATATAGACTTTGACAGCAGATGAGGACCACTTGGCCCACCTAGTCTGCCCATTTCCCTACATACTGGATAAGCTGCAGGTCATAGTTAACCAACAGCCTATTTCTTCCTTCCCCCTCCCCCACAAGAATTGTCTTACGTCTGTTCTATGCATTCTTGAATTCCCTCACTATTTTTGAACCCACTACCTCTTCAAGAAGACCGTTCAGTGTGTCCACCACCCTCTCTGTGAAAAAATACTTCCTCACATTGCCATGACACCGTCCCCCCTCGATCTTCAAATTGTATCCCCTTGTTCTTGCACATCTCTTTTTCTGAAAGATGTTACCCTCTTGGACTTTGTTGATTCACCGCAGGTACTTTATTTATTAAACTCCAGGATTGCAAATACCTTTGAGCAGGAACTGCTCATTTACAAAGGTTCCACGTCAGAGGATGGAGGGAAAGCTTACATACAAAGGTTGACAAGAATAACAGAGGCAAAGGCAAGGCTTAAGGATACATTCCTACTTGGAGTCAGACATCAACAGGAAAATGCCGGGTAAAAGGTAAGAAATAACAAGTAAGCAGTGGAGTTAAGGAGGGTAGGGTAAGTGGGGAACAGAAAGTAGTAGGCTGGCAGAGGAGCCATTGTCTAAGGGGAAGGAGGTAGGATGGATGTGAGTCTGATAGTAGTAGGAGGGTTCCCATGTCCAATAAGTGCCAAAGGAAGAGGGGGGGTGGGCATGAAGGAGAGGCACAGGGAGGGAGGGACGAAGGGAGGATGGGAGAGATGTAGGAGGGAGGAGCAGGAGCCAGACTACTGCAAACCTAGAGAGGTTACGGGACAGCTTGTGCCAGCAAGGGAGGAGAGGTGAACCTCTTAGTGGAAACAATCGCACTGACTGGTTGACGTGAGGTGCAGTCGGAGTTGCTTTTTGAAAGTGCCATGCGAAGCAGCAGAAAGTGTTTCTTTGTTGAGCGAGTTGTACCATACTGGGGCTCTGTAGGTGAAGGACCTCTGACCCATGGTGGCCTGGCATCTGGGGACCTGGAAGATTTGGTGTTGTGCATTGCTGGTATGCTGGGTGCTGTTGTTTATAGTAAGAAGCTTTTCAACACCTGGGGGCAAGTGCCTGAGGAGAGCCTTGTTGGCTACTAGGCAGGTCTGGTATTGGATCCTGCTGCAGAGTGGTAGACACCCAGTTTGGGTGTACAGATCACAGGTGTATGTTAGTCGGGCAGCACCCGTAAGGAGTCGGCACGATTTGTTAAGCGTCATTGAGGTCCTGCGAAGGGGAGTGGGGGAAGCTGAGCCGTAGATAACTAGTCCATAGTCAACGACTAAGGTGACAGAGCTGTTAATCGCCAGTCTTAGGGCATCAGCTGTCATGCAATGTTTTTGCCTGTGGAGAAGGCCTAGGCGTATATTCATGGCCTTTGTGACATTATCGATGTGCCGTGCAAAGGAGAGGGATCTGTCCAGGGTGATGCCAAGATACTTAAACTCTGGAACTGGTTCGAGTGTGATCCCTGCTCGGTTCCTGATAGTGAGGGGTCGAGAGTTATGCTTGCTTCGTGTATTGCAGAATGACATAACTTTTGTTTTGCTATAGATCAGGACCAATTTGTGTGAGCTGAACCAGTCCTCAACGCTCTTGAAGTCACGCTGTAGCTGCCCCTCCAGTAGATTAATATCATGGTGATTTGTGTATATGACAGCGTCATCAGCATAGAGCAGTATGTTCTGGTGGCAGACGTTCAGGAGGCTGTTCAGGAAGAGACTGAAGAGCAATAGACCCACAATGGACCCCTGAGGGACTCCAGAGAGGACTGGGCTTTCATTGGAGATGACACCAGCAATATTGACATGTTGGACCCTGCCTCCAAGGTAACTTGCAAACCAGGGCAAAGCATCTTTGGAGAGACTGATATTTGAGAGTTGTCTGAGTAGGAGTGGGTGATTTATGGTGTCAAAGGCTTTAGTTAGATCAACGAACACAGCCCCCACACAGTTGCCTTGGTCCAAAGTGGCGTGGATGAAGTCCATAAATTCCAACAGTGCAGTGATGGTGCTGTGAACTTGTCTAAAGCTATGTTGTTCAGGGCATTGGATTTTGTATTTTTCAAGGTACTCGACAGCTGGTCCGAGACTATTCGCTCAAGATCTTTGGATAAGGGCGGGAGGATGGAGATAGGCCTGTAGTTTGTGTGCAGTGCCCTGTCTCCACTTTTGTGAACTGGTGTAATGGTTGCCTGCTTCCAAATGGCTGGAAATTGGGCAGTCCTGAGTGATAG
The DNA here is from genome assembly GCA_016271365.2 of Neoceratodus forsteri. Taxonomy (NCBI): domain Eukaryota; kingdom Metazoa; phylum Chordata; order Ceratodontiformes; family Ceratodontidae; genus Neoceratodus; species Neoceratodus forsteri. Next base: position 1,431,522,695 of record CM057456.1, read on the forward strand.
GTTGAATATCTTAGTTACGGGTTCTAGGATTTTTTCTAAGACCAGTGCACACAGCTTCATATCGAGGGAGTCACCGCTGCAACCAGTACTGCGGATAGCTTTCAGTATGTATTTTCTGGCAAGAGGCACTGGGATCTCTTTGAAGTAGACTTGCAGTGCTGTGTGAAGGTGTGGCGCCTTGTCAGCTTGGTCACTTATGGAAGGGGCATTGAAGAAGTCTGGTGGGAGAACACTGCCCAGATTAGAGAACGCATTGTTAAAGGTGTTGGATATTGTAACAAGGTCGGTCGTCGGTGTACCGTTGATATTGAGCATTGTGGGTGGATTCTTGGGGTACTTTCCAGTGAGGTTTTTCATGTCATACCAGAATTTTTTCCCATCCCCCTAGGTATTGGTGAATGCTTCCCTGAAGTATTTCCTTTTGGCATTCCTTATTGCTCTAGTGCAGTCATTCCTAGCTGTTTTGAATTTTTGAATGTCTCCTGGCTTAGCAGTGGCTTGGGTGCAGTGCCAAAGATGCTTTCTTTGTTTAAGATGAGTAGTTAGCTCAGTGGTTATCCATGAGTTTGCCTTTCCTTTTACCTTCATCTTTTTCACTAGTGCATAGATATCGCAGGCTACAGAAAAGTGGTTGATGAACAGGTCCAGGGCTTGGTCAGTATCATTGGTTGAGTCAAGTTCAGACCAGTCCAGACTGCGCAGATGTGCTTTGAGTGTTTCAAGTTGCCCCGGCTTTAACACTCTAGTGTAGATTATTTTAGGAGGGGGGCTTGATGAATTTGTTAGTCCAGGTACAGATTATGGAAGAGTGGTCACTTATAGTGTCAGAAAGAACTGTGACCTTTGAGATTCACTCAGGGTGATTTGTCAGTATCCAGTCTATAAGTGTCTAGGACCCAGTTCTATAATTGCACCTGGTGGGGATGGGTACCATTTGTGAGAGGTGCTGTGCCATGACAGCGTCCTTGTAGGAGCTGGCCTCTGGCGCTAGCCAATTTATATTGAAGTCGCCTAGTATTATTGTTTCTGAGTTATAGGGTAGTCCCCTGAGGTACTCCATGATGCTGGTGAAGCCAGTGGCATGGTCTCTTAGGGGTAAGTAAACTGAAGCTATGGTGAGTTCTTTATTATGTGCCCCAAGGAGGACTTTTATGGTGAGGATCTGTGAGGAGGTGCCATGGTCGGAGGGTCGAAGGGCATGGGCCATAATACTATCCCTCAGGTAGATAGCACAGGCCCCTCCATGCTTAGCGATTCTGTCTTGCCTGAAGATATGGTAACCAGGGATAGTGACTGAGGCGTCAGGTATTTTTGGATTTAACTATGTTTTGACAACAGAGAGGATGTCCGGATTGTGTTGCTGTACCCAGGTTTGGAGGTTATCAAGTTTGCTGAGGAGGCTACAGACGTTCATAGATGCCAGCGTGAGAGATCCCACTTTCCAGTTTAGAAGGTGGGGGGACAGCCCAGGTGGTCCCGGGTTCGGGTGGACACTGCCAGAGATCAGAAGCAGCAGTAGTAGAATTCTGAGGAGGTAGGTTGTGAGCCTTTTGCAGGCTAGCTTAACTGTTGGGCATTTGCTCCTCACGGCACTGCGGGTCAGAGGCTGTCCTGTAATGATGTGGAATGTTATCAGCAGGGGAAGGTACTCAGGTGTGCTTTGCACTTGAAGCATCAGAAGGTAGCCAAGGTGCCAGATTGGTGTGCAGCAGGCAAGGACGTTGATTATGCAGCTTCCTGTGGTCATGCCTTGAGTATAGTGCATGGCACATGGTGGCCCAATCTGGTGAGGGGTTTGATTAGTTGTCCCCACAGGGGCAATGAAACAGAGTAGTGATAATGACAGAGCTATTAATACCAAGGGACCCAAAGTTGCAGATGTCATGTTTCTGTGTACTGTAGGAAACACAGTAAGGCAAGAGATTGACCCCGTAATGGCTTCCAAGCTGTAGTCTGTAAAGTCTGTCCAGACTAGAGGGTGTGGTTTCTCCTGGAGGTGTTAGCCAATATTGTGACACGGCCCCAGGAGGGAGGGGCAAGTGACTATTTAATGGGGGCCTGGGAGGAGGCGGGGGTGGGAAAAAAGAATGGTAGGGAAAGTCAATGAACTCAGCCCCAAATTTAGCTTCGGAGCCAAGAATTTTAGACAGCCTAGAGAGCTGCTAGGAGGTGCACCAATAGGAGTGCAGAAAAAAACAGCTGGTCCAATCATGGGCCACAGGACTGAACACCGCACCAATCGGGTAGAAGCGCAGTGCCTGGTTCCGTGTTTTAAGTTGGTAGATGTACCTTCCTATGGGATCCGGCTCACAGTTCCAGGATTGCGGGTAGAGGGCAGTCCGTGAGTTGGTGAGGCAGCCTGAAGTTGCGGCTCTTAAGCGTCGCTGGCCGGTGGGTGCGCCGTTCAGGCATGGAGCCCTAGGGAGGCCAGGAGAGAGAGAAAGACACTGGTTACAGGAGTTAAGACAAGGGGGTGGGGAGCTAGCGGCAGGCCGTCAGGTGGGGGGGTGAGAGAAATGTTGCTACACAAGAGGTTAATCATGGTGGGTGGGGTGGGAGAAGACAAAGAAGTTTAATTTCAGAAGTTAAATGGCAGGAGAAATGAGAAAAGATGGAGGGGAGGGCAGAGCTGGTCAGGGTACAGAGATCAGGCTTCAGTTTGAAAAGTGCGAGGAGAGGGGAGGGCTGGGCTACAACTGACAAGTTGCAGCAGCCTAGGGTGAAGATGGAATAAGGTTAAGGAGAGGGCAATTAAGAGCAGTTACAGGGTGAAATCAGCAGTGTCAACTAACCACAAAACTTTACAATCATATAACGAACTTGAGTCTATCTAGTACATAGCATTCACTTGCTACGGTGGTGCAGGAATGAACAGTTTGGCAGTAATAACTTTTGCTCACAATAGCAGATAAAGACCAGATTCAGCTAGAGAGCCGAACAACAGAGAGCGGCAGAGAAAGTCAGTGAACTCAGACCCAAATTTAGCTTCGGAGCCAAGAATTTTAGACAGCCTAGAGAGCTGCTAGGAGGTGCACCAATAGGAGTGCAGAAAAAAACAGCTGGTCCAATCGTGGGCCACAGGACTGAACACCGCACCAATCGGGTAGAAGCGCAGTGCCTGGTTCCGTGTTTTAAGTTGGTAGATGTACCTTCCTATGGGATCCGGCTCACAGTTCCAGGAGTGCGGGTAGAGGGCAGTCCGTGAGTTGGTGAGGCAGCCTGAAGTTGCGGCTCTTAAGCGTCGCTGGCCGGTGGGTGCACCGTTCAGGCATGGAGCCCTAGGGAGGCCAGGAGAGAGAGAAAGACACTGGTTACAGGAGTTAAGACAAGGGGTTGGGGAGCTAGCGGCAGGCCGTCAGCTGGGCGGGGGTGAGAGAAGTGTTGCTACACAAGAGGTTAATCATGGTGGGTGGGGTGGGAGAAGACAAAGAAGTTTAATTTCAGAAGTTAAATGGCAGGAGAAAATGAGAAAAGATGGAGGGGGAGGGCAGAGCTGGTGAGGGTACAGAGATCAGGCTTCAGTTTGAAAAGTGCGAGGAGAGGGGGAGGGCTGGGCTACAACTGATCAAGTTGCAGCAGCCTAGGGGTGAAGATGGAATAAGTGTTAGAAGGAGAGGGCAATTAAGAGCAAAGTTACAGGGTGAAATCAGCAGTGTCAACTAACCACAAAACTTTACAATCATATAACGCACTTGAGTCTATCTAGTACATAGCATTCACTTGCTACGGTAGTGCAGGAATGAACAGTTTGGCAGTAATAACTTTTGCTCACAATAGCAGATAAAGACCAGATTCAGCTAGAGAGCCGAACAACAGAGAGCGGCAGAGAAAGTCAGTGAACTCAGACCCAAATTTAGCTCCGGAGCCAAGAATTTTAGACAGCCTAGACAGTTGCTAGGAGGTGCATCAATAGGAGTGCAGGACACTACTATGTACCCCCTCTACCTCCTTTCATCAAGGCTATAAAGCTCCTTTAGTCTCTTGTATGGCTTGTGTTGCAGGCCCTCCTCTGGACTGCCTCCACCCTGTCTATGTCTTTGTGGAGATGGGGTCTCCAGAACTAGACACAGTACTCCACATAGTGGTCTCACCAACTGTCTGTACAGAGTGACAACAACTTCTCGTTTTCTACTGGTGATGCCTCTAGTAATGCACTCCTGTATCTCCCCAGCCTTCCTTACTGCCTTCTCACATTGATTGCTAACCTTTAGGTCATCGGATACAATTATTCCCCATGTCTCTTTCCATGTTTATTGTTCTTACTACCCCCCCCTCCATTGTGTACTGTTCCCTAGGTTTTTGTTTCCCAGGTGCATTACTTTGCACTTCTTTGCATTGAATCCAAGCTGCCATACTTTTGACCATAACTCCAACCTTGCCGAGTCTCTTCTCATCCTTTCTACCCCCTTGTGTATCAACCCTGTTGCAGATCTTTGTGTCATCTGCAAAGAGGCATACTTTTCCTTCCAGTCTCTCTGCAATGCCAAGTATAAAGACATTAAAAAGGACAAGACCCAATGCTGAACCCTGCAGTATCCCCCTTTCTTCATAAATGCCTCTGTTTACCATTACACTCTGTGTCCTGTTGTCCAGCCAATTGTTTGCACAGGCTACCACCATGGGACCCATTCCCAGGCTTGCTATTTTGTTTATCTTTTCTGTGGGACTGTGTCAAATGCCTTGCTAAAGACTAGATAGGCCATGTCCTTAGCATCTATTTGGTATCCCAGTCAAAGAAATCGATTACATTCCTCTGACATGACTTTGCCACTGCAGTTTTCTGCATCTGTATTGCTCACACTTTTGTGAAGCAAATTCACATCCACCTTACTACTCTCCTCAGATACCACACCATCCTCCGATTATTTGTTAAAAAGGGGATTCAGTGGTGTCACTAGTTCTGTCCTTAGTTCATTTAGAATTCCAGTGTAAATCATGGCATGCCTCATTGCTTTGTCCAACGTCGGTTTTAGGGGATTTTTCAGAAACCTTTCTTTTCTGAAAGGACTGGGTTAGCCCTACCACCACTATCCAGAGTGCTTCTGTTGATTGGATTTGGTACCTCCCCCTCTTCTTTTGTGAATACGGAGCAGAAGTATTCATTCAGTATACCTGCTTTTTCACTGTCCTTCTCTGCCCGCCCACCATCCCCTTTATTCAGCCTCACAATCATTCCCTTTGTCTTTCTTCGCTCCCCAGTGTACCTATAAAAGGTTTTATACCCCATTCTTATCCGAGTTGGCTATCTTTTCCTTGGTTATATTGCATGTAATAGCAACTAGGTGCGTTCTACTTCCTGCAATACCCACAAGCGGGATTCTGGTTGCTATAATATGTTTGTTTTTCTTACACTGATATGCCGTCGACTATGAAGAACATTTGGATCTGCGGACACTCATTTGTACATTGGGCAGAACATCGAGAGCAGGCACAATCCAGTGGACCAGTCCTGACCGTTGACAGTGGTCCTGCACATGTGCATTGGATCGGACACAGGGGCATGCATTGGGGTCAACAGGTACCATTGTTGCGTGAGGAATGCCGGAAAGAGGCTGATCCAGACATCATCATGATCCACTTGGGAGGAAATGACTTGGGAGTGGATACTTCAGTGACACTTATGCGCAAGATGAAGGCAGACATCATCGAAATCAGGCACCGTGTGACAAGGACAACCATCATCTGGTCACACATCATCCAGCGAATGCACTGGCGTGGTGTCGAAAATTTAAAGGCGATGGACAATACGAGGAGGAAGATCAAAATGGAGAAGTTGACATTTATGACAAGATTGCCTGGCGGCATGGTCAAGCACAACATCAGGACTTGCTACCCAGATCTGTATCGGTGTGATGGAGTCCACCTGATGGATCGGGGATGTGACATGTTCACCAATGACATGAAGATGGCCATAGCTCCATTCCTATAGAGGTGTGCCAATTATATCAATACAACTACTTTAAGTACCCTCATTGATGATCATCATTTTAAATCTGGCTTTGTAAATCTGCAGGATTGAAGAAGAATCGAATGGAGGTGGATGAGGAGAGCAGCACAGAGCAGGGTACAGTATGGATGGAATGATTGGCAAGTATAGATATTCACCACGCAGTGGGAGTGTTTCAAGTGAGGGAGTGAAGGAAAATGGATCCAATATGGTGAGTAACAATTTTTTTATGTGAAATGTAATAATGGTTTCTAAATGCTTTTTTTTTTTTTGCATATTATTTTTATCCCTCCTACCGTGCACGTCCCCGTCCACTCCTTCGGGCAGCCAGCCCTGCCGCTGTCTTCTCCACCGACTCGCCATCTCGCGCTTCATCGCCCGTTGTCCAGCCGCATCCTTCACGGGGCCCCACCCTGGGGGCTACAGGAAGGGAGATCGAATGCTGTAGCACCTCCCTGCATCTGGGCGAAGCGTGGAGATTGCAGCCTGAGGCATCATGGCAGAGAGATCGGGGAGAGTATGGCTGCCGCCATCCGTCGGGTGACGTGCGTTGTTTTCATACATTTTTCCTTGTTGGCCCACATTGCGATGTTTGTAGTGCCTCTGGTCTCCACCGCGGGCACAAAGAGTGATGCACGACCATAGCCCACCCCAAGAGAGGACAGCAATCCACCGGATGCTCAATCCTCTCCTCCCCCTGCCAGCCCTCAAAGACCCGGGTTCCATTCCCGAACCCGGGTCGCCAGTGTGGTTCGGAGTGTGGCGTCCAGCGCCTCAACCCTCTGTGCCACCGGGCCGGTGTTAAATGCTATTTTTAAGCTATGAGGTATACCAGATTGTTATGTTAACTGCCAGTAAATTACACCGTGGAAGATGTGATCGTTCCCCCCTCCATGGTGTGGTTAACTGATAAGTAACATAACACTAAGATATGCCTTATTGTTATTTAGGGCAAGAGCGAGGTTCCTTCAATCCGGCAGTAAGGACATTTGGAGTACCAAGTTCCAACAGATTGTCCGTGACATTGACTCCTGCCATGAGTTAGGGCCCGGTGTGAGTGTAGGACGGCATCCGTTCTTTCATCCTACACACTGTTATTACTGGTGATCAATCATGAAATTATGCCGCCGTGTTAGGGTACATATCAAGACTTCCTTCCGTCCGGCAGGATGAACATAAAGAGGAAAAAAAATATTGTCCGTAATTTTGATTCGTGCCATGAGTTAGGTCCCGGTGTGTGTAGGACGGCATCCATTCTTTCATCCTACACACGGTTATTACCGGTGATCGATCGTGAAATTACGCCGCAGTGTTAGGGTACATAGGCAAGTGGACAGCAGGTAGGCAGGGATCCGATAGAGTAGAGTAGAGTCACAGCCTACCCCCTAGGCTAGCAGGGAAGGACTCATGGAGGCCAAAAAAGGAGGGAGTAGAAGGGATGAGTTATAGGCTAATGAAAGGAAGGAGGCATTATGGAGGGTGGTCTCATTGAATGCAAGAAGCCTAAGAAACAAATCCACTGAGCTACAGGCACTCTTAGAAGTGTGGAGGGTGGATATTGCAGCTGTCATAGTAATGTGGGCAACTGAGCACCTGGACTGGGATCTGGCAATCCCAGGATACAAATTATACAGGAAGGATCGTAAGGGGGGGGTGGGGTGGCAGTCTATGTGAGGGACGGGATCAAATGCACAAGGGATGAGGGAGAAGAAAGGAGAACTGAGGCAATCTAGCTGCAGCTCCTAGATTCAAGGGCTAGGAAACTGAGGTTTGGGGTGGTATACAGGCCGCAGTCCCAGTCTGAGGAACTTGACAGGGAATTAGCAGGACAAATCAGAAAGGTATGTAGAAAAGGAAAGGTGGTCATCGTGGGGGATTTCAACTTGTCGGGGGTTGACTGGAGCATTCCAGTCACCTCCAGTGCTAGGGAGCAAGTGCTCCTGGATGCAATCCAGGAGGGTCTCCTGACACAGTTGGTTACTGTACCTACTAGGCTAAAGAACACTTTAGATCTGGTAATGTCGAATGGGGAGGCAGTGAGGAAAATAATGGTAGAGGACCCACTATCCGACAGCGATCGCTAAACAGTGTGGTTTAATATCACAATGTGTGCAGAGCCAGAGAAATCGGTTACTCAGGTGGTAAACTTCAGGGGGGGTGGACTTTGGGAGGATGCAGGAAGTACTGAAAGGGAAACTGGAGGGCATAAGGCATGAGATGGACGTGGAGCTGAAATGGGATATTATTAAACCGGGGGTTACAGAGGCAACAGAAGCCTGCACCAAGGTACAACGTAAGAGAAGCAGAGCAAGAAAACCATGCTGGCTGAACAGCGAAGTTGTGGAGGTGGTGAGGGCAAAATGCATGGCTCACCAGAGGTTTAGGAGGACAGGGAAGGAAGTGGACAGGGAGGAATATACAAGATGGTCCAGGGAGGTGACCAGAAAAGTAAGAGAAGCCAAGGCCCACAGGGAGCTGAGATTAGCACAGGGAATTAATGGGGGGGAGAAAGACTTCTCCAGATACATCAGGGAGAAAAGAAAGTTCAAGGAGACAATACTGAGGATAAAAAGGGGTGGGGAGTGGACAGAAAAGGAGGAGGAGCAGGCAGAAGCACTGAATGAATACTTTAGTTCTGTGTTCACGGAAGAAAAGGGGGGACCGCTACTAGCATGGGCTGGGAGGGTGGAGACAGGAGGAGAGGAGGCGACAGATGGAAGAATTGAGGCAAGTAGAGTCCTAGAGGGACTGAGGGCACTGAAGGTAGACAAGGCACCAGGGCCAGATGGTATCCACCCCAGGGTGCTGAGGGAGATGGCAGAGGTGTTGGCGGAGCCACTGGCGGATCTGTACAGCACGTCCCTGGAGTCGGATGTGCCACTGGACTGAGGATGGCACATGTAGTGCCATTATACAAGAGCGGGCTAAGGATGAACTGGGAAATTATCATCCGTAAGTCTCACATCCATAGTGTGCAAACTCATGGAAACGATACTAAAGGAAAGACTGATGTCGTACCTGGAGGACAATGGCCTCCAGGATGCGAGGCAGCATGGGTTTGTTTCAAGGAAGTCTTGTAAAACCAACCTGATACAATATTATGACTGGGTGACAGGTGAACTGGATAAGGGTCATGCGGTGGATGTTCTTTACTTGGACTTCAACAAGGCCTTCGATTTGGTGCCTCATGGGAGGCTTGGGGGGAAGCTAACTGGTGTAGGAGTAGGGCCAAAAATAATAAACTGGATTACAAGCTGGCTGAGTGGGAGGCTGCAACGGGTGGTAGTGAGAGGGAAGCTCTCAACTCCAAGGCCGGTAATAAGTGTGGTACCACAGGGCTCCGTTTTGGGGCCAGTATTGTTTGGGCTCTTCATATCAGACATTGGACATGGGATGGTGAGCAAGGTAAGTCTGTTTGCTGACGACACCAAAATCGGAGCAGTGGTGGATGGAGAGGAGGGTTGGAAGCAGCTGCAGGGGGACCTAAGCAAGCTAGAGGAGTGGTCAGAGAGGTGGCAACTGGGGTTCAACGCAAAGAAGTGTAAGGTTATTAGGGCCATTAGGGCCGGCATCTTTGGGAGGGTGGTGGGGTGCACAGAGGGTGGAGCAGCCATGATACTGGACTGGGCTTGGAAGTTTGGTGGTTGCCAGTTGCTACCAGCTGGCACAGCTAGGGAGGAGGTTGCGGGATTGGAGACAGCTGGGGAAGGGGAGGTATGGTTGGGGAAGGGGCAGGGGATCTCCCACGGGGTTGCACCAAGCACTAGGGGCGGGGGCATAGGGAAAGGAGTGCAGGAGAATACTCGGGGGTCACATAGGGACCCTGGCAGAGGGGGCCCAAAAGAAAGACACTACCTATGAAGCAGGCAGGTAATGGGGGACCCTCACAAAGGGGGGCCAGAGGGACAACATTCTCAGGGAAGTAGGCAGATGGCCAGGGCTGGACAGAAAGAAGCAAGGCGGGGAGGTGGTTCGGACCTTACGCTCAGTAACCGCTTCAATTCTCTTCTTCTTCTGCTTGAGGATGAGGGAGGTGATGTAGCCATGACAGGGGTGGTTAGAGATGGAAAGGAGTGGGGGCAGGAGGCGGGGCCGATAGCAGGAGGAACAGGGGGAACCTGGAATGCAGGAAAATGGGGGGAGCAGTGAATCAGAGCAGGAGGGGCAGGGGGAAGAGGGAGAAAAGCGCAAGAGAAGGACCAGTTGGGAGGAAAGGGCAAGGAGAAGGACCAGAAGTACAAGGAGGATATAATAAAGGGAGCTGAGGGTTTACGTCAGGGGAGCACGACAAGCAAGGAGGGACTAGACAGAGACAGGAAGGAAAGGAGGACGAGCCAGGCTAGTTTAGCGGATGGGGGAGAAGGACAGTCACAAGCAGTGAGGGGGGAGTTAGTGAGATACAGAAGGATAGTCAGGAGGAGAAGAGGAATAGGATTGAAGGGGAGGGGGAGGCCAGGGTACATAAGGAGGGGGCGGCATGTGGCACCCAGATAGCGGGAGGAACAAGGAGCCAGCTAGGTGGAGGGGATGGTAGAAAGGATGAGGGACATGGAAGGGGGGGAAATGGAGGAAAAGGAGTGGTCAGAGTGCTCCTGTTGGGGGATTCTATGATCAGGGGTATCAAATAGGATGGGGGGGAGAAGCCTGGTCAGTTAGAACAAAATGCTTCTCTGGACTAATGGTGTACAGGGTCAAGCACGAGGTATATCAGCTGGCAAAGGATTGTGGGGGTTGCCCGGACATACTGGTCCACCTGGGTACAAATGACATTGAGGGAAATAGCAAGCTAGAGATACAGACAAGGTTCAGGGAGCTTGCCAGGGTCTGTCATGACATAGGATGCACAGTTTCCTTCTCAGAAATCTTGCCGGTGCCAAGGGCTAGTGGGGAGCACAAAAGGAAGATTAGGGAGATAAACCAGTGGCTCAGGGAGTGGTGTGAGGCCAGAGGGTATGGGTTGATGGGGGATTGGGTGGAGACCTGGGAGGATAAGGAGCTGTATGCTAGAGATAGGCTCCATCTCAATTAAGAGGGAAGGGGAATCCTTAAGTTGAAAATAGAGGGGTTCATTGGTGAAAAGTGGGGTTTAAACTTGTGAAGGGGGAGGGATGGGAGAAAAGGCTGTCGAGGGGGTGCCGATAAAGGAGGGACTCTGTCTCCACCCCACTGGGGAGCTGGAGGATTGCGGAAAGGCCAACTGGAAAGTGCAGACCAGGGAAAACAGAATCTCCATGGGAACACGAGAAGCAGAAATGGAAGTATAGGGAAAGGGTGGAAGGTAGTCCTGCTAAATGCCAGGAGCTTGGGCAATAAAATGCCTGAGCTCCAGGTGATGCTAACTGAGGGAGCGGTGGATGTGGCAGCGGTCGCTGAGACCTGGGCCACTGCAGGACACGACTGGGACCTGAACCTGGAGGGTTACACTATGTTCAGGAAGGACAGGGGGGAGGGAAGGGGAGGAGGGGTAGCAATGATAATCAAAAACTGCATTGGCATAGGGGGAGTAGAGGAGGCGGAGGGAACCATGGAGGCGATTGGGGTCACCTTGATAACAAGGGGGCAAGAGAGTAAAAATAGGAGTGGTGTATAGACCCCCTGCACTGGCGGAGGAGCTGGAGGAGAGTCTGGTGGCAGATGTTGGGAGACACTGCAGACTGGGCAGGGGAAGGGTGGTGGTGTTGGGGGACTTAAACATGCCAGGAACAGACTGGGAGACTATGACATCCTCAGTGGCCAGGGAACAGAGGTTTTGGATGTCTTTCAAGACGTGTTCCTAACTCAGCAGGTGGGGGAACCCACCAGGGAGGCGCAGGTACTGGATGTGGTCCTGGCAGACAGTGACCAGATTGGGGCCTGGGTAAGGGACCCGTTGGAGGGAATGACCATGCCACGGTCTGGTTCTGCCTGGACCTAGGAGTGAAGGCTGACAAAGACGGAGGTAACTGACTTCAGGGGGTGGATTTTAAGGAAATGGGAAGGATCCTTAAGGAGCATTTGGATGGGATTGGGTCAGACATGGACACTGATAGTAGGTGGGAAATCATCAGGAGAGGGGCGCAGGATGCTACCAGCACCTGTGCAAGAGTAAGATGAAAATGTGGTAGGGCCCAAAAACCCTGCTGGTGGACCAGGGAGGTCCAGGAGGTGGTGTGGGGAAAGAAGGCAGCCTATAGGCAATTCAAGTGCTCAAGGAGTGAAAGGGATTGAGGGAAGTATGAGCTGATGGCTAGAATGGCCACTAGGGTGGTGAGGGTGGCTAAGGCAAGGAAGGAGCAGAACCTGGCCAGGGAAATTAGGAGAGGGAACAAGGGGTTCTTTAGATACAATGCGGAAAAACGAAGGGTGAAGGGGCAGATTAGCAGGATTAAAACAGGGGAGAGATGGGCACAAGACCCGAGGGATCAGGCTGAGGTACTAAATGAGTACTTCGCCTCAGTTTTCACCAAGGAAAATGAGGGTGCTGCATCATACATGGGAGGAGACAGTGATACTGAGGAGGGGGGGGACCCTTGCCGATCGGCGGGTCTGGGGAGAGGGGGAGGCATCACTGGCAGGAGGGGGAAGGCTAAGCAGGGAGAAGAGGTAGCAGAAGTGGAAATCACAGCAGAGAGAGTGAGGGAAGCCCTCAGGTCCCTTAAGACGGAGAAAGCACCGGGGCCAGATAAATTACATCCCAGAGTGCTGAAGGAACTTGCGGATGTCCTGGCAAAACCCCTGGCAGAGCTTTTCACCATCTCTGAGGACAGGTGGGTGCCCCAGGACTGGAAGGTGGCGATATAGTGCCTATCCACAAGGGGATCAAGGGAGGTGGCAGAACTACAGGCCTGTCAGCCTGACATCGGTGGTGGGCAAGGTGATGGAGGGCATTGTCAAGGAGAGGCTGGGGGGGACCTGGAAAAGTCAGGGTGCCTGGACGATAGACAGCATGGATTCGTCCTGGGGAAATCATGTCAGACAAACCTTGTGGAGTTCTATGACTGGGTGACAAGTGCCTTGGACCTGGGTAGACCAGTGGATGTCCTCTTTCTAGACTTCAGCAAGGCATTTAACTCTGTTCCTCACGAGGGCCTGTTGGATAAGCAGGGAGAAATGGGGTTGGGGAACCAGATGATCAGATGGATAGGCAATTGGCTCCAGGACCGGACTCAGAGGGTCGTAGTTGGTGGGATAGTCTCATCCCTGAGGAGGGTCATTAGTGGGGTCCCACAGGGATCAGTCCTTGGGCCCCTCCTGTTCAATGCCTATGTCTCTGATATAAGGACAGGTATCAGGAGTGAGATGAGTCTCTTGCAGATGACTCCAAACTGGGGCAATGGTGGATGGGGAGGAGGAGGGGAGGGCTCACAGGAGACCTGGAGGCTCTGGAAAGATGGTCTAGAAAGTGGAAGCTGAGGTTCAATGCAGGGAAATGCAAGGTACTACACCTGGGGGCCAGAAACCCGGGCAAGTGTACACCCGGGGGGTGAATGCTACAAGTCTCGATGGCTGAGAGGGACCTGGGGGGGGGTGGTGGATGTCAAGATGAACAACTCAGAGACTTGTAGGAGGGCAGCAGCCAAGACCAACAGGATGTTAGGATGCATCGCTAGGGGATCACCTCCAGAAGGAGGGAAGTGATACTCCCTCTGTATAACTGCTTGGTGAGGCCGCACCTCGAGTACTGCGTGCAGTTTTGGAGGCCACACTTAAAGAGGGACATTAAACTCCTGGAGAGGGTCCAGAGGAAGGCAACCAAAATGATTTGGGGCTTGGGGACAGGACCTATGAGGAGAGGCTCAAGAGCTAAATATGTACACATTGGAAGAGAGAAGGGACCGGGGACATGATAGACGTCTTAGGTACATGAAGGGGTAAATAGGGAGGAGCAGTCAGGGTGCTTCGAAGGAAGGAGGAGGGGGCCACTAGAGGGCATGGGTGGAAGCTGGAGGGGGGAAGATTCAGGGGAGAAAGGAGGAGGTGCTACTTCACTGAGAGGGTGGTGGAGCCATGGAATGCGCTGCCTAGGGGGCTGGTGGAGGCAGAGACGGTGGAGGGGTTCAAGAAGGGTTGGGACAGGTACAAGGGAGAGGTTCTGGAAGCAAAATCCAATGCAGCGAGAATATCCGGAACTGGGAAGGGAGAAGCCAGAGAAGGCAAGGGGGGCAGCAAGGTCAGCTCCCAGGGTGGGGGCTGACCAAATGAGCAGACGCGGAAGACCGTTAGGCCTATTCTGCTGGCATTTTAGTATGTTATGCACTTTGAGGTGAAGAACCCAAGGAGAGAATACTGGCTGGGGGGGGTTAAGTTGGGGATCATAGAGGAGGAGAAGGACCTTGGGGTAATGATAACGGGGACCATGAACAACACTGCCCAGTGCAGGAGAGCAGCTGCAAAAGTGAACAAAAAGCTGGGATGCATAGCAAGGGGTTTTTCGTCCAGGCGAAGTGAGGAGATCTTGCCCCTCTACAGATCACTGGTAAGGCCACACTTAGAGTACTGTGTGCAGTTTTGGAGGCCATACCTAAAGCATGATATCAGGCTGCTGGAGGGGGTGCAGAGGAGGGCAACAAAGATGATATGTGGAATGGAGGGAAGAGACTATGACAGCAGGCTGGGAGACCCCAATATGTACACCCTGGAGGATAGAAGGGAAGGGGGACATGATAGAGACATTCAAGTATCTGAGGGAATCAATAAGGATGGGGCAGATGGGGTCTTTAAGTTAAGGAGGGGAGGTCACCAGGGCATGAGCTAAGAATGGAGTGGGGAAGATTTAGGAAGGAAATGAGGAGACACATTTTCACAGAGAGGGTGGTAGCAAAATGGAATGCCCTACCAGAATGGGTGATATCATGTAAATCTGTGAACAGCTTCAAAAGGGCATGGGACAGGGAACAGGGGAGAGTGAGGGTGGGGGGTGGCAATGGGATGACAAAAGGGAGGTGGTTGGGGCAGCTGCAAACTAGGGGTGTTGGCTGCACACTCGTGCAGACTTAGATAGACCGGGTGGTCTGTTTCTGCTGGCACATTCGTATGTGCATATGTTCGTTATATCAAGACTTCCTTCCATCCGGCAGGATGAACATAAAGAGGAAAAAAATATCATCTGTAATTTTGATTCGTGCCGTGAGTTAGGACCCAGTATGTGTGTAGGACGGCGTCCTTTCTTTCATCCTACACATGGTTATTACCAGAGATCAATCATGAAATTACACCGCCGTCTTAAGGTACATATCAAGATTTCCTTCCATCCAGCAGGATGAACATCAGGAAGAAAATAAATATCGTCCGTGATTTTGATTCATGTCGTGAGTTAGGGCCCCGTGTGTGTGTCATTTTTTTTTTCTTACATCTGGCAGGAAGACCTACTGGATGAGGAGTCAAGTACAGCAAAAGTAATAAGGTTAGTGCTGGCTGTCTGTCAGTTTGTCATGTAAGACAAAGTGAATGTAAAAAAAAAACACACAGATGTGAATTATTTTTTTGCATCTTCGCCGAATGAAAACACAAAGTACTGAGCTAAAAGATGGGTGGTGACTGAAAGAAATATAACAGCTAATAGACAAATAAAAGTAAGGGGAGACACTTGATGAGAGACAAGTGATAGAGGTTAAAATGGGTTGAAATGACGAGTGGGGTATATTTAGTCAGCAGCACACACACAGACCCTAAATTGCAGCAACACATAAGGAGTAGTAAGGATCATTAGTGTTAGTCTGATTTCACTCAACACACAAAGTGGGTCAAAAGGAAAGAGATAGTTGAAGCATGTCACTTAGTACATTTTGCTGACAGCCAGCACATGTTATACCTGAGGTTGTTTCGTGCTGTTTTTTGTCAAGTTTGACAATTTACTGCTACTTGACATTACGTGTGATATGCAGAACATATCTTAGCCTGGCATCTGACATATAAATCTGTAGTTTTCACCAATACAGAGCCATAGAGGACTGTGTGTGAGCAATCCTATACCAAAATGCTATTATTCCATCGAGACATGACAAGGCAAAACCAGAGACCTCGAACTCAAGATCACAGTTGAATAAAACTGGTGAGCATGGAAATTTCAAGATTGAGAAGATAGTGTGGTTTCTATAAGATTGCAGATAGTCTTTTAAGGTGCACTAGGCACCAATCACCTCCTAACCCCCCCACCAAAAAAAAAAATTTCCAGTTGTTGTAAAGCTGACATACTTTTACAGCAGTCTGTTGTGGTTCTGTATAGATGCACTGTTTCCCTGGATATGCTCTCACCACAGCAGAGCTGTCATCATGCATGCATGGTAAAGAACAGTGATCTTGTGCTGCACTATTGATGCACTTGGGGGAGAGTGTCCATGACTTTGCACGTGAACAGAACTGCATCTCTTTGTAGTAAAGTAAGTCTGCCTGTTTACAGTGGAACTTTTTTTTATTTTTGGGTAGTGGTGTCCAATGTTGATTATGTATGGATTTACATACTATGAAGATAAATTTGTTTAGGAGCATCATAAACAGACAATGTTTGAATCTTTTCAACGCACTACTAAGTACTGAACATCCACACAGTAATATTGCATTGCTATGTATGATTGCTCATATACTACCCTTTATATGTTAACTCACGTGCAGATTTGTTTTGCATCAAAGTAATATCACAGTAGCAGAATAAGATGAAACGAACAAGAAATATACTTCAGAAAAAAAAAATAGTGTTTTACAGTCGGCGTACTAGTACAGTTTCCACTTGCTCTTTCACTTTGTATGGGATAGGAGGTTTTAGCTCATTTTTGTTTTTTCATTTGGCTGAAACTTTGGGCCTGATTTTCAAAGGTTTTGGAATGATGCAAGGGACTTTGACGCACGTTATGACTGACATCAGTACTTGCGTCAAACGCAGTCTTCCAAAGTAGCAGGCATAGGCACCACAAACTGCAGTGCAAAATACCCCTTGCTCAAGAACTGCTACAAAAAAACCAAGGCTCACATGACACATAGGGGCGTGCACAGTGGAGGGCCTGCAAAAAATATTTTTTAGGAGGGGAGAATCGCAAAGCACAGCCATGTATGCAATCAGTGTGACCATTTAGACTTGGCGTAATTGGGGTTTACTGCCACCCTTACATGGACACAATTTGCATCTCTGTAAGTGGACTTTGAAAATCGTGCCCATTGTCTTTACCATAGCTGTTATTATTTTTATTTTCTATACAGTAAAGTTACTTGACAAACGACAGACACCATACTTTTTTATGGGTTTTTTTTCTTTATTATTTTGCTTTTTTTATTCACTCATTCACATCTGTGAGTGGGTAGCGGAATGTTGCAGGTTTTTCATCTATTCTTGTAGGTTACTTCCATCACTGTTGCTGATCAACCAGTTTCAGCATCTGAAACGGTAAGATAAACTGTTAACTTTTGCATTCTCTAAAACCTGGTATGTATGTGTACTAAAGTTGGCACTGATATGTTATAAACGTATTACAAAAATGTTTTTATTACATTTTTTGCATACCACACAAAAATCTAATTTGGGGGTATTTTGGTAATAAAACAAAAAGAAAATCACGTCTCGATGATTGCTTAGCAATGTTAGAAAGATGATTCCATTCTAGACCACTATGCCACTCATACTATGTTTGTAACCTATACAGTTCAGGAACTATTCACATTTCTTTATGGTGTGGAGTGTGTTTTTCATCACTTTTTCACCGACTAGTCTCGCAGTAGCAAGTTGAATAAAAACAATACAAAATATAATTTTGGATTTAAAACAGGTTAGTTTTGGGTACGTATTTGTGCTAAATCTGGCATTTATATGATACAAATTTATCTCAAAAAAAGGTGTACCTTGAATTTTTTCCATACACAAACACATTGGCCCAGATATTCAAAAGGGTTGCGCATGGCGCAACGATGTTGCGCCATGCACAACCCATTGATGCACCCTGGTGCGATATTTAAAAGGGAAAAGTGTACGCAAATCCTGATGCGCCAAGTGCATCAGTAATGTATCTGAGCACAGGTGGGAGGGCGTGCCCATGCATAAACTGCACAGCCGATATTCAGCCGGGCCGTGCAGGTTATGCAGCCGCAACCCTCCTGCGCCTGCACAAAGTACGCCGAAAAAAGGAACAGGTCAAGGGCCACTTACAGGTGAGCTGCCGCATTGCAGGGGGCGCAACACAGCAGCTGCCACCTGGGTGGCCTGTTCTACCGCACCAGCGGTGCCCCATACCCGATCACGAGCATCAGTATGCCCCCCAGTCCAATATCCTGGTGGTCAGTGGACGCCAAGTAGTATCGTGGGCATAACAGTATATCCCCAGTAGCCCGATCGCGGCATACCTGTAACACCCCTGGTAGCCAATCATGGGCATAACTGTAACTCGTCCCCATTAGCCTGATCACGGGCATCAGTACCCCCAAGTCCAATATCCCTGGTGGTCAGTGGACCGAACAGAGCCCGATCTGGTGGCATTCCTCACCCCAAGTCCGGAAATCCCTGGTGATCTGGTGGACCCCCACCCACCCACCCACAGAGCCCTACCCCGCTCCCCGTTAGCGGCGACGCGCCTCACCACTTGCCCAGCCTTTTGCCGCCGCCGATTGCTCGGCTGGTTGACGTCTGCTGAGTCTTGAGCATGAGCCATCGGGCGCACAGCCCATATGTCAGATAGTCAGGTCCAGATATGTGAATGAATCTATCTACATATCTGACTGACTAGTAGTATGGTTGCATGCCCATTGGCTCATGCTCGAACCAACGGGCGGCATCCTTACCGAGCTGTCAGTCGGGCGGGCGGCGGTGGAGTGCTGCCGCTTGCCGCCGCCGGGGAGTGGGGGTCTGTAGGCGGTGGGGTGGGGGTCCACTAGATCACCAGGGATTTAGACTTGGGGGTGAGGAATGCCGCCCACGATCGGGTTCATGGTCCACTGGACCACCAGGATATTGGACTTAGGGGATACTGATGCCCGCGATCGGGCTAATGGGGAGTTACAGTTGCGCCCGCAATCGGCTACTCAGGGTGGTGTTACAGGCATGCCCACCATCAGGCTACTCGGGGAATACACTTATGCCCGCCGATCGGGTTACTTGGGGAAGGAGCAATTATGCCCACGATGGCTAATCGCGGTCCACTGACCACCACCAGGGATTGAAGATATCTACTGTCCTCACGGACGCCCCGAGATCGGGCTGCAGGGCCGTTGTTCCCTGACGGCTGCTGCCTGGCATGGCGCCAGGTGCAATCATCGGGGATCGGAGCACCTGCATGCTAATGGCATGCAAATGGGGCCGTAACCAGATGCAAATGGACCCCTGTACAACTTGCATAAATTATGGCCCTATTTGCATGTCACCCTTTGAATATCACAGGTGCTGTGCATGGCGCAATGGAACTTGCGCCACCGCATCTCAATGCTCCACTCTGACCACTTGCACTGGTGCAGTTCCATTGCACCATGCACAGTGGGGGTGGCTAGGGGGGCAATATTCAAAGCAGTTGCGCCATAGTGCAACTCCGTTGAATATCACCCTGGCCACACCCCTGCACAACTATTTTGAGCAGCATACAGGCTTGCGCCACAAACTGGCGCAGTTTGAATATCTGGGCCATTAACTTTTTTTTATTTCAGCAATAAAAATAAAGCACTTCTCTACAATTGCTTAGCACCATTAGAAAGATAATTTTGTGGTGAACAACTTTGCTGCTTGTACTATGCCTGTAACATTTACAGTTCAGGAGGTATTCACATTTGTTTATGGTGTGGTGTGTATTTTACACTTTTCCTCATCTAGCCTCACAGCAGCAAGTTGCATAAGAACAATAAAAAGTTGTTTTTTCTGCACAAATTCTTTACCACAAGCCTAATATGTATTTATAGTAAATCTGCCATTGATATAATACAAATTTACCACTAAATGAAGGTTTACATTGAATTTAAAAAAAAATTGGATTTTGCACTATTTCGGCAATAAAAAAGAAAATAAAGCACTTGTCTACAATTGCTTAGCACCGTTGGAAAGATAATTTTGTGCTGAACAACTTTGCTGCTCGTACTATGTGTGTATCACTTACGGTTCAGGAGATATTAACATTTGTTTATGGTGTGGTGTGTATTTTACAGTTTTCCTCATCTAGCCTCACAGCAGCAAGTTGCATAAAAACAATAAAAAATATATTTTTTGATTTAAAAAGTTTTTCTTTTTGTGCAGAAATACTTTACCACAAGCCTAATATGTATTTATAGTAAATCTGCCAGTGATATGATACAAATGTACCACTATATGAAGGACTACATTGAATTTTTTTTTTTTAAATCAGATTTTGTACTATTTCAGCAATAAAAAATAATATAAAGCACTTGTCTACAATTGCTTAGCACCGTTGGAAAGATAATTCTGTGCTGAACAACTTTGCCACTCATACTATGTGTGTAGCACTTACGGTTCAGGAGATATTCACATTTGTTTATGGTGTGGTGTGTACTGTATCCTTTTTTCCATCTAACCTCACAAAAGTAGAATAAAAACACTCAAAAATATATTTTTCATGGGAAAAGTTGTGTTTTTTCACAAAAAATACTTAACTACCATCATGATATATATGGGTACCGAATTTGGCATTGATAATAAAAATATAGGTTACATTGAATTTGTTACTGAAAAAAATTAGATTGTGGGGTATTTCGTCTAGTAGAAGATAACTAATACACTTGTAATCACTTGCATAGCACCATTAGAAAGATAATTTTGTTCTGAACAACTTTGCTGCTCACACTATGGCCCGGATATTCAGAATGGTTGCACATGGCGCAACAGTGTTGCGCCATGCGCAACCCACTGATGAGCCCTGGCGCAATATTCAAACGGGGATTGAGCCTGGCACAAATCCTGAAGCACTGGAGTGCATCAGTAATGTATGTGGCGCAGGTGGGGGGGCGTGCAAATGCATACTCCGCACATCCTAATATTCAGCCTGGGATGTGCTGAGCCTATGCATGCGCAACCATTACCTGCGCTGCACATAGGTGAGCCAAAAAAAAAAGGAAAAACGGCTGGCCACCCACAGGTGAGCTGCCGTATTGCAGGGCGTAACATGGCAGCTGCCACCTGTGGGTGGCCCCCTGAGCTCTGGCTGCACCTTTGTGGCAGTGCCCCCCCATGCCCAATCACAGGCTTAACCATAAAACGCAATCGTCCAATATCCCTGGTGGTCCAGTGGACCACTTCACGCCCGATCGCGGGCATCAGTATGTAAATAAATCATCTTATATCCCTGGTGGTCCAGTGGACTGCTTCACGCCCGATCACGGGCTTCAGTATGTAAATAAATCATCCAATATCCCTGGTGGTCCAGTGGACCACTCTCAGCCCGATTGCGGGCATAAGTAATAAAAAGGAGAGATCCAATATCCCTGGTGGTCCAGCGGTGCCTCCCTCCCCACCGCCCACTGAGCCCCACTGCCCCGCTCGCCCGGTCAGTGGCGGGTGGCAGCACCCAACCCGCTTGCCCCCCACACCGTCTGACACCGTACGATAAGGCTGTATGCCCACTGGTTCACAGCGTGAGCCAATGGGCGTGCAGCCCACACCATACTACACAGTCCAGATATGTGAAGCAGGCGGGTGGAGTGCTGCTGCCTGCCAGTGACCGGGGGGGGTGTGGGGCAGTGGGGCTCAGTGGGCGGATGGGGAAGGGGTACCGCTGGATCACCGGGGTATTGGACCGCTCCTTTTTATTGCTTATGCCCGCGATCGAGCTGTGAGTGGTCCACTGGACCACCAGGGATATTGGACCTCTCCTTTTTATTACTTATGCCCGTGATCAGGCTGCGAGCGGTCCACTGGACCACCAGGGATATTGGATGATTTCTTTACATACTGAAGCCCGCGATCGGGCTGCGAGCAGTCCACTGGACCACCAGGGATATTGGACGATTTATGTTCATACTAAAGCCTGCGATCAGGTGTGAAGCAGTCCACTGGACCACCAGGGATATGGGACGATTTATTTACACACTGAAGCCCACAATCGGGCTGCGAGCGGTCCACTGGACCACCAGGGATATAGGATGATGAAGTTTTATACTTAAGCCCTTGATCAGGCATGAAGCGGTCCACTAGACCACCAGGGATATAGGACGTGTTTTCTTTTAACAGATGGCCGCAATCGGGGAGCGGTGAGGCACTTTTCCACGCTGTGCAGGGGGTGTCGGTCCCTGACGGCTGCAGCCTGGCAGGATATGCCAGATACTAGTCGCCGAGTCGGTGCACCTGCATGCAAATGAGGCCATAATGACAAATGGACCCATTGCACCTACATCGATATGGCCCTACTTGCATGTGCACCTTTGAATATCGAGGTTGTGCACCTGGCGCAGCGCAACGCGCTAGTGTATCCCCTGCTCCACTCTGGCCACATGGCTGAGGCAGTGCCACTGTGCCATCGGCACTCGCGGGTGGCAGGGTGCGAGACAGTTACGCTGTGCCATGGCGCAGCTCCGTTGAATATCACCCTTTCAATGCCCCTGCGCAGCCCATCTGCGCTGCACCCAGGCTTACGCCACAGCCTGGCGCAGTCTGAATATCCAGGCCAATGTGTGTAAACCTTACAGTTCAGGAGATATTAGCGTTTGTCCATTGGATGGTGCATATGGTGAGAATTTTACTTAGAATGTCCAGGATGCACTGTTATGAGTGTGTATGACACGGGGGAGTAGAACACTCAGAGGGCTGCTTAGGAGCCAATGAGTTGAGCAATAAGGTGTTAGAGCAGGTGTGTCAGGGTAGAATAATGCCCAGAATCGAGTGGGCATAGGCATGAGGCAAAGCTAAGTACTTCCGCTACCTGAGATAGAATATTAGCCACCATACAGAAGAAAAAATTACTCACCTTAGTATCCAGGGATAAAGGACAACCAAAGAAGGGGCTGGAGTAGAACAGCAAAACAGTCTAGGGAGGTCAAATCATGGAAAGCCATATGTGCAAATGCCAGGAGCCTTAGCAACAAGATGGAAGATCTGAAGGCTGTCACGGTGCAGTCAGACCTGGACATTGTGGCCATCACTGAAACCTGGTGTAATGATAACCACGACTGGGAGATGGCCATACCTGGCTACAACATATTCAGAAGAGACAGGGCAGGCAGGAAGGGAGGAGGAGGAGTGGCACTGTATGTGAAAAATGACATAAGGGCCACAGAGATCCGGGAGGAACAAAATGGGGGAGAGATACTGTGGGTGAAGCTGGAAAGAAAAATGGGGCCAGCCATCTGCACAGGTGTGGCCTATAGACCACCAGCCCAGGAGGAAGGAAGAAAGAGATAGGGAGCTGATGTTAGCCATCCAAAGGATGGCAGACAAGGGGGAGGTAGTACTGGTTGGAGACTTCAATATTCCAGACGTGGACTGGAGCATCCCAGCAGCAGCATCAACTAGGAGCAGATTTATCCTGGACTCCCTTCAGGGTGCCTTCCTCAAGCAACTGGTCATGGAACCAACTCAGCAGAAGGCAATAGTGGACCTTGTGCTCACAAACAGGGACAGTGTGATGGGGTAACAGTGGGGCAGCACCTGGGGAACAGTGACCACCAGTCATTGTGGTTTCAAATCACAGAAAGAACAGAACCAAACCACACAAAAACACGTATCCTGGATTTTAGGGGGGCAGACTTTGGGAAAATGGGGAGATACTTGAAGGAGGCATTAAGAGGAATGGGGCAGGAATCAGGGGTTGAGGAACAGTGGGCAGTATTTAAAATGGGGATTACAAGAGCAACAGAATTATGTATTAAGCAGGTTAGCAAGAGGAAAAGGAAGAGGAGACCATTATGGTTTTCCAAAGAGGTAGCAAAGAAAGTGAAGCCAGAAAGATTGCATTCAGGCAATACAAAAGACACAGGCAGAAGGGGATAGGAGAAGTACCAGGAGAAGCAAAGGGAGGCAGGGATGTCAGTAAGGAAGCCAAAGCTCAGACAGAAGAACACATTGCAAAATCAGTGGGTAGAGGGACAAAACCTTTACAGGTACATAAGTGAAAAAGAAAGGCAAAGAGAGGATAGTGAGACTGAAGGGGAGGATGGGGGCCGTGTGGAGGATGACAACAGTAAGCTGACATACTGAACAGGTATTTCTGCTCAGTCTTTACTGAGGAAGAGGAGGGTAATGGGTCTGAAGGGAGTACAAGGGGTAAGAATGGTACAGAAATGGACACAAGTCCCTTTACATGAGAAAGGGTCCTGAAGGAACTGGAAGTAATAAGAGTTGATAAAGCAATGGGGCCAGATGGGGTGCACCCCATGGTCCTTAAAGAACTAAGAGAGGTAGTGGCTGAACCTCTGGCTATCCTCTTTAGCCAATCACTGGAAACAGGGGAGGTACCCAAAGACTGGAGGACAGCAGATGTAGTCCCCTTATACAAAAGTGTGAACAAAGAGGAAGCAGGGAACTACAGACCAGTCAGCCTCACCTCGGTAGTGGGGAAGATCATGGAAGCACTACTGAAGGAGATATTGGTGGAACATCTGGTTGTCAATGGACTACAGGACCCAAGGCAGCATGGTTTCACCAGGGGGAGGTCATGTCAGACCAACCTCGTTGAATTTTTTGACTGGGTGACTAGGGAGGTGGATCAGGGGAGGGCAGTGGACATGGCCTATCTGGACTTCAGCAAGGCCTTTGACACTGTGCCACATACAAGACTGTTACACAAACTGGGGAATATGGGTGTGGGCAGGACAGTAGTGTGGTGGGTAGGTAACTAGCTGGGCAGCAGGACACAGAGGGTGATGGTAAATGGCTGTCACTCCACAGAGGGAAGAGTGACCAGTGGAGTCCCACAGGGATCAGTGCTGGGACCGGTCCTATTCAACATCTTCATCAGTGACATTGCGCAGGACCTAGAAGGCAGAATTTCACTGTTCGCCGATGACACAAAGCTCTGTAACAGAGTAGACACACCAGAGGGTGTAGACAGAATGAGAAAGGACCTGCAGAAACTTGAAGAATGGTCAGGGATTTGGCAGTTGAAATTCAATGCAAAGAAGTGCAAGATAATGCTTATGGGGCACAAAAACCATGACACAATATATCAGTTGGGTGGTGAGGATATAGCATGCACCAAGCAGGAAAGGGATCTTGGGGTTATCATCTCTGATGACCTCAAGGTAGGGAAACAGTGTGACAAGGCAGCAGATAAAGAAAATAGGATTCTGGGATGCATAGGCAGGGGCATCACCAGCAAGAAAAGGGAGGTCATAATTCCACTATACAAGACACTAGTGAGGCCCTACCTGGAGTACAGTGTACAGTTCTGGAGACCTTACCTATGTAAGGACATAGACAGGGTAGAGAAGATTCAGAGGAGGGCAACAAAGATAGTGCATGGATTGCATCACAAGTCCTATGAAGACAGGTTGAAGGAACTGAACATGTACTCCCTGGAGAGGAGGAAGAGAGGATATGATAGAGACATACAAGTATCTTACAGGGAGGAACAGGTGCAGGAATACACTATTTTAAGCGAAAAAGATGTTCCAGGACTAGAGCATGGGATGAAGTTGAGGAGGACGATTCAGAGGAAACGTGAGGAAGAATTTCTTCACAGAACGGGTGGTGGACAAGTGGAACACCCTGCCAGAGTAAGTGGTGGGGGCTGAAACAATCACGGGATTTAAGAATACATGGGATAGACATAAAGGAATTCTGGAGGTCAGGGGTAAGGGGCAACAGACTTCTTGGAAAACATAAACTGAACTTACAAGCTCAAATGGGCAGACTGGGTGGGCCATAGTTTCTTCTAATGGAGTCTTGCTGTATTCTGACTATTGCAGTTACAGTAGCCCCAGCACTCAAACTGCCCTGGAGAGTGGAGGGTTAATTTCTATGCAGAGCATAGAACATTGAGCTCAAGCTCAGTTCAAACCTCTGTCTGTTGCACTTTGAAGTGCAACTTTCAGATTCTTACGAGCTAATACTAACCAACTACTATGTGGAAATTGTAAATTTTTGCTAGCCAAATGGCAACCAAATATTTTGGATCCCCAAAAGACTCAAGTCAAGAAATCCAAAATCAGAAACCAGGTAGTGAACAACTTAAGACTGTTAAATTAATAATATAATCCACTCCCCCTCTCTAAAAGGAGGGAGTACCCAAATGCACCTCTGGGGTGCAACACTGCACTTGCCAGCCCACTTCCCAAAAATAGGTTCTGAGAGGGGAGGTAGGGAGGAGGTCAGAATACATCAGGACTCCATTAGAAGAAACATAAATACTATGGTGAGTAATTTTTTCTTCAAACAACATGAAGTCTTGCTGTATTCTGACTATTGCAGACTACCAAGCAGTACCTCCATGGAGGAGGGAATCGAACCTACCTAGGGAATAGGCTCTGCAGTACTGCTGTACCAAACTGAGCATCACTCCTAGCCTGGATGTCCAGGGAGTAATGCTTGGTAAATGTATGGACTGTTTTCCAGGTGGCTGCTTTACATATCTCTAGCAAAGGAATATCCCTGGCTGCAGCCAGGGAAGCAGCTGCACCTCTAGTCGAATGAGCCCTCAGGCCTGAGGGAGGTATTTTGCCTAGTTTCTCATAGCAGAATTGAATACAAGAGACAATCCACCTGGCAATAGTTCTCTTAGTGGCAGGTTTGCCCTTACCCACTTCTCCATAAGTGAGAAACAACTTAAGGGAGTCAAACCTGTGAGCCTTAGTACACTCAATGTAGTAACTAAGGGCTCTTTTAACATCCAAACTGTGTAAACATCTTTCTCCTGAAGAAGAATGATCAGTGAAGAAAACAAGGAGAGACATAGATTGGTTCAGATGAAAATCTGAAACCACTTTAGCTAACAACCTCCTATTAGTTCTAAGGACCACCTTATCTCTATGGAATGAGATAAAATCAGGCTCCACTGACAGAGCTTGCAATTCACTGATATGCCTGGCAGAGGTAATAGCTACCAGGAACACAGTTTTCCAAGTCAAGTACTTAAGCTCTGCTGAAGATAAAGGCTCAAAAGGGGGTTGCATAAGCTGAGCAATGCAAACATTAAGATCCCAAGCACGGGTAGGATCCCTAAAGGGGGGATTGGTATGAAGCAATCCCTTGAAAAATTTACAGAATACAGAGTGAGATGACAGTGAGGAAGGCTTTTCCGCTGACAGAAAAGCAGAAACAGCTGACAAATGTACCTTGAGAGTAGCTGGTCTGAGGCCTAGGCCATTGAGATGAACCATATAATCCAGAACTGTAGACAATTCAGCAGTGTCTGGGGATATATGCTTCTTGGAACACCAAATTGTTGAATCTTTTCCATTTGGAGTTGTAAGTTTTTCTGGCGGCAGGCTTTCGAGAGGCTTTGAGAATATCCAGAACCCCTTGGGACAGATGCAAATCTGCATACTCTAACGCTTCAAGAGCCATGCCTTGAGATTGAGAGACTGAAGATTGGGGTACCAAATCCTCCCCGGAGAGGAGGTTAACAGGTTGTAATTCCTGGGAAGAGACAGGGGAATATGGACTGCTAGGGACAGCAACAGGGGGTACCAAGGCTGCCTGGCCCAATCTGGAGCAATCAGAATCACTTTGCAAGGTTGTGACCTTACCTTGACCAGAACCTTGACCAGAAGAGGAAAGGAAGGGAAGGCATATAGAAATTTCCCTTCCCAGTTCAAAATCAGAGCATCCAGAGGGACTGAGCCCAAGACTGGGGGTCTACAACAAAATAGAGGAAGTTGGTGATTGTCTGAGGCTGCAAAGAGACCTATCTCTGGAGTGCCCCACCTTGAAAACATCACTTTCAACACCAGAGGGTCCAGTGACCATTTGTGATGGCCCTGGGAGATCCTGCTCAATGCATCTGCTAGCACATTGTCCTTCCCTGGAAGGTGGACTGCTATCAGAGAGGTATGCAGATAATAAGCTAGGGACCACAATTTCATGGCTTCCATGCACAAGGCCATGGACCGAGTGCCTCCCTGCTTGTTGATGTACCACATGGTGGTGGTGTTGTCTGTCCTGATCTGAACCACCTTGTTCTGCACTGCCTGAGAGAAAGCTTGCAGGCCAGAAAGACCACCCTGAGTTCCAAGAGATTGATATGAAGAAGGGATTCCTGAGGGGACCACAGTCCCTGGGCTGTGAGAGCCCCCAGATGGGCTCCCCACCCCAATAGAGAAGCATCCGTGGTTAGGACCGCAGAGTGAGACTGAGTGACGAATGGGACTCCTTGCCTGAGGTTGCCCTGATTCTGCCACCATTGGAGAGCCTGGATCAGAGTCTGGGTCACTGGAACTAGTTTGGTTAGACAATCTTTTTTCTGAGACCAAAAGGCCCTCAGGTGAAACTGAATGTCCCTCATCTGAAATCTGGCCCCTTGGACCAGTGCTGTAGAAGCTGCCATGTGGCCCAGAAGTTGAAGGAATTGCCTTGCTGGCCAAGAGAACAGAAGGTGGAATGAAGAGGCCAGCTCTACAATAGCCCTTGCCCTTTCCAGGGGAAGAAAAGATCTTGCTTTGACTGTATCCAACTCTGCCCCTATGAAGGTGAGGAGCTGTACAGGCTCGAGAACTGACTTGGGAAGACTGAGAAGGAATCCTAGGGAAGTGAGCACTTGCTGAGTCACTTGAAGGTCTGACTTGGCTTGGTCTGGGGACTGACCCACAATGAGCCAGTCGTCCAGGTATGGAAATATTTTTCCTTCTTAAAAAGGCCACTACTAATGCTAGGCATTTTGTGAATATCCTTGGTGCTGATGTCAGGCCAAAGGGCATAGCTTTGAACTGATAATGGCCTGAAGGCAATTTGAACCTGAGGTACTTTCTGTGGGAGCACCTAATGGGAATGTGAAAGTAGGCATCTTTTAAGTCCAGGGAGGCTAGCCAGTCCCCTGGCCTTACAGAGGAAGGATTATTCCCAGAGTCACCATTTTGAATTTGGGGTTTAAAAGATGTTTGTTCAGGTATCTTAAGTCTAGGATGGGTCGCCACTCCCCTGTCTTTTTTGGGGTAAGAAAGTACCTGGAGTACAGACCTTGGCCCCTGTGCAATGTAGGAACTCTCTCTACAGCCTTTAGAGCCGGTAGAGATGAAAACTCTGCCTCTAGGGCAATGGTTTCAGAGATGCCTGCAGGTGGAAAAGATCTGGCCCTCAGCTTTGGACATTTCTTGAAGCTGAGAACCAGACCCTGGCTTACCACCTCCAGGACCCACTTGCCTGAGGTAACAGACATCCAGTCCTGGACAAAGTAAGCCAGCCTGCCTCCTACAGGAATGGGGGTAGACGACCTGGGCTGACACATCAGGGTGTCTGCTTGGCAGAAGCCTTAGGTTGAGGGATGGATGCAGCCCTGCTCATCCCCCTTCTGCCTCTCCCTCTAAAGAACCCCCTCTGAGGAAAGGGAGAAGAGGCCTGTGCTTGGTAGAAAGGCCTATGAAAAGGCTTGCCCCTGCCCCTAGCCTGCTGCCTTTGAGGAGTACCCTGCCTTTGCTTGGCCTGTGCACTCGTATAGGTGGTCCTATACTCATCCATCTTTTTCATGTAATTGTCTTTCTGCTCCCCAAATAGAGAATTACCCACCACAGGGAAATCCATGGCCTTAGCCTGGGTGTTCTGTGAAAGACTAGTACATCTGAGCCAAGCCATTCTCCGAAAAGCCACAGATGTAGCCATGACTCTAGAGAACACATCACTGGAGTCCACAGCAGCATGGAACTGTACCTTAGATACCTCAATCCCATCAGCAGCCACCCACTCCAGCTCCGGGGCTAGCTGGGGGGAGGCCTGCTTAGAAAGTGTCAGTACAGTGTCCCACCTGGACTTCTGGTACCTGGCTGCATAGGCCATATAATTAGCCTGCCTGAGTCCCAAGGCGGATAACATGTACTGTTTCTTTGCCAAGGCATCCAACTTCCTAGAGTCTTTATCTGGGGGGGTGTGAAGCCAAGGGTATATTAGCCTTATCACAGGCTGCAGCCTGCACAACCCCAACATGGCTGCATTGTTGATACAAGTACTCTGTACCCGAACCTAGTAAGGTGTACCTTTTGTCCATCCTTCTGTTGACAGGAGGTACAGAATTTGGAGTTTTTAAAAGCTTTTGTGTCTGATTCCCAAAAGACTTATGAAAGGGAATAGACAGTCTCGTGGACTCTGGGATGTCCATCATCTCCACATAATCAGGTTCCTCTTGTTCCTCTACAGCTTCTTCCACAGGGAGTTGGAGGGTTTCTGCCACTTTCCTGTAAAACATGTAGTGGGAAGGGGACTCAGAAAGCCTAGGAGGGGAAACACCAGAAGGCCTGTCTGGGGAGATGTCCGGTTCAATGGGCTCAACCAGACCTCCCACACCATCATCATCATCATAATCTTCATCCCCCTCCAAATCCAGTTCATAGAAGTCTTCAGGGGCATAATCTTGAACCGGAGGAGCCGACTGAACCGAGCGCCTACCAGAAGGCGCCGGATCAGACGGGACCGGACAAAGCAATTCTACAATACTTATCGCATTGACAATCTCTTCGGCGGTCGGAAAATGGGTCTCTGGATCCAAACTGGCTGATTTTAATTTTCTTTTCCTTTTTGTAGGAACCGATCCCTCAGGGTTAGCTCTCCTCTTTCCCAAAGAAGTATCGCCCTAGTCAGAGGGCATTCCCTCAGGTTTGGTCGGAACCGAACCAGGCTGGCCATTCTGGTCAGCGGACTTCACAGCCTCCTTATCCCTGAGCCTCCCTAATCTTTTTTCCAGGGTAGACTTATGGAAGTTTTTACAGATCTGGCAGTCTCAATCGAGGTGGTCAAACCCCAGACAATAAACACAGGTGATGTGGGAATCAGCCTTATCAAAGACCTCCCCACACACACTGCAGTGTTGAAACCGAGTGTGACCGGTTTTTCTTTTGGGTTTCTCAGACGTAGCCATCCTAACCATAGACTTACCCTTTTTATGACAAACAACCAGGCAAGACACCCTTATTGGTTTCTAACCATGTCACGGGTATTGGAAAAAAACACAAGAAAATGCAGTTTTTTTAAAACCGATAAGGACCGGTAACCACACTCTAAGTTTAAAAACAAAGACAGAACATATAAATCACTAAACAGCTGGTTCAGCCGAACCAGTCGAAAAATCAGTTTTTACAATTTCCACAAGTTTACTATGTCTAGTTCACTACCTAGTACTTACTGTGCCACAGACAGAGATCTGAACCGAAACTTGCGAAAAATAATCGGTAAAACCGAGGACTTTGACCGACTTTCATACCATGAGCAAAGAAGAAATCTCCGGAGTGGCCCTTCAGTTAGGCGGAGTAAAGAATCTGACAGTTGCACTTCAAAGTGCAGCAGACAGAGGTTTGAACCGAGCTCGAGCTCAACGTTCTATGTTCTGCATAGAAATTAACCCTCTACTCTCTGGGGCAGTTTGAGTGCTAGGGCTAACTGCAATAGTCAGAATACAGCAAGACTTCATGTTGTTTGAAACTCAGGAAGATACTTACCACAATTATGAAATAGTTCATTATTTAGAAATCTAAATGTAACCACCCAGTCTGCTGGGGTTAGTAGAATCCATTCAGAAATAGTGCTAGGCAGGGAGAGGCAGCTGGTGATGAACTAGCTAAATGTTTTTTCACTTGCTCACTCTTCTGTTTACTTGGCTCTAGCTGAGACTGAAGTGATGAGCTCATTTGGAACTCTCACAGCAGCATCATAGCCCCTGTACCAGCTGTTGAGGTGGGAGCTAGAATGTTGAGACGGCAGTTGTAATCTGGAGTTGGTTAGAGTTGCAGTTGGAGAGTGTTTGAGTGAGGAAGGCAGAGGAGCAGCTCTGCCAGTAGGCTCTGAGTTTAGGACCCTGGATTTCTCACCCTAGTTCTGGTATTCCCAAGCTTGTCAATGAAGTGGCGGAGACCTTTTCTTTATCAGGATTTCCTGATTTTCATTCCTGAAGGGGTGAAAGGAACTGCAGTTCGGTGGATCTAAGGGGCAATCCCCTGTATTGGTCCAGGATGTGTTTAAAGCTGCCTGAAAGTATGACAGTGAATGAAAACTGACTTTTGCCAGAGGGAGTAAGTACCTGTTTCTGTTGTGTTCTGTGCCTAAAGGGAAGGCACAATTTTCTGTAAATATAGATGTGCAAGACTGTTTTTGAAGTAAAGTTGGCTGAGGTGTGTGATATCCAGAGGTATGACTATATCATATAATTAGTAGGTACTTTTACCTTTACATTACCTAGGTGATGATTTGAATGCTAAATGCCAAGTCTTCATTCATAGCACTTCAAGAGGTGTTGCAAATGTTTAAGGTGTAACTCTAAAAGAATGGCTGAGTATCAATTTGGGAGCAAAGGGTACGCAGAACCCCACCTAGAGTAACCAGTTCAGTACTAACAGGTTCAGTAAGGGTGGCTGGTTACTTTAGACAAATGGCCAAACGTCTGAAGATGATTTTACTCCTGTAGTGGGAAACATTTTCCTCACACTTTATGGAAGAATAGTGCCAATGGTTGGCAAAGTGTGTTTACAGTTGTGGCCAGGATGCTGCTTACTGCAAATGCAAGTGTTCTATGTCCTACGTCTGTGGGACTTCAAATGCAAGTGTTCTGTGACCTACATCTGTGGGAATACAAATGCAAGTGTTCTATGTCCGATCTCTGTGCATATGCAAGTGTTCTATGTCCTACATCTGTGGGAATACAAATGCAAGTGTTCTATGTCCTATCTCTGTGGGACTATAAATGCAAGTGTTCTATGTCCTACATCTGTGGGAATACAAATGCAAGTGTTCTATATCCTACATCCGTGATAATACAAATGCAAGTGTTCTATATTCTACGTCAGTGGGAATACAAATGCAAGTGTTCTACGTCCCATGTCTGTGGGAATACAAATGCAAGAGTTCTATGTCCTACATCTGTGGGAATACAAATGCAAGTGTTCTGTGACCTATGGCTGTGGGAATACAAATGCAAGTGGTCTATGACCTATGACTGTGGGAATACAAATGCAAGTATTCTGTATCCTACATCTGTGGGATACAAATGCAGGTGTTCTATGTCCTATCTCTGTGGGAATACAAATGCAAGTGTTCTACGTCCTATGTCTGTGGGAATACAAATACAAGTGTTCTATGTCCTACGTCCGTGATAATACAAATGCAAGTGTTCTATATCTTACGTCAGTGGGAATACAAATGCAAGTGTTCTACATCCTATGTCTGTGGGAATACAAATGCAAGTGTTCTATGCCCTACGTCTGTGGGAATACAAATGCAAGTGTTCTGTGTCCTACGTCCTATGTCTGTGGGAATACAAATGCAAGTGTCCTATATCCTACATCTGTGGGAATACAAATGCAGGTGTTCTATGTCCTATCTCTGTGGGAATACAAATGCAAGTGTTCTATGTCCTAGCTCTGTGGGAATACATATGCAAGTGTTCTGTGTCCTACGTCTGTGGGAATACAAATGCAAGTGTTCTACATCCTATGTCTGTGGGAATACAAATGCAAGTGTTTTATGTCCTACATCTGTGGGAATACAAATGCAAGTGTTCTATGCCCTACGTCTGTGGGAATACAAATGCAAGTGTTCTGTGTCCTACGTCCTATGTCTGTGGGAATACAAATGCAAGTGTTCTATGTCCTACATCTGTGGGAATACAAATCCAAGTGTTCTATGTCCTACGTCTGTGGGAATACAAATGCAAGTGTTCTGTGTCCTATGTCCGGGGGAATACAAATCCAAGTGTTTTATGTCCTACGTCTGTCTGAATACAAATGGAAGTGTTCTATGTCCTATGTCTGTGGGAATACAGATCCAAGTGTTATATGTCCTACGTCCATGGGAATACAATTGCAAGTGTTCTATGTCCTACGTCTGTGGGAATACAAATGTAAGTGTTCTGTGTCCTATGTCCTACATCTGTGGGAATACAAATACAAGTGTCCTATGTATTACGTCTGTGGGAATACAAATCCAAGTGTTTATGTTCTACGTCTGTGGGAATACAAATGCAAGTGTTCGATGTCCTACATCTGTGGGAATACATATGCAAGCGTTCCACGTCCTCTGTCTGTGGGAATACAAATGTAAGTATTCTATGCCCTACATTTGTGGGAATACAAATGCAAGTGTTCTCTGTCCTACGTCTGTGGGAATACAAATACAAGTGTTCTATGTCCTACATCTGTGGGATTACAAATGCAAGTGTCTTATGTCCCACTGCGGTGGGAATACAAAGAGGTTCTGTCGGTTATGATTCGAGTTTGGTTCCTGCAAGAGAAAGAGTGCCAAGAAGTGTAAACCTTTGGGAGTCCACCCTTGCTTTAAAGAACATCTTTTGAATAAAGTCCCACTCTAGGACCCCAGCTATGGTCTGGAGAGTTATGTTTTTGATTCATGTGTGGATTTACTGGGTACCCCTCCAGAAGATAGGTCTAGAATATGCCTAGCAAAAAAATCTTTCCCCAGGACCTGGTTTGTAACTACCAATAGTTGTTTTGTACACCTCCACCCCCTGATCTCTAGAAGAATGAGCCTGGTACACATTCTCAAAGAATAGGGGTGGTGCCATTTCTAGGTTTGAGTGCAGCAGTCTCATGCCTTATTACACACCTGGCTGTGCGGTAAAATATGTTCCATGCACACTCTGTCATGTCTTATTGCTTACATAAAATGGGCTCCTATTTTTATTTTGCTTTTTACAGTTTGAAAAATTATGCTTATATGTAGAAAAAGAGATTTAATTCTGTCAAGTAATGATAAAAAAGTCCCGCCTACATTGTTTGTGTGAATATTCATGAACTCATTTGCATATAGCACTGTGCATTGCGATCTATGGCCCCGTTCACACTACAGCTCACTTAAGTAATCCGTTTTAAAAAATGGATTAGTTCTAACCAAGCTACAGCGTTCGTACTGTAGCTCACTTCTGTAATCCGCTTCAGGCAATGCATGCTTGAGCATTCACATTAATCTGTGTAATCCATGTTAAGTTCAGCAGCATGTACAGTAAAAGCTGCTTACCATCATGCATTGCGTGCTTGCAATGTATCCCAGCATTCCTTTATCTGTTGCCATGGATTTGTTTAGAAATGGCGACTGACATGGAGAGGCTTTTTCTGTCTCTGCTTGCTGCTGCCTATTTGATGGGTTCTAGGCAGATGATTGGTGAATTGAGGAGGAGAAGGCTGTGTAGGCAGTGCAGACAGCGTGTGCTGCATCAGTTCATGGTTAAACTGCATAACTTACTGCTTATACAACAACGTGTAGTGGCCACTGCATGCATGTCATTTAGTTTTGAAAAGGACATTTGGTGCAGAGAGCGTAGCTCAGTGTGGTGGGATGAAATTGTGCTGTGTACTTGGGGAGAGGAGGAGTGGATCAGCAATTTTAGAATGTCCCGGACATCATTTAACATGCTCTGCACAGAGCTGCGGGACTCCATCGCCAGATGTGACACTCATTTAAGACAGTGTGTTCCAGTGGAGAAACGAGCGGCCATCACTCTGTGGAAGCTGGTCACTAACATCGAGTACCAAACACTTGGTCACCTGTTTGGTGTTGGACGATCAACTGTATGTGAAATTATTGTGGATGTTTGCGAGTCAATTGTTAATATCCTCATGCCACGTGTTATACAGATATCAAACATCAGTGAGGTGGTCAATGGATTTTAGCATGATTGGAGCTTCCCCTGTTGTGGTGGGGCAATTGACTGTACCCATTTTGCCATTATCTGTCCTCCTAACAATGCCACAGACTATTTCAACAGGAAGAGCTACTACTCAGTTATAATGCAGGCACTGGTGGACCATAAATTCTGTTTCCAAGACGTCAGTATTGGTTGGCCTGGAAGGGTACATGATGCCTGTGTTTTTAACAATAGTTCACTGTACAGAAAAGGGCAGGAGGGTACACTGTTTCCACCCAGCACAAAAGAAATTGGTGGAGTGACTGTCCCGATAGTTATCATAGGAGACCCTGCGTACCCACTTCTGCCATGGGTCATAAAACCATTTGCCGATTATAATGACCCACGGAAGACGTAATTACAATTATAGGCTTAGTCGTGCCCGCATGGTGGTGGAGTGTGCTACGCTGGAAAGGCAGGTGGCGGCGTGTCTCCTAAAGTGACTGGATTCTCCTGGATCATGTTCCCACTATTATTGTGGCTTGCTGTGTACTCCACAACACGTGTGAGACAAAATCAGAGCAATTCCTGCCTGAGTGGATGGATGTCAGTGACGTGTTCCAGCAGCCAGAGGCACATCATGGACGGCATGAGGATAGCAGCACAGCAGAGTTATGCCGTCAGTTACATACTGTTCGTGACACCCTTGCCACCTACCTGGATACAGTGGTATAAGATGTTGGACAACTGCATTTACCTGGAGTTGATATAGGTAATGTTGTCACACATGCAAGTAAATTATAGTGCCATACTATAATTAAGTGCTTTTTTTGCTCTCGGTTTGAATTATTTCTGACACTGTTATGATTTCAGAGGAGGCACAGCAGTGACAGTCGCTTAGTGTGCCCATCACGTTACAGGGAGTGGATTGCTAAGAATGCTCTTGATCATTGTGCTAACGTACAACAGAAGTGAATAATGAAATAACACCACAGTTGCACAATGCAACTAGTTCAATAGCTGATTTCATCCGTGTTGCACTATTGACTACATATACAAAGAAATTGCCTTAAGAACAACAAATAACTTTATTGATTTTTTTAGAGCACAACAAAGCACCAGCAGAAGACACAGCAAACATTTTTTCTGCAGAAAGAGAAGCAGTCACACATCATGGACTGGCAATACCAGTGCAGAGTTGTTTAATTACTGTGCGCACATTGAATTGAGTTGTATACCAAAGGAAAGTACACCAGAAAGACAGAGAAAGACACAAAACTGTTAGTTCATAAACAGATATTTCATGTACCTTTATGTGTTTTAATATTTCTGAATTTTTTTTGTGCTTCATTTAAAAAAAAGTTCCGTTAAGAAGGAATAATTCAAGTAAAAACATTTAAAACCATTTTATAACTGGTAAGTTAATAAAAAACTGTTCTTAAAACTTTAAAACTTCATAAAAAACCTCAAATTCATTTTTCAACAGCATTTTGTTCATGTTTCAATAATAAAATTTTCATAACTTTTTAACACATTTTAACACATTGTGTTGTGTAATCATTTCAATATCTGCATAGTTGACTGACAAAAAACTGCGCTACTGTTCACAACTTAGTCCATGTCAGATCATCATTGAACAACTCCTGACTTAGGCCTTGGCTTCTTGTCTGTGTTGGATAATATGCACCCTGATTTGGGCATACATTTCCTTGAGTATTGAAACAGCTGCCTGCATTGCCATTGGCATGCACATTATACATTGCACCATGTACAGTGGCCTGAGACACCACAGCTTGAGGTGGTGGCAATGGGTTAGGCACTGGCTGGCGCTGGGGTGGCTGATGAGGACTGCGGAATATCTGCAGCAAGTTATTAAAAAAAGCTGCTGAATGCTCTGCCTCTAAGCAGCGCATACGTTCCTCCATTTCAAGCTCAGCCTTTGCTCTCTCTGCCTCTGCCTCCATCATTTGCTTGTGCTGCTCAGCAAGGAGCTTCTCGTGGGCGCGAACAGAGATTCCATTATGTCCTGCAGCCGACTAAATCTCTTTTTTTTCCTGAGGTTTTGCAGTGGTTCACAGGAACTAGGTCTTTTAGAAAAAGATGTTGATGGTGTACTGGTGGATGGTGTGTCACTGTCCACTGAGGAGCTCTCGATGAGGGAGTTGCACAGCAGTGCAGTCTCCGGAATGTCTGCAGCTGCATCTCCATTGTCACCAACCTCAGACTCTGCAACACAAATTAAGAAGTTATCCTACGTGGTCTGAATACCATGATTAGTAGCGGCACGTACGAGGGTGAGGTTTTGGATGCCACTCAGGAAACAACTTGTTCCTGGAAAGGGTGGTGTACATTTTGCATTGCAGGAACAGGTGATGTCGTGGAAGACATTGGGTGGCCAAGAGAGGATGTGCAGAAGCAGTGGACAAGGTGTGGACCCTGCAATGCCAACAGACTACAGTGGCTTTCTGCAGCTGGCTTCATAATCTGTTTTTACAGCTGTGCACTATGCAGTTCACCACAGAATGCACATCATGTCTGCAGAAGTTTCTGTGACAGTGGGGGGGGGCGCATAAAGGTATAAGCACAGCAATATGTACCTGACAGGAGCAGATCGAATTCAGGCATGTCTTCTCCTCCCCCATCAACAACTGGTGGCTGTGGCTGTGGTTGTTCTGCACTTTCCAGGACTACTGTGGGCTCTGTTGCTGGTCGGGTGCCCTTGATCCTGTCCAAAGCATCATAAAATGGGCAAACAACTCTACGAGATCCTGACTTTTTATTTTGATCTTTGGTCTTATGGTACTTTCCCTTTAGCTGTTTAATCTTCTCTACATTATTTTGCAGTCCGCCGATGCCCAGACTAGCAAGGTGTTCAGACACCTTTTGGTACACCTTGGTATTTTTATGCACAGAATTAAGTTCATTCTGTACAGTCTCTGTGGACCAAAAATCAATAAGAGCTCTCACTGCTTCTTCTGTCCATGATGCTGCGTGATCTGACATTTTTATAATAATAATAATAATAATAAATTTCTGGCACTCCTGTATGTAGCACAGACACTGATTTGACAGGTCGAGATGTTCCCGCTTTAATCTTTCCCTCGCGAAGTTCGCGCATGCGCAATGAAGGGTTACTCATGAGGGAATCATGTGACAGGCACTGGGGGTTCTGGGACCTCGGAGGACCAACAAGCATGGATTAATGTGCGTTTCCCCACTCGCACTGTGAGTAATTCATTTTAGTTTGCAGAACGAATTCTGGAAGTGTGCTCAAACCCTAATGGGATTAGGGTTTGAGCACGCTCTAAATTCAGTTCAAACTAGTTGTATCTTGACGAACCGAGGCTAGCACGCATTTAAAAGCAGTTCAGCCTCCAGAACCATTTAAATGCCCTAGATAGAATGGGGCCTATGATAGCACTATGGGAGTAGGCGCTGTAACAGGAGCAAGCAGGGACTTTGTGTGTCTTTTTTTCCTCCCTGGAATGGACTGGGATGAGAGAGAGAGAGAGAGAGAGAGAGACAACTGTCTTCTTTTATTTATTTATTTATTGATTAAATTGCAATGGATTGCAGCAGAAGTGATGTGGGCAGAAATTTCCTTTTTTTTTAAACTGATTCAACCGCATCTGATGGCAGCCCAAGTGGTCTGTGGAGTAGGTGAAAACTGCAAGCAGGAGCGAACGTGGACAAGTTAAGTAAAAAAACAAAAATATACAGAGGACTGGTTTTCTTTAAACCATCAATGGGACCAGTAGCTTAATGGCAACAGTGTGAGCAGACGGGAAACGTAGCAGTGCCTGGTTGGCAAACAGGAAAGTGACAACACTGGGTGGCTTTTAAAAACAAGTTTTAATTTATGTATGCTGGGGAAAAGAAAGCATATGGCGAGCTGCAGAATACTTTTCCTGATCTGCTGCAAATCTGTGATGGGCCACCTTAGCGTTAGATTTTTCTCTCACATTGGATAAAGAAAAGATGTCTGCCAGTAAAAATGCCAATGTTCTATGGCACCAGAATCTTCACCTTTTTACTGCCAGCTCTCTTTTTTACCCATGCATAAAACTAATTTTATGTATGGAGAAATTTTGGCTCTGACTGGCTGGTTTAGCCCACCCATTTTATAAAGCTAGGTAAACATCTTCTATTTTTAAATATTTTTGAGAACAGCTTGTGGAGGGAGAAGAAGGGTATTGTTGCCTACAGGAAGGTATGGGTTTTGTGTGTTTCATGTTGGTTGGGAACAGAAAAGGCAGCATGATTGTTCTGTGGTGAATCACATCTTGTCTAGGTACCATTTTGTTTATATACAGAAGATAGGTAGTTTGAGATTTTTGTGGGGTTGTCTTTGCCACCAGGATTATCTGGCTTGTTTCTGTGTGGTGGCCTGTTGATTATGTGGCACTGTGACACTCTTTGTCACTGTTTGATGGGATCATTGGGCTGATAATTTCCCATTTCAGAAAAGGCATTTATTGAAAATATTTTTGAGCTAGAATCAGGCTGTTGCAAAAAACAGCTTCCCTGGGGTAGCACGTGAGGTGGGCACCTGAATCACAGCTCCGTCCAAAACGGCGACACAATATGGGCGAAAGCCCAAAAGGCGAGGGGGCAGGGAGGGCAACCAGATGTGGTGGAGTGGGCAACCCTAGCAACAAAATGTCACTATGTGTACACGTGCGTGGGGGGGGCACGGCGAGCGTGGCCTGAGAGGGGGTAGAGGAGATGTAGGGGATGGCACTGCGGTTGGCTGCTGAGCTGTGCTGTGGCATTCGGGGTTGGCCTCCGCTTGCGGTGCTGGGGTTCCGGGTTCGGGTCTGGGTCTGGGTCCGGGTGCTACTGTGCTTTTCTTGTGCCTGGCCCAAAATCTTATTTTGTTTTTACTTTCGCACCCCCTTCCCCCGACATGCACTCCCCTGGAGTTGAGATTCTTAAGTAGGGCGGTGCAGGTGTTGAAGCCCCCCGAATGGGGGGGTGGGGGACGCAGCCCCCCTACATAAAACAAGTATTTTTAGTCCCTGGTGCCAATTTTACATGCGCCGGGGTTGTCAGGGTGGCGAAATTGTTTTCGCTGTCCTGACGTTGCTCTTCTGCGGGTCACCCTTTCGTGGTCGCCCACATCACATAAAACCCTTTCCTGGCAT
This sequence comes from Neoceratodus forsteri, assembly GCA_016271365.2. Lineage (NCBI taxonomy): Eukaryota > Metazoa > Chordata > Ceratodontiformes > Ceratodontidae > Neoceratodus > Neoceratodus forsteri. The sequence continues at coordinate 1,431,563,383 of CM057456.1, forward strand.
AGTGTTCTAGTTCTGCTAGAACATTCGACGTAGCAGCCCACTGAGTTCTCGAATACTGAGATTTGCTGTTACATTGGGATTGTAAAAGTGAGTCAGAGCCCATCAGATCTCGAAGTAGCTAAATGATACAATTGTAGTAAATGGGATCTACATTCCTGATTAGCTAGTAATGGGAAGGGATGTACTACTCACATACAACATAAGAATCTATAACCTGCCTTTCCTCAAACAGCATTACGGGTTTAAAAATAATGATTGATTCCCTAAGTCAGCTAGCTGAATGATGCAAATTGCTTAAGATGAATTTAGGCCTCTCCTCCCATCAATCGATCTGGTCGAATCCCAACTTTAAGATCAATAAAGTTGCTATCCTCAATCATATGATGGGAATACAAGGGAATATCAAAGGTGATGGACTTACTATACTGCAGAATGGTAAGATGAAATGCTTTCAAGATATAAGGACTCAACACGGTTTAGCAGCCCAAGATACAGGGGTTTATAAAAAATGAATGCAGACCCTGTATACAGAAGGAAACGCCGTATTGCAAAGCTCTTCTGATATAACAGCCACCAATAACTTGTAGATTCCAGAACTCTGAGCTGAGTGGCTGTGTTTGAGAAGAGCTCCCAAACCTAAGAGCTTTTTGCTGTATTTTTAGTTTAAAAATTGCTTTGTTTCATGTAAATTTAGGTGATTGTAAAAGATGACCCTGTAGGCTCTAGGAAGATATAAAATGTGTGTCGCAGATACTGGTTGGAAGTCAGAAGGATCACCACATTTGTTTAGTGTGATCTATAAACTCTGATGTGGTTATTTTTAATACTATAGTTTAAAATATTTCTGCAGGGCCAGCCTTAAGGATAAGCAAACTAGGCGGTCGCCTAGGGTGCCATGCATCAGGGGGTACCAGAAAGGGTAATTCATTCTTTACATTTTTTTTTTCCACCCATGTAATGGACAGTGAATTTGAAACTGTACAAATCTGATGTGTTTTCCAGGGGGAGGTCAGGAATGTAGAAGATGACCGTCCCGTGCGCACTACGGCACTGCAGAATGTGAGGTTCCCCAGCGTCTCCTCTCTTGATTTATTTCTGAATTTCAGCCACCATAGAGTCCTCCACACTTGCACTCACCGATATATACACTGACCTGTAACTTCAATTGGATGAATGCTTCTGTCTGTTAAACGTGCCAGTTGGTGGCATCGGGCTCAGCAGCCAATGAATGTAGCAGACGATCCCATAGTACCCCGCCCACATCCTATCCATCGTCAACCCCCCTTTAGCGCCATAGTTGAGTGTTGTGCACATTGCATGCCACGCACCATGTTGTGGTAGACGAGTTGAGAGGATCCATCATTCATCGAGTCAAGTGTGTCTACCTTCTGATTGAGCTTCGTGAGTGCCAGTGGTTCCGAGTCAGCCGGTCCTTGTGTTTATGTATTTTAATTTTTTTGGTCTGGCCACACAGTGGAGAGGTAACAATAGCAAGAGATTCTGATTTGACAGGTCACACCATGTACTGGTCGGTTGGCTACGCCTGCTGGGCCTGGTCTGGTCAGGAGATGGGTGACCATGTGGAACACCCATGCTTGAGGGCTGTGAGATGGATCGTCTGCCTGCATCAGCAGGGGTCAGAGGTGCACACTGCTGCATTATTCCCCAATGGCTCTGCAATATTATTTTTATGTTTTACTGACTGTCGTTGGAGAAAATTTCTGGGTCTCCAATGAGCTGCTGGAGGGGACGGGTTCTTATTTAATTTGATCGGGGTCTGGAGTTTTTGGAGCTGCAAGAAAAAAAGGTACCAATATCGAAATGTTTTCCCCAGCAGCTACAGTACATAGCTGCTTTGTGTTCCACAGCAGTTAAATAATACCGCTCAGCTGTTCCATCTTGGTTGTTCAGGGATCATCGGCTCAGTTGAGCATCAACAGGGCAGGGGTCAGAGATGCACAGCTCTTCTCCTGCGAGTCTTGTGCACTGGGACTTGGCAACTTTTATTTAAAGTAATAGTGTTTTGACTGGCCTGCAGAGACAATTTCTGGGTCTCTGGTGATGAGCTGCTAGAGGAGATCGGGAATTTTTTTGAGCCACAAAGAAAAAATGCGCCATTTGAAATTTTCCACAGACCAGTGGCTACATAAGCCGAAGCTGGGATTAGCTGCTTCAACAAAGGTTGGAAGTGCACTGCTACACTGTGGGACTGCTTGCTGGGTGGGTGTTGGGTTGGGTCAGGAAGGGAGATGGTTGGCCACCGGTTGAGGGGTGGTTCATCATCATGTGGACGTGGATGGTTGGTATACTTATTATGTAGCGTAGGGAGGAACTACAGTTTTGTGGGAAAATAACAGTATATCTTTTAACCACCCCTCCACCCCCTCACACAATCTTTTATTTACAGGTTTTTTTTTTTCCATTGAAATTCGAATTATAGGCCTATTAGGCCACCAGGCTCAATGACTTTGGGGTGGTTCCTTCTCCTTCAGCACCAGAAATGTTCATTGTGACTCTGCGACTCTAGCCAGGCCTGTTATATCAGTTCAGTTGCTATCCATTTTTTTATGTTAGTACTTTGATCAGGATCTCATACATACCGTCATTTAGTTAGTCGACTCATTATGTCACTAAACTAATGTGCTTGTGCCCCTCCCGTGACCCAGCCTAAAATGGAGAATAAATAAGGACAAAAGAGTTTGTCAAGTCTGTGTGGCCCTAGGAGCCCGTTAATCTTGCTAAGGCCAGCGCCTGTTGCAACCAACCTTCAGTTTACTCTAGTGTCTGGTTGTAAAAAGTGATGTTTTTTTTTTCATCCTTATTAACCCCTGGGCCGGCCTAGCTGCTGGCTTGCCCTCCAGTTTCACTATGCACCAAACCTAAGAATACTAGAAGAAACCCTAAAGCATGCATGCCTTTGCACTTGACTTCTCAGTAGCTGTTTGTAGTAGGAACATTTGCAGCATCATGGGTGGTTTGGTCGCTCACTAACCCACCTCCTCAGTGCTTGGTCTCGCCAGGGCTAGTCGTCTTTTTATCCACTGGCTGGCTGAGCCTGAATAAATCAAATGTAGAGTGATGCTGAAATACATTTTGCACCAGAAACATCTCTAATTTAATGTACTGTCTCCTGGATTGAAGAGGTAGCCATATTATGGCAGTTTGTTCGATATAAATGCAGCATGTTCATATATAGCAGTTTGATATAAATGCATCATTATGGGCATATTATAGCAGTTTGATATAAATGCAGGCAGCATGGGCATATTATAGCACTTTGATATAAATGTGTAACATAAATAACATCGGTTTCTGTGCCATACATCCAACTATATATGGCAGTGCGGTTTTTTGCTATTCTCCTTTTAATGCTGCTTACCGCGGGCATTATACTTTCTAGGTTATCTGCCTATCCCAAACCTTGCCCTCTAGTCAGGAAGCCACTAATCCATCTGTTTCACACAATCCCCTGCAGTTTGTGCATTTAATTTAATTTTTTTTTTTTACACCAGCAAAGACCAGCCTGTGACCGCTCATTTCCAGGTGCGTCCTGGAGGTTGTTACATGACATGATTTATTAATGGAGTGAATGTTGGCTATGATATCGGGGGGAGGGGGGTGAGAGAGGCGAATACCAATCACACTAAGTGTGCAAGACCTCTGTGCTTATCTTTTACGCTGCTGGAACCACGTAGCTGTCTCGTGCTACGTATAGGGGTGAGCATGGCCCAGGGAGAACAACTATACTATTCAGCTTTGTTATCACTATACAGTTTGCATATCTTTGGCACCAACACACTTGGTCTGCTGATGATGCAGGACTCTGAGACATTGATTGGTGTGTAGGGATAACACTTCTCTGACTTTTTCTCTTGCAGTCATTCATTGGTTCCCTGGTTCTGAGAGCACCTTCTCTGTGGTAGGCCAATCTTCCACTGGGTCCCCACCCCGCTGAGTGCCTTACATCCAGCTTCTGCTACTTGCAGGGTGGTTAGGTGAGTATATCACAGCTATATGTACGTCATCCTGCCAACTGGCAATGTCAAGCAATTGCCACAGCTCCTCTTCCAGAAACAGCAACTCCAGTACCCATTTCAGCCAGAGATCTATTGTCACAAATGTAGGCATATCTCTTTGCTTTAGTCAACAGCTGGGTTTCTCATAAAGTATCTCCATCAGCTTAGTTGGCAGCTTCACTTGGGCTCAGGACCTCATACTCCCCCCCCTCCAAGTGACACGATATCCACCTTTTAATGGTGTGGTGTGGTGTGTGGATTGTGTTTGTTATATTTGTTGTGTGTTGTGGTTGTGTGGGGTGTGCAGGTGTTTGTGTGTGTGTGTGTGTATGTGTGGTGTGTGGTGTGGTGTATCAATCAATCAATCAATCAATCAAGTCTTTATTTAACCAGGCGTTCATCGTTGAGCAGAAGCTCATTTGCAAGATGGACCTGGGTGGATGTACACACATATGTGTGGGGGGAGCGTGGCATGGGGCAATTGTTATGTGGCTAGGACACTTAGTTTTCACATATAGTGTACATTTACTTCCTTCTATTAGTTGTCAGTGGTTGGATCTCACACTGTCACATTTTTAACTGCTCATATTAAGATGCATATCTCATTTACTTGGGGGTTCATAAAAGGTGTAATTCCTTTGGGTTTTCATTTAGATTCCTTAGACTGATTCTGTGCATTTTTGTTATACATGGACTCTGTGCTGAAATCTGCACTTATCAGGCTCATGGTCTCGTTTTCTTGGGGGTCCTTGACAAGTATTTTTTTATTTGACACTTACACTTACAAGTGATACTTTCATGCCTCATGTATATATGTGTAGGTTAATTTGAGGCTTGTTTTCAACTTGCAGTTATACCTAATTTCAGGATTTTGTCTCTCATTATCTGTTCTTTAATACACCAGGACAATTGGAATGTAAGTTGTAAGCTCATCTTACATGTATTAGAGAGAATGCCACTCCAAGGTTTTTTTTATCACTAGAATGCTTTCTTGGCATACTGAGACATTTTAAAATTTATGTGACTAGAATTCTCTGGCTGTAGAGAATTCTTGATAACCTTTGCCCTTCTGAGGCTCCTCAGTTAAAGGCATACTGGTGTTAATCAGCTTCTCTGATGTAATCTTCTGTTATGTTTTAAATGTATATGTTAAACCAATGAGAATTATTTCTGTTTTTTCAATATAATCTGGTGTTAATAGTATGAGATATTTGAAAAAACTGCCACAAAGCTTCTGAAGAAGGACCTGGTTGGTTCGAAAGCTAGAGCACTTTGTTCTTTTCTGTAACATCCATGTTGGTCCAATAAAAGGTATCAAACCATTTGTTTCTGGATCTGATGGAAAGAAAGGGATTTTTTCCCAAAGGTTAAATAAATAGCACAGCGCCTCCATCCAGAGTTAAATATAAAGTAGGTCAGATGTTATATTATCAGTACAACCCTCCGGGATGCTGTGCCGACCCACCTCTCCTCACAGTCATCCCAACCACATGGCAGACCTGAAACCAGAAAATTCCATTTTCAGTATCATTTGCCATTAAAGACTCGAGCTAATAATATGCTCGAGAGTCAAGTATTCTTCCAAAACAACAACACATCATTTATTTACATGGGGGAGGGCTAGGAAAAAATGTAAATGGAAATAGAACTAAACCACATTTGCATTTTCTGTAAGTAATCACCTTTGCTTGTAAAACTTAAGACACTGCATTTCTAATGCCCAGCTCCCAAGAGCATTTCATTTCAAATCAGATTGTATGCTTTATCCACTTCTAACAGGTACCAGTATACCCACTAAGAGTCCTGTCTGGGAACCCAGGTTCAAGTTTGAGGTCTGTATGATGCAGCTGTTAGGTAGCATGATGGTGCACTTTGAAATCAAACAGTCCCCATTACCCCAAAGGCCAAGCAATTTCTTAAATGGCATTCAGGCTCTTTAAACTTTAAAATTCTCCACGCCGTGGGGCATAATCTTGAACACTTAACTATTTACAGTTCCCCATGGGCAGGACAATCCCTGCAGTTACTCATGGTTCTGCAGGCAAACTCTGGTGGCATTAAATCTATAACTTGGAGGTGGATGGAACTTGCACAAACATGAAAGTGCTGAAAAGCTTGAGACTTGACGCAGGCATCTTGAAGTTTAGACAACAGATGTGGGATGAGACAGGTATCTTGCAGCTTAGAAAACATATGCTGGATAAAACAGACATCTTGCTCACAGTGCCTAGCAGCTTGTCCCCTTCAGCCCACCATGTAGGCCAAGTGCAGAGCGAAGCTCAAGACATCCCAGACCCCAAAAGGCCTATCTGCCCCACTTAACAGGGCTAAGCAGTTTCCCTGACTGGCCCCAGGTTGCAGCTTGCAGTTTCTCATTGCTTTGCAGTCATTTGTATTTCATTTTGGAATAAGCAAAGTCTCCACGTGTAACAACACAGGAATCTTCGACCACCTGCCGGATGGCAGCTGTGGTCCTTTACGTTCAGCTCAGTCTCTGAACTCTCACTGGAAAGGCAGTCCCAGGGAGACATGGTACATATTGTTAGGGCTCCTAAAATAGCATGTGCTGCAATCTGCTGTAAAGCATGACAGAGTCTGTGATCGTAGCAGCCATAAATGCAACCATTTAACTTTGAAAGATATAAATCAAAGTGTCTTCTTAACCATTAGCAAGGTTCATTGATGTCTGATTTACACTAGTGCATTTGTCGTGGGTTACAGCACTTTTAAATAAGTCAAATATAAGTTAAAATGTTCACTTTATGAATTGATTTGGCCAATTTAGAATAATATTCAATGAATATTATATGTGTAGTAGGGTTGGCACAGTATCCTAGTTCTGCAGTAAATCATGTTATAAACAGTTTCTCAAAAATGCTGCAATCTGATCTGCTCTTAGGATTCCAATAGCCACACATTAATCCATATTACACTGTCGTGTATAGCCTGATAACCATGGCACATGGATTCTTTCTGGCAGCATTCCATCTTCTAGCACTAATGAAAGCTTAGTATGATGCATTCTGAGTTTGAACTAGCATTCATAAACTGTTGATGGAAGAATTATTTTATTAAAAATGTAAAACTAACTGATGAAAACATTCTGAAAGTATTCCTTGGTCATGAATTATAGATTAAGTATGTGTCCGTCTTGATGTTCACGTTTTTTTTTACCATTCTAATGTTGACAAGTATACAACATGCAACATAACTATGAGCATGTTTGAGAGTAATATGCGAATACATTTCTGACTGGGAAAAACCTTTGGTATTACAGCAATATTTAATTAGATGCGATGATTACTATACCGTCAGAATGTCATACTGTGACAGCCTTACATTCCCCCCCCCCACACCCCATCCACCACATTGTCATTTGGGTATTCTCTTTGCCAGTAGGTACACATCACTCACATTTTCTGATAATGTTTCCACATGTTCAACATTTTCAAGTTCTGAGGGAGTCTTGCATTGTTTTAAACTGCGTTCAGAGATCCAGTGTTCTTATTACTGTCTCCCATTCTCTGACTGCTGATTCATCGGTTGAGGATTCATCAAGTCTTGATTTGGAGTTTTTAGTTCTATTACAGGTATCTGGATGTAACTTGACTTCATTTTCAGTTTTGAGACACTTTGTACTCAATTTGCCACTTGAGCATACTGAGATAAAATGGCTGGTACACGTCACATGATGACAGTGAAGCACAGCAGCGCATGCTCCAGGTTATATGTTAATAGTGTGTTAATTTTGGAAAAGTAAAGTATTCGTCTTGATTGGTAATTGGACGTGCATATCAACTGTATCTTTATTGTAGCTATAAAACATTTGCAAACAACACATACCAATGGATTAACATATTCTTCTGATGGTAGTAGATAAGCATAGTTATTAGATAGAAATAGTTATTGCTCAGTTTGTTCACACTGTGATTTTTATACACCGTCATTTATCTTAATTTGTGTACAGTCTCTTCAAATCACTTCAGTGAATTCTTTTTTCACATATACCATGGCATCCTCAAGGAAACTGTTTCATTTTTCCACTGAGCAGGACCTTGAAGAGGCATTTGCAAACATTGATGAAAACGATTTGGAATGTGAAGCCAGTGACCATGACACCAACGATGGCAGTGATGTTGAAGATTTAGATAATGATGTGGGTGCAGATCAGTATGAGGATGGTGATGAGGATTCAGAGGAAAAAGCTGAGGCAAAAGCAGATGGTCAAGAGGAGACAGAATTTGTTATTTTTCTGGAGTCTGTCAGCGAAGGGTTAAATGCAGGATTGCATGCATGCGACTTTTCTGATAGCTGGAGAGATTTTATCCCTGGTGACGATAACCAGACTGTGAATCTTCAGTTTACTGTACATAATCCTGGTCCTAGGGAGATGCCCCCACAAAATTCTGGTCCAATGGCATTCGTCGTGTTGTTTCTAACAATGGAGCTTTTTGGGCACATTGTACGTGAAAGAAATTGTTGTGCTCGTCAGTTGTTAACAAGTATGTCTTCATGGATTCAAAAACACCAGCACTCAAGATTTAGAAAGTAGAAGGAAGGAGTCACTGCTACAGATGTAAAACAGTAGCTTGGACTATCCATAAACATGGGACTTATCCAAAAGAGCAAGTGGGCACAGTACTGGAATCAAACTAATCCGTCCTAGGCCACACCCTTTTTAGTCAAGTCATGCCATTACGGCATTTCCATCTAGTGACACGAATGCTCCATCTAAATGACAATGGTACACTGAAGGAAAAGGGTGAGAATGGCTTTGACCCATGGCATTAGATTAGACTTGTACTGGATGCACTTAATGCAAGCTTTAAAAAGTATTATGTGTCTCACAGAGTGATAGCGATTCATGAATCGATGGTTGGGCTGAAAAACAGAGTAGCATACATTCAGTACATGCCTCAGAAGCATCACTCTAGATTTGGCATAAAGATATTTGAGCTCTGTGATAGCAGCAACGGCTGTGTCATGCATGTTGACTTGTATGCAGGCCGTGACTTTTACCCTTACTCAGATGATGGACTTGGATTTTCCTTTATCGTAAAGTTGCTCACAGAGTGTAATCTTTTAAATAAGGGATACCACTTGATGACTGACAGCTTTTATACGAGTTTTAAACTAGCAGAGTATCTTATTAGGAATGAGACCCTCATAATGGGAACTGTTAGAGTAAACTCTACAGGGTTACCCTCTGAAATTGCTAAGACTAAACTCACTCCATCACAGACTAAATACATGCGAAAGGGTGCAGTTCTAGCATGTGCTTTTCATGAGAAAAAAAGTCAAAGAAAGGCAAAGCGGATGATGTCCATACAACATCACATGCTGGTAAGCCCACTAGGAAACAACATATTATTCTTCACTACAACAAGAGCATGGGTGGAGTTGACATGAATGACCACAAGGTGTATCAGTATGCGGCTGAACGTGCCAACCATCGGTACTGGTGCAACGTATGGAGAAACCTTGTTGATACTGCTTTGATGAATGCATATGAACTATACAGAAACAACACGGACACAAAGGTGCTTCTAAGCAGACATGCTTTTATTGTGACCGTTGTTGAGGGCCTGTGTTTGGTTCTTGATGACAGCAGTCCTATTCTACATAATCCTCTGCTGATTCAGATGTACATGGATACCAGTTCTTACCTGGCTGAAAAGGATGTGACTGTCCTGTCTCTTCTGATCGAAGCAAGCCAGGTGAACGGAAGAGATCTCGGCACTCGCGTCCTAGTTCTGGTATTGGGATCCATGAAAAATGCTACCTTCAGCAGGAGCATTATAAACATGTGAAGGGACATAAGAATGACATAGAAGAGGAATAACCAGCCGTTTTGGATTATGTCATGCTAGTATGCACTGGAACAACACTTTCAGTGTGTAACTAATGCAGTTCAGATAGCTTCATGTGTATTCAAAGAGCATGTGCAATGGATTTTCAACATTGTTTATAAAAGATATTAATGTCTGAATTCAATTCCCTATGTCATGATTAGAGATTATAGACAATTGCATGTCATTAGTGCTTATAGTTTTCATTAAATCGCCATTCATATACTTTTCCTAAAGTGCCTGCAAACAGTGGGATTATCGCTGTCCATTGCCATAAGTATCAGAAAACGATGGCATCAGTTGAAAATATCTTACTCTCTAGATATATATACACACACACACACACAGACATATAAGACAACGGAATTTAATGTATGTGTGTCTCACCTCTTTTACATCCTTTCACTAAAATAATAAAATACTGTTAATCATAGCTGATCTGTGACTTTCTCTCACTTTCATCAGGCTACTGTACTCGTATGTCTATCCATTTCATTCTTAAATTCACCTACCACTTTTGCACTAACACATCTTCAGGGTGGCCATTCCAGACATCTTCCTCACGTTGCACCTAGGCTTACCTCATCTAATCTCATATCATGCACAATTTCCAAAATATGGTACCATCTTTTACATTGTTTATACCTAAGAGGTACATTATTTTGATGTCTCTATCATATTCACCACTCTCTCTCCTACCCTACAGGTTATTCATGTCAAGGTTCTCTAGAATGCCCTTAACTGACTATTGAAGCAGTCCTTTTATTGTGTACAACAATATTTGAATATTTCACAATTGCATAGAAGTTTAAAAATGCAAAGAAATGAGCAAAAGCACACTACACTATTTTTCCTTTGGAATGGGACATATATGTCATTCATCTGCTTAATCAGGAAGAAAAAGTAAACAGCCTTCTTCTTAACACTCTGAAAGTCATCACCAACCATCTCAACCGTGCCCAAGTCAGGACAACAACCAAAATAATGGTTCTTCTCAGTCTGGGTACTTTCATGTACAACTCGCAATAGGAGACAGTGAGAGGGGGGATATGTCTGCGATCTACAATTCACCTACGTGAGATATATAAGTACCTCACATGGGGAACTGGAAAATGCAGAAGATATACTGTTATACTACTTGTCTGTGCACGTCAGCTGATGCCCAGAACTGCAAAAACGTGTGGTTGACAAGTTCTTATGTGGTCAGTGCAACTTTCAGGTCATTGTACTAAGGTAAAGAACTATGTGATAATGATCAGGTAACATCAGGATACAGTAACACATACTAAAAGGTGGTGAACATGCCTCCTGATGCTATCCAATCATAACCACATTGTGCTTTACATGATATACTGTTATTCTACTTGTCTGTTCATGCAATTTGCTGTCTATTAAGCCATCATGTAGCGCATACTGTACACAGTACATCTTCTTGACTGTTCAAGGTGCTGTGCTGTATACAAACCACACTCCATCATTGCTCAGTTGTCTGAGATCTACAGTAGACCTATGTGAGACATATAAGTACCTAACATGGGGAACTGGAAAATGCAGAAGACCAATACTGTGCAAGGTGGCATTCACTGAAGTGATTACTGTCTATGAGACAGAGGGGGCCAGACTATGTAAATTCAGCTGAAACCCGGGGTGTGGGGAGAGTGGAGGATAATGCACAGGTATTTTGGAATACTTTGAGTCTTCATGTAAAATTTACATTATACTTCACTTTTCTCAGGTATTCCAGTGCTTTGAAGAAGACAGCAAAGTTTTCTAGGACGACGTGTGAATTCCTGTACTACATCTGGCAGGTATGCTTAATTCATCAATATAAAATTAGCATCACTGTATAAGAAATGCATTGTATTTTTCTCTATACATGTTGCTTCCCACTGACATCCTCCAACTTCTTCTTCAATGGAAAGACTTATTTTAGGAAATGTTGTTGTTTTTGTATTCCTGTACTTTGAGGTGGTTGGGAGTTGTTCAACATCGACGTGTGAGTGAATGTACCACATCTGACTGGTATGGTGAATGTGCCAATATAAAAATATGCAGTTGACAAGTTCTGATGTGATCAGTGTAACTTTCATGTAGCTTTACTAAGGTTAAGCACCATGTAGGTATGACAGGGTAACATCAGGATGCATTAACACACACTGAAGGGTGGTGAACATGCATCCTGATGTTATTCGATTATAACCATGTATAGTGTATATTAGAATGCTGTTACCACTAAAAAAGGGCACATTTCGAAACCTTGTTATGCTTCACCATGGACATCATGCATGCTGTTATGCTGCAGTAGCTACGTACTCACTGCAGCATAACAACATTGAATGGCAAGACCCGCGCGCATCATGCCACTTCGAACTCACACAAATCAAACAGCACTGTCAGTTGGCAGAGGGCCCAGCATAAGATGCAGAGAGAAAGGTGCATAAAATAAAATGGCTTCAGCGGTATTTTCAATATACACTATTAAAAACTATGGATGGGTTTCCATCGGTAACAGTGCTAATTAGCGCATCTTGCAGTTCCTAAGGCGACTGAACCTCTCGAGCTTTGCTCTCAAGGTTACATCGGTCACCTTAGAAACCGCTCTATGCGCTAACAGCACTGTTACCGATGGAAACCCATCCATAATTCTCTATGTATTTTACATGATATGCTGTTGTACTTGTCTGTGCATGTGAGCTTTTGCCTAGAACTGCATTCGTTGTCAAGCATTTATCATGTAAGAGCAACTTTCAGGTCACTGTACTAAGTTAAAGCACTATGCAAGTATGACCAGGTAACATCAGGATGCATTAACACACATTGAAGTGTGGTGAACATGCCTCCTGATGTTATACGATCATAACCACATAGTGTTTTACATCATACCCTGTTACTCTACTTGTCTGTTCACGTGAGCAGAAGCCCAGAATTACATTCACGTATGCGGTTGTCAAACACTCATTATGTAAGTGCAACTTTCAGGTCACTGTACTAAGGTAAAACACTATGCATGTATGACCAGGTAACATCAGGATGCAGTAATACACATTGAAGTGTGGTGAACATGCCTCCTGATGTTATTCGATCATAACCACATAGTGTTTTACATAATACACTGTTACTGTACTTGTGTGTTCACGTCAGTTGATGATCAGAATTACATTCACGTATGCTGTTGTCAAGCGCTTATTATGTAAGTGCAACTTTCATGTCACTGCACTAAAGTAAAGCACTATGCAGGAATGACTGGGTAACATCAGGATGCAGTAACACCCACTAAAAAGTGGTGAGATTATTTTAACTACATATGCTTATTATTTTATTTCAGGGAGGGTCATCAGGTCAGCCCTGCTTACTGTACGTTATTTCTCCAGGACTCAGGTAGGATCCAACAGGCTTTCTCCCACAGTGGGTTTCTTTGAACTCGTGCAGTAATGTGATTTCAATGTTACATTATTTTCATTTGATGTACATTAATAGGGAACTATTCATTCCAATCATTTTGCTCCCAGACACTTTAAGCCTGACAATTAACTCCTGAGTCAACTCATTATCCCTTATTTTCACCCCTGTCAGTTCACTCCTGGTGGTAAAGCTGCAGTGACTTCATGGTCTACTAATTCAGTCTTCCAATCCAAGAAATATATTAGATTAGTCTGACATGACTTCCTGCTGTGAATCCAGGCTGCTATAGGTCCTGTGCCCCACTGGCCTCTAGGCACTCGACAGTTCTTTCTTTTAGAAGTGATACAACCATTTTCTCTACCACTGAGTTCAAACTATCAGCTATGTATTTTCCTGCATTAGCGTTGCTTCCACTTTAGTGAAGGGGAATCACATCCACCCTGTCCCAGTCCTCAGGTATCACACCATCCTCCCATGATTTTTTAAAAATTGCAGTCATAGGTGTCATTGGTTCTTCCCTTAGTTCTTTTAGAATTCTACGGTAAATCCCATCAGGCTACATTGCTTTGTCTACCAGCAGTTTTAAGAGATATTTCTTCAAGATGGTTTCTGCAGTAGGTCATCATAACATGTAGCACTGCACTCCTTGTCATCAGGACCGTACAGCAAACTAGACACATGATGTCAGGTGTGTGTTCCCCCGCTAGACATTGCTAACAAAAGTTTGCTGTGTGATCCTGATGCCAGGGGGTGCAGTCCTACATGTTATGACCAACTGCATAAACCTCTCTCGAGGATCTACTATAATGGTAAGTTCTTACATAACTGTACTTTCTTTCAGGACCCTTTCTCATGTGAATTGACTTGTATCAACCTCCTTATCCAAAACGATCCTATTATTTGTTATAGGTACGTACCTCTGCCCCTTCTATATTGTGAATACTGAAAAAAAGTATTTGTTCAGTACCACCGCTTTTACACAGTCATACGTCACCTACCCTTCTTCCCCATATTAAGCATCAGTATCCCACCCTTCCTTTTTCTTTGCTCCTTAATGTACCTAAAATAGCTTTTACCCCATCCTGTCTTTGGCTAATATACTTGTTTTTAGACAGGCAGTGTAAGGAGTTGGGTTTCGAGGAATGTGTTAAAGAAAGAAGGAGGTTAGTGACATGGAGGGAGCGGAGTCTGTTCAAGGCAATAGAGAACACAAAAGCTGAAAGATATCTCACCACTAGTAGAGAGGGCGACATAGCCTACAGAAAGAAACTGCAGTATAGGATGAGAGTGTCGGTCATGGGTCCCATAATTAGGAATGGGTAAAGTCATAAACAATCCTCTAATCAGGCACAAACAAAAAAATCATGCACTGCAGTTTCAGTACTAATTTTATGACGGGAGTGAATTGAATGTAGTGGAAATGAAGTGGAGTGAGGTTAGTCATGTGTGAATGGTCAGGAGACAAATCTCTGGGACTGAACTGACCAGGGTGTATTTTCATTTACCCCATTAAAGAGGGCAGGAAATGATTTGTAATTGTTAGCAGTTTATAATGTTCCAATTTACAGAGATATCTATAAGCATCAATGATCCATAATTAACTGCACCTGATTAATAAGTGGTTTTGAAAAACTGTATGTTGCATAGTTGTCTTTTTTTATGTGCAGCATTCTCTTATAGTTCTCTTCAAATAACTTGTGATCTGGAGTTTTCATTATGTCATAGTTTGAGCAAAGAACGTTAATCTTTAATCTGATTGGACAACAGCTCTTGTTTAGCATTCTGCACACAAACTGTGACATAATAAACGCTGCAAATGAATGGTTCCATGAAGAGAACTGTAACTGAATGTTGCCCATAAAAAGAAAACAATTGACAACACAGATCTTACTTCTAGAGGGTTCCTGCAGTAGGTCATAACATGAAGGAAAGCATGACCCTATGTAGCGGACGGTCACTGCACCCGCCTTCCTGTTCTTTCCCGCCACCGACCTGTGCACATTAAACCTCACGGTGAACACTGCTCAAGTCGATTGTCATTTTGACTATTTACTTATTTTCTCATAGAAAAAATTAGTTTTCTCTCTTTGCATGTCTTCTTCATCCAAACCCTCTTCAAAGACAAAGATGAAGTGTGAGAAATGCAGCACGTAAATCCCTCACAAGGATGGCGATGAGCTTTGCCTCATCTGCCTAGGCCCAGACCATGACACCAAGGACTTACCATGACTGCAAGGTCTTCAAGCAGGTCACACAGAAACGCAGGCAGCAGTCACTGGAAGCACATCTGCTAAAATCCAGGCTTGCCACCTTAGAGCAAATGATGCAGAAGACCATCCAAAGAGCCAATGGGTGGAATTCAGAGTAGCAGGACCCGAAGCATAAATGTCATGTAGAACATCTGGATCTGATGCAGGCCTCACATATCCCGATCCCTCCTTGGACTGCCTCTCATGAAGACCTCACTTCCACCATTTGGCAGCTCCCACACTCCATCCCTGTCATCCCCAAGAGAAGGCAATCAGGATTTACCATACACCAGATGTGGTACCATACCTGAATCCTCAACCTAAGGCTGACTCCATCATGATTGCAGCTGTTCACGATCATTCTTTCAAGCCCAACCATATGATCACTTCCCCTTATGACAAGCAGTCAAGACAGTTGGATCAGTTTGGGCATAAGGTATATGCCCCTTCTAGGTGTGCCCTGTGATCCATGAACAAGAACTGGACAGCGGATGTGGGGACTGCTCACTATAGAAGGTCACACTGACATCGGGCATATGATGTCGGGTGCGCAGCCCCTCGCCAGTCATTACTACCAAAAATCTGATGTGTGGTCCTGACGTCTGGGATCGCAGTCCTACATGTTATGCCCTGCTGCATGTACCTCTCTCAAAGATCTACTGTAATGGTAAATTCTACATAAGTATACATTTTCACATCACTGTTTATTAAGGTACAGTTAAATATGGCTCATTTGGAGACACATATTTCATCTCTCTTTCTTGGGACAGTACTAACTACTGCTAAGTAGCACAAATCTCCTGTTCCCTTTAGTGCTACGCAATGATGAATTGCTTGATCCTTTGTAAGCAATAAGGCATGACAGTGTGTGTATAAAACCTATTTTACCACACAGCCAGGGGCGTGGAGAGGCGCGAGACCACAGGCCAAGTGACTTCAGCCACTGGACATGCGGTAAAATATGTTTTGCACACACTCCAGAGTGGCTTATTGTACTTATAAAATGGTCTCCTTTTTTTAACTTTTTACAGTTGGGAAAAGCATGTTTATTTGTAGGAACAATAGATTTACTTGTCTGCATTTATGATAAAATAATCCTTCCATCGACTGCAAATGATGTCATACATAATGCCACTGTATTACTGCTGGACAAAGTTTGTCCTTTGCTGGCATCAAGATTCAAGATATGGAATGTTTATCATGGAACGTTTCTCATGAAATACATGGATTCAAAATTCTGCTCAGTTCCATTGGCAGAATGTTTCTCTCCCTGACATACTGTACACACACACACACACACACACACACACAAACAAAGGCCTCTGTTACAGCCACAGACTCAATTATCTCACTGTTAGGGCAAGCAGAAGAGATTTCCCTGATGAGTAGGTAAAGGAAGAAGGGGGATTTTTCTTGACAGCAAAGAAACAGTTGTGGTGAAAACTATAAACAATACTTAATGTCTCTAAACTGTTTATATGTGTAAGGAAAGTGTGATGATCATGGAAACAACATTTAATGAATTTGTTTTATTTTTCATTCAAGGTAGTTTTATTTTTAGGGCTCAGTTGAAGGTTTTTACATAAGTAATAAGACATGATGGGGTGTGCATTACGGTGTGATAACCGTACTCCTAGGGGAGTAGTTTGGCACGAGGCCAAAGGCCGAGTTCCGGTCATCCCTAGGAGTGTGGTTATCACACTGCAATGCACAACCACGGAGTGTCTAATTGTGCTTATAAAATGCCCCTTTATTTTTAGAAGCAGTTTTTATTTATTTTGAAACACATTTTTAAATCAGTAAAAATGTCAGTGAATCTGTACTTTTAGAATAAAATAGTCCTTCCACCTAATGGTGCTAGATTAAAGTAGTGTTATACAGTGTGTGCCTCCCCACCCACTTAAGCTTCATATTCCCCTCCCAGCCACAGCAATTCACAATTAAATGCTGTTTTCCTCATTCTAAGAATGACATATGGCCCCCTTACTTTATTTCATTTTCCTCACTCTGTAGACAAAACTAAAAGGAAGCCATAACAGAGGTTTTTCAGTTTCCTGGTGCTGCAAGCATGAGCGTGGTTCAAAACTGCCACACTCACTGACAGCAGCATGAACTGCTTGCTCTGTCCTAAAAGCTAAACATCAGGGTGAGTTAAATTACCACATTTCATCTTTGTTTGTATAGTATTATTGCTCACTTTCTTCATTATGTGTTTCCCCACATTCAAGAAATGGAATGTTTATTATGGAATGTTTACCATGGAATACAGGGATTCAAAATTCTGCTTAGTTCTACTAGCAGAATGTTCCTCTACTAACACACTGCACACACACACACACACACACACACACACACACACCTCAGACACACACAAAACAAAGGCCTGTTTTAGAGCCAGAGACGGAATTATCTCACTGTCAGGGAAAGCAGAAGAGATGTCCCTGATGAGCAGGTAAAGACAGAATGGGGATTTTTGACTGTTAGCAAAGAACGAGTTGTAATGAAAACAATAAACAATACTTAATGTTTCTAATTTGTTTATGCGTGTGTAAGTAGAGTGTGATGATCTGGTAAACAACATTTAATGAATTTGTTTTATTTTATATTTAAGGTAGTTTTTATTTTTAGGGCCCTGTTGAAGGATTCTACAGTGTAAAGGTAGCAGCCATGTTTGTGGTGGAAGATCAGTTCTGGTTTTAGGGAGATTGGTGGAAGATAGTTCTGGCTGTAGGAGGACTGATTTGGTCATTGTGCTATGTGGTTTATTACCAGGATGACTGTGCGTATATAGAGATTTAATGTATGGTCAGATGATCTCTCTTTGCCAATGAGATTTCTAGATTTTTTTCTTGCCATTTTATAAAGTGTGAAGGTAGCAGCCACGTTTGTGATGGAAGATTAATTCTGGTTGTAGAAGACTAACTGAAATGCCAGTGTTCCAAATACCCATTCATCATGGCACTGGGCACTTCACTGTTGGAGAGAACTATTTTTTTACCATGTATAAAACATATCTTATACATGGCCAAGAGCCAGTCAGATTACTGGATTTTACCCTGCCTTTTTATAAATGTTATTACAGTACAGTAGTATGACTCAAACTAACCTCCTATGTGGCATTACATAGAAAACTTTTTTTGCATATGATCAAAGATAGGTTATGTATATAAATAAATGTGCACAGTGACACCATTACATATTTAATATACAGTATACAATGGTGTCTGAGCTTTAGATCACTGAACACTGGAGGATTCACTGTACTATGAGCAGATCACCAGTTTCACTATGCCAATCGAGGTCGAAAGAGTTACTCTCTTTTCTGATAAGAATTTTCAACTTACAAAATTCAATACTTCAGCTTATGGCTGCAATTCTGCTCTGCTGGTTGGGGCTGTCTGTTTACGCGGAGCACTCCTATTTAATTTGTGCCTGTCAAGCTGCAGCTTTAAAATTGAATAACCTGCCTGTTTCATCTCACTATCTATGTGGACTGTGGACCACTTATGTCTTTATAGGGTGTTTTAATATGGTCTCAGTTTAAAAAAAAAACTATAGACAATGGCATGTCATTAGTGGTTGTAGTTTTCATTAAATCACCATTTGTATACTTTTCCTAAAGTGGATGCAGACAGTGGGGCGATAGCTGTCCATCACAATCAGTATCAAAAAACGATGGCATCAGTTCGCAGGATCTTACAAAACATATATACAGTATATAATGTGAGTGTATATATATATATATATATATATATACACTGTATATATATATAGCCTCAGTGCTTGCATGCTGAAGTTCTTTGTCTTTTAACTTGTTTTTGGTTTTTATTGGGTTCACCACAACATAACCCAGATAGACCATCTTAGGGTAGCTGGTTCATTCCACTGGGGTGTCAAACAGACGAGGCATACTGATGAGTCCTGATAGGCCGAAACACGTGTATGTGTCTTCTGTTAGCACCCTTTGCAGACTGTGTGAGAGAGACCCTTTGGTACAATGCATTTCTGCTTAAAGTTGAACCAGCATAATA
This sequence comes from Neoceratodus forsteri, assembly GCA_016271365.2. Taxonomy (NCBI): domain Eukaryota; kingdom Metazoa; phylum Chordata; order Ceratodontiformes; family Ceratodontidae; genus Neoceratodus; species Neoceratodus forsteri. Next base: position 1,431,582,930 of record CM057456.1, read on the forward strand.
TACTGTGGTGATTTGCATATACAGCCCATGGGGCTTTCTGATTATATCTATCGATATATATATATATATACACATATACACACACATATATTACAGGCAAAAAACTCCATTTAATGCATCAGTTAGGATTGTTCCACAGTGACAAAAGCAAGGAAATTCAGTGTTAGGGTTGAAAGCCCCCCTTGCACCCCTTCAGCCCGCCCCTCCCCAACTGGCATCGGGGTGTGCATTGGGGTCATCGGCCCTAACTCTCACCCCATCACATGTGTAAACAAGCTGAGGTATAGGATAATAGGGTTAGAGTTAGGACCGACGACCCCAATGCACACCCCGATGCCAGTTGGGGGGGCGGACTGGGAGGGTGCAAGAGGGACTTTCAACCCTAACACTGAATTTCCTTGCTTTTGTTACTGTGGAACAACCCTAACTGATGCATTAAACTGAGTTTTTTGCCTCTAATTTCCCTTTTTTTTGAAAATGTGCAGTAGAAATAGTGAATGGAATGTGGTGGTGGGAGCGACAATAACGGTAAGTGCAAGGGAAACTCAATCGCTAACAGTTGCACACATGGTGACTGAAACGTACATGTAAAAGCAAACGTTAGTAGAAACGCAAGTGCAAAGTGACACCAAAGCAAACAGTGACGCAAAAGGAGACACAACGCGTAAGGAAACGCAATCCGTGATGTGCACGATGACGGTACCGCAATTGGAAACGCAAATGGTAATGTTAACAGCAGAAATAATGCCAAAGGAAACAGAAATGGAAACGCGAATGGAAACGCGAACGTAAGCACGTAAGCAAATGGGAACACAAACAGTAACGCCCGCGGTGGCATACACGGGAACAGTATCGCAAACGGTCACAGAAACACAAGTGGAAATGGTAACTCTAACAGTAAGGGAAGCACACACACCCTGTTTTTGCCCAACAGCTGCATACAGAAACACAGTGTATACAAAGAATGTATGCATAATAATGGACCTGGGAGCAGAAAACAAACAGTTGGACTATTACTAACATACTAATATACTAAAATGCCAGCAGAATAGGCCTAACGGTCTTTCGAGTCTGCTCGGTTGGTCAGCCCCCACCCTGGGTGCTGACCTTACTTTCCCCCTCGCCATCTCTGGCTTCTCCCTTCCCAGTTCCAGATATTCTTGCTGCATTGGATTTTGCTTCCAGAACCCTTCCCCTGTACCTGTCCCAGCCCCTCTTGAACCCCTCCACCATCTCTGCCTCCACCAGCCCCCTAGGCAGTGCATTCCATGGCTCCACCACCCTCTCAGTGAAGTAGCACCTCCTCCTTTCTCCCCTGAATCTTCCCCCCTCCAGCTTCCACCCATGCCCTCTAGTGGCCCCCTCCTCCTTCCTTCGAAGCACCCTGACTGTTCCTCCTCTATTTACCCTCTTCATGTACTTGAAGACCTCTATCATGTCCCCCAGTCCCTTCTCTCTTCAAATGTGTACATATTTAGCACTTCGAGCCTCTCCTCATAGGTCCTGTCCCCCAAGCCCCAAATCATTTTGGTTGCCCTCCTCTGGACCCTCTCCAGGAGTTTAATGTCCCTCTTTAAGTGTGGCCTCCAAAACTGCACGCAGTACTCAAGGTGTGGCCTCACCAAGCAGTTATACAGAGGGAGCTTGGTTTTGGTATTGGTCTTCATATTAAATTGATTATATCTCAGGAACCGTACGAAGTAGAAAAAAATTTAAATTTCACATGATTCATGAGTTTCTGAGCTAGGTTTTCACTGAATGTGTAGCCCTATGTCGCGCCAAAAATTCCGTATCTCGCACCACTTCCAAGATACGAGCCCCAAAAGGTGCAGCGGACGCCACCATGTTAGTCTATGGGAAAAAATGTAAACTTCGGAGTATCGCAAATTGGCATCCATGCAATATTTTGTCACCAAACCACTGAGAGGCACATGTCTGAGATGTTGGCAGTCTTCCCTCCAAATTTGAGCCCAAAAGACCAAACCGTTCTTTTGCAGCAGGGTGGCAAAGAACTGCTGTAATTTTGGCCATAGTCTGGAAAAGTAGTGTCGCCATTTGCGAAAGAAACATAGAAACATAGAAGTTGACGGCAGATAAGGACCGCAAGGCCCATCCAGTCTGCCCATTTCTTTTTCTACCTTATAAATGTGCCATTGTCCTTTGTTGTCAGTGGCCTGTTTATTCATACTCATCTGTATTGCTCCCTTATGCCTATCCCATGCCTGTCTGAAGCCCTGCACTGTATTCATAGCCACCACTTCCTCAGGTAGGCCATTCCATGCATCCATCACCCTTTCTGTGAAAAAGAACTTCCTCACATTACCCCTTAATTGGCCTCCCTCTAATCTCATGCTGTGTCCTCTTGTCCTGATACTTTTCTTATATTGAAACATGTTAGACTCACCTTGTTAATGCCCTTAAGGTGTTTGAATGTTTCGATCATATCACCTCTCTCCCTCCTTTGCTCTAGGGTATACATTTTGAGCTCCATTAATCTGTTCTCATATGTCTTCTGATGCATTCCCTGCACCATTTTGGTTGCCCTTCTCTGGACTGCCTCAATTTGGTTAATGTCCTTGTGAAGGTGTGGCCTCCAGTACTGCATGCAGTACTCCAGATGGAGCCTAACCAGTGTCTTGTAAAGAGGGATTATTACCTCCCTCTTACGACTTGTGATCTCCCTACTAATACACCCTAACACCCCCCTAGCCTTACTTACTGCTTTAGAGGTCTGCTTGGATGATTTCAGGTCATCAGTGATGATGATGTCCAAGTCTCTTCCTTTGTGGCTGCCAGCAACTCCCCTCCCAGCATATAGGTGGCTTCAGGATTTCTCTTCCCTATGTGCATGATCTTGCACCTCTTTGCATTAAATCCCAGTTGCCACTCTTCCGATCATTTTGCTAGTTTATCCAGATCTCTTCTCATTCTGCCCACCCCATCTGGATCATCTACTCTCTTGCAGATCTTCGCAAAAATTTGCGAAAGTGTCGCAGGTGCAACACTACTTTTTCAAGACATTTGAAAAACATATTTCTGGGGTGTTTAACCCCAAAATAAAGACATGCCTAGCATCCTCAGGGATCGACTAGGGAAACACAAAAAGAATTGTGTCCCTAGATGGTCCAAATTTTAAATGCCAAGCATTTTTCTGATCACCAACTGAAAACAAAATGGCAGATTTGCGACACTACTAGGGCCATTTGCGACACTAAAAAGTGCATTTGCGACACTTTTGAACTTTTTGTTAACTTTTCCCATTGACTTATAATGGAAACCTGTTTTTTGAATAACTTTTGAACAGTTCAATATTTGTTCACAAAATCTTCAAACCCCAGCCGCACGTTCCCTGAAGTTTTCGGACCAGTCTCACAAACCGTGTGACCTGTAGGTGCAAGCCAAGAATTCACAAAAAAGCATAATTGCACACACGGATGTCGCTTAATAACTCCACAGCCGTATATCAAACTGGTATGAAAGCTGGCAGGTCCCAAGATCTATGGTCCCCCCCTCTCCCCCCGTGCCTGCCAAATTTCAGGCAAATCTGTTGAACAGTGGCAAAGTTATTAAGGTGCAAAGTTTCACCCTTTAACTTTAAAAGTGCTACTCAACCCTAACTATGGTAGCACGGACAATATATAAATATAGAAGTCTGGGTACGTTAATGTACAGCTCAGAAAAGGAGCCAGTTGGGGGGAGGACATGTCTCAGATCTACAATAGACCTACATGAGATATATAAGTACCTCACATGGGGAACTGGAAAATCCAGAAGACAAACATTGTGCAAGGTGGTATTCACTGAAGTGATTACTGTCTATGAGACAGAGGGGGAGAGACTATATAAATTCAGCTGAAATCCGGGGGGGGGGGGGAGTGGAGGATGACGCACAGGTATTTTGGAATAACTTTAGTTTTCTTGTAAAATTTACATTATATTTCACTTTTCTCAGGTATTCCAGTGCTTTGAGGAAGACAGCAAAGTTTTCTAGGACAACGTGTGAATTCCTGTACTACATCTGACAGGTATGCTTAATGTGTCAATATAAAATTAGCATCACTGTATACGAAATTTGTTATATTTTTTTCTGTTCTCCTTGCTTCATTCTGACATCCTCCAACTTCTTCTTCAATGGAAAGACTTATTTTAGGAAATGTTGTTGTTTTTGTATTCCTGTACTTTGAGGTGGTCTGGGAGTTGTTCAGCATCGACATGTAAGTCACTGTACTGCATCTGACTGGTATGCTGAATGTGCCAGTATAAACATATGCAGTTGACAAGTTCTGATGTGGTCAATGTAACTTTCATGTAACTGTACTAAGGTTAACCACTAAGTGGGTATGACTGGGTAACATCAGGATACATTAACACACACTGAAGGGTGATGAACATGTATCCTGATGTTATTCAATTATAACCACTAGTATTTTACATGATATACTGCTATTCTACTTGTTTGTGCATTTGAGCTTTTGCACAGAATTGCATTCGTTGTCAAGCACTTATCATGTAAATGCAACTTTCAGGTCACTGTAATAAGTTAAAGCACTATGCTGGTATGACCGGGTAACATCAGGATGCATTAACACACACTGAAGCGAGGTGAATATGCCTCCTGATGTTGTCTGATCATAACCACATAGTGTTTTACATCATACACTGTTACTCTACTTGTCTGTGCATGTGAGATGATGCTCAGAATTACATTCACATATGCTGTTGCCAAGCTCTTATCATGTAAGTGCAACTTTCAGGTCACTGTACTAAAGTAAAGCAGTATGTGGGTATGACCGGGGTGACATCAGGATGCAGTAACACACACTAAAGGGTGGTGAGATTATTTTTAACTACATATGCTTATTATTAGCTATGCCACAGTCTGCTTTACAACACTTGGACTGAGTGTTCCATTCAGAACTATAAATGCTGTGTCACTGTACAGACTTTTTAAAACTACCATTACTGTATTTTGTTGATGCATTGTGCATTGTTTTATTGTTTATTTAAATAAAAATGACTTTAAACAAGCAGTCTGGTGTTTTTTTCCATCTTCAGAGTTGATTCATACTGTAATAAATGTGTAGAAACTCTGTAGTGTCAGTGTGTTATTTCTGCCTGCACTGCTAAATCTGCTGCGCTTTAAGGCACTGTCAATGCGTAATGAAGGTTCCCTACCGCGCTGTTGTTTTTTGCTTACTGCTCAATGGTGAAACACAAAATATAGGCATGTTAGATATCAAATGACAGGTCAGAGTTTGCGCTTCATGACGCATCACCTTTTTTTTTTCCCCGCCATTAGTCAAGGCTATATAAGCCCATGAACGATAGATCGCCATTTTACTCCTGAGGAGTGTTGAGGTAAGGAAAAAAACATGGCAATACTGATTAACAACTTGTTGTTCATTGATCTGACAGTTTTTTTTGTCAAAGTGTGTAGTTTTAGTAGGAGAGATTAAGCAGTGAAAGTGGGCACCTTGTTAAATTAGCCAGCAAGTTATTTTGTCGACTGAAAGCCCTGCGTGTAAGGAATGAGGCACTTCAGAGCGATTCGTGCTGTGCGGTGATGTCGGAAAGCAATTGAGAAGAGCGATATCTGTAGTGTCCTAATTTAATCATTCCTTCTACTATTTACTGTTACAATAGTAGAAAGCATGATTAAATTAAGATTTTATTTCTCTGCTTCAAAATACCTCCATTTAGTAATCTGACAGCTAATAAAATGCCTGCATTCTCTTGGCTTTCACTTAGATGGCGAAATAGCTTGTTTAACTTTCAGTAGTAAGCAAACTTGTTGTTGATCCAGGCAGTTTTTAAACACCCTGTAGGAGCTTGTGGTTGTGTTTGCTCCTTCTTGAAGTGTATGGTCTCGCTTGCCCTAGCCCACGATATCCCACTTGCAGTGTGTCCCTTTGGCTAGTCCTTGTCCTCGTGATTACCCCCAACCCCCGCTTTACATGCTTTACTTGCCTCCGATTAATTTGCACCACGAGTCGCCCGGTAGAGAACTGTCTCCTCGTCCTCCTGTTAACTTGAAGTCCATCCCATGATCGGTACACCTCCACCTCAATACTGTCCTCAGTCACACACCCAAAATGACCCATGACACTGTCTCCATGAGTCCCGTATCTCTCGCTCTCCTCATCATGTGTTTCGTCGTCGGATTTGGTGCGATGACTCTGCGCTCCGTACTAGTAGTTTATCTGTTCATCTCGAGTCTGCGAGCGTGTTCAGTTTCTCTTTTAGTTGTGTTTTTGCTCACCCCTGTGGCATAACATCATAATTTTCTGCGAAGTGACCTGTTTTGTTAACTTTGGCGATGCGTCCCCCCACCCACGGTGGCAGTCGCACCTCACCAGGATTAATGACTTGACACTGCAGATGATGAACATTTTATTTCACAAGTGCCTGCCAGTAAATGTTAAATTTAAAACGGGCTAATGCAGAATATGCAAGTGTTGTCCATGAACTTGGTGCTACTGCTAGTGTTCTGAGTCTGAGTGACTTCTGTTCCTTATTACCTTAGTTGGGGAGGATGGCTGGTCACACCTGCAATTGGCACTGTGACAAGGGAGGGTGGGCAGCTCAGACATGTGGACTCTGGTCAGGGATGGAGACAGAAGAATCATGCTGTACTCTCACTGTCAGGCAGGAGGTGGGGTGCCAGGTCTCCTGCACTAGAGCGGGGAGGGTGGGCAGCTCAGACACATGGACTCTGGTCAGGGATGGAGGCAGAAGAATCATGCTGCACTCTCACTGTCAGGCAGGAGGTGGGGTGCCAGGTCTCCTGCACTAGAGTGGGGAGGGTGGGCAGCTCAGACATGTGGACTCTGGTCAGGGATGGAGGCAGAAGAATCATGCTGCACTCTCACTGTCAGGCAGGAGGTGGTGTGCCAGGTCTCCTGCACTAGAGTGGGGAGGGTGGGCAGCTCAGACATGTGGACTCTGGTCAGGGATGGAGGCAGAAGAATCATGCTGCACTCTCACTGTCAGGCAGGAGGTGGGGTGCCATGTCTCCTGCACTAGAGTGGGGAGGGTGGGCAGCTCAGACACGTGGACTCTGGTCAGGGATAGAGGCAGAAGAATCATGCTACACTCTCACTGTCAGACAGGAGGTGGGGTGCCAGGTCTCCTGCACTAGAGTAGGGAGGGTGGGCAGCTCACTTGGACTGTAGTTTGGTCATGGTCAGAGGCTGCAGAGAGAGCGCTGCACTTGGGTCCCAGGTTTTGGGGGGGGGCAGTGTCTGTGGTGAGGATGGGCAGAACACAGTTGTCTGGGGAGGGGTCTGTAGAGTACTGCTGCACTTTGGCTGGGGGGGCATGTCACTGTCTTGGACTCTGGCAGGGAGGATGGCCGTGGATGGTCATGGTGGTGTATGCAGAGTTCTGCGGTGGTGGGGGAGGTCACAGTTGGACAGACTAGGGCATTATTCATTGAGGGTGGTCGGGACACACATCGAATACAGTGTCTGTGGCTAGGGAGGAAGAATGCGAGCAGTGCCCTTATAATTAGGCTCGGGACAGTGGCAAGTCACACCTGCACTGTGGCGGGAGGGAGTGGGCCACTTGGAGTTGGATTGGAGTGGGATGCTGCAGAGGACTGCACTTGGTCTTGGGGGAAGTTGGATACGTGCATACACTTCACCAGATGGTGCAGGGCTATGGTGGCTACCCCAAACAAAGCAAATAAATTCCAAAACGCCTCAAGCACTCAGTCACTGCAGAAATTTAGTTCATTTTGAGGATGCACAGTGTTAAATTCACGCATGCATTAACAGCCCAGCGCATCACCTCTCTTGAGTGTAGAGGCTTTGTTTTGGAATTTACTTGGTCTTGGGGGTCGGGCCCAGGTTACACCTGTACTCTGGGGAGGGTGGGCAGCTCACACATGGACTAGTCAGGTCATCATGGTCAGACTGAGGCTGCAGAGAGAGGTCTGCGCTCAGGCTGGGGTTGGGGGCCCAGGTTTCATTATGGTGGGGAGGATGGGAACTCAGTTTGACTCTGTCTGGAGAGGACTGTCTGCAGAGTACTGCTGCAGTTTGGCTGGGTGGGGGAATGTCTCACTGTTGGACTTGGGCAGGGAGGGTGGGCAGCTCACAGTTGGACTCTGGCCTTGGAGGAAGGCTACACAGAGTGCTGCTCTCAGGCTGGGGAGGGGGGCGTGGCACTTGCACTCTGGCAGGGAGGGAGAGCAGGTCACACTTGGACTCTGGGTAGAGAGGGATTCTGCAGAGTGCTGCACTCAGGCTGGGCAGGGGCCAGGTCTCGCTGGTGGGTAGGACTGGCAGGTCACAGTGCTGCACTCGGGCTTGGTGTGGGGTGCAAGGTCTCACCTGCACTCTGGTGCTGAGGGTGGGCATCTCACACTTAGGCTAGTCTGGTCATGGTCAGACTTCACTGAGGCTGCACAGACTAGTGTTCTGCACTCCGGCACAGGCTTGGGGGCGGGTCTTACTGGTGGGGAGGATGGGCAGCTCACAATTGGACTCTGGCTGGAGAGGGGTGTCTGCAGAGTACTGCTGCAGTTTGGCTGGGTGGGGGCATGTCACTGTTGGAGGCAGTCTGGCAGGGAGGGTAGGCAGCTCACAGTTGGACTCTGGCCATGGAGGAAGGCCACAGAGTGCTGCTGTCAGGCTGGGGAGGGGGGCAGGTGGCACTTTCACTCTGGCGGGGAAGAAGAGCAGGTCACACACTTGGACTTTGGGCGGAGAGGGATGCTGCAGAGGACTGTCCTCGGGCTGGGGGTGGGGTGCAAGGTCTCACCTGCACTCTGGTGGGGAGGATGGGCAGCTCACAACTGGACTCAGGCTGGGAGGGTTGGCAGATCACAGCTACTAGGACGGGAAGGGTGTCTGCAGAGTCCTGCAGTGGTGGTGAGGGGGGAAGGGCACACTAGGATTTGGACATTGAGGGTGGTTGGGTCACACATGGACTGAGTCTGGCCAGGGAGGAAGAATGCACAGCGCTGCCCCTTAGGCTGGGGAGGGGGACAGGTCACACCGGCACTTTGGCTGGAGAGGGATGCTGATGTTCCTGCTGTTAAGTTAAATAAATCACAAGTTTGAAACAATATTCTCTCTCTGTCTTTTTTTGTGTATGACACTGTGTGTGTGTGTGTGTGTGTGTGTGTGTGTGTGTGTGTTTGGTACTAGTACGTGGGAGTTGGTGTGTGCTGGCTCAGAACACTTTCTTCTACATGGAGGATGCCAGTCCGCCCGCTCTGTTCCACGCTACTGCTTTGGTCTGTCGCTGATGGTCGGTGGTGTAATGGGCCTGAGAGACGGGGTAGGCATCATGATGATGTAGAAAAATATTGTTCTTATACCATGGTGATGATGCTGGTGTGCAGCGGGGCAGACAGGCAGAGAAACATTGGTCTCTTCCTGTCTGCCTCTCTGCACACCATCACCATGGACTAGAACAATTTTTTCTACATGCTACCGCCCGCCAGGCCCGTTCCAGCACAGACCATCAGCGACAGATCCAAGTAGCATGGCATGGACCAGGTGGCCTGGCATCCTTGAAGAAAACAATGTGTTCATACACGGATGCCAGTCCACCTGGTCTGTGCCATGCTACTACTGGGTCTGTCGCTGGTGGTCGGTGATGGGACGGGCCAGGCAGACTGGTCGGCATTCTGAAAAAAAACTGCTCTGGTCTAGGCGATGGTTGGAAGTGGGTGGGTCTGGTGTGCATGCTGGCAGTGGTGGTACAGAGCAGTTTTTTTGTACATGCAAGCCAGTCTGCCTGGTCCATGCCACACTGCTTGGTCTGTGACTCGTTGACGGTTGGAGGTGGCACAGGCCTGGCAGACTGGTGGTACAGGCAAAATGTGGAAAGAAATTTTTTGGACCAGCTTTTGATGGCATGCAGAGGGATGGACAGGCAGAAAACAATCATGTTATCCTACAGGGATGCCCCTCTGCACACCATCACCATGGTGTAGAACAATTCTTTTCTACATAAATGCCTACCTGTCTGCCAGTCCCATTTCTCCACTGACCATCAGTGATAGACCAAAGCAGTGTGGCATTGACCAGGTGGACTGGCATCCTGGTACAGAACAATGTTTTTCTACACTGATGCCAGTCCACCTGGACCGTGCCATGATACACTTTGGTCTGCCGGTGGTGGGATGGGACTGGTAGACTGGTCGGCATGCTGGAAAAAACTGTTCGGGCTTTACTAGGCGGTGGTTGAAAGAGGGGGTGGGTGTGCATGTGCTGGCTCAGAACATTTTTAATGGATGCCAGTCCACCTACTCTGTTCAACTGCTTTGGTCTGTCGCTGATCGTCAGTGGTGTAATGGGCCTGTCAGGCGGGGTAGGGATGATGTAGTAAAATATTGTTATACACCATGGTGATGGTGTGCAGAGGGGCAGACAGGCAGAAAAACGTTGGTCTCTACTTAGTACTTGTCTGGTCCTCTGCACACCATCACCATGGTCTAGAACAATTTATTTCTGCATGCCCACCCATCGCCAGGCCCATTCCACCAACAACCATCAGCGACACAGACTCAAGCAGCGTGGCATGGATCAAGGGGACTGGCATCCACGTAGGAAAGAATCTTAATATGAGTCTGCGTGCACATCCGCCCCTCTCCCAACCACTGCCTATAAGCACAGAACACTTTTTTTCCAATAAGTTGTATGCCTATGCCAGTCCCGTCCCACCAGACTGATCATCAGCGACAGACCCAAGCATGATTATTATGGCACAGCCCTGGCAGAATGACATTCGTGTGGAAAAAGACCGTTCTATGACAGCATGCACACCCGGTCCTCTTTCAACCACTGCCTAAGGCCAGAATATTGTTTTTACAGCATGCCTACCACCAGTAGTCTTGCCCGGCCCGTTCCAGCACAGACCATCAGCGACAGACCCAAGTAGCATGGCATGGACCAGGTGGCCTGGCATCCTTGAAGAAAACAATGTGTTCATACACGGATGCCAGTCCACCTGGTCTGTGCCATGCTACTACTGGGTCTGTCACTGGTGGTCGGTGATGGGACGGGCCAGGCAGACTGGTCGGCGTTCTGAAAAAAACTGCTCTGGTCTAGGCGATGGTTGGAAGTGGGTGGGTCGGGTGTGCATGCTGTCTAGTGTCTCAGATTGGAACAGTGTTTTCTAAATAAATGTGTGCCAGTCTGCCTGTGTTGTGCCATGATGATCATGCTTGCGTTTGTTGCTGATGGTTGGTGGTGAAACGGGCCTGGCAGATGATGTAATAGAAAAAAAATTGTTCCATACCATGATGGTGTGCAGATGGGCAGAGACAGGCAGACAAACATTGGTAGGAAACGATCTATTTTTCCACAGGTGTGCATTACTTTCTTACAACTTGTGTGCATGACTTGTGATGTCAGGGCACCCAATTAGCAGTGTGCGTCTACCCCGCCCGGTAACTGATCGACTGCGTTAATGTGGCTGTGTGGTGTTGCTATCCTCTCCCCACTCCTCTGCTGTTACTAGTTATTTGATGTCTCAATAAAACTGAAGTTACCTTACTTTCTTGCCACACACACCCCTCCTCCCACAGTCACCCTACCATTTGAATACACAGTCTGCATTTTCAATCAAAGTATCTTACACTTTCACTTGAAACAAAATAATGACTCATGATTTCAAGGGAAAAACAAAACTTTATTTGTACAGTAGATCCTAGGGTGGAAAAAAAGGTTAGTAAATAGTATATGACGGTGCAATGTAATGTTGACTCTACTTGTTCTCCTGCTTCCCATCTAAGAAGTAAGATTCTTTTGAGCCTATCCCATGCATACGTCAAGTCTACCACACTGCTTTCACTCCCACCACTTCCACTGGAAGAATGTGTTCTTCCAGGCAACCTGTCCTACATTTCCATCTACTGTACCAGTTCACCGAATGTCCCTGCTGTCCATCTTTTCCTTTGAAAATATTCCCTTCCATGCATCTAGTAGTATCATGGATAGTGGTACCTCAATCAGCCTCAGCAGTGATTATCCGGGGGGGGGGGGAGTCTCACTTCAAATATTTTATAGTTCCAGCTGTTCACTAGGAGTCTGAAAATACAACGTGGGGGGGGATCATAAGTAAAGGTGAGTGTCATGCATGTACATAATTTGATTGCTCCTCTCTAGTAATATTTTTATTAATGCACTTGTTATTGCATTTAATACTAACCAGCTTACACTTTCTTTTATACAGTAGGTATTTTCTATTGGAAATAACTTAATACTGGTACTGCTTTACCTATTCCTGTATCATTCATCATTGTACAACATCCATTTGAACATCGGACATAGATACTGCAGACTGCAGTTACAGTTAATTGTGAGTAACCTTCTATTTCAAATTTATTTTCTCCCTGGATTACCAGCCCCTTGCGGGACAAGGAAGGGGAGGGCAGCCTCCATGGAGAACAAATCCAGATAGCCTGTGGAACAAAAACACAAGTTTGGAGTGCAGTCACGGCTTCACAAAAGCCTGTCAAACTGTCCTTTTCTTATTTCACGCACATACACACACACACCATCACCCCTCCTCCCCCAATGCAGGTCTGCGCACCCTGCATGGTCCTGTAGCATGCACCTTCTAATGTTAACCCAGTGTCGCACTACCCAAACCCAAGCTGATCCTCCCTGGCGCCTCTCCTCTCAGGGACCGTTCCGGAGTCAGAAAAAAAAAAAAAACCCTAGTGTAGGGAGTAAAAAAAAAAAAAAAAGTGGTAGTTGTATGTACAGTTGTGTTTGGTAATTTGTTTTTAATTTAATATTTTTTGGCATTGCTTAATCATGTCATCAAACAAAAAAATATTTTTTTCTGTTGCAGGGACATCAATTGACTGAGCAGCTGTGTGAACAAATAATCAAACACTGTCCATTACCATTTCAACTGAGGTAAGATTTGCCTGGTTTCTACCCACCGAGGGTAATTTCTTATGTTCGTATATTTTTGCAACTTAACTCAGCTGTTCTGGATTTCACCGTAAGTGACTTATCTAGCAAGGCATGATTATCGTGGATTCTGTTCAGAATGAATGTAAAAATGATACTTTTTGTGTATAATGGCAGACATAGTTTAAAAGTCCATTAAAAGTAGTTTTAAATGGGCTGTCCTGATGGTGTTGAGGGCTTAGGTGCTGGACACATTATCTTGTGCCATGCCGACAACCTGTGTTCATTATTGATCATGGGCTGCTGGTGTTTGAAAGGGCTGGGGAAGGATCAGTCATCCGAGGGACTTCTCTCTGTGGAGGGGGGGATGCCAGTCTGCACTTGGCCAGCCCCTATCAGAGGCTAGGTTACACTGCATCAACACTGTAGATGTAGGGTGGAGATGGGGCACATTCCTGAAAGAGCGAGTGTGGACACATACACACTCCATCCGTAGGAGTCACTGCATGGCCTTCTCTACAGGGGGACTTAATTTATCTGCTGCTGTACAGGAATGCATCCATTTAAATAATAGACATTGGGGTGGGTTGTCATTAAGGCCGTGCGCTGCTGCAAGCTGAAATCCATGACATGATACCATATGCATTACTGTACAACCTGGCATAAAAGGTAGACACACTAGCAAAGTAAAGTTTCTCTCTGAATCACAAGGTAATTTCCATTAAAGAGTTGGTGCATGATCATGGTATTCTTCCCCAGAAGAAATAAACCTTGGCTCACTGATACAGACTATATCAATATCCTATGCTCTTGACTTAGACAATGCATAAATAAATCTCCTGTCATGGGTTACAGCACTTGTACTTTAAGGGTTAATCAGGTTTAAGGTTTTAACAATTTCCTTATTTATTTCATCCACATCCATTCATGCTGCAGCATATCACCAGTTATAGTCCACTAGTTCTCACTTCCTTCCGGTGTGAGTTCCGTCTTTCTCTCGTCATAGCTGCATGTTTGCTTGCTTCCATTCAGGTCACTGCATTGTTATGCATGTTCTTGTCAGTCAGTACCTGGACTGGCACATGTCCATATGACGTGGATTCTCTTTTCTCATTGTTGCCCCGTTGTCTTGCTCTGGTTGCTATAATATGTGTTTGTTTCATTACACAGCTATGCAGTCCACTATGAAGACCATTTGGACATGCGGACACTCCGTCGTACATTGGGCTGAGCATCGGGAGCGGGCATGATACAGTGGATCAGTCCTGACCTTTGACAATTGTCCTGCACGTGTGCGTTGGATTGGACACAGAGGCATGCGTTGGAGTCAGCTGGTATCATTGTTGCATGAGGAGTGCCGGAAGGAGGCTGATCCAGACATCATCGTTATCCACTTAGGAGGCAACGACTTGGGAGTGGATACATCAGTCTCACTGATGCGCAAGATGAAGGCCGACATCAACAAACTCAAGCACCACATGACGAGGACAACCAACATCTGGTCACACATTATCCAGCGAGTGCAATGGTGTGGGGTCGAAACTTGGAAGGCGATGGACAAGACGAGGATGAAGATCAACATGGAGATGTTTACATTTATGAGAAGATTGTCCGGCAGCGTGGTCAAGCACAACAACATCAGGGCTTGCTACCCGGAACTGTATCGGCATGATGCAGTCCACCTGACTGATCGGGGATGTGACATTTTCATCAGGGACCTGAAGATAGCTATAGCTCCTTTCCTATGAGGTATGCCAAATATAGCAGTACAGTCTTTGTGCCCTCATTTATTTTTATGCTCATAATTACAAATGTGGCTTTGTAAACTAACAGGATTGCAGAGGAATTGAATGAAGGTGGATAAGAAGAGCAGCGTAGAGCATGGTACAGCATTAATACAGTATGCATGGAATGAAGATTGGTATTGGTAAGTTAAGTATATTCATCATGCAGTGAATGTAATTCATTGCTTCCGATGATGGAGCAAATGGAAATTATGGAGGCTATGGTGAGTAAAACAATTTTCTTGTATATGATGAAATATAAACAAATGCACTGTATATATTGTAATTGTCATATGGGTAGCTATCTCGATTTTGTTCCGTCCGACAGGATGAAGATCCATCAAGAAGATAAAGAAATATTGTGGCCATGATTTCGATTCCTGTCATGAGTTAGGGGCCGGTGTGTGTAGGACGACGTCCGATCTTTTCTCCTACAAGCAGTTAATACCGGTGATCGATCGTGAAATTACGCCACCATCCATAGACTTGATAGTCTTCCTAACTTCCTTCTGGTGACAGTTCTCTGTGTCTCTCACTGCAGCAGTCTCTTGTTCTCTATCTGCATCCATTCCTTTCCCTGCAAGTCGTCACTCTATCTGTCCATGCACATGTAATCTGGTGTGGATTCTTTGTAATCATTGCCACGTTGTCTTGATCATGTCTTTCGGCCTCATCCAACCATATGTGTATATTATTAGTAATATTTAATGACTGATATTATATCCCTTACGTAGCAGCGCATGCTCTTTTGTTTCTATTGCACTATGCAAATGGCAGATACCAGTAATTTATTCTTGCAAGTGGTACATAAATGGGATTTTTTTTACTGCAATGTACAGTTAAGTTATACTAAATATTGTCCATCTGCATTCTATAGAAATTCTACCTGTTGCTTTGGAATTCTCGCCGTGACCAGCCAATCAAATCACAATACAACATCATGCCTGCAAGAAACAGAAGACATGCTCCAAACCATTAGGATTGGGAGTATATGCAGAATTAGCTGGCATACATGAAGAAGACTTGATACATAACACCTTACCTGTAATTGTGAACCCAAAGAATGGTTTGATTCTGGATATATTTCGGTATGTGCTGAACATGAAGAAAGTCAACAAGCCACTTGGCACAGATATTTGAGTTCTGTGGATTAAACTAGTTACGGAGAACAGTGTCATTGCTGATGAGGATGTATTGAAAAACATAGAGGCACTGCACAATAAGAGAGATAAACTACATCGCCTTCGGAAGGATAAAGAAAGAAATTCTTTGGATAAGGCGGATTTCTATTTTGCTTGTGACTTGCATACAGAAGAGAATGAAGATGCCGAGGAAGTACACACAACTGGTGTTCAAAATAGTGAAAACCACAGGAATGAAGACCAAGCTAGCAGTAGCAGTTCAACACTCAGACACGTATGTCTGACGGCTGCACAAAAAAATGAAAATGTGCGACAGCATCAAATAAATAAACAAGTTACTTACTTGAAGAAGCTGAAGACAATGACGAGAAAGTACAGAGAGAAGTTGCAGTCACAGAAAATAAAGTACTGTCCAAGAAATGTCCACGAGAGAGAGCAGAGGAAGAATCAAAAGATAGCTGAACTGGCACAAAAGAGCAATGAACTAGAAAAGGATAAAGAACAGTTACAGGAATCTGTATGTGTTCTACAACTAAAGCTGCGGAAGGCTAGAAAGATGAAGAGCTACTGGAAAACTACAATGAAGAAGACTACTAAGAATCCCTTCAAGGAAAATGAGGTTGAAGAAATCACAGATGAAAACTCCACCCTTCGTGACAAATTGATAATTTAAAAGAACAGATTGATCGGATCCATTCTGACACCCCAACAAGGATAGACACTATTGTTGAAGGAGTATTTACAGTGGATGTCAAAATTTGTGTTTTGGAGCTGGTATTGCTTGAAGTGGAAGCAATATGCTTGAATGTAGAGTTGGGGAGGGGCTTAAGACAAGTAGCACACACAGTATCCTTCTCAGAGGTGCTGCCTGTCAGTGGCATGGGTGAGGCGAGGGTACTTTGCACCATGCAGATTAACAAATGGTTGAAAAAATGGTGTGGAGCACAGGGGTTTGGCTTCATTGGGACTGGGGTTCCACCTGGAGGACACCAGCCTATACCGGCAGGATGGTCTGCATCTGTCCAGGAAGGGAACAAGTCTTTGGGCAATCGGTTTAAATGCTTCATTGGCAGAGCCTTTAAACTAGTCAAGGGGAAGGCACTGATAAGCAGCAGGAAAATCCCAGCCTCCCCTACAAACAGGGTACTAAATGAGAAAAAGACCAAGGTAGAAAGGTCAGTGGGGATGCCGCTACAGAAGATAAAGCCATCAAAAATGGAGCAATGAGTACCAATGCCTGTAGTCTGGGTAACAAGCTTCTGAATTAGTGGCCTTGATGGAGGAGAAAGATCTGGATATTGTGGCAGTCACAGAAACATGGTACACACAGAACCATGACTGGGACGTAAACATACCAGGATACACTATCTACAGGAGGGACAGGGAGGGTAAAAGAGGAGGAGGAGTAGCTCTCTACATAAGAGAAGAAATCAAAGCAACAGAACAAAAAGGGAAACAGGGAGGAGAAAAAGCATTGTGGGTCAATTTGGAGGCAGGCAATGGCACCACAATCCGCACAGGGGTTGTATACAGAACCCCACTCTCAGGAGGAGGAAATGGACAAGGAAATGATAAAAAGTATACTTAGAATGGCAGATAAAGGAGAGATATTGCTGATGGGTGATCTGAATATGCCAGATGTTAACTGGAGTGCAGTTGCAGCAGCCACTTCTAAGAGTGGGGTTATTCTAGATGCCCCAGGGGCATGCCTAGACAACTAGTATGGAGCCCACTGAGAGGGAGCAATCTTAGACCTGGTTCTCTCAAATGGAGATGAAGAGAGATCACAGATGTAGAAGTGGGTAGCTATCTGGGGAACTAGCGATCATCGAACAGTATGGTTCACAATAAACACAGTAATAGAGTCAAGCCATACAAAGACAAAGGTACTGGATTTTAGGAGGCTGACTTTGCCAAAATGGATGAGTGCCTAAGGAATGCACTAGCAAATGGGCAGGAAGGAGGTGGGAAGAACAATGGGGAATAATAAAACTGCCATCACAGAGGTAACAAGCATTTGTGTAAAGCAAATAAACAAAACGAAACGAGGTAAGAAACACTATGGTTCCAAGGAAGTGGCAGTGAAGGTTCAAGAGAAAAAGAAAGCATTCAGGAAGCAAGGAATCACAGAAGGCACAGGACAGAGAACTGTATCAGTTAAAGCAAAAAGGAATGGAAAGGCAGTCAGAACAGCAAAGGCCCAAACCGAGGAAAGATAGCCAACTCAGTTAAGAAGGGATAAAACTTTATAGGTACATCAGGGGCGAGAGGAAGACCGAAGGATGGATAGTGAGGCTTAATAAAGGGAGGGAGGTGGGCAGAGGGTGACTGTGAAAAGGCAGAGATACTAAACAAAATTTTTTGCTCAGTATTCTACAAAGGAAGAGGGGAGGTACCTAAAACAAACAGTAGAAACACTCTGGATACAGAAGTTGATACCAGCCCATTTACAGAAGAAAGGGTTCTGAAAGAGCTTTAAAACTGAAGGTGGACAAAGCAATGGGGCCTGATGGGATTCATCCCAGAATTCTAAAAGAACTAAGGTAGAACTAGTGACACCACTGACTACCTCTTTAACAAATAATGGGAGGATGGGTGGTACCTGAGGACTGGAGGAGGGCAGATGTGATTCTTCACAAAAGTGGGAGCAAGGCAGAAGCAGGGAACCACAGACCTGTTAGTTTAACCTCAGTGGTAGGGAAAATGATGGAATCACTTGAAGGAAAGAATTGTTGAGTATCTAGAGGCCAGAGGGCCACAGGACCCAAGGCAGCATGGATTCACAGCGAAAGGTCATGCCAAACAAATCTGATAGATTTCTTTGACTGGGTGACCAAAGTAGTTGATCAGGAGGGCTATGGACATGGCCTACCTAGACTTTAGCAAGGCATTTGACACAGTCTCACACAAAAGATTAATATACGAAATTAGCCAGCCTGGGAGTGGGTCCCAAGATGACAGCCTGGTAAAGAATTGGCTGGAGAATAGGACACAGAGTAATAGTAAATGGAGTCCACTTGAAAAAGGGGGTTAGTAGTGGGGTACTGCAGGGTTCAGTATTAGGACTGGTCCTCTTCAATGTCTTTATAGCTGACAGTGCAGACGGACTGAAGGAAAAGTATGTCTCTTGCAGATGACACAAGATCTGCAACAGAGTTGATGCACAAGGTGGGGTGGAAAGGATGAGAAGGGACTTGGCAAGGTTAGAGGAATGGTCAAATGTATGGCAGCTTAGATTCAATGCTAAGAAGTGCAAGGTAATGCACCTGGGAAACAAAACCCAGGGAAGAGTACACAATGGGGGTGAGATACCAACAACAACAAAATGGAAAGGGACCTGGGGTAGTCATATCAGATGACCTAAAGGTGGGCAAGCAATGCGAGAGGGGCAGCAAGGAGGGCTGGGATACTGGGATGCATAGGGAGAGGCATCACCAGTAGAAAACAAGAAGTTATTATCCCTCTGTACAGACAGCTGGTGAGGCCACATCTGGAGTACTGTGTGCAGTTCTGAGACCCAATCGCAGAAAGACATAGACAGGATGGAAGCTGTCCAGGGAGGGCACTAAAATGGTGCAGGGTCTGCACTGGAAGACATATGAAGAGAGACTTAAGGAGCTTAATATGTATAGCCTCGAGGAAAGGAGGGAGGGGGGACATGATAGAAACTTTCAAGTACCTAAGGGAATCCAACAAAGTCCAAGAGGGTAGCATCTTTCAAAAGAGGTGTGCAAGAACAGGGGCACAATTTGAAGATAGAAGGGGCGGCTCAGAGGTAATTTAAGGAAGTATTTTTTCACAGAGAGGGTTGTGGATGTATGGAACGGCCTTTCAGAGGAGGTTGTGGAGTCAAAAACAGTGGTGGAATCCAAGCATGCATGGGACAGTCATAAGGCAATTCTAGGGGTTGGGGGTAGGAAGAAGTAGGCTGCTGGTTAACTAGGATCTGCAGCTTATCCATCAGGTAGGGAAATGGGCAGACTGGGTGGGCCAAGCGGTCCTTATCTGCCATCAAATTCTATGTTTCTATGTTTCTATAAGTGGCTATGGATAAAGTCGATAAGGTAATTGCGTCGGTTAGAAAACACATCTTTAAATATGAGTTTGCAGAAAGGGACCTTCCTCATCGGCAAACTGTAGTTAATATCACAGATGAAGGACAGTTTCTCGTGAAGTCCATGTATGCGGAAAAACTGGAGAAAGCGGATCACTGGGGACTTTATAAAGATGGCACCTCTAGGAAAAAACAGAAAATACTAGGCAATACCATCACTTTGGACACCGAAGGAGTTTACCTCTTGATTCCGACGTGCCGCTAGTGAAACTGCGGAAACCATCACGGAAACTTCGAAAGTAGAACTAAGAGAGATATAAGATTGCGGAGAGATCATGATCAATACCATCATAAGAAAATTAACATACATCATGACGGATAGAGCTGCTAATGAAAAACTATCAAACCAGTAGCTACAAATCTGGAGACACGCAATGCTAAAGGAATGTGGAGATGAATCGCAATGCCAAGTTCTACATTCATTCCACTGCATGCTCCATGTCTTACTAGGATTCCATAAATATGCAGTGGACAACCTAAGTGTTCTTCAAAAAGAAATGAAAGACAACAACATTTTACTTGGATGGGATAAAGTAAGTAAATATCGCAGGGAAGTTGCAGCAGTAAGGACTGTGAGAATGGCATCGGAAATTCTTGGTCCAGTACCAGATGAAAAAAATGGAGTAAGAGAAGTGGCTGAGTTACTGTACCATGAACAGCAATATAAAGTCGACAGTCAGGAACTACAGAGACAACAGATTCAACTGCTTGTCTGAAACAGCGGCACAGATTCTACATCACAGAATGGATATCATCAAGTTCATTGATCATTTGGACACAGATAATTCGAAGGTAAAATCGGTACTTCTGGACTTGCAAGACAACAAAGTGGTAGCCATGGTGCACAGTCAGGCAGCCATCTACTTTAAAATAACTGAGCCGTACTGGGAAGCAATGACCAGCGGCACATGCAACTACCTGAAACTGCATCATTACATTAAAAAAATGTATGCACAGATCGAGACCTGGCTAGAAGATCCACTCGCTATTCTCTCAAGTGATGACTCACCAGTGTTCCTAGAATATGCTGGGAATAGAAGTTCGGCACTATTCAGAATGGCGACATCCATTCCAGAAGACATATAATTTTTTACTAAGTGTACAGCAGCCATCCTCAGAGGAATGAAAATTATGCTGTGAAAGGCAACTGAAGACTTCCTTACTTGAAAAGTTTAGCCATGATTCGGAAGAAGATGCATTGAAAGCTGTGGCTGGAGTGCCACTTACAAATTTGACCTGTGAACAGGACTTTGGATCACTGGATGCCAGTCAGCAACAGAGGAGGCATGCTACTCTTCATTTCCACACATCCATACTGCTACTCAAATCAAACCGTGAGGATCTACAGACTTGGATTGAAAGTAAAACCTTTGCTGAAAGGCAAAGCATCTTCATCAGAGCACGCAGAAATGGAAGGCAACTCAGGAGTCACAGAGAATTTGAAAGGAAAACAAGAAGTGCACTGGAACATAACCTAAAAGCCGAACAAGAAAGGAAGATGAGAAGAGAAGAAAGAAAGATCCAAAAGGAATTAAAACAGAAGCAGAGGGAGAGTGGTGATGGAACTTCAGTTGATGTCGAAGATCAACCAAAGAAAAAAAAGAAAAAAACAGCATTGACTGGAAAGCAGAACATCGTAAATAACGAAACATCAGATGAAAGTGACAATGAAGAACCCAGTGATTTCTCAGATTTGGAAGTGGCGGAATCATCCAACCTAGTACCAAGTTGGAAAAATGTTACTGTGAATGACTGGATTACAGTGGCCTACGAAAATGGGTGGTACCCTGGAAGCATAACAACGATAACTACTACTGTTGCCACCGTAGAATTCTTCAATTAAACATCACTAGATGGTCAATACAAGCGTCTAACAGTTCCAGATATAGCAGAAATAAAATGAGTATTTATCTTCGCAGGACCTTTAAGAGCTCCGTTACCAACTAGTGGAGGAAGACTTTTTAATTTGCCAGATTCAGCTTGCATTGAACAAATGTATTTGGATTTCATAAGGGAAGCATGGCCGGAGGTATAAATAAAACCATTTACAAGACTTATGGAGTACCCGTGTAGTTTGATACTAGTTGTTTCAAAGCGTGTTTCTTGCTTTCTGTAAGCCAATATGAGGGAAATGAGTGCTCATACAAGTCAGGTGCCTGAAGATGTACAAGCAATACTGACATCATTGGATCTTGATTCACAGGTCGGGTCATGGACTAAAAAAATACACAGTCTCAAATCATGACAGCACGAGGACGATGGAAACAACAGAGTGGGATCACGGTTCTCATACAAGTAGGGTCCCTGAAGACAAAGTCTCAACTTCAACTAAGCCAATATGAGGGAAATGAGTGCTATGCAGTGCACGCAAAGAAAACAATCCTGTAGTCAGCGATCAGCGGTGCTAGATAGAGGTTAGCCGAATGTTGCATCCCAGCACGGATCAGCACAAGGCTTTCCATTCCACCAATTCAGCCGATGTACAAGCAATACTGACATCGTTGGATCTTGGTTCACAGGTTGGGTCATGGACAAAAAAATATTCATTCTCAAATCATGACAGCACAAGGAAGATGGATACGTTAGAGTGGAATCACGGTTCTCATACAAGTCGGGTCCCTGAAGACAAAGTCTCAACTTCAACTAAGCCAATATGACGGAAACGAGTGCTATACAGTGCACGCAAAGAAAACAATCCTGTAGTCAGCGATCAGCAGTGCTAAATAGAGGTTAGCCGAGTGTTGCTTCCCAGCACGGATCAGCACAAGGCTTCCCATTCCACCAATTCAGCCGATGTACAAGCAATACTGACATCGCTGGATCTTGGTTCACAGGTCGGGTCATGGACGAAAAAAATACACATCCTCAAATCATGACAGCACGAGGACGACGGAAACATCAGAGTGGGATCACAGTTCTCATACAAGTCGGGTCCCTGAAGACAAAGTCTCAACTTCAACTAAGCCAATACGAGGGAAACAAGTGCTATACAGTGCACTCAAAGAAATCAATCCTGTAGTCAGTGATCAGTGGTGCTAGATAAAGCTTTGCCAAGTGTTGCATTCCCAGCATGGATTAGCACAAGGCTTCCCATTCCGCCAAATTCACCTGATCTACAAGCAATACTGACAACATTAGATCTTGGTTCACAGGTCGGGTCCCGGATGAAAAAAATACATATTCTCAAATCATGACAACATGAGGATGACAAAAACATCAGATTGGGATCACGGTTCTCATACAAGTCGGCTCCCAGAAGAAAAAGATTACAAATTCGAGTACAGGCAATATAAGGAAAACAAGTTCCATTACTGTCCACACAAATTATAATGCAATCCTGTAGTCTGTAATCAATTAGGCCAGATAAGGGTTTGATGAGTGCCACATCCCAGCATGGACAGAAAGGGAAATGAGGGTAAGTATCATGTTTTCTTAATCAAATATGCTGTGAATGAAGAGATGCTTTTAGGACAGCCACGGCACCAGCTGTGACTGCTTTGTGCACTCAGTTGGTAAATAATAAAACAAAAATACAGCCTAAGTAATTTAGTAAATACGAAAGCTGCAAAAAAAAAAAATACTGAGCTAAAATGTTCTGGTGAGTGAAATACAACTGGGCATAGCACATAAATGACATTATTACCAATAAACTGGAGAGGGGGTACTTAAAAGACTGAAGGGGTTAATGCTGTATCATTCATATTATTTATATAACAAGGGTGGATGTATTTAAAAAAGTGAATATACAGAAAATATGGAAAGGAGCAGTGGGGAAATAAAAATAATGAAGTGGGTGAAAGTAGATAGAAATATTATAGCGTGTCAAGGGTGAGTGCATGTATATAAATGTATTGCTACTGCACGTGTGTGTGTGTATAATATATATCATCTATATATATAATGTATAAGGGATATGCAATGGAAGCATGTGTAATAAACGATTTATCTGCACAAGAGCAGTTTGCCCTCGGGTAACTTCACGAGTGGCGCAAGCCACTGGAGAGAGATGTCCAAGGTCAAACTACTCAAATGCAGATAAATCGTTTATGCACGAGTTCTCCATTGCATATTTCATTTATGCAAATCTTTTGTAGGGGCTTTTGTTAGTCAAAAAAAGTGAATAAAAATTGAATTGTCTACCATTTTTTGATGGTTAGTTTTCACTGACTAAGACTGACTTCTTAACCAGAAGAAAGGAGCACACTGATTTGTCTGGAGTGCTACGGAATAGACAATTTTATATTAATTACTATGGATGGGTGTGTGTGAAAATCCAGTGTACAGTCAGTGGTCGAAGCATGTCACATGACTGATTAAATCCTGCGTAACCCATGACTTCACTAAGGAATGGCATTTCTTAAAAAAAACATAATTTAATGCATTTAAAATCTATAATTTAGCTTCCATTGTAGTAATCACAATACGGCTCCACAGGGTGCGAGTTACTGGGTTATTTACACAGTTCTTGTCCTGTTGATTTACTTAGCATAGCAGCACCTCATTTACACATCACTACTAGGGTTGGCATAATTAAGCAGTAATCATGCCCTCAAGGATGTGTTGTGCTGGGATAACGTCACAACTCTAAGTTGGTTTAGCACAATGCTGCAGACAGAGTGCGTCCAAATAACAGATGCTTGACATTAGTCTAGCACAACACACACACACACACACACACACACACACACACACACTCACACTGGAGAACATATTGCTATTGGTAATATTTTTGTTTCTTAATATTAATTAAATCAGGGAAAGCTAAACCAATAAATCAAATGCAATGCAATCAGTCAGGAGGTTCACAGTCCTGAGACTAGACACATGATGTTGTACTGGGATAACATCACAGGTCCAGTCACAGACTGAGCAGGAGGCTAGCATTCTTTCCTGCCATCGTATATACTATAGTTATACCCTGAATAACCCATACCTTTTGCATCTTATTGCTTGGACAATTGTGGGTTTGATTGAGGACTGCACACTGATTGTATATTCTTAATTCTGTGCCAAGAAACCTAGAATTTGACGGCAGATAAGTAAGCAGTAAGACATGGCAGGGTGTCTGTTGAACAGATATTACCGCACGCCCAGGGGCGTAGTAAGGCATGAGGTCCTGCTGATTGCCTTCAGCCCCTGGAAGTGTGGTAATATCTGATCAACACACACCCTGGAGTGCTTTGCCTTTATTCCACTTACAAAAATGGGAATCTTTTCTTGTTTTAATTTTAACCCCTACAAAATAGCATATCTGTAACTTCTGATAAAATAGTCCTTCCTTCCACCAACAAGAAAATGACATCATGGTTTTGGCAGGCTGCCAGGCTGGAACCCCCCACTCCCCGGCACACACACACACACACACACACACACACACACACACACACTCTCTCTCTCGGGTTTGGGGACAGCCTGCTATATTTGTGTTAAAATATTTTTTATCTCAATGCTATGACGTGGTTTTCTTTTAAATGATGCAGGACAGGGCTCCCTTCTTTCCGTGATACAGCGCACGTTGTTGACGGACGAACAAACAGATCGAAACTGTCATGTCTGTCCATCACAGCTACACTGCTTCAGGAACTGCTACAGGTTTACATACCTTAATGGTACAATGATTACTTAAAAAAGGCTGAAAATCAAATTCAAGAGCGAGTGGCTCAAAAGCACTGTGAGGCCGATAACAAAGATACGGAGAAGTACTGATGTTGCCTGCTTCACTATTTGCTCATATGGCTCTCGCTAAGCATGAAAACAAGATGCCTAGCTTAACATTTATGAACATTCAATTTTTTTTAAACGCTCTTGTATTTAAGGGCATTTGTCTTGATTTTTTTTGCCTGTCTTTTTTTTTTTTTCAATGTGAACATATGGCACAGATTTTCTAGCCAATCAGTTCTCCTATTTTGCTATGACCATTTAATAAGTACCACTTGGCCCACGAGACTGCCCATTTTCTGACCTAACTGATAAGCTGCGGATCACAGTTAACCAACAGACCACTCAAAGGAGGGACAGTAGGTATTTGTTATCACACATAACATTTAATTATTTATTGCCTGTGAAGATCTGTTACCTGGGTGAGTCAAGGCAATGATATTTCAGAGAAACTCAAGGCATACAAAACAAAAGATCAATACATAATCATTCTGACTCAGTGCAGACATGGTAATGCCACATTTATTATTGATATGGCTGAAACAAAAAATAAGAGGCATTTATTAATGAAGAACTAGAAAGATGGGCTGCATGAAAAGGTCTAACATAAAAGACAGCAGCAGAACTGTATAGGCACTGGACCGATACTGCAGCAGGATCATAAAAAAATAGGAGAATTCCACTATAAATGGCTACTTGTACAATATACTAATATTCATATTTTAACACTACACTCTATGGCATGAGAAAATGTGGCGCCTCAAGCCAGTGCCAGCCTGAAGGTCCAGCTCGGGTGACAAATCTGGTACCTTCACCAGAGAAACTGCATCCAGAACTCTCAAGAGTGGACAGCAATAGTTCATCAGACTTACATAGATACATAGACAGTGTCGGCAGATAAGGGCCTATGGCCCACCCAGTCTGCCCATTTGAGCTTGTAAGTTCAGTTTATGTTTTCCTAGAAGTCTGTTGCCCCTTACCCCTGACCTCCAGAATTCCTTTATGTCTATCCCATGCATTCTTAAATCCCGTGATTGTTTCAGCCCCCACCACTTCCTCTGCAGGGTGTTCCACTTGTCCACCACCCGTTCTCTGAAGAAATTCTTCCTCATGTTTCCTCTGAACGTCCCTCCTCCAACTTCATCCCATGCCCTCTAGTCCTGGAACATCTTTTTCACTTAAAATAGTGTATTCCTGCACCCTGTTCCTCCCTGTAAGATACTTGTATGTCTCTATCATATCCTCTCTCCTCCTCTCCTCCAGGGAGTACATGTTCAGTTCCTTCAACCTGTCTTCATAGGACTTGTGATGCAATCCATGCACCATCTTTGTTGCCCTCCTCTGAACCTTCTCTACCCTGTCTATGTCCTTACGTAGGTATGGTCTCCAGAACTGTACACTGTACTCCAGGTGGGGCCTCACTAGTGTCTTGTATAGCGGAATTATGACCTCCCTTTTCCTGCTGGTGATGCCCCTGCCTATACATCCCAGCATCCTATTTGCTCTACCTGCTGCCTTGTCAATGTTTCCACTTGAGGTCATCAGAGATGATAACCCCAAGATCCCTTTCCTGCTTGGTGCATGCTATATCCTCACCCCCAACTGATATATTGTGCCAGGGTTTTTGTGCCCCATATGCATTATCTTGCACTTCTTTGCATTGAATGTCAACTGCCAAACCCCTGACCATTCTTCAAGTTTCTGCAGGTCCCTTCTCATTCTGTCTACCCCTCTGTTACAGAGCTTGTGTCATCAGCGAACAGTGAAATTCTGCCTTCTAGGTCTGTGCAATGTCACTGATGAAGATGTTGAATAGGACCGGTCCCAGCACTGATCCCTGTGGTACCCCACTGGTCACTCTTCCTTCTGTGGAGTGACAGCCATTTACCACCACCCTCTGTGTCCTGCCACCCAGCCAGCTACCTACCCACCACTACTGCCCTGCCCACACCCATATTCCCCAGTTTGTGTAATAGTTCTATGTGGCACAGTGTCAAAGGCCTTGCTGAAGTCCAGATAGGCCATGTCCACTGCCCTCCCCTGATCCACCTCCCTAGTCGCCCAGTCAAAAAATTCAACGAGGTTGGTCTGACATGACCTCCCTCTGGTGAAACCATGCTGCCTTGGGTCCTGTAGTGCATTGACAACCAGATGTTCCACCAATCTCTCCTTCAGTAGTGCTTCCATGATCTTCCCCACTACCGAGGTGAGGCTGACTGGTCTGTAGTTCCCTGCTTCCTCTTTGTTCCCGCTTTGTATAAGGGACTACATCTACTGTCCTCCAGTCTTTGGGTACCTCCTGTTTCCAGTGATCGCTAAACAGGATAGCCAGAGGTTCAGCCACCACCTCTTAGTTCTTTAAGAACCCTGGGTGCACCCATCTGGCCCCATGGCTTTATCAACTCTTATTACTTCCAGTTCCTTCAGGACCCTTCTCGTAAAGGGACTTGTGTCCATTTCAGCACCATTCTCACCCCTTGTTCTTCCTTCAGACCCATTACCCTCCTCTTCCTCAGTAAAGACTGGAGCAGAAATACCTGTTCAATATGTCAGCTTTACTGTTGTCATCCTCACACAGCCCCCATCCTCCCCTTCAGTCTCACTATCCCTCCCCTTGTCTTTCTTTTTCACTTATGTACCTGTAAAAGGTTTGTCCCCTCCACCCACTGATTTTGCAATGTGTTCTTCTGTCTGAGCTTTGGCTTCCTTACTGACCTCCTGCCTCCCTTTGCTTCTTCTGGTACTTCTCCCTATCCCCTTCTGCCTGTGTCTTTTGTATTGCCTGAATGCAATCTTTTGGCTTTCACTTTCTTTGCTACCTCTTTGGAAAACCATAATGGTCTCCTCTTCCTTTTCCTTTGCTATCCTGCTTAATGCATAATTCTGTTGTTCTTGTAATCCCATTTTAAATACTGCCCACTGTTTCTCAACCCCTGATTCCTGTCCCATTCCCTTAATGCCTCTTTCAAGTATCTCCCATTTCCCCAAAGTCTGCCCCCTAAAATCCAGGATACGTGTTTTTGTGTAGTTTGGTTCTGCTCTTTCTGTGATTTCAAACCACAATGACTGGTGGTCACTGTTCCCCAGCTGCTCCCCACTGTTACCCCCATCACACTGTCCCTGTTTGTGAGCACAAGGTCCAGTATTGCCTTCTGCCGAGTTGGTTCCATGACCAGTTGCTTGAGGAAGGCACCCTGAAGGGAGTCCAGGATAAATCTGCTCCTAGTTGATGCTGCTGCTGGGATGCTCCAGTCCACGTCTGGAATATTGAAGTCTCCAACCAGTACTACCTCCTTGTCTGCCATCCTTGGATGGCTAGCATCAGCTCCTATCTGTTTCTTCCTCCTGGGCTGGTGGTCTATAGACCACACCTGTGTGGATGGCTGTTCCCATTTTCCTTTCCAGCTTAACCCACAGTATCTCTCCCCATTTTGTTCCTCCTGGATCTCTGTGGCCCTTATGTCATTTTTCACATACAGTGCCATCCTCCTCCCTTCCTGCCTGCTCTGTCTCTTTGAATATGTTGTAGCCAGGTATGGCCATCTCCCAGTCGTGGTTATCATTACACCAGGTTTCAGTGATGGCCACAATGTCCAGGTCTGACTGCACCATGACAGCCTCCAGATCTTCCATCTTGTTGCTAAGGCTCCTGGCATTTGCACACATGGCTTTCCATGATTTGACCTCCTAGACTGTTTCACTGTTCTACTCCAGCCCCTTCCTTGGTTGTCCTTGATACCTGGTTCTCCTTGCTGTCTGCCCTTCTGCTGAATTTTGCCCCTTTTCTGCCTGTCTACCTCTTGGGCACTAATCTCCATCTTTTGCACACTGTTTTGCAGAGATAGCCACTCCTCTGGTTCACTGGTTACACTGCTAGCTGTGGGGGGTGAGCAAGTAGGTACCCTACTGGTTGGATCAAGTAGACTTGATCCAACCAGCTATTACTGCATTCAGGAGTGGGAAGTGCTCCCCAAAACAATCCACAAGCAAAATCAGAAGTTTCATGTGTCAAACTAGGAGTGGACAGGGGGGACACAAGGAGGTAACAGTCAAAATGGTATAGTACCTACAGTCACCCACTTCACCTACCATTTTCATGACAGTTAGCAAGTCCATAGAGAATATCACACATGACATTGCCATTGGAGTATAGACCATGTTTCATTTTCTGTTCATCACTATGTTGTTCTTACAAACAACTACTTGTTATAAACACTTGCTGCAGGCTACCAGTACCACAAATAGACAGAAAGAATAATAACACCATTGTTTATGCAAGCTTGATTGCGCATCAGTGACCACAACTGTGGTTGGGAGTGGGATAAATATGCAGTGTTTGCTCTGAGTCCAATTTATTAATTTGCCTTTTTACAAGAAAACCTTAAGTTTAGTCAGTGACACCAACATGTAGTGCCAAATCTTGGAGATGGCAAGAGAGGAAGAATCAGGACACACCAAAGACCAATATTACAGACAAGATGTGCATACGGTGAATGGCCGTAACCATCATGGTTGATGCTTAGGAAAGACGACGGTGTGGGATCTGTATAGCCCCGTTTGTTTTAAACAAAAATATTTACTTTGGTGGTGGAATCTTTAATACAGAATGAGTAGAGAACAACTGTGATTAGCATCAGGACCCAGCAACAATACCTCCCACCAGTCTGTGGCTATCTGCCAGAAAAGCAGTCTTTCTACTGTTTCTTCAATACAACAGTATGTGCAGTCAGTGTGATGTCTGCAGTAACGTGACAAACACTGACTGCCTAAAAAACAAAATAATAAAACAGTAATGGTGTTATTGAGCAAGAAGAATACGAAGCAAGGGAATGGTCAAAGACAAGATCAAGACTGAGGGAAGGCTTTGGTGTTGACTCTGCATATTAATTAAAAACAGTCATCAGACCCAACAAGTGGAAGTTCATCGAAACACAGAGATGTGTACTGAGGAGTATCTGGACACAGCAACAAATCAAGAAAGCTGGTCTACCTACCTGCATCCACCGACCAGAAAAGCATCTGCCTCTGTTTCTGACTGGGTTGGAATGGTGAGAGAATGTTGCAGAAGCTCGACTGGGAAGGTGCTGGCCACAAACTGTACTACTAAATGTGTGCTTCATCACACCAGATCTCTCCTCACAAGAGAATGAACCCCCCTATGGATGAGGCAAAAGAAACACCACAACATTGTGGGATATGTGTATGGCACATTTATAAGAAAATTACATGTGGTTCTCAGAGGTGGTGCCCATAATCTATGCTGCAGCTTATCCAGTAGGTAGAAAAATGGGCAGACAGTGGTGGGTCAAGTGGTCCTTATCTGTTGTCAAAGTTGTTTATCGGAATTAAAGAAAGAACAGAGAATCCGGTTATTTCCAAGGGATTAATATATCTAGTATGACAGGTTGGGTGGAGGATGGGTCGGGTGACAGACAAGACAGAGGAGTAGATGACTATATAGCAACCTCCATTACAGATTAAGCTGGTTAAGGATGTTATAAAATTATATTGTGATGTCTGCTTGTGAAAACTACTTGTTTTTCACCCCTTGGTATATTTCTGCAATTATTTTTTAAACAATTAAGCATGAATAAAATACGGCGAACAGGGTGTGTTTTTTTTTTTTTTGCAATTTTAATTTAACCAAGCCTAATGTCAAATGATGTGGTGTGTCAAACACAAGGCGCAGTCGAGTTGCGTAACGAGAAGTGGGTAACTCACCCAGTAAATAATAGTCACATCCCGGAGTGCATTCTTTATTGCTACACTGACTGACAATGGACCCATATTAACATAATTAAATCAATAAATGTAAAATATTTTAATCTATTCAATCAAATGCCATTCCTCAGTGGTGGGTTACGCAGGATTTACACACGTGACATGGTCATGTGACATTGTTTGACCATGAGCACAGGATTTTCAATCTCACACACCATCCATGATTGTTATTATTTAATACAGTACTTCTGAGTTTTCCCATTTTTTCCCAGACAGGAAGGAAGATGGTACTACTGATATAATCTGCGCACAGACAAAGTACTTCTTTCTGACTGAGCAGTGTAAAAAAATCTTAAGAAATAATTTAATTAATTAATCTCTGATGGGGAAAAAAAATATTTGCTTAAGTTACAGGCTTATTTTTTTTAAATTACCATCTGGCAGCAGAGAACTAAAATGAACATTTGCAAATAAAACACATGCCACCAAAACATGAGAGGACAAAAGACTACGTTAAAGTTGGCCTCAGGCTAATGTATTTAAATAATAATATACACTAGTATATAATTAAAATATATTTCACTCACCAGATCAAGTGGGCAAATGAAAGAGCTAGTGTGCATAAAACAGGTATTACAGTTAAAAAAACAGTCAGCCATTACTTTTTATGCAGTTTTTTTTTTTTAGCAAATAATATGTTCCTGATGACGTTCAGTAAAACGGTTGATAACTGGACCAGCTCTGTCTCATCTTGCCAGATGGAATGATCTCTCTGACTAGGCAGCAAGATTCCATTAATTAATTTGTTGTGCCAGATTACTCTGTGACACTGACTGAGCAACTTGGCAGCTCCCTGAGATAAAACTGATGCTGATGATATGGATCAGAATTCAGAATCAGATGCCAGGCTGCCTGTACAGTACCTAATGTCAAATCATCTGCCGGGGAGAGGGCTACTCAAGTCGTACATACAGATATACCATTGCTTGCCATAGTCATTGCATTATAATACTTTATCACACTACTAAAAAAACTTCAGACATAAGCTGACTGTACGTACTGTACTAGTTAATTAATTTCACTGTATGCCGATTTTTATCCACACTACCTGTTTCGGGAAGTGGAGGTTTTTGCTCAGTATTTTTTTTTTTTTTTGGAGGGAGGGCTAATTGTTTAACCATCTGTTATGTGTTTTAAATAACTGAATTGAATATAGCTTAATTTTAGCTTTCAAATGATATGTCACTTTATATTTCAATATTTTTTATCACCTGGTATGGCATGGTAGCCATCTTGGAATTAAAAATGGCCACCACCAGTTCGAAATTATTAGTTGTTGCAATCCAGTTATTAACATTGACTATTTTTCACTTGAGATTTCAGATGATATACACTTGATAGGTCTAAACATTAATTTAGCAGAAAGGTATAGCAACCATCTTGGAATTCAAAATGGCCACCATCAGTCCCAAAAATTACTATTGCGAGTATTCAATGATTACATTAGCTAGTAGAACTTGAATTGAGTTTTCATATGATATAACTTGATATCTCTTTAGTTATATTAATTGGTTATCACAATATGGCGTCCATATTGAATTTAAAAATGACCGCCACAAATTCAAAAATACAAACTGAAGTCGTACAACAACAATAATATTAAATATATTCATTTAGTAACATTTACTGTTAATTTGGATGCATCAATTCCTCTATAAACATAAAAAATAACGTGTAAAACGTTAATCTAAATGGTTTAGACACCAACTTAGCCATTTAAGGGTTAATTTTATCTATCAAAATTAATTTTGACAGTAAAATTAATGCAACCAATGAATTCACGGTACAAAAATACTTAAATATTCCAAGTTTCAAATCATTACGAATCTTTAATAAGTAGTTATGCATACTTTATGAAGAAAAACAAAAAATTGACTTCAGTTTTAGACGTGTCTGGGTATCTTTTTCCCTATGCATTTTAATAAGCTGCTGATCCGAAAATGAGCACTTTTTTACAATATTAAAACTCTGATATTTTAGCAACCGTAACTCTGATTTTAAAAATTTAAAATGATTTGTAATCCTTATGATGGCCTCTTTCTAACAAGAGATACATTTCTTCTTAAAATTACAAGATAAATTTTGACTTGGTATAGCTATTGTTATCTACTTATTTTATTTCAGGGAGGGTCATCAGATCTGCCTTACTTACTGTATGTTATTTCTCCAGGACTCAGGTAGGATCCAACGGGCTTTCACCCACAGTGGGTTTCTTTGAACTCGTGCAGTAATGTGATTTCAATGTACTACATTCTTTAAATTTGATGTACATTAATAGGTGACTATTCATTCCAATCATTTTGCTCCCAGACATTTTAAGCCCAACAATTAACTCCCAAGTCAACTAATTTTTCCTCATTTTCACTCCTGCAAGTTCACTCTTGGTGCTTAAGCTGCAGTGACTTGACGGGCTACTAATTCAGTCTTCCAGTCCAAGAAATGTATTAGATTAGTCTGACATGACCTTTCTGCTGTGAAACTATGCTGTCTTGGGTCCTGTGCCCCACTAATCTCTAGGCATTCAACAGTTCTTTCTTTTAGAAGTGATACAATCATTTTCTCTACCACTGAGGTTAAACTATCAGGTGTGTATTTTCCTGCATTAGCCTTGCTCCCATTTAGTGAAGAGGAATCACATCCACCCTGTCCCAGACCTCAGGTATCACACCATCCTCCCATGATTTTTTAGAAATTGCAGTAATGGGTGGCGTAGTCGGCAGGATCGAGATAATTATTTATCCGAGGAGTCCAAAGTTGGAGTGGCTTAGTAAGAAGCACAGATGGAGCCAGGGTGTAGTAGTGGATTGTCTGGGGGAGATAGAGAGTCGGCTGAAGGAGACCGAGATGGACCTAGGGGAAATATCCCACCATCTCCACTAACCATGCCATATTACTTCGGAGCGCCATGGCTTCCACAGTTTCAGGAGAAAGGGATGGGGACGGAACCAGCAACCTGGGAGAATTCCGTTCAAAGATGCAGGCCATGTTTCGGCTGTATCAGATCCCCGAGCAACAGAAGGTTGAAATTTTAATCAGGCAACTAAAGGGAGCTGCCCACCGTGAAGTCCAATCATGGCCAAGTGGAGCAAAAGCCACAGCGGACCAGATACTCCAGAGGCTACAGCGGATCTTCGATGCTAGGACCGTGTCTGACCTCAAAATGAAGTTCTTTTCACGTACCCAGAAGCCTCAAGAGACCCTGAGGGAGTTTGCACTGAGTCTACAAGAGCTGTTACGTGCGATAGAGAGCGTAGACGCAGCAGAGGTCTGAGATGCAGATCGAGTACTAGTCGAAAAATTTGTTGAAGGAGTGCAAAGTGAGGCCCTGAAAAGAGAACTACGCATGCTGCATTTACAAAACCCTGAAGTCGACTTTCTGGATTTTAAGGAGAAAGCCATTCGAATATTTGGTTCAGGACATTCCAGAGAGGAAGCTCCGGCATACCCCCAAACGGCAACCTCTATGGGAACTCAATGGCCGACCTACACTACCAAAGGATGGAAAGAAGACCATTCTTGGCAATTAGGACTCCAGCCAGGGGAAATGTCCGTACAAAGATGAGAACCAGGAAGAGAAGCTGTTGCCTACCCAAGCCGGCGTTCAGAACATGAGCAGATACATGAACCAAGGATACAGACACCGATATGTTCTGTGCAGACTGATGCTCGACAACACTCGGAGCTGAATGAGCAGATTGCTACACTGACCAACCAGATGGCAGAGATGTATAAGGAGATGCAGTGTTGGAAAGCTGGGTGGAAAAATGAGGGAAGATTCGTTCCATCAGGGAAAGAAAGGAAGCATGACCAAATGAACCACTCGAGAAGGAGTGAAGGGAGACGCTCCACAGATCAGTTTGATAGCCAAGGAAGGCCCATATGTCGCCGGTGTGGTGTTAGTGGCCATATAGAAAGGAGATGTGGTCAACCAGTCAATAACACCCTAAATTTAGAAACAGGAATTCTTCGGGGATGAGGACCGACCCTCGAAGAGCAGCCAATCAGGTCCAGCAGTCCCACTAGAACAGTCGTGTTTTGTTGGTAGAAGCCCAATGATACCAGTCAAGGTCAATGGCATCGAGCTTATGGCATTATTAGACACCGGATCGCAGGTTACCACATTGCAAGGACGAGAGTTCCGAAGATACTGGACACCTAATGATCTGAAGCCACCTCTTAGATCATGGGTAAAGTTGATGGCGAGCAACGGTGACGAAGTACCATATTTAGGCTATCTGGAAGCCGATGTACAGCTAGGAAAGAACTTTCAATGCAACACAGGCATCATTGTGAGCGACACTGAGAGTGATCAGCTGCCACCACTAATTCTAGGGATGAATGTGCTACAAAATTGCTTTGGTGAATTAGTGAGCATCCTCCAGCAGCAAGCCAAACACGTACCTCGAGTGGAGAAACATGCCCTACAACAAACTATCCACAACTTGCAATGCCATCAATGATTCGCTAATGCCAAGGGTGAAATCGGTAAAGTAAGGGTGTCGGATGCTAGACCAGTAACCTTGAAGCCAGGCACCGAAACCACTTTGTGGTGTAAAGCAAAGGTGGGCCCGAGGGGTCAAGATTATGACGCCCTAGTGGAACCTTACCCAATGAACAAGGAAGAGCCAATAACAGTAGCACGGAGTGTAGCTACGGTGATCAGAGGTAGAATACCAGTCCGAGTGCTAAATTACGGGACTCATGATGTACAGCTGTACCGGAACCAGCTGGTCGCTTAGATCCACACGGTGTGTTTACAGGACATTGTCGAAGC
Organism: Neoceratodus forsteri; assembly: GCA_016271365.2. Classification (NCBI taxonomy): domain Eukaryota; kingdom Metazoa; phylum Chordata; order Ceratodontiformes; family Ceratodontidae; genus Neoceratodus; species Neoceratodus forsteri. The sequence continues at coordinate 1,431,619,061 of CM057456.1, forward strand.
TGGGGAAGAAATAGAAAAAGTGCATGAAGATGGGATGGAAAGCGACCAGAGACCAGAATGGACCAAGGAGATTAAAGTAGGCAACCCGAAGACCAGCATGAAGCAAAGAGCCGATGTTTTGAAAGTGGTTTTACACCGAAAGGAAGCATTTAGCCAGCACCCCTTAGATTTTGGGTTAGCTCGTGGGGTACAACATCACATCAATACCCATGGACATCCACCTATCCAAGAGCGATTTAGGCCTATTCCACCAGCCATGTACCAGCAAGTCAAAGAAATGATTAAGGAAATGAAAGAGGCTAATGTGATAAAAGAAAGTCACAGCCCTTGGGCAGCGCCAATTGTTCTGGTAAAAAAGAAGGATGGTAAGATCCGATTCTGTGTAGATTACCACAAGTTAAATGCCATCAGCCATAAGGATGCGTATCCTTTGCCTAGGATAGAGGATTCCCTCACGGCTCTTCAATCAGCAGCCGTATTCTCCACTCTAGATTTAACCAGCGGATACTGGCAAGTTCCTATGGCGTCAAAGGATCAAGAGAAAACAGCCTTTATTACCCCCATGGGTCTCTTAGAATTCACCAGGATGCCTTTTGGATTGGTGTAATGCACCAGGAACTTTTCAAAGGCTAGTGGAACATTGTCTTGGAAGCTGAAATTTCAATATCCTGTTGCTATATTTAGATGATATCATTGTATATTCAAAAACTCACGAAGATCATTTGCGTCGCCTGGATGAAGTGTTCCAAAAGTTGATCCAATACGGTCTAAAGATAAAACCCTCTAAATGTCACCTGTTGCAGACTAAAGTGAGTTATCTGGGACATATAGTCTCCGCGGATGGAGTGACGCCAGACCCAGAGAAGATCGAAGCAGTAAAGAAATGGCCTGTTCCTACTACCATTAGAGAGGTCCGAAAATTCTTGGGATTTGTTGGATATTATCGTAGCTCTATTAAGAACTTCTCCAAAATTGCTGTGCCTTTACACAAACTCTTAAGAGGATCAGCAGAAGGTAGAGTCCCAAAGAATCGCCTGGTTACATGGGGTACTGAGCAACAAGAGGCCTTTGATCAATTGAAAAAGATACTAACTGAGGCTCCTATATTGGCGTATCCAGACTATGCAAAACCTTTTCTGTTGTATACCGATGCCAGCAACCAAGGATTGGGCGCAGTACTCGCACAAGAACAGAATGGTGTGGAAAGAGTAATAGCCTACGCAAGCAGAGGATTAAGAGGCTCCGAGCAGAACAACGCCTGCTATAGCTCTTTCAAACTGGAATTTTTAGCGCTAGTCTGGGCTATCACCGAGAAATTTTGGCAATATTTAGCTGCCACCCCCTTTCATAGTTTTCACGGACAATAATCCTTTAGCACACTTGAATACTGCAAAGCTAGAAGCCCTCGAGCAAAGGTGGGCCTCTCCACTTGCAAATTACCAATTTTCCTTAAAGTATCGCTCTGGTAAAGCTAATGCGAATGCTGATGCCTTGTCCCAGATGCCTGGAAAAGGAGAATCAGAAATAGATGATACCCCCCCTGGAAAATATAGAAATGCCACCTTTTCTGCAGGTACCAGCTGAGATTGTACAGGCATGTTGTCAACTTGCTCCCGAGTTTAAAGTGGAAGATCAACCAGAAGTGGATGACATGATTGCGAATCAAAAGAATCTATGGGTAAAACTACAAAGCCAAGACCCTATAGTTCGCCAAGTAAAAGCTCTAGTTGCTCAACAGAAGCGCATGACCCAAAGAGAAAGAAGGAAGTTGAACACAGAAGTGATGAAACTTTGGAGGCACAGAACTCGTCTGACCATAGAAGATTATCGTCTGGTTAAGAAAAGTAGAGATCCTACCACACACACACTGAAGTAACTCAAATTGTAGTTCCAAAGACCAGTGCTTCCGTAGTGTTGGAGGCGTACCATGATAATTCAGGACATTTTGATCGCAAGAAAACTGAAGCTATCATCAGAAGGAGATTTTATTGGATAGGAATGCGAAACGATATAATAAAATGGTGTGAGGAATGTCCAGCATGTAACTTAAAGCGCAAGGAAAAGGTGAATCAGAGAGCTCCTCTCCCATCCAATAGTCAGTAACGCACTATTGGAACTAGTTGCTCTTGATCATTTGAAGTTAGACCCTAGCTCAAATGGACACGTTTATATCTTCACTGTGGTGGATCACTTTTCCAAGTTCGTGGTTGCAAGTGCAGTAAAAGACCTATCTGCTCGAACTACTACCGAAACCTTTATGAGATTTTTAGTACGACCTTACGGATATCCTACAAAAATCCTCACAGATCAAGGAACGTCTTTTGAATCTCAACTCTTTCATGAACTTTGCGCTCTGTATGGAAGCCATAAGTTAAAAACCACTGCTTACCATCCCCAAGGTAATGGACTTTCGAAAGAACAAACCAGATTATCCTAGAAATGTTGCGCGCTCTACCAGAATATAAACGTCCCTTCTGGCCAGCTTTACTTCCCGAACTCACATATCTTTATAATAATACGATTCATTGCTCCACGGGTTATACACCTCATTATTTAATGTTTGGATGACACGGAAGACTTCCGATGGACTTAGTGCTGGAAGTACCACAAGAAAAAATTAAAGGAAAGAAGCCAGTGACAAATTGGGTCCAAGAACATAATCAACGTTTGCAGGAAGCTGGAAAAATTGTGGGTAGACACATGGAGCAAGCACGGCAAAAGCGGAAAGCAAACTATGATATCAAGGCCAAAGCTACACCTTTACTTGTCGGAGAAAGAATAATGTTGAAGAAGACCCAAAAATGCAGCAAACTGTCTTCAAAGTGGGAATCAGAACCTTATTATATTATCAAGATACCTTATCCTGAACTACCGGTATACAAGATCCAACAGGAATTTGGACATGGTACCAAGATTGTCCATCGAAATCTACTAAGAGCTTGACCTTTCAGAGACACTGTGATCGTTAAAGAACAGGACAGTCCTACGCCAAAAGAGAGGCAGGAGTCCACTAAAGACAAAATGTGGAAACCAGAATCACCTACCAATTGGTGTACAGAACCTTGGACTCGTACTTCATATATGCATTCCCAGGACCATTCGAATTGTGTACCAGTGATGGCTCCAGAAATACCCGGATTTCCTGGAAGGAGAATGTATTGTTCAAGAACCTGCTAATTTCCAACCCCGCAGATCTCAAAGATCGAATGCAGGTATCCCTCCTAGAAGGTATATCACAGAAGCTTCTCAACTCGTACCTTGGTACAACAGGTAGATCTAATCCAAGTAATTTCCCAGACACAGTCACTTTAGGGTAAAACTTCAAAAATTTACAGTATAGTAGATGTTTTAAGAATATTTTAGAGATTTTAAGAGTGTTTTATTAACGTAAGACTTCATAGAGTGTTAAGTAAGATTTTAGAGGTTGTTAAGATGATAAATTTTATAAAGTGTAAAGGGAATACATGGGGACATGTATTTTTAGGCGGGCCCCGAATCTGTAATGCCCCAAAGTTGGGGCATCCCAGAAAAAATAAAATAAATAAACTAAGGGTTCACAGGTGCTCAGGGTACCTGCTGTAGGTGTAGGCAGCAGGATACTGTGTTAAGGGGCCCCTGAGAATAAAAGATTCACCCCCTTATAAAGGGAAACTGTAAAATAAAGCAGAAAAGTGCCCTATGCACTTACAGCATGGTCAAAAGACAGATTTTAATGGTAATAGATGTCACAATGGTCTGGATGGAATGCTGTGCTGAGTGGCTCATGCACAGCATTCCACTCCAGCCAATCTAGAACCCAGGCAGGTTTAAGTTTAAACAATAATTGTTCAGTTGGTCAGTTGTTGCTGGGCTGTGGAGTAGAGAGGATCACAGGAGTGCAACAGGGGCTTGTGGCTTACCTGGGGTTGTGAAGCTGGTCCTGTTGACTCCGTGGTGAGTCCCCTCCTCCAGTCCACTGAAGACTCCCTCGTCGGCTGTGTCCTGCGGTCGGTGGTGCCATCGGGGCACCATGAAGATGAAAAACGGCCGTTTGCCGCATTTTGGGCTGAAAAGCCCCTTCGTTTATTTATTTTAGCCCCCCGAGTAATTTAAAAAGTTAATTCCCGGTCCCATGCTGGCGGCAGAGAAGCGCCGCATTGCCAAGTTTCCTGTCAGCTATCAGAGGCCCCCGGTCATCCCTCCTGCCGCCTGTATACTCCTTCCCACTGCCAGCATCCCTCCCACCTCCCGTTTGCCTCCTGATTCCCAGAGCAGCTCGTCGTAGCGGTGAGTCGTCGGCAGCACAAGAAGAGTGCTGACCGCCTTTGTGAACAGGAGACTGTTTTTGCTCTATTTAGAAAAGCGCAGTAGGCGCTGAGAGGAGCGGCCAAGCGCCGCAGGGGCATCGGGTCGTAGGACCCTATTGAATATTCAAAGGAGGGGGGTTACCGACGCCCTCAGGGAGGGGCCAGGACACTAAGGCCAAGCTTAGGCCTTATGAATATTAATACAGAGGCGGGATTTGGGGCGGGGATTCTGGATTAATGACAGCAGGTTCAGGGAGCCTGCAAATTTAAAGGGGCAATACAGTTAAAAGGGCAATCCAGGCCCAGTATTACGTGGGGCACCAGGCCCAATATAAAGTGGGGCACCAGGCCCAAAGTAATGTGGGGCACCAGGCCTAATTTGAAGAGGGGCACCAGGCCCAATTTAAGGTGGGGCATCAGGCCCAAGATAACATAGGGTGTCAGGCCCAAGGTAAAGGTAGGGCATTAGGCCCGAGGTAAAGAGTGGTACTATAGGGAGGCCCCGGCCTAGTGGAATAGGGCAAGCCAGCTTAGTAGTACTAAAGGGAGGCCCCGGCCTAGCGTAATAGGGCAAGCCAGCCTAGTGGTACTATAGGGAGGCCCCGGCCTAGCGGAATAGGGCAAGCAGCCTGAGTGGTACTATGGGAGGCCCGGCCTGGCAGGATAAGGGCAAGCCAGCCTAGTGGTACTAGGGAGGCCCTGGCCCAGCGGAATAGGGGCAAGCCAGCCTAGTGGTACTATAGGGAGGCCCCGGCCTAGCGGAATAGGGCAAGCCAGTCTAGTGGTACTATAGGGAGGCCCCAGCCTAGACATCCCGAAAGGGATCCTATTCCAGAAGACCCTACATTTATAAAACAGGGGTTCATTTGAGAGTGCTCGATTTGCCTATACTGTGAAACTACTGTAATTACTGTACTGCTTATGCTGAACTATTGTCCGAAGTACCTGAACTATTGCCCTAAGTACCTGAACTATTGGTCTAAGTACCTGAACTATTGTCCTAAGTACCTGAACTATTGCTGTAAATACCTGAACTATTGCTCTAAGCACCTGGACATTGGCCCTTATCAGTAATAATTACCCCCGTAGGTATAATTTGCCCTCCTCTGGCAAATTATTGCATCATTCCACAGTTCTTTGGGCATTTTTCAGTTATATTGTTACTATTGTATGAAGACAGTCTCAATCTTCTACCACACTGCAGTCCTATAGTGTGGTCTGTAAAACCACGTACGCAGAATCAGTCTCTGCTCAGAAGAAGACGTCCTCTCAGCATTCTTCACTCCTGGGAGATCATCCATCAGCTCATCCGTCCGTTTGTAATAGTCCGCCAAGTCAGTCCATCACCAGTCGTGCCAAGTCAGACCACGCCATTTTCTTTGTTTTCACAGTTTGAACCGTGACGTCCACGAACGCATCGACAGCCGTGCCACTGTCGCTCTGTATGGTTCCTGTTCCAGATGTCCCGGTTGGTCGCCTCTACAGAAGAGTGAGCTGATCCCGGAGAACCTAATCTGCGCCCACCTGGTCGCTCGCCGAAGTCAAGTCCGTCGAAGCACAATACGAGACGCGTCCGCCGTTTCTTTGTTTTGTGTTAGTTCCTGATCCTAGGATTGCAGAGTCAACCATCATCTCTTCAGATTCTTATGGTTCCTGGTCCTGTCTGAGTTCCTTCCGAGTTCAGCTGGCCCTTGGAGTGCCGCAGCATCAGTCAGGTCGTGGTATTCCTCCATTGGATTCATTGCCACGCAGATCTTGATCTATCTTCATCCTTGGCAACCCTGGAAGTGGGTTTTGGCTGAGGAACCCTTTGTTTTCAGTGTGTCATTTCAGGAACCAGTTGCTCTGGTTCTGCATTCCGGCAGCCTTGGAGAGAGTGGGCTTTTGCCGAAGAATATATGGTCTGTTTACCAAACCTCTCACCACCCCAGTGGCCTTAACTAGGTCCTTGCTGGGAATTGAGATTAGGGTTCTACAGTTCTGTTTTACTTCCCTTGTAGCTACCAACGAAGAACGACGGTGTACACGAAGATGCCAGATCTCTGGACTCTTGTAATATCTGGACTCTTATGGAAATGTGTGATGCTAATTACCCTAATACAGTTCTGAGTAAGCTTATGTCACCTGACCCTCATTTAGAGCACTGAAGTATAGAATAGTGTCAGAATAAGAGTGGCATTAGGCCTAAAGTTTATTCTTGTGGTAATAACCTTAGTAGTGGTAGATAAAAGTATTTCTTTGTTTATTGCCCTATTGTTCTCGGGCAACCCCTCCTCCTTCTTGTGACTGTGTCTCTCTACCCTTGGTTCAGAATAAACGCCATGCGGGCATCAAAGCACTAAGTTGACTCCTGCCTCTCCTTGTCTGGGTAATGGTTATCCTATCCACATAATTCGGACCTTGGTGCCTTGCTCATCTCTTTTCACCACCTTTAGAGTAGAGCACTCTTCACAGAGCACCTCTAGACCACTACATCAGGGCTAGACCATCACACGTTTCTTTTTTTTTATGTATTTTTTTATTTTTAAAACGTGAGAGCATGGTTTAGTTGAGTTGCTAAGCAGTTCGACAATCTGTGTGGTGCGAGTTTTAGTAGGCAGAACATGTACAAGGTGGTGCACCCCCAGAGATTCAGACAGTGAGAGATAATGTTGGCTGTATGTTTGTTTTCCTTTTTTACTTAGTTATTTTTTTCTTTTTAAATCATGATAGCCTGGTATATTTCACTTGCTGCTCAGTTGGGCAGTCCACATGGTGTGAGTGTTAACGGGCTGTGGTGTGTGAGGCAGTGTTTCTGGGTTTACTTCATGCTCAGAAGAACATAACGGCTTCACCGTAACTGAGGGGAATCTTTTTTTTTTTTTTGATATGAAGGAAAATGGCATTTTAAGTGGGAGGGTATCTGGATATTTAGTGACAGATGACAGAAAGAGTAAACGTGGTGTGCAGATATCAGCAGCCAATTGCAGAGATGGAGCAAACTCGATGTAAAAAAAAAGAGAGACTGCTTTGAGAGGTGAGGCAGGTGCTGTGCTATATAAAGAGGATATACTTTTGCAGTTTTGAGAGACTTCCAACTGAACTTTTCATTTGTGCTTTACCAGGGATGGGACATAGCGGCTCTTATGTTTTCAATTTCAGGGGTGGGGGTTGGATTTATTTTTTAGTGTGCTGACTGAAAATGCAATGAGACAAGGTGAGGAGGGTGAGTTCTGAAAGAGGAGATATATAAAAAATGGTTTGCGGTATGAGGCTTGAGCTTTGGGAGTGTTTGGGTGGATCGTGAAGAAGCTGCAGTGGTTGTTTGAATCTCAAATTTTGCATCGCGGTTTAGCGGGGGATCAATACGGTGGCTCAATTGTTTTTATTTTATGGGTCATATTCATTCTTTCAGAGATGTGGCTGATTGGCACCTTTTCCCATGGGTTATTATAGGATTTACCATGGCAAAAAGGTGCCAGCCAGCCAATCAGAGTACAGGATTTGGCCTTTTTTTACATGCCCATTGCATAATTCAAAATTGCACATCCCCTCCCCATTCCCAAATTGTTCATCCCTGCCACATTCTGAAATGGTGCATCTCTGCCAAATTCCATAACTGCACATCACCGACAAGTTGTTTCAATGCCACATTCCAAAATTGCCACTGTCACGTTCCCAAATAATGCATCATCACCACATTCTGAAATTGAACATCACTGCCACATTCCAAAAATATGTGTCACTGCTACATTCCAAAACTGTGCATCACCACAACATTCCGTAACTGTACGTCACTGCCATTTTCTGAAATTGTACATCACCATCACATTCCAAAATTGGGCATCATTTCACATTTGGAAACTGTGCATCACTGCCGCATTCTGAACCTGTGCCTCACCACTGCATTCTGAAATGATGTGTTACCGCCACATTCCAAAACTGTGTCACTGCCACATTCTAAAACTGTGCATCACCGCTACATTCTAAAACTGTGCATCACTGCCACATTCTGAAATTGTGTATCACTGCCGCATTCTGAACCTGTGTGTCATGCCACATACTGAAATTATGTGTCACTGCCACATTCCAAAACTGTGTCATCACCGCATTCCAAAACTGTGCATCGCCACCGCATTCCAAAAATGTACATCACCGCTGCACTCTGAAACTGTATGTCACCACTGCATTCCTAAATTGTGCATCACCGCCACATTCCAAACTTGTGCATCACCACAGCATTCCGAAATTGTGCATCACCGCCGCATTCGGAAATTGTGCGTCACCGCCACACTCCAAAATTGTGTCACCGCCGCATTCAGAAATTGTGTGTCACTGCTGCATTCTGAAATTGTGCTTCACCATTGCATTCAAAACCTGTACGTCACTGCTACATTCTGAACCTGTGCATCACTGCCGCATTCTGAAAATTGTGCATCACAGCTGCATTACAAAATTGTTTATCAGCACCTTATTCTGAAATTGTGTGTCACCACCACATTCCAAAATTGTGCATCACTTCCACATTTCTAAGTTGTGCATCACCACCACATTCTGAAATTGTTCGTCACTGCTGCATTCCGAAATTATGTGTTCCAGCTTCTTTGTGAGACTGTGTCATTGCTGCATTCCACAATTGCAACCTGGTGACATTTTGAAATCCCATATCTGCAGTATATAAAAAATTCCACACAACTTTGTCACTCTAAAGCCATGTTTGCCACTGCATTCCATCTCCCTTCCCCCGTCACATTTTGAAGTACTGTACCTTGCATCTACACATTACACATCCCTGACTGTGTGGGAGAAGACAGTGGGCAGCAGGGTGCAGCAGTCTCGAATATGAAGCAGAAGGCAGGCGGTTTGTGGGGCAGGTGACAGGTAGCAGCTGAGTTCAGATGCCTCAACTGTGGAGAAGAGACATGGTGCATCAGGATGCCATAAAATGTTTCTGTTTATACACATACTAGTCTCCAGGTCGACAGGCAAAAGTACTGGGCAGCCAGGAACATCTGCACGCGGGAAATTCACCTTGCCAAGGCTGAACACTTTAAAGCAAGCCTTGCCTCCTCTTGGGGGAACGGAAGGGGCTTTTGGGCTAACATTAAAGAACTCACGAGGAAAGCTAGCACCGCCTCCCCCTTTTGTATATCAATGGAGTCACCACCCAAGACCTTCAGTTAATTGCTGATATTTTTAACATGGCATTTACTGACTTCAGTGGAGTACTCCCTCCTGATTTCTTTTACACCGCCTCTGACCCCTCAATATCCTCCACTCCCTCAAACACCCCCCCCCTTCCATTTCAGGAAAATATCCCCTAGAGAAGGATAAACTTACCTCTCACAGGTCCTGGGCAAATCTAGGCTTAGTGGTGATTCCCTGGATCCGAAATTACTACAGCTTGCCCTTGACACTGTTCTTCTTCCACTTACTAAGATTCTAAATCTCTCTCTCTCTCTCTCTGCCTGAGCCAATTTCCCTCACAGTGGAAATCGGCAGTTGTTATCCCGATCCACAAGAGTGGTGATAAAACCTCCCACAGTAACAACCCCCCATTTTCTATCCTTCCCCCTGTATCCAAAGCCCTGAAACATATTGTAGCAGATCAACTATCTGACTATCTCACCAAATACAATGTCTAGTGTCACCAACAACATGGTTTTCGGACAGGCCACAGCACTACCACGGCCCTCCTGGAATTTACTAGCTATGCCCACAAAGCCCTAGACCATGGTCAACTGGTAGGGTCTGTGTACATGGACCTTACAAAAGCATTTGACATGGTTAATCACAGGCTCCTCATCACATCCCTCCAGACTATCGGGCTCTCTCAAAAGGCCACCTCTTGGTTTGCCATCTATCTCAGTGACCGCTCCCAGAGAGTAAAAATCCTCAACACTCTTTCTGCTAGTCTGCCAGTTCACTCTGGTGTCCCTCAGCGATCCATACTTGGATCGCTCCTTTTCAGCCTTTTCCTCAATGCCCTCCATCTAGCCTGCTCAGGAAATGTGCTCCTTTACGCAGAGGACGCGGTCATTTTCACTAGCCACCCCGATCCAGTCCAACTAGAACGAAGTCTTCAAATGAACTTTCCTGAATTAGAATCCTGGTTCTCCCAAAACAAACTCCTCAAAAACTACAAAAAGACCAAAACTATGTTGTTTGCCAACCCCCAGAACAAACATAAAGATATTTTCCTAACAATTCTTAATAATCACCACCAACCCTTAGAGCAGGTAAACAATTTCAAATACCTTGGTATTACTCTTGACTCCTCCCTCCCTCCCTCTCCTACCACGAGCATGTCAATCTAGTTTGCAAAGCAGTTAATACCAGAATTGGCCTGTAGGACAAATGATGTCCTCTGCCTAGCTGTCACAAGCTCAATCCTCTCCATAGTTGACTATGGCATTGTCATCAAAGGCTCCACATCACACACAGTTCTAAACGGAGTCATAATCTCATTCAACAAAGCCTGTTGCCTGGTACTTGGCACACAAAGGCTCACCCACACCTGTGACCTTTACAAACAAGTGAACTGGTTAAATTTCAAGGGTCAACTTACCTACCAAACATGCTTGCTGGTAAAAAAAAAATCACCTCCAGTCTGTCTCCTCCATCATCCTTGAAACCCCTGGCCCCTGCCCCGACCCCCAGAGCTACTCAAAGCTCCACAAAGGTGTCATTCCTTGTTCCTTTCTGCAGAACCACTCTAGGCCAGCATTCCTTCATGTATTGGGCTCCTGCTTGGCTAAATGGGCTGCCTCAAGATATTCACTCCACTGATAGGCTTGGCCCTTTTAAAGGTAAACTGAGGTAGCATCTCCTCTCTTTAAACTTCTGTGACTGTTCCTAAGACTTCCCTTTTTACCCTGCTGACCTCACTGCCCTCCTGTCAATCTCTGTTATCTCCCTTCTGACCTCCCTGGTCTATCACATGACTGCCCAGTCTCCTTCTTCCCCCCACTCCCTCATACCCCTTCTCCCTACCCCCTCCTTTTGTTTTTTTCCCTCTCCTTTGATCTTTCTCTAACTCTAGCAATTTTTCCCCTATGCCTTTTCTACTCTTTTCACCTCTCATGGTTCCCTGACAATGTCCCCCAGACTGCCAGCTCTACTCATAACTCTGTTTTTGCCTGGGCCTTCTACAGCCCTGTGTCCATAGGTTTCCCTGCTGTGCCCCTCTCTCTACCTTTCTCTCTCAATACTGTCCATTCCCTTGTCTTGTCTACTGTGTAATATTCCTCTCCCTCATTTTTCTCAGTTACTACAACCCGTGTACTCGTTATTCCTTATTGTCTTTCTTCTCACTCCACTTAATTGGTTGCATACTGTTTCCTGTTTGTTCCAATGTATTTTTTCTATTGTAAATTGCAGTGCACTGATTGTATTACATTCTGTTCCTGATTGTTCCTTATGTACTGTTTTTTCTCTTGTAAATGACTTTGCACTGTTGTACTTACTTGCACTGTTTTACATGAAGCCTTTGTAAATGAGTCTCTGACTCAAAGGATTGTAATTCCAAAACTTCAATAAATAAATAAAATGTATTTTCACACAGAAACCACCAAAGAACTGAAATGTGTAAGTTCAGACAGTACATGTGCTTGAAACAGCAGAGTGTGACAGGCACCTGTTTGTCAATCTGACATGAAAAAGAAAGTTCTTACATGAATGTATTTATGAAGGCTGCATCAAAGACAAACTATTTCTATGAATGAATAAAATTTAGATTTATTTTATATTCATTAAACAAACCTGTCATATAGGTAGAAAAAATCAGTTTTGATAAAAAAGAATGGATACAGACAAGCTGATCTCTCACAGAGATAGATTTCCACTACTTCAATTCAGCACTGAAACTAAAATTGTCAACTTTTATAAGAAGAGAATGATAGATTTTAAGCTAATATATCTAAACACAAGCCACAGTCTGAGTTTGTAAGAAGCCTGGTGAGCAAACCAAATCAGCCTGCTGTGATTGGGAATCTGAAGCAGCAAGCTACAGTACTCCACAATGATGTCATTGTGCTCCAAGCCTGAATGAGAGAGACAGAAATAACTCCACTGTTTTCAGTCACTGTAGAGCAAGTTAACAAATGCTGATTTAAAGAAAACCACAAAACCAAACAGGATAATATTTTCAGGAAACTCTAATCATGACACAGGGACTTGAATTCAAGCATTATTAACAATATGCAAAACACTTTGCACATGACCTTTAACGATGTAGTTTTTGCCAGATAAGGCTGTGCACTGCACTTGGCCTCAGACATTACATGACAATGTTTATAACTATTTAATTATGGTACAGAACCTAATGATATGTAACTCTAGAGAAGTATGATGATAAAGTGAACAATGGTATACTGGATTAGCAAATCCTCTGTGATACAACTGAAGCTTATTTCTGTGTATTAGCTTTATATGTTTTCATGCAAAACCCTATCAATAAAATGATAAAAAAGAATGTATTTCTAAAACGTTTTAATCTTACTTTTTCAGACAATGTATAACAGATGTATCTACACCCTATATTGTTCCTCCCATTTAGATGTCATGTGCACTAAACTGCACCCACAACTTGGCATCCTATAACCGAAACAGAGACTGCCTCGCTTCACCTACTCACCATGACCTGGTTACAAAACAATTCTGCTCGTATTTGATTATGCCAATGTTGTATACACCTCTGCTCCTTAATCCTCCCTCTCTAGACTTGATACACTCCTAAACTCATTTTGTCACTTTGCTACCTCCTCCCCTCCACTATCTCCTCTACTCCTCCCTCTCCATCACCACTCATTAACACAGACAGGAGCTCCACTGCCTCTCCCCATTGCCAAATGTTGGTTTGAGACCCTTTCCCCATCCCATCTCCTGCTTTTCTCCTACTCACTCTTTTATCTACTCCCTCTGCTCTAGACATTCTCATTCTTTCTTCCTCCTCCCACCCTCACTCCAGGGGAGAGCTGTCTGCATTCTCATATCACCTGCCTCTTCTCTGGAACCAACTCCCCCTGGCTACTCACCACTCCCCCTCCCTTGCCTCCTTAAAGTCCAATCTTCATCTCCAATGGCTGCTGCCCCTCCTCCTCACCTCCATCTCCCTCCTAGCCTATTTTCCCCTCTCTATTCCCAGCACTTTCCTCTTGCTGCTACTTGTCACTCAATTGTTTGCATAGCTGTGGTACTCCTAATATGCAGAATTGTCCTGCTGTTAATTATGCTTGCATAATTGAGATTGTTATTGCACCCAACACAAACCTAGGTGCTGTACTCACACGCTGATGTAATGTTATGTAACTGTCCTGTTTTTATTTCTGATTGTATATTTAATCTTGTATCTCCTACCTGATTGTTCCCCTTGGTCGCACCTGGAAACGAGCTTCAGCTCAGTGTGTCTTTCCCGGTCACAAACTTTTATATAAATGAATAGTCTACAAATATATATTAATTTGTAGGTAGACAAATGTCATTGCTATTTATAAAAACAGAATAATAGATAGGGAACTGGGTATTATAACCATGTAATACCAGCGAGGGGATCTGGGGATATGGAAAGCTCAAAAGAGAAGCCGGAGAGGTTCCCATGTCTCCAGAACTTAGAGATGGTTTTATACCCTTGTAGTACCCAGTCCCCTATCTGTTATTTTTTTTAACATATGGATAATAAATCAATCAATAAATAAATAAATAACAGATTCTGAATCGTTCTGTTGCTATCGCTAGGACAACAGCTGCCTGAGCACTGCAACGAACACACACTCGCTTCAATCATTCTGTCAAGGTCACAGTGCCTCTGCTCGTTTGCTTCACTAGGAAGTCTGACCTGATTGGTTTGAGATGGTGCTCAGTGGAGGCAGCATCAACCAGATAATCCTTTAACGTCACAAAAATAATAATAAAAAAACTGAGACTGCAAGGTTGTGATTTTTCTCTAGCTAAGCGAGACATAGGCACCATGTTTTCAAAACTATGATGCCCGCCCACAGACAAAAAGTGGCCAATGGCAAAGCATGCTTTGTGACTGACAGGTTGCTAGCCGTACAGTCTGAGACAGTCTTGTGCTTGCACTCTTATATTTTTGTAATAATACTATCATTCAGAGCGTGGAACTATACTATTACGGGCTCTGAATGAAAGGATTTTTTGTCTGCATCGATACAATTATCACTTTTGCAGCAGTGCTGTTACCGAAAAAAGTTTGTATACTTTTCAAGACTATTAAAATTACCTATCTATATATTAAAATGATATATTGATATTACATAAATCTTTCAAAATTATATATTAATTTTAAGTTAGATTACCAACATATTGGATTTGCGGTTGGAAGATTGTAGTAATTATGCCATTAAAAAACAAACACACTCTTTTCAAGTTAGTAGTTAACAATATTTGTTCAGAAGAACACACTGTACTGAAAACATCTTATTTCAATGTGTGCTCTGTGTTAGCCATTCATTAGATATAGTAAAAACAAGACATGAGGGTAGTGTATGGACATCTATATATTTTTTTTTCTTTGTCTTTAATTATTTTGGTGTTTCAAGTATGTCTGAAAACAATTTTTTATTGTTGTTGGATGGTGTAATAAATGGCAGATAATGAAAAATCAGCGAGTGGTGATCTCTACACATTGTCAGCAGAGGATCTGCTGCTATAGCTTGGTGGAACCCTCTGACAAAATGTGTAGTATTGCAAATTCAAAGCCTCAGTCCAGTGATCTGGATACATGAGACTACAGGCTGGCAACTCTGGCCAGTGTAAAGTAGTTAGGTAGGGTGGCAGACTGGATAGGCCAATGCACCTTTCCGCCATCTTTGTCTATGTATTTATGTACAGCATGTGCATCCTGGGCGAACGGGAAACAAATAATACATTTTTGTAGAAATAAAAACTATTCATCATTAAACAAAACATCATAGTAGTCTTAATGGCCCCCACCCCATTTTCAAAGGGTTAACGCAGCACTAACCGAGTTAGCACCACACTAACTTGGACTAGTGCTGATGCTCCAAGCAGGATCATAATCAGGTGCCCCCGGAGCACTACCCAAACTCAGCAGCAGGACTGTGCTGACCGTACTGCTGCACTGATGCATAACAGCACAGCGGTATATTCAAAAGGTTTCAACAGAGCTAAACAGCCACCAGCATGGCACTGTTTAATACGACAAAAAAAAAATGGTCTTAATGAGGCATCATGGCCAAGACTTCAACTCCCAAAAGCAGGGCAGTTGTACTGTAGCAGCCTGCTCCTGTCTAATGGACACCGCTTCAACCGTGTCATAAATTTATGTTGAAGTCCCTGGTAGTCTAGTTGACCTCCTTCCCCCGATCACCAGGTTCCTATGTATGTCACACAACACTCCCTAGAGAACTACTGGATCCCCCATCTAAGTGACACCTCCCACATGCCCAGCGGCTGTGGACCCCCTGTTACATATCCCCTCACCCAACTAACTGGTTGTGCAGTCAACAATGGTGACTGACACTGCCCTTCGCTCACCTCCTTGGCCAGCCTCTGTCTGACCTGCACAGAGTGCAAGCACAAGTAACATAGAAACAGTTGTTTCTACATTACTCATGATCACACTCTGTGGAGATCAGACAGTGACCAGCCAAGGAGGTGACCAGAAGGGTGTGCCAGCTACCACCGATGACTGCATGACTGCTAGTGGGTGCGTGAGGGGTGTCATTCAAACAGAGGGAGGGGTCCACGGTACTCAGTGTGAGTGGGTGCTAGCTCACCAGGGAATGTTGTGTAACATATATGAAACCAGAGTGATTGGGAGGAGGGGATCCACTAGACTATCAGGGAATTAGAAATACAAATATAACAGGGGTGATCAACGGGAGGGGGTCCACAAGACTACCAGGGTATCAAAAATAAACATATGATGGGGCGGATCAGGGCAGGGAGGTACACTAGACTACCTGGGTATTAAACACATGACAGGGGTAATCGGGGATCCACTGTACTACCAGGCACTACCTTCAGCTTCTCCTTGGCATGGATGAAAGGGGCCATGCTTCCATGCAAATGAGCCCATAAGGAGATTGCAAATGGCCCCTTAGCACCATGCATGAGGTGGCTTTATAAGAAGGCTATGTTGAAAATTTGGGGTAAAAATACAAAACACAATTATGAGCGTACAGTCAGATTTTCCAATACACACTGATAACGTTGGTACTTCTCAGTGGACAATGTCCCTTTAAAGCACTATAGCAGCCGTGTTGGCTCTGACAAGAGTTTGTTGTGGTGGGGCCTGGTATGGGAGGGCATTGGACACCAGGGAATGCTTTCTTGGATCATTTATGATGACATGATGATGTCAGATGTTGCACCAACATAAATAGGGGCCTTTTTCTCTTTTGTGATGCACCCCCTGAGGAAGACCTTGTGGTTGAAGCGCTGGGGTAGTTTTTGCAGTGTCTACCATGACTGGAGAATAAACAGCTTAAATTTCTAAACTGAGAAGCTCTATGGCATTTTTTTCCAGCAAGTGCACACACCTTACGTTTGTAATGCTTTCCTTGTGGCATCGCCTGGTATGGGAGGGAATTGGGGGACCACTGGAAAACAGGGAATGCTTTTTTTGTGGTGGGACCTGTTATGGGAAGACATGGGGGGGTCACTAGACACCAGGGAGTTCTTTACTTGTGGTGGCACATGGTATGGGAGGGCATGGGTGGGGCCATTGGACACCAGGGACTGCTTTACTTTCGATGCAGCCAGATATGGGAGGGAATGGGGGACCACTAGACAACAGGGAATGCTTTTTTTGTGGTGGGGCCTGGTATGGGAGGGCATTGGGAGGGGGCCACTGGATACCAGAAAATACTTTACTTGTGGTGGCGCCTGGTATGGGAGGGGATTGGGGGACCACTGGATGAAAGTGAATGCTTTATTTATTGTGGTGTATGGTATGAGAATGAATTGGGGGCCCACTGGACATGGGGTTCAGTTCAGTTCAGTTCTGAAGGCCACATCTCCGCAAGGATATAGATGCGTTTGAGAGGGTTCAGAGAAGGGCAAACAAGATGGTGCAGTGTATGCAGGGAAAGTCTTGTGAGCAGAGGTGTAAGGAGCTGGATCTGTACACGCTGGAGACAAGGAAGGAACGGGGAGACAAGATTGAAACTTTTAAATATGTAAAGGGGCTAAATAACACGGGAGAAGAGTACTTAAGAGGAAGGAGGGGGTCAGATCTAGAGGGCACTGCCACAGACTGCAAGGAAAAAAGATATAGGGGCAACGTGAGAGGCCATTTCTTCATAGAAAGGGTGGTAGAGCCCTGGAACAGACTACAAGATGGAGTGGTGGGGGCTAAACCGGTGGAAGAATTCAAGAGGGAATGGACCAAGCATAGGGGGTTGAGTATTGGGGGAGGACAGGGGCTGGCATGGAGGGGGAGGTGTGGGGGCGGGCAAAAAAAGGGCAGACTAGATGGACCAGTATGGTCCTTTTCTGCCATCAAGCTTCTATGATTCTATGATTCAGAGAATGCTTTTATTTTGGTTGTGTCTGGTATGGAAGGGAATGGGTGGGACCACTGGACACCAGGGAATGCTGTATATGTTGCAGCACCTGGTATGAGAGGGAACTGGGGGCTCACTGGACAACAGGGACTGTTTTTCTTCTGGTGGGGCCTAGTATGGGAGGGCATGGGTGGCACATTTGACACAAGGAAGTGCTTTCCTTTGGTGGTGCCTGGTATGGAAGGGAATCGGGGTACGACTGGACACCAGGGAATGCTTTACTTGTGGTGAAGCATGGTATGGGAGGGCATGGGTTGGGCCATTGGACACCAGGGACTGCTTTACTTGTGGTGCAGCCTGATAAGGGAGGGAATTGGGGGACCACTGGATAACAGGGAATGCTTGTTTTGTGGTATGGCCTGGTATGGGCGGGCATGGGGGAGCCATTAAATACCAGGGAATACTTTACTTGTGGTGGCACCTGGTATGGGAGGGAATTACGTGAACCACTGGAGAACAGAGAATTCTTTTTTTGTGGTGGGGCCTGGTATGGGAGGGCATGGCGGGAGCCATTGGACAACGGGGAGTTGTTTACTTGTAGTGGAACCTGGTATGGGAGTGAATGGGCTGACCACTGTGCAACAGGGACTGCTTTTATTGTGGTGACACATGGTATGGAAGGGCTTGGGTGGGCCACTGGACACCAGGGAGTGCGTCACTTGTGGTGGACCCAGTATGGGAGGGAATGGAAGGACCACTAGGCAAGAGGGAATGCTTTTTTTGTGGCGACGCATGGTATGGGAGGTCATGGGTGGGGCCACTGGACACTAGGGAGTGTCTCACTTGTGGTGGAGCCTAGTATGGGAGAGACAGGGTGACCACTGGGTAACAGGAAATGCTTTTTTGTGGTGACACATGGTATGGGAGGGCATGGGTGGGGCCCATTTGTTTGCATATGGGTTGCAGCGTACCTGTTTTGTTTGCATAAGGATTGTGGTGTGCCTTTATTTTGTTTGCATATGGGTTGTGGCCTGCCTCCATTTTGTTTGCATATGGGTTGCGTCGTGCCTCCATTTTGTTTGCATACAGGTTGTGGTGTGCCTCCATTTTGTCTGCATACAGGTTGCGACGTACTTCCATTTGGTTTGCATACAGGTGGCAGTGTGATTCAATTTTGTCTGAAGCCATGTGGTGGCATGCCTCCATTTTGTTTGCAGACATGTGGTGATGTGGCTCCATTTTGTTTGCAGACATGTGGTGACGTGACTCCATTTTCTTTTCACACTGATTGCAGCTTGCCTCCATTTTGTTTGCATACAAGTAGCGTCATATGCTTTCCTTGTTGTGGAGCCTGCTATGGGAGGGAACTGGGGGACCACTAGACAACAGGGAATGCTTTTTTTGTGGTGGGGCCTGGTATGAGAGAGCATGGGGTGGCCATTGGACACCAGGGAGTGCTTTACTTGCGGTGGCACCTGGTATGGGAGGAAGTTGGAGAACCACTGAACAACATGGAATCCTTTTTTTGTGGTGGGCCCTGGTATGGGAGGGCATGGGTAGGCCACTGAACACCAGGAACTGCTTTTCTTTTGGTGGCGCCTGGTATGGCAGGGAATTGGGGGATCACTAGAGAACAGGCAAGCTTTTATTGTGGTGATGAATGGTATGGGAGAGCATGGGGAGGCCATTAGACCCCAAGAAGTCCTTTACTTGTGGTGCATCTGGTATGGGAGGGAACTGGGGGACCACTGGACAACAGGGAATGCTTTCTTTTGTGGTGACCTGTGGTAGGGGAGGGCATGGGTGGGGCCACTGGACACCAGGGAGTGCTTTACTTGTGGTTGAGCCTGGTATGGGAGTGAATGTGGTGACCACTGGGCAACAGGGAATGCTTTTATTGTGGTGATGTATGGTATGTGAGGGCATGGGTGGGCCACTGGACACCAGAGAGTGCATCACTTATGGTCCAGCCTGGTATGGGAGGGAATGGGGGTACCACTGGACAACAGGGAATGCTTTCTTTCGTGGTGACGCATGGTATGGGTGGGGCCACTGGACACCAGGGAGTGCTTTACTTGTGGTGGAACCAGGTATGGGAGTGATTGGGTGATCACTGGGCAACAGGGAATTTTTTTTGTGGTGACGCATGGTATGTGAGGGCATGGGTAGGGCCATTTTGTTTGCATATGGGTTGTGGCGTAGTTCCATTTTGTTTGCATATGGGTTGCGGTGTGCCTCCATTTTTTTTTTTATTCAAAGTTTTTCAACAACTTAATGAGACACAGTACATACGTTGACATTCTTTGGCATATTTCAGTATCACTTCTTGCATACATCTTCCAGCAGGTGACTACTATGTGTTACAGTTGTGTTCATACAGTAGTTGAGGCAAAAGGAACAAAGTCCCGAAGAAGGTATACAACATCAACCATTAACTTTGACTGTAAATTAATTCTCAGGCATCCTCATATTACATATTATCTCCCTCACCTCCCGAGACCTTTCAGGTTTTGACTATGGAGAACATTCAGGGTCAGCTACTCCCTGGTGTAATAGCCATCTCTGCCACCTTCAGGTAACTGTCGCAGACCGATTATTCATTTTTGCAGTCAGACTTTCCATCTGACATATTGAGGTCATAATACATCTCCAGTCATGAATTGCTGGAATGTCTCTTGACATCCATTTTGTTGTAAGTGATTTTTTTTGCTGCTAGAATAAAAATGGGTAACAGTGACCTCGACCATGGGGGAGAGTGGTCCAGGTATACAGCCAACAGCACCACCTCTGCCATTAATTCTACACTTTCACCTAGGCAATCTGTGATCTCATTGTGGAGGGGGATCCAAAGGGCATCAGTAGCGGACACTGCCACATTATATGAGCAATTGCAGTGTCAGTGGCTCAGTAGGTAGCACACTCGCCTCTGGGGCCGGGAGATCAGAGGGCTGTGGGTTCAGTTCCCACAACTGGCACTTGGGTTAATATCCCAGTACTGACACTGTAGTGCAGCATGAGAGGGGTGCTGCACTTCTGAGGTGCCGTCTTTCGGATGAGACATTAAACCGAGGTCCTATCTGCCTGGATTGGTGGTAGTTCAGGTGGATGTTAAAAATCCCATGACACTTATCGAAAAGAGTAGGGGAATTTCCCCGGTGTCCTGGCCAAATTTCCCTCATTCACTAAAAATACCACCAACAGCTTAATCTGGTTCAAGGTCAGTTGGCATTCATCTGTATCCCCTTCCCCCGGGTCGTGCCTGAAAATAGGCAGGATTTGTCTAGTGCACTTACCTGGTCAACAAAAACTAAAATCAAAAAAATATCTGCCAGTTTACACCCGCATCCTCTTCAACAATACCTGCATTCTGCTGGCAGCTATTTTGCCAGCCTGGCTGGCGATCTGAAGTATCTCAACCTGCATTTCCACGAGTACTCTCTCTAAATATATGATTGAGTGATCTTAACCGCCCTTAGTGCATTACAGGTCCATTCTTCTTTTGTTTTATTAAGATTTAAATCTTTGTTCCGACTCTTTAATATGGAGTCTGTTGATTCATTAGATAATTCTCTTATGGTTTTATATAAAGTTCCAATTAGGTGGTTCCAGTGCTGTCTTTGAGAATGATCTACAAACAATTTTAAAAGAGGAGGGATTGGTTGGACCAATTTCACCTGTACGGTGTGCCTCCATTTTGTTTGCATATGAGTTGCTGCGTGACTCCATTTTGTTTGCATATGGGCTGTGGTGTGCCTCCATATTGTTTGCATACAGTTTGCATCATGCCTCCATTTTGTTTGCATACGGATGGTTGTATGACTCTTCTGTTTGCATACGAGTGGCAATGTGCCTCCATTTTGTTTGCATACGGCTTGTGGTGTGCCTCCATTTTGTCTGCATACGGGTTGCATTGTGCCTCCATTTGGTTTGCATATGGGTGGCGGTGTGATTCAATTTTGTTTGAAGCCATGTGGTGCATACCTCCATTTTGTTTGCAGCCACGTGGCGGCATGCCTCCCTTTCGTTTTCACACTGGCCACAGCTTGCTTCCATTTTGTTTGTATACAGGTTGTGATCACTGGGCAACAGTGAAAAGACTAACAACTTCCACTCAATCTAGCCTCTCACCTGCACCGAGAAATACTAACCTATTTTTTTTTTCCACTTCAACAGGTCTGAAAGGATGCAAATTCTTTACCCATGAGATAAGTATGCCTCTATGGCTAACTTGTCTTATCTTTCCTATTTACCCTCTAAGAAATACGGACCCTCTGTAACTCCTTTCCTATATTTTATTTTACAGTTTCTGATAGACGTCTCCCGTTCAAGACTCCTGCTTCTGGCTCCCAGTAACCCGGTCAGAGACCCTCCACATATTTCTTGTTTATGTTGTGGTTACTGTAGCAGTTCTGGCTACACCTTTTACACTAACAGCGAGAACCAGTTGGTAGGCAGTCCCACTGTGGAGACCTTAGAGACAAGAAGGTGGTGGGAGACATTGTGTGGAAGGCATTGGCCAGGTCGACAAAGATGGTGATTGTGATCTGGCCTAGATTCATACCTGTGAAACTGGTATCAGTTAGCTGGGGGAGGGATGAGGAGGTGAAGTGGGTTTTGTAGAATTCAGACTGGTAATGGGTGAAAAAGGAGGAGTCAAAGGAAAGGCAGAGTTAACTTGAGATAGCACTAAGCTTACTTGATACCTGGCAAGTGTATGGAGAGTAGAAATAGCAGTAGTTGTAGATTTTATTTATTTGGGGCGCCCTTCCCTGAAGGCACAGGGCACCATTACAAATACAATTAAAATACGAACATACAATAACAAGACAGAAAACAATAAATAGGAACTTACAAATAAAATCTAAACATGATTCAAACAACTGAAGCGGTTCTCTGTCTAAACAGCTACCTCAGACTCCAAAAGATCGAGTAAACAGAAAAGGTTTCAATTGGTGTTTGAATATTTCAAATGACGGTGCCCCCCAGAGATGACCGGGCAGAGAATTCCAAAGAGTCGGAACAACAAACTCAAATGCCCAGTCCACAAATAGGGTGACAGTTCCCAGGAATTGAGGGATCATATCTTTTAGGAAGGGGAATCACAGTGATATGTGTGCAGACATTTGGGAACCGAGGATATGGGGTAAGGAGAGGTATAGATGGGCTGAGATAGGGGTGCCGATTGTAGGGGCAGCATGATGGAGAGGTTTTGGGTCAAGCCCACCACAGCTTCTACTCTTGAGTGGGTTGAGGGCTAGCAAGACATTAATAACAACATCAGGTGAGATAGGACTAAAAGAGAAGGAGGGGATATGGGGTCAGGGGGGTAGCAGGAGGTAAATGGTGGTGAGGCACCTATAAATATTCCCTTCCTCTGCAGAAAGTCATGCTGATGTATATGAGAAGCTGAAACAGCCATATTAAAGCTAAATAAAGAAATACACTAGAGCAGAGGACGTAGTATCAGCAGGGACAGTGGAAGCATTCAAAAGAACATGGGACAAGCACAAAGGGAACACTTGGGAGAAATGAAGGGGAGACGAGGGGGGAGAGAGGGAGGGACAGTTGACAGGTAGTGTAATTTGCGTAAATTGTAAGTCTAGACCCTGCATCACTTGACATCTGGGATTGCTTTATTTGTGGTTGTACCTGGTATGGGAGGATATGGGTGGGGCCACTTGACATCAGTGAAAGCTTTTTTATTTGTTTCGCCTGGTATGGGAGGACATGGGTGGGACAACTGGACACTAGTGAGTGTTTTATTTGTATTGGTGCATGGTATCGTTTGTCATTGGAGTGACCTTTGGCCAACATGGAATACTTTATTAAAAATATAAGTAACCCCTCTGTTACCCGGGGTTACTAGAATCCCAGTAAGACCTAGTGGTAGGCAGGGAAGGCAGCTTGTGAAACTCCAGTTAAATGGATTTCACATTGTCTCACTCTGTTCTCAGTCTCAGCTGAGACTGAAGGATGACATCACCATAGAACTCTCGCAGCTGCATGAGCCACAGTGGAATCTGCAGTTGGAAATTAGGATAGAATGTTGGGGATTTTTTGAACAGAGTTGTGTGTGTGTAGTCTTTAAGAGACAAGCAGCACAGCAGTCTGTGCACAGGCTCTTGGAGCCTAAAGCTCTGATATAGAGCTACTGTGAGGGAGAGGTGTGTGTTTCCGCCAAAAGAGGAACACAGTAAGCTGTTCGTGAAGAGGTGGAGACCGCTGTTACTGGTCTCTGTGCCCCATCCCTGAGGGGATGAGGGTGAAAAGGTTTGCCTGACATTCCAGGGGCAACCCTCTTGGTTCCGGCTAGGGAAGAAGCTGCCTTATTTTTCAAGTTGTGCTGCGGCACCAGAAGCTGTCAAGAATCGCCTGTGGGGCACCTGCAACCAAAGGGTGAGTCTGCTCTTACATAGGGCCATTGTTTCATCTGAACTGTTGTAAAGTGGGGATTGGACTGCTTCAGTGGGAGGCCTAGAGGAATAGGCTAAGCAAAGTAAAAGTATGTTCAAGTCCAGCACAAGGGGAAAGCCAAGAAATGTAGAGGAAATGTGCTATGCATTTACCCTTTAATCTACACTGCCAAGCTTTTCAGAAAGAGATGTTTAAGTACGCTCGAGTCTAGTACAAGGGGAAAGCCAATACATGTAGAGGAAATGTGCTATGCATTTACCCCTTAATCTACATTGCCAAGCTTTTCAGAAAGAGATGTTTAATGTCCAGAGAAATGGCCGGGTATGAATAGTGGAAGCGAGAGGTGGGAGACCCCCCCCATCAGTAGTAACCAAATTCACCTCTACGGATTTGCTCTGTGGCCCTTTTACTTTGCCTCAGGCACTTGGCCAGTGCTGAGGAAAGTACCCAGACATGGGATTGCAAGGAAATTTCCCTTATGGAGTTGAAGGCTCTAAGGTGGTTTAGGGAGCCACCGGAAAATGTGTCCATGTCAAATGGAAAGTGTTCGAGTGGCCGGTAGGGGAGCCGAGCCAGGGAAACCCCAAATAGCGTACAAGTTGGGCTGTGTACCCAAAGCAGCATGCAAGTCCGGGCTGTGTGCCTGGTGGGTTCAGAGCCTGAGGGCTGAAGTGTTGAGGAAGTGTTCTGTTTCTCTTAACCTGCATTACCAGGAATGTAGCCCTGTGGGGGTCCGTCTATGCTTTGTTTGTTCAGTTTGGATGTGAATAAAAGCCACACTTTAGAATCGCATTCCTGGTATTGGACATTACAGTTATTGCTTCCTGTGTTCGGATTTACTTGGGTGCCCCCGTGCAGAGTAGCCAAACCTAGCCCTTGTGCCGAGTAACCTAGTCCTCTCCGAACCCAGACCCCCACCTGGTACTGCTGTCAGCTTCAACAGCATACCACCTGTCGTTTGCAAAAAGGCAGGGGTGAGGGGTTACATATATAGCAGTTTTTATTTATTTTTTTTATTTTATTTAAAATTTGGTTTCCAGGAAAGGCACACTGAGCCGAGGCTCGTTTCCAGGTGCGACCCGGGTACAAGAGTACACTGAGTTATACAAGAGGTACAAAAGTATTTAGGAACACAGGCAGTATGTGCAACATCAGAAAAAAGTACAAATAGTAATTTGGCACAGAATGGTTAGGTAAATTTAGCCCAAAGGTCTTTCTCCTTCCGGGCACCACTATGGTGCAATGATCTCCCACCTGCCATTTCCTCTGATTCCAGACTAGGCCCCTTCAAAAAAGCCCTAAAAGATCACCTACTCTCCACCCGTAGCTGCCAGTGCAATGGCTAGCTTGTCCCATGGTTAGCCCCAGCATTTCACGACCACCAGGACTTGGGCCTGCCCAGTCCTGCCCCTGTGGTGGTGCATTAGTGGATATCCCAGTTAATGTAATTAACGTTCTGCACAACTAGTACTACGTTGAGAGTGAGTGTGATAAAGCGTTACTACCTACTGTCCATGTACTCTCCCAAGACACTTTATTGACTGTGAAACCGTGAATATTCCTCTATACGTAAACTTCTCACAAAATGTAAACTTCACTTCTGCATATTTTTGTTTGTATCAATGACAATGTCAGTTTTCCGACTGCTTGCACCTTTGACAATGACAGGCTCCTTAATTTGATCTGAACAGCTACCTAACTGTATAGGCCTCTTTCTCCTAATTTGTCTGTTTTATTCAGTGTGTTGTAGAATACTGTATCGCCTATGTCATTATTGTTCCTGACGTGGAGCCTTTGTAAATGAGTCTATGACTCAAAGGTTGTAAATCCGATATCTTAAATAAAAAAATAAATACATTTAAAAATATAAATAATGATCTCACTTCAAGGGGCGCTTTTGCAGCAGGTAACACCATTAGGACTGAAGCCACCAGGCACAGGACCCCACGGAAAAGTTCTACATAGCAGTATACAGTGGTGGACCGCCCCTGACGTCAACTTGCCCCTGACGTCCGCCTATGGTATAAAGGGGTGGTCCCTCAGCACCACCTCTGTAAGAAGGAGGAGTCCTTGTCTTTAGTGGATCCACCCTTGATTGGCTGCTTCAGGGATGTCAATAGGGCTACTTGGAAGCACCCCTCCACTACACCGGCAATGTCTAGAAGGCATATCGCCTGTATAATGCCCCAAGGAATTAACCTTTTTATGGGGAGCACCCAGAAGCTGACTCGGTTGTTATTAACGTGGTCCATGACCACTCTAAGCGGCCATGGCACTTTAGCTCTCAGCCTCCAGATAAGGACTCTAGGCAGACAGAGTATTTCTATAAGAAGGACTACTCCTCAGCCACCTGTGCTATCCGTTCCTTCAACTTCCTCACCCACATGATTCAATATCAGAATGATTCTTTTGCAAAAATTCAAACGTTTATTGGGGAAAATTCCCCTTGCACAGAGCAATGAAATTTTAAATGCAACACAAGTCCGTGTTACGAACAGCCTCGGCGCTTAGCCCATCAGGCTTCATCAGCGGGCGGGTTGTTGGACCTCCCCTTATATAGCAGTCACTGTATGACATCGCAACTTAAGTCATAAGTTCTAATTAACATTTTTCAATACAGCAAGTTTTAATATAATTTATCACTTCTTGTCTATAGGGGATACCACAAACACTAATTTAAAATAAATATCAAAATCATAAATGAATAACTGAATCAACTAAAGACCATATTTTACATAGCTGCTTAAACATGCTGTCAATTAATTTCCCAACAATGTTGCAAAACAATTACTATAAAGGCTTTTGAGGCGGCTCAGGCTCAGCCTGACCTTCCCAGAAAGGAACCTCCTGAAGTCAGGTTCGGATGTGGAGATTGACATTCTGCGAGCCTCATATGACTCTGTGGACTCTGCTGGTAGGGCTGCAGCTACAGAAGTTTGCATTTCACGCTACTTATGGCTGATGGTCCCCAGTTTTGCTCCGGACGTCCAGTTTAAGATTCTGGATGCCACTTCAGAGGCCCCATTTTGTTTGATGCAGCAAAGAAACCCTCCACTAGATCCACTTATGCAATGAAATGGAAGCGGTTCTGCATATAGGGCCACCGCTCGTCAACTGGATCATGTTTCTTGTCAGGAGACTCTCATTCTTGAGCACTTACTCTCCCTATCGGACTCAGGCCTGAGTTACTCATCGATTAAGGTGCACTTATTCGCCATCTCTGGGTACTATGCACCTATAGCAGGCAAGACTGTTGCCCAACTTGATATTTCCCACATTTTCTTGTGGGATATACTGCATCTGAAGTCTCCCACTAACATCAAGGACCCTAGAAAAGCTTATTTTATCCCCCTTTGAGTCTGCTGCAAGCTGCGAGCTACGCTTTCTGTTGTGGAAAGCGTTGGTTTTAGTTGCTGTTACTTCTGCTCAAAGGATCTCCGTGCTTCAGGCTCTGATGTATAAAGGGCCTTATTCAGTTTTCCACAAGGTCAGGGTATCCTTGAGGACCAATCCTCAGTTTCTTCATAAGGTGGCGTACAAGTCTGAATCAGGACATCCACTTCCCTGTGCATTACCCAGAGGATTCGAATCCAGGGGAGGCCTTACTACATACTCTGGATGTTCACCAGGTGCTTCAATATTATTTCGACCGCAACCGAGCCAACAGGAAAACTGATCAGTTATTTGTTTCAATTACCCAGAGAAAAGAAGGGGCTCCTGTTTCGAAACAATGTTTGTCCAAATAGTTAATTGCATTGTTTTACTGTTACTGCACATACGGCAAGCCTTTATCAGGCCCAGTTAAAGGCCATTCTATCAGGGAAGTAGCTGCTTCATTTGCCACCTTCACAAATGTGTCCATTGGTGACATCTGTGCAGCGGCCTCTTGGAGTTCTGTCCACACTTTCATCTGGCATTACAGTCTGGACATTGCATCAAGATGCAGAGCAAGTTTTGGACTTTCAGTCCTACAGGGCCTGCTCTCATGAGAGCCTGACAATAACCTCTACAGCCACCCATCTGGCCATGGTCAGTGCTGTTACTGCTTGGGACTCAGTCCGGATGGTGTTACCAGCTGCAAGAGCCTCCTTGAAGTGAGATAATGCAGTTACGTAAGAACTTACAGTAACAGTAGCTCTTCAAGTGGAGCTCTTGCAGTAGGTGCTGCTTTCCCTCATTCTATCCCCCTGGTGACTGCTTCTCCATCACTGTTACCTTTTCTTTGGTTTCAGAGGAACTCCTTGGTTCTCCAATCACTGTGCTTGCCGGGGTCTCCAGCAGGAGAACTGATGTGGTACTGGGGAGCCTCCATTTTATACCATAGATGGACATCGGGGGCAGGCTGGAATCAGGGGGCATTCCCCCCGTTGTATACTGCTAGCTAGATGTTTTCCATAGGGTCCTGGCACCTGCCAGTCTCAGTACTAATGGTGTTACCTGCTGCAAGAGCTACTCTTGAAGATCTACTGTAATGGTGAGTTCTTACGTAACTGTACTTTATTACTTTTGTCTAAATAAGCAATACAGCATGCCCAGGGGTTATGTTAATGGTATGTTAATCACCCTCCAGGAGTGTAATGTTGCACGAGACAAATACAGCATTCTCTGGGTGTGCCTCATTGCTATTATTATAAAATATTTTTTAAACAATGTTACACTTTGGTCAGGATAGGTTTAGGCTATACATGTATGGCTACCTCTGTGGACTGTTTCCGAGTGGTATCAGCTGCTGACATATGTGCAGCTGCCACCTGGAGTATTGTCCATACCTTTACCAAGCAATGCAGTCTGGTCATTGCATCTATAGCCCATGAAAGATTTGGCAGGGCTGTCTTACACGGGAACCTGTACTATTATGATGGGTCCTCTTCCCATATTGGTTGTTTGCATCCGTAACTGCTTGGTACTTGTTCCTGTGGTGTAACTTGATGAGTGAGATATCCCTGAAGGAGACAGAACCATTTCGTAAGATCTTACCATAACAGTAGTTCTTCTATGGGATCTCAATCAGGTCTGCGTTCCCTCCCACTATCCCCCTGATTGAGGCTTCTGTCTATTGTCTGGTGCATTACACTGAGGCATGGGAACCTCTATATCTCCATGGTTCCCAGGGCTAAGGTTATGGTGCCATAGCCTCTAGGTGAAATATACAACTTACAATAACCACTCACATTTCTATATCAGTATTTTGATAGAAAAATGCTTTATGTATTGATACCATAACATTCACCTAGTGAATTAATGCTGCTTACGATCTTGCAAACCAATTGATTCAAGATATTCTGCATTATTATCTTTGTGTTTATTCCATTAATTTACACACCACAATAGACACCTTAGACAGTAGACAGTGTCAGGAGGGTAGCCAGTGATGACAGCGATAATAAATGAGCGACTGTAGAAACAGTGACTCATTTATAACGCTATCATGAAGGGCTACCCTGCTAGGGTAGCAACCCTATAACGAGCAGAGCAACCGGAAGGGGAGAGATAGGGAGGCAGAAGGGAGGGATAGGAGGGAGAGTTTGTATGGGTGCGGGATCCTGCTGGAGCCGAGCCAGCCCTGTGATGTGGTGGTGAGGGTGGCAGGCTATGGTGCAGCAGGAACTAGGTTCAGGACCTGGTGGGAGCGACTGTTTTGCCGCTGCTTGCGGCTCTGTTTTTCTTTAAGTCCGTGTTTCACCCCTTCCTCGACATGCACCCTGGAGTTAACAATCATTATTCGGGAGGGGGGGTATGGGGGTGCACAGCCCCCACCCCCCGCAAAAACACTTGGAAAAAAAAACAGAAGTCGGGTTGCTTGTGTTTGTATATTGCCGAAATGCTTTTCAGTGATATACATTCACTGTGGTAGCGATCGCTGTTTTGCGATCGCTATCATGACATGGAACCTGTCAGGGCAGGTTTGGAAATGAATCAAAAGTTAATGTGCACAGAAGTGTGTGGGTGGGGGGAGTCTGACCCTGTCATACATGTACTTTCGTAGCACACAGTAAATCATTCAACCAAGAGACGTGTAAATCATAGCATTTTATCTACCGTGTTTATTGTTAACGTTACATCCATTAATTCACTTGCAGCTTAAACTATCTATCTTAAAAATATGGAAATGTAATTAACTTGGACAGAATATGACATCTCAGAATTGAAAATAATTACTTGTAAGAAATATTTAATTAGAGTATTATACAACATTTAAATCTGCCAAGGGGGCGGGCGCTGTGGAGCCCGAGCTAAGCAGCAGCAGAATTTCATAGCTCTGATCTTTCCTTGATTAAATTGCCAAAATTAATATTTTAAAGTTATTCTTGCAGATTATAAACAGTACCACTGGAAAGAGGAGCTGTTGAACTCTAAAGATGGGCAATCTGAAAAGACGGAGGTACAGCTGGAAAATCGACAGGAACTTCCTACCCCGCCAAAGTTGCCGGTGAGGAGCAGGCCGCTTCCAACATAGACTCAGAAGAAACTATGGCCTCTGTAGGACTCAAACTTCAGTGCATAATTTAATCGGTGACAGATCTAAATACTAAAATGGACAACTTTGCATCGAGGGTTACAGCGGTGGAGACAGAGGTGGAGGTACTTAAAACGGAATTCGGCGACATTAAGAAAGCTTCGGAGTCCTCATCTGGTGCCAAGACCATGCTGATAAAAGAGAACTCCCATCTGAGGGCCCAAATGGAAACCTTAGAAAACCAGGCTTGCTCCTCTAATGTGAGAATTTTGGGGCTACCAGAAGGGACTGAGGGAGATCACCCCCCTCTTGTGCATGAAAGACTGGCTCGAAGAGAAGCTGGCATTACCAGGACAACCGGTCACCTTTATTCTGCAGAAAATCTACAGAATTACACCGAGGGGACATCGCGGGGAAATGGAGGCACCACGCACTTTACTGGTCATCACGGATGGCATTGGAACTAGGGACAACATTTTGAGACTGGCCAGGATAGTGAGCCCAATAACATAGGATGAAAACAATATTTTTTTCTTTCCAGATATAAGCTATGCCACCAGAATGCGCCGCAAAAAATTTGATGGGGCTAGGCGGCAGTTACAGAAGACGTCCATCCCCCATTCGATTATATTTCGTGCTAGACTCTGTATTGTATACGAGGTGAAAGTGTGTCTGTTTTCGGATCCTGCTGAAGCAGGGAAATGGGCTGCCCATTTTGCCTCTACATCTACTCGACATAGGAGAGGGTCGGATTCTGAGGAAGAAAATCTGGAAGAACCAGGCACTGGCTGAATTTTCAATGCTTTATCTTTAATCAGGTACCCCCAATTCAGAACTAGGGCAACCCGTTTTGGATCCTGTCTATTAAAACAGACCTGATACGAGACATTTAGTGTTGCTGATGTTTTATCTCTACGTGGTTAAATACTGTAGGATGATTGCCATGGGGAGAAATTATTATCAAGGTCTTTATTTCTGATGGTATATTGCTGTTTTTGCAGTTTAACATTATTATTTGTCTTTATTATATTTCATATTATGGCAATATAGTCATTAAGGAAATTTGCTGCTGGCGTTAAGCAAAGTATGGCATCGTTTATTACGCTTGAGTTATATAGTGTGACGCCATTTACCCCAGTATAGGGTTAACACTTTGGGACTTTAATCAATCGGACTTCAGAATGTTTAAAATTAGTCACTCTGCTCTTGGGCTCTTATTCACAGATTAGTGGGAACTATTTAGAGTAAATTATATCCAGTTACTCCCTCCAATGATGTATCACAATGTTCAAGATGCTACTGTCTCCTAAGATTAAGGAGAGGTGTTTGTCACTCCAGAAGGAATATTCCTTATACTGTACCAATTTGTCTTGAACATGGAAATGTTTCTCATATATTAACATTTTAAACTAATAAAAATAAAGTACAAAAATAAATCAGTCAAGAAAACACATACTTTATTTTTTCAGTTTCTGAATATTTATCCTAGTCAGAACATGTGGACATAACATGTTGGTGAGCACAGGCAGTGATGCAGTCCGCAGCAAACCTGATGATAGTGAGAGAAGGTTTCTGGTGCACACATGCTGCCACACAACGTTCACCTGTCGGCATCCACCAGCTTCATGAATGAATGTATACAGCTGGAAAAATAGAAAGACACAAAAGTGGGGTGTGCACGCTGAGTATCAAGGTAGTTAAGTACGCAGATAAAGGGAATATAAATCCATTTTATTATTTTTTTTTGTATATCCTTTCCTTTTAGAATCTTTACTCCAACACTACACACAGATGTGATACATGCTTCCAGCTGCAACAACTTGGAATATGAAATGTGGATGAATATCTTGTTAAAAACACTATTATATTAATGAATAAGTAGAAAAAAATCCAGGCCAGAATGCAATGATCTCATTTACCTCTTTTTCCAACTAGCCTATTGTTATACAAACCTGCTAATTACACGTTGCAAGTACTGTATGTGCAAGCAGAATCGTGAGAATCACATCTGCAATACCACTGGATAACTATTATTAAATAAATGAATTGTATCTGATATGAAGAGTGGGGGCCACCAACTCCTTTGAGCGTATTGTGGGAGTGGGTGTGGAATGCAGGATACTTCTCGTCTACCGTCCACCCAGGGATTGGAAAGTATTCCTGCAGGAATTGGCAGACTTCATCATCGGTGTGGTGTTAGGAGTCCCCAAATGATTAATTCTGGGGGACTTCAATGCTTGGGTTGATGATGAACCCTTGCAGTTTGGAAAAAACTTCCTTCAATTAATGACTTCATTGGGTCTCACATAGGTTATTTCCTCTGCTACCCATATTGGTAGTCACTCGCTGGACTTGGCAATCCTCCTGGGGATGGAGATATCCGACTTGGTGGTGGAGTCAGTTGGATGGTCTGACCATCATACTATGGGGTTCACCTTCCTGGTTCCCTCGAATAGGTCTGCCCTATGGAGATGGTTCAGTAATGCCCTTTGAGAGGTGTGATCCCAGATGGCCTAAAGGCAGTACTAGACCTATCAAATGTACCGAGAGAATGCATGGATCAAGGGAAACTGGCCCTCACCTATAATAACGCGGTGATGGAGACCCTGGATTCCATTGCTCCTCTTCATATTCATCCTCTCACTCTTCACCCAAGGTCTCCATGGTTTGATGCGACCTTGAAGAAGATGAGGAGATTGAGTCGAAGGTTAGAGAGGTGCTGGCAGAAATCGGGCCTGAAGGATAAGAGGCTTAGATTGATTGACCATTATGTGGTCCATCAATCAGTAATTACCTGTAAGAAGGCAGAGTTCCTGTCCAGGGAGATTGCTGCTGCAGGGAACTGACCTGCTCAGCTCTTCCAGACTGTTGACAGACTGTACACTCCAGTGGAGGCTAGGGGAAGCATGGGCTCAGAGGGTGCCCAGGCATTAGGCCATGGGGTAGGGGAAAAGGGGTCGTAACCGGGCTGTATGGCACATGAGCTCCATGCTGCGTGCATACTCCTGGGGCCCCTGGGAGAAAACCGTGGGAAAACACGCCGGCAGCAGGATGAAGTGACTGACGTAGGTACCGCTTCCCGGCCGGGCAAGGTAAGCATAAACATTCGGAGGACGGGCTGGGGGTCGGTTGGATGGGAACTGCCGCTAAGGTGCAAAAGTAAGTCATGGTAAAAAAAAAAAAAAGTAAGTTGTTACAGTGTGAATCCTGGTGGCTATGGAGGAGAGAGGACACAGAAAGCATAGGGGAACCACAGAGCTTACCTGTAGGGTTGAAGCTGCCCCCGGGAGCTTGTCTGTGTGCCTCTGCTGCCTCCAGTCCCTGATCCTACCTGCCTCCAGCCTGTGAAGCAGCTTTGCTGCCTGAAGTGCCATCAGGTCACCTTGTAAGAAGAGGAGAGTGTCTTGTTCAGTGTGTTGGGCTTGGAGCCCCAGTTTATTATTTTTTTTATATTTAAAGTATACTTTCCTGCTCCCCGAAGGCAGCGGAAGAAGTGCTGCATTGCGAAGTGAGATAGTCGCAGAGCCATCGTGCCGCTAGGACCTCGCAGAGTCCCCAGACATCCTGTGCCTGCCTGCAAGAAAAGCCTTCCCTCTGCCAGCAGTACCTCCCACCTACCTTAACACTGTCTTTACCCCAGGCCAGAGCGGTGAGTCGGTGGCAGCACCAGCAGATAGGTGCTGACCACCTAAAGTTATTTTTCTTTTAAAGTAAAAGTCATTTATTTTGCAGCACAGTTGGTGCTGTATAGGAATGGCTTAGAGCTGTGGGGCAGGCCAGAGGACTGTATTTATATAGATTAATATTCATCTGGGTTTAGTGACACCCAAGGGAGGGGCCTGGTAGAGAGGTTCTTAAGGGATAAGTTATAAATATTAATAGAGGGAAGCCCTGAAGGTGGAGTTAAGGCAGTGCAAGGGCAGAAAAGGCCCTAACTGAAGTCAGAGGTAGTTAAAAGGGCCAGCCAGTTACAGGCCTACCAGATAGTTTAAAGGGCATCATAGGCCTGGTATTTACAGGGCATCCTAAGCCCACTGTTATGTGAAGGGGCAAGATAGGCTCAACACAACTAAAAAGGGCAAGTTAGGCCCACTGCTACTTAAATGGGCAAGTTAGGTCCACTGCTATTAAAAGGGGCAAGTTAGGCCCACTGCTATTTAAAGGGGCAAGTTAGGCCCACTGCCACATTACACTGTTATGTAACAGGGCATGTTAGGCCCACTGCTACTTAAAGGGGAAAGTTACACCCCCTGCTAGTCATTTAGACCCCCCAGGTGTTATAGGGGCCCAGCAGCATTAGTGATTCCAGTTGGTTAGGGAGTCTAGCTAGCCATACAGAACTGCAGTAATAGGAAAAACCCGATCTAGTCAGAGGGACTCCAGTTAGGTAGGTCCACCAGTGCTAGGGTTCAACCAGAAAAGTTTATTGCCTGTATATTTACTGTGATCTGGACATTGAGACTGTATATTTGACCACTGCAAGAAGAACTGAGACTTTATTTGCATTGCTATTATTGCTACAAACAGTGAATGTGGCAGAAAGTATTGCTTTGTTGTCAGCATTTCAAGTTACAAGGTGTTCGAATCAGTCTTCAGAAGTTTTCCAGAATGCTTTCACCATTGGTATCCAGATCAATCTTCTCCAAAGTACTCCAGAAGTCATCTTCAGTGCATCTTCGAAGCAGCCAGCAGCAGATCTTCAAGGAACCGTGCCGCAGTTGTTTGCAACGTCCTGTTTATTGTTTTCCGCATTTCAAGTTTCCCCAAAGTACGGCCTGGCCTGGTACAAAGGTACCATTCATTTTCTTGTTTTATCGTTCATATCGAAGTGTTATCCAGATCTCCTGCTGCAGTATCTTGCATCATCGTCCTATTTCTTATTTTACGTAGTCCTTGACTCGTCCGGCCTTGGTGCCCAGAACCTCGTTGCTGCTCACGTTTCACAGACTTCCTTTCTTCAAAATCTTCTTCATGTCCCAGCAGTCCAGAAGAGCGCTGAGGCCAGGTGTTCAGTGTATCTTCTTTGCGTCCCAGCAGTCCAGAAGAGGGCTGCTGCCGGGCGTTCAGAGAATCTTCTTCGTGTCCTGGCAGTCCAGAAGAGGGCTTTGGCCGGTGATTCAGCATCTTCTTCTTCTTCTTTGTCTTTCCCTGGCAACCCGGAAGAGGAATTCGGGTTGGTTGTTCAGCATCTTCTTCTTCATCTTATCCCGGCAGTCCAGAAGCGGGCTGTGGCCAGGTTTGTTGTGCTTCAATTCCGGTGGCCCTCAGTGGGTTCTGAGTCGAGAAATCTTTGCTTTGTTCTTAAAAGTCCAGCAACCCTAGAGAGGAGAGGTGAGGTATGGCCGAGTACTCATGGCCTGTATGAAATCCTCTCTGCAGTCCCTTAGTTGTTAACCCAGTCAGCCAGGTGTTCCCCCTTTGTTTTATCCTGCAACCCAGTTTCTTCCCAACGAAAGAGAAAGTTCATCCGTGCATGAACTGCCTTTTATGACTTATGTAGAGTATTACAGTAATACATTTTTAGAGTTCCTTAGAGTGGAGTACTCCAGATAATAGGCCCTGGGTAGAGGTGCACCTCAGGGTAGTATTGGAAAGATTGTATAGTGATTTGCTGATTGTAAAGTATAGACCACTCATAAAGTGGAGCTGTTACAGCCATTAGATTTAGAGTTCTCCTCATACAGGAGAGTAGAAATAAGTATAAGTGTTCCCCGTGACCGTGTTTCCCCTTGGTTTGGTATAAATAAAATCCTGAGACGTATTTGGAACCTACTTCTGACTCACGCCTTTCTTTGTTTGGTGCCACCATCCACCCATTTGGAACCTGTGTTAGTAATCTGTGTGCAAGTTACTGGTGTCATTGACACAGTTGCTTTATTACCCCTTTTTATTGATGTGGAAATCCAGCACACGTTAACATCCATCTTACCACCTTCGGGGCACCACAAAAGCACTTGGTTCCTCTCAATGATCTTCCAACATTGGTCCACGCCTTCGTCATCTCACACATTGACTGGAGGCAGTATAGCGCAGTGGTTTAAGGCTCTGAGCTGCAAACCTAGAGACCTGGGTTTGAATCCCACAGCCCCCACTTGCATACTGTGTGACCCTGAGCAAGTCGCTTAACTTCTTTGTGTTCCCAGGTCACACCTGGAAACAAGCTTCAGCTTAGTGTGCCTCTCCTTGTTAAACAATTTCCCCTTTCCCTACTGCAAGGCCCTTTACCTAGGGCTACTGGGGGGGGGTGATATCTGCTGCTTACAGCTGGTGCAGAACGCAGCAGCCAGGCTACTGACTGGCACTTCCAGGGCCAGTCATATTATGCCTGTGCTTCATGAACTTCATTAGCTACCAGTACAGTGATGGATCACCTTCAAGATCAGATTACTGACCTATAAAACCCTACATAAACAGGGATCCCATTATCTGCAAGATCTCTTATGCCCTTACTGCCCCCTCCGTCCACCGACGAGGGATTGCTAGAGATTCCCAGGGTTCAGCTAAAGACATCTAGGGCCCGATCATTTGCTTTTGCGGCCCCTACCCTGTGGAATTCTCAATCTCATCAGGTGCATGAGTGCCTGACCATAGAGAGTTTTAAGATCGAATTGAAGACTTATCTATTCAGTCTAGCATATCCTGCTTTTTAAGTTATTTATTATTGTTGCTGTGTTATGGTATGAATCTTATTCGTGGATGGAATGATTTAAATTACTTGTTTTATATGTGACTATGTCAATTTTTATGTACAGGCGCCTTGATCTTGGGAAAGGCGCCTTTTTTTATAAATAAATATTGATTGATTGAATATGGAATGATCAATCAATATATTCATGTTTCAGAACAGAAATTTTAAAAAGTTATCTTTGTTCCATAACTGAAAAAAAAAATGTAACTGAGCCATTATTAATTTCCAAGTATGGAATAATTAAAATAAAATGATATATGAACACATTAACAGGTAATAGTCTATGAACAATCGAGGTAAGTACGTAATGCATTCAGTAACTATAATTATCTATGTTGTGTAGTTCTAGCATGACTCATGCATTCATCCATGATGATCCTTATGCTGCGTATGAACAATTGTTGATACAGTATTTGATAGAATGTACTACCACGTAAGCATACTGAGGGTGAATTTGTGTGTGCCAAAAATGAGACTGCAGCCGTCGACTTAACTTGTGAGATTAAAAACACAATATATATATATGTATATAAAAGTGGTTTGTAAAATGTAACCTTGATGAATCAGAAATACACGGTATGTGTGAAAATGAGTCTGTGTCTTCTGCTACACTAATTACACGTTAAAACTTTGTGGCAGGGTTCATATTAGGCCCTGTCCCGTGTGTTATATAGAAGGAAACCAGAAGCAAAGATTCTATTACTGTCTCTATCTTCATCTTTTCTAACTCTATTAGACTGTGCAGTCATTACCACTACTGTACTAATTCCTAATTTTCCAATTTCTTACTTGCTGGGTTCCCTGATACATAACATAGAGATAGTGAAATGATGGCTGAGACAGGCAGCTATGAGAATGTGACATCAGACTGATGTAATTGGTCGCAATGGTCTAGCCACCTACAAGATGCATCACAGTGCTAGGCCTTGCAACAGGATGGGTCACAGTCGTACACCTGGCAACCAGCAGCTACAAAAGCCTGTCTGTGTCAGGGTGGAGACTCACCTGCAGCCAGTGAGGAGAAGGAGAGAGATTTTCAGCAGGCGACAGGCTGTTTTATGTCCTGCTGGAGAGATTGATTTGGAGAGGCTAGATGAGAGAGGCTGATGTGTTCCAATTAGTTTATTTGTTTTTGTTTTGTGTACAATAAATCACCACTTGTGGTTTTTCTACAATTTCTCCTGGACTGCTCATGCTTCCTGACCTATAAGCCTCCAAAATATTTGGTGATAGAGGTATCTGGTTTAGTTACAATTAGTGTCATTCTGAATCAGAAGCCACACCACATCCGGAAACCTCTCCACATATGGTGTCACAAGTTACTGGAACCAGGAAAGCATAGCAGAACAGCATGTATCCAGAAAAAAAAAAGAGCTGGAGTAACCACCAGGATTATGACAACAAAGCCACCAGAGATGAAAGAAGAATGTAAAGCAGCAGAACCAAAAAGTCTATCTGAGTTGTTCAAATGATGGACGATACAACAGAGACAGAGAAGCAGAGATAAAAAGACCTCCAACGATTAGAGACTCAGGAGAAGAGCAGAGACAGAGCAGAGAGAACAAGACCTCCAATGATTAGAGGCTCAAAGAAGAGTAGAGGCAGAGCAGAGAGAGAGAAAGAAAGAAAAGAAGACATGCAACTATGGCTGTCTGCCTTGAAGGCTATAAAAGATGGAAGAAGTGGTACAGCCCCCACAGATCAGCAAAACCCAGGTTATTTAAAAGACATTAAATTGACTAAGCTGTGCCCCTCAGATGATATTGAGGCATACTTGACTACATTCAAAAGGGTCACCAGTGCATGCCAATGGCCAAGGCAGCAATGGGCTATCAGGCTGGTACCTTATCTCTTAGGTAAAGCCCGACTTGCCTGTAGTAATTTGGACACTGCTCAGTCAGCAGCTTATGACCTGGCAAAAAGAGAGGATTTTGAACAGATATGACATCTCTGGAGAGACCTACATGCAGAACTTTCAGTCCCTGAAAACCAGCCATTCGACAATCCACGAGACGCTTACACCTGAATCAGGGAACTTCTCATTTAATGGCTACAACCAGGGGGCAAATCAGTCCCCAGCTTATCGACATTTTCACAATGGAGCAGTTCATCAGCATCTTGCCTAAAGATATGCAACTTTGGGTAAAAGAGCACAGACCAGAAAATGGAGAAAAGGCTGTTTCCTTGGCCGAGGACTATCAAATGGCCAGACATACGCCACAGCACGGAGGTGAAAGACCAGGAAGAATAAGACCCTCTTTTTCCAGTCTAATCTCAGGTCAGATAAGAACTCTGGTTGGCGTAACAAATCTGTACCTAAAGACTATATTTGTTACAACTGTAATCAACCAGGCCATATTGCAAGGAACTGTCATAAAAATATGAAACGTAATCCTGAAGCAGCTTTGGCCTTAGAAAATTGGGGCAACTATTCAACAGAGGTCAGAGTGGGAGAGAAGGCTGTGAAAGGACTCATAGATCCAGGAAGCAGAAAGACCCTTGTGCATGCTGAAGTTTGGGGAAAGAACTGTGTAAGAGACCCAGGTGCTGGGGTCATCTGTGTTCATGGGGACACTCGTTACTATCCCACCATTCGACTGACTCTCAGCATTAAAGGTGTGACACACCCAATGAAAGTAGGGGTGGTGCCAAACTTACCTGTACCAGTGATAACTGAAATGGCTTTCCAGGCTTTAATAAGGCAATCACAAAGGGAGAAAAAACTACAGTTTCAGCAGCTGGGATGACATGAGAACAGGCAAAAAACAGACAAAGAAAAACTTGGATGATGAGGACAGTTTGCACTTTGGTAGCTTTGATCAAGACTTGTTTCAGCCCGGCTCCAAGATCCGGAAATCCCGGCGAGAAAGAAGACGCCTGAAACAGCAGTGGCAATGAAAAACTGATGGACATAAGGGGTTAATTTTTGAAAATCCCAATACTAGACTGATAACTAATTGAGATTTGCTTCTGAACAAACTAATGATGTTCCTCTCCAAGGTTACTTTAAGCAGGTTGGAGTGAAACACAAAGAGGGGGAATCTGTTTTTAGAAGTGTAATGGGCAACTGTACCGAGTTTGTGCCAATTCTCAGACACAGGAGCAGGTAGAGCAACTGGTTATCCTAAAGAAGTATAGAATGAGTTGCTACAGATAGCACGTGATAATCCTATGGCTGGTCACTTGGGGAGGGAACGCACCCTTGCCAGGTTGCTGTATAGGTTTTACTGACCTGGGATCCATGATGATGATGTAGTTACTTACTGCAGGGCTTGTCCTGAATGTCAGAAAGTAGCCCCAGTGTCCAAGAGAGGCAAGGTGCCCCTGCAGCACCTACCTTTGATAGATAGACCATTTGAGAGGATTGCAATGGATATGATAGGTCCCTTAGATAGAAGTAAATGAGGTAATGATTTCATTTTAGTAGTATGTGACTATGCTACTAGATACCCAGAGGCGGTGCCTTACGCACTGTAACAGCCCCGAAAGTGGCTGCAGAGCTTGCAAAAATTTTCAGCAGGGTGGGCATACCTAAAGAAATTATTACTGATCAAGGTATTCAGTTTAGTGCTGCCTTGCTGAAGGAACTGTACCAATTACTCGGTGTAACTGCCATTAGGACCTCCCCTTATCACCCCTAAACAGATGATTTTGTTGAGCATTTTAATCAGACCCTAAAACGCATGCTAAAAAAGTTTGTGAAAGGTGAAGGAAGAGACTGGGACCAGTATCTACCATACTTGCTTTTCGCTTATCGAGAAGTGCCACAGGCATCAACAGGATTTTCACCATTTGAAATGCTGTGTGGTAGACAACCCAGGGCCCACCTAGATGTTATAAAGGGATAATGGGAAGATAACCCCTCTCAAAAAAAAATCTATTTCAGTATACATATGTGCGCTGATAAAGAAATTAGCCAAGTATGTTGAAATTGCGCATACTAACCAGGAAGAGGCCCAAATACAACAGAAAGTGTATTATGATCATGGGGTAAAAGAAAAAGTTTTTGAGCCAGGTGACAAAGTATTGTTATTGTTACCTACTTCAGAAAACAAACTGCTAATGAAGTGGCAAGGACCGTATAAAGTGCTTAGGCGTACTGGCACAGTTAATTATGAGGATGAGACCCCTGATTGAAGAAACCCTACTAAGATATACCATGCTAATCTCCTAAAGAAAATGGGTTGAGAAAAAAAACACAGGCTGCTTTGCTAGTATTACCAGAGACTTAAAAAGGAGATATAGACATAGCTTATGGCAGGCTAGAACAAAACTGAAACTTTGGAGGCAGTAAAGATAAATAATTCCTTAACGCCAGAGCAAATTGCAGAAATGCATAACTTGGGTAGAAGCATTTAATAGTACCTTTACTATGGTACCTGGTCGTGCAAAAGGGATCGAGCATGCAATAAGAACAGGTTGTGCTCGCCCTATTAGACAAAAGCCATACAGGATACCAGAGAGGTTAAGAGCAAGGGTAGTTAAGGAAATAGAGAAAATGAAAGAACTGGGTATCATAGAAGAGTCAAGAAGTGCTTGGGCATCTCCTATGGTGATTGTAAATAAGAAGGAAGGGGGTAAGAATTTGCCTTGATTTTAGAAAACTTAATCGGGGGGGGTGCTGTTGAGCAGCAAGATGGCGGCAACCTTTTAGAATATCTCCTGTACCACATCGATTAAAGTGCTGGGAAGCTGTGTTTATAATAGATAATAACCCTTAAAAGTTCCTGAGATTGCATTGGAAGCCCTTTACTGCAAAATGGGGCCAAAGATGGACTCCAAAAAGTTATCGCACAACCTGGAGCCCTATCTGTCTCCTGTTAGCCCTGCAACATCTTTGGGGCATGCCTCAATCGGGGGAACGCCTTCACCACATCTCCCGACCATGCAAATATTGGCACTTCTATCTAAGATCCAAACTACTGGAGAGGAGACTAACAAGTGTCTTGCGGCAGTGGAAGCAAAGCTGAATGACTTTGATCGCAAGATTCAAGATAACACAGTGGCTATAAAATCACTTCAAGCATCACAAGAGCGACAAATGACCTGTACTGCTACCTATACCAGGGATCTCACATTTCTCAAGTCAAAAATGGAATCTATTGAGAAAATACAGCAGCAGCAGGCAAATATAAGAATAGTTGGGTTCCCTCCTAGACTGGCTGGAGCAGCGGAGATTGTACCTGCTGCTATACAGCTTATTTTTACAGACCTGCAGCTACTGCCTGAAGTTTCCGGCCTAAAGATCATGCGGGCCTTTGCTATCCCTCAACGATCCAAACAACGGAAGGTCGCACAGCAGAATCCTCTCACGGTGATTGCCACATTATCGGCGCCGGAGGCTAGGATTGCACTTTTGCAGGCCGCACAGTCACGAGGAGAGATTACCTAGGAAGACAGCCACATTGGGTTCTTTCCTGACCTTTCTGCTCCCACACAGGCCCGGAAAAAGGAGCTCCAAGTAATTAAAAAAGATCTGTTGAGCCATGGCGTGGATGCTAGCTTAAATTACCCTGCACGACTGCACATTAGGCATGACTCTAAAGCATATACATTCGTGGATCCTACAGCGGCAGCGCAATTTGCAGAAAAGCTCCTGCAGAAGTTAAACCCACCAGAATCCATGTCGGATGAGGAGGGGTGAGCTGTTGTCCACTGTTTTAGGCATTGAAATATTGCTCAGGACTGGAACTGTAGGATGGAACTCTAAGGGTTTTATACATCGTAATTAAAAATGCTTAAACTCCTTGAAAATGTTCGAAAGTTGCTAACTGTTTTTAGGATGTTGATTTATATTTCCTGTTTCTACTACTCAGCTGATTGACACATTGAATCTGACACTATAGATTGTTTATGTTGCTGCTCATCTAAACACTTCTATTAAATTAATCTCTTCTGGACTTCCACTATAGCAAATGTCTTATGGTGAGTATGATCACCTCTCAATTTGTGGACTATAAACAAAGCTTGTAAATTACTCTGTACCCATAGAGCAGATTGTCTTGCTCTGCTGTAAACTGTGGGGTTTTACTTTCAACTTAATTGTCCAGGCCATCTTGGTGAACTCCTGGCTATAGGTAGACAAGTCGTACAGCCTACCAATATATTTAAGTTCTGCAAGGGAACTGCTATCCTGGTTACATTGTTGTTTTGTATTTAGTTATGTGGTGACAGTGTCACCGTCCTACAGGATAC
This sequence comes from Neoceratodus forsteri, assembly GCA_016271365.2. Classification (NCBI taxonomy): domain Eukaryota; kingdom Metazoa; phylum Chordata; order Ceratodontiformes; family Ceratodontidae; genus Neoceratodus; species Neoceratodus forsteri. The sequence goes on from CM057456.1 coordinate 1,431,662,570, forward strand.
TTAGTTCACACTATTTTCCTGATACTTTATGTAACCCCCCCCTGTTACCCAGGGTTACTAGAATCCCAGTAAGACCTAGTGGTAGGCAGGGAAGGCAGCTTGTGAAACTCCAGTTAAATGAATTTCACACTGTCTCACTCTGTTCTCGGTCTCAGCTGAGACTGAGAGATGACATCACCATAGAACTTTCGCAGCTGCATAAGCCACACGGAATGTTGCAGTTGGAGGTTAGCATAAAACGTTGGGGATTTTGAATTCAGTCTGTGTGCAGTCTTGGTGAGAGACAGTAGTACAGCTGTCTGTGTGCAGGCTCTCAGAACTTTAAGCTCTGCTTTAGAGCTACTGATTAGGAAGGTGTGTGTTTCCACCGTAAGAGGAACACAGAAACTGGTAGTGAAGTGGTGGAGACCGCTGTTACTGGTCCAAGTGCCCCATCCCTGAGGGGATGAGGGGAAAGGTTTGCCTGTTTTCCAGGGGCAACCCTCCTTGTTCCAGCTAAGGGAAGAAGCTGCCTTTTCAAGTTGTGCTGCGGCACCAGAAGCTCTGAGAGATAAATTCCTGGGGAGGAATCGCCTGTGGGGCACCTGCAACCAAAGGGTGAATTTGCTCTGAAAGAGGGCCAAGTGTTTTTCACCTTAACAGAAGGAAACTAAAGGGACTGTTACTGTGGGGTCAGGAAAAGACAGCCAAGTACAGTTGTAAAGTAGGGATTGGACTGCTTAATCAGTGAGGGGCCTAGAGCAATGGGCTATGCCAATTAAAAGTATGTTCAAGTCCAGCACAAAGGGAAAGCAAGACAAGTAGAGGGAATGTGACATACATTTAGCAATAATATACATTGCCAAGCTTTACAGTATGAGGTGTTTACTGTCCAGAGAAATGGCCGGGTATGAATTGTGGGAGCGAGAGGTGGGAGACCCCCCATCAGTAGTAACCAAATTCACCTCTACGGATTTGCTCTGAGGCACCTTTTACTTTCTCTCAGGTACTTGGTCAGTGCCTGAGGAAAGTACCCAGACGTGGGATTAAAAGGAGAATTCCCTGATGGAGCCGTGTACTTTTAGGTGGTTTTAGGGAGCCACCAGAAAATGTTTCCATGACATATGGAAGGTGTCCGAATGGCTGGCAAGGGAGCCAAGCCTGGGAAATCCCAGAACCGTGTACAAGTTCGGGCTGTGTACCCATAGCAGCGTGCAAGTCCGGGCTGTGTGCCTGGTGGGTTCAGAGCCTGAGGGCTAAACTGTTGAGGAAGTGTTCTTGATTCTTTTAATCTGCATTACCAGGAATGTAGCCCGTTGGGGGTCCATCTATGCTTTGTTTCTGATTGGATGTGAATAAAGCCACACTTAAGAACCCCACTTCTGGTATTGGACATTACAGTTATTGCTTCCTGTGTTCGGAATTACTTGGGTGCCCCTGTGCAGAGTAGCCAAACCTAGCCTTTGTGCCGAGTGACCTATTCCTCCCCAAACCGAGCCCACCTGATATTGCTGTCAGATTCAAACGGCATACCACCTGGTCATTACATTTATATTTTTGCATCCCTCTGTAGTGCTGTTCTTTGTAAGCTCCTAATGATGTGTACCAGATTGTAGTAAAGTAATTCATGTACAGCGGAGGTCTGTGTACCTTATACCTTTTGTTTTTATGTATATCACAGCTGGCTGTAATATCATAACATTTTCCATAAATAAAAAATGAAAACTTAATCAAGTGTCAGAATTTGACAGTTATTCTATGCCCAGGATAGATGACTTGGTGGACGATTTGGGAAGTGCTAAGTACATCAGTACCCTCTGTCTCAATAAGAGCTACTGGCAGATTCCCTTAGCAAAAGAATCCAGAGACAAAACTGCATTCCCAACACCAACTGGATTCCATCAGTTCACCATCATGCCCTTTGGCTTACATGGTGCTCCTGCTACACTCCAGCAGTATATGGACATAGTCCTAGCCCCACACTCAGGTTATTGTGCAGCCTACCTGGATGATGTTGTGGTGTACAGTCCAGACTGGAAAAGCCATCTGGATCACATATGGGCAGTTATCCAAGCCATCAAAAATGCAGGTCTGACAATTAATCCTACCAAATGTGCACTGGGCATGCAGGAAACCAAATATTTGGGATATATCTTAGGGAATGGGGAGGTAAATCCAGAAATCTCTAAGATAGAAGCTGTAGCTAACAGCCTTGTTCCTAAAACAAAGAAACATGTCAGGTCATTTTTAGGACTGGTTGGTTACTACCGGAGATTTGTCCGCAACTTTGCCCTAACTGCTGCTCCCCTCACTGAACTTACAAAGAAAAGATATCTGAATAATGTAAAATGGACCCTAGAGAGAGAAGAAGCTTTTAGGGCCATTAAGGCTGCATTATGTTCAGCCCTTGTTTTAAAAAGCCCAGGCTCCAAAGAGTAATTTCTATTACAAGCAGATGCCTCAGAAGGAGGCCTAGGTGCGGTCCTTAGCCAGAACATGGATGGGAAGGAGTACCCCATTCTATATGTCAGCAGGAAGTTGCATGACAGGGAGAAAAGGTACTCCGCCATTGGAAAAGCCCTAGCAGCCAAATGGGCAATGGAGTCCCTTAAATTTTATTTGCTAGGAGCTGACTTTTTGCTCATAACTGATCATAATCCTCTCTGTTGGTTGAATCAAATGAAGGATAAAATTCCCAGGATCATGAGATGGTACCTGGCATTACAGCCATTCAAATTCAAAGGTATGCATAGACCTGGGAATGAGAATGTCACTGCAGATATTTTGTCACGGTATGGTTCAGGAATTTAGAAAAGAGAAAAGTTAGGGAAGGAAGAAAATAGTGAAAATGTATGCGATGAGAATGAAGGAAGGTTTTGGAAACCTGTTTTAAAGAGAAAAACAGAAAAAAGAAACAGGTTCCCTCTTAGAGGGGGAGGTATACATTATGTGACAGGGCTCATATTAGGCCCTGTCCCGTGTGTGTTATATAGGAGGAAACCAGAAGCAAGGATCCTATTACTATCTTTATCTCCATCTTTTCTAACTCTCTATTAGACTGTGCAGTCATTACCACTACTGTACTAATTTCTAATTTTCTAATTTCTTACTTGCTGGGTTCCCTGATACATAACATAGAGATAGTGAAATGATGGCTGAGACAGGCAGCTATGACCGAGTGTGTCATCAGACTGATGTAATTGGTCACAATGGTCTAGCCACCTACAAGATGCATCACAGTGTTAGGCCTAGCAACAAGATGGGTCACGATCATAAGCCTGGCAACCAGCAGCTACAAGAGCCTGTCTGTGTCTGTGTCTGGGTGGAGACTCACCTGCAGCCAGTGAGGAGAAGGAGAGAGATTTTCAGCAGGCGACAGGCTGTTTTATGTCCTGCTGGAGAGATTGATTTGGAGAGACTAGATGAGAGATATGATGTGTTCCAATTAGTTTGTTTTTGTTTTGTGTACAATAAATCACTACTTGTGTTTTTTCTACAACTTCTCCTGGACTGCTCATGCTTCCTGACCTATAAGCCTCCAAAATATTTGGTGATAGAGGTATCTGGTTTAGTTATAACTGGTGTCATTCTGAGACAGAAGCCACACCACATCCAGAAAGCTCTCCATGCACTTCACATATAATTTTTGTATTTTATTTTTGTCTTTCTGGTTAATTGCTTTAGAACAGCATATTTGACAGAAGGCTGAAGAACACAGAACCAATTTTGGTAAATTTGCAACTCTAATACAGTGTATGGTGGGGGGCTGGTTGTGTATGGTAATCCATAAATGTACAAAAGTTGTTCTGCTACGGTAGTGATGCAGCTAGTACATTAGAATGATTTTTCACTCTGCAGCAGTAGCTACATCACAATACAGGTGCCTCCATCGCTAGAGAGGGACAGCCATAAGTTACCATCAGTATGATGTTGTTTTCCATGGGGAACAGAGCTCAACAAGGATGAGCTTCTACCACCTTGGTGGTGTCATGATGACCTCTCAGTGGGAACACAGTATTGTTATTAATTGATTTCCATCGATTATCCTTTATATAAGGACAAGAAGGAAAATGAATTCTAAATTCTATAGAATTACACATACATACATTCAACACCACACACACAGGACTCAGCTGAAAGCAGAATCTCAATTTCATCTGTTGTAGGAGACATAGCAGAGAATACTGTGTCAAACTGGTATTGATAGAAGGTTTATTTCTCATGGGTTTCAAAGAATCACGAAAAAATGGTAACTTGCTGCATTGTTATTATTTTGTCTCTGTACCTTACCCAGTATTCATCATAGCCAAATGCAGATTTACCACATTGGATGTATTGGTGGTAATCCAGATGTGTAACAAGTCGGATATCTCAAAATCGGATAGTGAAGAGGATATAGAAGAAAGGTTGTACAATCTGGATGTTGTGGAAGTACAACATGAGTCTTTTGAAGATGAAGAAGTTACTGATCCAGATTACATCCTGGACATTGAGTTGGAAGATCAGGAAGAGACCCCGACGACATCAATTGATGCAAGGCCCGAGAAGACTTGTGCGAAGAGGGCTCGACCGGCAGCAGAAGAAAGCATGACACTAGTGGACGAATGAGAAGAAGTGACAACAACAAATGACAATGAACAACCATTCGCTGCAACTTTGGAGCTACAAATTCCTATCCCGGAAAGTCCTCTTGGGTTTGTACAGCTGTTTTGTCTGACTGATGAAGATTTGGACCTTTTTGCAACTGAAACAAATAGATAACCAGAAGATTTCTTCCTGACAAATCCAATGGATGAGTTGCCACCATATTCAAGGGCCAGGGCTTGGAGGAAGACTGACAAAGAAGAACTGAAGAGGTTTCTGCACTCTACATTGCAATGGGACTAGTGGTGAAGAGCAGTAAATATGAATACTGGGGGTTGGATAAAGTAACCTACACAGTATTCTGGGATGCTGTGATGCTGAGGAACCAATTCAAATTTATTTTTTATCTCCACATGGTGGATAACTCGAAGTGGACCTCTAGAGGGACGGAGGGATTTGATCAGTTTTATCACTTCAGGGAGATCCCCGATAGATTGCTGAAGAGATTGCAAGATATGTATATTCCCAACCAGGACGTTTCCGTGGATGAAGGTATATGTATGTGGAAGGGAAATGTAAGTTATAGAACATTTAATCCACAAAAAACAGTGAAGCACAGGATTAAGGTGTACAGCTTTTGAGACTCAAACTCGGGATACATATGCAACTGGCAGTTCTATACAGGCAAAGTAGATGAAGAACAGTGCAAAGGGCATACATACAGAGTTTGTTTTGATCTTGTCAGAGAAGAACTGTGAGAAAAAGGCTACAGGATATATACCAACAGATACTGCAGTGGACCTCAACTTTATACCGACCTATTTAGTTGCTGTCGGGGCAGTGCGTCCAGGAAGCTGACTGATATAGTTTAGAGTTAATGATATTGAAGAATACCCTGGAAGAAAGAAGATTACTACGGTGAGTAATTTTTTCTTGTCAACAACCACAAGTACCAAATCTGTAGATTCTGGAAGAAAGTATTGGAAGACTGGGAAATGATAAAAAAAAAAAAACGAAATGTTTTCAACTGACACTGAGCCATCGTATTGGGGTCATCGGATACAGAAGATGCCCTGGGACGAAATGGAACCAGGATCGTAGTTCACCATGTCTGGTTTCTATACCCAAGGGCACTACAAATTTTGGTGGGCAGGTGGTTCGGGCGGCCCGGGAGGTTCATTCAACTCGGGCGGTGTTATGCAATGCCAGGTCCGCTAAAAACAAGACTGCAATTATTACAGATCTCGTTGGAACAGTGGACCTGGCTTGCATCACTGAGACCTGGCTGGATGAGAATTCGGGCACCATTTTGGAGGCTCTAACTACAGCCGGATACTCGGTGATCCACCGCTTGAGATTGGATCGTGGGGGGGGGGTTGCGGTCACTTTCAAGACCGAACTTAACCTCACGAATGTACCAGTTGAGGAGGCTGAGTCATTTGACTGTACTGTGGTAGCAGGTGTTGGTTGTAGGATTGCCCTCATCTACTGTCCACCCGGAGATGAGAAGCTGTTCCTTCAGGAAGTCGCGGATTTCGTCGTCGACATGCCGTTTGAGTCGCCCAGGCTGTTTGCCCTGGGCAACTTCAATGCCTGGGTTGATAAACTTTCGCAATTTTTCGCACCTCCTCCAGTTGATGACATCTCTGGGCCTTATACAGATAGTTATCACTGCTACCCATAAACATGGTCACTCTCTTGACTTAGTCTTCCTCCTGGGGATCAAAGCCTCTGATTTGGGGGTGGAACCAGTCGGATGGTCCAATCACTACACCGTGGAGTTTAGTTTTAGTGCCCCCCACTTTGTAGGCTTGCACTTGTGGAGATGGTCAGATACTGCCCTTTACGAGATGTAAGCTCTGAAGGCCTGGTGGCAGTACTTGACCTATCATTCCTCCTAGTGGCAAGAAGTGATCCAGAGACCCTCGTGATGGCCTATAACGCGATGATCTGTTTTGAGTTGGTGTCAGGGCAACTGGAACTGTGATGCCCAACCACAAGGGAATCCCCCCAAGAATAAAGGAAAGAAAACTGAAGGTGAAAGGAAAGATTACACCCAGCAACACACTGATACTCTATATGAAGTGGAGAGACAGGAGGGACATCTTCTGAAGAGCAAAACACTAAATTTTAACTAAAACTAACTAAATCTATAACGGGAAGCAGAAATGAAGTAAAATAAAACTACTATTTATGCTTGTCTGTTAAAATCGAAGTTCTCTCAGTAATGCTGAGGAGCCGTCTCCGAGGCGACCAACTAGGCAGGCGGAGAAAGAAATCTGAGCATTTTAGAATGCATACAGTAGACAGGGCAGCAGGTTTGAATGGTGGCACAAGCCAATCAGTGTTCCACTGTTTGCATAAGTTCCATTCATCTCCGGGGTAGTGTAATCCAGGAGGCTGACTGCTAGAGTCAGAGTTAATGATATTGAAGAAAACCCTGGAATAAAAATTACTATAGTGTGTAATTTTTTCTTGTCAACAACCACAAGTACCAAATTTGTTGATTCCGGAAGAAAGGATTGGAAGACTGTGAACTGATCAAAAAAACGAAATGTATAAAGGACTACAACAAATACATGGGTGGAGTCGATGAAAATGACCAGCTGGCAGGGTACTACAACTTTAATCGGCTATGCAAGTATGGCAGAAAGAGTTTTTATTTAAAGGGACACTGTCAGCTTTGCCCCATCATTCTTAATAAAATGTGAGCCTTGTGCCTCTAGGCACATAGTTAACTAACATTTGCAGTACAGTGTCCCTGTAGATCAGAAAAGCCACCAGTTTACTTCATTTTAAAAATGTTCTCATATTTCTTTTAGAAGCATCCATACCCTAAATACGCCACTCACCAGAAGCGTCTGTTCACCCAGGACGCGTGTCAGCAACCAAGTGCTCTCCCGATATCGAATTTTTCATAAACATAGAGTACAAATTATTTTGTTCACAAGCTATCCTAATAAGTAATCAGTCCTGGCATGTTAGAGTTAGAACCATGCGTGCAATTTCGGAAGCACTTTTCAAAAGGATTTTGTGGCAATACTACTGCTCGGTTTTAACTCTGTCATGCCGGGGGGGGGTTCGGGGTGGACTGGCACTGCTGGGTGTGGGTGTGGGAGGCCACGACACTACCAGGGAGTGTGGAGTGTGTGGCTAATGTACATGGTGTGGCACAGAAGGGACAGGGGGGTTGGGGTCCGGGAGGACACAGATGCCCTGTGGGGCAGTATCATGTTGGGGGATCGGGGTTGTTGGGCCTCTGCTGCCCTGCGGGGCCATAAGCAATCAGGGAATCGGGGGTGTGGGGCACTGCAACTCTGCAGGGCACTATCACTGTGGGGGTTCAGGGATGGGGGGACACTGCCGGGCTGCCGCAGTATAGGAGGTATGGGGCATGGGGGTGCTGCCACAGTCGGTTGGGGCTGGCCATTGGCAGATCTGCACAACCCCCAGAGGGCGTAAGTACACGTACACCAGCTAAAAGCTGGTGTAACAGTCCTTTGACGGGGTTGTTCTAGAATAGCTCCATTGGGGTCTTTGTTGCTGCCCTTCCAGAATAGGGCGCAACTGCTGCTATAAACCCACTGGCGCCATGTCACAGGGGTTTCAGGCGTATCTGCTAGCATAAGTCCACTTTAGGCGCAAGTAGCCTGCGCATGTATGAATAACACATAGTACATACCGTTTATGCCAACTGCTAGGTAACTTGCTACTTGCCATTGTTTTTGGCGCAAGTGCAGTTACACCAGACGTATCTCTTCTAGAATCGGGCCCAATGTGTTGAAGCTCCTAATCTTTTTAAATCAAACTTCCTAACAAACATCTGTGAGGTATCTCTGGACTGAAACTGTTACAGTCGGGTCATCACAAGCACAAACGCACTGTGAAAGAAGACACTGTGGCAGGAAAGTTTCACTGCACAGTTTGCCGTCTGCTCTCTGACAGGATCAGTGAATGCAAAGTACAGTCATCTTACTGTAGGAGCTTACTTAGACAAAGTGTTTTAATAAGCTGTCGTGATTATTTTACCTGTCTACACAAACATCACCATCTCTATTTGTTTTGCAGAGAGATCACAAAACCTTGAGGTTAAGTGCAGATTCCCATGTTAGACGAAAAAGGATCAGCTGATGTTCCTAAATGTTTTTGCTCTTTTTTTATTTACCTTTCTTTGTGCAGTGTTGGCAATAACGTAATTAATGTCTCAGACCTATCCTTTCTGTAAAAGGAGAAATATCGGATAGTACTTTTTTCTTTTTCATTTTATAGATTAGAATTAACTAGGAGCTGAAATGATGCGACATAATCCTGTGGACTGTGCTGGCTGAGAGCTCTGGAACAAACATTTACTCTGCAGTTCTGCAAGACATCAGAATACGTTATATGAGGATTTCTGTAGGGGACAAGCTACAGGCCACCCAGCTGAGCGGGGGATGCCAGAAGAGAGGTCCAGGTGCTGAGGCGGGGTATATCCCCTACCCATAGACCGGAAGCATAAACAGTGTGGGGGAAAAAGTTTAAAAATAAGCAAAACAATTTAACAACAGCATGCAAGTAGTGACTGTTGAGCCACTGAGCTTGGGAAGATGATGAAAACTTGATCTCAAAACACTAGCTCCTTAAGGTAACCAGCAAAGTTTATGCTGAGGGTGATGGGTGGGTTAGGAATCAGAGTCATAAAAATGGTGTTTGCTCCATGCTGCAACCACAGTTCAAGTGACTAGGAGGGTCTTTGGTATGTTGTATGAACTGTTATTTGTGAACAACAGGGAAACTATAATCAAGCATCATAAGACTAAAATCTTATCTTAGAGACAGGCACACCAAAGGGACAATTCTTGAATCACAGACCATACCTAAATTGCCATTTCAAGTGGCCAGACCGTCACCAAAAACCTGATGGCCGCAACAGCACCACCAAGAGACAGGAACCACTGCAGGAACAGTGGCCTACCCATTTTCTGGATAGCAAGCACACTGAAGACAAGGACAGAGGAACTGGTGGGATCAGAATAGCTCATCTAGCTTGCAACATGATGCACAGCCAGAGGGAGATCCTGATGCAACAACTGGGCCCCAAGAACCAGAACGGGAACAAGCACCCCTCCCCCCATTGCTGAGGGAGAAACAGACTATTAAGCAGAACACCGATCTTTTGTTTAGTGGTCACACTGTATTTCCTGGGCTAAATACAGTCCCAGGGGACTATACTTAGCCCTGGGAGACTAGCAGGACCATCCCACATCTGTTCGAAGCTCATAAAAGCACAAACATGTACTGCAGGCTACTGAATCTCCCAATGCTGCAGCTCTCTTCTAATGTCAGCTGCAGGGGATTCTGTTTTGTAGTTACAAAAAATGTTATCTTGCAAGTCAACAGAATCAGTCTAATAACCTATTTATCAGATCCAAATTGGGGGGATAATAGCGACCCTATAGACAGATGGTCTAGACTATTAAATACAGATACCAACAGTTGGAACTGGGAAGAAACTGTGAGAATCAGCATTCAAACTTCTACTTCCATGAATCACAGAACAATCCAGTACAAAATTACTACATATTATATATATATTTTTTACTCCGGTTCATCATACAAATTGGAGAATGAAGATAGTGACAGATGTATTAAATGTAACAAACCTAAAGCAGATATACCTGGCGTGCTCAGGCACTGTACAAATAGCTAAGCACTTTGTAAAATAACTTCTTTTTTTTTTGGTAACAATCCAAATATTTCTAAAAATATCTCACTGCAAACCTGTGTCATTGGGAATTTCTCTAACAAAACAAGTATTCAGTTAAGGGATAAGTCTATCTCCCTGACAGGAGACGTTACTAAAACATCATCCTAAAGTACTAGATCGAAGAAACATCTCCTCCCTTCTCTGAATGGAGAAGATAACTTCCAGAGGCTCTGAAACTGGAAAAGTTGGCACGTGGTTTTATTGTAAAAATAAACAACTGTAATAACATGTGGGGATCTCGGCATCTTTCACCAGAATGGGGGATCTGAACTCCTCAATCCTGCATTTTTTCCAGAATACATACCAGGACTCCTAGACAAATAATTGCAGGTGCTTTCTTTTATACTAAATTTCTTGAGTGTTATTAACAAGGCCACTGGTTTCTGATCATTTATACACATGCTAAAAGAATGGCAGAAGAATCCCACTAAAATCCAGAAATTCGACTAACAATCACCGGTTTGCAATTCACAGAATTTCAAGTCTTGGAAATAGAATTTCATTATTTTAGTCACCATATCTCAGTGGCCTTGATTATCAGTTATTTCTCTTTCTTTTTCTTGTTCTATTTTCTTAATATGGTCCCCTTTCTCATTTTCTTATCTTTCCTTTTATCTTGCTCTCCTGGTTGCAGTGATAGTCTATGAAATTAAACTGGGCAGGTACTAGATCACATGAGCGTTGCCCTCTCAGGAACCATGTACCTTTAAGTGTCCACTGACCTCTAGGTTGTGCCGGTTTTCTATGCCCTTGGAGGACTGGGTCAGCTGGTCTGACTTGGCATTCCAAAGGGGAGGAGTCAGTGGTCTGAAATTAAAGGCACAAAATGGTGATTGTCAATTGGTGGGAGACGTGTGCCTGGTACACCGTGCCAGCTTCAACTGTTCTGAAGTTTTTCTGTAGAGCCTGGCATTGAGAAAAATACTCATTCATGGTGGCTGCCATTGAACTACAGCCTCCAAAGGTGGGTACTCTTCTCCAGCAGGAGAAAAATGCCAAGAAGAAAGAAGTGTGAAGTCTGTCTGAGAAAACTGGTCCAGGGAAGAACTATGAGCAAAGTATCTGAGGTGATGTTCAATCTTTTCATCAATGAAGTGACTTGGTCTGGCATCCAGTGATACCCTCTGCCCCATGTGAGGAAACGTGACTGGTTAATTTAGAAATTCCTAACAGAAGCTGTGAATTTACCTCAGAGTGTTACTGCGGGCTGGTATTTCCTTAAAAGGCTGGGAGATGCCGGCTGGCATCAACCCCCATTACTGTTTACTGACTGTTTAGAAGTCCAAATTCTGTGATGCAAGTGGAATGTAAATAGACTCTGTGGGAAGACATGGTTCAGTAAAGATTTTTTTTTTTGCTTTTTGTTTTATTCTTTGATAACCAGGTAAGGTCCACTAGGCACAAGTGCCTGTTCTCAGAGGCGATGCAGGAGCTCTGGGGTGGTTAAATGACTTGCTCAGAGTCATACGGTATACATGTGGAGGTTGTGGGAATCAAACCCACATCTGCTGGATGTACCAAGCTCACTCACAGCTTGTTACTTTAACCTCTAGACTACACTGCCAGCCCAAGTTTATGACAGAAAGTCTAATAGTGCTGGTCAGCTGCATGTACTGTACCTGTCTTATCTGCCAATGTTGAAGCAAATGGTAAAAATGGGCTAGGATGTGCCCAGGGAGTCCCTGTCTGTGCTGCCTGGGGTGGTGGACTGCAAGAGCATCTGTATGCCTCCATCGGGACAAAGATAATGCCAATGAAAGTACCCCACCAGGGCTGAAGCCAGCCCAGGAGTAAAAGCCTGTTCACCCAGTGGTGAGACTATGAAATGTGCAGAGATTGTGCAAGCTGATATGTTTAAAGTGAAGTGAAAGGAAGTTTACCATCAGCGACTGTGAGATCACTTTCTAGGAACATAAAGGATCCTGTTTGTTTTACACCTGTTTGAACATTTAAGTTTGTTATGCATCCAAGTTCTACTAACCCCTTTATTTGCACCTTCATTTGTCCTGCCATGTGCCAGTAGATGCCCCAAGGTCAGCTTTAGGCTTGGGAGGTCAATTACTTCTGGTGTTTTGGGTGGGTGCCCTCCCTGAAAACGACTTTACAAGCTCTTACCCCTAGACCAGGGAGGTTGGCTTGCATAACTTATCAGCTTGTTGCTTTTAGTATGTCAGCTTACATTTGCCTAGATGAATTGGCTTGGGTGCTTTATAATTGCAATTTGAATAAAACAACATGTCCTCAAATTGTAGGGAATTTTCAATGTATTTTTAAGTAGGTATTTCATTAATATGATAACGTCTACTATGAAATGGTTAAAAAATAATGCTGGCTTCTGATTGTCAAACAGGTACTTTCAGCTGGGCCGTTATCCACTAAGCAGCCAACTAGTAGCTCAACAAAATATGTTTAAAAAATGCATTCAATTTACGGAAAAAGACCCATTTCATAATCACAATAAGGTACTCCAGGGAGTGCGTAATGGTGCGTTAACAGCCCTTCTCGGGTGGTGGAAGCACTCAGCTTCACCTTATGCTTCAACCCTCGCAAGGCATGCCATTATCCCACCACAACACACACCCCTGTCTTGCCTTATTTCTTATTTATTTGAAACTGTTAACCAGGTAAGCCCACCTAGACTAGAGACTCTTTCTCAGGGGCAAGTCAGAGATGTAATGAGTGTATAGTATATGGTTAGGGTTTATTGTGTATAAAAGTCAGCAGCTGCAGAAAAGTTGTTATGCATGTTCTAAGAGTTGTGCATGTTCTAATGTTAGTTGTGCATGTTCTAAAAGTTATTGTGCATGTTCCAAAATTAATATTCATCAGTCCCTAATTAATATTTATCAGGCCCATGCTATCTGCAACTTGATTGGACAAAGCCCAGCTCTTCAAACGAGAAATACAAATAAACATGGCGGCGCTGCCTAGCGAGTGGTTCACAGAGATGATTTGGACATGGAATGCTGTGCTCCATGTTACCAAACTGCAATCCTGCTGTGAATCTTTCAAGGTTCAGGAGTGGAATGGGACTGCTGCAGCAACTGGGACCGACAAACATCACAGCAGACTGAACTGCCAACAACGACCGGGCGCGCGAACACAAGGTAGGAAATCTTGTGAAACAAAAAAGTTCAGAAATACAACTTTTTAAAAAAATCTGGGGAACCATATACTATAATAATAAAGTATATACTTATATCACATCTGTAAGCTCCTGTAGCCCATCATGGGGCTGAGATACCAGCAGGAATCTCAACCCCTCGATGGAAACACAGACTCGTTGTGTAGGGTGCCCACACATTATTCCTTATATTGTTTATCTAGTTTGGTTGTTAAAACTCATTGACAAACAAAAATCATTCTAATACAAAGTAGTATGCTGCAGTAAGTACACAGTAAGTAAAATAAAACAAAAAGAGGTTTTAGCACACAAAATGCAAATTGGGACCAGCCTTACACTTGCATGGGGCTCTTAGTGCTGACTGTTCCCCTTTAAAGACTACAATACTGAATGGCTAGCCTAGGTTTATACGTTATGATGGAAATCCTTACTATTCAGCAGTGGTAGAAATGGGAGTAGGGAGCAAGGGAACTCCTTTCCAGAAGGAAAATTAAGAGCCTGACTTAGTTTCATCTGTAAACTGGGGAAAGACTGCTCCAGTATTAACATTTACCCACCTAAAGTCATAAAACTGAATAAATAACATGTTAAAATGCAACACATAATCAGCACTGCCACAGGCAACATTTCTTGCTGAAGGGCCATAGCATGTGTGATGTGTCACAGAGAAGTATTGTGTACATAGCTCACCTATAGGTAGTTTTTATTTTCCTTTTCCTTTTTCCATTGTTCTCGACTAGTGTTAGGGACTGAGGCCTCTTGCTCATCAGGCTACAAAATTATGATTGACTAACAGGAGCACCTACAGGCAGCAGTATTCAACTACAACCTGATTGGCTAATGCCATTCCATCATTAGCATACATTCTACCTCCTGGACAGCTTAACACAGCTGTCACACCCAGGGGGTATCCAGTCAAAAGGGCGACTGAGATTGAGTGACTCAAATATGAGCAACTTAATCTCTGTGCCTGTGTTGTGGGCTACACTGAAAGGGTAGCCACAGGAAAGGGCAGGGCAAGAGGAACAGCTCCAGGATACCGGAAGGTATCCGTAAGGTATGTGGTGGGTGGCGAGAGGGGAAGCTGCCGAGCTGGCCTTGTGGCGCTGTGGTTAGGGAGGTTGGTGGGAAGGGTGCAGGGTTCGGGGCTGGCGTGGAGCACAATGTTTTTGTGCTATTCTGTGCCCATTTTTGTACTTTATGTTCTGGTTCTCCCCCTTACCCGACATGCACCTCACCCCCAGAGTTAGCTATTTTAGTTGGGGGGGTGCAGGTGGCGAAATCCCCCCCCCCCGCATGAAACACTTAAGTTTGTTTTTCTCGCTGCGAATGTACATTGCCATTTTTATTTTTGGCGACGTACATTTGCCGTAAAAGCGATCGCCAATGACATGGAACCCACCCAGGGCACCTTAGCCCAGCAGGTAAACCTACATAAGTCAAGCATACTGAGGGATTCCTGAGGTGAGAAGTAACAATTACTTACCATAGTAATATTGTTTCTTCCAGGGGATCCCTCAGTATGCTTAGCCTCCCACCAGACCTCCCCTCATATAACCTTGCAGTTAACCAGTAACCACACTCTAAGTTTAGAAACAAAGACAGAATATGTAATTCACTAAATGGCAAAAAATAAATTTTTACCATTTCCACAAGTTTACAATGTCTAGTTCACTACCTAGTACTTACTGTACCATAGACAGAGATCTGAACAAAAACTTGCGAAAAAATAATCTGTAAAACCGAGGACTTTAACCGACTTTTGAACCGCGAACAAAGGAGAAATCTCCGGAGCGACCGTTCAGTTAGGCGGAGTAAAGAATCTGACAGTTGCGCTTCAAAGTGTAGCAGACAGAGGTCTGAACCAAGCTCGAGCTCAACGTTCTATGCTCTGCATAGAAATTAACCCTCTACATTCCGGGGCAGTTTGAGTGCTGGGGCTAACCGCAATAGTCAGAATACAACAAGACTCCATTAGAAGAAACATAATTACTAAGGTGAGTATTTTTTTTCATCCCTGCCACTGGCCAAATTTGTTGCTGAAGGGCCACAACATGTGTGATGTATCACAGTGAAGCATTGCTTATACAGTTCACCCATAAGTGGTTTGTATTTCTTCTTTCTTTTTCCGTACTTCTAGAACAGTATTAGGGATTTGGGCCTTTTGCCCATCATGCTACAAAATAAATCTGACTAACAGCAGCACCTGCAGGTAGCACTCTTCAACTACAACGTGATTGGCTAATGCCATTCGATCATTAGCATAAATTCTATCTCAGGAGCAGCTTAATCCAGCTGGCAAACCTGTATAAGTCAAGTATACTGTGAGATCCACTGGAAAAAGCAACATTACTGTGGTATTTTTTTCTTAAATGACAGAACTATTACTTGTTTTATTTACTTTGCAATAAATTTGTTTATATGTGTTTGTTTGTTTTTTGTCGTAGAGGAGCCACTGTAGTTTTAAAATGTGAATTGGTTACCTCCCCATTCACACACGTTGAACTGCTTTTGTTTCACTATTTCTATTTAAGTTAAACAGATGTTGTTTCACTGTTTTAATTTTTTTTTTTAAATATTCATTTTTTCATTTTAACGTATTCATTTATTGAACAATACAGTTATTCATTCATTGCTCTGGGAACATGGCCCAGGAGTGATGGTGGCAGTCAGGCGAGGTGGGAGGAAAAGAAAGGTTAACCTGCTGCATAAAGGTACATTTTGTGCTTTATGTTTGAATTAGTGATCCTTTCTGAGCTGGGGTACACAGAAGAGCTACAGTACAAAAACTGCATACATCAGGGAATCATCCTGCAGACACTTGATAGGCTTCTGCTGATGTCTTTTTTGACAATTTTTTTTTTAATGGAGACTTAATGACTGCAATGGAGCTTGGCATGATCCACGATGGGGGTACAGGGTAGTGTGTGCGGGTGAAGTTGTTTAAAACTGAGAAGGGGGTGCAGTTTCTCAAGAAATTACTCAAGAAACACCCATGAGTTGAACTGTGTACCACCGCCCATACACTGTAAAAGACAACTGATGATCAACAGTAAACAACAATGCTGCACACACTTGTCGAGGTGTCATGATAACGGTAAAGTTCTCGAACTTCACTTTCGAGGTTTACCGGGTTGTCATGACAACCCCTCAAAGTGAACACAGCGTTGTTGTTCACTGTTACCCATCCATTATCCTCTATGATGCACCTGTAACAACCAATGAGTAGGCAGGATTTTCTCTCCCCATTTTACAAAGAGCTTACAATTTTATTCCTTTTTTTATTAGGAAGAAAAATTCATTAATATCAACAGATGACATCATATTAAGAAAAATATATATTCACATATCACAACTACTGATTTCAAAAATTTCACATCGAAACTGCTAACAGTTGTTTTTGGTCGTGAAACACTAGCAACCCATTCGCTTCAAAGCAGAAAGGCCACGAATACAAAAGACGGAACAATGAAGCCTTAACTAGATGCTGATAAATTGGCATGTGTGTAACCCCCCTGTTACCCAGGGTTACTAGAATCCCAGTAAGACCTAGTGGTAGGCAGGGAAGGCAGCTTGTGAAACTCCAGTTATATGGATTTCACACTGTCTCACTTTGTTCTCAGTCTCAGCTGAGACTGAGGGATGACATCACCATAGAACTCTCGCAGCTGCATGAGCCACACTGGAATGCTGCAGTTGGAAGTTAGGATAGAATGTTGGGGGAATTTGAACAGAGTCTGTGTGCAGTCTTGGAGAGAGGAAGTAGCACAGCAGTCTGTGTGCAGGCTCTCAGAGCCTTAAGCTCTATATTAGAGGTACTGTAAGGGAGGTGTGTGTTTCCACCGAAACAGGAACACAGAAGCTGATTGTTGAAGTTGTGGAGACCACTGTTACTGTTCCAAGTGCCCCATCCCTGAGGGGATGGGGGGAAAAAGTTTGCCTGTTTTCCAGGGGCAACCCTCCTGGTTCCGGCTAAGGGAAGAAGCTGCCTTTTTCAAGTTGTGCTGCGGCACCAGAAGCTGTGGGAGAGAAATTCCTGTGAGGAATCACCTGTGGGGCACCTGCAACCAAAGAGTGAGTTCGCTCTGATGGAGGGCCAATGTTTTTCACCTGAACTGTTGGAACGTGGGGATTGGACTACTTAATCTGTAGGAGGTCTAGTGTAATAGACATTGCCGGTTAACTCAAGTAGGTTCAAGTCCAGCACAAAGAGTGAAGTAAAGTGGGGACTGGACTGCTTAATCAGTGGGGAGCCTAGAGTAATGGGCTATGCCAAGTAAAAGTATGTTCAAGTCCAGCACAATGGGAAAGCAAGACAAGTAAAGGAAATGTGACATACATTTAGCCTTAATCTACATTGCCAAGCTTTACAGAATGAGATGTTTACTGTCCAGAGAAATGGCCGGGTATGAATTGTGGGAGCGAAAGGTGGAAGACCCCCCCATCAGTAGTAACCAAATTCACCTCTACGGATTTGCTCTGTGGCACCTTTACTTTCTCTCAGGTACTTGGCCAGTGCCTGAGGAAAGTGCCCAGACGTGGGATTAAAAGGAGAATTCCCTGATAGAACTGAGGTGCTCTTAGGTGGTTTAGGGAGCCACCAGAAAATGTATCCATGACAAATGGAAGGTGCTCTTAGGTGGTTTAGGGAGCCACCAGAAAAGGTTTGCATGACATATGGAAGGCGTTCGAGTGGCCGGCAGGGGAGCTGAGCCAGGGAAAACCCAGAATAGTGTACAAGTTCGGGCTGTGTACCCAAAGCAGCGTGCAAGTCCGGGCTGTGTGCCCAGTGGGTTCAGAGCCCGAGGGCTGAAGTGTCGAAGAAGTGTTCTTGATTCTTTTAATCTGCATTACCAGAAGTGTAGCCCCCGTGGGGGTTTGTCTATGATTCGTTTGTTCAGTTTGGATGTGAATAAAGACACACTTTAGAATCCCATTTCTGGTATTGGACATTACAGTTATTGCTTCCTGTGTTCGGGTTTACTTGAGTGCCCCTGTTCAGAGTAGCCAAACCTAGGCCCCCTGTGCCGAGTAACCTAGTCCTCCCCGAGCCCAGTCCCCACCTGGTACTGCTGTCAGCTTCAACAGCATGCCACCTGTCGTTTGCAAAAGGCAGGGTTGGGGGGCTTACATGTGTAATAGGTAAATCATTATCCAGCATTGCTAACTCAACAATGTGCAAAAATCATATGACAAAGCATATGTTGTCCGATATCAGATTTTCATTGTATCTCAATTAAGTGAAAAATGAGTGTGGAGGGGGATGACAGTAAAATAATGTTTTTGAGTGTCAAAAAATTAAACAATAGTGTATGGTGGATTGTGACTGTGGATGGAAATCCATCCCTAAATTACTCTTGTTGTGCTGCAGTAGTTACCTCATATTGTTGCAGTTCTGCACTAGATACATGGATACTGCAGAACATGTTCAAACACTCGTATACACGTCTCACTCAACATGTGACTCTGATCACTAAACTTGGACATGCAGAAGAGCGCTGGCGATTGCAAAAGTCACTTTTTAAAAAAATGTTTAATAGTGGCGATTTGGAATGCCTTGTGCGTTTCCCCATTTGTGCGACAAACAGTCTGGCTGGGGCAGTGAGATCCAAAAGTTGGAGACAGAGCGGCTGTGGTGTTGAGAAACGGGATGTCCTAGTGTGAGTTGCAAAACTAATGGTAAAGCGAAGATCAGGACCTGAAGGGGGGTGACATTTTTTAAACACAGTCAGGCTTGTTCCAATGGTGACCATACACTATAAAACTGTGTATGGTCACCCCATACACAGACCAGCCTGTGTCTGACTCTCGAGGTTGCAATGGCACCCAGTAGACCTCTCCAGATGTGCTCTCAATGTATGTTTGCAACTGCAACCTATCGAGTCATACATAGGCTTGTTGTGTATTGGCGATCACACACAATACTCTAAATAGCGTATGACCAGTATTAGATTAAGGAATATTCCACAATGGGGTATGGGTTGGGCTGGGAGTTATCCACAGCTGGTGCTTTTTGGTTGCTAGGATGCATCCTGAGTGACCGAAGAACACCAGCCCTGGGTAAATCCCAACCCAACCCACTCCCCATCATGGGTTATTCCAATTATACAATTAGAAAAAAAGAACTGCAGCAAAAAAAATTGAATTAAAATGTTACATTTTATTATTTTATGCTTAAAACAGAGAAATGTCAATATGCAGCATAACACAGTTTCTATTAACAAGTTGTATACATTGCATTTAGGCTATCACTATAGTGACTGTAAATACCAAAAGACATGTAATGGGCTGAGCAACTGAGCATTGAAATAATTCAGCAAATCTGTCATTTTTTTTAGTCAGTTTTGTTTTCACCAATTGACTTCCCAGTACTGCGTCCCTGAAAAATAGCATTTCATATTTTTATCAGTAACAGCTTTTTATTTTGCGGAACTGTCAGGTAGCAGGAGAAAATGGCAACTTTGCGAGGGTGTGTTGGAACACTAAGCAATCTGCCTATAATGATTTTATTTTTTAAAACGTGCAGTCAGCTGGTACTTTATACTGTGGTTATGCAAAGATTACTCCACTGCATTAAGCAACAGCCGACCAATCAGGAAACTGAATTTTTAGACCCCACTGTAAAATTAACATCACATACAGTAGTTCACTCACTATGAGAGTAATGTGATATGAGGGACACGAGAGTATCACACTGAAACTAGGAGTTCATTATCTGACTATAACTCTAACTACTGCTCATGTATTCTTGTTTGTTAAGGATTAAGGTACAATACAGGATTGGTTCACCAGTAGTAAATCCAACCCTCACGTGTGGAATGAGACTCCAGTGTTTACCCTACAGACTCATGCACATGTGAGTTGGCATAACCAATTGGAAACTAACTCCAAGAAGAACCGTCATGTTATTTTAAAAATCAACATATATAATGCAAAAGTGCTTTTCTTATATTTACCAACTATGCTTCACTGATTTATTAGAGAAAATGTTCCCTTTGTGTTACATTTTCTCTTAGTTTGGAGTAAAAACCATATGAGATATTATGTATGACTGATTGACATTCATTCTGAAGAACAGGACTGTCAAAAAATTATAGTTGACTTGCTAATGCCATTATCAACTATCAGGTTACCACCCACCCCAGGTACTGTCCATCGATACCGATATAGTAAAGTGGCCACATCCTCCCTGCTATCTTAGCAGCAATGAGAAAGAAAAGATCATTTATATCTGCTAACTTTATTTGTATGAAACATACTCATCACACTACTGGCCCCGAGTCAGTTCATTGTACTGTGGTGCAGGTAACATGGGTTTAGGATGCAGCTCAGGTGGCCATGTTTTCCATTCAGTGTTACAAAGGTGATAGTGATGGTAGTTGTATTGATAGTGTGTGTGGCGTGTGTGTGTGTCTGTGTGTAATTTATCTAAAAGAATTGCCACAGAGATCTTGACAATTTCAAGGCGGGGATGGGAAATAATGACTTTTTTGAGGAACATGGTGCTTCTGTGCAGTGTTCATTCCAGGATGTGGGAGCGTACCAATGGCATGTTGCACAGTCAGCCTGTCCCCAGTGGTTACTTCCTAGTTTGTCAAAAAGCTGTGACTGCCTGTGGTTGGCTATAGTGCACTACTGTTATCTCAACATGAATTCTTGGAAACATTCCAGCCCGGGAAGTCACAACTATTCTTAAAAAACTCTCTCAGAGGCATGGCAAGTCAGCCTGAAGCACAGCAAGTCCTACCAAATAAAAAAGTAATCCAATGTCATCATGTAAACAGCCCTGACAGTAATTCACACAGGCAACAAGTGTTATTGTACCAGAAAATGGGACTCCTACTTTCTGAACACCCGGATGCTTCACTTGTTAGAGCTTTATCCAATGTATTCGCCAGTTAGGAGTCCCGTTCTTTATTTGGTTCTGTCACACGAAATTGTACTGTCTTATGGCAACTAATAATTGTTGGCACTTAAATTCTTGTTGCTGGTGTGAATTACTATCAAAACTGCTAAGAAGGTGATATTGGAGTGCTTGGTATAACCCCCTTGTTCCCAGGGGTTACAAGAATCCTGTTTAGAATCAGTGGAAGGCAGGGAAAGCAGCTAGTGATTTGCCAGTAAATGGATTTCACTCTGTCTCTCTGTTTCTGGTCTCAGCTGGGAGCTGGAGAGGTGATGTCACCTTAGAACTCTCGTAGCAGCATAAGCCACAGCAGTTGTGGCGAGTGGGGAATTTAGAATTCTGTAGTCAGTTGTTGGCTGGAGTCTGCGAGTGCAGTTGCAGTTCCAGTAGCAGCTCTGATAGAGAGCTGCAGTGTTCCAGTTTTTCTCGCCCTAGTGGAGTACAGCATTTTCCAGCTTTGTCTAAGTGGTGGAAACCGTCTCCAGGGATTTCCTGTTCTTCATCCCATTTGGGATGGAGCAGGCTGCCAGGATGTTAGGGGCAATCCCCTGACCCTACCAGGACATTGTGAAGCTGCCTTGTGTGACAACATCTTGTGAGTACTTTTGTTTTGTCTGAGTCTGCCCAGGAGTACCTGAGTTTTAAGGGTGAATTTCTCTGTCAGAGGGACCCTGTCACCTAAGACATTTAAAAGTTGGCTGTCCACAGCGGAGTCCTGTCTGTGACTGCCATGTGAGCGGGACTTTTGTTCTTGACACCTCTGTGGTGTCCTTTGAGAATGTTAAATGTGAAATATATTTCTAGAAAACATCATCAGTACATTTTAGATAAAGTGAGGTGTATTTACCAGAGGGATGGCCGAGTATGAACTTGAAACAAAAGGTGGGAGACCCCCCCCCCATCTGGAGTGACCAGTTTACCACTCCGGGTTCTGAAGGGCACCTGAGTTTCTGTCAGTGCATGAGGCCAATACCTGAAAAATTTCTACGCCAATGAGTGGGTTTTTCTCCAGTTGAGCCTTTGGTGCTCCTACATGGTCAGTGTGCCACGATTAATCCTATGTTATATGGGAAGTGTTCAAGTACTGGCCGTGTGTGCCAAGTGCAGAAGAATGTGTGTGTTCACCTGTGGCTAGGCCCACATTTTCCACAGTATTCCTATGCCACATGGGACTTCCAAGTACTGGCCGTGTGCGCCTAGTCGAGGGAATTTGCTTGGTGTGTGTTACCAGTGGCTAGTTCCATTTTCTACAGTCATCCTATGCTATTTGGGAATTTTTGGAGTTCTGTACCTCAGATGTCTGCCCTTACCATACGTGTAACCCTTGGGGGTCCATCTTTGCTTTGTGTGTTCCTACTTTGTTACGGAATAAAGCCACAAACTAGAATCCCAATCTGTTATGTACATTTATGTTGCTTCCCATGTGTGGAGTTACTTGAGTACCCCTGTCCAGAAGTGCAAACCTAGCATAGCCCTGAGCAAACGTTTTCTCCCTGGGACCTGGGTTGTGGCAAAGGCATTGGTCCCACCAAGCGTGTGCCATGTAGCCACACTTGGTTTGTGTTTCATAATGTCTACTCCATCTGCATATAGTGCAGTGGTTTAAGGCTCTGAGCTGCAAATCTGGTGACATCCAGCAGACCAGACGTGGGTTTGAATCCCACAGCTTCCACTTGCATACTGTGTGACCCTGAGCAAGTCACTCAACTTCTCTGTGCTCCCAGGTAGCTCCTGTAAAAAAGCTTTCAGCTTAGTGTGCTACTCCTGGTTAAATAACTAAATAAATAAATAAATCCCACCTTGTCTATGGTGGCAATCAGTGTAACCCCCACCCCTCTCTATTTCCCTAGACTGTGAGAGGTGTGCCTGCTGGTTAAATAAGGGGCCGGTGGGGTGTTACATTGGGTTTTGATTTTTTTCACAATTAGACAGTAGTGGCTCATCCAGTACTGTGGCACCTGGGCACCAGTCCGTTTAGAGCGCATATAAGTTATTGCCGCTTGGTTTCAAATTCTACCAAATCAGTCAGAAGAGGCCAACATTGGATGCCAAAGGGAGTACTTTGTGACTGCACCACACGGTATGTACAACAGCAGTGAGAAACACCAATAGTACATTTGACTTTCTGATGCCATGCACTCCTACTGTTTGTATGGTAGTTGGGAGTTGGTCTCAGAGAGAGCAGAAGTGTGGCACGGGTTCAAACAACATGAAGTCTTGTTGCATTCAGACATAATGCAGTTAGCCCCAGCACTTGAAGTGCCCCGGAGAGGAAAGGGTTAACTCCATGCAGACACATGGAACGTTGAGCTTGAGCTCGGTTTTCAAACCTCTGTCTGTGGTACTTCCCAATATAAATGTCAGATTCTTTACTCCGCCTAACAGTGAAGTCGCTCCAGAGATTTCCTCTGCTCGGTTTGGTAAAAGTGAAGCGTTCGGTTTTAAACCAATTATTTTTCTGTTTTTCGGATTTCCAGCCTCTGTCTATGGTACAGGTAGTGTAATAGATAGGTAGTGACTGTATTTATTTTAAACAACTTGTGGAAATTGGTTGTTTCTTTTCGGTCGGTCCGGTTTGGAACCAAACTTGTGTTTTCTTCTAATTTTGAGTACATTTTACTGGGATTAGAGTGGTGTACCGGTACCGATCGATCTCAAAAGAACCAGGCTTTTTTCTTGGTTCTTTTCCAAACCCGTGACACAGTTGTTGTAGATCATTTGGTATTACCTGGCTTGAAAGCTTCTATAGGGTAATTTTGGTAGGTTGGCCGTATCTGAGAAACCCAAAAAGAAAACCAGTCCCACTGGGTTTCAACACTGTACTGAGTGTAGGGAGGCCTTTGCCAAGGCCGACCCACACCTCATCTGTGTTTATTGTCTGGGTTTTGACCACCTCCAGTCAGACTGCCAAATTTTTAAAAACTTTCCCAAAACCACTCTAGAAAAAAGACTGAGTAGGTTGAAGGAAAGGGAGGCCGAGAAGTCCGTGGAACCAGATGGCCAGCCCAGTTCGGTTGCAGCCAAAGCTGAGGAGGTGCCTACTGACATAGGCGATACCTCCTCGGGCAAAAGGAGAGCTGACTCTGAGGGGTCGGTTCCGTCAAAAAAGAAACGAAAGTCTGCCGGTTCGGATCAGTACCGCATAGTCTAACAGCGGACGAGATAGACAAAGCGATTGGTATTGTCCAATCGCCTCGTCCAGTTCCATCCGAACCGGCACCGTCGGTTAGGCGGTCGGTTCAGTTGGAACCGGCTCCTTCAGATTATCATCTGGATGCTTTCTTTGAGGAGTGGGAGGGAGACGAAGATTATACTGACGATGACTACGACGAGGGGGGTCTAGATGTGCCCATTGAACCGGACATCTCCCCAGACAGGCCCTCGGGTGTCTCCTCTCCCAGGCTTTCTGAGCCCCCTTCACACTTCTTGTTTTACAAGAAGGTGGCTGAAACCCTCCAGCTCCCTATGGTTGAAGCTGCTGAGAAGGAAGAAGAGCCTGATTTTGTGGAAATGATGGACATGCAAGAGTCCAAAAGGTTGTCTATCCCTCTTCATAAGTCCTTGGGGAAACAGACACAAAAGATTCTACAGACTCCTAACTCTTTACCTCCTGTAGATAAAAGAATGGACAGGAGATACATGTTGTCAGGCTCAGCTGCGGAGTTCTTTTATTCACATTGCAGCCATGTTGGGGTAGTGCAGGCTGCAGCCTGTGACAGGGCAAACATTCCTTTGGCTTCACATTCCAGACAAGGACTCCAGGAAAATCGATGCCATGGCCAAGAAACTATACTTGGCATCCTCTTTGGGACTTAGGCAGGCAAACTATATGGCCTATACAGCCAGGCACCAGAAGTCCAGGTGGGATATGGTTCTGGAACTGGCTAAAAAGGCCTCCCCCAGCTAGCCAAAGAGCTGGAGGACGTGGCTGCAGATGGAATTGAGGCATCCAAAGTACAATTTCACGCTGCTGTGGACTCCAACGATGTGGCATCCAGAGTCATGGCTCCATCTGTGTCTCTCAGAAGGTATGCTTAGCTCAGATGTACTAGCCTATCACAGGACACCCAGTCTAAGGCTATGGGTTTTCCTGTAGTTGGTAACTCTCTGTTTGGGGAGCAGACAAAGACTTACATGAAGAAAATGGATGAATATGGGACCACTTACAGGAGTGCACAGGCCAAGTAAAGGCAAGCCACTCCTCAAAAGCAGCAGTCCAGGGGCAGGGGCAGGCTCTTTCACAGGCCTTTTTACCAAGCTCAGGCCTCCTCTTCTTAACCAGAAAGGTTTTTTTCTGAGGGAGGGGTAGAAGGGGGATGAGCAGAGCTGCTTCCTCCTCTCAGTCTAAGGCTTCGGCCAAGCAAACACCCTGAGGTGTCAGCCCGGGTCCACTCTCCAATCCCAGTAGGAGGCAAGCTGGCTTACTACTTTCAGGCCTAGATGTCTATTACTTCTGACAAGTGGGTCCTGGAAGTAGTAAGCCATTGACTGGCCATCAGCTTCAAAAGGTACCCAAAAAGGAGGTCCAAGTCTTTTCCACCTGCATCAATTTCAGAAACCCTTGCCCTAGAGGCAGAGGTTTCATCTCTCAAGGCTCTCAGAGCCGTAGAGGAGGTTCCTACTCAACACAAGGGAAAAGGCCTGTACTCCAGGTACTTCCTTACCCCCAAAGAAAATAGGGGAGTGGCGACCCATCCTGGATCTAAGGTATTTGAACATACACATATCAAAACCCAAATTCAGAATGGTAACTCTGGGAATAATCCTTCCCTCTTTCAGGCCAGGAGATTGGCTAGCATCACTGGACCTCAAGGATGCCTACTTCCACATCCCTATCAGGTGCTCCCACAGAAAATACCTCAGGTTCGAGTTGCCTTCAGGCTATTATCATTTCAAGGCCATGTCTTTTGGCCTAACATTAGCTCCAAGGGTGTTCACAAAGTGCCTTACAGTAGTGGTGGCTTACCTCAGAAGGCAGGGTATCACCATTTTTCCATATCTGGATGACTGGCTCCTAGCAGGGCAGTCATCAGACCAGCTCAGGTCAGCTCTGTAAGCCACCAGGACTTGCTCAGTTCTCTGGGGTTTCTTCTCAATCTGCCAAAATCTGTCCTAGAACCAGTACAGCTTCTCACCTTCATAGGGGTGGAATTGAATACTATCCTAGCAAAAGCTTTCCTTCCTCTGGCAAGGGTGAAGGCCACAGTAGACCTTGCTTCCTCCTTTCGGCCTCAGGTTTCTCCTCCAGAGAGACAGTTCCTCCAACTCCTGGGCCACATGGCAGCCTCCACTGCAGTGGTTCAGGGAGCCAGATTTTAGATGCGGGACATTCAGGTCCACCTAAGTTCCTTTTGGTCCCAGAGAAGGGACTTTCTCACCAAACTGATTCCAGTGACCCGAACTCTGGTACAAGCTCTCCAGTGGTGGCTGGACCAGAACAACCTCAGACAAGGGGTTCCATTTCTTCCTCAAGTTCCATCAGTAGCTCTGACTAAGGATGCTTCTCTCCTAGGCTGAGGAGCCCACCTGGGAGCCCTAACAGCTCAGGGGATCTGGTCCCCACAGGAGTCTCTCCTTCATATCAACCCCCTGGAACTCAGGGCAGGTTTTCTAGCCCTTCAGACCTTCTCAGATTCAATCAAGGGCAAGGTGGTCCAAGTCAGGATGGACAACACTACCACAATGTGGTACATCAACAAGCAGGGAGGCACTCGGTCCACAGACTTGTGCACAGAGGCCATGAAGATTTGGTCTCTGGCTTATTCCCTTCAGACTTCCCTGGTAGCAGTTCATCTTCCAGGGAAAGGCAATGTGTTAGCAGATGCCCTGAGCAGGATTTCACAGGGACATCACAAATGGTCCCTGAACCCTCACATTCTGAGGATCATTTTCTCCAGGTGGGGCACTCCAGAGATAGACCTGTTTGCAGCACCAGACAATCATCAACTTCCTCTGTTTTGTTTCAGACCTCCAGTCCTGGGGACAGTTCCCCATAATGCCCTCATTCTAGACTGGAAGGGCAGGTTTCTCTATGCCTTCCCTCCTTTCCCTCTCCTGTTCAGAGTTCTGATCAAGATAAGAACTCAACCCTGCAGAGTGATACTGGTGGCTTCAGATTGGGCCAGACAACCCTGGTATCCTCTACTGCTGTCCTTGGCTGTGTCACGTCCCCTGTCTCTTCCCAGGAGATACAATCTTCTCTCCTCCTCCCAGGGGCGGATCTGGTACCCCAATCTCCAGTCTCTCAACCTCAAGGCCTGGCTCTTGAAGAGTTAGAATATGCAGCACTATGTCTCTCTCAGGGAGTTCTGGATATTCTGAAGGTCTCCAGGAAACCTTCCACTAGAAAAACTTACAATTCCAAATGGAAGAGGTTCAGTATTTGGTGCTCTCAGAAAGGTATTGTGCCTGATTCTGCAGGCATTTCCACAACCTTAGATTATCTAATTCATCTGAATAGTCTAGGCCTTAGGCCTGCCACGTTGAAGGTTCATCTAGCAGCTGTCTCTGCATTCCTTTCAGCAGGGAAGGGCTCTTCCCTGGCATCTCATCCTGTTTTCAGGAAGTTTTTTAAAGGCCTGATTCACCTTAACCCTCCCTTTAGGGAGCCTACTCCGCCTTGGGATCTTATGTCTGCATTGCTCAGCTTATGCAGCCACCCTTTGAGCCTATGGCTTCGGCTGAATTGAAGTACTTGACCTGGAAAACTGTGTTTCTGGTAGCTATTACTTCTGCCAGGCGGATTAGTGAATTACAGGCCCTGTTAGTTGAACCTGACTTCATATCCTTCCATAGGGATAAAGTGATCCAGAGAACTAATAGGGGGTTCTTGCCTAAAGTGGTATTGGATTTTCACCTACACCAGTCTATATCTCTTCCTGTGTTTTTCACTGACCATTCTTCTTCAGGGGAAAGAAGACTGCACAGTTTGGATGTTAAAAGGGCTCTTAACTACTACATAGAGCATACTAAGGAATGCAGGAATGACTGTCTTCAATTGTTTCTCGCTTATGGTGAAGTGGGGAAAGGTAAGCCTGCCAGTAAAAGATCTATTGCCAGGTGGATTGTTTCTTGTATACAATTCTGCTATAGCAAATTGGGTAGAACACCCCCTTCAGGCCTGAGGGCTCACTCCACTAGGGGTACAGGGGCTACTCTAGCTGCGGCCACAGAGATATACCCTTGTTAGAGATCCGTAAAGCAGCCACCTAGAAAACAGTACATACATTCACCAAGCATTACTCCCTGGACATCCAGGCTAGGAGTGATGCTAGGTTTAGCACAGCAGTACTGCAGATCCTGTTCCCAAAGTAGGTTCTGCATTCCTTCCTCCATAGGGAACTGCTTGGTAGTCTGCATTATGTCTGAATACAGCAAGACTTCATGTTGTTTGAAGAAAAAAATTACTCACCATAGTAATGTTGTTTCTTCTAATGCAGTCTTGCTGTATTCAGACCCCTCCGAACCTATTTCTGGGAAGTGGGCTGGCAAGTACAATGTTACACCTCAGGGGTGTACCTTGTACCCTCCCTTGTGGTACGGTAGCTGTTATGTTCATCTTTCTTGTGTTGCACAGCTTAATTTGTCACTACCTTGTTTCTTTTTGGGTTCTTGACTTGAGTCTTTTTTGAACCCCAAAAATATTTTGCCTTTTGGCTATCTGTTTCAAACAATTTCCACATATTTTAGTGCTAGTTAGTTAGTTGCTCATAAGAATCTGACAGTTACATTGGGAAGTACCACAGACAGAGGTTTGAAAACCAAGCTCGCGCTCAATGTTCCATGCTTCTGCATGGAGTTAACCCTTTCCTCTCTGGGGCAGTTCAGGTGCCGGGGCTAACTGCATTATGTCTGAATACAGCAAGACTCCATTAGAAGAAACAACATTACTATGGTGAGTAATTTTTTCTTTTGTGACATCAGCGACTGCGATCGTTGTTCTGTGTTTAAAGGTTATTTAAATATCAGACAAATGGTGCAGGGTCTGCACCAGAACACATATGAAGAGAGACTTAAGGAGCTAAATATGTATAGCCTCGAGGAAAGGAGGGAGAGGGGGGACATGATAGAAACTTTCAAGTACCTCAAGGGAATCAACAAAGTCCAAGAGGGTAGCATCTTTCAAAAAAAGAGGTGTGCAAGAACAAGGGAGCACAATTTGAAGATAGAAGGAGGCGGCTCAGAGGTAATTTAAGGAAGTATTTTTTCACAGAGAGGGTTGTGGATGCATGGAACGGCCTTCCGGAGGAGGTTGAGGAGTCAAAAACAGTGGTGGAATTCAAGCATGCATGGGACAGTCATAAGGCAATTCTAGGGGGTGGGGTAGGAAGAAGTAGGCTGCTGGTTAACTAGGATCTGCAGCTTATCCATTAGGTAGGGAAATGGGCAGACTGGGTGGGCCAAGCGGTCCTTATCTGCCGTCAAAATCTATGTTTCTATGTTTCTATGAAAGAAAAGCAGCATTGAGAAGGGTCAACTAAATTAATACACATGGGGTAATAACAGGGACCTGTGGAATACATGATTTATTTTCACAAAAGATCTTTGATCCTGGGTAACCTCACAAGTGGCATAAGCTTGAATGAAAACAAAATAATGTATTCCACAAGGACCCTGTTACATATTCCATTTATGCAGTAGGAATCCGTTATGAAAGTGCAGGGAGTTTTGTTTTAAATTGTTTATTTTTTAATGTAAACTTACACAGATTTTTTTTGTGGTTTTCCCAGTGTAGCTACGCTTAGCACAGCGGTTGCTACTGACACTCTGACTTTACCTTATGGTCACTACATAATGAAAAAAGTTTGATGCATAACTTTTTTTGTTGTTGTTTTTTGTGGGGGGTTATTTGTTGGCCAAAAAAGTAAATAAAAATGTAAATTTCTGGCATTTTTTGTGATTATAAAAGTCTAAAAGATATTTATAAATGAAACACCTCTCATCTAATGAAGCTGGAAGGGGAAGATCTAGAGGAGATGTACAGAAATATTTCTTCACATAAAGGGCGGTGGATGCCTGGAACAGCATCCCAGCAGAGGTGGTACCAAAACAGTAACAGGTTTCAAACATGCATGGAATGGACTTAAGGGAACCTTAGTAACAGGGCTTGGGGGGGGAGGGGTGATGAGGCCAGAGATCAGTTAGAGTCTAAAGCAGCACAGTATGTTTGGACTTTAGGGCACACTAGGTGGGCAAAGAGGTCATTTTCTGCCAACAGCTTCTATGTTTTTGATATTCAAGATGGCAGTTAACATCTTTCTTACAAAACTGAATTTTTGAATGGTTGATTTGTAAATGCACCATGTTTACATGCTTGGACTAGTGCTGTTGTGGACAGACATCACTGGATCTAAACTTGAACTGACCAATCATTGTTAAGGATATTTAGTATGCATATTATACTATTATTAAAAAAAAATAATAATAATAACAATTCCATTATGTCTGTTGGACAGTTAAGAATTCCAAAGTGAGCTCACAAATGTCACAGTAAAGTGTATTGATTTGTAAAATGTATCAAAACCATATTTGAATTTTACGCAATCGGAAAAAAAAGTTATGTATAATTATATCAGTTTCAGTCATAAAGCTAAATCAGTCTAAAATGCTATCTACATCTATTCAGAACAGACCATGTCCATGAGAAATTCAGAACAGATGATCAGAGGAAAACTTAATGCTGAAGAAAAGAACTAACATTCACGATAAAGAATGAATCAACTCATCCTGATGATTTTTGCCTTTTGTTCATTTTTTTAGATTTCTTTTAATACTTATGAAACTATAGTACTGATTAAACATCTAGAGGTGACATACTCACGTTATGCTAAAAAAAAACATTTTTCAATCATATTCCAACCCGTTAATGTCCGACATCCCCTCTACACTGTGTTTAGTTTTTGCATATTCTGTGTTTTGAGTCAAAGGCCCTTTGTTATATTGATATGTTAAGAATTATATTTAACAGTATGGAATAAAAACATTTATCTATCATTTATAACAAATACATATAAATGATATACAGGACGAATTAGTAGTAGACGGCTGCACCCACCCTCCACATAAGAGTCAGACCACCTGCGTATTTAACAGGAAGATTCCTTCATTTCAGCATACATCACCAGATACAAAATGAGTCAGTGTGAACAGGAGCAAGGGTGGTGGCAAAACCACCACCTCCTCGTTTCACCTCCACCAATAGGGCTCTCTGAAGAAGCCTCCTGGTGGAGGTGAGGTGAGAGAGTGTTACACCACCACTATGCTCCAGTTCACATTTGCTCATTTCGTATGTGGTGATATATGCTAAAATAAAAGAATCTTCCTTTTAAATACGCAGGTGATCTGACTCTTATGTGGAGAGTGGGTGCAGCCGTTTACTACTAATTAACTGTAAGTTTGCCAAACTGCATCTCCATCCCAGTGCTAATCACCATCTGAACTTGATATGCATGACTGTTTACATTTATTGCATCAGGTAAATATTATAATAAACAATTATAGTAATAATGTTTTGCACACTGAAAGATCAGAATTAATAGACAATGGGCCAGCTTGCAAGCACAGCGGTAGCACTGCTGCTTGCAACACCAGTGAACCAAGTTCAGGAACAAGCCCGGGTGCTGGCGGGCCGGCCAGGGAGGCTGAGCATCCACAGGACTGCTCATCTCTCCATGGGAGGGTTGGGGGGAAAGGCCCGTGGCTGGACCGACCTCTAGTAGAGGCTGGGGCATGGAAGCTCAGTGCCACAGAAGTGGGGCGGAGTGAGGTCGACATCAGCATACGCCTTGACATCATTGCCGAACCACGTCTCCACAGAAAAGCGTAAACAGCCCCGTGTCTGCTCCATAAGGCAGTGATGGCGAATGGGCCACCCGACACACTGGACGATGGCTGGAGGGGTTGGGGAGTACCATCCTAACCTGCCCGAGGGGTTATCCAAGGCTGGGGTCAGCTTCCATCGCACCACTGGGATCACCATTGCGACCCCAAGGAGAGGAAGCAGACTTGGAGACAGAGGAGGTACAAATAGAAAGTAAAAAAAAAAGAATCAATCAATGGACAATGAAATATTCCATTTCAAAAGTTAATAGTAGTTGAGTGTGTTTCTGTGTGTGCGTCTACACATTTGTGAGTATATTCTAGACAGATGTTAATGAAAAGGTATTTCAATGCTGACAGTCAAAATGCAGCCGAATTTCGTATACCATTTCTATATCGACAGGTAAACAAAATGTTCAGTCTGACTCTCCTGAACTTGCTATCAATCTGATTTCAAAGTAACAGCTAAGAAATGATTTACATTATAAAAAGGTGGAAAGAAAATCCTGCATTTTGACTGGTTCTTACCCGTGCATCAAATCCATTTGACATATAGTTTTTTTGGCAAGAAAACATTTTTTTTTTTAAAAAGGAACCCATTTTATAAGTGCAAAAAGACACTCCATGGATGCACGGTGAACATATTTTACTGCACTTCCAGGGGCTGAAGGCACTCGGCCCACAGCCTCAAGCCTCACTACGCCCCCTAGGCGTGCGGTAAAATCTGTTCAACGTACACCCCATGTCTTATTACTTATGTATCCATCACAATTATACTCAACATTGGCTTTCAACGGAACATGTACCTATTTACATCATCACATGAGGATAGTATCTTCCTTCGTTACCATCACAACACAGCTGGGAAAGTAATTCTACATCTATTTATAATTATTATTAAATTTCAGCAAACTTTTTTTTAACATACAGTGTGAACAAAGCATTGAGGTGATGTGTAATCAATCGCTTCATAAACATATGATGAACAGTATGTGACTCCAGGTAGGTACAACACTTTTTTGTTACAATATCAGACTATGGACCAGATATTCAAAGGGGTTACACCGGTGCAACAAGAGTTGCGCCGGCAAAACCCCGCATTATGATGGGATATTGAAAGAGGTGCCAGGCGCAGCCAATCCCGATGTGCGGGCGCAATGTAATTGTGTCTGCGGCAGATGCAGGGGCATGCCCACGAAGGCGCGCACATCCCGATATTCAGCCCGAGATGTGCAGCGCATATGGTGGCACAGCCCTGCAGTGTGCCACATAGGAGGGCTCAGAGTTGAGCCCATGAGGAGTGGAAACAAATCCCGGCCAACCACAGGAAGGCTGCTGTATTGCAGGGCGCAACACAGCAGCCGCCAGCCATGGGTGGCCACCCCCCCACCCAGAACACAGTCCTCAAGCACACACATCACCCTGGTGGTCTAGTGGTCCCCCTTCCCTCCCGATAAATGTAGAAGATCCTCCCTGGTGGTCTAGTGGCCCTCCTGCCACAGCAATTGTGGTACATCTTCGTCAAAAATATCCCTGTTGATCCAGTGGCACCGCCCCCACCCACACAGAACCCCTCACCCCCCCGCTCCCCCTCCCCCATCATCGGCGGGAGGCAGCAACCAGCCCACAGAATAGCAGGTACAGTATGGGCTCTTGCAAGCATACTGTACTAGACAGTCCCAAATATGTGAATGAAGTCATTCACATATTTGAACAGTCTAGTACAGTAATGCCCTGCAATCCCATTGGTTCACACTGGGACCAATGGGCATCAGTTCATACTGCACCTGTCATTCGGCAGGCGGCCGGGCGCATTGTTGCCACCCGCCGATGACGGGGGGGGGGAGACGGTTGGGCGAGGGGTTTTGTGTGGGTGGGAGGTGCCACTGGATCACCAGGGATATCTTTGACGGAGATGTACCACGATCACGGCGATGGGTGGGTGGGACCACTAGACCACCAGGGACGGTCTTCTTTTACATTTATCGGGGAATCGGGGGGGCCATTTGACCACCAGGGAAGGTCCTCTTTTACATTTATCGGGGAATCGGGAGGGAGTGGGGACCACTAGAGTACCAGGGGCTGTTATCTTGCAAATTTACCGCGATCGCGGCTACGGGGCAGGGGATACCCCGGGATCCCCACTGCACACATCATGTTGTGCAGGGCACCAGGCTCAAGTCGCCGGGCTGCCCTGCACAAGGTATGCAAATGAGGCTATAATGACATGCAAATGGCCCCATTTGCTCCTTGCATATATTATGGCCTCATTTGCATGCCCCCGCTGAATATCGCGGGTGATGTGCCTAGTGCAACTGCACTTGCGCATCCCTGTGCTCTCTGTGGCTTGCACCGGCACAGTACCACTGCGCCGTGCATGCCATATTCAATGGTGCTGTGCCATGGCGCATCACTGTTGAATATCACCTGGTCCTGGCACCAGCACATCCCAGTTGCGCTGCACCCAGGCTTGCGCCACTGCCAGGCGCCAGTCTGAATATATGGGCCTATATATATATATATATATATATAAAAATATATATATTAGTATATGTGTGTGTGTGTGTGTGTATACACACACACACACACACATATACCTCATTACACAACAGGAAGTATTTTATGTAACTAAACAGGGTGGGACAAACCTGTTTCTGCAGTGCACCACATTGTCATAGGGTAACAATAATAACTGGGCAATGTGCAATACTAGAGAAAATGGCACAGCCCAAATATTTGGAATGCTGGGCACCCAAGTATTAGGACAGCAACAACCCTCCAAGTCTAAGCTGTGCCACACAAGGGGAAACAAATATCAAGCTTCTCTAAAGAAACTTTTAACTATTTAGCTTTGTTAGCTGCAATTCTGCATAGCAAGATTGGGCTACCTGCAATCAGGGAACACCTCCAATTTAAAATCAGTCCTGTTAAGCTGTGGCTTTCAAAGTGGATAACCTGCTCTCCCCAATACTCACTGCGTGTGTTTGGACTGAGTGCCACGTCTGCCTTGAAGTTCAGCGTATTCTCTTTATTTTTTTTATTTTTTTGATTCTCTTTATCACTCCCCCTATATCCGGAACTCTTTCAGGCTTACCCACTGGCCCGGCCACTCTACCGCCCGCTGTCCCTCCCATCATCTTCAAAGTCATTACGACTCTCCAAGGTCGTGATACCCTAACAGCCCCAGAGAGACTGAAGGGGCAGTGACGGGAGACCGGCATTGGGCGTATGGTGGCAGCACTGAAGGAAGCCATCGCCTATCCGGCAGAGCACAGTTTTTCCCCTCTAGTTGTGCCCTCATCCCCCCTCCCATGCGTGGTGCACGTCTCCCGACATCTCAGTGCTTGGCCTCCCTGCCAGCGTCAGGCCACACTGTGTACATGCAGCCCAGCACTCTGCGGTGTCCCCGATTTCCACCAGGGGTCGCCGGAGCGCCGAACTCCCCAACACCCTCCCCCCAGGATAGGAGAGCAGCCCAGCGGGCGCTCAATCCAATCCTTCCCCTGCTGACCCCTAGCACCCAAGCTTGCTCCCAAACTCAGGTCGCCGGCATGGCATGAGGTGTGGCGTCCAGTGCCTCAACCCTCAGCACCACCAGGCCGCGTATTCTCTTTATAAGGTCACTAAAGAGAAAAAGGTGCCACAGGTAAACGTTTTTTTCTTTTGTCTTGGGGATTTAGTTTAGGGATCCCAAGGGTCTCCTTTCTGCTATTCAGGAGAATGTCTCCCCCCCAGATATTTAGGCTTGTTTTTAATTTGTCTTACAGTGTTGTTTTTTCCGAGGGTATTGCCCTTTTAAAAGGCATTTCCCTTCTTTAACCTAGTTTTCCTCAGCAGCATAGCCCCAATTTACAGGTTATTCCGTGCTCAGGAGCTGGCTGCTGAGAAGTATTTTTTATTTATTCAGTTCTTTTTCAACAGCTCTTTCTTTACTGAGGCTTTTAGCCCCCCTTCAGACGTCAACAGGTTTATCAGCTCTCTCTAGGCACCATTGTTTTTCTCACTACTGGACCGATCATTACTTTTCAGTTGGGTGTATTCCTGTTGCCTTTACTCTGCTCAGCATGCCATTCATGCACATGCTGTGTGCACGCTCCCTCCTCCTAGTGTGACATCATGCACGCTTGTTGGAAAGCACACAAGTTTCTATGCTTTCCCACAGCTCTAGATGCACAGATCTTGTTTTTGAGTCAGCTCTTGAAACTCAGACTGCATTTGCCAAACAGCGCAACTGACGGAGTTGTTCTGGTAATCTGATTTGCTCTGGAGGTAAGAGTCTGTTTTTATCCCTAAATATATGTAGAACCTACAAGACGTTAAGCCCAGACATGCACAGGGCTATTATCTGGCACTATGGCTTATCGGAGACCATTAACTTTTAAAAGATGTAAGACGTGCAAAAGGACAATGAGAGCCTCTGCCTCCCCTATGGATACCTATTGCCCCCACTGCTTGTCAGACAAATATGTGTCTTACAGCCCCCCACCCCACCAAGCCAGCACTCCAGGCTAGGGAGGATGGCACCTGGTTTTTCAACTAGTAGTGGAAAGCATAATTGTGAAAATCATTCATAACATGGTATACGGTACATGAATTCAATATTCTTCAGAGTTCCACTGGCATACACACACAGACACACACGCATGCCTCAAGTGGAGCCAGAACCTTCATTTTTTTTTTTTAATTACTTTTTAGCCGCTTTATCACCTCGACACTCCACTCCTTCAGGTTTGCTCATGCCACCCACTCTCTCAACCCCGAGTCTGCCCCTAGAGTGATCTTGGTGACTCCTACCTCCCTCTGGCCTCCATGGAGCACCTTGCACAGTGGGGTCTGCCCGTAGTTTCTGGACTGGGCAGCTGGAGCAGCCGTCATCTAGGACCGGCGAGGGTAGTTTCCATTTTTCTTGTGGTTTCCTTTCCAACCCCAGAGGATGCCGGCTCGGGCAGAAACGTGCTTACGCACGCCTGCCAAGTGCCTAACAGCATCCTCCCTTCCCCAACTCCTCTGTATAGGAGCCACCAATGCCCTCAAGAGTCGGTGCTTCCACTGGCCCTCGAGGGACGTTGCGCTACACCCTGGTAACCCTCCCCCAAGGAGAACAGCGCCTGTTGGGACGCTAATCCTCCTTCCCCAGCCCACCCCCGGCAACCCGAGTCTGTATCCGAACCCAGGTCGCCGCATGGTGCGAGGTGAGGCGTCCAGCGCCTCAGCCCTGAGCGCCACCGGGCCAGCACAAAACCTTAATGTTATCTGTTGACAGATAAGGGGAATGGATTTCTATGGCAAACTGGTGGTGATAGGAGTTTTTTTTTTCAAGGTCATCAAAGAAACACCAGCAATGGAAACTCTGAATAGTACTTGATTTTCTAAACTTTGCTTACTTTGGTTAATTTAATGGACTTTCATTTTAGGGTCTAGTTGAAGGTTCCTAAATATGAGTAAAGGTTACAGCCATGTTTGTGATGGAGATTAGGAAGCAAGTGGCTTATTAATTCTGTGAGTTGCTCCAGTTTGCAGGGACTTGTTTTAAGCCACTGGTAGTGCTTTCTTAAAGCAATGGCTAGAATCAAGTCTCAGTCAGTCAGGACATGGAATTCCTTGCTTATTTTATATTTCTTTACATGTTTTTCAGCACTGCAAAGACAGTAGCTACTAGAAATTTGCTTCTGTCCGCAAACCTCGGGTGCCCCGCATTCCAATTATAAATAGTGAAGCAGTATGGCGCAGTGGGTTAAGGCTCTGTGCTGCAAATCTGGAGAGCTGGGTTTGAATCCCACAGCTCCCTAGGTGCATACTGTGTGACCCTGAGCAAGTCACTTAACTTCCTTGTGCTCCCAGGTTGCACCTGCAAACAAGCTTTCAGCTTAGTGTGTCTCACCTGGTAAAAAAAAAAAAATATATTGAAAATGCTTCTTGATAAATGTGACTCTTCGATTAGTACTGCATGAATACTGTATCAAATACTGCATCATCAGTACAAAGTACTGCAAATGTATTGCAGCATCAAAAAAATCAAGGAGCTGCAATCAAGCTGTACTATTACTGCAGACGGTACTGCATAATGCTCAAGTTACATAAAAAGAAAAACTACAGTACATATAGGATAGTGCATGGGGAACAGTTGACAACAGGGCTATTCTTTCACCAAGTTGGCACTATAACGACGGATTACCTCGAGAGCGCAGCTCAAGAGGTAATCCGTCGTCATAGTGCCAAGGTGAAAGATGCCCTGTTGTCAACTGTTCCCCATGCACTTTTCTTTATAGTGTATGGTGGAACGTCGTTTTTTGGGGGAAAAAAATCACTACAGCATGTTTCTGCTTCAGAACATTTTTACTGGGTTACTAGAAGGAAAAAAGAACTTTACATTTTGAACGTTTTCACGCTTGACATTTTAACTGTTTAAGAACTTTACATTGTGAACGTTTTAACGGTAAACATTAGTACTGCCACCAACATTGCTGCTTTCGCTATGTGTCCTGT
Source organism: Neoceratodus forsteri (assembly GCA_016271365.2). Taxonomy (NCBI): domain Eukaryota; kingdom Metazoa; phylum Chordata; order Ceratodontiformes; family Ceratodontidae; genus Neoceratodus; species Neoceratodus forsteri. Next base: position 1,431,701,213 of record CM057456.1, read on the forward strand.
CTATGGAGTGAGCCCTAACTGTCAAATGCTGCTTGAGGACAGTGTGTGACGTTCGCAGTGCAGTAGAAAAAATCGTTCTGCTGCACTGCGAACGTCACTAGTGTGTGACTACAAGGTTTCGACAATGATGGATTTCAGTGGAGAACGACGTTCCACCATACACTATATTGCAGTTTTAAAACAGTACAGTGCAGTTGTACTTATTGAGAAGCTACTGAATACATGAGATGCCTTAAATAACCGACTTGCTCAATTAGTACTGCAATACTGTAATAGGGAATTCAATACCATTCATAATACTGTGACTATATTGCAGTAACAGATCATGTCACCTCATTAAAACAGTAAAAATACCTTATACCAGAAGTACTGCACAATACTTAGTAATTACAGCAAAAGGAATACTGCATTATATATAGGATAGTGCATGGGGAACAGTTGACAACAGGGCTATTCTTTCACCAAGTTGGCACTATGACGACGGATTACCTCGAGAGCGCAGCTCGAGAGGTAATCCATCATCATAGTGCCAAGGAGGTGAAAGATGCCCTGTTGTCAACTGTTCCCCATGCACTTTTCTTTATAGTGTATGGTGGAACGTTGTTTTTTGGGGGAAAAAAATCACTACAGCGTGTTTCTGCTTCAAAACATTTTTACTGGGTTACTAGAAGGAAAAAAGAACTTTACATTTTGAACGTTTTCATGCTTGACATTTTAAATGTTTAATAACTTTACATTTTGAACGTTTTAACGCTAAACATTGGTACTGCCGCCGACATTGCTGCTTTCGCTATGTGTCCTGTCTATGGAGTGAGCCCTGTCAAATGCTGCTCGAGGACACAGTGTGATGTTCGCAGTGCAGTAGAAAAAAACGTTCTGCTGCACTGCGAACGTCTAGTGTGTGACTACAAGGTTTCGACAACGATGGATTTCGGTGGAGAACGACGTTGCACCATACACTATATTGCAGTTTTATTACATTACTGTAATAATACTGAATGGGCTGTTCACTTTAATAATCCTGCAGTAACACTGTTTTGTTTTTTGTAAGGGGCATATACTGAAGAAATGCCTCCCCATCCTCTGTCCCGTATTTTTGATGCTACATGAATGCCGGCGAGTTCCACCTTTATTAAGTCCAGCACTGCCCTTCAGTGACAAGCCAGAAATGCCAGATTTAGTGGACACAGCGGAAATTTCTGAGGCATTAGCAGATATGGGCCCTAAAATGTGAAGCAGTTCAAAGCAACTGTCAGTGTGTCCCGAATATGTGATCAAACTTTCATAAAATAAACACCCTCAGGATGGAACCAAGAAAATATTTTAAATTACTGCATAATTTAGGCAACTGGGATGTGGTATTGGTTTCTAGTTATCTGCGGCTGTAGTTACATCTGGAAGTCCAAGACTCTGTACTGCTGCGCGGAATAACATGTTAAACCGCAGCAACACATAATCAGCATATCATACTGAGGAAGTATCTCCCTACCCCGTCCCATCTTTTCAATGCTACATGAAAGGTGGTGACACCCCCATCCAGCTTTAGGCAATGGCACTGGAACAATTTTTTATAGTGGGGGTGTTGAAAGTCATTGAACAAAACTGTATCAAGGGCGTAGCTACCTATACGCCTGACACGCCACGGCGTGCTGCAGCAGATCAGCTGGGTAGCAGCACCAGCTGGTTTCTCCACACTGCCTCACTTTGTTTCCTTTTTTTTTTGTTTTTTGCGTGCTTTCCCGGCTGCTCGTTTTGCCAAATCTACCATTGATTGGTGCGGGAGGTGGGGGTTGGGGTTGCTCTGCCGTCTGCCTGCCTTAAGCTGCTGGGGATGACGTCCGTAATTATGCTGCACTCCACTGACTTATGCTGGGGGCGGGGCTGCTGGGCTGACGGACCAGATTGAGAACTAGGCTGCTCTGACATTGCCCTTTGCCTCAATCAGGTCCGTTTTGTGAATGGAGGTGTGGCCTGTGGAGTAAGGGGCGGGCGGGCTCTTTAAATGCCCGTCCTAGAAGCACTGTGGTCTGTTTGTGTTGGGGCTGTAGAAGACTCGTCTCGGAGCAGAAGGCTTATCAGGACTTCAGGAGGACAGAGCCTAGGAGTCTGTCGCGCGGGAAAATCGCCAGCCAGTGTGCCGTTGTGGCCGAGACGGAGGTTTATTTGTTTATTCTGTCGATTCCGGTCTTTCCTGCGACTCGAGTGTGACGCCAATCGGGACCTGCTGTAAAAGGAGCCGGAGGAGGAGTTGCACTGTTGCTGCTTGCTGGCGCTGCTGCTTTGCCTTTGAGAGTGCGAGTCCTGGCACCGTGACGCTTATAACTTAAATTTTTCAGAGCAGGAGACGTCTGAGTGGCTACACAATCTGGTCTTCTACTGCCAAGCTGCCTGCCAGTCAGGGAGTCCTCTTCGGCCTTTGGGGAATCTGGTTCACTTCGGGGACTGTTGAGAGTAGACAGAGTGACTCTAAAACTCAAGTAAGCAACTTGACACATTTTAGGGCAGTAGACTAACTGAATGATCAAAAACATATGCCAGCCCATAAGGTCAAATGAGCAACCACTCATAATCAGAAGTCTGTTATAGAAATGATGTTAGTCAGTTGGTTTTAAGGGTTTTGAGCAACTGACAAATATTTTTACAAGCTTCAGCAACTACCACTAAATGCAATACAGACAGACCTCTTGCATCTAAGTACAAAGAGTTACAGTAGAACAGCATTAAACCTACAACTCTGTAGTTTCTATAGTAGCTGATTTTCAAATACTGGTTAACATTTTTTTATAGTTCAAGTTGTACTAGACTCTTAGTAAAAAAAACAGTGTGGGGTGGGGGGACTTTCGAATCCTATTCTAGATGTAGTTTTCTATCATTCATGTAGTGTAATGATCATGGTGATTTTAGTTTATGTCATCTGCTTTACTGTGCCAGTGGGCCTGTATTCTCTCTCTCTCTCTTTGCGTCTTTGTGCAGTTTAATTTGATGTGAATTAATATCTCCCTCCCCACTGCAGGTTCCTCCTGGTTACCACAGCACCCCTACTACACCATTGCTGTTACAAATTCCTGCCTCCTCCATGCCCCCTCACCCCCCCCGGCACATATTCAACCTTCAGTGTATTGTGATGGAGACAAAAAAAAAAAGCTGGCTTGCTGACCTCGACTGTCCCCACCCTCAAGCTCTTGGTGTTCTTTGCACTAAGAGGGACATTGGACTGGGACCCCATCAAAAAACAGTCACCTGCCCTGAGAGGTGTCACCATGACTGCCACGCTCAGGACCATACATTGCACTCATGTCCCCCTTCCCTGACAGAGGGAACCATAGCTTGTACAGTTATTTAAGCAATATATGAGAGGGTGTTGGTGATGCTAGGATTTACCCATGCCTCGTGACCAACACCCCAGGGGTGGGTAAATCCTGGCATCATTTGGATATCGCTATTATACAATGTTTATATAAAATGTTTAGTAATTTTTATTTTTAGTAATATTTTAATTTTAAATCGGAGAAATAGTGTTAGCATGCCAGAATGCAAGAGAAAATAGTGCATTGCATTGCAGTTTGCTTGCTGGGATAGCTCGGTGTGACTTTGAGCAGGAGTCTGGTCTGGTGAGAATGGTGCCAACAGTAAAAGACATGCCAAGTTTTATTGTGGTGGAGTTCCATGACTGCTGTTTTGGAGTGTGCTCAGCATTTGTTATAGGTCAGGTTCACATTCATTAATTTAAAGAAGCTGTACATTGTGTGTGTGTTACAATAACTTGTAGCATTATTTATTTATTTTTTAGTTTTTGTTGACTGGGTAAGTGCACTAGACAAATCCTGCCTATTTTCAGGCACGACCCGGGGGAGGGGGATACAGCTGAATGCCAACTGACCTTGAACCAGATTAAGCTGTCGGTGGTATTTTTGGTGAAAGAGGGAAATTTGGCCAAGACACCGGGGAAATTCCCCTACTCTTTTCGATAAGTGCCATGGGATCTTTAACATCCACCCGAACTACCACCAATCCAGGCAGATGGGACCTCGGTTTATCCAAAAGACAGCACCTCAGAAGTGCAGCACCCTTCTCAGGCTACACTACAGTGTCAGTACTGGGATATTAACCCAAGTGCTAGATGTGGGAACTGAACCCACAGCCCTCTGATCTCCTCGCCTCAGAGGCAAGTGTGCTACCTACTGAGCCACTGGCACTATCCCTTGTTCCCTCCCCTCCTGGGCCCTGGACACATCTAGAAATGAGCTACTTAAGATACAAAAGGGCTGGCAGAGGTTAGAGCAATGAGCTTGGCTTGGTACATCTAAGCAGATCTGAGTTTGATTTCCACAATCTCTACATGCATACTGTGTGACTCTGGGCAAGTCACTTCACCCCTCCAGTGCTCCCAGGTGACCCCTGTAAACAGGTACTTGTGCATAGCTAGTCGGCCTTATCTGGTTACTAAAGGAAAAAAGTGCAAAAATTAATCTGTGCAGTCCTAATATAAAAACTATGCACAGTACTATGGGTGTATGGGTAGTTTCCAACTTTCCACCTCTGCTTCTCTCATTTTTCAGTCCTTCCTTTTGGATAATCGGCAATATAACTTGTGTTCTAGCTATTATCCACCAAGTCATTTGGCTTTATTTCACTAAACAACTTTACTAGCCACTGTTGGTTACTATATTATGTCAAGATACCATGTGTTTACTTGGAAAAAAAGATAATATGGTAAAATGGCTAAAATGAAATTCGTGGTGGCTAAAAAATATTTGGAGTTTTGCCAAATGGCTAATTTTGGTGTAAAGCCAATACTGATTATAATCTCCTTGACCTATTTTAGTTAGTCCTATCATATTGCCATCCAATTCTTCAGCATAAACACATTTAAAACAGTCTGCTGCTTTAATGGGTCTTGTACCCAGGGAGCCTTACCCAGTTACCCTAAAATAAATGCAAAAAATGAGGGAGGTCAGACAAATACCCAGGGATCAATTTTCAAGCAGCAAACTATGACGCAAGGTGCCTGCGCCAAAGGTGTATGGCACAAGTGGCATCTTGCATCATAGTTTATGGCAATCCTAATTTTCAAACGCTGGCTGTGGTGAAATCATGATGCTGTGTGGCAAAGAACCCCTGTGCCACACTTGTGGTGAAGGCACTCATGCGCCAGGATGCAAGGGTGGTTGTGCCATGGTGGGGTTGCACCATACCCTTGTGTTGGATTCTATAGGCCCTGCTGTGATTACATTGGGGGGATCAGATTAGACCAGTCAGGAGGTGGTCTAAGGGCCCTGCGCCACTACTTGGCAGGGTGACGAGTGAGCAGTGGGTCCTGGAAGGTGGGAACGGGGACTGCTGGGGCAATGAGGGTGCCATAGGGCATGAGGGGGATATGGCAGACATTAGAGTGGAGGAGGTGCCTGGCAGAGGTGCTATGGCAATCTGACAGCTGAGGGACCAGGTGGGGGCTGGCATTGTAATGGTATTATAACAGCCCCAGGTGGAAGCAGCCCTGGCACTTGCCCCACAGGACTCACAGTCCCTTGCAGTGTAGTCAGGCATTGCCACTACCACCCACCACATATAAGGGTCTGTGGGTCCTATGGGAAGGTGCCAGGGCTGCTTCCACCTGGGGCTGTCATAATGCATCCCCACTCCAGCCCCCACACAATTCCCTCAGCTGTCAAATATGCTGTAAATATGGCATCTCTGCCATGTGACTCCTCCACTCCATGTCTGCCACTGTGCCCCTTCATGCCCTATGGCACTTAACTCTCACTGCCCCAGCAGCCTCTTTTCATCTTTCTAACCAGAGTCTTCTCCCCACCTCCATGGCTCGTGTAGGCTTGTGTCGGGGGGATTTGACTGATCCCACCATCAAACCATGCAGGTGCACCCACTGTTTTGCAACACCCTCTAGCTGTGGCAATTTCTGGTGCTTGGGCACAGGGACCCCTAATTTTACAAATGATGCACCCAGAGTGGTAGAACTGTTTGGCTTCAGCTGTTTTAAAGTTATATCTGACCCTCTGAATTGAAGTGTAAAAATGTACAGAGACTGCAGTCGTTCAACGAACTAAGGTTTTGCCCTTCATTTGAGTGACCCTTGTAGTTGCTGTGAAGCTGGCCCCCTTCATTCTAGGGTTGCTTTTGTCCATGCTTGCATATTCTGTGCACGTTTCTTGCATTCCCCTATCTCCTCTCCAAGGTGTAGATATTTAGATTAGTCTCTCCTCATAGGGCTTCTGATGTAGACCCTGCACCATTTCAGTTGCCATCCTCTGGACTGCCTCTACTCAGTCTGTTATGGCAATGTGGTCTCTAGAACTGGACACAGTACTCTAGTTGAGGTCTTACTAGAGATCCCTATACAGACAGACAACACCACTTCCCTCTTTCTGCTGGAGATGCCCATCCCGATGCACTTTAGCATCCCACTAGTCTTGCCAACTGCCTTGTCGCAATGGCTGGCCACCTTTTCAGTCAGCCTATGATTACCCCCAGATCCCTTTCCTGCTTGGTGTTAGTACCACTTCACCCATTTTGTACTGTGCCCCAAGTGAGTTATTTTGCCCTTTTCATATAGAAACCCAGCTGCCATATCCTTTACCATTCCTTGAGTTTTCTCAGGGCACTTCTTGTCCTTTCCACCCCCACAGTGTGTCTGCCCTATTGAGCCTCTTAAAAGGTTTCTTACAAGCTACTCTGGACTATCTAAATACAGGGATCTATTCTGTTAAAGTATCTTAAAGTTAAAAGCTGTCTTACAAGCTACTCTGAGGAGTGTGAATGACTACCTAAAATCTAAATAGAGGGTGGGATCTGTTAAAACCCACTCTAAGCCTGCCCTCAGTAGTACTGTAATAAATCACACAGACACTTTCTTTATCTGGTGTTTATTATTGACACAAAAACAACAAATTAGTGCAGACATTACTACTAGTGATGCAGAAAATTAATAGCTCAGTTTGGTGATGACAATTTAAATTATGTTAAAACATGATTATGCATGTAACTAAATTGCTGGTCATGTATTTTTACTGCTTACATGCCCAAGTGGGCAGGTACTTTTTTTTACGAATTTCATACCCTGCCCATAGTCTACAGTTGAGAGTAGTGAACTCTGGGTTACAAGACTCAGAGCCTCAGGGGTCATTGCCTGCCTGTGTCAATATAAGATTCCCCGTTTGGCATTTGCTGTTTTATTTACATGGTCTATGTATGTACTGAAGGAAAGGGTGTTATCTAAGTGGATGGCAATATATTTAAAAAAAGTTACTTGTTCAATGACATCTCCCATTTGGCTAATGATGATTAATGGGACATTGTTCTTCTTTCAGTGAGGCAGTGAGAGATGCATGATTTTTTTTTATGGTTTAGGAGGAGTCGGTTTGGAGAAAACCAGAGCTCAAGCTTCCTAAATTATCTTGTAGGTCAGCTGTAATCTCTGACAAGCGGTTCCCTGGCATGGAGATTACTGCATTAATATGTACTCGCTGGAAGAGAGAGAGAGAGAGAGAAAGAGAGAGGGGGGGAAGGGAAGGGAGAGGGAGAGAACATTCAAGTACCTCATAAATATAAACAGGGTGCAGGGGGAAGGAGTATCTTCCAATACAGGAGGAGTACAAGAACTAGGATGCATGCATGACATGAAATTGGAAGGTGGTAGGTTAAAAGAGAATGTGAGGGAGTTTTTCTTCATTGAGAGGGTGGTGGATGCATGGAATGGCCTGCCACGGGAGATGGTGAGAGTGAGCACTGTGGTTGGATTTAAACATGCATGGGACAGGCATAGGGGAACCATAGAGGTTAAGCTACAGGACTTATGGACAGAATGGATGGGCCTAGTAGTCCTTATCTGCCGACAATTTCTATGTTTCTATGCATCATCTGCATAAAGCAGAATCTTAGCTGGGCAAGCAGTAGGAAGTGTGTTTATAAAAAGGCTGAAGAGTACGGCTCCTAGAATTGAACCTTGGAGGACCCCCATCCATGGCAGGATTAACCTGTATGCCAATTACGCCATGGCGTAGGGCCCCGAGGTTCAGGAGGGCCCCCACTGTTAACCTATTTACAGTTACTTTCTTTAATCCTGGCTGTACTGGGTGACCGCCGATGGGCCGAACTGCCCAAAATGCACCCACCTTCTTGGAGTCAGTCAGCCCCCCCCCCGCCCCACTGAGTCAGCCTGGTGAGTGATGACCCTCCCCTGCAGCCACTCTAAACAAGCAAGCCTCTCAGTCTCTCGGGCAGGCAGCTCGACTTCACCTCTGATCCACCCTGACCCCACAACACACAACCAATCATGTCCATCAGAGGTCCTCTGGAGGTGTGACAACTGGGGAGCAGAAATCAATGCGTTTGTGCGCATGGCGTCAGAGTGTGTGGCCGGGCAGCCATGAGGAGTAGAGTAGGAAAACGAGAGAGAGAGCTGTGGTGGTCAGTTGTTGGTGCCGGTGGCTGGTCTCATCTATCAAAGAAGAAGAGTCTCTGCCTAAAGACACAGAAGTAAAGAGAAAGAGTCTGAGCAGGCTGCAGGGTGTCACCTAGAGTTGGATTCGGCTTCAGTGCAGCGTCGCATGCTGTTGGTGTTTTCCAGGTAGCCACTAGCCAGGTTCAGTTAGTGATGCTTCTAGTTGGGCCTTTGGTCCTGCTGTGACTGTGAGGAGTCCTCCCATGCCGGGCTGCACTGCAGGGCCGAGTCGTGTCACCGCCACCTGAGTGATCTTGAGGAAACAATCAAGAGGATAGACTGGACTTATTACATTCACATTCACATCAGTCAGGCCACACCAGGAATGTTGTGTTCACTAGTTGTCTGTGTTCTGCAGTGTCCAAGCCAATTGTGATTCAGAAATAACTCGTTTTATTGCATTGGAGAAACAAACTAAGTTGTGGTTGCCTCTGGTCATGGTCTGTCTGTGAGTGTTCAGTAACCTGAGTAGTGTACTGATGAGTCTTTAATAAGATTTGAAGTTTGGCACTAAGTGGACTATGGGGTGCTGATAAGTCATCTGAGGGGAACTAACTTGTGGGACTTGCTCTTGCTGGCACAGTTTTGTCTTGGTTTAATCTGAGTCATATACATTACTGGGAAGTTGCAGGAGGTTGCTCTAGGAAGCTTAATCTCTGAAGTGACTGCAGTCAACACCTGCAGGTCCTGCAGGGTTCTTAAGGCTCAGTCTTCTTGGCACAACTGTCTTTAGCTGCTTTCGATACTCAATGACTTGGAGTGGGGGCAAGGATGTGGTAACTCAGCATTGGCAGCAAAGCAACTTTTAAGCTGACAACAAAACTATAAATGACAAAGGAGATGGAGGAGAGGAGACAGTGGGAGAACAGACAGAATTGAGAACAAAGGTAGCTGCACAGAGGGTGATAGTGGCAGATGCATTGCGGAGGCAAGGAGCTTGAGCATGTCTCAGGTTTGGAGCTCGAAGGAATCTTGAGCAGGGGAATGATGCGAGGGAGCTGTGAGCCACATTAACTGCTTCAATACACGCTTCAGTTTTTTGGTTTTAGCAGAGAGAAAATGTATTTAAGGAGGCATGAGCAGGGAGATTGTGGCATCTACTATCCCCATTTTTATTAAATTATTTATGTGGAATTTGAATTTGATATCTGGGAAGGCAGGGCACACTAATCGAAGTCTAATGCCCAGGTGTGTCTCGGAGGAGGGACGAAAAGAGGAAGAAAAGAGGATCCATAATTAATAATTAATCCATAATTATTAATAACAAAAATAGTTACAAGGTACATATAGTAATGACAAGTGAAAAACAAGACAAGTTATAGGTAACTAAAAAGTGAAAATTTACAAAATGTTAATACTGTACCGATAAAATATTTCTTTATGCAGTAATTGGTCATTCTGAATTGTGTTGTTTATAATCAAGGGCACGTGACTTGTCAAGTCATGTGGCATAACACAGCATTATAAACCACATCCTGCTTGAATACCTTGCTCATTGCAGCCTTGCCAGCCCGGCACGGTAGAAGAGTGGGATGTTGGCATTTAGGGGCCCCCAGGCCACAAAATATGACTTGGAGTAGGGCCCCCCACTTCCATTAATCTGGCCATGCCCCCAGCGTTACTTCCCTTGGATCAGATGTTACCCGTCTTATCCTCACACACTGTGATCATTGTGACAAGTAGCTATTAAACCACGAGACCGGGTTGAAGGACTGGCTTACAGATGTTTGTCACAATGTAATATTGTAACCAAAAGCCAGTATGTCTGAAACCTGTTGGTGTGGTATGTCTGGTGTAGTGGGAATGGACCTCTGTGGGACTGGCTACCTTGATGTGGTACAGAGGCTTGTCGCAATGCAATATTGTAACCAAAAGCCAGTCTGTGTGTCTGAAACCTGTTGTGATATGCCTGGCGTGGTGGGAATGGACCTCTGTGGGACTGGCTACCTTGATGTGGTACAGAGGCTTGTCGCAATGCAATATTGTAACCAAAAGCCAGTCTACACTTTTTTGGTGGTGTGCTGGCATAACACATAACGCATTGGGGAAGGGGCATGGATGGGGGAGGGGTAGCTCACCCTAAGGGGGGTGGTTGGGTAGCAGGGACTCCACACTTGGTGTGCAGCTCAGAAATTCCTGGCTACACCCCTGAACTGTATAGGAAGCCATAGGGAATTGTAATTCAAACAAGGGCCAGTTCCAGCACCTATGGCTTCAGGGAAGACGGAGGAAACTTCTGCGGTATTAGCACGTACGCGCCAAAAAAAATCTGAAGCAGGTAAAAGTAACGGTCACGGTCCCTAACCTGTGACCAAAAATGTCTAAAATAAACACCCTCGGGGACCAATAAAATATTTAAACTATTGTAAAATTTAGAAAGTTGAGAGGTAAGGAATAGGTTTCCAGTTATCAGTGTACTTATAAATCACGAAGCTCGACGCTATGCTGCTAAGAAGGTGCGTGCCTCCCGTGCTAAAACCTCCCGCCTGCACAAGTCTAATATTGGCATACTATTATGTCTATTCCCTCGACCCACGCCTTATTCTAATCACCCTGCACACCCGAGAAGCAGCAGATAATGCTGAGTCGTTCTGAAAGCTGCATTTGTGCTTTGAAGAAACACATGATTACTATAATGCTGTCCGTCACACTGCTCGCAGACTCCGCATGAAACAGACAAATCCCTTCCTCGTGTAGTGACAGATCACGTGCTCATTCTTGGCATTCAGTGAAACTCTCCCCGGTGCGTGCGAGATGCGGAACTATGTCACGTGAGCCGAGCTGCGATCCTGAACCATGCTCACGTGAGCCGAGCTGCTGTTTCCATGGTGACGCGTCTCGCAGCTTGTTGATAGTTTTGCACGTTTCAGCGCTGCAGAGGGCAGTTAGTTGGAGCGATTTTGTACCATCTGCTTTTCTTTATGGGTACTTTGACATTGTTTTATAAAATGCTAGCTGTTTAATCTCAGCAGTGTGAGCGAATAGCAGCCTCACATTAACAACTCACTGAAAGAGTCTGTCTAGTTTTGTGTTGAGGTGCTGCTGTCATTACTTAACTGTAAAATGAGAGGCCAAGAAAATGAAACCATTTCCTCAGAGCCATCCATGTACCGACACCGACCAGCATCAGAGAAAACACAGGTAATGAGATCTGATCAATATGTCAAGTTGAGATATACAGGATGCAGAAGAAGGTGGAAAAAATTGCTTCTGTCAACACCTGTGTTTAACCGCCCCGTTCTTTTGCTCGCCTGTTCCAATAAGAACTCTTAACGGTAGAATAACTGGCCTCTTTTCACTCCCCTTAAACTGCTAGCCAGAGTGTATTAGCCAATATAGGGCTCGGCTGCTGCCACATTATTTACGGAGTATGCAGTAACACGGGCAGTAGTAATACAGTAGTTGGGTTCAGCTGCAGCTGTACCGGTTAGTATTATACAAAGTGTAAACTGTGGTTTTAATCTCTCTATTGAAAATAGACATAGATTGCAGCTATTTTTCTTCCTTCTCTGCCTGTCTACACTGTTCTGATACCATACGAGTTATATTTTGTACACACTCTTTTTGTGTATGTGCATCTTTTCATTTCGTTCGTCTGAGCGGTTGTTTTCTCTCTCAACTCTCTCTGCCTCTTTCCTTCTATCTTTTATATGTAGAATAGTTGCTGAGCTATTGCTAGTAATTCTGGGTAAGATAAAGCGTTTCATTGTTATTTTGTCTGATACAAAGGGAGGGAAGAAAGAATCCTGGGCTCTGACCGGTCAGTCTAGGGATAGATCCACGATTTAATCCTAGCACAGCATCAGGGATGTAGTGACCACATAAAATGTAAAATAAATCACTGCACATGCCATGTCCAAGCTCCCTACACTTGGCATAGCCGTGGTGCAGTTTGCCAGTACTTCACACATTTTTTTAAACATAAATCCTTCCCTACCAGTGCTACAGTTTGTACCCAAAACCATCCTCCGCACATTCAGTGCCTGCAGCATGACACAAAATAATAATTAAGATAATGATTTAATTTCTTTCTTTAAATCAGAAACGTAAAAGGGAACCAGACACTACAGTCAACCTCAAGCACTTCCTGCTGACACTGTGATAGGCTTCACTGTATATCTCAACAGCCCGCACAGAAAAATCAAAATTGCAGGAAGCTTCAAGTTAAACAATTTTTTTGTTACACTCTTGTCCCCACTGCACACAAGTAATTGACAGGTTACAAAAAAAGCCACAGATGAGCCAAATGAAGCTGTCACTCCAATCTACTTGAACATGCCTGCATTGTCCCTATTTCACTTGCTGACCATGTCTTCCATAAGCGGTTCCAGTTCTCTACTAGAAAACAGTCCAGAATTTCTCCCTATCAGTCCCAGGGTGACCCATTTCCTTCTGACCTCTCGGCCCACACCCATCCCAGTAGTCCGCTAGCAGCAAAAGTACTCTCCTAGCTTGGCCATCACGGAATTGATTGCCTGTGTGTGTGTTTTTTTTTTAACCAGGTATAGCACACTAAGCTGAAAGCTTTTTTACAGGAGCAACCTGGGAGCACAAGGAAGTTAAGTGACTTGCTCAGGGTCACACAGTATGCAAGTGGAAGTTGTGGGATTCAAACCCAGGTCTGGTCTGATGGATGTCACCAGATTTGTAGCGCAGAGCCTTAGACCACTGCGTTATACTGCCTCCTGTATGTGATGGGTAAGTGGTTTCCAATTGGACAGAACCCCCAGGTAAACAACCAGATACCTTACTCAAACAGTGTCTGCCTTAGTTGTTTTGCCCAGGGATTTTTTTCCGGTTGACTTGCACCAACCTTTGTCTTTACCCATCCCACACTGGGGTAGTCAGTCACAGTGATGACTGGGCTGGGAGGGCACTGTTGCTGTCATCGGAGTAATTGGACGAGTGTGGACCTAGGAGTATAAGGAATCTGGTCAACTCTTGACTTGTAGGGAGTCATTCTGGACTTAAACTACTCCCCATTAGTCTCCACCCTTGTCCTCTAGTCACTGTGCCCTCATTCTTTGTGAACAGGTCTCTACAAGCCTCCCTGTTGAGTCCTTGCAAGAACTGGTATATCCCCGTCACGGCCACCTGACTTCCAGTGTATTCATGTTAAAGATCTGCCTGTGTTTTCTCATATGTCCTTCACTGTTGCCTATGGATCTTCGTCATGGCCATCCTTTGTATGGTCTCTACACAGTCCCTGTCTTTGTTGAGGGGTGGACTTCAGAGCTGTGCACAGTAATCCACGCGCAGCCTTACCAGGCAGCTGTATAAGGGAAAATACCCTCCTTACTACTATTGATGACCCCCTGGTCTCTCTCCACAGTTGTCTGCACTTCCATAACTCCCCCATCCAGCAGTTCATTGTAGGGTTCTTTCTACCAATGTGCATCACTTTTCAGTTTTGTGTTGAACTTTAGTTGCCATAATCTGGGTCACTTCAAATTTTTCTGTCTCCTTTCATATCTCCAGCTTTTTTTTTTTTAAACCTTGTGTTTATACTCTTTGTCTGCCTCCTCCCTCTACTCTCTCTGACAGCCTCCATGGACCTCCCAGACCCCCATCGTGATCTGCCCCTAGAGTGCCTCGTCCACACACTTCCCTGAAGACATAGAAACATAGAATTTGACGGCAGATAAGGACCACTTGGCCCACCCAGTCTGCCCATTTCCCTACCTGATGGATAAGCTGCAGATCCTAGTTAACCAGCAGCCTACTTCTTCCTACCCCAACCCCCTAGAATTGCCTTATGACTGTCCCATGCATGCTTGAATTCCACCACTGTTTTTGCCTCCACAACCTCCTCTGGAAGGCTGTTCCATGCATCCACAACCTCTCTGTGAAAAAATACTTCCTTAAATTACCTCTGAGCCGCCCCTTCTATCTTCAAATTGTGCCCTTGTTCTTGCACCCTTTTTTGAAAGATGCTACCCTCTTGGACTTTGTTGATTTCCTTGAGGTACTTGAGAAATTTCTATCATGTCCCCCCTCTCCCTCCTTTCCTCGAGGCTATACATATTAAGCTCCTTAAGTCTCTCTTCATATGTCTTCCGGTGCAGACCCTGCACCATTTTAGTTGCTCTCCTCTGGACAGCTTCCATCCTGTCTATGTCTTTTCGGAGATTGGGTCTCCAGAACTGCACGCAGTACTCCAGATGTGGTCTCACCAGCTATCTTTACAGAGGGATAATAACTTCTTGTTTTCTGCTGGTGATGCCTCTCCCTATGCATCCCAGTATCCCCCCAGCCCTCCTTGCTGCCCTCTCACATTGCTTGCCCACCTTTAGGTCATCTGATATGACTACCCTCAGGTCCCTTTCCATTTTTGTTGTTGTTAGTATCTCACCCCCCATTGTGTACTCTTCCCCTGGGTTTTTGTTTCCCAGGTGCATTACCTTGCACTTCTTAGCATTGAATCTGAGCTGCCATACATTTGACCATTCCTCTAACCTTGCCAAGTCCTTCTCATCCTTTCCACCCCACCTTGTGCATCAACTCTGTTGCAGATCTTGTGTCATCTGCAAAGAGACATACTTTTCCCTCCAGTCCCTCTGCAATGTCGCTTATAAAGACATTGAAGAGGACCGGTCCTAATACTGAACCCTGTGGTACCCCACTGCTAACCCCCCTTTTTTCAGAGTGGACTCCATTTACTATTACTGTCTGTGTCCTATTCTCCAGCCAATTCTTTACCCAGGCTGTCATCTTGGGACCCACTCCCAGGCTGGCTAACTTGTATATTAATCTTTTGTGTGGAACTGTGTCAAATGCCTTGCTAAAGTCTAGGTAGGCCATGTCCACAGCCCCTCCCTGATCTACTACTTTGGTCACCCAGTCAAAGAAATCTATCAGATTTGTCTGGCATGACCTTCCCGCTGTGAATCCATGCTGCCTTGGGTCCTGTGCCCCTGGCCTCTAGATACAAACAATTCTTTCGTTCAGAAGTGATTCCATCATTTTCCCTACCACTGAGGTTAAACTAACAGGTCTGTAGTTTCCTGCTTCTGCCTTGCTCCCACTTTTGTGAAGGAATCACATCTGCCCTCCTCCAGTCCTCAGGTACCACCCCATCCTCCCATGATTTGTTAAAGAGGGTAGTCAGTGGTGTCACTAGTTCTATCCTTAGTTCTTTTAGAATTCTGGGATGAATTCCATCAGGCCCCATTGCTTTGTCCACCTTCAGTTTTAAGAGTTCTTTCAGAACTCTTTCTTCTGTAAATGGGCTGGTATCAACTTCTGTATCCAGAGTGTTTCTACTGTTTGTTTTAGGTACCTCCCTCTTCCTTTGTAAATACTGAGCAAAATATTTGTTTAGTATCTCTGCCTTTCACAGTCACCCTCTGCCCACCCTCCCTCCCTTTATTAAGCCTCACTATCCCTCCCTTGGTCTTCTTTGCTCCTGATGTACCTATAAAGGTTTTATCCCTTCTAACTGAGTTGGCTATCTTTTCCTCAGTTTGGGCCTTTGCTGTTCTGACTGCCTTTCCAGCTCTTTGCTTTAACTGATACAGTTCTCTGTCCTGTTCCTTCTGTGATTCCTTGTACTTCCTGAATGCTTTCTTTTCTCTTGAACCTTCACTGCCACTTCCTTTGAGAACCATAGTGGTTTCTTACCTCGTTTGTTTTGTTTGTTTGCTTTTACACAAAGGCTTGTTACCTCTGTGATGGCAGTTTTATTATTCCCATTGTTCTTCCACCCTCCTTCCTGCCCATTTGCTAGTGCATTCCTTAGGCACTCACCCATTTTGGCAAAGTCAGCCCTCCTAAAATCCAGTACCTTTGTCTTTGTATGGCTTGACTCTATTGCTGTGTTTATTGTGAACCATACTGTTCGATGGTCGCCAGTTCCCAGATGGCTACCCACTTCTACATCTGTGATCCTCTCTTCATCTCCGCTTGAGAGAACCAGGTCTAAGATTGCTCCCTCTCGAGTGGGCTCCAATACTGTTGTTAAGGCATGCCCCTGTAGGGCATCCAGAATAACCCCACTCTTAGAAGTGGCTGCTGCAACTGCACTCCAGTTAACATCTGGCATATTCAGATCACCCATCAGCAATATCTCCCCTTTATCTGCCATTCTAAGTATACTTTCTATCATTTCCTTGTCCATTTCCTCCCCCTGAGAGGGGGGTCTGTATACAACCCCTGTGCGGATTGTGGTGCCATTGCCTGCCTCCAAATTGACCCACAGTGCTTCTTCTCCTCCCTGTTTACCCTTTTGTTCTGTTGCTTTGATTTCTTCTGTTATGTAGAGAGCTACTCCTCCTCCTCTTTTACCCTCCCTGTCCCTCCTGTAGATAGTGTATCCTGGTATGTTTACGTCCCAGTCATGGTTCTGTGTGTACCATGTTTCTGTGACTGCCACAATATCCAGATCTTCCTCCTCCATCAAGGCCACTAATTCAGGAAGCTTGTTACCCAGGCTACGGGCATTGGTACTCATTGCTCTCCATTTTGATGGCTTTACCTTCTGTAGCAGCAACCCCACTGACCTTTCTACCTTGGTCTTTTTCTCATTTAGTACCCTGTTTTGTAGGGAGGCTGGGATTTTCCTTCTGCTTATCAGTGCCTCTCCTTGACTAGTTTAAAGGCTTGCCAATGAAGCATTTAAACCGATTGCCCAAAGACTTGTTCCTTCCTGGACAGATGCAGACCATCCTGCCAGTATAGGCTGGTGTCCTCCAGGTGGAACCCCAGTCCCCAATGAAGCCAAACCCTGTGCTCCACCCCATTTTTTAACCATTTGTTAAACTGCATGGTGCAAAGTACCCTCGCCTCACTCATGCCACTGACAGGCAGCACTCTGAGAAGGATACTGTGTGTGCTACTTGTCTTAAGCCCCTCCCCAACTCTACAAAGTCCTTTTGCACTGCTCTAATCTCATGATGAGCCAAGTCATTTGTCCCTAGGTGAACAATGATGTCCAGCTCAGACTCCCGTGCAACTGTTCTCGTGATCCTAAGGATGCGCTTCCTGTCCCTCCAAGCCATGGCACCAGGCAGGCACCTTACTTCAGTTTTCCCTGCTCCCCCCAGTTCTATCCCCCTATTAATTGAGTCCCCACCAGGAGCTGCTTTCTTTCCCTGTGGTGCCCTCTGCCTCCTTCCTGAGGGCCTCCTTGTGACAGTTGTCTGCACCTCCTTAGTCTCCTCATGGGTGCATCCATAGGGGAACTATGCTCCCCAGAATAGTGTATGGATTGTGGAGTGTAACAACTGACTGGTGTGCCTCTGTTCCACCACCCTTACCTCCCTGAGCCCACTGTGGTCCAACTGCTGTGCTTTCTTGCAACCTCTGAGGTAGTGGTGGTGGCTGTGGTGCTCCCTGGATGGGGAGGTTCCTTGCCACTGTCCAGTGCGGCCTGAAGATGGGCAACTTCCTCCTCAGGGCAGATAGTTGTCTGCAAACAGGGCAGCATCTCAGCCTCCAGAAAGACTCCCGAAGACTGCTGCCCCACAGCCATTACATTGTGCTACTCCCCACATAACTGTCTACCTTGTTTAGTTTTTTTTTTGTTTTTTTTTATATACCCCCCAGGTAGGGATGGAGAGGGCAACCCCGACACTTGCCTCTCTCCAAACCAGCGCTCTGTATGTGTACGTGGATCTGGCACAGCGGAGTCTGTCCAACGAGGCCCCAGAGATGTCCCATGGAGGCATCATCGCCTAGGAGGGAGCAAGGTGTTTTGCCTGGTTCCTCCCCCCTGACGTTGGAGTGCAACGAGGGGCTATGAACTAGGAGGCACGCTCCGCCCCTCTGCCAACTGTCACCCAGTCTGCTGGCTGCTGCTCCACCTACCGCGCCATCCACCTGGGCTCCCCTAGGAAAGAGACACACCTTATACTGGATTCTCTCTCCTATATCGTAAATGAAAATATTGAAGAGCACCTGTCCCAGAACCAATCCATGAGGTACTCAGCTTTTGACTCCCCATGACTCTGAGTACACCCCACTGACAACCACCCTTTGCATCCTGCCCCACCCCCAACCAGTTCCCTATCCACCTGGTCAGTTTTTCTTCTGCCCCCAAGTCGCCCAGCTTTTTTTGTTAGCCCTCTGTGAGGAGCAGAGTTAAATATCTTGCTAAAGGTGGGGTACAACACATCCACTGTTTGACCCCTGTCCACTGTATTTGTGACCTAATCAAAGAAGTTGACCAAGTAAGTTTGGCAAGATCTGCATATAACAAACCCATGCTGCCTCCAGTCCTGTAACCCATTTGTCTTCAAGAATTCCATTGTTTCATTTTCCAGCCGCTTGCCTACAATCGGGGCTAAACTGGCTGGTCTGTAATTACTTGGGTCGTTCCTGTCATCAGTTCTCTGAAGCAGCACCATGTTAGATATCCTCCAGTATGCTAGACCCACCCTCATCTCCAGGGAACAATCAAACAGATTTGCCAAAGGTGCTTCAAGTGTCAGCCTGTCCTCCTTCAGCACTCTTGGGTGCAACCTGTGAGGACCAGACCCTTTGTCCATCTTCAGGGTTTTGAGGCCTCTGAGCAGCATCCCCAACCCCGAGACTGGTCTTAACTCCAGTCATCTCAGCCCCCTCTCTTTGGCCTGCGTGCTGCACTCTGGTACTGGCCTCCTCTCCTCCGTGTTGAATACTAAACAAAATTAATCTTTCTATATATCAACTTTAATCAGATAATACTCGCCTTAGTTTTCCTTTTTCTCTAATGTACTTAAAGGAGGTTTTCTATCCTCCCTTGATTCCCTCCATGTGTGCTTTGCTTTTTCTTACCATTATTCTAATCTTGTCACCATCTTCAGATAAGCCATTATGGTTGACCAGAATCTGTTTCTTTAAATCAGATATACTCAGATTCAGAAATTTGTTCTGATTTTGGATTTTCAGTATTCAGCGGGCAACAATCCTAAATAAAAACCAAAAAAAAGGCATCATAATCCAGTTCCAGATCTCAGATTTAGTTAAACCACCCCTACTTGCTAACATTACAGATTAAGAACATGGAAAGGAAAAGATCTCTACAACATGCGCTCACTGGAGCCTTAAACGGAGAGGGGGTATTTGACCATGACGTAGTATTTTTAATTTTTTTTTATTTATGCTTTCCGCAGCCCAGCCTGACTGGCAGAGAGTGATGCCCTGGAGATAGAACCTTATGCTGATTATGGAAAACTCTCCACTGTGGTCATGCTTTTCACTAGGTTAGGACCACATAAACAAGAAAAGCGCGGTCCACAACAGCGAAGGCAAGACGGCACTGTCAATAACAGCGCCCGACCAACAAGCGACTGTAATAGCAATGCCAGTGGTAGCGATCCATAAAACATCAACCGCTACTCATGTCTTCTTAAAAAAAAAAAAAAATGAATCTCGAACTTATAACAACCCCACTTGGTGGTGGTGGGGGCTGAACTCAGGGATGGGGAGATACTTTTGGGGGCGTTATATCCGGTCAGGGGACATAAAAATAAAACTTGGTTGGGGGGAGAGGAAATGTAATTAGTCCCCTCCACCATGGGAGCAGCTCGGCAGAGCACCACACTGCCAGATTCTTCTCTTCTCCTCCACTGTGCCTGGGGTAGCGGTAACTGCCTTGCACTATGCTATCCCTGTAGCTGTTCAGGCAGCCACTATTGTGGAAGTGTGATTTTGACAGCACTATTGTGGAATTGCTATTTTCACCTGTTAGGGTCATGCTCCACCCTAGCCTTAACGTTAGATCTGTTTCTCTGCTTGAAGAGAGCAGTTGCAGCTCCGGTATTTCTGGTCTCCAGATCAGTTTTATTGTTTTTATAAAGAAAACTTACTTCAGATTAGTTAGTTCTCAATAATCCTGTGTAAGTTTGGGTCTTATTTCCTAAATATATGTTTGTTTTTTGTTAAAATTGGTTTCTCCGGTTTTTGATCAGTTGCCAGGAACTGGAGAAGACCGTAATATAGCCCATTTCCCACCTGAAGGGAATCGCATTGTATTACACTATTTTAAAGAGCCCTTGACACCGTTGTGACAACTTTGAGAAACGTAATGTTTAGCACAAATTAGCTTATATTTTAATATTGTTTGTGTGTTTCTCATTCTTACTCATGACTAAGGACATTTGTATGTAAAAAGAAGTATTGCCCTATCTGTTCTGGCTGCTTGCCTACACATGATATCACAGTTCTGTTTATGATATCACAGTCTGTTGCTGTAGGGATAATTACGGTGCCATAAATGGGGGATCATTTATTTTATTTATTTACTTATTTAAAAGTTGGCAACCAGGAAAAGAACCATGACCAGAAGCTTGTTTCCATGTGCAACCCGGATTATGATGTCATATGTAGGATAGCAGAAAGACCAGATAAAGTCTAAGGGACAGTAAGACTCTTTTGTATAGCTGTCCTTGGTAAGAAAGAAAACAGGTGAAGAATGATAGAAAATACATGAAATATAAATGGAAATGTCTAATGCTCACATTTTTCAAAGTTTTTCTAACGGTGTCAGAGGCTCTTTAACTGCTGGTAAATTCGCTTTTAAAACTGCTTTTCTACTAGTGGTTTGATTCTTTTTATTGCAGTTCTCACTGAAAGGGAACTGGACCAGTTCATTCTTTAATTTTTAAATCTAGCTTAAGAAAACCACTCTAAAAATTACCTTTTTTCATTAATTGATGCAGTTCCTGGGATAGGGAATTTCAATTTTTAACTTTTTCCTGCTAGAGACGATTTTACTCTGAGGCTCTGGGGAGATTATTCAAACTGTTTATGGGAACCGAGATTTGTTCTCTTAAGTCTTCATGTTTGGCTTGACTGATAGCCTAAGAAAAAGAAAACAGAACCTACAGGTTTTAAAAAACTGTCTTGTTTTCAGCTCCTGGCAAGGGCAGACTACCACAAGATCTAAGGTGCCCGGGTCCAGTTCACAATTTATTTTTCCCAAAAACCCAGAAGAAAAGGGCTAAAAAATGGAGAAGAACGTATGGCTTTTTAGTCTGCCTCTGTGTCAACAGAACACAACATTAACCACCCCTCTAAAGTTTGGGAGGTCATCCATGCTTTCTTCTGTCCCCCAGCCCAGTCCTCCACCACCATTCTGACCCCCCTCCCGTTGCCTCTGAATTTAATGCTTTCTTCACCTCCTGCACCTCTTTCCATCTCTTCTCCTTCCTCCCCACCTCCTCCTCTCCCCCTTCCCATCCAACCAGTATCCTTTCTCTTTCTCTCCAGTCTCACTGGCAGACACCCTCAAGGCCCTCCTGGCTCTTAACCCTCTCAAGGGCAGGAACCCTGATGCGCTTGACCCTAAACTCCTCCATCTCTCTGTACCTGCCATCTTTCTACCAATCACTTCCCTTCTTAACCTCTCTTTCTCCCTTGCCTCTCTCCCCAGTGCATAGAAGAATGACACAGTCATACCCCTTCCCAAATTTGGTGACTCCTCCAATCCTGGTAACTACCACCTAAACGCCCTGCTTCCTACACTTGCTAAACTTCAAGAACCCTTGGAGCTTTCTCAGCTCTCTCCCTTCCTTGATTTGTCTTCTTTCTTCACCCCTTTCCAGCCTGACTTCCGTAAATCCCACTCCACCTTCTCCTCCGTCCTCTGGCTTACTGACTCCATTCTCCCAGACATGGATCAGGGTCAAATCACCTCCACTATCTTTGTTGACTTGGCTAAAACCTTCAGTACTGTAGTCCATCCCCTTCTTGAATAGCTTGCTGCAGCAGGGCTTTACATCTCGAATACTAAGTGGTTCCGTTCCTACCTTGTGGATAGGACTCGGTTGGTTAGAACTGGAGATTCCTTGTCTCCCCCCCCCCCATTTCAGCACAAGTGTCCCCCAAGGATATGTTCTTGGCCCACTACTATTCAAGCCCCAGGAATTCCTCATTATGCTTAATAAATGCATTTAGCCTGTAGGGTTGAAGTGCCCCGGAGCACATGATTAGAATCGGAATACAGTTCAAAATACTACCAATAAGGTGTCGCTGTGTTCTGCAGCCTAACATCAGATCTTTTTCTCCACCTATGCAAACAAGTTGCCCCGAGGAGCTCTCTTCGAGCAACTTGCAGATTTTGTTCTCTGCAGCATTAGGTACCCATTTCCACCTCACGGTTTATTTACTGTATTTTTATTGTTTTTGTTTAAACTGCTGCCTCCTGCTAGTTTTTGTAAGTGGGGATATCTTGACAATGTGACTCTCCTCAGTGTTTTTGTTACGGAGAGCCACATCTCTCAGCTGTGTTTTCTGTAAACCAAAAAAAAAAGGAAAAGATATTCCTTGCCTTGGGGATTGGGAGTTTTCTTTTGGTTCCCCCTTGGTAGCATTGGTTCTTGTCATCGTTTCTCACCTTGGAGACCCGCAGCTTCCCACTTTTCTGTGGAAAAAAAGGGAGGGGGTTTGAACAAACCTTAACTGTCTGTGGGATTTTCTCTCCGCTTGTACTCTTTTTACAGTCTTGTAATTGGAACATTTTTTAATGGTTTTCCTTTGGTTTAAAAAAAAAAAAGCTCTGTTAGAACACCCTGGTTTTCTTGCGTTCTTCAGGCAAGGGGTACAATGTCCTGCATTGTGTCCGTTTTTGTACAGTTGCTGCTGATATTCTTTTAGCTACTTTCATCCCATTGTCTGGTTTGTCATCTAATGTTGTGGGGAAGGTCCCTCTCAGACTGGCACCATGGGACCCTCTAGGAACCCCCCTGAAAGTTTAAAGCATTCCTTAGAGCAGGATCCTGTTTCTGTTCACTCAAAAAAGAAAGAAGTTAAAGCATGTCACTGCCTTTCCTGCTGAAAGGCAAAAGGAGATGCCAGTGAACAAGTTTAAACACAATGGCAAAAAGACCACTGCCCCTCCTGGTGGAGAGCAAAAGGAGACACCATCATCTGCGAGACTACTGGTCCCAAAAGCCTCAACCCCTCTCCAAGTTGGCACCAGTCACAAGGACCCTGCTACAAGGCTTGGAATGGTGGAAGGACAGGGGCAGTCTCAGAGAAGGGGTACCTTTTGAGGCACCGGCACCTACAGCTGTCCTGACAACGGATGTTTCAATGTTGGGCTGGGGTGCCCACCTGGGAGACCTCATGGGAAGTGGGGGTTGGTCCACACAGTACTCCAGAGAGCACGTAAACCTTTTGTAGCTAAGAACAGTATTCCTGGCTCTTCAGTCATTTGCACAACAGGTCAAAGGTCAGTCTATCCAACTCAGGACAGACAGCAACACCACCACCGCCATGTATTATATCAACAAACAAGGTGGCACCAGGTCCTCAAAGTTATGCACAGAAGCTGTGAAACTCTGAAATCTGGCATACTCGCTGGACATGCAGTTATCAGCAATCCACCTTGCGGGGAAGGACAATGTCCCAGCAGACTCCCTCAGCTGGATCAATCAGGCTCATCACAGTTGGTCTCTGAACAAGCAGGTGCTGTCCACAATCTTCAGGAGATGGGGCACACCACATATAGACCTGTTTGCGTCAAAAGGCAATTTTCAGCTCCCTCTCTATTGCTTCAGGCCTCCGGCACTGGGCACGGTTCCCGTGGATGTCCTGTTTCTCGAGTGGACAGGGAAGTTTCTGTATGCCTTCCTTTCTCATCCTTTGCTGTTTCGAGTTCTTTTGAAACTGAGGAGCCAACCAGCAATCATGATTCTGATAGCCCCAGATTGGGCCAAGCAGCCGTGGTATCCCAGCTTCTGGTCCTGTTCGCCAAACAGCACATCTGTCTTCCCCATCCATCTTCTGACTATGTCCCAGAGCAGGATAACCTTTCCAAACCTCAAGTCCCTATGCCTCAAAGCCTGGTTCTTGAAGAGCTAGAATACTCTGGTTTCCACTTCTTGGACCAAGCCCTCCAGGTACTTAAAATGTATAGAAAACCCACAACTAAGAAAGCACATGAATCCAAGTGGAAAAGGTTTTCACTGTGGTGTGCTTCTAAATAGCTCAACCCCCTCCAATCTGATCTGTCTGCACTCTTTGAGTATCTCTTGCACCTGCAAACCTTAGGCCAGCTACTCTAAAAGTTCACCTGGCAGCTACAGTATTTCAGCATATACGTCAGTGGGTACGCGAGGAACAGTGGTCTCTCACTCCATATTCAAAAGGTTCTTTGAGGGCCTCTCACACCTCTTTCCCCCTGTTAGGGAACCTGTCTTTCCCTTGGATCTGAACGTTTGTATTGCCAAACACATGGACCCTCCATTTGAGCCTAAGGACACTGCCGATTTGAAGTACATCACATGAAAGATGGTCTTCCTGGTGGCCATCACTTTGACCAGAAGGGTGTGCGAAATCCAAGCACTCAGCACGGACTCAAATTACATTATCTTTTACAGGGATACGGTACTCCTAACAACTAACAGGACATTTCTCCCAAAACCTTTGTCTGAGTGTTACTTTAACCAGTTCATCACCCTGCCAGTGTTCTTTACAGATCAGTCCAGTGCTTCCAAACCACCTGTAACTGATTTCTGATGAAGGATTCTGTGTAGGCTGAAAGTACCTGTTTTCTTTTGTAATGACTCTGTTGGCCCAATAAAAGGTATCAGATCATCTATTTGTGTGGATCTTGGGAGAATTAAGGCGGTATAGCTTGGTGGAGGCTATTCCCACTACCCATCCATTACCCATAGGAGGGAGAATAGCACCCCTCAAAATGAATATTTTGCCACACTATCTAATCTTCTTCCAAGCTCTTTCTGTTAATATCCCTGAATGCTATTGGGATAGGTTACACAAAATTCTACTTAAATTATTTGGGCATGGTCAGCCCACTGGCACAGCAGCAGCACTTCTGCCTGCAGCATCAACGACTGGGGTTTGGGAGTGAACCTCAGACATTCGGAGGTCGCTGGGGGGGGGCAGAGCACCCTAGGGCCTGCTCGCCCTCTCCAGAGAGGTGGGGAAGAACTTGGTTCCCGATGCATAAGGACCCCATGCATTGGCAGGGGGTATGGCAACCTGGGACCACACTCAGAGCTGGATGTGGCGGGGACCGGCAGACCTCTGCACATCTGTGGTGGGAATGTGCCTGACCATGCGCCAAGGTCATTGCACAACAGGCTCTACCACGGAGGGTTAGGAAGGGGGACGCACAAGGGGGAAAAAACTCAGTGTGAGCCCCATGATGCCTGGATCCCAGCTAGTGCCAGGACCTAGCCAGCACAGGGTGCCCCCCCCCCCCACGGCAGTAACCAGGGGCCCAAATATACAAGCACAAGAAAAAAAATTATTTGGGCAGATGGAAAATGATGGATCAGTAAGAAATTGTTGACCCTCCCCAACGACCGCGGCAGGCTAGCAATGCCTGACCTAACATTGTACTATGTGGCTGCACAACCTGCACCACAAGTAACCTGGACCAAACTGAGGGGGGATATAAGATGGCAGGAGATAGAAACCACACAACCTTCGCTATTATCTCTGTTTGATTACCACATGCTGTACTGTCTCCAAAATATGGGCAGCAATACCAAACCCTTGGACCAGACACACACTTGGTATCCTAGCTAAAATGCAAAAGCTAATAGACACCCTTAACGAGATAGGACCCTTATCAAAAATAATAGGAGATCAGGGGCCTGATTTTGTAAGGCTGCCATAGATTAGCGCACCATGCACTGAATCCCTAATTGTGGCAAACTCGGGTGCACCAGGGACCCTGCATCAGATTTTGTAGGAATCAGGGTCCTGGTGCAAAACTCCAGAGTTTGCCGCAAGCCATCCTGTGCACCAAACATATGGCACGTGGGATGGAAATGCTACAAGCTGTGGGACATTTGGCCTGCAGTGATGACCTGGCATCCTGAAGGCTAGCAGGGCCTGTGGAGGGCAGGCTGGGGCAGGTTGGGGTTGGTGGTGGCAATGGACCCAAACACAGCCAGGGCACAGCTGCCACAGTGTTAGGGACTAGACTTGGGGGGGATGGTCGGGTGACAGGCACTGGGGGGGGTCCCTGGAAGGCACCTTCTGTTGCTCTGCTGCTGCAGGAACAGGAGTCCAGGTGAAGGCATCAGCCACAACAGGGGGCCATGGACCACCTTCCACCTTGCCACAGCTCACAGAATAGTGCAGGGGCCATTAGATTATCTCCTGCCTGGTCTAACTCTGATGGACCATGTGCCCATTGAGGGATCTGCAGAATCCCAGTTAAGGGGATATTGTAGTACTGCCCTGGAGCAAGGCCCCGCCCCCACCTTGTCGCACTGGTGCGTCCGTCACAAGGACAGCACAAGCCCAGCCAGCATAGACAGCCCCCCAGTTTGTGCAGGGGGGCATCTGAAAATCGGGTTGGTGCACAGTGCGTCACAAGATGCCCCATGCGCCAGCCCTTGTTGACGCAAGCACTGTGCGCCATTCCTGATGGTTTGAAAATTGGGCCCCCCTGACTTTACACCACCTAAGCTAGATCCTAGATTCCAAAGATGGAATAAAATCTCCCTCACCATATATGCAGCAGTGATCAAACACAGGACATGCACTTCATTTGGGGAGTTACAGGAAAGATTCAGCATACCAAAACAAGAATTCTACAGATTTCTCCACAGGAGGCATTATCTGACCTCTTGAAATCTAGTTTTCAAAGCAGACCAAGAATTCTTCCCCCTTGAGGACTTCCTGTACTGGGCAGCCATACTACAAGGGAGAGGTGGGTCCGTTTCCAGTGCATACAAAGCTCTGATGGGGGGCACGTATGCAGTTCTTTCAGGTATGCTCAGTATGTGAGAAGAGGAAGTGGGGGGGGGGGTCTCGATTGCAGAGGAGGAATGGAAGTGGATTTGGGAGGAGTGGCAGATAACTGCATCGCCCAGCTAGCATGAATACTGATGGAAATGTATATCAAGATTCTTCCACACCCTATCCGTAACACAGCATTTCATCTCGGGGCTCTTAATTTGTGTTGGAGGGGCTATGGTGAAGTAGGCATCCACTATCATTATTCTGGGCCCACCCAAAAGTTAACCCTATTTGAAAGCGATACATCAGGTGCTCTCTAAACTTTGGGATGCTGCAGTGCCCTTTTTCTTTAAAAACCTAATATTGGGTACCAAAGTACAAGTAAGGCATCTTACTAATTCTTTGCACAGGGCACGCGAAGGCATAACAGCCTGCTGGTTGCAGCAGGCTATTCTTTTTCTGTTCTCCTGAATCAGCAGAATCAATGAGATACAGTGCATGGAATGTATTACTGCAACTAGATCCTCTCTGGAGAAACACAGAGCTGTGGCAAAGATGGGACTCCCACAGGGATGTAATGCTTCAGGCTGGAACAACTAGTGAGGGAGAGATTCCGAAGAGGCAAGGTAAAAGCATGGTGGTTACAGTCTTCCTGTTTAACCTTACCCTGGGGGCCTCGGGGAGAGGGCCTGCAAGCATAGGGTAAAAGGTTAAGACAGCCTGGGGCATCCACCCGGGTAGTACTTTTACAGCTAATGGAAAGACCATAAATTTCCCTAACCCAAATATCCACACAGAGGAATTACACTTACTACAGACCAAATCGTTCATAGTTACCTGTTGTTCTACTGTTGGCCTTGCATTAGTCAGCACTTGTAAGCTCCCTCATTCATTACAAACATTGGATTTTTGTGTATATTGAAGATGGTGTGCATTGCTTTCTAACGAATTGTGAAATAGGTACAACTGGATACTGTGGGTGGATATTGTCCCATCCATCATAGATATAGACATAGAAGTTGACGGTAGATAAGGACCGCAAGGCCCATCCAGTCTGCCCATTTTTTCTATCTTATGAATGTGCCATAGGCCTGTACTCTGTCAATGGCCTATCTATTCATACTCATCTGTATTGCTCCCTTATGCCTATCCCATGCCTGTTTGAAGCCCTGCACTGTATTCATATCCACTACTTCCTGAGGTAGGCCATTCCATGCATCCACCACCCTTTCTGTGAAAACAAGTCCTCATATTACCCCTTAATCGGCCTCCCTCCAATCTCATGCTGTGTCCACTTGTTCTGCTATTTTTCTTATATTGAAACATGTTAGACTCTTTCACCTTGTTAATGACCTTAAGATGTTTGAAGGTGAACCCACACCTGTATGCTCTACACTGAGACTGGCTGGCTTCCACTCCATCTTAGAGCACAATACCAAACCTGCCTACTTCTAAAAAAAGTGCTTCTTGGGCTGACACTCCCCCTCTCTGGGCAGCCTCTTTAAGTTTGCAGCACCCACAAAATTAACCAGAAGTGCAGACACTGACAGGCTGTGTATGCCCTTCAAACGCATGAAACTTGCCCAGAATTCCATTTTGTACCAAGGACCAAAATGGTACAGTGAGCTACCAGCTGATCTCACTGATACCCTCAAGATTAGTACTTTCAAATCTGGACTCAGATCATTTCTTAACACTACTAAGACCTGTACCTACCTGTTCTAAGCACTCTCACCTCTGCCTACCAAATTACCCATTACCTACTCTTCCCCCCCCTTACTCCACCCCCTCACTACTAACCCCTGTTCTATCCTCACCTACGCTATACTTCCCCCTTCTCTCATAATTCTTCTCATTCCCTCTCTCCCCCCCCGACGACGCCCACTATCGACTGACCACCCTCCCTTTCATTTACTGTATGTCCAATCGTTAGGGAATCCCAACACTGCATCTTACCCACCGTTCTCTTATTAATCCACTTTGTTATTATTGCTTATAAGATGTATGTAATTACAATTTAATTTGGTTGCCTGTGTAATTGTATTCTATGTTATTGTATAACCTTGTATTGACTGTTTTGTTTTGTCCACCACTGACTTGCAGTCTTTGAAAATGAGTCCTTGACTCAAAGGTATTAATTGTAATCTGAAATAAATAAAATAAATGTTTCAATCATATCACCTCTCTCCCTCCTTTGCTCTAGGGTATACATATTGAGCTCCGTTAATCTGTCCTCACATGTCTTCTGATGCAGTCCCTGCACCATTTTGGTTGCCCTTCTTTGGACTACCTCCACTTTGTTAATATCCTTGTGCAGGTGTGGCCTCCAGTACTGCACACAGTTCTCCAGATGGGGCCTAACCAGTGCCTTGTAAAGAGGGATTATTACCTCCCTCTTACAACTTGTGATACCCCTACTAATACACCCCAACATCCCTCTAGCCTTACCTACTGATTTAGTGGTCTGCTTGGATGATTTCAGGTCATCTGTGATGATGATGATGATGATACCCAAGTCTCTTTCTTCCCTTGTGATTGCCAGCAACTCCCCTCCCAACCTATGGGTGGCTTCAGGGTTTCGCTTCCCTATGTGCATGATCTTGCACTTCTTTTTTTTTTTTTAACTTTATGTTTATTCTTTTCTCAAAGACAAACATGCATTTGTTATGCTTTCTTTCAACATTACATATATAGATCAGAATGAGGGCGCCACTCCTCTTAATACTCTGTACTCAACCGTTAAAAGAATTAAGATACGTCTTTGGAGGCTACCACCATTACAATAAAAATACAACATATATAGAACTTTATCTGTATGGAGTCCATGAGCTGCATGGTGTAATTTGTTTTATAATCTGCAGTGTTAATTGTCCGGTATCCTTCCCTAATATTAGGGATCAAAGGCCATGCTTAATCACAGTAAGTACATTATGTAGTGTATTAGCAGAAAAAAGAACTTAGCTGGCTGTAAGGCAGCTCTACTATATCTAAATTGTTTAAGACGTTGAAACATTGGTATATAAACTTGAACAAACAGTTCAACAAGAACTAATTATTACCATATACACTCCACATAGAAACCAGGCAAGGACACAGTATAAGGGTAATGAAATCAAAAGTTAAAGCTCTCTAATGCCCCGAGCATTTATTTTTTATTATATAGCCCATCCAGACTAGAAATAAAAATTATAAGTATCGTATTTAATGGGTGAGAGAAGGCATCGCTCACAAAATTACATGCACCCTCCCTGTCCCTTTACCAGTCTGGATTAAGTGTCCTCATAGAAAACGTGAGGCCTTTCAGGTAGCTTCCTCGTCTGATGATGGGTCGTCTTCTTCAGTATTTATCCCTCGAATCGGGGCGTTCCGTTGGGCCCATTTAAGAGCCTCCTTTGGGTCTGAGAAGAGGAACACTTTGTTCCAATGAACAATCCTCATACGAGCTAGGAAAATCAGACCATGAGGTATTCCTGCCTCTTGTAGAAGAGCCCTTTGTCTTGTGGCATAGGAGAAGTCGGGAAACAACTTTATTTGTTGGCCATGATGAAGCAGAGTTTTCTTCCTTCTTGTCAGTGCCAGGAGATAGTCCCTCGATCCCACTCCATTCAGCACCATTACTACAGTGCACGGGGCTTCTGGGTTATCCTGACGGCCACGAAAAGCAACGTGGTATGCCTTCTGAATATGTTGAACTGCCTGAGTCGCTTCTTCCTCTAGTTGGCTCACAATCCATTCCTGCAGAAATAAAATCAGATGATCCCCCTCACAGCCTTCTGCAAGACCCAGGATCCGTACGTTGTTAGCCCTGGCCTGGTTCTCTAACGTTTCCAGCCACGATCTAAGGTGTATGTTTTCTTTTATCACTAAAGCCACAGCCCCCATTGGAGAATTGGCAGTTTTAGTGGCTGCCGACGGCGCCAAAGTGACTGTCTCAAGTGGGACTCAACAGCGGTCACTTGAGTAGTTAGGGAATCGAATTTTGTAGATAAGCCTGCCACTGATGCAGTAAGTTGGTTTAATTTATGTCCCAGAGTCTGCATCGTCTCCTCTCCTGTTCCTTCTTCCAAGTCGGGTTCTCGGCCTGTTGTAGTCCTCGTGGTGGACGCTCCCGGAGTTGTCCTGGTTCTAGCTCCGTCACCCTGGTGTTTATCTTTACGAGGATTGCCCATATCTTTTCAGCAATATCTCAGTTTCAAAACTAATGCAATTTTATTGTGCTTGCCTGAGGCTGTCTGATTGTAAATACTGAATTTTTATCTGGTGCTAAGAGAGCCTTATAGTTCAGCAGCTATTGCTCGGGCTCCACAGCACCCCCGATCTTGCACTTCTTTGCGTTAAACCCCATTTGCCACTCTTCCGACCATTTTGCCAGTTTATCCAGATGTCTTCTGTTTCTGCCCACCCCATCTGGATCATCTGCTCTGTTGCAAATCTTGGTGTCATCTGCAAACAGACAAACCTTACCCTCCAGTCCATCTGCAATGTCACTGATAAAGATATTGAAGAGGACTGGCCCCAGGACTGATCTCTGAGGTACCCTGCCTGTGACTTGCATCTCTTCTGACTGTTTACCGTTTACCACCACTCTCTGTTTTGTGCCCGCCAACCAGTTTGCCACGCAGCTGACCAACTTCTGACCCACCCCGAGCCTACCCAGCTTATTAATCAATCTTCTATGTGGAACAATATTGAAAGCTTTGCTGAAGTCAAGGTAGGCGACATCAACTGCTCCTCCTTGGTCCACCACTCTGGTTACCCAGTCAAAGAAATCTAGGAGATTAGTTTGACAGGACCTTCCTGTTGTATACCCTTGCTGTCTTGGATCCTGTGCTCCTACGGATTCCCATTGTTGCACTATCCTTTTCTTAAGGAGTGCGTGCATAATCTTGCCCACAACTGAGGTAAGACTGACTAGTCTGTAGGCCCCTGCCTCCTCCCTGCTACCACTCTTGTGGAATGGGATCACATGAGTCCTTCTCCAGTCTTCTGGGACCTCTCCTTTGCTCAGAGACTTACTAAGCAGTTCTGATAATGGCTCTGCTAGTTCCACTCTTAGCTCTTTTAGTACCCTGGGATGTATGCCATCAGGTCCCATTGCCTTGTCCAACCTGAGATTAGCAGGCTCTTGTAGGACCCTTTCTTTTGTGAAGGGATTAGTTCATACCTCCTGCCCTCCTATGTCCATGGTGCTGAGCTGTGGGCCCTGCCCTACCTTCTCATCAGTAAATACTGAGCAGAAGTATCTATTTAGGATAGATGCTTTTCCATGGTCCTCCTCACATTCTCCCTTATCCCCTTTGATCTTAGCAATACCCCCTCTGGACTTTCTCCTATCACTGATGTATCTATAGAAAGTCTTGTCACCTTCTTTTATTGTTCGTGCTAGTGTTTCCTTGGTTTGGGCCTTTCCCTGTCTTACTGCTGTCCCTGCTTCCTTTAGGGAAGTTTGGTATGCCTCCCTATCTTCGTCCCGCTGCATTCTCTTATATTTCATGAAGGCCAGCCTTTTGGCTCTGACCTTTTCTGCTGCTGTTTTTGAGAACCAAAGTGGTTTCATTATGCTTGCTTGCACGCATGTGCAAGAAACTTAGTGCCATCATCCGAGTTTTCGTAGGTGTGGCACCTGTCTTCCAATGCAGTCATTGTGTTTGCAGGCGCGGCCACAGTGCGCCAATGAATGCTGCAGCTGTCTATGACAGCAGTTGAAAATGCAGTGTTGTACAGGTGGAAAGGCAGAGCTCTGCTTTAGTGAGCAGTGAGAAGCTACTGCCTGCACTTGCGCTCTCCCCCCCCACAAGCATGCACGCATGCATATTGCATGCTAATGCGCTCCCCCCCACACACACTGTATGGCCGACGGGGGTGCCCAATCCCCCATCGGCTCCAGTGTTCCCCCAACAGACAACCAGGTGCCACGCTGGGAGCCCACCCCAGTGTGACAACAGTCCAGTATGGCCAATGGGGTGCCCAATCCCATCGGCTCCACCTTCCCCACCCCAAACAGCCTTCCAGCTGCCACGCTAGGAGCCACCCCAGCGTGGCACAAGTCCCACGTCGCCAAGAAAAAAAAATGAAACCTTAAAGAGAAAACCTTCCCTCACTGACTGTCCTGACCTCCGCTCCCCACCCGCGCCCACCCTCTGCGCACTGCCTCCCACACCCCCACCCCATACTTGCCTCCGGAGTCCGTCGCGATGATCTTCGGTGGACCGGGAACACGTCTGCACTCTTCAAAGCCGACCGCGAACTGAGGAAATGCCAGTAAGCTGTATAAAATAATAAATAGGGTTTTTTCAACTTTGATGCATATCTCAGGCATTTTTGGGAATTTTTTCACCAAATTTTCAACATGGGGTTTTTGGGACCCCACCTCACGAATTCTGTCACTGTCATTTTGTTAATCGGCCCCGAAAGGTGATTTCGTGGTCACTGCACCGAACCACCTTTCGGGACCAATTTATGAAATGAAAGTGTCACAGTTCATGAGGTAGGCCCTCAAAAACCCTATGTTGAAAGTTTGGTGAAAAAATTCCCCAAAATGACTGTTTTACAAGCATGCGTTGCGCTGTTCCTACACACGCTCATAAGTTCGTGAATTTTCAATATTTTCACTCCAGATTTTCAACATTGCCATTTTACCACACCACCTTATGAGCAACACAGCTGTCATTTTTCACATTTCTCCCAAAATGTGTTTCCGTGCATGTAGCGCACCATGGCGCAGTTGGTGTTCGAAATCAATGTTCGGGACAGATTAAGAGAACCACAGTGACACTGTTCATGAGCAGAAGTGTTAAAATGGCAATGTTAAAAATTTGGTGAAAAAATTCCCCAAAATGACTGTTTTACGAGCATGCGTTGCGCTGTTCCTATGCACGCTCGTAAGTTTGTGAATTTTCACTCCAGATTTTCAACATTGCCATTTTACCACACCTGCTTATGAGCAGAACAGCTCTCATTTTTCACATTTCTCCCAAAATGTGTTTCTGTGCATGTAGCGCACAATGGCGCAGTTGGTGTGCGAAATCAATGTTCGGGACAGATTAAGAAAACCACAGTGACACTGTTCATGAGCAGAAGTGTTAAAATGACAATGTTAAAAAATTTGGTGAAAAAATTCCCCAAAATGACTGTTTTACGAGCATGTGTTGCGCTGTTCCTACGTACGCTCGTAAGTTCGTGATTTTCACTCCAGATTTTCAACACTGCCATTTTACCACACCTCCTTATGAGCAGTACAGCTGTCATTTTTCACATCTCGCCCAAAACCTGTTTCTGCGCATGTAGCACACAATGGCGCAGTCGGTGTGCGAAATCAACGTTCGGGACAGATTAAGAAAATCACAGTGACACTGTTCATGAACAGAGGTGTTACAATGGCTATGTTAAAAATTTGGTGAAAAAAGTCCATAAAATGAATGTGTTATGAGTGACCATTGCGCAGTTTCCACGCACTCTCGTAAGTTCATGGATTTCTATTATTTTCAGTCCAGATTTTCACCACTGGCATTTTTCCACACTTCCTTATGAACAGTACAGCTGTCATTTTTCACACCATGTCCAAATGTGTTTTCGCACTTCCAGCTCAGAAATGCGTGGTCGCTGTGGGAAATCAGTGTTCGGGACAGATTAAGAAAATCACAGTGACACTGTTCATGAGCGGAGGTTCCAAAATGCCTGTGTTGACAATCTGCTGTAAAAAATTCCCAAACTAATTGCATTATGGGTGTGTGTTGCGCAGTTTCTACACACGTTCATGAGTTCACCAGTTTTTTTAATATTTTCACTGCAGATTTTCAACATTGCCATTTTTTCCACTTCCCCATGAACAGTACAGCTGTCATTTTTCACATCCTGTTCGAAATGTGTTTTCGCACCTGTGGTGCCAAATGGCGTAGACGCTGTGCAAAATCAGCTTTCGGCTAACAAGCTGATATTGCCACTTTTCATAAGGTAGGGGGTCACAAAAAACCCATGTTGAAAATTTGGAGTGAAAATGCCAACGAATGCCTGAGACGTCGGGGTTTCCGACCATAACGCCCCACCCTGTAGAGATTGACAGGCATCAGGGGTGTGACTTGGGATTCTCGCCTGTAATGCTCATACCATTCCACACCCTGCAGCCAGTGAGAGGCATCGAGGTGTGCCTTGGACTCTTCGGCCCCAAAGTTCACCCCATTCTCGTATACAGCACCCATCTCACCGTATTTCCTGATGGAATGGGGTGAGCATAAGGGCTAAAGACCCCAAGGCACACCGTGATACTTGTCAGTGTCTGCAGGGTAGGGTGTGGTGAAATGGCATGGTCGTTATGCCTGATGACCCAAACGCACACCCCAATGCCTGTCACTCTCTGCAGGGTAGTGGTGGGGTTGGCTTCAGTTCAATACTTCACTGCCATTCCTATTATGCAGCTCTCTAACTCCTACAGTACCAGTGCCTATGACGGCAAGCAAACATTCGGCATTGACAAATGCTTGTTCTTCTTTTACTCTTGCCTTTCTCTCTAACACAATGGGATGTTGCTTCAAGTATTGCATCCTTAATGCTTGCCCACTTTGTTTTGTACCCCCTCACCTGTATTTCTTCTTGCCAGGGCTAGCTTAACACTGTTGGCCATCTTATCAAAGTCAGCTCCTCTGAAGTCCCATATTTTTGCCATGGAATGGGATGATTTAGTTCCAGTGGCCAAATTGAACCATGCCATGTGATGGTCACTGGCCCCCAGGTAACCTTCAACCAGGAGATCTGTGATCCTTTCCCCGTTAGTCAGTACTAGATCTAGAATAGCCCCGTCTCCTGTGGGTTGTTCTACCAGTTGTTTGAGGTCCGCCCCCTGCAGCAAATGTCTGTAACTGCACTGTTATTTTCAGCATTTGTCAATAAAGCAGAGTTAAAAAAAGGAACATTTTCCTAATGCAGCTGCAGTATGAAGTAGCTTAGAAGTAGCATTTTACAAATGTACAAGATAAAGCTACTTTTAAATGGAATACATTGTGAAACTAATTTCTGCTCTGTTCTTCAATCAGGACATTTCCCATATATTGGCCAGTATTTTCAAGGACATATATACCACAGATGTGATTGGAAAGGACACTGTTGCAAACCTGGTGAAGTCGCGAGGAGGGAATAACCCGTATCATGAGACGTATGTGGAGGAGCTGCAGAAGGTAAAGAAATAATAAAAATAATAAATAGTTTAGAGACTGGAAACTTTCAGTTTTCGGGTCCTTACTGTCAGTTTTGATAGGAAGTCAAGTGAATGCTCAGAATGAAAAAATAAACTGATTTCTAGAATTTAACGGAGACATTTATTTCAGGCAGGTACATGTTGTTGTACTCCTTTATGTTTTGTTAAACTTTCCTCCAAATCACCATGGAGTCTCAAGATACTGCCTACAAGCTCCAGTTCAGTTGAGTCATGGTTTATGACCATTCCAAAACATTTTTTCCTGGTTTGTTGCTAATACCAGCAAAATCCTTTATTTATGGTCTTTTGAGAGAATGTGTTCTCACGCATAACTGTATTTGTAAGACATGTCGAGTAAATAACAACTCTTTATATTTCAAACCCAAACTTGTTTATCCTTTCTTGCCTTCACGATTTCACCTCATCACCTTGCAAGGGTATAGATAATTCATTTCTTTTTCTTTTTTTTTCCGTTATTTTAACTGCAGTGTGTAACTTGTTTTTGTGTCTAATACTACTGTCGTGGCCAAAAATATCGGTGCCCTTGTTTTTTCTAATAATGCACCATTCCTTCCAGAAAATTGTTGAAATTAAAAAATATTTTGGTACCCACATATGTATTTCTTTGGTTTGCAGTGGAATAAAACACAAAAAGCAGAAAAATTTACTAACTCTTAGCTTATTCCACACAGAAATCCTTAAATGGCCCGGACAAAATTATTGGCACCTTTTAGAAGTAGTTAGAAATAATTAGATTTCAAGCAGGTGATTCTCCTTCGCTTTGGAATTGAACTCACCTGTGGTGAGTTGCAGGTGCCTGCAATATAAAAATCACTCATTCAACCAGTTTGAATAGAGAAAAAGGACTCATTCTCCTGTTTTGTGTCACTGTGTGTACCGCAATGAGCATGGAGAAAAGAAAGACAGCCAGAGAATTGTCTGAGGAGGTCAGACAGAAGATTGTAGCCAAGCATGGACAATCTCAAGGCTACAAATCAATCTCCAGAGACCTTGATGTTCCTGTTTCCACCGTACTTAATGTTATCAGGATGTTTAAGGCCCATGGCACTGTAGCCAACCTCCCTGGACGTGGCCGCAAGAGAAAACTTGATCGAAGATTGCAACACAGGATTGTTCGAATGGTGGAGAAAGCACCTCGATCAACTGCCAGATTCAAACTGACCTTCAGACACAAGGTTTCAACTCGCACCATCTGTCGCCAACTCAATGAAAGGGGGTTATATGGTAGGAGGCCCAGGAGGACCCCACTGCTGAGAGAGAGACATAAGAAAGCCTGACTGGGGTTTGCCAAAACACACCTGAACAAGCCAAAGTCCTTCAGGGAGAATGTCCTGTGGACAGATGAGACCAAATTAGAGCTTTTTGATAAAGCACATCATCTCTATGTTTACAGAAAACAAAATGAAGCCTTCAAATAAAAGAACACCTTCCCTACAGTCAAACATGGAGGAGGTTCAGTGATGTTTTGGGGTTGCTGTGCTGCCTGTGGCACTTGGTGCCTTGAACGGTGCATGGCCATGAAATCTGAGATTACCAGGCCATTTTGAGCACAATGTTGAACCCAGTGTCAGAAAGCTGGGTCTCAGTCGAGGTCATGGGTCTTCCAGCAGGACAATGACCCCAAACACACTTCAAAAAGCACCCAGGAATGGTTCAGGACAAGACGCTGAACTGTTCTGAAGTGGCCAGCAATGAGTCCAGATCTAAATCCCATTGAAAACCTGAGGAGAGATCTGAAAACAGCAGTTGGGAGAAGGCACCCTTCAAATCTGGGAGAACTGGAGCAGTTTGCACAAGAAGCGTGGGCCAAACCGCCAGTAGAGAGGTGCAGGAAGTTCATCCATGGCCATAGGAAGCGGTTGATTGCAGTTATTTTGACTAAAGGCTGTGCTTCCAAATATTAAGTCTAGGGTGTCAATAATTTTGTCAATGCCATTTTTTTTATTTTCTGATTTAAAAGGATATATTAAATTCTGAATCAAAAACAAAGGTTCTGTAATATTAACAGAGAAATAAAGAATTGTGGAGACAAAATACTGTACTGTTGTTAATTTCAACTTATGTTTAGAGGAAATTGTGAGTTATTTGAAAAAGTGCAAGGGCGCCAATATTTTTGGCCACGACTGTAAATAAAATTAGGTATTCAACAGCATACCTCAAGTCTTTACTCCATCTTTCTATGGAACTCATTACATTTGTTTCTATCTGCCTGTTGATAACAAAGGAACTGCCACTCTGTTATTCTCCAGAGTGTGTATTCTGAAGTATTTTGAGATATTTTCATATGAAGGATGCTATACAAAAATAAACTGTATTGTGTGAGTGATAACACATGGCAGGATGTGTGGTTATAAAATAATGCATGCTTTGGGTGGCTGTTAGGCACAAGATGTAGCCGAGTACCACAACCACCCAAGAAGTACATTATTCCCTTGTGACCACACATTCTGGAGTCTTTTATCCCACGTATAAACAGAATTTTATTTTTTAAACAGAAATCTAGTTCAGGATGTGCGGTTGTCTGAGAATAATCAATGGTCATGTAACATGTTGCAACCAATGAGGTTACAGTATTTTCATGTTGCAGTTTATAAACTGCAGGGTGTGCATTTGTGTTAAGATACATGAACATAAGCTGGACCATTAGCAAGCCTGGGTCGTCGGGGGCTGTACGGGGGAGGAGGAGGATTGAACATCCCAGTGGACACTCTCCTCCTTTGGGGAGAGAGACATGCATCCCATAGCGCTGCTGCCACCTGTAGATGTACAGGGTGACTAAAGACCCTGGGCACAGGGAGGGAGAGGTACTGAAATGAATATCATAAAAGTGTGCTGACTGTGTGCCTCAGTGATCTAATTCCCAAAACACCGGCATCCCTGTGGGGCCAGGGGAACAACAGAAGAAGGGAGAAGCCAAATAACGGTAAATCCTACCTCTACCCGTAGGTGTTGAAGGCCAGTATACCTGGCCAGAAGGTGGTATGCATGCCACGTGGGAGCAAGGATGCATAAAATAAATAATTTAAAAAAAGAGATAGATGTACATCTCCTTCAACCACCAGAGTTGTCCATATATCTACCACAGTAGTACACTCTGAAGTATGCTGGCCCACAGAGGCAAGACGTCTGTCTGCAACGCCAAATACCTGGGTTCGGGAATGGACTCAGGATGTCAAAGGGATGGCCGGGGGGGGGGAGAGAAGGATTAAGCATCCCAGGGACTGCTCTCCTTCTCTGGGGGGGGGGTAGAGTGTCCGGCATATCACAGACCTCTGGCAGAGGCTGGGGGTGCTTTCCTGCCAGTGCCATCACCTGAGGGGGCGGGGTGGACGTGGGACATCATTGCACGTCCCTGCTCCCAGGTACCGCTGTAACAGCATTGAAAAATCCTCCAGACCCCAAGCATTATGCTGTCCTCCGTTGCGGTCCCCGCTGCCACCATTGTCTGCCAGGGGGTCCTGCTCATATGACCCCACCAGGGGGGCCAGGCAAGACCGAGGGACCGGAAGGGAGGGGGTGCCTGACTGGCACCGCCCAGGGGTAAGCCTGGCATGGGGAGATGGCGTAGGGTTGGGCTGAGCTCCCTTCGAAAGGGTGGGGGTCTGGACAATAAAGAATAAAACTTTTAAAAAAAAAAGGACACCCTGAAGTATGTTTCAGTTTTCAATTTAATTTTATTTATTAGTCCAGGAGCATAATCATTGAATCGAGGTGCATGCAAATGTAAAATATAGATGTATGGCTGGCCCAGTGGCATGGAGGGCTGAGGACCATGCCTTACCTGCTACCATGCAGCAACCTGGGATCAGGCGCACTTCTGGGCATTGGGGTCAGGCTGGGAATCGAGGCCTGACAGACTGCTGTCCTCCTCGGGCGGGAGTGGAAGCACTTGGTGCATGACCAACCCCTGGCAGAAGCAGGGAACCATGCAGCCAAGGCTTGAAGGTTCCAGGGCATGTGCCAGATGTGGGCGCTTGCACCCTTATGTTATTGCACACCACATTTCCCAGGAACAACAGGGAAAAAGAGGACTCTGAACATGGCAGGATGACACCCATCCCCAACAAAGCCCTATGCAGATACCACGGCAGTACGCCACCATACTGACCACATGGCACCATTCGGAGGATTATGAGGGGGCTCCCCCAGTGGCCACACCCTGGAGGGCAATCCAGGGTGAACACCAGTGGACAGAAGTCCAGGGATGGAGCAAGGCGGGGATAGGGCTGAGGCAGAGCAAGCCAAAGACCAAATAAAAAAAAAAAAAGATGTCGATGGCAGAAAAAGGCCAAGTGGTCCGTTGAGTTGGCCCATTACCTTCTTGCATCTGCTCCCAGCCTAATGCTGAGCTGGAACTAGTCTTCCAATTGCCCTGACTGTATTTTGAACTCCCCACCCCCACTGAGTCCACCTTACAGCCTCCAACCAGCTGGCGGACACCTTCAGCCATGTTGGCAAGGCATCTCACAAGTGGTCTCTCCACCCAGAGGTATTACACAGTCTGTTTTCCCAGTGGGGCACCCCTCAGGTGGACCTGTTTGCCTCCAGGGAGAACGCAAAGCTTAGGCTGTTTTGTGTCCACCCCCCCTCAGCAGGGAACTCTGCATGGGGATGCCTTCTTGAGGCCCTGGACACCAGGCCTCTTCTGTGCCTTCCCTCCACTTCCCTTGATCCACAAAGTGCTCCTCAAGGCCAGGAGGGACAAGGCACAGGTGATTCTGGTGGCTGCGGACTGGCCATGCCAGTTTTGGTACCCCAATCTCCTCAGCCTCAGCAGCAGGCTCCGGAGGCGACATCCTCTATGCCCATATCTGCTCTCCTTCAATCAGGAAAAGGTTCTCTATCCAGACACTCAGTCCATGCACCTGACAGTCTGGTTCCTGAGTGGCTAGAGTTCCAGGCTTTGGGTCTGTCCGAAGATGGCCTCACTGTTGTCCAGGCATCTCAAAAGGAGTTGACTAGGAAATGCTATGTCTTCAAGTGGAAGAGATTCTCCATTTGGTGTCAGGGCAAGGGGTTGGACCCTTTGTCCTGTCCAGTGGCTAGCATTCCTGACTATCTGTGGTCCCTCTCTAAGTCATGCCTTCAGTCGACAACCCTTAAGGTGCACCTGGCAGCCATCTCTGCCTACCAGGCACAGGCCGGTCAGCAGTCAGTGGTGCAGGAAAAGGTGGTCTGGCGCTTTTTTAAAGGCATTGACCATATTTCTCCTCCAGTGTGTGAACCACCACCACCTTGGGATTTACTGTTGGTTTTGGCAAAGCCCATGGGCAAGCCATTTGAACCGATGCACAGGTGCGACATGTCTCACCTGTCATGGAAGGCCACTTCTTTGATGGCTATTGTGATGTTTGGACAGCTGGTTATGATTGCTCTATGATATTTGTGTATAGAATGTGTTATTCAAACACCATGAAGTCTTGCTATATTATAACAATAGCAGTCAGCCACTGCAGCTGAACTGCCCCGGAGAGGAAGGAGTTAACTCCAGAAGATCTGGAGTTCTACAGCGCGAGGGCGCTGT
The DNA here is from genome assembly GCA_016271365.2 of Neoceratodus forsteri. Taxonomy (NCBI): domain Eukaryota; kingdom Metazoa; phylum Chordata; order Ceratodontiformes; family Ceratodontidae; genus Neoceratodus; species Neoceratodus forsteri. The sequence goes on from CM057456.1 coordinate 1,431,743,048, forward strand.
GCCCAAAGCTCTATCTGGCAGTTTCAAATGAAACTGTCAGATTCTTTACTCCGCTTCACTGAACAGTCGCTCGAGATCAGCTCCTTCAGCTCGGTTCATTCTCGGTTCAAGAGAGTAGTTTTGGTTCATTTGAACCGGCAAAGTCATTATTTTACCGCATTTCGGTTCTAAAGCTCTATCTGGTAACCGTAAGTACAAAGTTCAAGTCTGTGTGGAAAATTAATTATCGGTTCGGTTTTGAACCGATCGCTTGTTTTTCTGCCTTTTAAAACTGTACTGTGGGTTTTAGAGTGCGGTTCCGGTTCTTATCGGTCCTAAAACGAAATTATTACGGTTTTTCAAATACCTCGTGACACGGTTAGGAACCGATAAGGTGTCTTGCCTGGCACTGCCATCAAAGGGCAAGTTTTTGGTTAGGCTGGCAGTATGTCTGAGAAACCCAAAAGAAAAACCGGCCCACTGGGTTTCAACACTGTGATGTCTGGGGACGCCTTTGCCAAGGCTGACCACACACCACTTGTGTCTATTGTCTGGGGCTGACCACCTCCTGTCAGACTGCCAGGTGTGTAAAAATTCCCTGCAGCCACCCTGGAGAAGAGATTGGGCGGCTCAGGGGCGAGAGGCCAAAAGTCCGCTGACCGGATGGCCAGCCAGTTCAGTACCCACTGGACCAGAGGAGTGCCCTCTGACCAGAGCGAGACTTCCTCGGAAAAGGAAGACTGGTTCAGAGGAACCAGTCCCAAGTAAAAGACAAAGAAATCAGGAGGTTTGGAGTCCAGAATTGTGTCTCCAACTGCTCAGAGATAGCTAAAGCCATTCAGATTGTCCAGTCACTGTCTCAGGGATCTGTAGAACCACCAACAGTTGGTAAAAGGTTGGTTCGTTCAGTCCCAGTGGTTCAGGATTTTGAAGTTGAGGATTTTATGAACCACAGGAGGGGAGGAGGAATTTGATCAATATATGTGTGGCTGGGAGGGTCTGGACGTGCCCATTGAACCGGCATTTCTCCAGACAGACCTTTAGAATCTCCCCTATTCTGTCTGAGTCCCTTCTTTCTTTATTTTTACAAAAGGTTGCAGAAACCCTCCAGCTTCCTTTAGAGGAGGCTGTGGATGAGCAAGAGGAGCCTGATTATGTGGAAATGATGGATATTCCAGAGTCTAGGAGGTTGTCTATTCCTTTGCATAAGTCATTTAGGAAGCAAACAACAAAGATTTTAAAAATCCTCATTCTGTCCCACCTGTAGATAAAAAAATGGACAGAAGGTATACTTTGTCAGGCTTGGATACAGACTTTCTATTGAGCAGTGTAGTCATGTAGGTGTGGTACAAGCTGCAGCCTGTGACAAGGCTAATATTCCTCTGGCCTCACATCCTCCTGACAAGGATTCTAGGAAGATTGATGCCATGGCGAAGAAACAGTATATGGCAGCTTCTTTGGGACTCAGGCAGGCAAATTATATGGCTTATGTGGCTAGATATCAGAAATCTAGGTGGGACACAGTATGCAGTTAGCCAAGCAGGCCCATGGCCAGCTGGCTAGTGAGTTGGAACAGGTGGCTGCTGATGGCATTGAAGCCTCTAAAGTTCAATTTCATAATGCTGTTGATGTTAATGATGTTTCCTCCAGGGTCATGGCCACTTCTGTAGCTTTCCATAGGTTGGCATGGCTCAGATGCACTAATCTGTCCCAAGATACTCAGTCAAAGGCTATGGATTTTCCTGTAGTGGAAATTCTCTGTTTGGGGAGCAAACAGAAAATTATATGAAAAGATGGATGAATACAGAACTACCTACAAAAGTGCCCAGGCTAGGAGAAGCATGCCATGCCACAAAGGCATGCTCCCAGAGGTAAGGCAGACCCTTTCAGGCCTTTTACCAATTTCAAGCCTCCTCTGCTGTCTGCAAGAAGGTTTCTTCAGAGGCAGGGGTAGGCGTGGCGCAAGTAGACCGTCTCCCTCCCTCAGCCTAAGGCTGCTGCTAAGCAGGCACCCTGATGGGGTGCCCAGGCCGATTCTCCCTGTACCAGTGGGGCAGGTTGGCCTATTTCAGCCAGAGCTGGCTGTCCCTAACTCGGACAGATGGGTTCTGGAGGTAATAGGCCAGGGTCTGGTTCTCAGCTTCAAATATTTTCCAAAGATGAGAACCAGGCATTTCCACCTGCAAATCCTTCAGAAGCCCTTGCTTTGGAAGCAGAGGTTTCTTCCTTCTGGTCTGCAAAGCAGTGGAAAGGGTTCCTCCTTGCCATCAGGGCAAGGGGCTTTATTCAAGATACTTTCTTACCCCAAAAGACAGGAGAATGGCAGCCCATTCTGGATTTAAGATACTTGAACAAGCATCTGTTGAAACCAAAGTTCAAAATGTTAACTCTGGCAATGATATTGCCTTCCCTAAAACCAGGGGACTGGCTAGCTTCCCTGGACCTCAAGGATGCCTATTTTCATGTTCTGATCAGGCCTTCCCACCGAGTACCTCAGGTTCGAACTGCCCTCAGGCCACTACCAGTTCAGGGCAATGCCCTTGGCCTTACCTCTGCCCCAAGGTATTCACAAAATGTCTCGCCAGTAGTGGCTCATTTAAGAAGGCAAGGGTTGCTGTGTTTCACCTGGACGACTGGCTCATTGTGGGTCAGTCTCCAGGTCAGGTGAAATCCCACTTGCAAGTCACCCAGCAGCTTCTCACTTCTCTGGGATTCCTGCTAAACTTACCAAAGTCAGTTCTGGAACCAGTTCAGGCCCCTAACTTTCATAGGCAGAGGAATTGAACACAAGGTTAGCTAGGGGCCTTTCTTCCCTCGGAAAGGGTGGACAGACTCATCGCCCTGGCATCCTCCTTTACCCCCTGGGTCTCTCGACCAGCAAGGCATTTTCTGCAACTCGGGCACATGGCTGCTTCCACAGCTGTTGTGCAGGAGCAAGATTCCAGATGAGGGACATTCAGTTCCATTTGAGGGCCTATTGGTCTCAGAGGAAGGACCCCCTTACCAAATTGGTCCCAGTTACTCAAACCCTGATCCTGGCCTTACACTGGTGGCAGGATCAAAGCAATCTGAAACAAGGGGTTCCCTTCATTCCCATTTCTCCCTCCATCACCCTCACCACGGATGCCTCCCTGTTAGGGTGGGGGGCTCACCTGGGCGACCTTACCACTCAGGGAGTGTGGTCTCCTCAGGAATCTCTGCTCCACATCAATCTTCTGGAACTCAGAGCTGTCTTTTTAGCTCTTCGGGTCTTTTCAGATTCTGTCCAGAACAAAGTGGTTCAAGTCAGGACAGACAATACCACCACAATGTGGTACATCAACAAGCAAGGGGGCACTCGGTCTTCAGCCTTGTGCACCGAAGCAATGAAGTTGTGGTCTCTGGCTTATTCCCTGAACACCTCCCTGATAGCGGTTCATCTCCCAGGGAAGGACAATGTGCTGGCGGACGCCCTCAGCAGAATTTCTCAGGGCCATCAAGATGGGCTCTGAATCCACAAGTACTGGGGTCTGTCTTTGCCAGTTGGGGCACTCCTCAGATAGATCTTTGCGGCCCCAGACAACCACCAACTTCCTTCTTGCTGCAGGCCTCCAGTACTGGGCTCAGTCCTCTGGATGCCTTTCTGTTGGATTGGAAAGGAAAGTTCCTGTATGCATACAGGAACTTCCCTTTCCTCTCCTTTTCAGGGTACTAGTGAAAATCAGATCTCAACCTTGCAGAGTGATTCTGATTGCCCCAGATTGGGCCAGACAGCCCTGGTACCCTCTGCTCCTGTCCCTGGCAGTCCACCCTGCCCTGAGCCTGCCCAGAGTTCACGACTTACTGGCCTGTGCACAGGGGAGAGTGTGGTATCCGGACCTCAAGTCCCTCCACCTCAAGGCTTGGCTCTTGAGGAGCTAGAATTTGCTGATTTACACCTTTCTCAAGGTGTTATGGATATTTTAAAGGCTTCAAGGAAGCCTTCCACTAGACCACTTATAATTCTAAGTGAAGAGGTTTTCCATCTGGTGCTCTGAGAGGCAGATTATCCCAGAATCTGCTGATCTTCCCATTCTACTGGACTATTTGGTCCATCTGAATTCCTTAGGCCTTAGACCAGCTACCCTGAAGGTTCATCTGGCAGCTGTCTCTGCTTTTGTGTCAGCAGGGAAGCCTGCCTCCTTTCTTCTCACCCTGTGTTCTCCAAGTTTTTAAAGGGTTACCACACTAACCCTCCCTTAGGGAACCAGCTCCCGCCTGGGACCTGAATATTTGCATTGCTCAGTTAATGCAACCCCCTTGAGCCTCTGTCTTCAGCAGAACTCAAGTATTTAACTTGGAAAACCGTTTTCTAGTAGCTATCACCTCTGCCAGACGACAAAGTGAGTTACAGGCCCTGTCAGTGGAAGAAGATTTTATCTCTTTCCACAGAGATAAGGTAGTCCTTAGGACTAATAGAAAGTTTTGCCTAAGGTGGTTTCTGATTTCCACCTGAATCAATCTGTCTCCTCCAGTATTTTTCACTGAGCATTCTTCCTCAGGTGAGAGGAGACTGCACAGCTTGGATGTCAAAGGGCATTAAGTTACTATCTAGAGCGCACCAGAGGTCATAGGTTCGAATCCTCCAACTGTTTCTTACCCATGGCGAGGTTGGCAAAGGGAAACCTGCCACCTAAGAGAACAATTGCAAGGTGGATTGTCTCTGTATCCAATTTTGTTATCAGAAACTGGTAGAGTACCCCTCAGGATTGAGGGTCCACTCCAATCAGGGTAGCTGCGCCCCCAAGCGGCTGCTAGAGACATCCTATTCTGGAGATTTGTCAAGCTGCTACCTGGAAGACAGTTCACACCTTTACCAAGCATTATTCCCTGGATGTCCAGTCCAGGAGAGATGCTCGGTTTGGCACAGCTGTGCTTCAGAGCCTATTTCTAAGTAGGTTCTGACCCTCCTCCATGGAGGTACTGCTGTGTAATCTGCTATTGTTATAATATAGCAAGACTTCATGGTGTTTGAAGAAAAATTACTCACCTTAGTAATTACTTTTCTTCTCATGGAGTCTTGCTATTATAACCACCCTCCCTCCTGCCCCTCTCAGAACTCCCTACTTGGGTAGAGGTGGCAAATTGGCAAGCACTGTGTCATGCCATTTTAGTTTTCCCCTAACCCTGTTTTCCTTTGGGTTAGGGATCTAGATTGTTCATTTAGGTTATTTTTTATTGCCCCCTTCTTGGACTTGAGTCTTGGGGGGAAGGGGGGTTCATATGTGCTTGTCAAGGGTGGTAAAACGAACCATAATACCATCAATCTTTGTTATTATGGTTCTGGGTGTTTCTTTGTTGTTTATATTGTTGTTATTACTACTAGTAGGTAGCCATAGGCTAGTGTAGTTTTTCCACACAGACTTTTTTCCGTCCTTTGATGTTGGCTTCGTAAAGATCTGACAGTTTCATTTGAAACTGCCAGATAGAGCTTTGGGCACAGCGCCCTCGCGCTGTAGAACTCCAGATCTTCTGGAGTTAACTCCTTCCTCTCCGGGGCAGTTCAGCTGCAGTGGCTGACTGCTATTGTTATAATATAGCAAGACTCCATGAGAAGAAAAGCAATTACTAAGGTGAGTAATTTTTTCTTGAGTGTCGCTCATGAGACAGCCTGTGGGATGACCCCCCCCCCCAGGTTTCAGTTAAAATGACAGGATATATGTTAAACAGCAGAACTCTGTAATGTGATTAACTTCCAAGAAGTTGCATTTTATGGCCTTGTTGATGATCTGTGCTTCTTTGAAGCTGGGAACCTAAAATTTACATTTTATGACGTCTTCAGAGGAAGAACAGTTAATTTCAACTTGTGTTAAAAAGCTACATAGCATCTAGGTGAGAAAACTGCCGAGTTGTAAAAGGTCTTTTGATATGGGCTGGGAACAGGAACTGCTCAAAGATCACAGAGAAGGAACTGGGAAATCACAGACTTATAATTTGGAAAATGAGTTTTTGCTGATGTCACTTTATTTAATATACCTCCTTCCTGGGTGTATTTTTTTTTTTTATATTTAACAAGGAGGAGCTAGGTGACATCATGGAAGAGGTGGGTATAGAGACAGTTTAGACTATTCTGTGTCTGATCTTTAATGACTCATTTCTTTGTGGGCTCTTAGAAACAACATCTGACTTTAAGCACTGTGAGAAAGTATACATTAGATAGGAAAGTCTAATTGTATTGTGGTAGGAGTTTATGTTTGTACTTTAACCTTGTTCTTTTAAGTGATTGTATGCTTTGTGATATAGTGTTCTATGTTTACATTTTACATATTTTATCCATTTTTAAGTAAACCTTTTATTTTAAAGAGACTGCCTGGTGTGTCTTCAAAATGATTTCTTTTGCATGTGAAGTATAGATGGTTAAAGCTGACAACTGTTCATAAGCTTAATGGTGTTACTGTACTGGAAAAAGGTAAGAGTATACCGAAGGTCTTTTATAAAGTTTTAAGGGTTCATTTTGGATACCTGGTTAGGTGCCCTTAGGCGAAAGATATCTGGCATCTGCCGAAGAGCAGATTATCTGAACCTGTACATTTGGGTACGCTAGCATAGGTTCACAGTTTGAATCCCCCCAGAACTTGAGACTAAAGGTGATTCGGACCCACAAGCAGACAGGAGGGTTACCCTGTTCTGTTACCTGTTCACAATACTGCACTCGGAGGTTGGCACTGTGGGAGCAGTGGGCCTGACCTGCTGAGTGGGTTTGTGACAGATTGGTTGGCAGCGGTGCTGATAAATTTCATAACACAAGCTTTAAATTGTTTAGTTTGTCAGCTTGATACTGTACAGCTCACTTGCAAAAAAAAAAAGGCAGTGATTTAATTTAAAAAAAAAAAAAAGGAAGCAGAACTTTATCATTTTGCTTACAGTTAAGTTCCTACCTGTTTTATTTTTTTTTTCTAAAGTGCAAGTTAGAGTAGCTATAGTTAGGGAAGAAAATGGCTTCCAGCTACAGCGGGCATGCTGTAGACTACTTGAGGCGGTTGTGCAAGGACAGAGGAGTCCTGTACGAGGTGAGAGCCACTAAGCAGAACCTTGTGGATGCCCTGATGACAGCAGATACCCAGAACATCGAGTCACAGACTGTGACTGTAAAGGACGAAACCTTGAGCGTGGAAGGGCTAGCGGCCAGTGCAGTGCCCAGATCCGGTGAAGATGACAGCAGGACCAGTGCCAGCAAAGGGCCACAGCAGCAGGGGAAGGTCACCAGCATTCTGAAGCCAGAAGTACTCAGGCTGCAGAATGAGTTGCGCAGAATGGAGCTGGAGTACCGGGAGGAGAGAAACTGGTAACGGAGAGAGGTAGACCGTCAACAGGGAGAGGTGGACCGTGAACAGTGAGAGGCGGACCATGAGGAGCGTGAGCACCAGAGGCGATATGAACTGGAGAAGCTACAACTCTAACCACCCGCACCAAAGCAGGTAGGTGGCTTGGGTTCAACTGGAACTACAAGACTGGGTTACAAATTGAATTCCAAATTGATAGCCGCATTTAAAGAGGGAGTGGATATGAATGCCTTTTTAAATTCCTTTGAAAAATTTGCATTCGGGCAAAAATTCCTAGAGAGTCCTGGAGCTTCCAGCTATCCCCACTACTTACTGGGAAAGCTTGGGATGCATTGGGTCAAATGGAAAATGAGGACAGTAATGATTACAGCAAACTTAAAGCTGCACTTTAAAAAAGTTTGATCTAACTGCTGAGTCATACAGAGCTAAATTCCGTAAGCTCAGGATAAGCTCTGACATGAGCTACAAGGAGCTAGCCACGAAACAACGTTAGTTTTTAAAACGTTGGTAGGAAGGAATTGAAGCAAACTCTGTAGATAAAATTGAAAATGCTATTCTGTTAGAACAGTTTTTTTGGGCATGCCCAGCAGAGCTGAAAACCTGGCTGGAGGACTGAGATCCCAAAACAGTATAAGAGGCTGCTGAACTCTCGGACTGCTATGCCAAGAGCAGACCTGCTCTGAGAGCGAATGGGGCAGGCGTGGCAGTGCAGAAAGGGAAAATCGCGCCTTCAGGGCAGCTAAAACCCTCACTGCCTCCACCAAAACCAGTTAGCCCCAGGTTTCAGAGAAAAGATTTCTCTGAGAAAAGAAATGAATGTTGGGTCTGTAGAGAAACTGGGCATATTGCCAGACAGTGTCCCACAAGGGCAAGCAATACGCAACAGGGGACTAGGAAAGAAGTGGGTTGTTTGTGTGTCCCTGGAAGCATGCCTGTGAACATGAGGGAACACATGCACCCAGTCATGGTGAATGGTGTACAGACACAAGGGTTCAGGGACACAGAGGCATCCCTGACATTGGTAAAAAGAGGATCTAGTAGAGCCTGGTCAGCTTCTACCCAATAAATATGTCACTGTACTAGGGTTCACTGGTGAAGAGAAAACATTGCCACTCGCCAGTGTTCTCCTGGACATAGAAACATAGAAGCATACTTTGACGGCAGATAAGGATCGCTTGGCCCATCTAGTCTGCCCATTTCCCTACCTACCGGATAGGCCGCAGATCCTAGTTAACCAACAGCCTATTTCTTCCTACCCCCCACAAAAATTGCCTTATGTCTGTCCCATGCATTCTTGAATTCTCCCACAGTTTTAGACCCCACAACCTCCTCAGGAAGGCTGTTCCATGCATCCACTACCCTCTCTGTGAAATAATACTTCCTCACATTGCCCCTGAACCCGCCCCCCTTCTATCTTTAAAGTGTGTCCCCTTGTTCTTGCACGTCTCTTTTTCTGAAAGATGCTACCCTCTTAGACTTTGTTGATTCCACTGAGATACTTAAAAGTTTCTATCATCTCCCCCCTCTCCCTTCTTTCCTCAAGGGTATACATATTAAGCTCCTTTAGTCTCTCCTCATATGGCTTCTCTTGCAGACCCTGCACCATTTTAGTTGCCCTCCTCTGGACTACCTCTATCCAGTCTATGTCCTTGCAGAGATGGGGTCTCCAGAACTGGACACAGTACTCCAGATGGGGTCTCACCAACTGTGTGTATAGAGGGATAACAACTTCCTGTTTTCTGCTGCTGATGCTCTCCCTATACATCCCAGTATACCCCAGCCCTCCTTCTGCCTTCTCACATTCCTTTGCTAACCTTAAGGTCATCTGATATGATTAACCCCAGGTCCCTTTCCTTTTTGTTGTTGTTACTACCTCCCACCCATTGTGTATTCTTCCCCTGGGTTCTTGTTTCCCAGGTGCATTATTTTGCACTTCTTTGCATTGAATCCTAGCTGCCATACTTCTGACCATTCCTCCAACCTTGCCAAGTCCTTTTTCATCCTTTCCACGCCTCCTTGTGTATCAACCCTGTTGCAGATCTTTGTGTCATCTGCAAAAAGGCATACTTTTCCTTTCAGTCCCTCTGCAATGTCACTGATGAAGACATTAAAAAGGACTGAACCCAATACTGAACCCTGCGGTACCCCACTAGTAACCCCTCTTTCTTCAGAGTTGACTCCATTTACAATTACCTTCTGTGTCCTGTTGTGCAGCCAATGTTTTACCCAGGCTACCACCCTGCGACCCACTCCCAGGCTGGTTAATTTGACTATTAATCTTTTGTGTGGGACTGGACTGGGGTGAAACAGGGGGGAACTGTGCAACAGGTGGCTGTAGCTAAAACGTTAGCAGTTGACGTCATCCTTGGCAACAATCTCAAACAGGGGATGGTGTGTGCAGTTACCCGTAGCCACGCAGCAAGGGAAAATTGTAGTTCACTGAACCCCACAGAAGCTATTATGGAAACCACTGGGAGGCTGGTTCCCCAGTCTGTGTCTCCTGATATGAAGACTAATGAAAAGGGGTAGAAATTTCCCCAGCAGCAGTTAACCACATAGCTCAGAGGGTTACTACGAAGAGGGAGGGGTGACCCATTGTCAGAGGGTTAGGAATGACAGTGATCCTGAGTGCCCTGACACTAGTGCTAGGGACCTTAGTTTAGAGACTGAAGGGGGCCTCCTCTCCCATGCCTTGGGAATGTGTGAGGAGTTTGCGGCTGCTTAGAGTAGTAACCCTAGTCTAGAGAAGCTGAGGGCTTAGGCAGACTCTGATGGTGCGCAAGAAGGTGACGATAAACATAAGGTTTATTGGGAAAATGGACTGATGTATACTTAGGCTGTGCAGACAGAGGTAGGGATGATAGGCAGGCAGCTTGTCATTCCCCAGGGGTATCGTGAGCAGTTGCTCAAGATTGCACATGATATTCCCTTGTCTGGTCATTTGGGAATCGCACGCACTACACAGCGATTGGCCCAGAATTTCTATTGGCCCAACTTCACCCAGCAGGTGAAGGAGTATTGCAGGTCTTGTCGCCGGTGCCAAGAAAGAGGGAAAGCGGGCAAGAAAACCCAAGCCGCCCTGATTCCATTGCCCATAGTGGAGGAGCCATTCCAGAGGGTGGGAATGGATATTGTGGGGCCTTTAAATACTCCCAGCTCCTCAGGGAAGAGATTGATCCTGACTGTGATGGATTATGCCACCTGATATCCAGAGGCAGTCACCCTATCCTCACTGAGGACAGACAAAGTGGCAGATGCCTTACTAGGGATTTTCTCCCGTGTTGGGTTTCCGCAGGAGGTTATCACCAATCAAGGGGGTTCCTTCATGTCAGACCTGATGAAATGTTTGTGGGAGAAATGTGGAGTGGTGCAGAGATGCACGACACTCTATCACCCACAAGCCAATGGGCTTGTGGAAAGATTTAATGGTACCTTGAAGTCAATGCTCCGGGCGTTTGCTGAACAGCATGGGAGGGAATGGGACAAATACCTTCCCTACCTGTTGTTTGCATACAGAGAGGTTCCCAAAGAGTCAACAGGATTTTCCCCCTTCAAGCTGTTATATGGACGCCAGGTACGTGGGCCCCTAGACTTGATCCAGGAGGACTGGGAAGGCAAGTACACCACCCAGGGATCTCCCATAGTGGATTACGTCCTTAGGTTTAGAGAAAGGCTGAAGGAGCTTATGGGGACAGCCCACAGCAACCTGGCAGCTGCATAACAGAAACAAAACTGTGGTACGACCGCAGAGCCAGAGCTCGCTCGTACACGGTGGGTCAGGAAGTCATGGTCCTTATTCCGGTCTGGAAAGATGAGCTGCAGGCTGAGTGGGCAGGACCGTACCAAGTAGTTAGGAAGGTAAATGGCGTGAACTATATTATACAGTTACCTGACAGAAGACAGACAGAAAGGATGTACCATGTCAACATGATGAAGCCATATGCCAATAGGGCTGACATGGTGTTCGCAGTATGTAGTCCTGGGAAGGGGACGGACGGAGACCCCCCCTTCTGGACTTGCTGGAAGAAAACAAGCAGGAGTCCTCTGTGGGGGCAGTTAAATTGTCTCCCCAGCTGGCCCCAGACAAGATCCAGGAAGTAAGGGAGGTTTTAGCAGACTTTGCCCCACTGTTCAGCGTCAAGCCTGGACTAACCCCCTTAGCGACACACGATGTGGAGACAGGGACACAGACGCTCATATGGCAGACAGCATATTTGGTGTCAGAGGCTGTCCAAAAGGACATTAGGAGGGAAGTGGAGGAGATGTTGGATCTAGGGTTAATCCAGAGATCACACAGCCCCTGGGCCTCACCCATAGTCCTTGTGCCCAAGCCAGATGGCTGTACTCATTTCTGTGTGGACTATCGTGGGCTGAATGCAGTCACGAAGTCAGACACCCACCCGATGCCCCAGACGGATAAACTCCTGGACAAGTTGGGAGGGGTGACCTACCCTACGACTATTGACCTGACCAAGGGGAATTGCAGGTAGAGTTAATGGACAGAGCTAGGGAGAGGTCGGCCTTTATCATTCCGATAGGGTTATTTGAATTTAAAGTAATGCCTTTCAGAATGAAGAACGCCCCGGCCACTTTCCAAAGGTTGGTGAACCAGGTGTAAAATGGTGCTGAGAAGTATGCCATGGCGTACCTGGATGAAACTGCCATCTTTAGTGCCAGCTGGGAGGAATACCCGTCCCACCTTAGGGAAGTGCTGGGCAGGATACAGAGGGCCGGGCTCACTGTCAAAGCTGAGAAGTGCCAGGTGGCCATGGGAGAGGTGACATACCTCGGGCATGTAGTAGGCCGGGGACAGCTCCATCCTAACCAAGCAGAAATAGAGGTGATCAAGGCGTGGCCCAGACCAGAAACTCAGAAGCAGGTCAGGAGTTTTTTAGGGACAGCAGGGTACTATATGAAATTTGTACCAAATTACAGTGCCCTGGCTGCTCCACTGTCTGACCTGGTAAAGAAAAGGATGCCTAGAAAAATTACCTGGGAATCAGCCTGTGAAAAAGCCTTTGCCAAACTGAAAGAGGCACTGTGCAGTGCTACTGTATTAAGTCCTGACTACAGCAGACCCTTTATAGTTCAGACTGATGCCTCAGATGTGGGTATTGGGGCAGTACTGAGTCAGACATCCAACCAAGGGAATGATCACCTGGTAGTGTACCTGACTAAAAAGTTACTTCCCAGGGAGCAGGCATACTCTACTGTGGAAAAAGAGTGTCTTGCCATAGTGTGGGCCCTAAAGAAGTTAGAGTCATCCTTATATGTGCAGCATTTTGTGGTACAAACTGACCACAACCCCCTGGTTTGGCAGACGCAAATGGGAAAAACTAATGGTAGACTGTTAAGATGGAGTCTTGCCTTACAACGGTATGACATGACAATCTCACATAGGGCTGGAGCGACCAGTCACAACACAGATGGCTCATTGCGTGTTTATGAGTAGTGAACTGATTTGGGAAGCGCATCCCATCCAGGGGATAGAGCCCCCAAATTCAGTCTAGGTGGGGAGGATTGTAACACTTGGCCAGCTGGTTATGATTGCTCTATGATATTTGTATATAGAATGTGTTATTGAGTGTCTCTCATGAGACAGCCTGTGGGATGACCCCCAGGTTTCAGTTAAAATGACGGGATATATATTAAACAGTAGAACTCTGTAATGTGATTAATTTCCAAGAAGTTGCATTTTATGGCCTTGTTGATGATCTGTGCTTCTTTGAAGCTGGGAAACTAAAATATACATTTTATGTCATCTTCAGAGGAAGAACAGTTAATTTCAGCTGGTGTTAAAAAGCTACATGGCATCTAGGTGAGAGAACTGCAGAGTTGTAAAAGGTCTATTGATATGGGCTGGGAACAGGAACTGCTCAAAGATCACAGAGAAGGAACTGGGAAATCAAAGACTTATAATTTGGGAAATGAGTTTTTGCTGATGTCACCTTATTTAATATACCTCCTGATAGGACATCCTGTGTGTATTATTTTGTTTATATTTAACAAGGAGGAGCTAGGTGACATCATGGAAGAGGTGGATGTAGAGACAGTTTAAACTATTCTGTGTCTGATCTTTAGTGACACATTTCTTTGTGGGCTCTTAGAAACAACATCTAACTTTAAGCACTGTAAGAAGATAGTACATTAGATAGGAAAGTCTAGTTGTATTGTGGTAGGAGTTTAAATTTGTACTTTTACTTGTTTTTTTTTTTAAGTGATTGTATGCTTTGTAATATAGTGTTCTGTGTTTACATCTTACATGCTGTATTTGTATCCATTTTTAAGTAAACCTCTTATTTTAAAGAGACTGCCTGGTGTGCCTTCGAAATTCTTTCTTTTGCATGTGAAGTTTAGATGGTTAAAGTTGACAACCGTTCATAAACTTAATGGTGTTACTCAACTGGAAAAGGTAAGAATATACCTAAGGTCTTTTATAAAGTTTTAAGGGTCCATTTTGGATACATGGTTAGGTGCCCTTAGGCGAAAGATATCTGTTATCCCCTGAAGAGCAGATTATCTGAGCCTGTACATTTGGGTACACTAGCATAAGGTTCACAGTTTGAATCTCCCCAGAACTTGAGACTAAAGGTGATTCGGACCCACAAGCAGACAGGAGGGTTACCCTGTTCTGTTACCTGTTCACAGTACTGCGCTCAGAGTTTGGCACTGTGGGAGCAGAGGGCCTGACCTGCTGAGTGGGTTTGTGACAGCTATCACATCAGCCAGAAGGATCATTGAGCTCCAAGCATTTTCGGTGGAGTCTCCTTACCTGGTCTTCCACAGGGAAAAGGTTGTCCTGTGCCCCAACTTGAAGTTCTTTCTGAAGGTTGTGTCGGAGTTTCACCTTAACTAGGTGATTAATCTGCCAGTGTATTTTACCAGCCACACCTGGGAGGCTGATCACAGGCTCCATACTCTGGACCTGAAGCGAGTGCTTGCTTATTACAAAGAGTGCATGGCTGGAGTTCGGGTAGAGGTTCGCCAGCTGTTTGTCACCTACGCTGAAGCCGCACATGGTAGACCTGCAGCCAAGTGAACATTTGGCAGGTGGATTGTATCATGCACTGATCTCTGCTATAGGTTGGGTAGGGAGCCTCCTGTAGAGGTAAGGGCTCATTCCACCCATCATACAGTACCGATGCATCGGTGGCTGCTTCAAGGGATGTCCCTATCCAGGAAATCTGCAGGGCTGCTACCTGGAGGTCAGCACACACCTTCATTTCCCATTACCACATTGACTTCGAGTCACACCAGGATGCTGGTTTTGGGCCTCAGTTTTCCAATCTCTGTTTCCTAAGTAGGGGGTGTGCACATTGCCTCTCTCCTCCTGGAGAACTGCTAGGAGTCTGCCAGAAGTGTGGATAGAACATCATAGCCATGTCCCTAGAAAAACAGGTTACTCACCTGTAACAGTAGTTCTAGGAGTGGTATATGATGTTCATGCATGCAGACCCACCCAACCTCCCCTGGGCTTGGCGCACATCACTGCTTCCAGCGGGCAAGATCTGGTGCCATGGGATGGAGTCAAGGGAGTTACCACCCAGGTGGGAGTAGCCAGCTTGAAGACATTTCCACAAGATTTAAAGGGGAAAGGCAACTGCCAGAAGTGTGAATGAACATCATATACCACGCCTACAACTACTGTTACAGGTGAGTAACCTGTTTTTCAGGTCAGGCTGATCTACGTATTTGTTCGTAGCTGTTCACAGAATATGCCAAAGTCACAGAACAAAGATACTTAGTAAAAACCAAGTGCGTACATACAGAGATGCTCAGGCATGGTCAACAGCTGTGTCAGCTGTATGCTGAGGCATGTCTGAAACAAATATTAACAGTACATATGTATTACGCTACATTCTATCTTGCAATGCATACTATATATATGGGGTGGCCTGGGCCAGCAATCCCTAACTAAGCATAGTCCATAAGTGAAGTAGTAAATCATGTCGTCACATTAGTCCATGTAAGGGACTGCAGGTCAGGCAAGTCTACAGTGACCAGTGTGTTGCTGCAGGCCTCAGTGCTGGGACTGATCCTTTTCAATATCTTTATGAGTGGCACTGCAGAAGAACTGGAGGGAAAGGTATGCTGTTTTGCAGAAGACACCAAAATGTGTAATAGGATTGACACTCAGGAGGGGGTTGAGAGAATCTTTAGTGACCTTGGGAAACTTGAGAAGTGGTCAGGAGCATGGCAGTTGGGGTTCAATGCCAAAAAATGAAAAATCGTGCACCTAGGGCATAGGAAGCCAGGAGCTGAGTGTGGGATGGTAGGTACTGATAGTCACTAAGCAAGAAAGGGACCTTGGGGTTATCATATCTGATGAGCTCAAAATGGTGGGTCAGTGGGACAAACTGGGGGGACAAAGCAGTGGGGAGAGCCGGAGACATATGCATAGGGAGCGGTATCTCCTGTATCGCTTGCTTGTGAGACCCCACCAGAAGTATTGTGTCCAGCTCTGGAGGTTGCTTCTCAGAAGGGAGAGACTGGGTGAAGGCAGTCAGAGGCCTTTGTAAAGCACTCAGGCGTGAAAACATTTGATGCTGGGGTGCTGGTCTGTGAGTTGCTGTGAACTTTTGATTTAATAAAAAAGCTATGATTATCCTATGACTGAGCTCCAGTTTCCTCACTGCTTGTAAGCTGTTAGCCTGACTTGAGTTTGAGATAGTCCAGAGGAAGGCAACTAAAATCATGCAGGTGTTACATCAAAAACCCTACGAGGTAAGACTGAAGAATCTCAGCATGTACAGCATGGAAGAGAGGAAAGCGAGAGGGGACATGATAAAGATCTCCAAGTATCTCATGGGGGTGAACAGGGTGCAGGAGGGGAGTCTCAAATGAGAGACAGCTTCAGGCCCAGAGGACATGTGATAAAATTGCCTGGGGGAGGAGTTTAAGAGAGATAAGAGAAAAGGCAACTTCAGTGAAAGAGTGGTGGATACCTGGAACCTACTGCCAGCGGAAATGGTGGAGGCGAAAACAGTAGGGGGCTTTAAGTTGCAGGGGATAGACATAGAAGAAAACTGGACAATAAGCAGGGAGGAGGGAGAGTTCCTGGAGACCAGTTAGGATCTGCAGAAACACACTAGCCAGGGACAGTCTGGACAGACTGGGTGGACCAAGCAGTCCTTTTATGCCAACAAATTCTATTTCTTTGTTTCCAAATAAATATAATTCTGATCCCCAGTGAATTTTTAAGGCAGTGCCAAGGTTCCATGGGGGAGCAGATTTAGATTCCTACCACTTTTCCTTTATAGCCAGGTCAGGTCCCGCCCTGCCCTCAGGGCTCTAGTGCTTGCACCGCCTGCCAACCGTCCTCCTTCTGCAGCACTCTCCTGCCCATCTGGACCTTCTTGTTTCCTTTGCATAGGGTTGTGCCACTCTGGCTCCCTTTACAGGTGATGGAAACTTCATCAGTAAGGAGAGTTACAAGCAAACGAATACATCTTGTCACACAGGCACAGTACATTTCAAATAAATGATTCCGATCCCCCAGTGAACTTTCTGTTTTTAGCTGCGAGAGTTTACTAGTGATGTCTTACAATTCTGAAAACTTCTCAGCCCTAAGTTATTGTCCCAGAGATTTTTTTTTTTTATTTATTGAAATCTTGGATGACACCTGTGAGTAGATGCTCATTGAGAGGTTCCACGTCAAATACATTAGCGCAACAAGTCACAGTAGTGGGGACAATTTACAGATATTATACATACAGAGTACAGTATACAACAATAACAGAAGGCATAAATCCAACAATTCACAAGGTATGCTGAAGCATTGTACAAAGTATGCCTGCGTCCTGGGGAAAAGAGAGAAAAGGAGGGGGAAAGGGTGTGGGAGGGGAGCTGAAGGGTAAGGCAGGCAGTGGGAGCTGGGGTGGGGAAAGGGCATAGGTAATGTAGAGACCCAGGGGGTGGGGGGGTGTTGGGTGAAGTGCTGCGGTATGACTATCCTGGAAGGATAGGAATTAGAAGTTCTATGGTTAGTCTATTGCTGCGTGCGGGGACTTAGCGGGGGCACATACAGGTACTGCTATTGGAGAGGTGCTGTTGTAGCCTGCATTTAAAGGAGCCAAGTGTAGTGGTACCGCAGATGTCAGGAGGTAGACCATTTGTCCAGAGGGGGGCACGATGAGCAAAGGAACACTGAGCCATAGCTGTGCGACACCTGGGCACATGGAAGATTTGGGCAGTCAAGCTCCTGGTATGCCTGGTATTTATAGGCTGAGATAGAAGGTTCTGTACCCTTGGGGGAAAGAGGTGTAGAGCAACCTTTTTTGCCAGGAGGCAAGTTTTTTTGGTTTTTTTTGGCTCCGCTTTGACCCCGGAGAACTCTCTTAGGCATCCACTACCTCATCTGTACCTCCGGGCCTGAAACTCTCCAGCTCCTGGAACCAGCCCAGCTATCCCCTTGGCTCTGAGCCCTCCTGAGGTGGGGCCACCCTATCCACCCAGGGCGCTCTATCTGTGAATTCGGGCCAGGCTGGGCTCAGCCCAGGAGCCGGATGAGTCTGGCCAGTGGAATGTGGTTGAGGGGTGGTGCTGTTGCCTATCTCCGGCAGCGGGGTTTTCTTGGTTGCGTCCTTCCCCTCGCTCCTCCTCCCACCCTCCTGGGCACAGCTCAGACGTGCAATGGCACCAGGCATGCCTGCCGCAGCTCCGCATCCCCTCTACCATGCCCTGTGCATTGCAGTGCCTCCGGTCACCACCGGGGGCCACTGCAATGCTGGGCAGGAGCCTGGATTCCCCCCGAGAGAGGAGAGCAGTCCTCCGGATGCTCTGTCCTCTCTCTCCCCTGCTGACCCCCAGCGGCCTAGGCTCGTTCCCCAACCCAGGTCGCTGGCATGGCGCAAGGTGTGGTGTCCAGCGCCTCAACCCTCAGCACCACCGGGCCAGCCTCCAGGAGGCAAGTTTGATACCGGATTCTGTCACTCGGTTTAGGCCAGCCAGTCTGATCAGAGAGCTCACATGTGTGGGTAAGCTTTGGAGCATTAGTGAGCAGACAACAGGCTTTGTTTAGGGCTATTGAGAGGCGTTGGAGCGCTGAGTATGTTGCAGATCAGAGATTGAACTTATAGGGCCTGATTCTCAAAGCTTCCAGCATGGCGCAAGGGGCTTGCGCCACAAAGAATGGTGCAAAGTGTCCCTTGTGCCAAAAGATGTGCTGGCACAGATTCTCAAAGGCAGCCTGTGTCAACCACAGGCTGTGGGTGCCAGAGGGCGCTTGCGCCGTCCAAAATGGGCCATGGCATGACGCTAGGGTTTGCGGCAGATTCAGGCTGCCAAATCCCCTAAATTGGGATTCTCAAAACTCTACCAGAGGCAGATTTCCAGTACCGTTAGACCAGCCAAGGCCAGTCTAAGGGTACTTAGAAATTAGCTCTTGGAGGGTTTAGTATCCTGTACCAGTGTGTCACAGTCCCCCCCTCCCCAACCCTGATCCCCTTAGTAATAAAATAACTAATGTCCCCTTTGATCTATCAGCCCCCCATCCCTAATTCTCTTGGTAATAACATAATTAATGTACCTGGTGGTCTAGCAGTCCCCCCCACCAGCCCTGATCCTCTTATTAATTATAAAACTTAATGTCCCTGGTGGTCTAGTGGTCCCGCCCCTAGCCCGGGTCCTCGTATTAATTTTTTTTAATGTTCTTGGTGGTCTAGCCTTCCCACACCCAACCCCAGTCCTCTTATTAATTATAAAAATTAATGTCCCCGGTGGTCTAGTGGACCCCTACCCCTGCAGGTAGTGTTTACCACCCAGCTCCTTCCCCCATCCTGAACTCCCAGCCAGCAAGCAGCACAGCCCTCCTCTCACCACCACCACCACCAGCCACCTACTGAACTATCACTGAGCGCGTACTGTATAATATAGTACGCCTTACTGATTGACAACTCACTGTCTGAGCTGTCAGTCAATGAGCGTGTACTGTATTATACAGTATGCGCTCAGTGACAATTCAGTCGGCAGCCAGCCGTGATGGTGAGAGGAAGACTGTGATGGTCGCTGGCTCGGCTTGGGATTGGGGAGCGGGGGCTAGGGTGGGAGGCACTAGACCACCAGGGATAGTAAAGTTTTACAATTAACAAAGGATCAGGGCTGGGGGGACTGCTACACCACCAAGGACATTAATTATGTTATTACTAAGAGGATCGGGAAGGGGTGGACTGCTATACCACAAGGGACACTAAAGTTTTATAATTAATAAGAGGATCAGGGCTGGGGAGACCGCTATTATGTTATTACTAAGGGGATCGGGGCTGGGGGGGAGACTGCTACAGTCCTTGTCCAAGGGCGGAGCTGCTGCCAACTGCCTCACAGCTTGCAGCACACCTCGTAGATGGGCCATTTGTTTGGCACTGTGCCACTGTTGCCACAAGCTGCGGGGCTTAGGCTCTAGGGCCCTACCTGATAGTGAATCAGATGCAGGGTTCTTAGCACACCGGCAATCGACGCAAGCCACGCCAACAGCAGCTTGCACTGACTTTTGATAATTAAGCACAGTATGTTTAAGTTCAAACTCTGCTCTGTAGAAACACCCACCTCCCTCAGCATTTTAAAAGCAGATTTATTATTCCACTGAAAGAGTGCAAATCCTCTTGGAGTCCTATTTCAGTCCTTGTGGCTAAGTTTTGATAAAAAATAATATTTTGTTGTTCTGTACTCTGCATTAGTTTAGTTGGTTTTAATTATATTTATAGTTTCTGGTTTTAGGTGTTTATTTTTTTAGAAAAACGTTGTTTATTTTAAACCTTTTTTCGCACATTTTCAGTCATAAAAATCTGTGTTTTCACCAGCCCAGTGGCGCTGAGGCACTGGATACCACACCTCGCACCACTCCGGCGACCCGTGTTCGGGAGCGAGCACAGGTCGCTGGGGGTTGGCAGGGGAGGAGAGGAATTGAGTGTCCCATGGACGGCTCTTCCTCTCTGGGGAGGGGATTCATGGCGGTCAGCGCCTGACTGCCCCCTGGCGGGGGTCAGGGCCGCACGCCGCACACTGGGGTTGAGTCGGGGCAGACGCCTGGATGGGGACGCGTGCGGACACGTGTGCGCTATCGCCCAGTGGTGTCATTGCACGCCTCAGACTCAGGGACACAGAAACAAGGAAAATGGAGGCACCTTTCACAGCTTGATGGACGTCCCTTGTGTTCGCTGGGCACTGGTACCCGAACTGGATCCGTTGTGTTGGGGAGTTAGGGGGCTCCCTGCCGCCCCGCTGTGGGGGGGTAAGCCACAGGGGTTACTGGGTGCCACCTGTCCCAGTTGAGACAGATGGCGGCCGGATCCCATTAATGGCAGGATACGAGGCTATGGGGATGCTTTTAAGGTGGCCACAGGAGGATAAATACCATAGAAAAAAGATAAATAAATCTGTGTTTTCTGGTGTAAATAAAACAAAAGACAACCCTCTTGCACTTGAAGTGGGTGATTGTTACAGACAGTAAAATTTGTCTCAACCCCGTGCTCCTCTTTCTCCTGGAGCTGCTATTGTTTTATGTGCGTTTTAGACAGGATATGCTCGGTAAGCCGACTGGTGGTTTTTCCAGGAACCACAGGCACAGTCACTCAGCAGTATTTACACACCAGCATTTGCATGCTATGGAGCTCCTTGACGATAGAATCTTTGTGCTCCAAGGCATATTGCTCAGGGGTCTTGGAGCATCGAGGCATTTCAGTTTTTGTTTCTCTGTCATCCATTTCGACATTTGACTGCTGCCCTCAGGGCTTCAGTTAACTCCCTTTTGGGAGTATTTGACTTCCAAAAATAAGGCAAAAACTTCCAAAATGAAGAGGGAGGAAGTCATTGACTTCCAGATGTAAAACCAAAAATTAAATGACTTCCAAAATTGCAGGCATGGAAGCAAGAAATGTTGGATTTTTCTAAAAGAGTTTGTATTTTATCACTAATTTATTATGTTACCATCCATAAATTTGTCCATCCTAGAATACTGACTTCCAAAAGTGGGATCCTGGAAGTATTTTGACTTCCACAAAACTGGAATGACTTCCAGATTTGAACTCCTGGAAGTTTTAGACTTACATTGAAAATAAATTAACAACCCCTGGCTGCCCTTTGATCCGCCCTTCTTGCTCCTCATGGCAGCATGTGATGGGTCCGTGGCGCGTTTGCATCATTAACATAAGGAATGCCTATCACTGCACACATGGAAATTTGGTCCTTATCGGTTTTAACTGAAATCATGAAAAAACACCTCAGGGTGTTTTATTGGTGATAATCAGTTAAAATCGAAAAATTGGAACCCTAATTATATTGTATATTAAAATAGCAGTTTTTCTGGGTTTCAGAGTGGTTTCTGAAACCAAGAAAACCGTGTTTTTAATTTTTTTACACTCTATTTGTGCTTCTCTGTCTCTGATTAGCTTGTTCCTCTTCTTGGGAGTCTACACAGCCCCAACCACATCACCCCCCTATCTCCTAGGCCTTACCTTCTCAAGGGTGATCTCTCATCAAGGTGTCAACATGGCTCAGTTGGTAGCACATCCACCTCTGTGCCAGAAAGTCATGGGTTCTCGTCCCACTCCGGGATTGGGCTCATACCATAAAATCTTACATTCAAGTTCAGTACAAGGAGGGGTGCTGTACTCTCGGGATGTGAAGTTTTTCAGATGAGACATTAAACCAAGTTCCCTTCTACCCATCTCTGATCCTGTCCTGATGGGTGTCCAGGTGGAAGTAAAAGAACCCAAGATACTTTTCACAAAAGTGGGGGATTTTCCCCAGTGTTCTGGCCAACATTCCACTTACCATGCTCAGCAGTTTCTAACAACATGAGTCCCATTAGTGATGCCATACGAAAACTGCAACATCTCCACGTTGAGATGTTTTCTCAGTGCGTAGAATGGTGGTGTGGTTTGTAAGATCTGTCCATATATTACAAGGAAGTACTGTATGTTAAAATAGCATTGCTTTTTCATACGATTTACTGTGAACTGAAGTTGAGCTGTATTAAACAGAGCCATCTGTTGCAGTTACTGGGAATGAAATATTGCTGTGATTATTTTTTATTCATATGTTAGGTTCATGCAGAGTACAACCAGCGAGTGTCAGAGGCTGACAAGGTAGAAAGACATATCATTCAGGCCCGGGCCCGAGCGACTGCTGCAGAAGAGCGGGCGCTGAACAAAATGATGGAAGAAGCAGGGGATGCATACCACTTTCTTGGACTGCCTCCAGGTAAATGAGTCTGAAAACAGTGTCACTGTGCTGTACTCATGCAGTGGCTCAGTAGGTAGCACACTCGCCTCTGAGGCTAGGAGTTCAGAGGGCTGTGGGTTCAGTTCCCACATCTGGCACTTGGGTTACTATCCCAGTACTGACACTAGTGCAGCATGAGAGGGGTGCTGCACTTCTGAGGTCCCGTCTTTCGGACGAGACGTTAAACCGAGGTCCCATCTGCCTGGATTGGTGGTAGTTCAGGTGGATGTTAAAGATCCCATGGCACTTATCGAAAAGAGTAGGGGAATTTCCCCGGTGTCCTGGCCGAATTTTTCCTCATTCACTCAAAATAACACCAACAGCTTAATCTGGTTCAAGGTCAGTTGGCATTCATCTGTATCCCCCTCCCCCGGGTCGTGCCTGAAAATAGGCAGGATTTGTCTAGTGCACTTACCCGGTCAAAAAACAAACCAAAAAAAAATATCCCAGCATGGTAAACATAATTTCACCACTAGGGTGTAATTGTGAAGCAAAGCCAAGTGCCTATACACCCATCTTATACAACCATCCAGATCTGATTATCTCCTGATAGCTCCACCCCCTGGAGTTGCCCAAATGCTGTTTTGAAAGGGAAGGGCACTAGGCATGTTTACCTTTTATGTAAGAAAGGAGCACACGGTGCTGCAGCAAATCACTTCATTCAGTTTGAATAAATGTTGGTTGGGAGCAGGCCCCTGAAGAACTGTCAAATTCAGATTAAAGGTGGGGGGCACTCTTACTGATGTCAACAAAACTGCAGGCAACAAGACACTTGGGGAAAAAAATGTTACACTTTACAAAATCCCTTTTATGTAAGTAATAAGGCATGACAGTGTGCGTTTATTGCATTTTAGCATTAACCCACGAGAGGGAGTGTGGCAAGAGAGATCTTACCTAGAGATGGCCAAAGTAGATAAAATTAATTCCTGCCATTGGTTTAATTTGCAGTGTGCCAACTTCCCGTAGTTTTCACCAGGTGAAGGGGCCCCTTTTCTTTGATTGACCAAAATTCACTCATGAAGTTGTCACTTCGCGAAGACTTTGCTGAAAAAGTGCCATGTAGCAGGGAAAACATCACAAAAATGGTGAAATTTGAAATTGTTGATACCAGTAGCAAATTCATGAAGGTAAATTTCAGCACTTTGTCAGAACTTTGCTGGTGAAGTAAAACTTTGCAGTATGTGTAATGTTACCAGATGCCCCAGTTCCTTTGTTGTGGGGGCACGAGGCACAACTGATTAACTGTTGAACTGATTAGCTGAGGAGAGGCTTCACCAGCAGATGCAGCGGTGCTATGAGAAGCTTGTCTAGCAGCATTGGACTTTGGCGGGGCTCGAACGAGCTCTACCCTCAACCCCTGTCGTTGACTGGCTGGTGTTGGTCAAGCCCACACCAGTCCACCTGAGACAGTTGTCCCCAACACACGTAATGTCCCCAATGCACGTCTCTCCACCATTGTTGGTGGAATCGGCTCCACAGCAGGCCATGTGGGTGCTCCTAGGAAGGACTCCCATTTAGGCAGCAACTTGTGAGGCCATTTGCCAATGGACATTACCCATTCTGATGATTCCAGAGTGATTCATGGTGGTAACTGGCCACGGGCCATGTTGGAAAAGTCTTTGGATGACTCTGATGCATCTTCCATGCAGTCTTCGAGGACTCATACATTCAGCCAGAATTTGGTTGATGAACTGACCATGGGCCAGTGTCTTTTGGGGTGCTCTTCCAACTTTTGTTGGAGTCCATGAACATTTCTTTGGAGTCAGCTCAGAAGAGGCCTAAATACCGCTTCACTGACATCTTGGATAAGGACAAATCCCTGTGGTTGCCGTTCCCATGGCCAAGGTAATTATGGGACCAACTCTGGAGCTTTGACAGCATCTAACCTCCTGCTCAGCACACTTAGTCCATTTGGTCCACAAGTATGCAGTCCCTACTGACTCCTTGCCCGGATTTTTTGACCACCTCTCAGCCGAGGGTCTGGTCACAAACTCCATTTTTCAGAAATCTGGCAGTACTGGAGATGGGGACAAGCCCCCCAACAAGGAGTCAAAGAAGCTTGACCACGTGGCTAAGAAAGTCTACATCACGTCCTCCCTTGGTCTCCGTCAGGTGAGTTACATCTTGATAATTACCCAGTTCAGTCACTCCCTGCTGGAAATGCTTGATAATGTCCTCGCTTACCTGCCTGCTGACAAGCAGCTCCCGGTAAAGGTTATCCAAAACCAAAGTCAAGTGCTGGTTAAACACCAGCTCCAATAGCTTTGGGCATTGGCGACTCCTGTGCCCCGTCTCATGGCAGTGGCTGTTGCAATGCATCGTAGGGCCTGGTTGAGGATCTTCACCTTCATGGTGGACACCCAGCACAAGTTGGCCAATGTCCCCATTTTTGGCACCAGCCTCTTTGGACCAGAGGTGGAAAGGCATCTCAAAAGGATTAAGAAGTCCAGTAGCACCCTGGATTTTGTGGCGTCATCCTAGAAGGACTAGAAAAGCCAAAAATGAAGGCGGCCTTGCAGTTACATACCTTTCAGCCACAGCAGTCTCGGCAGTAACAGACCCAGCGGGGGCAATTCCAATTCTGGTGCACTGAAGCCATGTTTTCTGGCCAGGGGCCCAAAAAAGGTGGAGATGGAGAAGTGGTGGCCCTCCAGCTTCAGTGGCTAGTGCCCCCTCCAAAGTTGCCCAGTGACAGATCAGGGGGCATTCCCCTCCAGTCTGTCTGATTCCTGACTTAACTCGCTGTGGGAGGTCGGCTTCGTCACGTCTGGCCTGGCTGGTCCGTCATTACTACGGACAAGTGGGTTCGCGAGGTGGTCAGCAGAGGTTTGTCTCTCAAGTTCGAGATCCTTCCACCTAACCAATCCCATGCTACAGGGGAGTCCTCGGTGTAGCAGGACATGCTGTCCACCCTCAGGGAGGAAGTTGCTCAGCTTCTCACAAAAAGAGCAATAGCCCATGTCCCACATGCCCTGGTAAGTCAGGGATATGTGACAGGTAATTCCAGGCACTTCCTGGTTTTGAAATGGATGGTTGACTGGCACTCAATACTGGATCTTCATGATCTGAACCAGTTTCTAAACAAGAACAGGTTCTGGATGGTCACACTGAACCAGATCATACCATCCCTGGAGCAGGGCATGTGGCTCTGCTCCCTGAACCTCCATTCTTCCAAATCCCAGTCAGTCCATCCATCCCACTGGTGGTACCCTTGGTTCTGTGCAGAAGGGGTGCTCTATCAGCTCCAGGTCAGCACATTTGACCTCTCCACGGTGACCAGGGTCTTCACCAAGTGAATCACAGTGATGGCAGCCTTCCTGTTGCACCAGGGCTTCAAGGTTTATTCCTACCTGGGTGACTGGCTGATAGCCGGGCAGTCCAGAGAGGCAGTGAAGCAGTCCAGGGACTTGATCCTCCAGACCTGCTGAGACTTTGATCTTTTTGCAACCTGGCCAAGTCCAAACTGACCCCTCGCAGATGACTCACTTCATGAGGGCAGAGCTGGACTGCCTACGGGCCAAGGCCTGACTCCCAGTGGACCGGGCATTGGATCTTACCTCCATAGCCCAATCATTTTAAGTTGGGCACTCATGCCCTACCCAGGACTGAGGCTGCTGTGGTACTATGGCATCTTGCACCAGCATGGTCTATTGGGCTCACTGGCGGATGTGGCACCTGCAGTGGGAGTTGAGCCGTCAGAGTTCCCAATGCCTAGGACACCTAGACCAGCCAGTCACAGTGATACAGCCAAAGTGGGACGCCATCCAGTGGTGGTTGACCCCAGAACAACTGGAGGAAGTAGTCCCATTTGTTCACTCAGAACCAACCAGCATCCTCACAACTGATGTGTCTCTGGTGGGATGGCGAGTGCTTCTGGGAGACCACAGGACAACAGGACGGGTTATGGTCACCCAGGGAGTCCATCATCACATCAGCCTACTGGGGCTCTGTGCAGTGCAGGTAGCTCTGACAAAATTTGCTTCTCTAGTCAGAGGTTAGGTTATGCAAGTCCAGACGGACAACACTATGACCGTGTTCTACTTGAACAGGTAGAGTGGAACACTCTCCCTTCCAGAGTGTCGGGAGACCCTCTGCACCTGAACCCTTGTACGCAATCTTTGTGCAGATCTTCTGGTGGTTCATGCCACAGAAGCAGGCAGTCAATTGGCAGATGCTCTTAAATGGGTAGGCAAGATGTCACATGAGTGGTGGAGAGGTAGAGTCTGGACCGAAGCATTTTTTGTAAAAAAAAAAAATGCAAGAATAAACCATGTTTCAGTTCCAAAAATGTGTTTTATTATTTAAAATTCGCCCTGATGTTTCGCTTCATTATTTAAGCTTTTTCAAAGGGCTTTTGAATTATTTTCTCTGAAATATAAACAAACATATTTCTGTTTCACTTAGTATGCTCATTTTCAAAATGCATTTATGTGCAGAATTAATTTCTTGAATAAATGAATTTACCACATTAGTGCTTGACAGTAGAAACTTTTTCTTGAAAAGAAAGCTGTATATTCCTCTGGTAACTGAATCTGCATAAAGCAGTTTCCTAAAAAAAATTACATACAATTAATAAGTTTAAATCAAAATACAAATTAACCACACAAACATTATTTCATACAGCCTCCTAGTGGCCTGAACTCCCCATTGCAAACGAGCACCGAGCCTCACTGCATATTGCCTATTAACCTTTTACTTCCAACTATGTAACTATTGCTAATTCTAGTACAACAGCTTTACTATCAGCTTAAATCCACTTCATATTTTCTTGCATATACACATTAAACACTGTTGAATTCAAAAAACTTTATCTTGAGCTCTCAACAAAAACTTTCATTCAAACAACATGAAGTCTTGCTGTATTCTGACAATTGCAGTGATTCCCAACCTTTGAACTGCCCCAGAGAACTAAGGGTTAACTTTCCATGCAGGGCATGGAACGCTGAGCTCGAGCTCAGTTGAAGTCTCTGTCTGGAGTGATTTGAACTCAAACCGTCAGATTCTTTACTCCACCTCACTAAACAGTCGCTCCGGAGATTTCTCCTTCAGCTCGGTTCGAAGTCTGTTAAAGTTTTCAGTTTTTCGTCGGTTTAAACCGAAAAAGTTTCCGCATAGTCGGTTCAGTCTCTGTCTGTGGTGCCGTGAGTACTAGATAGGAATTGTTCTTTATTTCTGTGTCGAACTTGTAAAAGTGCGGTCGGTTCGGCTGAACCGACCATTTGATTGTGAATTTTGATATATTTAGTGTGTGGTTACTGGTTCTTATCGTCTCTAAAAAAAGCATGTTTTAACGGTTTTTTTTCCAATACCTGTGACACGGTTAGGAACCGATAAGGGGGTCTTGCCTGGTGGTTGCCGAAAAAAGGGTAAGTTTGGTTAGGTTGGCCATGTCTGAGAAACCCAAGAAAAAAATTGAGCCCACTGGTTTCAGCACCGCAGTGAGTGTGGGAAGGTCTTTGCCAAGGCCGATCCCCACACCATCTGTGCTTATTGTCTGGGGTTTGATCACCTCGATTCAGACTGCCAAACATGTAAAAGTTTTCCCAAATCTACCCTTGAGAAGAGATTAGGTAGACTGAGGGAAAAGGAGGCCGAGAAGTCCGCTGACCCGGATGGCCAGCCCAGTTCAGTTTCGACCGAAACAGAAGGAGTGCCCTCTGATCAGGGCGATACTTCTTCGGGCAAAAGGAGAGCCGATTCTGAGGGATCGGTTCTGACAAAAAGAAAGCGCAAAGATAAATCGACCGGTTCAGATCCAGAGGTTCATGTTTCGACTGCCGAAGAGATACCCAGGGCGATTCAGATTGTGGAATCGCTCCTTCCGATTCCGACAGATCCGGCTCCTTCTGGTAGGGGTTCAGTTCGGTTGGTTCCCCCAGTTCAAGAATATACTCTTGAAGATTTTTATGAACCTGAGTTTGAAGAGGAAGGGGAATTTGAGGATTATGAAGTAAGTGAAGGTCTGGATGTGCCTGTGGAACCGGACATCTCCCCAGACAGACCATCAGGTATTTCCCCTCCAAGGCTTTCTGAGTCCCCTTCCCACTTTATGCTTTACAGAAAAGTGGCTGAAACCCTCCAGCTTCCTATGGAGGAGGCTGTGGAAGATCAAGAAGAGCCTGATTATGTAGAGATGATGGATATCCCAGAGTCCAGGAGACTGTCTATTCCCCTCCATAAATCCTTTGGGAAACGGACACAAAAAATCTTAGTCTCCTAACACTATACCTCCTGTGGATAAAAGAGTGGACAAGAGGTATACCGTCTCAGGCTCAGACACGGAGTTCTTATATCAGC
Organism: Neoceratodus forsteri; assembly: GCA_016271365.2. Classification (NCBI taxonomy): domain Eukaryota; kingdom Metazoa; phylum Chordata; order Ceratodontiformes; family Ceratodontidae; genus Neoceratodus; species Neoceratodus forsteri. The sequence continues at coordinate 1,431,771,844 of CM057456.1, forward strand.
AATGCAGCTATGTTGGGGTAGTGTAGGCTGCTGTCTATGACAAGGCAAATATTCCCTTGGCTTCACCCCCCCCCCCCCGACAAGGACTCCAGGAAGATTGATGCCATGGCAAAGAAGCAGTACATGGCATCTTCTTTGGGACTCGGACAGGCGAATTACATGGCCTATACAGCCAGGTACCAGAAGTCTAGGTGGGACACTGTACTGACTAAACAGGCCTCCCCCCAGCTAACCAAGGAGCTGGAGGCAGTGGCTGCAGATGGGATTGAGGCATCTAAGGTTCAGTTTCATGCTGCTGTGGACTCTAATGATGTCTCATCAAGAGTCATGGCTACATCTGTGGCTCTTCAGAGGATGGCTTGGCTCAGATGTACTATCCTCTCGCAGGACACCCAGGCTAAGGCTATGGATTTTCCTGTAGTGGGTAATTCTCTGTTTGGGGAGCAAACAGAGAATTACATGAAGAAAATGGACTAGTACAGGACCACTTACAGGAGTGCTCAGGCCAAGGAAATGCAGGCAACTCCTCAACGGCAGCAGTCCAGGGGCAGGGGCAGGCCTTTTCAAATGTCTTTTTACCAAGCACAGGCCTCTTCTTTCTTTTTGCAGAGGGGGTTCTTCAGAGGGAGAGGCAGAAGGGGGATGAGCAGGCCTTCATCCACCCCTCAGCCTAAAGCCCTTGCCAAGCAGACACCCTGATGGGTCTGCCTGGTTCTACTCTCCTACTCCAATAGGGGGCAGGCTGGCTTACTTTGTCCAGTACTCGATGTCTATTACATCAGACAAGTGGGTCCTGGAAGTAGCAAGCCAGGGACTGGTTCTCAGCTTCAAAAGATTTCCAAAGATGAGAGCCAGATCTTTTCCACCTGCAAATCTTTCGGAAACCCTTGCCCTAGAGGCAGAGGTTTCTCCTCTCCTAGCTTTAAGAGCTATAGAGAGAGTACCTACCCTACACTGGGGCAAAGGACTGTACTCCAGGTACTTCCTGACCCCCAAAAAGACAGGGGAGTGGCAACCCATCCTGGACCTAAGATATCTGAACAAACATCTTTTAAAACCAAAGTTCAAAATGGTAACTCTGGGAATAATCCTTCCCTCTCTAAGGCCAGGGGACTGGCTAGCCTCCCTGGACCTCAAAGATGCCTACTTTCACATTCCCATCAGGTGCTCCCACAGAAAGTACCTCAGGTTCGAGTTGCCCTCAGGCCACTACCAGTTCAGAGCAATGCCCTTTGGCCTAACCTCAGTTCCAAGGGTTTTCACAAAGTGCTTGGCAGTAGTTGTTGCCTTTCTAAGAAAGCAAAAGATTTCCATATTTCCTTATCTGTACGATTGGCTATTAGGAGGTCAGTCTCCAGACCAAGTCAAGTCTCTCCTGCAAGTGACCCAGCAAGTGCTCACTTCCCTAGGATTTCTTCTCAACCTTCCCAAGTCAGTTCTCGAACCAGTCCAGCTCCTTACCTTTATAGGGGCAGAACTGGACACACTCGGAGCAAGAGCCTTTCTTCGTCTAGAAAGGGCAAGGGCTCTTATGGAACTAGCTTCTTCCTTCAGCCTTCAGGTATCTCGACCAGCAAGGCATTTCCTCCAGCTCTTGGGCCACATGTCAGCTTCAACAGCAGTGGTCCAAGGGGCAAGATTCCAGATGAGGGATATTCAGTTCCACCTGAGAGCTTTCTGGTCTCAGAGAAAGGACTCCCTTACCAAACTCATTCCAGTGACTCCGACCTTGATCCAGGCCCTCCAGTGGTGGCAGGATGAGGACAATTTAAGGCAAGATGTTCCTTTTGTTGCTCAGCCTTGTTCAGTGGCCTTACCATGGATGCTTCTCTTCTGGGTTGGGGAGCCCACCTGGGGTCCCTTACTGCCCAGGGCCTGTGGTCCCCCCAAGAATCCCTTCTCCACATCAATCTTCTAGAGCTCAGGGCAGTTTTTCTAGCTCTAAAAGTGTTCTCACAGTCAGTTCAGAACAAGGTGGTTCAAGTCAGAACAGATAACACTACCACCATGTGGTACATCAACAAGCAGGGAGGCACTCGGTCCATGGCCTTGTGCACAGAACCCATGAAGTTGTGGTCCCTGGCTTATTCCTGCAAGCTCTCCTGTAGCAGTTCACCTTCCAGGCAAGGACAATGTGCTAGCAGATGCACTGAGCAGGATTTCTCAGGGCCATCACGAATGGTCCCTGGACCCTCAGGTGTTGAAAGTGATTTTTTCAACGTGGGGCACTCCAGAGATAGATCTCTTTGCAGCCCCAGACAGTCACCAACTCCCTCTCTTTTGTTGCAGACTTCCAGTCTTGGGCTCAGTTCCCCTGGACAGCCTGATTCTGAATTGGGAAGGGAAGTTTCTGTATGCCTTTCCCCACTTCCCACTCCTGTTGAAAGTTTTAGTCAAAATAAGGTCTCAGCCTTGCAAGGTGATTCTGGTTGCTCCAGATTGGGCCAGACAGCCCTGGTACCCCCTGTTGCTGTCCCTAGCAGTCCATCTTCCCCTGTCTCTTCCCAGGAATTACAACCTGTTAACATCCTCTCAGGGGAGGATTTGGTACCCCAATCTTCAGTCTATCAATCTCAAGGCATGGCTCTTGAAGAGTTAGAGTTTGCAGATCTGCATCTTTCCCAAGGGGTTCTGGACAGCCTCAAGGCTTCTCAAAAGCCCTTCACCAGAAAGACTTACAACTCCAAATGGAAAAGATTCAGCATTTGGTGTTCTAAGAAGAATATTTCTCCAGACACTGCTGAATTGCCTACGGTTCTGGATTATATGGTCCGTCTTAATGGTCTAGGCCTCAGACCAGCTACTCTCAAGGTACACTTGTCAGCTGTTTCTGCATTTTTGTCTGTGGGAAAGCCTTCTTCACTATCTTACCATCTTGTGTTCTGTAAATTCTTTAAAGGATTGTTTCACACCAATCCCCCTTTTAGAGACCCTGCCCCTGCCTGGGATTTGAATGCTTGCATTGCTCAGCTTATGCAACCCCCCTTTGAGCCTATGTCTTCAGCAGAGCTTAAGTACTTGACTTGGAAAACTGTGTTCAAACAACATGAAGTCTTGCTATATTATAGACAATAGCAGTTTGATCCAGCTCTAGAACTGCCCCGGAGTGAAATGGTTAAAACCATTCCAAAATAGAATTTTGGCACGAGAGCAGCTCTATCTGTGTCATTTCAAACTTGAACTGTCAGATTCTTTACTCCGCCTCAGTGAACAGTCGCTCCGGAGATTTCTCCTTCTGTTCGGTTCATTTCTCGGTTTAAAAAGTGTTTTCTCGGTTGGATTTAACCGAGAATAGTTTTATTTAACATAAAACCGTTCGGTTCAAGCTCTATCTGTGGTAACCGTAAGTAAATGAAGGTTTTTGTCTGTGTGGAACTTGTAAGTTATCGGTTCGGTTTTGAACCGATCAGTGGAATTAAAACTCATTTAAAACTAAAAGTTACTATTTTAGAGTCGCGGTTCCCGGTTCTTATCGGTTCTAAAAAAGCAGATTTATCGTTTTTCCAATACAAGTGACACGGTTAGGAACCGATCAAGGGTGTCTTGCCTGGCACCTGCGTTAAAAGGCAAGTTTTTGGTTAGGCTGGCATTATGTCTGAGAAACCCAAAAGAAAACTGGCCCACTGGGTTTCAACACTGTGATGTCTGTGGGGAAGTCTTTGCCAAGGCTGACCCACACACCACATGTGTTTATTGTCTGGGGTTTGACCACCTCCAGTCAGACTGCCAGGTATATGAAATTTCCCTGCAGCCACCCTGGAAAAAGATTGGGCAGGCTCAGGGGCAGAGGCCAAAAGTCCAGCTGACCGGGATGGCCAGCCGGTTCGGTGCCAACCGAACCAGAGAAGTGCCCTCTGACCAGGGCCAGACTTCCCGCAAGAGAAAAGCTGGTTCTGAGGAACCAATTCCAGTAAAGAAACAAGAAAATCAGCAGGTCTGGAGTCCAAAATTTCTTCTCCAACTGCTGCAGAGATAGCAAAAGCCATACAAATTGTCCAGTCACTGTCTCAGGGTCCGTCCGAACCACCACTATCTGGTAAAGGTCGGTTCGTCTGGTCCCAGTGGTTCAGGATTATGATATTGAGGAATTTTATGAACCAGAGGAGGGGAGGAGGATTATGAACAGTATGAATGTGGCTGGGAAGGTCTGGTGTGCCCATTGAACGGACATCTCCCCAGACAGACCTTTAGAATCTCCCCCTATGCTGTCTGAGTCCCCATCTCATTTTATGTTTTATAAAAAAGTTGCTGAAACCCTCCAGCTTCCTTTAGAAGAGGCTGTGGATGAGCAAGAGGAGCCTGATTTTGTAGAAATGATGGATATTCTAGAGTCTAGGAGATTGTCTATTCCTTTACATAAGTCTTTTAGGAAACAAACAATTAAAATTTTAAAAGCTCCTAATTCTGTGCTTCCTGTAGATAAAAAGATGGACAGAAGGTATACATTGTCAGGCCCTGATACAGAATTCCTTTCTCAGCAATGCAGTCATGTTGGGGTAGTTCAGGCTGCTGCCTGTGATAAAGCTAATATTCCTTGGCTTCACATCCTCCTGACAAGGATTCCAGGAAGATTGATGCCATGGCAAAAAACAGTATATGGCAGCCTCTCTGGGACTCAGGCAAGCAAATTATATGGCTTATGTAGCTAGGTATCAGAAATCTAGATGGGATACTGTTATGCAATTGGCCAAGCAGGCCCATGGCCAGCTGGCTAGTGAACTAGAACAGGTGGCTGCTGATGGCATTGAAGCCTCTAAGGTTCAGTTTCATGCTGCTGTGGATGTTAATGATGTTTCCTCTGGGTCACGGCCACATCTGTAGCTTTTCGTAGGTTGGCCTGGCTCAGGTATACTAGTTTGTCACAGGATACCCAGACTAAGGCTATGGATTTTCCTGTGGTGGGAAATTCTCTGTTTGGAGAGCAGACAGAGAATTACATGAAGAAGATGGATGAATATAGGACTACTTACAAGAGTGCCCAGGCTAATGACGGCAAGCCACTCCTCAAAGGCATGCCCCAGGGGTGGGGTAGGCCTTTTCACAGGCCTTTCTGCCAGACTCAGACCTCCTCTGCCTATGCTCAGAGGGCTTCTTCAGAGCAGGGGCAGGCGAGGGGTGGGCAGATCTGCTCCCACCCCCAGCCTAAAACTCCTGAAACAGCAGGCACCCTGATGGGGTGCCCAGGGCCGGTCTCCTGTACCAGTGGGGGCAGGCTGGCTTACTTCAGTCAGAATTGGGCTTCTAACCTCAGACAAGTGGGTTCTGGAAGTAGTAAGCCAGGGTCTGGTTCTCAGCTTCAAAAAGTTTCCCAAGTTGAGAAGCAGACTTTTTCGTCCTGCAAGTGCTTCAGAGACCCTCGCTGTGGAAACAGAGGTCTCATCCCTGTTAGCTCTCAGAGCAGTAGAAAGGGTTCCTCCCCTGCATCAGGGCAGGGGTCTGTATTCCAGATACTTCCTTACCCCAAAAAAGACAGGAGAATGGCGGCCCATCTTAGATCTCAGATATCTGAACAAGCATCTTTTGAAACCAAAGTTCAAAATGGTAACTCTGGCAATGATTTTACCTTCCCTAAGGCCAGGGGACTGGCTAGCCTCCCTGGACCTCAAGGATGCCTATTTCCATGTCCTAATCAGAAGATCCCATCGAAAGTACCTCAGATTCGAACTGCCCTCAGGTCATTACCAGTTCAGAGCAATGCCCTTGACCTTACCTCTGCTCCAAGGTATTCACAAAGTGTCTAGCAGTGGCAGTGGCCCACTTAAGGAGGCAGAGGATTGCTGTTTTCTCTATCTAGACGACTGGCTCATTGTAGGCCAGTCCCAGAACAGGTAAAATCTCACCTGCAGGTCCCAGCAGCTTCTCACCTCCCTGGGTTTCTGCTAAACTTACCAAAGTCGGTTCTGGAACCAGTCTAGGTACTCACCTTTATAGGGGCAGAATTGGACACAAAGCTAGCCAGAGCCTTTCTTCTCCCAGAAAGGGTAAGGAATTTAGTGGCTCTGGCCTCTTCCTTCACTCTGCAGGTCTCTCGACCAGCAAGACACTTTCTGCAGCTCCTGGGGCACATGGCTGCATCCACAGCTGTTGTGCAGGGAGCCAGATTTCAGATGAGAGACATTCAGTTTCACTTGAGAACCTTTTGGTCTCAGAGAAGACCCCCTTTCAAGTTGGTCCCAGTGACTCGAACCTTGATCCTAGCTCTCCAGTGGTGGCAGAATCAGAGCAATTTAAGGCGGGAGTCCCTTCATTTCCCTTCTCACGACTTGACTCTCACTACAGATGCTTCCCTTCTGGGTTGGGAGCCCACATGGGCGACCTTTCCACTCCAGGAGTTTGGTCCCCCAGGAATCTCTGCTCCACATCAATTTGCTGGAACTCAGAGCTGTCTTTTTAGCTCTTCAAGCTTTTCTGCATCTGTCCACGACAAGGTGATACAAGTCAGAACAGACAACACCACAACAATGTGGTACATCAACAAACAGGGGCACTCGGTCTTGACCTTGTGCACCGAGGCAATGAAGTTGTGGTCTCTGGCCTATTCCTGAACACTTCCCTCCATAGCAGTTCATCTTCCAGGGAAGGACAATGTCCTAGCGGATGCCCTCAGCAGAGTTCCCAGGGCCATCACGAATGGTCCCTGGATCCTCAAGTGCTGGGGATAGTTTTTGCCAGGTGGGGCATCCCTCAGATAGATCTTTTGCAGCCCCAGACAATCACAGACTTCCTCTGTTCTGTTGCAGGCCTCAGTGCTGGGCTCAGTTCCCTGGATGCCCTTCTTCTGGATTGGGAGGGAAGTTCCTCTGTCTTTCCCCCCTTCCTCTCCTATTCAAAGTACTAGTCAAAATCAGATCTCAGCCTTGCAGGGTGATTCTGATTGCCTGGATTAGGCCAGGCAGCCCTGGTACCCACTCCTTCTGTCTCTGACAGTCCATCTTCCCCTGTGCCTCCCCAGGAATCACAATCTGTTGACTTGTGCCCAGGGAAGGTTGGTATCCGGACCTCAAATCCCTCAACCTCAAGGCCTGGCTCTTGAGGAGTTAGAGTTGCTGATTTACACCTCTCTCAGGGTGTTCTTGAGATCTAAAGGCTTCCAGAAAGCCTTCCACTAGGAGCTACTTATAGTTCTAAATGGAAAAGGTTTTCCATTTGGTGTGCTGGGAAAATATTTCCCAGAATCTGTAAATTGCCCATTTGTTAGATTACATGGTACATCTTAATTCCTTGGTCTCAGACCAGCTACCCTGAGAGTTCATTTGGCAGCTGTGTCTGCTTTTGTGTCAGCAGGAAAGTCATCCCTCTTTCCTCTCATCCTGTGTTTTCCAAATTTTTAAGGGATTACTCCATACTAATCCTCCCTTTCGGGAACCGGCCCCTGCTTGGGACCTTAATGTTTGCATTGCCCAGTTAATGCAACCCCATTTTGAACCTCTGTCTTCTGCAGAGCTTAAGTACCTAATTTGGAAAACTGTTTTTCTAGTGGCTATCACTTCTGCCAGACGCATAAGTGAATTGCAAGCCTTGTCAGTGGATACTGACTTTATTTCTTTCCACAGGGATAAGGTAGTCCTTAGGACTAATAGGAAGTTTTGCCTAAGGTGGTTTCAGATTTCCATCTTAATCAATCTATCTCCCTTCCAGTATTTTCACTGATCACTCCTCTTGGGTGAGAGGAGGTTGCACAACCTGGATGTTAAGAGGCTCTTAGTTATTATATAGAGCATACCAAAGGTCACAGGTTCGAATCCCTCCAACTTTTCCTTACCTATGGTGAAGTTGGGAAAGGCAAACCTGCCACTAAGAGATCAATAGCCAGGTGGATTGTCTCTTGTATCCAATTTTGTTATCAGAAAGTGGGCAGAGCCCCCTCCAGTTTGAGGGCTCATTCTACCAGGGGTACAACTGCGTCTCTAGCTGCTGCCAGAGATATCCCTTTAGTAGAGATTTGCCAGGCTGCTACTTGGAAAACAGTACACACTTTTACCAAGCATTACTCCCTGGATGTCCAGGCCAGGAGAGATGCTCGGTTTGGCACAGCTGTTCTTCAGAGCCTATTCCTAAGTAGGTTCTGCCCTCCTCCATGGAGGTACTGCTGTGTATTCTGCTAATGTCTATAATATAGCAAGACTTCATGTTGTTTGAAGAAAAATTACTCACCTTAGTAATGTTGTTTCTTCTAATGGAGTCTTCTATATAATATGACCTCCCCAACCTGCCCCTCTCAGAACCTCTACTTGGTGGGGTGCGGGCAACTTAGTGTGGGTACTACTTATGTCCTGTTAGCATTTTGTCCCTTTGGGACTTTGGGGTGTGTGTGTGTATGCGCGTGTGTGTGTTTATTATACTTATGTTCCATTTTCATATTATTAGAATGGTGTTAGTATTTCTGGTCCCCTGACTTGAGTCTTGGGTGTTGGGACCATCAATGGTTGTTATTATTTAGGTAGCCATTTGGCTAGTGTAGGTTACAGCTTCCACACAGACCTTAGTGAGTTTGGCTCGTAAAGATCTGACAGTTCAGGTTTGAAATGACACAGATAGAGCTGCTCTCGTGCCAAAATTCTATTTTGGAATGGTTTTAACCGTTTCACTCCGGGGCAGTTCTAGAGCTGGATCAAACTGCTAATGTCTATAATATAGCAAGACTCCATTAGAAGAAACAACGTTACTAAGGTGAGTAATTTTTTCTTCTTGGTAGCCATTACCTCTGCCAGGCGTATTAGTGAATTGCAAGCCCTGTCAGTGGAACCTGATTTTTATCTCCTTTCATAGGGATGAAGTGGTCCTTAGAACCAATAGAAGGTTCTTGCCCAAAGTGGTTTCAGACTTCCATTTAAACCAGTCTGTGTCTCTCCCTGTTTTCTTCAGTGATCATTCTTCCTCAGGAGAGAGGAGGCTACACAGTTTAGATGTCAAAAGAGCCCTTAGTTACTACATAGAGCATACCGAGGGTCACAGGTTTGACTCCCTCCAGTTGTTCCTCACTTATGGAGAAGTGGGAAAGGGCAAACCTGCCACCAAAGATCTGTTGCCAGGTGGATTGTGTCTTGTATACAATTCTGCTGTGAAAACTGGGAAAACTCCACCCTCAGGCCTGAGGGCTCATTCCACAAGAGGTACAGCTGCTTCCTGGCTGCGGCCAGGATATCCCTCTCCTAGAAATTTGTCAAGCAGCCACCTGGAAAACAGTCCATACCTTTACCCAAGCATTACTCTCTGGATATCCAGGCTAGGAGTGATGCTCGGTTTGGCACAGCAGTACTTCAGATCCTATTCCCAAAGTAGGTTCTGTCCCTCCTCCTTGGAGGATACTGCTTAGTAGTCTGCAATTGTCAGAATACAGCAAGACTTCATGTTGTTTGAAGAAAAATTACTCACCTTAGTAATTACATTTCTTCTAATGGAGTCTTGCTGTATTCTGACTCCTCCCTACCTCCCCTCTCAGAGCCCGTTTTTGGGAAGTGGGTGGGCAGGTGCAGTGTTGCACCCCAGGGGTGTATTTGCTGGCACCCTCCTCCCTTTTTGTTTGGGTGCTTATTTATTATTGTTGTTTTTGGGTTTAGTTTTTCGGTTTCCTGACTTGAGTCTCCCTTGGGAATCCAAAACTTTTCAGCCAGTTGGCTAGTAGAATTTTTTTACAATTTTCACATAGAATTTTTAGTTTAGCTGGCCTTGTAAGAATCTGACGGTTTGAGTTCAAATCACTCCAGACAGAGACGTCAACCGAGCTCGAGCTCAGCGTTCCATGCCCTGCATGGAAAGTAAACCCTTAGTTCTCCGGGGCAGTTCAAAGGTTGGTAATCACTGCAATTGTCAGAATACCATTGTCAGAATACAGCAAGACTCCATCAGAAGAAATATAATTACTAAGGTGAGTCATTTTTTCTTATAGTTTGTCAATCTGTTACAGGTAATTGGGCTCACCTGTTTGAATCAACTCCCACAAACCAATTCTGGTCCAAACTTGACTATGTTTAGTCCCTTAAATTAGTACTGCAAAAATAAAACACTCGGTTGTGATTTTTAAATTCAGTATTGTGATTTTTAAGTTCAGTATTTAGTGTTTTAAGCTATGCCAGCACCTCATTCACCCATTTGTGTTTGCACCCTTGCACTCAAATCTCACCTCTGCCTGCTTGTTCTGTATAGATACTTCTGCTTTTGTGTACTTACATTATACCTGAAAGAACACTGCAATTTATTTAATATAGGTGTGTGTGTGTGTGGGGGGCGGGCAATAGGCAGGGGTTTTCAGTGAGGAGGCAGAGGTGGAAGACAACATTAAATGCCACAAGGGAGAGGGTATCTGAACCAACAACAGAAGTGATTCCCATTTTCAATTTAAGCCAAAAAAATATTAACACCAACTGAGGCAGAAGTCTCAAGTCTGGGCCTGTCTTTTTCACCAACCAAGCCAACTAATCTATTAAAGTTAGAGGCAGATATGCAGAGATTTTTTAGATGTTTGTTTACATAGAAACATAGAAGTTGACGGCAGATAAGGACAATAAGGCCCGTCCAGTCTGCCCATTTATTCTACCTCATGAATGTGCCATAGGCCTTTACTCTGTCAAAGGCCTATCTATTCATACTCATCTGTATTGCTCCCTTATGCCTATCCTATGCCTGTTTGAAGCCCTGCACTGTATTCATTGCCACCACTTCCTGAGGTAGGCCTTTCCATGCATCCACTACCCTTTTTGTGAAAAAGAACTTCCTCACATTACCCCTTAATCGACCTCCCTCTAATCTCATGTTGTGTCCTCTTGTCCTGCTAGTTTTTTTATATTGAAATATGTTAGACTCATTCACATTGTTAATGCCCTTAAGATGTTTGAATGTTTCAATCATATCACCTCTCTCCCTCCCTCCTTTGCTCTAGGGTATACACTTTGAGCTCTGTTAATCTGTCCTCATATGTTTTCTGATGCAGTCCGTACACCATTTCGTTTGCCCTTCTGTGGACTGCCTTCATTTTGTTAATGTCCATGTGCAAGTGTGGCCTCCAGTACTGCACGCAGTACTCCAGATGGGGCCTAACCAATGTCTTGTAAAGAGGGATTATTACCTCCCTCTTACGACTTGTGATACCCCTACTAATACACCCCAACATCCCTCTAACCTTACCTACTGCTTTAATGGTCTGCTTGGATGATTTCAGGTCATCTATGATGATGATGCCTAAGTCTCTTTCTTCCCTTGTGATTGTGAGCAACTCCCCTTCCAACCCATAGGTAGCTTTAGGGTTTCTCTTCCCTATGTACATGATCTTGCACTTCTTTGCATTAAACCCCAGTTGCCACTCTTCCAACCATTTTACCAGTTTATCCAGATCTCTTCTCACTCTGCCCACTCCATCTGGATCATCTACTCTGTTGCAGTTCGTCGTGTCATCTGCATACAAACCTTACCCTCCAGTACATCTGCAATGTCACTGATGAAGCTGTTGAAGAGGACTGGCCCCAGGACTGATCCCTGAGGTACCCCACTTGAGACTTGCATCTCTTCTGACTGTATACCGTTTACCACCACTCTCTGTTTTCTGCCAGCCAACCAATTTGCCACCCAGTTGACCAACATCTGACCCACTCGGAGCCTACCCAGCTTATTAATCAATCTTATATGTGGAACAGTATCGAAAGCTGAGCTGAAGTCAAGGTAAGCAACATCAACTGCACCCCCTTGGTCCACCACTCTGGCTACCCAGTCAAAGAAATCTGTGAGATTAGTTTGACAGAACCTTCCTGTTGTAAACCCATGCTGTCTTGGATCCTGTGCTCCTATGGATTCCAGGTGTTGCACTGTCCTTTCCTTATGGAGTCCCTCCATAATCTTGCCCACTACTGAGATAAGACTGACTGGTCTGTAGTTCCCTGGTGCCACTCTTGTGGAGCGGGATCACATCAGCCCTTCTCAAGTCTTCTGGGACCTGTCCTGTCCTCAGAGACTCACTAAACACTTCTGATAATGGCTCTGCTAGTTCCTCCCTTAGCTCCTTTAGTACCCTGGGATGTACGGCATCAGGTCCTATTGCCTTGTCCACCTTGAGCTTAGTGAGCTCTTGTAGGACCCTTTCTTTTGTGAAGGCGCTTGCACACACCTCCCTCCCTCCTGTGTCCATGGTGCTGAGTTGTGGGCCCTGCCCTGCCGTCTCCTCAGCTTTCTCCTCAGCTCCTCTCAGCTTTCTCCAACCTCTTCCCTAAACTCTGGAATGACCTGCCCACCCAGATCCGCCATTCTTCATCCAAACTCTCCCTTTCCTATGCCCTCTCTAACTTCTTTACCCCCAACTGCTGCCCCTGACCTCCCCTTTTCTCCCTTCCCCATTCCCCTCGCCTGACCAGCGGCCCGGCTATCGCCTAATTGTCTGGCCTATACTATGCCCTACGCACTTACACTCTCTTTACTCTCTCCCCACTGTCAGTTCTCCTCACCCCTTCCTTCAACCCACTCGCCTCCCCTTCTCACCTAACCTCCCCTTCGCAGACTCATCACCCCTACTCCCTTCTTTCCCTACCCCCATCTTACTCTCCTATTCCCCTCCGTTCTAGCCTGTTACATCTCCCTTTAGCTCAACTCCTGCTACTTGCACTCAAGCTCTGCTATCATTACCCCTGTTATGAAACTTGCACTTATGTACCTCACGCTGCCTCAATGTGTACCATGATTTGTATTCCAAACCCTATTGCTCATGTTCATGCTCAGATCTGTTCCTAACTCGCTGTGTAACCAAGATCCTGTTTACTCGGTTATTGATTGTTATTGAGGCGTACTTTTCTGTTCTCCCTATATATATGCTTAATTGTAATCCCTTCCACCTATGCTCTGTCTCTGATTGTATTATTGTTAAGCTCAACCATTTATATGTTTACTAGCCTCCTCTGTAACACCCCCCCCCCCCAGGTCGCACCGTGAGATGAGCATCTTTTTGTTCAGTGTGCCTTTCCTGGTAAAACATTTTCAATAAATAATAATAAATACTGAGCAGAAGTATCTATTTAGGATAGATGCTTTTCCTTGGTCCTCCTCCATACACTCCCCTTTATCCCATTTCTCCTTTCACTAATGTATCTATAAAAAGTCTTGCCCCCTTCTTTTACTGTTCGTGCTAGTGTTTCCTCTGTTTGGGCCTTTGCCTGCCTTACTGCCTTCCCTGCTTCCCTTAGGGAAGTTTGGTATACTTCCCTATCTTCGTCCCGCTGCGTTCCGTTATATTTCCTGAAGGTCAATCATTTGGCTGTGATCTTTTCTGCTACTGTTTTTGAGAATCAGAGTGGTTTCCTCCTTCTATTGCTCTTGTTTTTTTCCCTAACACAATGGGATGTTGCTTCATGTATTGCATCCTTAATGCTTGCTCACTTTGCCTGTTCCTCCTCACCTGTATTTCATCTTGCCGGGGCTAGCTTAACTCTGTTGGCCATCTTATCAAAGTCAGCTCCTCTGAAGTCCCATATTTTTGCCTTGGAATGGGATGATTTAGTTCTAGTGGTCAAATTGAACCATACCATGTGATGTATTGGGTGTTGTACCCCTTTCCCCATTTGCTAGTTTAAATATTCTGCAAAGACATCAAACTTTTGCCCCAATGCACTAACTCCCTCCTTAGTCAGATGCAGTCCATTGAATTTAAATCACTTTCACTCCCAACACTGTTGCCAGTTACCTACAAATTTATGTCCTTTTTTCCTGGCACCAGCCTTTGGGCCACATGTTTAGCTCACTTATCTTTCCTTCTCTGACCTTCCGTCCGTCTGCCCCCCCCCCAGACCAGCAGGATCTCAGAGAAGGAGATGCTGGACGAAATGGATGACAGTGTGTCTCCCAGCCTGGTCAGGTGTTCCTTAGTCTCCACAACTGACCGGCTGGCGATATCATTAGTCCCTATCTGTACCAGGACGTCTGTGTTTTTTTTTGCTTTCTGCACGATTTTAGCAATGTGGTCAGTGTCTCTCCACGCTGATGTACCTGGGAGACATCTGACCATTACCCTGCGGCCGGAAGTAGATATCAACGCCCTGAATCATAGAGTCTCCTATGATCAGAAGTGTTTTGGATTTCCTTTTTGCCTTTTTTGTTTTGGTCCCTGTTTTGGGCGAGTTTAGTACCACTAGCTCATGTGCTGCAGTGTCCTGAAAAGTGTCCCTCAGTACCTGCAGTTACAGTAATAATATCCATTCCAGCTGAATTGCTGAGTTTATAACCTGGTCCGAGTAACTAGAAAGAAAATGAAAGCAAAATATTTTTTTGTTTATTTTATATATTTTTTTCATTTGTTTGTTTTTGTATAACTTTTTATAACAAGTTAAATGAATTGTGCCCCTGTAAGTAAGGTCACTGTGTGGAGACCCCTCTGATCCTCCCCTTCCAGCTTTGCCGCAGGAAATGTCACGACTGTGCTACTCTATACAAGGAGTGTAGCATGGGGTGGATTGGCCTCTTCCCCTGCCAAAAAAACAACCATGGACGAAAGAAACGAGGTAAGAGCAGAGACAATCAACCAACAACAAATGCAGTAGCCCTGAAAGCCTAGACTAATGATAGATAAAACTGTAAAACCTGTAATCACCACCTGTAACAATTTTACAGAAGATATACCCTGCAAAAAAAACTTTGCTACTGAGAAAAATAAAGCAGTAACAGAAGATATACCTTGCAAAAAAGAATTTGAATCAGAGAAGATTACAGCAGTAATCTGTAAGCACAAAACAGTAACAAACCTGGAGGCACACCCTATAATAATGCAGCAGAAATTATAGCCTGCAACAGCAGTTTGAATCAGAGCACAATAAAGCAGTAAAATGTTAGCAAAAAAACAGTAACAAACCCTGTGAGCACAAAAGAAAATAGTAACACAGTAAATCTGTGCAGCTAAAATAAGCCTTAATCTTTTTCCTTGCTCTGATAATGTTGTTCCTTGCTCTGTCCTTACAAGCAAACCTAGAAGAAAAAAGCTCAGGTGAAGATAGGTGTGGTTGCCAGCAAACCTAGTCTTCTACCTAAAACATGTGTTCTAGGGTCGTGGATATGTTGTTCATCCACACTCATTGGCATGTCCCTTTCCCCTTTTAGGATCGCCGGACGTCTTCAAACTGACTCCTCCCACCCACCCGAGTGGTGTAACCCTTGGCCCGCCCCATAACGCCAGGTCTTGCTTTCCGCTGGAAGATCCAGGTTGCCTGCTTCATGCTGCCACATTTTGTAGGCCCTGGCTTCCAAACCTTTGGTTATTCAGAAAATTTTGTCTAGTTCGTATTAGCGATCACGACTACTTATCTTCGATTATGGAAGACAAGTCTTCCCCGGGATTTTGCTGGTGTTTGAGCGGCCAGAAAATGTTGTGTACCAACCCCCACACAGCATGCGTCTATTGCCTGGGTGTCAACCGTGACACCTTGAAGTGCGATTTTTTTTTTTTTTTTTTGATTTTTTTTCTTGCATTTCACCCTAACGTCCTTGACGACTGTCTCACATGCCTGAAGTTGAGGATGCTGGAAAAATGGAACCCACCGGTGAAATCAAAGGAGGCTTGGTGGGTGGTTTCTGCGGCCGCGGTATCCGCCGAGCAATTGGAACGCATGCAAGCCTTCGAGGAGGAAGCGGCTCATGCTCGGGAATCTTCCTCTCGGAGCTTCTTCATTCTGCTCAACCTGGGCTCCACCTTCTCAAGTTCCTTCCGAGAGTTGTGCCAGTCTCTCCCGACTAAGGGAGAGGATCCTGTGGGTATGCACTCCTCTCAGTCCCATAAGTGGGAAAAGGACCCGGGATCATCTTCGTCTCGGTGAAGATGTTCTTGGGATCAGGAAAGATCTCGGTCCCAGGAACCAGCAGTCTCGACTTCGGTCGAAAATTGCCTCTTCGGCCGCTGGCTTCTCGGCTTTGCCATCTGGCCAGTCGACTGAAATGTCAATGTCGATCAAGGTTGAAATAATCATTGACCCGATTGACCCATTGTCACCGACTCCGGTTGATGATTCTCTCAATCAGACTCCGGTCCTTTCTTTCCCCAACAAGGAGACCCAGCCCGCTGGGAATCCCATCAGAAGTGGTCCCCGACCTTGGAAAATCACTGGTCCTGCTGGTGTCTCGCGAGCGACCAAATCAATCCGTTCAGTCTCGATTGAGGTCTAGGACCCCCTTGACCGACAAGCCGAGGAAGAGCCACAACCGCTCTAAAAAGAGGAGAAACCATCGGTTGGCCTTGGCCTCCTCGGATGAGGAGAGGCTCCGTCGGAAACTCCATCGCTACGAGAACCTCATGTGGCAATAGCTGACTTTGTCAGGGCACAAGCTGACCCCGGCATCTACCCCAGCCATTACTTGGCTTTTGCCTCCGAGGCTGAAGCCGACTCCATCGGAGCCAATTGAGTCAGCT
Source organism: Neoceratodus forsteri (assembly GCA_016271365.2). Classification (NCBI taxonomy): domain Eukaryota; kingdom Metazoa; phylum Chordata; order Ceratodontiformes; family Ceratodontidae; genus Neoceratodus; species Neoceratodus forsteri. The sequence goes on from CM057456.1 coordinate 1,431,788,213, forward strand.
CCTCCGCCTGCAGAGCCGGCGAAACTTCCAGTTCGGGCTAAACCCATCTCTCCACCGATCGTGGTGGAACCACTGCCCAAGCAGCCTGGGGGAGGGGCTCCTTCTAAGGAAGATTGACCAGACATCGGGCTTCCCCGGCATCTTTTGGTCACTGTCACCCCAGAGCGCCCTCGGCGGGTTGAAGGTGACTTGGCAGTTGACTGGTGTATCTGAAATCCTCGGATTCGGATGAGACCGGCCTACACTCTCATCCCGGGGATGACGAATCGAATGGTGGGTTAGAGACTGAGGAAGGTCCTTCGTCCTTTCAGGGAATTCTTCGCCCTCATCTCTGAGTCTACAGGGATGCCCCTGGAACCTATCCAGAAAAAGGCGGAGTACCCTCTCACGGACATCCTCAAGAGAGGGGATACCCCAATGGAGGCCTTTTCTGTGGCCCAGGCCATAGTTGGCCTGGCCTTAGAACTTTGGCAGCGCCCTGCCTCTTGTCCAGCTCCATCTGCCTGCATGGCCTGCAAGTATGTGGTGCCCATGGGGTCCATTGCGGGATTCACAGAGCACTCTTCAGCCAAGAGCCTGGTGACCGCCTTTGTGTTCAGGCATACTGGCAGTTCTGCCGACACTGACCGACCTCCCGAAAAAGAATCCAAACTCTTGGATCATTCAGCTCGAAAGGTCTTGGTGGCCTCATCTTTAGGCCTTCATCAGGCAAGTTCAGCCGTTATCATGCCACACTTCTCCCATGCCCTCTTGGGGTCTTTGGATGAAGTCCTCCCACACCTCACTGTGGACATGCAGACCACAGTCAAGCAGGTCCTGGATCAGGGTCAGGCTGTTGCCAAACAGCAGCTTTAGACAGCCCTAGACACTGGGGATTCTTGTGCCTGCTCGATGGCAGCCACAGTTGCCTTGTCGCAGGGCTTGGCTGAGACTCTCCTCTTTTCCTGCAGATACTCAGCACAAACTAGCTGACCGTGTTGGGTAAGTTATTTTTTCTATTACTTTGTTACTTTTGAAAACTTGTTCCAGAAAGCTCTGTGCAGACACAAGCAAGGACAGAGACATACTGGAAGATGTAATACACCTTACAGTTACATTTGCTTATGTCTTTTTATGCAAAAGAAATACGTAACTGTAACTGATTACATTTATTTGAAAGTGACTAGTTACTAACCCATTACTTTCAAAAAATGTTGTCTGTAGTTATTTATTATTTTTGTATTGTTTTGTATTAAAAGAAATAAGTAACTATAATTGTAAGGTGTATTACTTTTTCTACTACTTCTCTGTCCTTGCTAGTGACCTCACAGAGCTTCCTGGAACAAGTTTCCAAACATAATAGAAAGTAATAGAAAATGTAACATACCCAACACTGCTAACTGATGTGCCTTTCCTGGGCACCGACCTTTTCAGCCCAGGTGTGGCTGGTCACCTTGAGCATATTGAGCAGTCCAATGCCACCTTGGACGCTACTTCTGCTAAAGGTTCTTCGAGCAAGAAACAGCAAAAGAAGAAGAAGTCTTTTCGGCACTCTTCCCCTGCGGCACAGCAACCGTTCTTTCAAGGATGGCAGCAGTAGGCTCAAGCTTGGTGTCCTCAGCTTAAGCCCTGGCCCTCCCAGGCCCATAAAGGAGGCTGAGGTTCAGGTCCTGGATCCTCCTCCTCCAAGCCTGCTCAGTGACGGGGCGGGGGCTGCTATCCCCTCTCCCATTATGCCAGCTCTGGGTCCTCCCATGGGGGGCCGGCTCCGCCACTTTCTTTCCTCCTGGTCCATTATTACCACAGACAGGTTGGTTTTGGAAGTGGTCGATCAGGGACTGCCTCTGGAATTCGAGCAGCACCCTCCAAGCTGAGCCCGCGCCCCTTGGGAGGAATGAGTATCTGTCCATACTCAGTCAGCTCTCCGAGATGACATCACTCAGCCCCTCCTCAAGGAGGATAGTAGCTCCAGTGGCGGATTCTCCAGCAGAACCAGGCTTTGTCTCCGGTTACTTCCTGGTGCCCAAGCAGATAGGGGTCTGGCGCCCCATTCTAGATCTGCACGACCTGAGTCAGTATCTCAGGTCAAGCGCCTTTTGGATGGTCACTCTGTCCCAGGTCATACCATCCTTGGAGCGAAACATGTGATTCTGTTCACTGGATCTGCAGGACGCATTCTTTCACGTCCCAATCCGTCCTTCTCATTGGCAGTTCCTCTGCTTCAGAGCCGAAGGGACCCTGTATGAGTTCCCGAGCCATGCCATTCGGCCTGTCATCGGCCCCACAGATCTTCACCAAATGCATCGCAGTGGAGACAGCCCATCTCAGGCATCGGGGGGGGTCAGAATATACCCCTACCTCGATGACTAGCTCTTAGCAGGTCCCACCCAGCAGAAGGTGGAGAGGTCCAGGGACCTGGCCCTCCAGACCTGCTCCCAACTCAGCCTCTTGATCAACAAGGCTAAGTCAGAACTCGTGCCTTCTCAGGTGATGTACTTCATCAGGACAGAGCTCGACTCTCATCAAGCCAGAGCTCGGCTCCCGGCAGACAGGGCGGAGGTTCCCTCCTCCTTTGCCCAGTCATTTCTGGTTGGGCAATTGTGCCCTGCCCCGGACTTTCTACACCTTCTGGGTTACATGGTGGCATGCAGCTCTGTGGTCCATTGGGCCCGGTGGCACATGCGCCCCCTCCAATGGGAGCTGGCCACCCAGTGTACTCAGTGTCATGGTCATTTCGACCAGCTGATCACTGTAACCCAGAAGATGTGGGATGCTCTCCAATGGTGGACCGCCCCAGACCGGTTGCAGGAAGGGACCCCATTTGTCTGCCCAGAGCCGACGGCCGTCCTCACGACTGATGCCTCTCTCACAGGCTGGGGAGCCCACATTGAGGACAAAAGGTCCCATGGGTTCTGGACCCCCGAGGAGTCCCGATACCACATCAACCTGTTGGAGCTCAGAGTAGTCAGACTGGCACTGTCAGCTTTCGCTTCTCAGCTTCGGGGTCATGTGGTTCAAATCCAGACGGAGAATACCACGACCATGTACTACCTCAACAAACAGGGCGGAATGCACTCCCTTCTGCTTTGCAGGAAGGCGCTCCACATCTGGACTCTCATCAGCCGTCTGGAGGCAGATCTCCTAGCCATTCATGTGGCAGGAGCCTCAAACCATCTGGTGGATGCTCTCAGCCGCTTAGTCAAGATATCCCATGAGTGGTCTCTCCATCCAGAGGTAGCTTGCAGCCTGTTCTCCAACTGGGGCAAACCGAAGGTGGACCTGTTTGCCTCAAGGGAAAACACCAAGCTGAGGCTATTTCATGCCTGCCCCTTTCAGCAGGGCTCGCTGCAGGGGGATGCCTTCTTGAGGCTGTGGACCCCAGACCTCTTCTACGTCTTCCCTCCATTTCCCTTGATCCACAGGGTACTCCTCAAGGTGAGGAGGGACAAGGCGAAGGTGATTCTGGGAGCCCCAGACTAGCCGCGCCAGTTCTGGTATCCAGATCTCCTTAGCCTCAGCTGCAGGCCCCCAGAGCAGCTTCCAGCATGCCCAGACCTGATCTCTGTCTCAGTCAAGGGAAGGTATACCATCTGGACCTTCAATCCCTGCACTTCACAGCCTGGTACCTGAGTGGCTAGACTTCCAGGCATTGGGTCTTTCCGAGGATGTCCTCACTGTGGTGTAGGCATCCAGAAAGGATTCGCCCAGGAAATGTTATGCCTTCAAATGGAAAAGGTTTTCCATTTGGTGTCAGGGCAAGGGCCTGGGCTCTCTGTCTTGTCCGGTGGCTAACATTCTCGACTAACTTTGGTCTCTCTCCAAAGGGGATCTTCAGTCATCGACCCTTAGGGTGCACCTGGCAGCCATTTCTGCTTACCGGGTGTGGGCCAGTCAGCTGACGGTGCATGAGACAGTGGTCGGGCACTTTTTCAAAGGCCTGGATCACGTATCCCCTCCGGTGCGTGAACCTCCACCTCTGTGGGATCTACTGCTGGTACTGGCAAAGCTCATGGACAAGCCATTCGAACCCATACACAAGTGTGTGTTGTCACACTTGTGGAAGACGGCCTTCCTGGTGGCTATCACGTCTGCCAGAAGGATAGGGGAGTTCCAGGCACTTTCGGTGGACTCCCCTTATCTGGTCTTCCACAGAAGCAAGGTTGTCCAACGCCCCCCCCCCGAAATTCCTTCTGAAGGTGGTGTCAGAGTTTCACCTTAACCAGGTGTTAACTCTGCCAGTATACTACCCTAATTACACCTCGGAGGCCGAGTACAGGCTCCATACTTTGGACCTGATATGAGCTCTCTCTCCTATTATAAGGAGAGGAAGGCGGAAATTCGGGGAGAGATTCGCCAGCTGTCTGTCACCTATGCTGAAGCTGCTTCTGGCAGGCCTGCAGCAAAATAGACTATTGCCAGGTGGATTACATCTTGCATAAGTCTGTGCTATGAGCTGGTGGACATGGAACCTCCCAGAGGGATAAGAGCTCATTCTGCCCGCCATACTGCTGCATCGGTGGCTGCTTCCAGGGACATGCCTATCCAGGAAATCTGTTGGGCTACTACCTGGAAGTCAGAAAACACCTTCATTACCCATTACCACATCGACCTTGAGTCACGCTGGTATGCTGGTTTTGGGGCCTCAGTTCTCCAATCTCTGTTTCACAAGTGAGTATCAGTGGGGGTGTGCGCCTTGCCTTCCTCCTCCTGGAGAACTGCTAGGAGTCTGCCAATAAGTGTGGATGAACAACATAGCCACGATCCTAGAAAAACAGGTTACTCACCTGTAACAGTAGTTCTAGGAGTGGTATATGTTGTTCATCTACATGGACCCACCCGGCCTCCCTAGCTGCGGATGCACAAACCTGGCTTCCAGTGGGCTAAGATCTGGCGCCATGGGGTGGAGCTGAGGATTATACCACCCGAGAGGGTGGGAGGAGCCAGCATGAAGACTTCTGGTGATTCTTAAAGGGGAAAGGGACATGCCAATGAGTGTGGATGAACAACATATACCACTCCTAGAACTACTGTTACGGGTGAGTAACCTGTTTTTCCAGGATAATGTAGAAAACACCTCATATCAACAAGAACTCCATCAGAATATGGGTTATAGGTCAGTTTATAATCCACCACCAGGATGCAGTCATGGAATTGAAAGCTTTTGTTCACTAGTAAAAAAGGAAATCATACAGCTTTTTAAAACCCTAAATCTCAATAAGCCAGATTATTCTAATATTACTAGAAAATGGAGAGAAGCCCTAAATAATTTAGCCCAGGACCGGTCAATAGTAATACAACCTGCAGATAAGGGGGTGGGATAGTAATCATGGATAGAAATAAGTATAGACATATGTACATGGATTTATTACAAAATGAAACTACCCACCAATCACTGGAAGGGGAACCCACCCAGCATGTAAAACAAAAAATTCAGAATACTATAGAAGAATTTGAAAGTAATGGGTGGATTCAAAAGTGGGAGGCTGACTTGTTCGCTAATAACTATCCTAGAATTCCAACTTTTTGTTCAATCCCTAAAGTACACAAAAATCAGACTACACCACCTGGATGCCCCATAGTTTCTGCCATGGGCTCAGCCCTGGAACCTTTGTCACAGAACGTTAATTTCCATTTAGAAAATGGGCTTAGATTGTAAGAAATGTGATTGGTGGGCAGGGGTACATTAACTTACAGTGAGAGCCCTGTAAGTTAAAAGTCCCAGGCATGCCAGCCCAGTGAAGTACCAAGGCGCTTAGCCTCCTCTATCATTGGCTTAAGCACCTCCTTTCATTTTAAAATCGGCACCATTTTTTTCTTTCGCCTAGTGAGAGACTCCGCCTTCTCGAACGCTCATCATTCACTGACACTACAGTTGCCCGGTTTACACAAGTGACAGCCCACTTAGCTTATACTGACTGTGCCCCTCCCTCCCCACACTACAGTACTTAGCATACAACCTTACCTACGTAAATGTGTTTTTTAATACCGCGACTCATTCTCTCTGCAACCTGCTGCCCAGGCGCTCACTCGCTCCTGAAAATGAAAGTGCTCATCACTTGAGCCAATGTCCGAGTATGGTAGCCCCGCCCCCCGAAGCACACAGGTCCTCCCCCAAATCGCCCTCACTTAATAATTTAAATCACTAGTCACACACAAGAAAATGTAGCTCACCGGTTGGCTTTGGAAAACCGCGTCTCGTCACTGCAGTTTTGAAATCTGTATCGCTCGCCTCTCCCTGCTACCAAAACTGCCAGCACAAAACTGCGGTATTCAAAGTACCCGTGGTGTCAAATGAGCGCCCCAACAATACCAGCAGCAGAGATTTACAACTTTATTTTCGATCTTCTCCTGTTATTGACAGCATATTAAAATCAACTTTCAGCAGTGGGGTGGCAAAACAGGAAAGGCTCACACTCATGGGAATGGGGGCTGATACAGCACACTACCAGAGGTACAGTTATGGACTGCTTTACATTAAAAGAATAAAAAAAGGAACTGTACTCATTTTTACAGAATTACTTAACATTTTTCTTTGTAATCCTAAAAACATTACACAGTTGGCCCATGTTCTAAGCGCAATAATACCATCCAGGTGGGCAGTATGGGCAATACCTGACCTTCCAGGGGCTATAAGGCCTTATTATGCCCCTGGGCGGTCCGGTATTACCCAATACCGCCCACCCTGTCTGGTATTATTGCTTGCTTACAGCCTTTAATAGAAAAAACAGATACTATGTCAGAGACACCATGGACATAATTCATAAACTTGAGAGCATGCAACGTATGGGCATCACAGAATCCGACTTCATGGTCACAATGGATATAGCTGACCTATATACTTTTATTCCCCATTTGGAGGATTTGGAAGCCATGGGCTCTATCTTAGACACCGGATCACTTGACACTAAACCAAAAACTATAGTTGTACAGGAACTGGCTGACATAGTTCAGACTGGAAACTATTTTGAGTTTGACCAACAATTATTTCTACAAATGAGGGGGACAGCCATGGGCAGCAGCATGGCTCCCACTTATGCAACAGCATACATGTTTAAATTTGAAAAAGACCATACACTGAATCAATACTCCAATCCGTATCATAATTTCATACATGCAAGGTACTGTTATATTGATGATATACTGTTTATTTGGAAAAGAAGTGAACAGCAGTTACATGAATTTCATCAATATACAAACACTAGAGATAATAACTTGAAATTACAGTCAGCACAAGGTGGCCTATTTAGATATGCAAATAATTAAAGAAGGCACACAAATCCAAACCACTTTAATCAGAAAAGAAACAGACAGAAATACACTGTTACATGGATGTAGTTACCATGCTCCAAAACTCAAGCAAAGCATTCCATATTCATAGCTTGTCAGGGTTTGGAGGAACTGTAGCGCTGAGCAAGAATACATTACAGATAGAGATGAAATGGCTAATAGATTTCTCTCACGGGGTTATAAGAAACATATACAAGAAGCAACCAGCAAGGCAGACAGGTTGGATAGGATGGAGCTCCTCACACCACAAGGACCAAAACCTCAGCTACGGAGAATGTTTTTTTCAACAAAATATAATGACAAGTTCCCAAAGATCCGACAAATTATCAACAAACACTGCCACCTAGTAGGTTTGGACAGTAATAAGCTGGCTTTTCAAAGCCTCCCATTATAGCAGCCAAAAAAGTATCTGCCATTGAAGATAAAATAGTGAGGTCACAATTCCAGGCTCCCAGAGTCACACAGTTAGGACTGGGTTCCTTACAACCGGGGATGGTACCACGTGGGCGGTGCTTGGCATGCATTCATACTTCAAAAAAGAGTATATTTCATTGCCCGCATATAAATCAAGACTTCAACATACAACAGCATATGTATTTATTTAAAATTGGTGACCGGGAAAGGCACACTGAACCGAGGCTCGTTTCCAGGTGTGACCCGGGTACAGGATGTACACAGAGGTAAACAGAAAAGTACAAAAATTGTAGGTTACAGACAGTATGAGAGTATCTTGTGTCACAGAAGGTGTAATTTATGTCATACAATGTCCTTATGACAAACTATGTGTGGGCCAGACATCAAGGGCTTTAAAAATTTGCATTCAAGAACATAAGGGGGATGGATATTTGACGTAGGGATGCAACATCCCAAGTTGCCACACACTTTACAGAAGCAGGTCACACATGGGCATCTCTGTCAGGGTTTGAGACTTAGAACAAGTTAACCCTTGGATGGGGGTGTGTGTAATTTCCAGCAATTGTTAGATCAAGCAGAAATGAGATGGATTATTAATTTACAGACATTAAACAGGAACATAGGTATGAACACAGACACTAGTTGGGCAGCCTGCAGTTGAAACTAAAGCATAGCATAGGTTATAACAGGTGTCCATCCTGCATAAAAGGTTACTCAGCAGATATGACTTTCTTTAGCATAATTTATTAAGCCACAAAACAAAATATTCATTAAACCATCCTGCCTCTCTCCATCTCGTCCCCTCAGGGATGGGCTCCTTGACTGGATGTCCTCTCCCATCCCCCCGCCCAAGCCTATCTTATTATCCCATAATCTGATATTTTATTTCCAGTAAGCCAGTTAGGCATATACTATAGTTTTCAAATAGCACTTAAAAGACTAATTAAAGCCAAGCTCTATGTTAAATATCATATAAAATCACTAAGGGCATATATATTGTGCTAGGAACCCATCTGTACTGCGTGGGGATCTTAGCGCCCCCCCCCCCAATGAAATGGAAACAAATGCAAGCATCATAAAGTATATACTTTATGTGTTTCAAATAAAACCTGCCCATAGGCATAAGGAAGAAATAACACAACAATAAAAGAAGTACTTTTAAAATTTGATTTTCTTTAATATGTGCTACATACACACTTTTTTCTAAGTTTAACACACACACACGCAGAAATCATAGATCTGCCCGTCACAACACTGCTTTAATTCCAACACCCAGCCTTGCTACCAAGATCTCGTGGGATTTCAGCACGAGATCTCGATGAACAGATGTAAGAGAAAGCAGAGTGCTCCTCTTACTTGAATTTGCCAGAAGCGCCATTTTCAAACACCACACCTTTGTGGGAACAAGCTAAAGGTGAGCCACAAAGTAAACTTTAAAACCTAAAGAAAAGTGCTTATTCTGTGTTTTAATGCAGCACGTATCCTGATCTGTTTACAGCTTTTGGCCAGCTGACTAGAAAGAGACTCAGCAAATACAAAAATAAAGCATTTGGTGAGATTTTTGTACTTCACTGACTAGCCACACATGGTTCTGGTGAGGTGAAGGCTTAAATACACAGGCTTACTGAAAAACAATACATGAAGCACCTATATTAAATAAATTGCAATGGTCTTTCAGGTATAATGTAAGTACACAAAAGCAGAATACCTCTATAGAACAAGCAGGCAGAGGTCAGATTTGAGCGCAAGGGTTCAAACACAAATGGGTGAATGAGGTGCTGGCATAGCTTAAAACACTAAATACTGAACTTAAAAATCACAACTGAGTGTTTTCTTTTTGCAGTACTGATTTAAGGGACTAAACATAGTCCAGTTTGGACCAGAATTGGTTTGCGTGAGTTGATTCAAACAGATGAGCCCAATTAACTGTAACAGATTGACAAACTATAATGAAAGTTTTTCTTGAGAGCTCAAGATAAAGTTTTTTGAATTCAACAGTGTTTAATGTGTATATGCCAGAAAATATGAAGTGGATTTAAACTGAGAGTAAAGCTGTTGTACTAGAATTAGCAATAGTTACATACTTAGAAGTAAAAGACTAATAGGCAATGTGCAGTGAGGCTCGGTGCTCATTTGCAATGGGGAGTTCAGGCCACTAGGAGGCAGTATGAAATGTTTGTGTGGTTAATTTGTATTTTGATTTAAACTTATTAATTGTATGTAAATTATTTTAGGAAACTGCTTTTGCAGATTCAGTTACCAGAGGAATATACAGCTTTCTTTTCAAGAAAAAGTTTCTACTGTCAAGCACTAATGTGGTAAATTCATTTATTCAAGAAATTAATTCTGCACATAACTGCATTTTGAAAATGAGCATACTAAGTGAAACGGCTATACGTATGTTTATATTTCAGAGAAAATAATTCAAAGGCCCTTTGAAAAAGCTTCAATAACGAAGCGAAACATCAGGGTGAATTTTAAATAATAAAAGAAACATTTTTGGAACTGAAACATGGTTTATTCTTGTATTTTTTGCCAAAAAATGCTTTGAGCCAGACTCTACCTCTCAGCCTATTTCTTGTACCCTTGGACCGTAATATATGAAGCAACATCCATTTCCCATGGACCTACTCCTACAAGTCGCATGAGTGGCCCCTGCATCAGGAGATGGTGAACCACCTGCTGTTCTTGTGGCGCACCCCAGGATGGACCTGTTTGCCTACTGTGAGAACATAAAACTGAGGTTGCTCTGTGCCCACCCCCAACAGTCTGGTTCACAGGTGGGGGATGTCTTCACTAGCCCTGGATTCTGGGCCTCCTGTATGCCTTTCTTCTCTTTCTCTTGATCCACAAGCTGGTGGTCAAGTTAGAGAGAGACACAGCATGGATGATCCTTACAGCTCTGGACTGGCCTCACCAGTTCTGGTACCCGGATCTCCTCCGCATCAGCAGCAGACCTCCATGGTGGTTGTCTCTTCACCCAGATCTGCTGGTTTAACAACAGGGGACAGTTCTGCACCCAAACCTTTAATCCCTACACCTCACAGCCTGGTTAGTAAGTGGCTAAAATTCAAGGATCTGGGTCTTTCAGAGAATGTTCTCCACGTTGTGGAGGCTTCTCGAAAAGATTCAACTTGCTAGTGTTACGCCTTCAGTTGGAAGCAGTTTTCCATTTGGTGTCAGGGCCAGTAGTTTGATCCCATGGCCTGCCCTGTGGCTAGCATGTTGGATTACCTCTGGCACTTGTCCCAACTGGGATTGCATTCAGTGATCCTTAAAGTGCACCTGGCAGCCATCTCTGCATACCGGGTACTGGCTGGAATGCTAATGGTGGTGCAGGAGAAGGTGGTCGGCTGCTTCTTTAAGGGCCTGGATCACTTTTCCACACCAGTACATTAGCCACCACCATCTTGCGACTTATTGGTGGTTCTGGCAGTGCTCATGGGCAAACCTTTTGAGCCTGTGCACAGGTATAAGATGTCACATCTATTGTGGAAAATGGCCTTCTTGGTGGCCATCACATCAGCCAGAAGGATTGGTGAGCTCCAGGCACTCTCAGTGGAGTCTCCTTATCTAGTCATCCTTGGGGACAAGGTAGTCTGCCCAAACCCGATGTTCCTTCCAGAGGTTTTGTTGGACTTCCACTTTAACCAGGTGATGAACCTTCTGGGTTACCTTATCAACCCATCTTCGGTGCCTGAACATGGGCTTCATTCTATGAACCTGCAGCGAGCACGCTCCTACTATGTGGAGTGCATGGCTGGAGTTCAGACTGTAGCCACACCTGGCAGACTGGCATCTAAGCAGATGACTGACAGGTGGATTACATCCTGAATTAATCTCTGCTATAAGCTGGCTGGTATGGAGCCTCCCATAGGGCTCAGGGCTCATTCCACCAGACATACTGCTGCCTCAGTGGCAGCTTTCAGGGACATCCCTATTCAGGATATCTGCAGGGCTGTCACCCGGAAGTCAGCACACACCTTCATTTCTCATTACAACATCACCCTCAAGTCTCTCTGGGATGCTGCTTTTAGGTCCTCAGTTCTCCAGTCACTTATTGCTAAATAGGAGTGCATGTCCTACCTCCTCCTCCTCCCGGAGAACTGCTGAAAGTCTGCCAATGTATGGATATGTGAACCTATCCACATCCCTAGATAAATAAGTTACTCACCTGTAACCATAGTTCTAGGAGTGGTATATAGTTCACATCCACACCATCTACCCAGCCTCCCCTGGCAAGTGGCACGTGGATCCCTGCTTTCAGCTTGCAAGGTCTGTCATCCCATTGCCGGCCCGGTGGTGCTGAGGGTTGAGGCGCTGGATGCCACACCTCACGCCACTCCGGCAACCTGAGTTTGGGAGGCGAGCTCAGGAGTCCGGCAGGGAGGAGATTGGATATAGCACCCATTAAGCTGCTCTCTATCCCGAGGAGAGTTATAGAAGTCTGGTGCCCAGGCGGTCCCTGGTGGAGATTGGGGTGCTGCAGGTCACTGGGCTGCATGTAATTGCGAGGCCGACGCAGGGTTGCCATGCGCCAATGCGTTGGGGCATGCCCACGCCAGTGTGGGGGGGGAGCAGCGCAGAACAAAGGAAAAAAAAACCGGCTCATGGGGTAGGTGACGGCACCAGTCCCCCGTGCCCTTCACTGGGTTCTCTTCAGCTTGCCTTCCAGTTCGTTCCTCCAGGGCCCACCTGCAGCTGGAGTCTGTCTTCTAAGAGAGCCCAAGAGGCATAGGGCTACCCTCCCCGGGCGGGTGAAACTGGGGGTGCCGACTGCAGGGGGGGGGAAGAGGAGGAACAGTCCGAGAGAGCAACAGGTGGACAGGATAAAGAACTGGATGCCTGAGAGATGGCCCCAAGAGCCACGACCGGAGCCAAAGAAATTAAAAAAAAAAAAAGATCTGTCATCCCGGGGTGGTATTGAAGCATATACCACCTGGTTAGTGGGAGGAGCTTTACTTAAGGACATTTCGGTGAGGCAGCTCTTAAGGAAAACCTGCCAGTGTGTGGATGTGAACCTGACATTGAAAGAGCTGGGGGAAATAACAACAGTGTAAAGGAAGGACGGGCTGGAAGGTAGGCCAAGACTAAGGAAGCCGAGTCCCCAGAAAGATTTCTTAAGAAACATATGGAATAAATAATGAACTTGCACCTAGCAAAAAAAAAAAAAAAAGGAATTTGGTATGAATATATCTCATTTGGTGCCTTTAAAGATGGTCTAGATTTTGAATCAGAATATCTGGTTGAAATGTATGGAGTTGAGAAGAAGAGACAACAGAAAAATTGGACAAATACATAAAAGAAGTATTAGATATTAATGCACAAGAAAAAACAATATATATTATGTGATTACCAAATCTTACTATTCCTGATTGGTCCTTGTGTATTCTCAGTCTTGGATAGTGATGGATAAATATATGGGCATAGACAGGCAGAAACACTGAGGACAGAAGACTTTAGTATAAGTTAGCCACAGAGGGTTCCTATTAACCCAGATTTTGAACTCAGAAATAATTCAAAGCAAAACACGGGGAAGGTTAAAAAAGGATGAGAGAGAGATACAAAAGCTTATAAAAATAACAAAAGAATATGAAAAGAAACAATATTTAGATTTGGAGAGTGAGATAATTTCTATTTTTGGATGAAACACTTTAGGAGAAAAATCAACAGGGAAAATCTGAAAATAGATTATTGTCTTTTTGATATGCATCTGAAAATTGAAAGTCCTTCCTATGCAATAGACCATATACGGATCCAGGATGAGAACTCGGACACATCACAAATAGATATAATATTTAAAACTGCTCAAGTGGTCACAGCAATTTTGGATAAGGTAACATTTTTGGATAAATCTGGTATTCTTATAACGACTCCAAAGGTTTTTTCCACAGAAATAAGTAACTACAGGGGGAAGAACCTTGAACGCACAGCTGTAAAACAGATAACTGTAAAAAATAATGGAGAAATTATTACAGATGAAGGTTCACACACAGAAGTAACAGAAAACTTGGCAGCACAAGAACCAAGCACTAAATGGTGGAAAATGGGGAATGAGAATTGTACGGAACAAAAAGTTCTTTCTTGGAATATTGAAGGAGTTAAATATAAACTGGCAGACAAAGAAATTAAAGATTTCCTAAGGACTTAAGATGTCTTATGTCTACAGGAAACTTGGAGTAGCCATTTTGGAACACGTCTGATTCCTGGATTAAAGTACATGGAGTTCCTGCAATTAGAGACAAAAAACAGGGTCGTTTAAAAGCAAGACTTATTACTTATGTGAGGACTTCTTTAAACTTTAAAATAAAATTGAAATGTTCTGGAGATACTCTCTTACCTTTGAAGCTGGAAAATGATAACATTAAAATTTTAGTATTTAACAGATATTTTATATATATATATATATATATATATATATATATATTTGCCTCCTAAAGCCAAAAATTAAGTAGGCGCATGGATTGTCAGCAGAGAGACTTTGGAAACCTTACTTGAAGCACAAGGGTCCTGTCCAGTCTTAGTACTGGGGGACTTTAATGCTAGAATTCCAGAAGGAAAATATACAAGATATCTGTATAAGGATCTTTTGCAGAGTCTTCCTGTCATTAATCCTAAAAAAGGTTATTTCTGAAAATCTGAAGATGAAAGATGTAATGAAAGAGGAGAGGACCTAGTAGCCTTCCTCTCAGAATATAATTTTATACTTATAAATGGCTCCAGGGACCAAGATGGAAGCTATACATATATAGGTTTGATGGGTTCCTCCATTATTGATCTGGTTTGGTCAATGTGGACGCACTGAGAATATTGCTGAATCTTGTGGTCCTCAGTCGTCCGTATTCTTCTCATTTCCCAGTTTTAACTATGATTTAGATACAAAATACCACTTTGGAACAAACCTATGATACCATTATTAATGAAGTAATGGAAATATTAAATCTTAAAAATGATTAAATGACAGAGGGACACTACCAGTATATATCAGGAACTATTTACGCAAAGTATTTTGGAAAAACAGTGACAGAATCTATTAGAAAATGCTAACTATACAAATATAGTGAAAGAATGGCAAGATATAAATACATATACAAGACCAATTTGCACTCAAGTTTCTCTGTGATGCTGATGTTGGGTCCGCAGTTCTCCAGTCACTAATTGCTAAATAGGAGTGCGTGTCCTCCCCTTCCTTCCGGAGAACTGCTAAAAGTCTGCCAGTGTATGGATATGTGAACCATATCCACATTCTTAGTAAAATAAGTTCTAGGAGCGTGGATATGTTGTTTAGCCACACTCTTTGGCATGTCTCTTTCCCCTTTAAGGATCACCGGAAGTCTTCAAGCTGACTCCTCCTACCCACCCGGGTGGTATATACCTCAGCTCCACCCCATGACGCTAGATCTTCCTTTCCGCTGGAAGATTCAGGTTGCCTCCCTCGTGCTCACGCATTTTGTAGGCACTGGCTTTCAAACCCTTGGTTTTACCGAAAATTTGAATTTGTCGCTTTGACTATGGAAGAAAATTCTTCCCCCGGATTTCGCCAGTGCTCCTGCGGCCAAAAGATGTCATGTACCGATCCCCACTCTGCGTGCGTCTACTGCTTCGTGTGTTGGCCATGACACCTCGTCCTGCAATTTCTGCTTGGCCTTCCATCCCAAAGTCCTAGAAGACAGTCTTGCACGTTTGCAACTGGGTAGACTATAGAAGAGGAATTCCCCGGTGAAATCTAAAGAGATCAGGTGGGCGGTTTCTGCGGCCGTGGGATCCACAGAGCAATTGGAACGCATGCAAGCGTTCGAGGAAGAAGCAGCTCGCGCTTCGAGCTCTTCCCGGAGCTTCTTCATTCCACTCAACCTGGGCTCCACTTCTCGGGTTCCTTTAGGGAATTGTGCCAGTCTCTCCCTACCAAGAGGGAGGCGCCTGCGGGCCCACACTCTTCTCGATCCTGTCATTGGGATGAGGACCCGAGCAAGTCTTCGTCCCAATGAAGGCGCTCTTGGGACCAACAGAGGTTTCAGTCCCAGGAGCATGAGGCCTCGATCTCAGTCGAGATTGCTTCTTCGGCAGCTGGCTTCTTGGACCTTCCATTGGGTCAGCCGACCGAGGATGTGATCGATGAGGTCAAGATTATCATCAACTCAATCGATCCCCTGTTGCTGTCTCTGGTCGATGACTGTTTAGAAAGGACCCCAGTCCTTGTCTTCTGTGATGAGGAGACCCAGCCTGCTGGAGTCCCCATCGAGGATCCAGTCCCGGACTCCGGGAAGTCACTGGTTCAGCCGGTGTCTCCCGACCGACTGAGTCGGCCTGCCCAATCTAGGTCGAGGTCTAGGTCCCCCTCATCCAACAGGCTGAGGAAGAGCCACAAGCGCTCTAAAAAGAGGCAACGCCATCGGTCATCCTCGGCGCTACAAGGACCTCATGTGGCAACAGCTGATTCTGGCCGGGCATAAGCCTACTTCGGCTTCCTCCCCGGCCATTACTTGGCTTTCACCTCCCAGGCCGAAGCCAACTCCCTTGGAGCCGATCAAATCGGTTCCCCTGTCCACGCAGCTGGCAAGACCACCTGTTCGGCCCACACTGGTCTCTCCACCCATTGTGGTGGAACCACTGCCCAAGCAGCCTGTGGAAGGGGCTCCTTCCAAGGATGACAGACAGGACACCAGGCTTCCCTGGCGCTTGTCAGTCACGGTCACCTCAGACCGCCCTGGGTGAGTCAAAGATGACATGGAAGCGGTAGGCCGTTGTATCCAGATTCTTCAGATTTGGACGTCACTGGTCTTCACTCACATCCAGGGGATGATGATAATGATTTGACTGCTGACCTAGAGATAGAGGAAAGCCCCTCATCCTTTCACGGGATTCTCAGCCTCATCTCTGAATCT
The DNA here is from genome assembly GCA_016271365.2 of Neoceratodus forsteri. Taxonomy (NCBI): domain Eukaryota; kingdom Metazoa; phylum Chordata; order Ceratodontiformes; family Ceratodontidae; genus Neoceratodus; species Neoceratodus forsteri. The sequence continues at coordinate 1,431,804,778 of CM057456.1, forward strand.
ACAGGGATGCCCCTGGAGCCTATCCAGAAAAAGGTGTAGTACCCTGTCACTGACATCCTCAAGAGAGGGGATACTTTGACGGAGGTCTTTCCTGTGGCTGAGGCCATTGTTGGTCCGGCCTTAGAACTTTGGCAGCATCCTGCCTCTTGTCCAGCTCCATCTACCCGTGTGGCCCGCAAGTACGCGGTGCCCATGGGGTCCCTTGCGAGGTTCACAGAGCACCCTTTGGCCGAGAGCCTGGTGACTGCCTCTGTGTTCAGGCATACTGGCAGTTCTGCCGACATGGACCAACCTTCTGATAAAGAGTCCAAGCTTTTGGACCGTTCAGCCAGGAAGGTCTATGTGGCTTCCTCCCTGGGCCTTCCTCAGGCAAGTTCAGCGGTCGTCATGGCACACTTCTCTCACGCCCTTCTGGGGTCATTGGATGAAGTCCTCCCACATCTCCCCGTGGACATGCAGACCATGGTCAAGCAAGTCTGGGACCAGAGCTGAGCTGTTACCAAACAGCAGTTCCAGATCCAGATGGCCTTGGACCTTGGGGACTGTTGTGCCTGGTTGATGGCTGCCGCAGTTGCTTCTCATCACAGGGCTTGGCTGAGGCTCTCCTCCTTCCCGGTGGATACCCAGCATAAGTTGGCTGATGTGCCCTTCCTTGGGACTGACTTGTTCGGCCCGAGAGTGGCCGGTCACCTTCAGCCTATTGAGCAGTCCAACGCCACCTTGGACGCAACCTCTGCCAAGAGTTCTTTGGGCAAGAACCAACAGAGGAAAACAAATAGCCTTTTCGGCATTCTGCCCCTGCGACTCAGCAGTCCTCCTTTCAGGGTGGACAGCAGCACCAGCAACAGCAGCAGGCTCAAGCAGGGTCCCCAGCAGGCCCATAAGGGAGGTCGAGGTTCAGGTCCTGGATCCTCCTCCAAGCCTTCTCAGTGATGGGACAGGGGCTGCCACCCTCGCTCCCGTCACGCCAGCTCTCGGTCCTCCTGTTGGGGGCCGGCTCTGCCACTTTCTTTTCACCTGGTCCGTTGTCACCATGGACAGGTGGGTTCTGGAAGTGGTCGGTCAGGGACTGCCTCTGGAATTCGAGCAGTACCCTCTAAGCCGAGCCTGCGCCCCTCAGAAGGAACGAGTTTCTGCTCAGACCCAGTTGTCTCTCAGAGCTGACATCATTCAGTTCCTCCTCAAGGAGGCAGTAGCTCCAGTGGCGGATCCTCCAGCAGACCAAGGCTTTGTCTCCAGGTACTTCCTGGTGCCCAAGTGGACGGGGGGCTGGTGCCCCAGTCTAGATCTGCATGACCTGAATCAATACCTCAGGTCATGCACCTTATGGATGGTCACTCTGTCCCAGATCATACCATCTTTGGAGCGAAACATGGTTCTGTTCACTGGATCTGCAGGACACGTTCTTTCACGTCCCAATCCGTCCGTCCCATCAGTGGTTCCTCCACTTCAGGGTTGAAGGGACCCTGTACGAGTTCCGAGCCATGCTGTTCGGCCTGTCATCGGCCCCATGGGTCTTCACCAAATGCATTGCAGTGGTGGCAGCTCATCTTTGGTGTCGGGGGGGCAGTATTTACCCCTACATCGATGATTGGCTCTTAGCAGGTTCCACCCAACAGAAGGTGGAGAGGTCCAGGGACCTGACCCTCCAGACCTGCTCCCAACTCAGCCTCCTGATCAACGAGTCCAAGTCGGAACTCATGCCGTCTCAGGTGATGGGCTTCATCGGGGCAGAGCTCGATTCTTGTCAAGCCAGAGCTCGGCTCCCAGCGGACAGGGCGGAGGTTCTCTCCTCTTTTGCCCAATCATTTCTGGTTGGGCACTTGCACCCTGCCTGGGACGTTCTGCGCCTTCTAGGTTACACGGCGGTGTGTACCTCAGTGGTCTGTTGGGTCCGGTTGCACATGCACCCCTTCCAGTGGGAGCTAGCCACCCAGTGGACTCGGTGCCATGGTCATTTCGACCAGTGGGCCACTGTAACCCAGAAGATGTGGGATGCTCTCCAGTGGTGGACTGCCCCAGACCGGTTGCAGGAAGGGATCCCATTTGTCTGCCCCGAGTCGACGGTCGTCCTCATGACCGATGGCTCTCTCATGGGCTGGGGAGCCCACATGGGGGACAAAAGGGCTCACGGGCTCTGGACCCCTGAGGAGTCCTGATGTCACATCAACCTCTTGGAGCTCAGAGCAGTCAGACTGGCACTGTCAGCTTTCCCTCCTCGGCTCCAGGGTCAAGTGGTTGAAGTCCAGACAGACAATACCACGACCATGTACTACCTCAACAGACAGGGTGGCACGCACTCCTGTTTGCTGTGCAAGGAGGCACTCCACATCTGGACCCTCGTGTGCCAGTTGGAGGCGGATCTCCTAGCCATCCATGTGACAGGAGCTTCACACCATCTGGCAGATGCTCTCAGCCGCTTACGCCAGACATCCCACGAGTGCTGTCTTCATCCAGAGGTAGCTTACAGCCTATTCTCCCGTTGGGGCAAACTGATGGCGTACTTGTTTGCCTCCAGGGAAGACACCAAACTGAGGCTGTTTCATGCCCACCCCCCCTCAGCAGGGCTCGCTGCAGGGGGATGCCTTCTCAAGGCCATGGACCCCAGGCCTCCTCTATGCCTTCCCTTCATTTCCCTTGATCCACAAAGTGCTTCTCAAGGTGAGGAGGGACAAGGCGAAGGTGATCCTGGTAGCCCCAGACTGGCTGCGCCAATTCTGGTATCCAGATCTCCTCAGCCTCAGCTTCAGGCACCCGGAGCAGCTTTGCACATACCCGGACCTGATATCACTCAACCAGGGGAATGTATTCCATTTGGACCTTCAATCCCTGCACCTAACAGCCTGGTACCTGAGTGGCTAGACTTCCAGGCTTTGGGTCTTTCCGAAGATGTCTGCACTGTGGTGGAAGCATCTAGAAAGGAATCGACCAGGAAATGTTATGCCTTCAAGTGGAAAAGGTTTTCCATTTGGTGTCAGGGTAAGGGCCTGGACCCTTTATCCTGTTCAGTGGCTAACATTCTCGACTACCTTTGGTCTCTCTCCAAAGGGGGTCTTCAGTCATCGACTCTTAGGGTGCATCTGGCAGCCATCTCTGCTTACCGGGTGCTTGCCGGTCAGCCGATGGCGCAGGAGACAGTGGTCGGGTGCTTTTTCAAAGGCCTGGATCACATATCCCCTCCGGTGCATGCACCTCCACCTCTGTGGGATCTACTGCTGGTACTGGCAAAGCTCATGGGCAAGCCATTTGAACCAATGCAGAAGTGTGAGTTGTCACACTTGTCGTGGAAGACGGCCTTCCTGGTAGCTATCACGTCTGCCAGAAGGACAGGGGAGCTCCAGGTGCTTTTGGTGGACTCCCCTTATTTGGTCTTCCACAGGGACAAGGTTGTCCTATGCCCCAACCCGAAATTCCTTCTGAAGGTGGTGTCAGAGTTTCACCTTAACCAGCTGCTGACTCTGCAAGTATACTACCCTAATTATACCTCGTAGGCTGAGTACAGGCTCCATACTTTGGACCTGAGACGTGCTCTCTCCTATTATAAGGAGAGGACTGCAGAAATCCGGGGAGAGGTTCGCCAGCTGTTTGTCACTTACACTGAAGCCGCTTCAAATAGCATGAAGTCTTGCTGTATTCTGACATTATGCAGTTACATAGATACATAGACAGTGTCGGCAGATAAGGGCCTATGGCCCACCCAGTCTGCCCATTTGAGCTTGTAAGTTCAGTTTATGTTTTCCTAGAAGTCTGTTGCCCCTTACCCCTGACCTCCAGAATTCCTTTATGTCTATCCAATGCATTCTTAAATCCCGTGATTGTTTCAGCCCCCACCACTTCCTCTGGCAGGGTGTTCCACTTGTCCACCACCCGTTCTGTGAAGAAATTCTTCCTCATGTTTCCTCTGAATCGTCTTCCCTCCAACTTCATCCCATGCCCTCTAGTCCTGGAACATCTTTTTCGCTTAAAAATAATGTATTCCTGCACCCTGTTCCTCCCTGTAAGATACTTGTATGTCTCTATCATATCCCCTCTCTCCCTCCTCTCCTACAGGGAGTACATCTTCAGTTCCTTTAACCTGTCTTCATAGAACTTGTGATGCAATCCATGCACCATCTTTGTTGCCCTCCTCTGAACCTTCTCTACCCTGTCTATGTCCTTACATAGGTATGGTCTCCAGAACTGTACACTGTACTCCAGGTGGGGCTTCACTAGTGTCCTGTATAACGGAATTACGACCTCCCTTTTCCTGCTGGTGATGCCCCTATGCATCCCAGCATCCTATTTGCTTTACCTGCTGTCTTGTCACACTGTTTCCCTACCTTGAGGTCATCAGAGATGATAACCCCAAGATCCCTTTCCTGCTTGGTGCATGCTATATCCTCACCCCCAACGGATATATTGTGCCAGGGTTTTTGTGCCCCATATGCATTATCTTGCACTTCCTTGCATTGAATTTCAACTGCCAAACCCCTGACCATTCTTCAAGTTTCTGCAAGTCCCTTCTCATTCTGTCTACACCCTCTGGTGTGTCTGCTCTGTTACAGAGCTTTGTGTCATCAGCGAACAGTGAAATTCTGCCTTCTAGGTCCTGCGCAATGTCACTGATGAAGATGTTGAATAGGACCGGTCCCAGCACTGATCCCTGTGGTAGCCCACTGGTCACTCTTCCCTCTGTGGAGTGACAGCCATTTGCCACCATCCTCTGTGTCCTGCCACCCAGCCAGTTACCTACCCACCACACTACTGTCCTGCCCACACCCAGTTAGCCCCAGCACTTGAACTGCTCCGGAGAGGAAAGAGTTAACTCTTTGCCAAAGCGTAGAACATTGAGCTCGAGCTCGGTTCAAACCTCTGTCTGCTGCACTTTGAAGTGTAACCATCAGATTCTTTACTCCGTCTAACTGAACAGTCGCTCTGGAGATCTCTCCTTCGCTATTGGTTCGGTCCAGTAAAAACCTCCGTTTTCAACCGCTGTTTTCATTTGTTTTCCAGTTCAGATCCTTGTCTGTGGTACTTTAGGTAGTGGACTAGTGCTGAATTTGTAAAAATTGTAAAAGTAATATTTTCAGTTGGTTCGGCTGAACCGGTTGTCTGTTATTTTTCTTGTGTTTTTCTTTGAGTTCTGAATTTAGTGTGAGGTACCGGTCCTTATCGGTTCTAAAAAAAAACAAAACAAACATATTTTATCATTTTTTTCCAACACCCATGACACGGTTAGGAACTGATAAGGGGGTCTTGCCTGGCTGTTGCCGAAAAAAGAGTAAGTTGTAGAATGGCTTCGTCTGAGAAACCCAAGAGAAAAACTGGGCCCATTCGATTTCAACACTGCAGTGAGTGTGGGGAGGCCTTTGCTAAGGCTGATCCCCACACCACCTGTGTTTATTGTCTGGGTTTTGACCACCTGGATGCAGACTGCCAAACATGTAAACATTTTCCTAAGGCCACCTTGGATAAAAGATTGGGCAGGCTTAGGGAAAAGGAGGGCGAGAATTCCACTGACCCGGATGGCCAGCCTGGTTCGGTTCCGACCGAACCTGAGGAAGTGCCCACTGACCTGGATGAGACTCCCTTGGGCAAACTGAGAGCCGATCCTGGGGGGTTGGTTCTGACAAAAAGAAAGAAAAAAGAGAAATCGGCCAGTTCGGATCCAGAACCGCATCATCCAATCACCGAGGAAATTGCCAGAGCGATTAGTATAGTTGAATCGCTCTGTTCAGTTCCGGCTGATCTGACGCCTCCCGGTAGGCGTCCGGTTCGGTCAGTTTCCCCCGGTTCAGGATTATTCCCCAGAACACTATTATGAACTGGATTTGGAGGGGGATGAAGATTATGATATTGATGATGATGATGATGATGGTGTGGATGGTCTGGATGAGGCCATAGAACTGGGCATCTCCCCAGACAGACCTTCTGGTGTTTCCCCTCCTAGGCTTTCTGAGTCCTCTTCCCACTTTATGTTCTACAAAAAAGTGGCAGAAACTCTCCAGCTCCCTCTGGATGAAGCTGTCAAGGAGCAAGAGGAGCCTGACTGTGTGGAGATGATGGACATCCCAGAGTCCAAGAAATTGTCTATTCCCCTTCACAAATCCTTTGGGAAACAAACGCAGAAGTTACTTAAGACTCCAAATTCTTTATCTCCTGTGGACAGGCGAATAGATAAGAGGTATATGTTGTCAGGCCCAGGTACGGAGTACTTGTACCAGCAATGCAGCCATGTTGGGGTTGTGCAGGCTGCAGCCTGTGATAAGGCTAACATACCCTTGGCTTCACACCCCCAGATAAAGACTCCAGGAAGCTGGATACCGTGGCTAAAAAACAGTACATGGCATCTTCCTTGAGACTCGGGCAGACTAACTGTATGGCCTATACAGCCAGATACCAGAAGTCCAGATGGGATACTGTTCTGGAACTGGTTAAACAGGCTTCCCCCAGCTTGCCAAGGAGCTGGAGAGGTGGCTGCTGATGGGATTGAGGCATCAAAAATCCAGTTTCATGCTACTGTGGACTACAATGATGTGTCATCACTAGTCATGGCTACATCTGTGGCTCTTCGGAGACTGGCTTAGCTCAGATGTACTAGCCTATCACAGAACATCCAGGCTAAGGCCATGGATTTCCCTGTCATCAAGAATTCTCTGTTTGGGGAGCAGACAGAGAATTATATGAAGAAGATGGATGAATACAGGACCACCCCAGGAGTGCACAGGCCAAGGAAAGGCAGGCAACTCCTCAAAAGCAGCAATATAGGGGCAGGGGCAGGCCCTTTCACATACCTTTCTACCAGGCACAGGCCTCCTCTCCTTTTCCTCAGAGGGGTTTCTTCAGAGGGAGAGGCAGAAGGGGGATGAGCAGGGCTGCATCCTTCTCTCAGTCTAAGGCTCCTGCCAAGCAGACACCCTGATGTGTCAGCCCGGGTCGACTCCTCAGTTCCTGTAGGAGGCAGGCTGGCTTACTACATCCAGGCCTGGAAGTCTGTTACCTCAGACAAGTGGGTCCTGGAGGTAGCAAGCCAGGGACTGGCCCTCAGCTTCAAAAAATTTCCAAAGCTGAGGATCAGGTCTTTTCCACCTGCAGACATCTCCAAAACCATTGCCCTAGAGGCAGAGGTTTCATCTCTGCTGGCTCTCAGAGCCATAGAGAAAGTTCCTACACCTCACAGGGGTAAAGGTCTGTATTCCAGGTACTTCCTTACCCCGAAAAAACAGGGGAATGGCAGCCCATCCTTGATTTAAGATTCTTAAACAAACACCTAGCAAAGCCAAAATTCAAAATGTTGACTCTGGGAATAATTCTTCCATCTCTAAGGCCAGGGGACTGGCTAGCCTCCTTGGACCTAAAGGATGCCTATTTTTACATTCCCATCAGGTGCTCCCACAGAAAGTACGTCAGGTTCGAACTGCCTTCAGGCCATTATCAATTCAAAGCAATGCCCTTTGGCCTAACATCAGCTCCAAGGGTGTTTACAAAATGCCTAGCAGTAGTAGTGGCCTTTCTAAGGAGAAGAAACATTTCCATATTCCCATACCTGGACAACTGGCTCATTGTGGGTCAGTCTCCAGACCAAGTCAAGTCAAATTTGCAAGTGACCCAACAAGTGCTTACTTCTCTAGGATTCCTCCTCAGTCTTCCCAAATCAGTTCTCAAGCCAGTGCAACTCTTGACCTTCATAGGGGTAGAGTTGGATACTGTCAAAGCAAGAGCCTTTCTCCCTCTGGCAAAGGTAAAGGCCATTATAGAGCTGGCTTCTTCTTTCCACCTTCTGGTGTCTCGACCAGCAAGGCATTTCCTTCAACTCCTGGGCCACATGGCAGCTTCCACTGCTGTGGTCCAAGGGGCCAGATTTCAGATGAGAGACATCCATTTCCATTTGAGGGCTTTTTGGTCTCAGAAAAAAGATCCTCTAACCAAACTTATTCCAGTGACTCAGACTCTGATTCAGGCTCTCCAATGGTGGTTGGATCAGGACAACCTCAGGCAAGGGGTCACATTCATCACTCAGTCTCATTCTGTGGTTCTAACCACGGATGCTTCTCTCCTGGGGTGGGGAGCTAACCTGGGAGCCCTCACAGCTCAGGGAGTTTGGTTCCCTCAGGAGTCTTTTCTCCACATCAGTCTTCTGGAGCTCAGGGCAGTTTACCTGGCTCTACAAGCCTTCTCAGACTCAATACAGAACAAGGTGGTTCAGGTCAGGACAGACACCACCACCATGTGGTACATCAACAAGCAGGGAGGCACTCGGTCTATGGTCTTGTGCATGGAAGCCATGGAATTATGGTCCCTGGCTTATTCTCTACAGACCTCTCTGGTAGCAGTCCATCTTCCAGGGAAGGACAATGTGCTAGCAGATGCATTGAGAAGGATTTCCCAGGGCCATTATGAATGGTCCCTGGATCCCCTAGTGTTAAAAGTGATCTTTTCAAGGTGGGGCACTCCAGAGATAGATCTCTTTGCAGCCCTAGACAGTCACCAACTTTCCCTCTTTTGTTACAGACCCACAGTCTTGGGTTCAGTCCCCCTGGATGCTCTAATTCTGGATTGGGAGGGGAAATTTCTGTATGCCTTTCCTCCTTTTCCTCTACTATTCAAAGTCCTAGTCAAGATAAGGTCACAATCTTGCAACGTGATCCTGATTGCTCCAGACTGGGCCAGACAGCCTTGGTATCCCCTGTTGCTGTCCCTAGCAGTCCATCTTCCCCTATCTCTCCCTCCCTAGGAATCACAACCTGTTAACCTCAGGGGAGGATTTGGTACTCCAACCTTCGGTCTCTCAATCTCAAGGCATGGCTCTTGAAGAGCTAGAATATGCAAATTTGCATCTTTCTCAAGCGGTTCTGGACATTCTCAAAGCCTCTCGAAAACCTGCCACCAGAAAAACTTATAACTCCAAATGGAAAAGATTCAGTGTTTGGTGTTCCAGTAAGCACATATTCCCACATACTGCTCACTTATCTACAGTTGTGGATTACATGGTTCATCTTAATGGTTCAGGCCTCAGGCCAGCTACCCTCAAAGTACACTTGTCAGCTGTTTCTGCATTTCTGTCCGTGGGAAAGCCCCCCTCACTGGCATGTCACCCTGTTTTCTGTAAATTCTTCAAAGGATTGCTTCATATCAATCCCCCCTTTAGGGATCCTACTCCTGCTTGGGATCTTAATGATTGCATCGCTCAGCTTATGCAACCCCCTTTTGAGCCTTTGGCCTCAGCAGAACTTAAGTATTTGACTTCGAAAACTGTGTTCCTGTTAGCTATTACCTCTGCCAGACATATCAGTGAATTGCAAGCTCTGTCAGGGGAGCCTGATTTTATCTCATTCCATAGGGATAAGGTGGTCCTTAGAACCAACAGAAGGTTCTTACCCAAAGTGGTATCAGATTTTCATCTGAACCAATCCATGTCTCTTCCTGTGTTCTTCTTATTATTATTATAAAGCTTATTATTTTTCACTGATCATTCTTCTTCAGGAGAGAGAAGATTACACAGTTTGGATGGTAAAAGGGCTCTTAGCTACTACACTGAGTGTACTAAGGCACTTAGGTTTGACTCCCTCCAGTGGTTCCTCACTTATGGCGATGTGGGGAAGGGTAAACCTGCTACTAAGAGAACTATTGCCAGGTGGATTGTCTCTTGTATACAGTTCTGCTATGAAAAGCTAGGCAAAGTACCCCCCTCAGGCCTGAGGGCTCATTCGACTAGAAGTACAGCTGCTTCCCTGGCTGCGGCCAGGGATATTCCTTTGCTAGAGATATGTAAAGCAGCCACCTGGAAAACAGTCCGTACATTTACCAAGCATTACTCCCTGGACATCCAGGCTAGGAGTGATGCTCGGTTTGGTACAGCAGTACTGCAGAGCCTATTCCCAAGGAAGGTTTGATTCCCTTCTCCATGGAGGTACTGCTTGGTAGTCTGCAATAGTCAGAATACAGCAAGACTTCATGTTGTTTGAAGAAAAAATTACTCACCTTAGTAATTGTGTTTCTTCTAATGAAGACTTGCTGTATTCTGACCTCCGTCCTTACCTCCCCTCTCAGAACCTGTTTTTGGGAAGTGGGCTGGCAGATGCAGTGTTGCACCCCAGGGGTACATTTGGGTATGCCCTCCTTTTAGAGAGGGGGAGTGGGTTATATTATTAATTTAACAGTCTTAAGTTGTTCACTACCTGGTTTTTGATTTTGGATTTCTTGACTTGAGTCTTTTGGGGATCCAAAATATTTGGTTGCCATTTGGCTAGTAAAAAATGTTTAATTTCCACATAGTAGTTAGTATTAGCTTGTAAGAATCTGACAGTTGCTCTTCAAAGTGCAGCAGACAGAGGTTTGAACTGAGCTCAAGCTCAACGTTCTGTGTTCTGCATAGAAAATTAACCATCTACTCTCCGGGGCAGTTTGAGTGCTGGGGCTAACTGCAATAGTCAGAATACAGCAAGACTCCATTAGAAGAAACATAATTACTAAGGTGAGTATTTTTTTCTTTTAGTCTCTTGTCTTGTTTTTCAGTTTTTACTTTTAATTTGAATAAATGAATGATAAAAAATTATTTTTATACAGGTTACGCCCTTTAGAGGAATTCACCCCTATTTTCAATAAAAGTGTCCTGTTAGATTCTGGTTCTCAGAAATTCTCAGCATCTTTAAAGGTTGCCACTGCTTTCTCCTTCTCTGACAGTTCTGTTTGGATTTCAGGCTGCTGAGCAATGTAATCATTAATCACACACTCTGCCAGTACTAATGAGCCTGTTTGTAACGCTGAAGTCCAGTTATAAAAAAGCCCTCTTTTGCCCATATCCCCGGTAACTTTGGGATTCACCACCCTTTTGGAACTCTGCCCACTTTTACATATGCTTCCAGTGTGGCTAGGTGCCAAAAATGCCTCCCTGCTTTTATTGCAATTTTATGTAAGTAAAAAAAAAAAAAAAAAAGCTTTTTTCAATCATTAGGACCTCCTCAGATGTTAAGTCCTGGCCAGTATGATTGGAGTCTGCAGCAATCTCAGTATGTAATGCGGTCCCTTCCCCGAAGATATCACTAACACCTGCAGCACTGAAAACGTGGTCAGTTAATGAATCCTAATCCATACAGAGTTTAAACTTATCTCAATTGGGGTTATTCATCTCTTATTTTGAAGTTAGTACCCCTTTGAATAAAAATATTTTAGTCTTTTAAAAATTGTGCGTACTCACTTTAAGAATGATTATGTATGGAAGGGATTCACTGGTGCTTCGTGCCTGTGACTCTTAAGAAAGCATCAAGTGAAACCTGTCGGGTCAGTGGGGGCTCTGGTTGTTCTCTCCATGTTCTTACACATGTAAGTTTTTTGTAAGTCATTTTTTGAATAATAAAATTGCTATTTTAACCTGACTGTGCTGGTCCGTTTTGCTGGTAATTAGCTAATAGGGACCCTGCTAATTGAGTGGTGACTTTCATTTGCGTCACAGGTAGCTTAAATATGCACAGTAATGTGTTGAAAATCTTCTCCATAGGATTCAATGGGGCGCGACCCCGCATGCTCCCTGTTAGGACGTCACAAACATCTGAGTGCAGGGACATGGTCATTAGACCGGGAAGTTAGAAAGGATTGGTTGGCTGGCCATTCAGCCAGAGTTACGATACCTTCCCTCTTTTACAGGACAATATTAACATTTACTATTTTGCCACAGACGGACCATCACTGTGGCAGGGCAATGGGCTATGAAGCCCAAAAGTGTAAGTAATAATCCTACAATTTTGCTTTAGGATTCGGGCACAAAAGTCTGCATTTGGAAAATTTTGTCATTCTAACCCCGGGAATCCACTAATATTATTACTCTTTGCAGTTCTCTTTGAAGTCAGGACTGCCCCAGAGAGAATAGAATGATATGCTAATCATGGAATGTTTAGCTAATGCATCTTATTTTCAAACAGCCTTGTGCCAACTGCCTACATTCTGCCTCAGATTTCTTCTCTCTGCTGAAGACATCAGATGCCCTGAGATCTCTCTCTCAATCAGGATCATCTGATTACCATTAAGACCAAAAAAAATTAAGTATTTTTGTCTTATTTTTCATTACTGCCTTGTGTCTACTCTTACTTACTGTTTTTTCTCATAGCAGGGTTTTCATATAATTGATTAGCAGTACTAACTGTAAAGAAAGTATTTATATAGATTTTCTACAAGTGTTATGTTTGTTAACAAAGTGAGGCAAGTGCTATGCATTTCTCACAATATTTTAGCACTTTTATGACCAAAAAGCGAATCAGTTTTTAGAGTAAATAAAACGTTGTTTAAAATTTTTTTTTTCAGGATCTCCTGGTTTTAAGAATTGTTGAAGTGTGCTTAGGTGTTTGCTAAGCCAGATAAGCATGATCTTTGCTTGATCTGCCTTTGGCAACAACAAATTTATGAAGATTGTGATATATTTAAGTCTTTTCCTGGTAAAACAGTGGGAAAATGCAGGGAGAGGTTTAAAAGGAAGCTAGAGAAGGGTTCCCTGGACTCTAATCAGTCCACCTTCTTCAAGAATGTGGCAAGTTTAAAAGGAAACTAGAGGAGGGGTCCCTGGGCTCTTACCAGTCCACCCCCTCCATGAATGTGGCAAGGCCTTCCAGAGCCTCTAATTCCACCCCAATACGGGTGAGGGCTCTGGCTTGAGGAGGGGTCCCTGGGCTCTGACCAGTCCACCCCCTCCATGAATGTGGCAAGTCCTTCCAAAGCCTCTGTTTCCACCACTGATACGGGTGAGGGTTCTGGCAAGAGAGGCAATCGGCCGGCTGACTCTCCAGTGCCTGCCAAAAAAAAAAAAGCTGAAGAAAACAAAGCACTCGGACACCCCGGCTGAAACACCTCAAGGGGTCCCTCAAGTGCCTGTTAAAGCTCCCTCTCCTGCTGATCTAACAGGCCTTAGCTTTACTCCAGGTGCTGCAGGGGTTATTTTCTCCTCAGCAGCCTGTGATTACTCCTGCTGAAAAAGCAGCTGTTGTTGCCCATCTGGTGCCTACTGCTTTTATATATTTTTCTAAGATGCTGAGATGTTTGATGCGTTTTTAAACTTTATTAGGTGCCTTGGTTTTTGAAAGATACCATAAAATAAAGACTATTGTTGTTTTTTTAATTTTTACTTTGGCATATGATGATGATGATGATGCTATTGATGACTATAACCAGGATGAGAAGGGAATTTAACCTGAGGTGTCACCAGAACAGGATTTTAGGTACCCCGACTTGTATAGGATTTCTTTCCCATTTCTCTTTTATGAAGGAAATGGTAGAGACCCTGCATCTACAAACAGCTGAAGAGATCCATGATGAAGAGGAGGCACAATATATGGAGCTTATGGGGCTGACACCCTTAAAAGGCTCTTTTTTACCTATCTATAAATTTAAAACTTTTTAGAAATACTTAAGGCTCCTAATTCAGCAATATGGCTAAAAAGGGGTACCTTTCGGTATCCCTGGCAATCCAGCAAGCTTGTTGCCAGGCCTATGCAGCCCTCTATCAGAAAGCTCTCTGGCAGTCAGAGCTATTGGATACAGCAAAATTGGGTTTGGAGGCTTCCAAATACCAATTTCAAATGGCAGCTAACACTAATTATACTGCTGCAAGATGGATGGCTGGTGCAATAGCCCTGAGGAGATTTGCCTGGCTGAGGGCTGCCAACCTCACCCAGGGCAAACAAGTTAAGGCAATGGATTTTCCAGTCGAGGGCCACTCTTTTTGCTGCCCAGACTGAAGCTTACAAAAAAAATAAATGACTATAAAGCTACTTTTAAAAGTAACTCGACACCCTCTCCTTCTACTTCTTATTCTAGGGGAGGCAGGGGCAAGTCTTCTTTTAGGAGACCTTTTCTTACAGGTATAGGGCTGTCACTCAGCAGCAATACTACCCACAGCAGATAGAACTCCTGCCTTTTTCTCTTCATGCTCCTTCTCCCCATCCTGTAGGGGGCAGACTCACCCACTATTTCCAGGAATGATCAAACTTAACAAATGGGTTCTGGAAATAGTGCGTCAGGGTCTCTCCCTTTGTGTCAAGTCCCTTCCTCCTCCAAGGTTGAAATGGTTTGCACCAGCTCTCTTCTCAAAGAGAATTGCAGGAGCAGGAGGTGCAGGCCTTATTATGGGCAAAAGCAGCTGAGCCTGTTTCCCTCAATCAATGAGGACAAGGGTTCTATTCCAGACATTTCCTAACAACGAAAGTATCTCCAATTCGGATTCCCCTCAGGCCACCACCAGTTTTCAACACTGCTTTTCGGCCTCACCTCTGCACCAAGGGTTTTTACCAAGTGCATAGCAGTGATAGTGGCACACCTTAGAAGAATGGGTGTTACAGTCTTTCCTTATCTGGATGACTGGCTAATCGTAGGGAAATCCCACCAACAGGTGTCAGACCATCTACAGGTAGCCCAGGATTTGCTGCTGTCCCTGGGATTCCTTCTCAATACCAAAAATTCAGTGCTGACCCCTGTGCAAGTTCTACAGTTCATAGGGGCAGAACTGGATACAGTAGTGGGAACAGTTTTTCTCCATCAAGAGAGGGCAGAAGCTATTCGTCTCTTTGCAGGCTCAATCGCCCTGGGCAGGCCAAAGCCAGCAAAACATTTCCTTAAACTATTGGGGCACATGGCTTCAGCAGCAAGTAGTCATAGGTGCCAGATTTTAGATGAGAGATATCCAGTTCCACCTCAGAGCACACTGGTGCCAGAGGCGAGACCCACTCTTAAAGCCAGTACCAGTAACAAAAACCTTGCTACAGGCCCTCCAAGTGTGGAGGGAACTAGAAAACATAAGGAAAGGGTTTCCATTTCTGCAGGAGCCTCCTTCTTGGGTTCTCACAACCGATGCTTCCCTGTTAGGATGGGGTGCCCACTTAGGGGATCACACCATTCATGGCTCCTGGGACAGTGCAGACTCACTCCTGCACATAAATCTGCTGGAGCTTAGGGCTGTATACCTGACCCTTCAGGATTTCTCTCTTCATCTTCTGGGAAAAGTGGTACAAGTCAGATCAGACGATACCACAACAATGTACTACATCAACAAACAAGGAGGGACATGGTCCACTCCTCTTTGTACAGAGGTAATAAAGATATGGAGCCTTGTTTACTCCCTAAACACCTCTCTACATGCAATTCATCTGCCTGGCAAGGACAACACCCTGACAGATGCCTTGAACAAGATAATTCAGGCCCATCACGAATGGGCATTGAACAGGCAAATGGTGAATGTTCTATTCAGGAGGTGGGGGACCCTAGAAATAGACCTTTTTGCTTCCCACCAATATCACCACTTGCCTCTCTATTGTTGCAGGGCCCCAGTGAAAGGGAGAGTTCCAATGGATGCCCTTATTCTCAAATGGACAGGCAGATGCCTTTATGCCTTTCCTCCCTTTCCACAGATTTTCATGGTTCTCATCAAGCCCAGGTCTTAACCAGCTCGATGATCCTGGTAGCACCAGACTGAGTATGGCAGCCTTGGTGCTCCCTATGCTTTCAGTGCCTGTGAGTAAGCTGATTCACCATCCTCAGAGGTACAGTCTACTGACTTCCTTTCAGCGAAGGTAGCGTTCCCAATCTCAGGTCTCTCAAGCTCAAGGCATGGCTTCTGAGGACATAAAATATGCAGACTGCCAATTCTCTGAAGCAGTTTTGGAAGTCTTTAGGGGTTACAGGAAACCTTCCACTAAAGAAATCTGTGCCTCAAAATGGAAAATATTTTTCCATCTGTTACAGTGATAAGGGTGTAGCCCCAGCCCAGGCTGGGATCCGAACCCTTCTGGATTATTTATTTCATTTGCACTCCTTGGGGCTGCAGCACTAGACTCTGAGTGCACCTGGCTTCAGTTTCAGTGTACCTCTCACCTAAAAGGATACCTCAGTGGCATCGAATCCCATACTCAAGAGTTTTTTTAAGGGACTCTCTCACTTGTTTCCCCCTCACAGGGAACCAATGCCACCATGGGATCTTAATGTTTGCATTGCCCAGCTTATGCTTCTGTCCTTTGAGCCTATGAATTCTGCATAGCTTAAATTTGTTACCTGGAAGGTAGTCTTTTTTTTTTTTTTTTGTGGTAGCAATCACTTCTCCCAGGAGGATTAGTGAGCCACAGGTCTTTTGTGTGGAAAAGGACTGAATTTCTTTTCTTAGGAATAAGATAGTGTGGGGAACTAATAGGAAGTTCCTGGCCAAGGTGGTCTCTGATTTTCACTTGAACCAGTCAGTAACATTGCCAGTTTCTTTACTGAGCACTCCAGCTCAGGTGAGCGTAGACTGCACAGCCTGGATGTCAAAAGAGCACTGAGTAACTATATGACTCATGCCATAGACCATAGGTAGGACAGACAACAGCTGTTCCTCACATATGGGGAAGTAGATAAAGGTACTCCTGCTTTGAAAGGACTTTATCTCGATGTATAGTCCAATGTATTCAGTTTTGTTACTTAAAAGCAGGCAAGGTTCCTCCTTCTTGTCTTTGAGCCCACTGTACAAGAGACACAGCTGCCACTATTGCAGCTGCCCGAGAGGTACCTCTATTGGAAATATGTAAAGCAGCTATCTGGAGGTCAGCCCACACCTTCACTAAACACTGTAGTCTGGATACCCAGTCTAGTAGTGATGCCAGTTTTGGCAAAGCTGTTTTGCAGAGTCTTTTTCCTAAATAGATTCTGCCCTCCTCCTAGTGGTACTGCTACAAAGTCTGCAAAGAGTAATAATATTAGTGGATTCTTGGGGTTAGAAGAAAAAATTACTCACCTGTAGTAATCTTGCTTCTTCCCAGGCATCCACTAATATTATTACTCCCCTCCCTTATCCTCCCCTTCAGAATTGATAACTAGAAAAATACTCTCCAGTTAAGATACACAGTTGGAGTGGTCTGCCACCTGCTGGCACATTCTGGTAATACCTACAGCTTGTAGGTTCTTTTCTTAGAGCATATCTGACTTTAGAAAAGGGGACTTTTGCTTCAATTAGCCCTTGACTACTCATTTGAAATAGCATTTAAAAATTATTTTATGGTTATTTAATTATAATTCACATGTTGTTGTGGCCTCTTTGCAGGCTTCGAAGAAATGTGAGGTAGAATGTAGACAGTTGGCACAAGGCTGTTTGAAAATAGATGCATTAGCTAAACATTCCATGATTAGCATTTCATTCTATTCTCTCTGAGGCAGTCCTGACTTCAAAGAGAACTGCAAAGGGTAATAATAATATTAGTGGATGCCTGGGAAGAAACAAGATTACTATAGGTGAGTAATTTTTTCTTTCCGGCCTGCACAGTCTTTTTTCTTTGTTTTATTGCCATATTCAAATCTAACTCTCTAAAAAGAATGTGCTCTTTCTGTTTGTGTTACAGTGGAGTCTACTTTCAGATGGTGCGTAGACAGCAATTTGTTGAAAAAGCATAATTTAATCTGTCCGGAGGATTACATTACCGAGACAGCATTTTTGACATCAGCACCAAAAGGTAATGCAACTACTGTACACTACTTCATTTTCCAATTATGTGGGACCCTTCTCCACTCCTGCATGTCTCATGGGTAACGCTGGCTGGTGTCACTGATTAAGCATCACTTATTTTGCCTGTTGTACAGGGAAGCCTGAGGCCCACTTCACCTACCCGACATTTAACTTTAAGCAGCACATTTCTAGGAGCCCAGAGGAACCAGTACCGCCAATCCCAGAAAGGACTGCTGAGAGTCTGTTAGCAGAATCGGAATGCACTCTAACTTTGCCCTCGACTCCAGAGGTCAGGTGTAAGAAAACATCACTGAAGGTAAATATTGTGTTGTGAAATGTGTCCACAGTCAAAACTATCTAACGGCAGCTCATGAAATGTTGTTTGTTTCAAACTGTAGAAAATGTATTGTCAAACATAAATGAAAACACCTTCCTACAGCCCTCAGTGGCCAGGTGGGTAGGGCTTTACACCCCAGTGTTGGTGACCTACATTTGGGAACAAATGGCAAACAAGCAGCCCACTCTCAAGGTGGACTGCCGGTGTCGAGGTATCTTCAATCAGGTGGGCCGGAGCTGCTGTTCTGCAACATCAGTGACCACTGTGGTTGGGCCCTGGAAGGCTCGACTTCCTGTCACAGGAGACGCTGTATGCTTGTGAGACCAATAAACCTTGTATTCCTTATGAGAACCTCGTGTGCACAGTAACAGTATGGTGCTCCCAGAAAATCATGTACACGCTGACAAACCCCTGAAGTGGGGCACAGTATACCAGATGAGTTTTCAATCACTGTATTTGAAAATTGCACGTTGTAAAAAATGTAAACACTTACAAAAAGGAAAGTCCCAATACACCAAGCTCATGGTGAATAAAGTTATACTACTTTAACTGAAGAGAATAAACTTGCCATCCAGTGCTGAGGCCATGGGGACCACAACCCAGTGCTTTGTGATGACTCACTTCATCAGGGCTAATGTCATAAAGTGTGTGCTCTCCTTAAATAGGGCTGGATTCATCAGTTCTAGACCCGTTCATGAATATTAATTGTATCAAGAATTTCTTTAAGAAAAAACTTAAGTTGCATAGAATACATTTAAAATTAGCAATCCACAATAACAACCACCAATGTTGTGATCTAAAGTGAAAAACTAAATACGACACACTAGTCTTGTATATTGCGCCCCAGTTCGGAAGTTTGATAGCATGCTTGTGAGGCCCTCTACAGCTGTAGTGCATGCCATAGGGTGAAAGAAAGTTAGCATTGTATGGGACAAAAAAGTCAGGCTGAGTCTTAATGATGACCACAAATCTGACACATTCGGGGCCTCACCTCATGAAATCCAGTGCCTGCATCTATGTCAAGATTGTGTAACAGGGTAGGGAACACCACCCCTTCTCTGAAGACCTCTGCCACACAGTGAAAACCTGTGCTGGATGGTTACCACAGGACTGGAGTATGGAGACATGTGCCTGGTCAGGGAACAAAAGCTTGAGTAAAAATCAGAACACCTTCCTGACCTCTGTCCAGAAAAACACCATCAGAGAGAACTGGTATTTAACACTGATACTGTTGTTCTAGGGACATGGATATGGTGCACTAGCCACACTTCTGGCAGTATTTCTTTTCCCTTTAAGACTTGCAGGAATGTCTTCAAGCTAGCTCCTCCCATCCACCTGGGTGGTATCCCCCTCAGCACCTCCCCACGACTTCAGATCTTCCTTTCCACTGGAAGCATTGGGTTCTCTCATTTGCAGCTCTGCATTTTGTTGTAGGCCCAGCCTTATCGGTCTTCGAGATGTTCAAATTCCTTAGCTTTTGTTTTCTTACCCTATTTGTGATCCTTCATGGATCATGAAGAACCAAATTGGGTCCTAGATTTAAGCCGTGTATGGCCCGTTCGCAAAAAATGTCGCACACTGATCCACACGCCTTGTGGAGCTATTGCTTAGGGGCCCAGCACAATCCACATGCTTGTGGCCTGTGCCAGACCCTTCAGCTCTCCATGTTGGAGGACAGCTATGCCTGCTTCCTCTTTGGCCGCCCAGACCAATGAGATTCGCCCATCAGGTTTAATGATGACTGCAAGGTGGTTTCTGTGGTGGCCGGTTCGACTACGCAGCTCGCTGCCTTTAAGTAGGCCATGGCCCAGGCTGCTTTGAGCGCTGCTTCATCCACCTTGATTCTGGTGGGCTTAGGACTCTCGTTTACTGGGGCATTCAGGGACCTGTGCCAGTCCCTGCCTACTCTCAGGGAGAGCCCTTCCTGAGGGTCCAGATCTTTGTGGGACTCTAAACTGAAGAGAACTAATCACAAGTTGTGGGATCAGGAGCAGGCTCGCTCCTCCCGTTCCTGCGCTTCTGCTTCTGGCTTAAAGGCGGTCAAGCCGTCTGCTTCAGTGACACTTTTTCTGTTCCAGTCCAAGCCGCTGGCCACATGGTGTCCCTGTTGGGCTTGCCGGCTGAGGTGTGGGTCGACTAGCTGGCCGAGATATTTTTTGACCCAGTTAACCTGTTGTTGGAGGACAGTGGGGATGATTCCCTTTTGAGAACTTCGGTCCTTACTGCTCTCTCACCGGAGAGGCCAGATTAGCTGGTCGATTTGGCTGTTTCCTCTCAGGAGACCGACACCTTGGGGGTTCCTTAGTGTACTCTGCTTTCCCTTGTGTCTCTTCCCTGACGACCAGTCCGCCATTGGTCGAGGTCCCTTTTGAGGTCCCAGTTGGTCTCTCGGTCAAGATCTCGGGACTCCCGGATGTTCCTGCTCTTGATTGTCGGCCAAGAGGCACTGTCAGTGCTCCTCCTCCACTTATTCCTTGTCTTCGAGGAGGAACAGCTCCACTGTAAATTGTGGAGATGATATGAGGAGTTTGTGTGGCAGCAGTGGACTCTTGGCCACAGCCGTGCTCCACAGCAGGACCCGGCACTCCCCTAGTTGCCCTTGCAGTGGCCTGTACCAGCTCCCCTGGCTGAGCTGACGCTGGCTTCCACACCCATTTGGGTTGAGCCACCACCGCTGCAGCCCTTGCATGGAGCCCTGTCCAATGTTGCGTGCCCTGCTTACTGGCTTCCAGGTAGACTGTTGGTGTAGATCTTGCAATTGGATGAGCCACAGATTGTCCATGGGGAGCCAGGGTCGTGGGCAGTGTCTGAGGAGTCCTCAAACTCAGAGGACTCCTACATGCACTGCCTTCGGACCCTGGCCTTTGACCAGTAGTCCTTCAAGAAGTTCTCTGCAGATCAGGGATCAGCTTCTTTTGGGGCACTGCTCCGATTTATTTATTTTTTTATTTATTTGTGAGAATCAGTTTACAGCCTTTGAGCCAGCGGCTCGTTTCCAAAGGTACCTCGTCACATTGAGACATACATAGCATATAGGTTACATAGTACAGGTTTTCTTCAAGTAGGCGTTTGTTAGAGGCGCCACGTCACACTGGGCAGGCAACATAAATTTGAGTTACATGGTACATGTAATAGAGATAGGTCTGACACAATTGATTTCACTAGCTGCACAATCAACTCTCGTGTGACAGGCGGGCTCTGGCCAGTTCTACTTAGGAATGGTGAGCTGGGTAGGGGATTGGGTGGGCTAGGTGTGGAGCTGCCCGGTGGGCATTGTCACGAGTGGAGAGGTCGAGGTGGGCCCTCAATCATAGACAGGAACAGCTACGAGTGTTGAGGAGTTGGCTGTGAAGGGTGGTTTTGAATTTGGAGATTGTGGTGGCATTAGGGATGGTGGCAGGGAGAGAGTTAAACCAGAGTGGGGCTCTGTACTAGAAGGACCTCTGACCATGAGTGGTTCTTGATCTGGGGACCAGTAGAGCGGTCTTGTAGGAGGACCGTGTAGAAACAGTGGGCGGGATCCGGTGGATGGATGCAGTCACCCCTGGTGGAGAGAGCCCAAGTAGGGGTTTTTTTGTGAGTAGGCAGGTATGGTGGCGCAGCCGTTCCTCTATGGTCAGGAGTTTAGCATCGTTATACAGTTGACAGGTGTGTGTGAGCCTGGGGCACCAGTGATCAGTCTGCAGGCCTTATTTAGGGTTATGTGAATTTTTTTAGGGCTGTAGCGTAGCTACCATAGATTGGTAGCCATGGTCTACCAGGAACAGAACTGAGGATGTGACAGCGAGCTGAGAGCATGGGGGGGCAGTTTGATGGCGGAAGAGAATGCCAAGCCGTTTGTTGGTGGCGGAAGCAAGGGCATCAATGTGTTCATGGAATGTGAGTGCTGAGTCAAGGTAATCCGAGGTATTTGTGAGCAGACTTGTTCCAGGGGTTGTTTGGTACTAGGAAGAATATGGAGCGGGTGGTTGCTAGCTTTGTTTTGGGGTGGGCAAAAGCATAGCTTTGTTTTTAAGATTAATGATGAGTCTGTGCTCCTTAAACCAGGCATCTGCCTCATTGAAGGACTGTTGTAGGGAATCCTGAAGGAGATGGGGTTCTGGTGGGTGTAAAAATGGCGCATCGTCAGCATACAGGGGCATTTGCCAGAGCAAGCACTGGCAGGGTGTTCAGATAGAGTGAGAAGAGGAGGGCCCAGGATGGAGCCTTGGGAACTCCTGAGTGTATGGGATGGGTATCAGAGAGTGTTCCACTGATTTTAACACACTCGGACCGGGCGCCAGGGTAGCTTGAGCACCATGCTAGTGGGCCAGCCGCGAGACCAGTGTGACAGAGGGCGCTCAGCAGAAGAGGGTGGGAGACAGTGTCAAAAGCCTTTGATAGGTCAGTGAACACTGCACCAGCTAGTGAGCTGGTGTCCAGGGAGGAGCGAAGGAAATTGGAGAATTCAATTAGTGCAGTGCTGGTACTGTGGCCAGCACGGAAGCCATGCTGCTCAGGGCATAAGATGTCATGCTTGGATAGATATTCGGTGATTTGAATGGCCACGACTTTTCCCAGGGATTTTGAGAGGGAAGGGAGAATGGAGATTGGTCGGTAGTTGTTTGTTGCAGACCTGTCACCACCTTTATGAATGGGCGTGACTATGGCTGTTTTCCAGGCCAAGGGAGATTGTCCCAGGCAGAGCGATCGGTTAAGCAGGCTGGTGAGTGGGGCTAGGACTTCATCTAGTACCAACCTGAGGATGCTGGGGTCCAGTGAGTCACTGCCGGGATTGTTGCCAATTAAAGCTTTGATAAGAATGGGTCTGGCTTCCCGGACAGATACCTTGCACAGATGGAAGCTGGGGTGGTGGCGGCGGAGGTTGTTTTGGGGGTTTCAAAGAAATTACTGGGGAGGACTAAGCTAAGGTCGGTGAAAGCGTGTTGAGCCAGTTAGCTGAAGTGCAGGATCGGTGGAAGTAGTACCATCACTAGAGAGCTGAGATGGGGGAGGGGACCGTGACTTCCCATTTAACTGTTTAATATTATCCCAGAACTTGCGGGCTGAGCCCCAGGAAGAGGTGAAGGTGGCCTGGTAGTGGTCAGCCTTGGCTTTACGGACCGCCCAAGAGCACTTATTCCGGGCTGCATTGTAGGCTTGTCTATCAGCTTGCCGGCCTGTTTCAGTGGCACGGTGCCAGAGGTTATCCCGATCTCTAAGTAATTGCAGGAGGGCAGGGCTGACCCAGGGTGCATTCTGTTTTTTGGATCGGGTTTTTGTGAAGGGTGCAAAGAGATCACAGGCATTGTTGAACGTTTGGGAGAAGAAAGCGAGGGCAGTGTCAATGTCGGGTGCATGCTGAATGGGGGACCAGTTTATCTGGGTACAGAAACTGCCTACGTTTTTTCAGCCCACCGGGGCGAAGGCGCCTTCTGAGGGTGGATTGTGTTTTGGGTTTGGGATTGGGGACTGCCCATAGAAATAGGATAGGGGAGTGGTCACTTAGGGCGTCTGGTAGGACTTGGATGTTTTGGATTTTTTGGGGTCGATTGGTGACGAGTACATCCAGTAGGGTGCTGGTTCCTGTTTTGGAGTTTATTCTAGTGGGTTGGGTGACGAGTTGCGTCAGATCTTGGGCGGCAAAAGTGTCCTGGATTGAGGAGGAGGAGGGGCTGAGCCAGTTTATGTTTAGGTCACCAACTAGGATTTGCTCCGCCGTATGGTGAAGGGTGGCCAGATAGTCAGTTAGAGATACCAGGGCTGGATTCTGTTTTGGGGAATGTAGGCAGTAGTGAGATAGAGGCCCTCGAGGGGTCAGGGGTGAGCTTGAGGGTGAGGGCCTGGGCCTCATTTACAAGGGCAGGGGTAGGGAGTGCTTGACCAGTAATTATGTCCCTAGTGTAGATTGCACAGCCTCCCCCTCGTTTGCCTACTCGGTCCTCCCGGTATAGGGTATAGCCTGGGAGGGAGACAAGAGAGTCAGGGGTGGATTTGGACAGCTAGGTTTCTACCAGGGCTATGATGTCCGGTTGGTGTGCCGTGGCCCAGCACTGGAGGGCGTCAAATTTTTTCAGCAGGCTGCATATGTTCATAGAGGCTATTTTAAGGCCAGTGGGCCAAGTTGGTGGGTGGGAGGGGGCTGGTCCTGGGTTGGGATGTATGTTGCCAAAAAGTAGAAGCAGGAGGACCAAGGTTCTGATCCGGGCGCGGCAGCAAGTCCACTTCTTTGGTGTACGCTGGGACGGGGGGGTGGACACGGTGGTGAAAGGTGTGGGCAGGGTTCGAAGGTTTGGGTGGGCATGGATGTACTTCAACCACGGAGTGTCAAGGTAGGCGCGGGGGTGGATAGGGGGTGGGTGCTGTGGACCAGGGTCCATGGTCAGTGTAGGGTGTGATCGTACTAGGTCAGGGAGAGTTGTGGGTGCTGGGATGAGTGGGCCTGTGAATATGACTGGCTGATGGGATGTGTGTACTAGCAAGAGAACGGGGGGGAGACATTTGAGGAGAAAGGGCACAGACATAGTGCCTATGTGAGCAGCAAGGCAAGAAAGGTACAAGTATCTTGTATGCCCCCAGGAAAGCGTGGATACCACTTTTGATTAGTGGTAGGGTCACGGACTCTGATGGACAGGGTACAAGGTTCTAATCCCTGGTGGGGCAGGAGGAAAAAGGACTTGGGCAGGGGCAGGTTCCACTATCCAGGAGGTTCAAAACGGGCTAGTACTGGGCCAAAACCAGGGTGGAAATAGCGACTCCTAGTGGCCACTGAGGTTAGTGTTAGGCTAGGGTATTGTCTGATAGCTGGGTCAGATCAGTGTGCCAGGCTAGTTTGACGTCTGGGTACAGGAATGTGGAGAGTTCAGCGACAGGAGTAGGGGTAAGGAGAGAGAAGTACTGCGTGCGGATAGAGGGATTCCCAGGAGGAAAAGAGGAGGGAAGTTCAAACAGTGAAAACCAACGTGGGTAGTCAGGGGTCCCTCTGGTGGCAGGCTGGTATAAGCTGCTAATGGGAAAGTGGGGACTTAGTAAAAATTTGGAACAGGATGTGATGTCATAGGTAAGAGACTTTATAAGTAAAGTCGACCCTGGGTGGGTGGGGCAGACACGCGCAGCGCTTCGACGGGCTAACACCCCTCCCTAGGGTGCACTTCAGGAGGTAGTTTAATTACCTCCGCGCCCGTCGGAGCTTGTCCTAGCTCAGCTGTTGCTGCTCCGTGGAGTGTTGATCTGGTACTCTATGGGGATCTCACTGGAACCAGTACAGAAGTGAGCAAAGTAACCCTTGACTGAGATTTTGGACAGGGATGACTCCCCTGGGGTTGCCTTCCCTGTAGTGGAGGCCATTCTTGGTCCTGCCCTGGAGCTGTGGCAGCGCCCTGCCTCCTGTCTGGTGCCATCAACCCCTATGGTGCACAATTATGTGTTCCCTTCCATGTCTTTGCCTGGGTTCATTGACCCTCCTTCAGCTGAAGAATTGGTCCCTGACTCAGTGTTCTGATGCACAGGCAATGTCGGGGACACTGACAAGCCCCCGGACACGGAGTCAAAGAAATTATACCATGCTGCGAAAATGGTGTATGCTGCTTCTTCCCAGGGCCTTCGGTAGACCAGTTTGGCCATCATGATGATCAGCTTCTCCTGTGCTTTCTTGGGAATGTTGGACCAGGTTATTCTCACCCCAGGAATTCTCCAGTATTGATAACTCTTGCGGGTATCCCTTTAAGTACAGCTGCCCAGAGATAGAATGTATACTAATGATGGTATGATCATTGGCTCATGCTGATTTTCAGATGCTGCCCTTATCAACTGCCAGTGTTCTACTGCTTCAGATTTCATTCTCCACCTGATGAGTATAGACGCCTCAGAGTGCTCTCCTCACCAGTCGTTCCTGTCGTGCTGAATTCAAAGAACTTAAGTATCTTTATCATATTTTTCCATTTGTTGCCTTTATCTTTTGTTAATTTGTCAACTGCTAAGTTAGTTTTTAGTTGTTTTTTTTTTGTATTAGTTTCTAGTCTGGAGTTTTTTGAAGGTAAGACGCCAGTTAGTTAGTTATTTAGTTTTAATATAATATTTAAAAATTTACCGTTAAATTGTAAAAAAAAAAAAGTAGCCAGCCCGGTGGCGCTGAGGGTTGAGGTGCTGGATGCCACATCTCACGCCACACGCCAGGTCATCGGGGGCAGCAGGAAAGGAAGGTTGAGCATCTGAGGACTGCTCTCCTTCCAGGGAGGGTTCCATGCTCTGTGTGCCGCTCCTGGCCAGCCCCTTTAGTGGTTAAAGGCACAAGGAACTTGTGGCGCGAGCGGATGTGGGCGTAAGCTGCAGTGGATACACATATGTGCCACTGATGTCATTGCACGTCCAAGCTCCAGGGGCAACACACAAGTGGAAAATCTCCCTTGGACTAGGAGGCGATGAGGGGTCCAGTGGATTGCATCCACATCCTCAGTGCTGGGCCAACTCCCCAACGGCTGGCCGAGCCCCTCACAGGACGGACCATCTAATTTCAGAAAGGTCGCCAGGTAGGAGAGGCAGGCCCTCCCCTGGGGGTGATCCGGAGGGGCTTGTATGTCCAGTTGGTGGGTGCTGGAGGCTTCAGGCATAGAAGTAGAGGTGCCAGTCTGAATGACCACCTCTGAGAGATGCCCAGTCCAGGGGAGCGTAAAAAGAGTTGGGGGGGTGAACAGTTGTAAAAAAGTAACCGATAACCTCGGTTTACTTGGTACCAGTTCTCGGTTCTTATCGGCACTTTTATGGGTTCCAGAACCGACCGCAACTTGCAAAAACACACTTTAAATTTAAAAATCTTATTTGTGGTTTCGTTTTTCTACCAGTTTACATTATGTCAGGTAAACCAAAGAAGAGAACCGGTGAACCTGGCTTCAAATATTGTTCCCAGGGTGGGGAAGTCTTTGTCAAAAGCTGACAAACACTGCTTGTGTGTTGTCTGCCTTGTCCAGGATAATTTTTTCTGCAGAATGTGATATTTGTAAAACCTTTCCTCCTAAAACATTGGAAAAGTGTTTGAGAGATTGCAGAAAAAATTGCAGAAGGGTTCCTCAGGCTGTGACCAGCCTACACCCTCTAAACAAGTGGATGAAACTGCAGATACTGTTCATACCACCCCTGATAAGGGTGTACAAGGCAAAAGACCTGCAGAACCAGCTAACTCTCAGATTCCTTTGAAAAAAATCAAAAAAGACAAAACATATTAAACCCCCTGCCAGTCAGCCTAAGGGGACTTTAACGGAGTCTGTGTTAATGCCTTCACCTGGGGAAATTGCTCAAGCCCTGAAGGTCGTTCAAGCTTTACAGGGGTTGGCACTGCTCCCTGTCCCCCCCCATCCAAGGACAAACCCTTTCTATGCAAGCCACCCCTTCTGCACAGCCCTTAACCCATGAATGCTTAGGGTCGGTTACTATAAGGAGTATGAGGAGGAGGAGGAAGAAGATATTGAAACAGAAGTCTCCCCTGAACAGGAGTTTGGTTCCCTCCTAGAACAACAGTAGATTTTACATCACATTTTTCTTTGGTAGAAAAATGATTGATGCTTTGGATCTCACTACCAGTGAGGCAGTAGACGATGATAAAGAGGCTGAGTACCTCGAAATGATGAGGCTCACACCTACAAAAAAGCTGTTCAAACAACATGAAGTCTTGCTATATTATGACATATGCAGTATAACCCCAGGTTAGAACTGCTCCGGAGGTGAAAGAGTTAACTTCCATGCAGGGCATGGAATCTTGAGCGCGAGCTCGGTTGAACACTCTGTCTGTTGAAGCTCAAACTTAAACTGTCAGATTCTTTACTCCGCCTCACTGAACAGTCACTCCGGAGATTCCTCCTACTGCTCGGTTTGTTTGTCGGTTTTAAAGTGTAATTCTCGGTTTATTTTACCGAAATTTAACCGCAATCGTCGGTTCAAGCTCTGTCTGTGGTATTGTAAGTAATAGATAGGCTTACTTTTTTATTTTTCTTCTGTGTGGAACTTGTAAACGTCTTTTTTGGTTTGGTTTGAACCGATCAGAGGGGTTTAAAAATTACTTTCTAGCCCTTTAGAGTCTGAGTTTCGGTTCTTATCGGTTCTAAAAACTGGATTTTATTACGTTTTTTCCATGACCTCGTGACACGGTTGGGAACCGATAAGAGAGTCTTGCTTGGTGGATTGCTGTTAACGGGCAAGTTTTGGTTAGGCTGGCACTATGTCTGAGAAACCCAAAAGAAAAACCGGACCCACTGGGTTTCAGCACTGTGGCTCTGTGGGGAAGCCTTTGCCAAGGCTGACCCAACACCATATGTATATTGTCTGGGGTTTGACCACCTCAATGCAGACTGCCAAATTTGTAAGAATTTTCCTGCTGCCACCGTGGAAAAAAGAGTTGGCAGGCTCAGGAAAGGAGGCCATAAAGTCCGTGACCCGGGATGGCCAGCCCAGTTGGTTCCAACGAACCTGAGAAGTGCCCTCTGACCAGGGCGATGCTTCCTCGGGCAAACGAAGAGCCAGCTCTGAGGAGCCGGTTCCAACTAAAAGGGCTAGAAGGTCAGCTAGTTTGGGACCAAAAGTTCTTTCTCCAACCGCTGAGGAAATAGCCAATGCTATTCAAATTGTCCAGTCTCTTCCCCAGTTCCGTCCGAACCGGCACCATTGGGTAAGCGCCTGGTTCGGTCGGTTCCCTCGGTTCAAGATTATGATTTTGAAGATTTTTATGAACCAGGGGAAGGGGAGGAGGGGTATGAGAAGAGTGAGTGTGATTTTGACAGTCTGGATGTGCCCATTGAACTGGACATCTCTCCAGACAGACCTTCAGGTGTATCCTCCCAGGCTATCTGAGTCCCTTCATTTTTGTTTTACAAGAAAGTTGCTGACACTCTGCAACTCCCTGTTGAGGAAGCTGTTGATGATCAAGAAGAGCCTGATTTTGTGGAAATGATGGATATTCCAGAGTCTAGGAGACTGTCTATTCCCTTGCATAAATCTTTTAGGAAACAGACAGTAACAATTCTGAAAACTCCTCATTCTGTCCTCCCTGTGGATAAAAGGATGGACAAGAGGTATGCTTTATCAGGCTCTGATACGGAGTTTCTATCTCAGCAGTGCAGCCATGTGGGGGTAGTGCAGGCTGCAGCCTGTGACAAGGCTAATATTCCTCTAGCCTCTCACCCTCCTGAAAAGGAAAAGGATTCCAGGAGGATGGATGCCATGGCAAAAAAGCAGTACATGGCAGCATCTTTGGGACTCAGACAGGCAAATTATATGGCTTACGCAGCTAGGTACCAGAAATCCAGGTGGGATACTGTCCTGGCCCTAGCAAAACAGGCCCTGAACAGCTTGCCAGGAGCTGGAGCAGGTGGCTGCAGATGGTATTGAGGCATCAAGGTGCAATTTCATGCTGCTGAGACTCTAATGATGTTTCATCTAGAGTTATGGCTACATCTGTGTCTCTTGCAGAATGGCCTGGCTCAGATGTACTGCCCTGTCACAGGATACCCAGTCCAAGGCTATGGATTTTCCTGTTGTGGGAAATTCTCTGTTTGGGAGCAGACAGAGAATTATATGAAGAAAATGGATGAGTATAGGACCACCTATGGAGTGCACAGGCCAAAGAAAGGCAAGTCACTCCTCAAAGGCAGCATGTCAGGGGCAGGGCAGGCCTTTTCATAGGCCATTTACCAAGCCCAGGCCTCCTCTTCTGCTTATGCCCAGATGGGGTTCTTTAGAGGAAGGGCAGAAGGGGTTCTAGTAAGCCTGCTACCCCTCAACCCAAAGCCCTGCAAAACAGGCTCCTGATGGGGTAGCCAGGGCCGATTCTCCACTACTGGTAGGGGGCAGGCTGGCTTACTTTGTCCAGGACTGGAAG
This sequence comes from Neoceratodus forsteri, assembly GCA_016271365.2. Classification (NCBI taxonomy): domain Eukaryota; kingdom Metazoa; phylum Chordata; order Ceratodontiformes; family Ceratodontidae; genus Neoceratodus; species Neoceratodus forsteri. The sequence goes on from CM057456.1 coordinate 1,431,834,388, forward strand.
TCTTTAACATCAGACAAGTGGGTCCTGGAAGTAGTAAGCCAGGGACTGGTTCTCAGCTTCAAAAAATTTCCAAAGATGAGAGCCAGATCTTTTCCACCTGCAAACCCATCAGAGACACTTGCCCTGGAAGCAGAAGTTTCTGCCCTCCTGGCTCTTAGAGCCGTGGAAAGGGTTCTACCCATACACCAGGGCAAAGGGTTGTACTCCAGGTACTTCCTTACCCCAAAAAAGACAGGAGAATGGCAGCCCATTCTGGATCTCAGGTATCTAAACAAGCACCTTTTAAAACCAAAGTTCAAAATGATGACCCTGGGGATTATTTTACCCTCTCTAAGGCCAGGGGACTGGCTAGCCTCCCTGGACCTCAAGGATGCCTACTTCCATGTTCTCATCAGAGCTCCCTCGAAAGTACCTCAGATTCGAACTGCCCTCAGGCCATTACCAGTTCAGAACAATGCCCTTGCCTCTCTTGGCTCCAAGGGTGTTCACAAAATGCCTGGCAGTAGCAGTTGCTCATTTAAGAAGGCAAAAGATTGCCATCTTCCCTTATCTGGACGACTGGCTCATTGTAGGTCAGTCTCCAGAACAGGTCAAACTTCATTTGCAAGTAACCCAGCAGCTGCTTACATCTCTAGGTTTCCTTCTCAATCTTCCAAAGTCAGTTCTGGAGCCTGTCCAGCTTCTCACCTTCATAGGCGCAGAACTGAACACAAAAGAAGCCAGAGCCTTCCTTCCTCTGGAGAGAGCAAGGACCCTGGTGTCTCTGGCCTCCTCTTTCACCCTGCAGGTCTCTCGACCAGCAAGGCATTTTCTACAGCTCCTGGGGCACATGGCTGCTTCTACAGCAGTAGTACAGGGAGCGAGATTTCAGATGAGGGACATTCAGTTCCATTTGAGAGCCTTTTAGGTCTCAAAGGACGGATCCCCTAACCAAATTGATTCCAGTGACTCGAACCCTGATCCAGGCCCTTCAGTGGTGGCAGGATCATAACAGTCTGAGACAGGGGGTTCTCCTCACTCCCCAGTCTCATTCCTTGACCCTTACTACAGATGCATCCCTCTTGGGGTGGGGAGCTCACATGGGCGACCTTTCCACCCAAGGGCTGTGGTCCCCTCAGGAATCCTTGCTCCACATCAATTTGCTGGAGCTCAGAGCAGCTTTTCTAGCACTTCAGGTTTTCTCCACATCTGTCCAGAACAAGGTAGTTCAGGTCAGAACAGACAATACCACTACAATGTGGTACATCAACAAGCAAGGGGGCACTCGGTCTATGGCCTTGTGCACCGAAGCGATGAAGTTGTGGTCTCTGGCTTACTCTCTGAACGCCTCCCTTATGGCAGTTCACCTCCCGGGCAAGGACAATATCCTAGCAGATGCTCTCAGCAGGATTTCCCAGGGCCATCACGAATGGGCACTTGATCCCCTAGTACTGGAGGTAATATTTGCCAGATGGGGCACTCCACAAATAGATCTCTTTGCAGCCCCAGACAATCACCAACTTCCCTTTTTGCTGCAGGCCCCAGTGTTGGGCTCAGTCCCTCTGGATGCCTTCCTTCTCAGTTGGGAAGGAAGTTTCTCTGTGCTTTCCCCTTCCCTCTTCTTTTCAAAGTGCTAGTCAGAATCAGATCTCAATCTGCAAGATGATCCTGATTGCTCCAGATTGGGCCAGGCAGCCCTGGTACCCTCCTCATGTCCTTAGCAGCCCACCTCCCTGTGCCTTCCCAGGAATCACAACCTGTTAACCTGTGCCCAGGGGAGAGTTTGGTATCCAAACCTCAAATCTCTCAACCTCAAGGCTTGGTTCTTGAAGAGTTAGAGTTTGCTGACCTACACCTTTCTCAAGGTGTATTGGATATCTTGAAGGCCTCTAGGAAGCCTTCCACCAGGGCTACCTATATTTCAAAATGGAAGAGATTTTCCATACGGTGTGCTGGTAAACATATTTCCCCAGAATCTGCTGGTGTGCCCACGATCCTGGATTATTTGGTGCATTTGAATTCCTTGGGGCTTAGACCAGCTACCCTAAAAGAGCACTTGGCAGCTGTGTCTGTCTTCTTGTCAGCAGGTAAGCCCTCTTCTTTATCAGCTCACCCTGTGTTCTCCAAGTTTTTTAAAGGGTTGCTTCACACCAATCCCCCGTTCAGGGATCCTGCCCCTGCTTGAGATCTTAATATTTGCATCGCTCAGCTTATGCAACCCCCTTTTGAGCCACTGTCTTCAGCAGAGCTGAAGTACTTGACTTCGAAAACTGTGTTTCTGGTAGCCATCACCTCTGCCAGGCGCATAAGTGAGCTACAAGCCTTGTCAGTGGAGCCTGATTTCATCTCCTTTCATAGAGATAAGGTAGTCCTCAGGACTAACAGGAAGTTTCTGCCTAAGGTGGTTTCAGACTTTCACCTTAATCAATCCATGTCTCTCCTGTGTACTTCACTGACCATTCCTCCTCTGGTGAGAGGTGCTAATGTTAGATGTCAAAAGAGCCCTTAGTTATTATATAGAACGTACCAAGGGTCACAGGTTCGAATCCCTCAATTGTTCCTCACCTATGGTGAGGTTGGTAAGGAAACCTGCCACTAAAAGATCCATTGCCAGGTGGATTGTCTCTTGTATCCAATTCTGTTACGAAAAACTGGGTAAGGTTCCTCCCTCAGGCCTGAGGCTCCTCTACCAGGCGTACAGCTGCATCTTTGGCTGCTGCAGGACATTCCTATCTTAGAGATATGTCAAGCAGCTACCTGGAAAACAGTTCACACTTTTACTAAGCATTACTCCTTGGATATCCAGGCTAGGAGTGATGCTCGATTTGGCACAGCTGTGCTTCAGAGCCTATTTCCCAAGTAGGTTCTGTCCCTCCTCCATGGAGGTACTGCTGTGTAGTCTGCATATGTCATAATATAGCAAGACTTCATGTTGTTTGAAGAGAAAATTACTCACCTTAGTAATGTTGTTTCTTCTAATGGAGTCTTGCTATATTATGACCTCCCCAGCCTGCCCCTCTCAGAACCTCTGTTTTTGGGATGTGGGTGGGCAGTGCAATGTTGGCACTTCTTTGATGCCCACTTTATTTCACCCTTCTAGGGTGCTTAGGTGTTATGCTTAAGTTTTCTTCTTGAATCCCCCGACTTGAGTCTTTGTTTTGGGATCAAGATCAAAAAAGGTGTTTTTGTAGTTAGTAGCCAGCGGCTAGTGTGAGTTTACGGCTCACACAGAACCTTAGTGAGTTTTGCTCGTAAAAGATGTGACAGTTTAAGTTTGAGCTTCAACAGACAGAGTGTTCAACCGAGCTCGCGCTCAAGATTCCATGCCCTGCATGGAAGTTAACTCTTTCACCTCCGGAGCAGTTCTAACCTGGGGTTATACTGCATATGTCATAATATAGCAAGACTCCATTAGAAGAAACAACATTACTAAGGTGAGTAATTTTTTCTTTCTCCCTATCTATAAGTTCTTCAAAAAAGATTCTTTTAAAATCCTGTATACTCCTTATTCTATCTCTTCTGTACATAAAAGGTTGGAGAAGAAATATCAACTTGACAGGGATGGTGCTGAAGTTTTATTCACCCATCCTAATCAGTGTCAGTGGCTCAGTAGGTAGCACACTCGCCTCTGAGGCCGGGAGATCAGAGGGCTGTGGGTTCAGTTCCCACATCTGGCACTTGGGTTAATATCCCAGTACTGACACTGTAGTGCAGCATGAGAGGGGTGCTGCACTTCTGAGGTGCCGTCTTTCAGATGAGACGTTAAACCGAGGTCCCACCTGCCTGGACTGGTGGTAGTTCAGGTGGATGTTAAAGATCCCATGGCACTTATCGAAAAGAGTAGGGGAATTTCCGCGGTGTGAATTTCCCCGGTGTCCTGGCCAAATTTCCCTCATTCACTAAAAATACCACCAACAGCTTAATCTGGTTCAAGGTCAGTTGGCATTCATCTGTATCCCCCTCCCCCGGGTCGTGCCTGGAAATAGGCAGGATTTGTCTAGTGCACTTACCCGGTCAACAAAAACTAAATAAAAATAAATAAATAATCATCAGGGAGTGGTACAGACAACATCATGTGATAGAGCAAAAGTGCCTTTAGCCTCCCACCCTCCTGATAAAGATTCTAGAAAATGGATAGGATGGTTAAAAAAGGGTATCTATCTGCCTCCTTGGCAGTTAGACAGGCCAGCTATCAGGCATCTGCAGTACAGTACCAGAAGTCAGTATGGCAGTCTGTTCTGGATATGTCCAAGAAAGCACAGTCTGGTCTCTCAGAGGATTTGGCTGAGATTGCCAGGCTGCTAAGTACTAGTTCCAGATGGCAGCTAACTCAAATGACACTGCTGCCAGATGGATGGCAAATTCTGTATGTTTGAGGAGGTTTGCTTGGCTCAGGGCCACAAACCTCATTCAGGACACTCAAAATAAAGCTATGGATTTCCCCGTAGAAAATAATTTGCTCTTGATCTAAGATCCAGCGTATTTAAGCCAGCTTTCATAGTAGAAAGAAAGCTATTGGAAAAGGAGGTTCAAAACCTGCTGCTGTCAAAATCAGTGGAACATGTTCCTCCACAGCTGCTGGCCTACCTGGGCTAGCCACCCCCGGAGCAGCCGACTCGCCGAATTCTACAAGCTGCTGGCCTACCTGGGCTAGCTGCCCTTGGAGCAGCACCGACTCACTATATTCTACAAGCTGCTGACCTACCTGGGCAAGCCGCCCCCGAAGCAGCCGATTCGCCAAATTCTACAAGGTACGCTATTCGGAGACCCGTGGAGGAGCCGGCATTTTCTGTTGTTGCTTCTGTGCTGAGGAATTTGAATCTTGGTGCCTTTTTGCTCAGCTGCTGAAACGCTGGTGAACAGAGTGCTCTTCACTCACTTGCTCCTCGTTCACAAAGCTAACCAGACTGCCTAAATATTCATAATAATTAAGTGACTCTCTGTGCTGGGCCAAATTTTATTTATTTTGCCCTGATTTAAACTCCAGCATGAATTTGATTAGGGAACCTTCTGCTACTTGTAAGCTAATAGTGCTCCAGGTGCCGGTCCAAAGCTACTCATTTATTTAAAACCTCGGTTGCTTGCTTAATTCAAACATTTATTTAAAAACATAAATAAATCAATTTCGGCTGGCTTGCTCACCAAGGAGTTTCTGCAGGTGGGAGTAGTTTCGAGGAGTAGTTTCCCACCAGCTGCTAACAGGGCAGAATTCTCCTATCTGGCCGATCCTGGCAGCAGCTCGAGAAACTGGTTAATAATAACCCAGCAGAAAACAAGCATTTGTCAATGCCGAATGTTGCTTGCTTCTATGTGCTGTTTAGGTATTTGGAAGTCATTGGAGTGCAAATATTGAAAATTTGCGAAATTACAGTGTGCGTAGGAACTGCATAGCATGCCTTTCGTCAAAACAGTCATTTTTGGAATTTTGGCACCAAATTTTCAACATGGGGTTTTGGGGCCCCTTCTCATGAATGATGTCACTGTCATGGCGGTATTCGGGCCTGAAGGGTGATTTTGCAGTCACTGCGTGAAACCACCCTCCGGGCCTGAATAACGCCATGACAGTGACATCATTCATGAGAAGGGGTCCTAAAAACCCAATGTTGAAAATTTGGTGCAAAAATTCCCAAAAATGCCTGAGATATGCAATAAAGTTGAACCCCCCCATCTAGCCCATTATACAGCTTACCGGCATTTCCTCAGTTCGCGGTCGGCTTTGAAGAGTGCAGACGTGTTCCGGTCCACGAAGATCGTCAGCGCCAGAGTCCGGAGGTATGGGGTGGGGGTGGGAGGCTTGGGTGCGCAGTGGGTGGGTGCGGGGTCGGGAGGCAGCGCCGCGGGACCGTTTTGTTTATGGGTTTAAAAAAAAAAAGGCGTGGGACATTTTCTGGCTGGGGTGGGCTCCCAGCATGGCACAAAGACGGGGGGACCGTTCAGCCGACAGGATTGAGCATCCCGTCGGCCAAGACTGATTGCCCCGCTGGGGTGAGGCTCAGCGTGGCACCAACTACTGGGGGGGGCGGCGCAGCTCAACCGACGGGATTAGGCACCCCGTCGCTACACAGTACGGCAAGGGCGCCGCACGCCTGCACATGTGTGTGGGGGGAGCTACGCTTCTTATCACTGCTCACTGAAGCGTAGCTCCCCCTTTCAACTGTATGCAGCATGTCATAGACAGCTCCAAAATGCATTGGCTTACAGGGGCCGCGCCTGCCAGCTCACTGACTGAATTGGAGGAGGAGGTGACACACCTCCGAAATCTCCGATGATGGCACTATGTTTCTTGCACATGCGTGCAAGCAACATAAAAATGATCTCAAGTTCTCATCTGCAGCTTATATCTGTTGGCCACTAGAGGTCTCCATTTCTAATAGTCTGCTGCAAGCTGTGCTCCCTTGTGCTGCTTGCGTTTCTGGTCTTTTATGCTCTGAGCATTCTCTCTACCTCCTCACTCCTCTCTCTGTCCCCCACTAGAGTTTAAGGATGATGGTTCTGATTAAATGCTTCTTCACCTTTGTCTTCTTACTGGCTCTAGACTCTTTGACACTAATCCTTGGGAACCCCTCTACCTTCACTGCTGCCTCCCAAAATTACTTTGCATATTCAAACATGTTACTGCAGAAATCCTCTGATCAGGTACCTCCTTTGGGCCTCAGTTACAAACCTATCGGATCAATTATTAGGCTCCTGATCTGAAAGAAAATCATCAACCCTGGCTGTGCTTCTCATGCGTTTGTGCATGCCACAATTTAGATGGTTACTCTATCCCTCTCACTATCTGGTGACATCGAGCCAAACCCTGGCCCTGCGGGCTCAAACAGGCAACATCCTCCTGTCTTCTCGCCTCACTTGCCAAAAACCCCTGGACTATCTTTTGCCCACCTCAATATCTGAAGTTTGGCAGTTAACCTCCCTGAGCTAGAAGCTTGGGTATAAGTTTATAATCCTGGTATCCTTGTCTTATCCGAAACATGGCTAAAGTCATCAGTCCCTAACTCCACGTGTGCTCTCTCCGGGTACAACATGCTTCGTGCTGATCGTCCCACCTCCAAGAGAGGGGGTGGCCTAGCGTTGTACTACAAATCTCACCTCAATGTGTCTCTTGTACCAGGTATACCCCTCAGTCATTGTGAAGCTCTACATTCTCTTGTACTATTGGGAGGCACAAAAAAACTTCACATCTTTAATGTCTACTCCCCTCCGAGAAACCGTAAGCTTGGTCTTGAAGAACTCATTGACCTAATACCTATGGTATCCTCGAAAAATGACATCATCTGTCTTGGGGATTTCAACCTGGACTGGCTTGGCCCGAATGCCTCTCACCTAGCATCAAACCTTAGTAAAGCTAACTTGACTCAACTTATCACATCTCCTACCAGAATTTCTCCCAATGGTTCTAGCTGCATTCTCATCGACTGGATAGTTGCCAACAGAATGGAATGGATCAACTCAACGGGTGTCCTAGCTGGCTCTATCAGCGACCACTGTCCCATATACTGTGCATGGGATGCCTCTCCCCCAACTTATCCCTCTAAAGTACTATCCTTCTTAAACTTTGCCCTCCTGGACACAGCAGCCTTTCTCTAGGATCTTAGTCTGGTTGACTGGTCCCCTATTTTCACCACTAATGATGTCAACACAGCTACTGAACACTTCACCAACTCCTTACTCTCCCTACAGAGGAGAAATATCCCTCTCTCTACCTGTAGGGTTAAGGGCAAACCCACTAAGTGACTTAGGCGCCCTCTACTCCAACACCTAAAACTAAGGGATAAGCTGTGGGTGAAATGGAAATCCTCCACCCTGCCCTCGGACTATGAGGAATATCGCGCCTTGAGAAATATCTGCAAGAAGGAGATTCGGTTGGCCAAAAGTATCTATTACTGTGAGCTACTTCACTCATCCACATCCAATCCAAAGCGATATTGGTCACGAATTAATGAAATCCTTGGGAATGACAGGCCACAGACTCTGAGGGAAATGATGGTGAATTATGTCAGCTGTAACGACCCCTCCACCATTGCCAAAGTCTTAACTCTCTCTTCACACCGCTTCCCAACATCCCTCAGGCCTCTCCTTATGGCTCACATACATCCCTCCAGGATATTTCCGATGCCTCAGCCCCTTTGATGCTTGCCCCTGTCACTAGATTGGAAGTCCTGAAACCACTCAGATCTATTTCCTTCCATGGAAGTGCAGGTACTGATGGTCTTGAGCCAAGGATCCTTCGTCTGGCGGCCTCCCTCTTAGCAACCCCTGTAACTAGACTATTCAACCTCTCTATTTCTACCTCTGCTGTTCCTCTTATATGGAAATCGGCCAGGATTATTCCAGTGTTCAAAAAAGGTGACCCTAACATATTATCAAACTATAGGCCCATTGCTGTACTGCCCACCCTTAGCAAACTGCTGGAAAAATGAATCCATGGCCAGATCATCTCTCACCTAACTGAATTCAGTCTTCAGTCTCCTATCCAGCATGGTTTTAGGCCTGGACATAGCACTACTATGGCTCTTACACTGTTCACTAGCGGGGTTAAGACAAACATGGATAATGGACAACTCACCGGAGCACAGGACTTTGGCTTCATTGGGGACTGGGGGTCCACCTGGAGAGATGAAGGTCTATACTGGCATGATGGTCTGCATCTGTCCAGGAAGGTAAACAAGCTCCTAGGTGACAGGTTTAAATGCTTCCTTGGCAAGCTTTTAAACTAGCCAAGGGGGGAGGTGCTGATAGGAAGCAGGAAAGTTCAAGCTTCCCCCCACAAAGCATGGCAGGTAGTAGGGTAAACACTGAGGTACAGAGCTTGGCAGAGGGCAGGACAGGGGTAAATTGAAAACTAGACAAGGGCAATAAGACCAGGGATGGGGTAAAAAAGGATAAAGCCAACATTAAATGGAGGGCAATGAGTACCAATGCCCGTAGTCTGGGAAACAAGCTTCCTGATGGAAGAGGAACACTTGGATATTGTGGCAGTCACAGAAACGTGGTACACGGAAAACCATGACTGGGATGTCAACATACCAGGGTACACAATCTACAGAAGGGACAGGGAGGGTAAAAGAGGAGGTGGAGTAGCTCTCTACATAAGGGAAGGGATCAAAGCTACAGAACTAAAAAGTAAAGGGGGAGGACAAGAGGCACTCTGGGTCACCTTGGAGACAGGGAGTGGCATCACAGTCCGCATAGGGGTTGTATACAGATCCTCGTCTCAAGGTGAGGAAGTGGACAAGAAAATGATAGAGAACATTCTCAAAATGGCTGAAAAAGGGGAGATACTGTTGATGGAGGACCTGAATATACCAGATGTTAACTGGACGACATGGGCTGCAGCCACATCCAAGAACAGGGTCATTCTCGATGTCCTACAGGGGGCATGTGTTAGACAGTTAGTGGTGGGACCCACTCAGGAGGGAGCAATATTAGAACTGGTACTCTCAAATGGAGAGAGGATCACAAATTTAGAAGTCAGTAGACATCTGGGAACAAGCGACCACTGTACAGTGTGCTTCACAATAAACACAACCATGGAGACAAGCCATACAAAGACAAGGATACTGGACTTTAGAAGGGCTGACTTTGGCATAATGGGTGATTACCTGAGGAATGCATTAGCAGATGGACAAAAAGGAGGGGTGGAAGAACAATGGAGAAAAATCAAAACTGCCATCATGGAAGCAACAAGCCTTTGTGTGAAACAAATAAAAAACAAAACAAAGCGGAATAAAAAAACACTATGGTTCTCAAAAGAGGTGTCAGGGAAGGTTAAGGAGAAAAAGGCTGTATTCAAAAAGTATAAGGAATCACAGAAGGAGCACGACAGGGAACTGTATCAATTAAAGCAGAAAGAAGTGGGGAAGGCAGTCAGAAAAGCAAAGGCCCAAACTGAGGAAAAGATAGCCAACTCAGTTAAGAAGGGGGATTAAACCTTTTATAGGTACATTAGGGAGCACAGAAAGGTTAAGGGAGGGATAGTGAAGATTAATAAAGGAGAGGGGAGGTGGGCAGAGGGAGACAGTGAAAAGGCAGAGATACTGAATGAATACTTTTGCTTAGTATTCACAAAAGAAAAAGAGGAGGAGTTACCTAAACCAAACAATAGAAGCACTCTGGGTAGTGGGGTTAACGCCAGTCCATTTACAGAAGAAAGAGTCCTGAAAGAACTCCTAAAACTCAAGGTGGACAAAGCAATGGGGCCTGACGGGATTCACCCTAGAATCCTAAAAGAACTAAGGGAGGACCTAGTGACACCACTGACCACACTTTTTAACAAATCATGGCAGGATGGGGTGGTACTTGAGGACTGGAGGAGGGCAGATGTGATTCCCCTTCACAAAAGTGGGAGAAAGGCAGAAGCAGGAAACTACAGACCTGTTAGTTTGACCTCAGTGGTGGGGGAAAATGATGGAATCACTTCTAGAAGAAAGAACTGTTGAGTACCTAGGGGGCCAGCAGGGCACAGGACCCAAAGCAGCATGGATTCACAGCAGGAAGGTCGTGTCAGACGAATCTAATTGATTTCTTTGACTGGGTGACCAAAGTAATAGACCAGGGAGGGGCTGTGGATATGGCCTACCTAGACTTTATCAAGGCATTTGACACAGTCCCGCACAAAAGATTAATAATCAAGTTAGCCAGCCTGGGAGTGGGTCCCAGCGTGGTATCCTGGGTAGCAAACTGGCTGCACAAGAGGACACAGAAGGTAACAGTGAATGGAACACATTCCGAAGAAAGGGGGGTTACTAGTGGAGTACCTCAGGGCTCAGTACTGGGTCCAGTCCTCTTTAACATCTTTATAGGTGACATTGCAGAGGGTCTGGAAGAAAAGGTATGCCTCTTTGCAGATGACACAAAGATCTGTAACACAGTTGATACACAAGGGGGGTAGAAAAGATGAGAATGGACTTGGCAAGGTTGGAGGAATGGTCAGACATATGGCAACTTAGATTCAATGCAAAGAAGTGCAAAGTAATGCACCTGGGAAATAAAAATCCAGGAGAAGAATACACAATAGCAGGGGAGGTACTAACAACAACAATAATGGAAAGGGACCTGGGGGTAGTCATATCAGATGACCTAAAGGTGGGTAAGCAATGTGAGAAGTCGGTAAGGAGAGCCAGGGGGATTCTGGGATGCATAGGGAGGGGCATCACAAGTAGAAAAAGGGAAGTGGTTATCCCTCTGCACAGACAGTTGGTGAGACCCCATCTGGAGTACTGCGTGCAGTTTTGGAGACCTCATCTACGCAAGGACATAGACAGGATGGAAGCAGTCCAGAAGAGGACGACTAAAATGGTGCAGGGTCTACATCAGAAACCATATGAAGAGAGACTGAGAGAGCTTAATATGTATACCCTTGATGAAAGGAGGGACGGGGGGACATGATAGAAACTTTTAAGTACCTCAAGGGAAATAAAATCCAGGAGGGTAGCATCTTTCGGAAAATGAGATATGTAAGAACAAGGGGGCACAATTTAAAGATAGAGGGGGGACGGCTCAGGGGTAATGTGAGGAAATTTTTTTTCACGGAGAGAGTGGTGGATGCATGGAACCGCCTTCCTGGAGAGGTTATGGGGTCTAAAACAGTGGGGGAATTCAAACATGCATGGAATAGACATAAGGCAATTATAGTGGGGGTTGCAGGAAGTAGGCTGTTGGTTAACTAGAATCTGCAGCTTATCCAATAGGTAGGGATATGGGCAGACTGGGTGGGCCAAGTGGTCCTTCTAGGGACATGGATATGTTGTTCAATCCACACTTACTGGCAGGTTCCTTGCCGCTTTAAATCTTGCTGGAAGGTCTTTAAGCTGGCTCCTCCCACCCACCCGGGTGGTAAAACTCTCAGCTCCGCCCCATGACGCCAGATCTTCCTTACCGCTTGGAAGCTCAGGTTCCCTCCTTTACGCTCTGCGTTTTAGGCCTGGATCCAAACTCTTCGGTTAACCCGAAACTAGTTTTAAAATTTACAAGACTTCGGTCTTCATCTTCCCTCGCGGCTGCGATGGACAAATCGACTCCCGGATTTCATCGGTGCCCTTGTGGGCAGAAGATGTCCCGGACCGATCCGCACCCCATGTGTGTTTACTGCCTAGGGCTCGAGCACGATTCGCAGGCCTGCGACTTGTGCAAGTCCTTTTTGGCCATGGTCTTAGAGGATCGCGCTGCCAGATTGCAACTTGGGCGCCCCGAGAAACGTTATCCTCCGGTCAAGTCGAAGGAGGTTCGTTGGGTGGTGTCCGCGGCTGCTGGCTCGGCTGAGCAGCTCGAACAGATGATCGCCCTCGAGGAGGAAGCCGCCCAGGCTGCATCATCATCTTCTTTGGTCGCGGCATTTATTCTGCTCTCTTTGGGCTCCTTCTACACGGCTTCATTCAAGGAGCTTTGTCAGTCCCTCTCCACCAAGGGAGAGGGGCCTTCGGGACATTCCTCTAGGTCCAAAAAGAAGGACTCCAAGGGTAAGTCCCACCGTCGACGTTCATGGGAGCAGAAGAGGTCCCCTTCCCCGGATACTTGACACTCGACTTCAGTCAAGGTTGCGGCTAAGGCCACTGGCTTCCCCGTCAGGTCAGCCGGCCGAGACACCTGTCGACGCAGTCGAAATGTTTCTCGACCCGTTGGAGAGGCTGTCGACAACCCTTCTTCACCAGTTCCCCCGGTGGAAACCGAGGACTTGCCTGTGCCTCCTGTGCGAGAGTCCCCAGTTAAGGTCCCTGAACCGAGGGAGAAGCGGGTTTCCCCCGCCCCCTCTCAGACCCACCCTCGGAAACACCGAAGGTCTCTGTCTCGATCTTGGACCTCTTCCAGGTCCAGTCGATCCCGCCAACTTCGGCGGTCTCGGCACCGTGGAAAGCTGCGGCGCTGCTTATCCTCGTCTTCGTTCTCTTCAGAGGATTGGCTTTGGCGCAAATTGCGTTGGTGCTACGTGGATCTAATGTGGCAGCAGCTCCTTTTGACCGGAAATAAGCCGACTCTGTTGCCTTCCCTGGCCATTAAGTGGCTATCACCGGAGCGGCTGAAACAACCCCTCGTTGTAGTCGAGGCGCCGAAGTTGGCACCAGTTGTTCGACTGAAACCGGCTGCGCCACCCATTGTGGTGGAACCCCTGCCTCCACAACCTAAAACTGGGGCCCTGACCAAGGATTCTCGGTCGGGCCAGGGCTTGCCCCATTGGTTGTCGGTCACTCTCACTCCCGATCGACTTCGGCAGGTGGAGGGTGGCTCAGGCACTCGGCAGCTATTCGCAGACTCCTCGGAGTCTGACGATGATGACTCCTTGTTCTCCTGGCCGCTTGACCAGGAGTCCACTGGGGGTCAATCGGTGGACGAGAGCCCATCCTCGTTCCTTGGAATGCTTTGGCTCATTTCAGAGTCCACTGGGATGAAGCTTGAACGCATTTCAAAATGGGCCAAGTGTCCCCTCCCGGATATACTGGCCCGAGGGGATTCCCCCACGGAGGCCTTCCCGGTGGCCGAAGCCATTGTTGGCCCGGCCCTGGAGCTATGGCAGCGCCCAACTTCGTGTCCAGCACCTTCGGCCAGGATGGCTCGAAAGTATGCTGTTCACACTAGTTCACTCTCCGGTTTCTCGGAGCACCCCTCTGCAGAGGGGCTAGTGACTGACAGTGTTTTCCAGTGTTCTAGGAACGCTTGGGATGTGGACAAGCCACCCGATAAGGAGTCCAAGAAACTGGACTACTCCGGGCAGAAAGTCTATGCTGCTTCCTCCCTAGGCCTTCGTCAGGCCAGCTCGGCCATTCTGATGGCACACTTTTCGCATGCCCTTTTGGGCCCCCTGGGTGAGGTGATTCCTCATCTCCCAGCTGACCTTCAGACAACGGTCAAGCAGGTGTGGGATCAGGGAAGGGCGGTGGCCAAGCAGCAGCTCCAAACGTCCTTGTACATTGCTGACTCATGTGCCTGGTCAATAGCGGCCGCAGTGGCCATGTGCCGCAGAGCTTGGCTGCGGATCTCCACCTTTACAGTGGATAACCAACACTAGCTGGCAGATGTTCCCTTCTTGGGTACCGACTTGTTCGGTCCCGGGGTGGAGGGTCATCTGCAAAGGATCGAGAAGTCCAGCGCCATCTTGGACTCGGTCACGTCTGCCCAGAAGGACAAAGGCCGCCAGCAGCAGCATAAGCCCTTTCGGCCTTCAGCCCCTGTGGCACATCCAGCCCAGCAACACCAGCACCAGGGCCAGCAGGCTCGCACTTGGCACCCCAAAACCAAGCCTGCAGCTTCCTCCAGCAAGAAGCCAGGAGGGAAAGGTCAGGAGGTTCCTCGGCCGGTCCTTCCTCCAAGCCTGCCCAGTTACAGGTGGAGAGGTGTCACCCCCAACCTCGTCACTCCTCCTCGGGTTCCCCCCGTGGGGGGACAGCTACACCACTTCCTTTCCGCCTGGTCCGATATCACCACAGACTGCTGGGTGCTGGAAGTGGTAGGAAAGGGTGTGCCTCTGGAATTTGAGCAGTCCCCACCCCTCGAGCCGCCGCCCAGCGGAGGCCAGGGGTCCGAGCCTCTCTGTCGGCTGGTCGAGCCAACATTGCCCTGCTCCCCCAGAAGGAGGTGATCAGGGAGGTGGTGGATCCTCCTTCAGACCCAGGGTTTGTGTCCAGGTACTTCCTGATCCCAAAACGGACGGGGGGGGCTAGCACCCCATTCTAGACCTTCACGACCTGAAAAAGTTGCTAAGGTCTCGAACCTTCAGGATGGTCACTCTGGCTCAGATCATTCTATCCTTGGAACAAGGCGTGTGGTTCTGTTCTCTGGACCTCCCGGACGCATTCTTTCACGTCCCTATCCGTCCGTCTCACCAGCGATTCCTCTGCTTCAGAGTGGAGGGATCCCTTTACGAGTTCCGGGCCATGCCCTTCAGCCTCTTTCCAGCTCCCAGGGTCTTCACCAAATGCATGGCAGTGGTGACAGCATTCCTGCGGCGCCGAAGGGTCCGGGTGTACCCTTATCTGGATGACTGGCTGATTGCAGCCTCCTCCATGCTGGAGGTGGAGCGGTCCAGGGATCTGGCCCTGCAGGTCTGCTCTCAGATTGGCCTCCTCATCAACAAGGCCAAATCAGAACTCATGCCAACGCAGGTGATTCAGTTCATTGGAGCAGAGCTTGACTCTCTTCGAGCCAGAGCACTGCTCCCAGTGGATAGGGCCGTGGTTCTTTCCTCCTTTGCCCAATCATTTCTGGTTGGGCAGTTGCGCCCTGTCTGGGACTTCCTGGGCTTCATGGCGGCCTGCACCAGCGTGGTCCATTGGGCCCGTTGGCATATGCGTCCCCTGCAATGGGGACTGACCCGCCAATGGTCACAGCGCTCCGGTCCTCTGGACCAGCCAGTGATGGTGACCCAGGAGATGTGGAACGCTCTCCAGTAGTGGATCGTTCCAGTTCATCTGCAGGAGGGTATCCCATTGGCCGGCCCCAAGCCGACGGTCACTCTCATGACCGACGCCTCTCTGATGGGTTGGGATGCCCATCTGGGGGAGCACAGAGCCCATGACCTCTGGTCCCCTCAGGAGTCTTGATGCCACATCAACCTGCTGGAGCTCCAAGTGGTCCGATTAGCCCTCACCGCCTTCGCTCCGTTTGTACGGGGTCAAATGATTCATTTCCAGACAGACAATACCACGACCATGTGCTACCTAAACTGCCAGGGTGGGACGAACTCCTTACCTCTGTGCAAGGAAGCTCTCCGCACTTGGTCTTTAGTGAGCACTCTGGAGGTGGATCTCCTAGCCATCCATGTGGCAGGAGCCTCCAACACTCTGGCCGATGCCCTAAGCCGTATAGGTCCTGCATCTCATGAAGTGGTCTCTCCTGCTGGAGGTAGTACAAGATCTATTCTCCCACTGGGGTACACCTCAGATAGACCTGTTTACCTCCAGAAGAATGCGAAGCTGAGGCTGTTCCATGCCCGCCCCCCTCTGCAGGGCTTGCTGCAGGGGGATGCCTTCTCGAGGCCATGGACCCTGTACCTCTTCTACGCCTTCCCTCCATTTCCCTTGATCCACAAGGTGCTTCTCAAGGCGAAGAGGGACAAGGCGCAGGTGATTCTGGTAGCCCCAGACTGGCCCCGCCAGTTCTGGTATCCAGATCTCTTCAGCCTCAGCTCTAGGCTCCCGAGGCGGCTCCCAGCCCGCCTGGACCTGATCTCAGTCAACAAGGGGAAGGTACTCTACCCGGACCTTCAATCCCTGCACTTGACAGCCTGGTTCCAGAGCGGCTAGAGATCCTGGCCTTGGGTCTTTCCGACAAGGTCCTCAACGTTGTTGAGGCATCCCGTAAGGAGTCGACTAGATAATGCTATGCCTTCAAATGGAAGAGATTCTCCATTTGGTGTCAGGATAAGGGGTTGGACCCTTCCTCCTGTTCCTTGGCTAGCATTATGGACTACCTGTGGTCCCTTTCTCAGCTAGGGCTTCAGTCGACGACCCTTAAGGTGCACCTGGCAGCCATCTCTGCTTACTGGGCACTGGCCAGAAAGCAGTCGGTGGCGCAGGAGAAGGTGGTCGGACGCTTTTTCAAAGGCATTGATCACATATCCCCTCCGGTGCGAGAACCTCCACCTTCATGGGATCTACTGCTGGTATTGGCTAAACTCATGGGCAAGCCATTCGAACTGATGCGCAGGTGTGACATCTCCCACCTGTCGTGGAAGACCGCCTTCTTGGTGGCTATCACATCAGCCAGAAGGATGGGAGAGCTCCAGGTGCTTTCCATTAAGTCTCCTTATCTGGTCTTCTACAGGGACAAGGTTGTCCCGCGTCCCAACCCGAAATTCCTTCCGAAGGTGGTGTCAGAGTTTCACCTTATCCAGGTGTTGACTCTGCCGGTGTTCTACCCCAGTCACACCTCAGAGGCCGAATATAGGCTCCATACCTTAGACCCTAGAAGAGCTCTGTCTTATTATAAGGAGCGGACGGCTGAAGTTCAGGGAGGGGTTCACCAGCTGTTTGTCACCTATGCTGAAGCCGCACCTGGCAGACCTGCAGCCAAGCGGACGATAGGCAGGTAGGTCACCTCCTGCATAGATCTCTGCTACAGGTTGGCGGGCATGGAGCTTCCCAGAGGGATAAGAACTCATTCTACCCGCCATAACGCTGCATCGCTGGCTGCTTCCAGGGACGTCCCTATCCAGGAAATCTGCAGGGCTGCTACCTGGAAGTCAGCACACCCTTTCATTACCCACTACCACATTGACCTTGAGTCACACTGGGATGCTGGTTTTGGGACCTTGGTTCTCCAGTCCTTGTTTCCTAAGTAGGGGGTGCGCGCCTTGCCTCCCTCCTCCCGGAAAACTGCTAGGAGTCTGCCAGTAAGTGTGGATTGAACAACATATTCATGTCCCTAGAAATACAGGTTACTCACCTGTAACAGGAGTTCTAGGAATGGTATATGTTGTTCATCCACACAACCCACCCGACCTCCCCGGCTTTGACGCGCAACCTGGCTTCCAGCGGGCTAAATCTGGCATCATGGGGTAGAGCCGAGAGTTTTACCACCCGGGTGCTTGGGAGGAGCCAGCTTGAAAACCTTCCGGCAAGATTTAAAGCGACAAGGAACCTGCCAGTAAGTGTGGATGAACATCATATACCATTCCTAGAATTCCTGTTACAGGTGAGTAACCTGTATTTATCTGCCGTCAAAGTCTATGTTTCTCTGTTTTTGTTGACCTTACTAAAGCGTTCGACCTGGTTAACCATCCCCTGCTACTACTCAAACTGCAGTGCCTTGGTGCTACTGGTCCCACCTCATCCTGGTTCAAAAGCTATCTCGACTGTCATTTGCAATCTGTTTGCTTCTGTAAAGTCCACTCAGCCCCCTCTGCCATCTCCTGCGGTGTCCCTCAGGGCCCTATACTGGGCCCGTTGCTCGTTTCCATTTTTGTTAATAATATTCCGGCCTTCACTACCCACTGTAAATCTATCATGTAAGCTGATGACCTGCTCCTCTATACTGCTTTCACGTCTGTCAGTGACGTCAATGCGCACCTATCATCCTCTTTCCAGCAGATCCAATCCTGGTCTCCTCTAACCATTTAATTCTTAATCTATCCAAGACTCAGGCCATGCTGTTTGGGTCCTTAAGAAAAGTCAGTACTGAGTCCCCCCTCATCTGCAGGTCCAGTGCCCTGATGGATCTACAATAACCAACACAAACTCCTTTAAATACTTGGGGGTGGCTCTTGACCCCCAACTCCACTTCACCTTGCATGTTAATGAGGTTTGTAGACACGTCAACTCGAGGATTGGAGTTGCTTACAGGATACGTCACTCCCTCACTACTTCAGCCAGCATCTCTCTAGCTCCCTGGGCTTAAATATGCTCTTTCTGTCTTCTGTCTTGCCAAGATTGCTGATCTACATAAATGGAATACCACATACAACAGTATCTGCAGATTTGCCCTGTCTGTTCCCCATCGCACCCATCCCTGTCTGCTCTACTCAGCGTTGAACTGGCTGTCTCCCTATGGCCTGCGCTCCTACACTCTGGGATGTCTTATTGACTCCTTATCCTGTCCACTCCATCCCGACACGCTTGCAGCTATGCTTAACCCTGTTACCCACGCTTGTCCTCTAAGGTCTTCTGCTTGTCCCCTGCTCACCATTCCTCTCTGCTCTAGTAAGATGGGTGAGCAAGCTTTCTCACACTTTGCTTCCAAATTCTGGAACTCCCTTCCCCCTGACATCAAGCATTCTCCTTCTCACTATTCTTTCAGAAAAGCACTTTTCTCTTACTTGAGCACACTTGATGTTTGCAATTCCTCCTAATTCACACTCTGGTTTCTCCTGCTCACTCCATGCCTGACATGTCTGTAATCATACTGATGCTCTGTATATTGCTTGGCCTGTTGTGGTTACTCACTCATACATGGGTGTTTTCTTATCTGTAACCATGTTTGACCGCCCTGCATGTGGTCCTGTGTTTTTTGGTTATACCTGTCTCGTCCTCTGTAATATTGTCTCCTTTATTGTTGTACACTACCGGATCGTACTTGAAAATAAGGCAGGTCTTTTGCCTAATGCACTTACCTGGTTACCAAAAGCTAATAAATAAATAAATATAAATAAATAAAAGGGAAGGAGTTTTTACTCAAGGTACTTTCTCACCACAAAGGAAAATGGGGAGTGGCGGCCTGTTCTATGGTTTAATATTGTTTATTGAAATCAATCGGAAATTACCTTTGAGTCAGGGACTCATTTACAAAGGTTCCATGTCAGAAACAGTAACACAGACTGTCATTATTTACAGCAATCATCAAGGACAGACTAGCAAGTCATACATACAGTAGACAGGCAACAAAAGAGTTACAGACTTTGTGGTACAGGCATTTAAAGTTTAACTACGACAAGGTTACATTGACTGTGTACATAGCAGAATCTAATACTTGTGCTAAAAGTACTATATAGATCACCTACAAATGACCGGGGGGGGGGGGTACAGGGAGTGGGAGTGTTCTCAGTCCTCAGACTGTTAAACAAACATCTGACAAAACCAAAGTTTAAAATGGTTACATTGGCAATGATTCTGCCAATGCTCCAGAAAGGAAATTGGTTGGCATTCCTGGACCTAAAAGATGCCTGTTTCCACATCCCCATAAGGGAGTCTCACAGAGAATTTCTCAGATTCGGACTCCTTTCAGGTCACTACCAGTTCTCAACACTGCCATTCGGCCTCACTTTGTCCCCAAGAGTGTTCACAAAGTGTTTGGCAGTAGTGGTGGCACACTTGCGAAGGTTGGGTGTCACAGTATTCCCATATCTAGATGATTGGTTGGTGGTAGGAAACTCACCACAACAGGTAACGGGAACACTTACAGCTCACCCAGGGCCTCTAGGAGTCCCAAGGTTTTCTGATAAACTTAAATCTGTTCTTCTACCTGCAGGTTCTGCAATTCATAGAAGCAAAGTTGAATACCTTGGAGGGCAAAGCCTATCTGCCCTCGGACAGGGTAAGAAACGTAGTTCATTTGGCAGCCTCCTTCAGCCTGAACAGAACAAAAACTGCAAGGCAGTTCCTTCATTTGCTGGGCCACATGGCTGCAGCCACGGGCACAGTCTCAGGGTCCAGATTCCAGGTGAGAGACATTCAGTTCCACCTCAGGGCTCACTGGTGCCAAAGAAGGGATCCTCTCTCAAAGTTGATTCAAGTAACAAAAACATTACTCCAGGCCCTCCAGTGGCGGATAGAGGAAGCCAACCTAAGGGAAGGGAATCCTTTCCAGCAAGAGCCCCCATCAGTGATTTTCACAACAGATGCATCACTACTAGGGTGGGGGGCTCATCTAGGGGATCACACATTCACACTACCCATGGTATATGATCAAGTGCAGAGTCACTTCAGCACATCAACCTTCTGGAGCTCAGAGCAGTGTTGTTGGCACTAAAGGCCTTTGCACCAGTTCTGCAGGGAAAGGTGGTGCAGATCAGAACAAACAATACCACTACAATGTACAGTATTACATAAACAAGCAGGGAGGTACGAGGTCGAACACTCTGCACAGAGGCTATGAAAATATGGAGCCTGGCTTACTCTCTAGGAGACTTCCTTCAGGCCATTCATATGCCAAGAAAGTACAGTAAATTAGCAGATGCGCTTAGTCAGATCAACTGGGCCCATCATGAATAGTCCATGAACAGACAGGTGGTGGAAGAGATTTTCAGAAGGTGGGGAACCCCAGAGATAGATCTATTTGCATCCCACGAGAACCACCACCTGCCAAAGTACTGTTGCAGGCCACCAGCCATGGGGACAATTCCCTGGATGCTCTGGCCTTGGATTTGTCAGGCATGCACCTGTATGCCTTCCCTCCATTCCCTTTGGTGCTCAGAGATTTGATCAAGCTCAGATCCCTACCTGCATCAGTGATCTTGATGGAACCAGATTGGTCCAGGCAGCCATGGTGCTCTGCTGCTCTCCATGTCTGTACCCAAACCCATACACCTTCCCTGGAGGCACAACCTTTTAACGTCCAATCAAGGGAGGATTCTGTATCCGAACCTCAGATCCCTCAGACTCAAGGCATGGCTCTTGAGGACTTAGAGTATGTGAGCTTGCATCTCTCAGAGTTTTGGATGTCTTAAGGGGTTACAGAAAGCCATCCACTAAGAAAACATATGCTTCAAAATGGAAAAGGTTTTCAATTCGGTGTTCCAACAATGATGTGGTATCAGCAAAGGAAGGGATCCCAGCACTGCTGGACTATCTTATTCATTTACATTCTTTGGGCCTGCAGCCCACTACTCTAAATGTCCACCTAGCTTCAGTGTCTGCCTACATTTCAGCTGGAAAGGGTGCCTCCTTGGCATCGAATCCTATATTCAAGAGATTTTCAGAGGTCTGGCCCATTTGCACCCCACCTCATAGGGAACCGGTGCAGCTTGGGTTCTGAATGTTTGTATAGCCAGGCACATGGGTCTCCCATTTGAGCCTGTGGCATCAGTGCATTTGAATATGTCACATGGAAAACAGTTTTTCTGGTGGCAGTAACTTCTGCAAGAAGGATCAGTGAACTTCAAAGTCTGTGCACAGATCATGAATACATTTCGTTTCACAGAGATAATGTAGTTCTACAAACAAACAGGAAATTTCTTCCCAAGGTGGTTTCTGATTTCTCTCTAAACCAGTCCATTAGTCTACCAGTCTTTTTCACTGAACATTCTAGTTCAGGTGAGCACTGACTCCATTGTTGGGATGTCAAAAGAGCACTTAGCTACTACATGACAGATGCTAAGGACCACAGACAGGACAGAAAGCAGCTGTTCCTGACTTATAGGGATGTGGGAAAAGGAAATCCAGCATTTAAAAGGTCCATTTCTCGCTGGATAGTTCAGTACATTCAGTTTTGCTATACCAAAGCTGGAAAAGAGGCACCAGCAGGGTTGAGGGCTCATTCTACGAGAGGCACAGCTGCTACCAAGCAGCTGCCAGGGATGTCCCATTAGTGGAGATCTGTAAAGCAGCTACTGTACCTGGAGAACAGTACACACCTTTACAAAGCATTATAACCTGGACTCACAGTCCAGAAGTGATGCCAGGTTTGGCACAGCAGTCCTGCAGAGTCTAATTCCAAAGTAGGTTTTGTGCCCACCTCCAAAGTTGCTGCTTTGTAGTCTACAAGAGTTACGAATATTGGAGAATTCTTGGGGTGAGAAAAAAAAAAGACTTACCATAGTAATCTTGTTTCTTCCAGGGTGTTCTCCAATATTCAGAACTCACCCACCCTGCCTTCCCTTCTAGAACCCTTAGCCTCTGCAATCCAAACTGAGTAAGCATGTGTGAGGGTGCCACATACTGGCATGTCTGTTTTTGAGCCCTATTGGGCATTGGTTTCCCCTTCTTCAGGTGAATCTGAAATTACAAGGGGTGTGTTTTTCTACCCCAGTTGGGGGATTTGGTTAGGTTAATTTATTGTTGTTATTATTATTATTATTACTACTATTAGATAGCTATAGTTATTGGCTGGACCAGTCCTTGCAGGCTCTCCATGAAATCAGAAGCAGTAGAACACTGGCAGTTGATAAGGGCAGCATTTAAAAATTAGCATGAGCCAATGATGATTCCATCATTAGCATACATTCTATCTCTGGGCAGCTGTACTTAAAGGGATAACTGCAAGAATTCTGAATATTGGAGAATACCCTGGAAGAAACAAGATTACTATGCTAAGTAATTTTTTCTTCTAGGATCGTGCATATGTTGTTCTGTCCACACTAGTTGGCATGTCCTTTCCCTTTAATAATCTTGCCGGAAGGTCTGAAAGCTGGCCCCTCCCACCCACCTGGGTGGTATATCCCTCGGCTCTGCCCCTTGATGCCAGATCTTCTTTTCCGCTGGAAGATTCAGTTTCCCTCCTTATCGCTCATGCGTTACCGTAGGCCTTGGCGAACAAATCTGTGGATTTACTAAAACTTAAACTCGTTCGAGTTTCTCCAAATCGTTTGTGATTTTGACTGTGATGGAGGACAAGTCCTTGCCCTGTTTCCGCCACTGCCCTTGTGGGCAAAAGATGTCTTGGACTGACCCGCATGCCTCATGCGTCTATTGCCTGGGTCGTGATCATGACACCCAGGAGTGCGAAATGTGTGGTGCGTTCCATCCGAACATTTTGGATGATTGTCTCACATGACTGCATTTGAGCAGACCAGAAAAATGGAACCTGCCAGTCAAATCCAAAGAGGCCCATTGGGCGGTCTCCATGGCTGCCGGGTCCGCTGAACAGCTGGAGCAGATGCATGCCTTTGAAGAGGTGGCGGTACGGGCCGCTGATCGGTCCTCTTCCTGCTCAGTCTGGGCTGCAGCCTCTCAGGCTTCTTTAAGGAGATGTGCCAGTCCCTCCCCACCAAAGAAGAGGATCCTTTGGGCGTGCACATCTCTCGTTCCCGTAAAAAGGATAAAGAGCAAAAAGAAGGTTTGTCTCACCATCGACATTCTTGGAATCGTTACTCGTGAGAGATCTCGGTCGCAAGAATCTGCGGATGACTTCATGGTACCCATGTCAGGCCAGCCGGCCAAGGTGCAGGACGACGATCCAGTTGAACTTATTATTGATCCCATCGACCCATCACCGCTTGATGAGGTAATAACCCCTTATTCAGGATCCTGGTCTTGCCTGGACCCACTGAGGAGGAGACCCAGCCTGCTGGGAACCTCTTAATGGTCCCAGTCCCTGACCTGGAAGAGCTGCGGTTTTCCCCGGCTCCTTCCGATCGACCCTGTTGGTACCCTCCGACGGTCGAGGTCTTGGACCCCTTCGACCGACAGGCCAAAGAAGGCACATAAGCACTTCAAAAAGTGGCGCCACTGCCATTCTTCCTCATCCTCCTCGGAAGAGGAGAGGCGTCGACACAGGCTGCATCGATGCTACAAGAATTTGATGTGGCAGTAGCTGATTATGGCTGGCCCAAAGTCATCCCTCGTTTTCACTCTGGCCATCACTTGGCTGTTGCCCTCCAGGCCGATGCCGACTCCCCAGGAGCCGGTCCATACCGTCCCACTGCCTCCGAAGCTGGTCATGACCCTCCTGGCTCAACTGAAACTGGCCTGTCCACCAATTCGGGTGGAACCACCACCTAAACAGCCTATCTCTGGGGCTCCTGTCAAGGAGTCTCAGCCCGTCTCAGGCCTTCCGCATAGTCTGTCCATCACCCTTACTTCTGACCATCCTAGACTGGTGGAAAGCGATACAGGTGGCCGGTCGATCTATCCAGACTTCTCGGAGTCCGAGGACTCTGACCTACATTCCCGTCCCTTGGACGACTAATCCATAGGGAGTCTGTCGATGGAGGAGGGCCCCACTTTCTTCATGGGCATCCACCGTCTCATCTCTGAATCCACGGGCATGTCTTCGGAGCCTGTTCAGAAATTGGCCAAATACCACCTCATGGATATCCTCAAACAAGGGGATTCTCCGACAGAGGCCTTCCCAGTGACTGAGGCCATTGTTGGCCCAGCCTTGGAGCTGTGGCAGCACCTTGCCTCCTGCACCGTGCCCTCAGCCTGGAAGGCCTGCAAGTATGCGGTCCCTATCGACTCCTATTCGGGATGCACAGAGCACCCTCGGCCGAGTGGTTGGTGACTAAATCTGTGTTCAGGCACTCAGGAAATTTGGGAGACACTGACAGACCCCCAAACAAAGATTCCAAGAAACTGGACCATTCGGCCCAGAAAGTCTGTGCTGCCTCTTTGCTTGGCCTTCATCAGGCAAGCTTGGCCGTCATCATGGTGCATTTTTCTCACGCCCTCCTGGGCTCTCTGGATGAGATCCTTCCTCATCTCCCCACAGACCTCCAGATCACGGTCAAGCAGGTCTGCAACGAGGGCTGGGCGATTGCAAAACAACAACTCCAGACGGCACTGGACATCGGGGACTCCTGCACCCACTTAGTAGCAGCCGTGGTTGCCATGTGCTGTAGGGCCTAGCTGAGGGTCTCCACCTTCATGGCGGACACTCGGCACAAATTGATGGACGTCCCTTTCCTGGGTACCAATCTTTTTGGCCCAGGAGTGGATGGTCACCTCCAGCGCATAGGGAAGTCCAGTGTCACCTTGGACTCTGTGACTTTTGCTCAGAAGGAATCTCAGGGTTCCAAAAAGCAGAAAAGAACTCCAAGCAGCCCCATTTTCAGTTGGGGCAGCAACAGCAGCAGGCTCAACCATGGCTCCCTCGGCCCAAGTCAGGGCCCCCAGCAGCCTATAAGCCCGGAGGAAAGGGTCTCGCTGGTCCCCAAACTGGATCCTTCTCCTCCAAGCCTGCACAGTGACGGGATGGGGGTTGCCAACCCCATACCCATCACACCAGCTCTGGGTCCTCCCATGGGGGCCGGCTCCACCACTTCCTTTCCACCTGGTCTGCTGTCACAACAGACAGGTGGGTTTTGGAAGTGGTCAGCCAGGGGCTGCCTCTGGAATTCGAGTAGTACCCTCCAAGTTGAGCCCGCGCCCCCACAGGAGGAGATGTCCAAGATGACATCGCCCAACTCCTCTGCAAGGAGGTAGTGTCCAGAGTCGCGGATCTCCCTGTCAACCCAGGGTTTGTCTCCAGGTACTTCCTGGTCCTAAAATAGATGGGGGGCTGGTGCTCCACTCTAGATCTGCATGACTTGAACCAATTTCTCAGGTCTTGCACATTCAGGATGGTAACTCTGTCTCAGATCATACCATCTCTCAAGCAGAACATGTGGTTTTGGTCACTGGATCTCCAGAACACATTATTTCGCATCCCGATCTGTCCATCTCATCGAAGATTCCTCCGCTTCCAAGCAGAGGGAGCCCCCCATCTTGATAACTGGCTCTTAGCAGGTCCTTCCATAGAGGAGGTGGAGAAATCCAGGGACCTGGCTCTCCAGACCTGTATCAAACTTGGTCTTCTGGTCAATGAGACCAAGTCGGAACTCGTACCTTCGCAGGTGATCTGCTTCATTGGGGCAGAGCTCGACTCTTGCCCAGCCAGAGCCAGGCTCCTGACAGACAGGGTGGAGGTTCTTGCCTCCTTTTCCCTGTCATTTCTAGTTGGGCACTTGCGCCCTGCCTGGGACTTCCTGCGCCTTTTGGGGTACATAGCGGCCTGCACCACCATGGTTCAATGGGCCCAGTGGCATATGCGCCCCCTCCAGTGGGAGGTGGCCAGCCAGTGGACTCAGTGACATGGTCACTTCGACCAGCTGATCACTGTGACCCAGAAGATGTGGGACGCTTTCCAATGCTGGACTGTCCTAGAACATCTGCAGAAAGGGATCCCATTTGTCCGTTCTAAGGCAACAGTCGTTCTGACAACCGAAGCCTCTCTCATGGGCTGGGGTGCCCACATGGGGAATCACAGAGTCCACAGGCTCTGGACTCCTGAGGAATCTTGATGTCATATCAACCTGCTGGAGCTCTGAGCAGTTCGGCTAGCACTGACTGCATTTGCTCCGTTTCTATGGGGTCAAGTGGTGCAGGTCCAGATGGTCAGTACCACGACCATGTAACTGTGTCAACAGGCAGGGCGGGACACACTCCTGGCCTCTGTGCAGGGAAGCGCTCCACATCTGGACCCTCATGAGCCAACTGAAGACAGATCTCTTAGCCATCCAGAAGGAACTAGAAGGGGGACAGGATCAGATCTACAGTACAGTAGCTTCTTCTTGTTTTACATTGTTTCTTGTGGATTCTACTTGGTAGAAGGTTATTTCTCTTTTGTTTCTTACTACTAAGGGGCTAGCAGGGTATTGTTTGGGGCTGTTGGAATTTTGAAACCTGTTTTGGTAGCTATAAGTGGGCTCATTTGTTTGATTCACTGTGTGGCAGGCTGCATTTGTAGAGGCCTATTTCTTCTGTTTTAAAACATAATTGGTGTGATTTAACTGGGTCTGGTTCTTTGAATTGGAGACATATATCTTCTAATTCCAAGCCTATTTTGATGTGTTGTTGGTGAAGCTGTTTGAATTGGAGTCCTGTTTCTTTGGGTAGCAAACCTATTTTGGGGGCTTTGAGTAGAATTGTGATTCATTGTTGCTGGCTTCACTAGCTGCAAAGTTTGAGTGCAGTGTGGGGGGAAGGGTGCTAATGGTCTGACCAGAGGCCTCAGCTACCTGATTGTTTCTGGAAGACTTGGGCTGGTCCCACCCCTGGTCCATTATTTCCTTTATACCAGGGGTTCTGACATCATTTCCTCAAACAGGCAAAGGATATGCACCTGTCATAGCAAAAAGCAGACATTCAGGAAAGGAACAGCAGCAAGTGAAGAGGTGACTGCTATCTCAGTGGAAGGGAAGTAAATGCAAATCTAGGAGCTTTCATTATTACTTCTTGCATTGATATTGCATTGGGGAAAGGAGGAGTAAGAGTTTGAAGAAGATTGTGCAATGGCTACTTAAAGTCTGTTTTTGAGTGTGGATAGGAAGGATAGGAATATAAAAAGCAGTTGCTCAATATATCTAAACGTGTGCAACAAAGGAGGTAAGGGAAATTAAGAAAATGTTTTGCACTGATAGAAGAGGGAGAGGGGAGACTTGGGGGAGTGTTTGGTATCCTGCATCTGGAAGGGTGGGGGGTCGCTGGTGAGCAACGACAGCAGTGGGTAGGGTGGTAGTCAAATAAATCATGTGCACCAATCTTTCTAAAAAATTGCCTGAGTGTGGGAGGATGTTTAGTGTGCAACCACATAGAAAAACTTAGAAAGGAGATTTAGGGTCTGCAAGAGGAACTAAGACAGGCAAGGCAGATTGGGGGTGGGTTTAGGCCAGTACTGGAGGGAGGAAGAAGGGGAGATGAGGGAGGGCGATTTAAGCCAACAGTGGTGAGGAGAGGGTCAGAAGAAGGGAAGCAGAGACAAAGGGGCCCAGGCCAGGAAGAACAATTGCCGGGAAACCAGGTCAGGAGACAAAGACAAGTGGAAGGAGGAGATAGGGACTTGTGAGGGAGGCGAAGAAGTGGCAAAAGTCATGGAGTGGAAAGGAGAGAACAGGTTACTATGAAGAGAGAGGAGCGGGCATTATGGGCGGCCTCAGAAATAGTCTGTACTGCTAGAGAGGAAGAAGGTGGAGGAGGGAAATGATGAAATTAGAGGAGTAATTGATAAAAGCCTGGACCAAACTGGAGCGGGGAAGTTCTGCTGGGAGAATTGCAACAGGGTAAAGGGGGAAATAATTGCAGGAGGAAGAAGAGGAGCTGGAAATGAGAGAGGGAGATGAATGGAAGCAAGCAGGAGTAAGAGGGTGGAATCTTAGTGCTGGGGGACTCAATACTAAGAGGAGTTAGGTGGGGGTAGCAGGGAGGCATAGTCACATTTGGGTGGAGGCCATGCCAGGAATGACAGCAGAAAGGGTGGGACAGTCTGTTCTGAAATATGCTAGAAGGGTAGGGACAAGCCTCATTTAATTATACATCTTGGAGAAAAGACCTGGCTGACAAGACAGTAGATACAGTCCAGAGGAGGTTTGAGGAACTAGCACAATTATGTGAGGGGGCAGGAAGATCAGTAACTTTTTCAGAGATACTTCCGGTGCCAAAGGCAAGCACAACAAGAAAGCTGAGAATAGAGGAATTTAATGGATGGCTAAGAACCTGGTGTTGTGCTAAAGGGTATGGGCTGTTGGTGGAGTGGGGAGGGACCTGGGAGGACAGTAGTCTCTATGCCAAGGACAGACTACACTTGAGTGAGGAGGGAAAGAAAGTGTTGAAACAGAGGATGGTGGAGTACATAGAGGAAGCTGGGAATTTAAACTAGGAGTGGGGGGTGGCAGTTGGAGAAGAGATATGCAGAGACCACAGGTTGGGAAACCATGTGAGTTTACCCACCATAATAGTGACAA
This sequence comes from Neoceratodus forsteri, assembly GCA_016271365.2. Classification (NCBI taxonomy): domain Eukaryota; kingdom Metazoa; phylum Chordata; order Ceratodontiformes; family Ceratodontidae; genus Neoceratodus; species Neoceratodus forsteri. The sequence continues at coordinate 1,431,863,168 of CM057456.1, forward strand.
AGGACAAATGGCAAGTACTGTTGGTGATGCTAGGAAAAGAGGGCAGAATGGGAGGGGGGGAAAAGGGTGGAAGGTCGTTAGCCTTAATGCTAGGAGCCTTGGGAGGAAAACTGCAGAGTTACAGGTTCTCATGGCAGAGGGAGAGGTGGACATTGCAGCCATCACGAACAATGGGCCACCCAGTACAATGACTGGGACCTGTCTGTACTAGGGTACAGGTTATTTCGTGAGGGACAGGGTGATTGGGAAAGGAGGGGTGGCACTATGTGAAGGAAGGACTGAAGTGTGTAAGGAGGAAGGGAGGAGGGTAGTACGGAGTCACTTTGGATGCAAACCAGGATTCCAAGAATAGGATTCTTAGAATGGGAGTGGTGTACAGGCCACCATCTCAGACGGAGGAGTTAGACAGGGAACTAGCGGGACAGATCAGGAGGACTCAGTGAGAAGGGTAGTGTGGTGATTGTGGGGACTTCAACATGCCAGGAGTGGACTGGAGCACCCCAACAACCAGGAACAGAAGGGAGCAGGTACTGCTGGATGCCTTCCAGGACAGCTTCCTGCTGCAAATGGTCAGTGAACCAACCAGCATAGGGAATACCCTTGACCTTGTGCTGGCAAATGGGGACTTTGTGAGAGAACTTACAGTGGAGGAACCACTGTCAGGGAGTGACCACTACTCAGTATGGCTCACATTGGATATGGGCAAGGAAGGAGTGGAATCTAGCACAATAGTGCTGGACTTCAGGAGGACCGACTTTGGAAGGATGGGGGAAGTGGTAAAAGGGTACCTTGCCAGAATTCAATCTAGTATGGACACTAACCAGAGGTGGGAGCTCATAAAGCTGGGGATAGTGGAGGCAACCAAAACCTGCTGCAAAGCCCAGAGCAAGAAGGCTAGGGCTAAGAAACCGATCTGGTTGAGCAAGAAGGTCATGGAAAAGGTAAGGAGGAAAAGAGCTGCCTTTAGGAAGTACAAGAAAACAGGGAGAGGGGAGGACAGGGAGGAGTACTTGACAGAATCGAAGGAGGTGACAAGGGCAGTAAGGGGAGCCAAAGCATCTACGGAACTCAGGCTGGCACCAGGCATTAAGAAGGGGGAGAAGGACTTCTTTAAGTACATCAGGGAGAAGAGAGCTGTAAGGACCACATAAGGGGATTAGGCTGAGGGGGCTGGATGGAAGCAGGGTGCCATAAGGAAGCACTAAATGAGTACTTCTGCTCAGTATTTACTAAAGAGAAGAGGTGGTGACACCCAAGGTGGGAGAAATGGCAGAAGCGGGGGGGGGGAAGTGGTGACAGGTGGGGAAATCATGGGGAGCAGAGTTCGAGAGGGTTTGAAGGCACTGAGGGTGGACAAGGTGCCAGGCCCAGATGACATCCACCCCAGGGTACTGAAGGAGCTGGCAGAGGTCCTTGCAGGACCTTTGGCAGACCTATTTAATGCCTCACTACATTCAGGGTGTGTACCTCAGGACTGGAGGATGGCCTATGTGGTGCTCCTCCACAAGAGTGGCCCCAAGGATGAACCGGGAAACTACAGACCAGTGAGCCTCACATCCATCGTGGGTAAAGCTTAATGGAGACCATCCTGAAGGAGAGGCTGGTGCCTCCTAGAGGCCAAAGGACTACAGGACAGCAGACAGCATGGCTTCATACATGGCAGATCCTGCCAAACCAACCTGGTCGAGTTCTGTGACTGGGTAACTAGGCAACTGGACAGGGGCCATGCAGTGGATGTCCTGTATCTGGACTTCAGTAAGGCATTCGACTCAGTGCCACATGGAAGGCTGGGAAGGAAGTTAGTAGGCACAGGGGCGGGTGCAAAGCTGGTGA